>CM036589.1:78437170-79835751 GCA_020745705.1 Hemiprocne comata
TGCAGTAGGTGGTATCCTGTGGTAAAGTGTCTTCAGTTAGTTGGGTACTGGTCCCTGGTGATTCCATGGATTGGTCACTGTTTCCTTTGGCTTCAGGGTGTACAAAATGTTCCAGACCTCAGTAAAACCTTGGGGTTGGACAAGGTCTTGGCCACTTGTTGTTGAGTTCATCTCAATCTTTTTGTCCTCTTTCTGCAGACACCTTCATGTCTGAGCTGCCTCACATGTTAGCCTTTGAAAAAAGTTAAGTGTCCTTCCACCCACCTAGGTGGGGAAATGTCACATGAAGAAGCTGGTTTGCTTTACTGCAAAGTCTTTAATCCCCTTAATTGACCGTCTCACTCTGAGGTGGTCCAGTTCACCCACTGCTTCTCAAGCTCCTGCTGCTAATGTTCTTAAATAATTAATTTTCCTTCTATGCCTTGTGTACTTACTCTCCAGTTTGGAGTTAAATCTTCCTTACGTGTCATTTTTGCTAGTTTTGCTTTGACCTGGCCTCCTGTTGGACTAAGATGTTCCTCACTGGCACAGTGAAGTGGGGCTTTGCCTCCTGATCCTGTGTTTGTGCTTCCTTACTGCTTTGAGCCCCTGTTGTTTCAGTAAAAGTATATCTCCCTGTGGCTCACTTTGCATTCCTTAAGTAGTCTCCAAATGCATTTCCAGCTATGAAATTTCCCATTTTTCCATAGAAAAAAAAAGGTTAGATTTGTTTGAACTAACTTTCTTCTTTCTCAGTTTTGGCTGGATCCTTTTCCTGAGTATATTGATCTTAATTACAGTAGAGTCACTCGCCGAAAGCTGGCCTGTGCTGAGTTTTACTGTATAAATACATTGGATAATGCTCTATTACTTTTTTGCACACAATTTCATTAGTATAGATCCCAGTTGTATTGCTTTCCCAAAAGTGGAACTATTTTATGCTTTTATTTGGTTGATTGAATTACAGAAATTTGCTTAAAGAGGTAAAACTGCCTCCCAGTCTAGGTGAGTCCTTAGCAAAGCCACTGAGGTTATTGCCTTGCCTGTCTCAGTTTTCCTTCTGGTACTTTGAGCCAGATGAGAAGAGCTCTTCCCTCTTCTGCACAGTAGGTGCCAAGGTTAACCACAAAATCTGGGTGGTTGATGTGCAGCCAAGGAGGGGCAGACGTGGTTAGCCTGACATCGCTGTACACGAGCGTTTCATTGGCCTCCTCTTGGTTTGTTTTCTTGTTTAATTATATTTTTTTTTTTACAAACTTCTTTTGTCTCAGCTTCTTTTCCTTTCTCCAACATTTGGGTTTGCTGTTGACATTTCTAAAATGCCTGCTGTGTGATGCCCTGCCAGTTTACCTCCCTTCCTCTCACTCATGACAGATCACCTGCCGTTTGGGAGCTTATATAAAAGGGCTCAAAACACCTGTCCACCTCTTGTCAGTGGTTGGTCCAACTCTGCAGGCTTCCAAGTTCACCGTGTGAGGGGTACCGAGCAAATGAGTTTTTCTTATCTGGAGGGGTGGGTTTGCAGGTCTTGGTCTGTCTGGGTTCTGCTCCTGAGCAGTGGGACACATCTGAAGGCACAAACCTTTGTGCAGACCTTGGCTGTGAGCCAACGAGCCTGTTTCTATCCGGCATGATCCCGTTCTGTGGAGGTTTTGTTTTCATGTAGAAGGTGGGGGACAAGTCTGTGAAACTAAGAGTAAAAAAGGAGGCAGAAGCTTGGCCTCTACTTGCTGTTGCAAGGGGAAACCAGTGAAGAGCAAGAGCTGCAGAAATGTCACCGGGCTTTTCAGAACAAGTTGAATCAGGAGTTTCTTTCTGGGAAGCCAGTTGGAAGGAGTGTGCTGCTGGCAGCCTGGAGCCACTCCGAGCCTGAAGTTAACAATGGTTAATTTTTAAAGGCAGGAATGAAACTGGTTCTTGTGTCTGTATCTCAAAAGGGTCTTTCCACTACTGAAATGGCACTGCAAGAGCTCTTTTCTGAATTGTTTTGACTCAGAGAGAAAAAGAAAAAGCCCTCAAAGAAGTGATTTCTCCACCAAAACTTTGCTTTGCCCCACCAGTAACAGATGGTGGCAATTTCATCAGGATGATAGAATGTGTTTGGGGATACCAGGTGAGGGAAGTGCTGAGGATGGGCTTTTTGCAGGCTTGAAAATACCAAGTAAACGCTGTCACTCGGAGTGAACGACTGAAGAGATGGATCTACTTGATCAAACTTGTTTTGCTGCAGCAGGGGAGCAGAAAGAAAACCAGCATCCAAATGTGAAAATGACTGGTTTTGTAACTGCTCTGTCAGGCGAAATCCTGCTGCTCTCCCAGTCAATGAAGGCATTGTCTGAATTCTCACGCTGGCTTTGCAGCTTTTTAGATAAAGTGGCTGTTAACCTTTGAGAGCCAGCAGGGCTCTTTGGTGACTGAATGAAGCTTTTCAGGAGGTGATGGGAAAAAAAGAAAAGCTGAACATTTTCAAAGCATCTCAAAGGAAGCTGGCATCTTATTCCTGCTGATATTCAAGATGAGGTGGCCTCCTAAGCTCCAAATGGATTTGAGCTACTGAATACACACATTAATGCTTGTGGGGTAGAGGTGTGCATTGGTCAAAACAGCCAACACTCATCTCTGTCACATGGAGAAGGAGAGTGCCTTCCACATCCACCACCAGCTCTGGTGAAGACCAGCTCTAGTTATATCAGTAAGAGACACCTCCTTGTGTTTATTTGTGTCTTCATATTCCCCCTGTGGAATGTTGCAGTGCTTCTTTGCTCTACTTTACTCAGCCCAAGCAGGAGAGCTGTATTCATTGCTCCTCAAAACCATGCCTGAAAATGAGCTCGGCCTTGGATTGATCCTTGAGAGGACTTTACACTTGACAGTGAGGAGAAGGTCATGTTATGGATGCTGAAGAAGTATTTGTCAGCCTTGAAATAAGATTCACCTTAGTAGGGCTTCTCTGATCAGTTGTTCTGCCAGGTTTGTGGTACCCAGCCTCAGTCTCTGGCCCCTGGCACCTCATCCTGCCATTTACACCTGTGCCAAGGGAATGGGATGGGACCCAGCCATTGAGGCCCACGGCAGAAATAATGGTCCTGTGTGCAAGGCAATGGAAGAATCCAACTTTGTTGATTTAGCTCTCCCTCCTTCCTCTCCCCCAGCTTTTGAGCCTGTGGCTGCTGGGAGCCTGTGGCATCTCTGCTCTGTGGCATTTGAAGCAGGGCAGGCAATCACAAAGAAGTACCAACCTGCAGAACCCTCTCCAGGCGTGTGCGCCGCTCTCGGGCACCAGTTGGACTCCTGCAATGGTTGTGAGGAATAATCACGGGCTTTGCTCTCTGTGCCTGAAGCAGGCAGGGTATTTGGCAACACTGAAAACGGGGAAGGGTGGGGGGGTGTGCAGAATGAAAAGAGTTGAAAGCAAAGTGTTGGATGCCAGAGACATTCAGTACTCCTGGAAGTACTGCCTGGCAACAGAGATGGGCTCGATTTCAGCCAGAGACACTGGCTGGAAACCACACGGGACGAAGGGCTCAGCACACACTGAACCTGCAGGAATAAGAACTGAAGTTCATTGCATGCTTGAACTCAGCTTCCTTCCTCTGCGGGTCAGCCTCTTCTGTCGAGCCCTCGCTGAAGGCTTCTCTAAGGGCTGAAATGGTCAGAGCTGATGTGGAGATTGATTGAACGGGACAATGATGAAACCCTGCTTGTGAGAAGAGCTTAATAGGCATAAAATTGCCTATTGCAGCCAGAGGGCTGGTTTGAAAGCGCAGAGAGGGAAGGGAAGTTTCTTCTTGTCACTGCATGCAAGCTTAAATTCAGACGAAGAGCCCAAAGTTGCTGTAGCCGTGTCCTTAAAAATGTCACTGTGTTCTCACCATTGCCTAAAAAAGGGGAGCAGGTCAACGATCAGTGGTAAACTTAAAAAAGAGTTAGTAGATTGTCAGGAGAGCTTGCGGCTGATGCAAGGGAAAGACAATACTGACTCAGGGACTGCATCACATCCATGTTGCTTAAGAATTGCCTTTGTGGGAGTTATGTTACAGGGTAGCAAAAGAAAATGGTGTTGTCTGGTTTTTTTTTGCTCACCAGTGGAACAGGAATTTTCTCTTGAGCGAGCTTCTGTGCAGCAGTTCCTTTGTGCTCGCAGTGGTGGAAGTACAGGAGTTGTGCACGATCACCAATGGGATTGAAGATGTTTAAGGTACTAAGAATAGGACCCCAGCAGGATTCTGGAGGGGTCAACAGCACCCATCTCTGCAAGGGACTGTGAAAACCATACTGCTTTGAAAAGGCAAGCGGAGAAAAGCCAAAGAAAAAGAAAAACGCTGAGAATTAGGAAGCAATTTTTGAACATTGTTACTTAGGACAGCCACTGGGCTGCTAAATGGTTTAACTGGAGACTTGACTGTTAATCAAGTCCAAGGAAGGTGTGATGCCAGACAGCATCCCATATCTGTGTGACAGTGGGAATTGTTACAAAGCTCGAAGAGCCAGGCTTTCTCGAGATGCTGCTTTTTCTTTATTAAAGTCTTTTTGGCAGCTGCTCGGTATTAGCTCCTTAAAAATGTGCTGCTGTAGCAGTTTCACACAACTTGAAGTAAGATGGCTGACCTCCAGGACTGGTCAAAAATACTGTTGTGATCCATATTTTTGTAACAACTTGCTTGTTATGTAGTTTGTATCATGCCAGGACCTATAAACAGGATGGTTTGCTGCAGGCCACAGGCTGTGGTACAGAAGCATGGGCTTGATTTTCAGTAAAAATTAGTGTCAAAGGCATCACTGCCTTTGATGTAATTAAAAATGGCACTCGACAAAACTAGAAAATGTTAAAACAGTGATAACAAACAAAGTATTTCCTGGTTTTGTAGCAGTTTGGAAGCTAGTCACTGGTGATTAGCATCAGCATATCCACTGAGAGCTGTGTGGTCTGAGTACACCCAAGTCCCTACCCTTGCAGTCCATGAAACATTGCATTGATTTGAGCAGGCAGAGACATGCATTGTTAATACATTAAATTAATCAAATATTCAGTCTGGCTCAACTTGCATGTTGGTGAATATAATAGGGCATTTCATTATAGTAAGGCGTGGGGGTGGTAAAGCACTGGCACAGGTTGCCCAGAGATGTGGTGGAAGCCCCATCCCTGGAAACATTCAAAGCCAGGCTTGACGAGGCTCTGGGCAACCTGATCTAGTCAAAAAGGTCCCTGTGCACTGCAGGGGGGCTGGACTAGATGGCCTTTAAAGGTCCCTTCCAACCCCAGACATTTTATGATTCTATTCTGTTTGGGATATGCAGCTGCCTCTGCTCCCGACGTGTGACATAGTTATTATTGGTGTTGTCTGCAGCTGAAAAAAGCAGTCTGGTTTTTGAAGACAGTTTTTGGCAATCTCTTTCAAATGGAACAGTGTTGGGATAGTTCGTAATAAAAAGTTCATGCTACACTTGAGGTGTAGCATGCAGTGGTCTCTGTGATAACTGTGTGGTGGGAATTAGCTGTTTTTCTTCTTCTGTAGGCAGTGCCTTTTGTCCGAAGACTGACTGACTGTTTCATTGGGTGATGCTGGTTTGGATTAAAAGGTTATTAGACCAACTGTCCCCATTGCACACCTTGTCCACCTGAGCTGTCTGCTACAGAGGAGTTCATTTGAGAAGTTTTTGGAAGCAAGGTCTTTTTTTCTGTCCCTGTATCTCCAAGGAATGTTTGAATCAAATATCTGTAGTCAGAATTTTTGTACAGGATCTCAACAGCACTGAAGACAAAGGGAGCTGAGACTGCTCAGCAAATTGTTACGTAAAAGCTGCCATTCTTCTGGCACTTGAGAGAATCTGTTATTAGTAAGAATTTGTCTAATACTGAAGATTTTTTGCAGATCAAAGACTTAATATATGCCACATGCTGCAGAGGAGCTTACAGGAGAACGTGTACAGTCATGCAGTACAATAGTCCAGCAAAAAATGGATTACTCTAGAGACAGTCAATGCTATTCATTATGTGCTGGAAAGGGTCATGATCAAGGGATGGGGGGATATTTGCTGCAAGATGGATCAGGCAGCTTGAATAGCATTCTCTGCTTTTGCACCCCGTAGTTGTGCAAGAAAGGGCCAAGGATGGGATCTGGGTAGCACTGTGAGTGTTCCCTGCAGGCTGCCAAGTCCTGCCCAGGGACAAGTCTAATCTGCCTGACTACCAGCCAGCACCGAGGGCAGGGTCAAAAAGCAATTGCTTTTCTCTGTAAGAAGAGAAACAAAATAAGAAAAAAAAAAAAAAAATTCTCACGCTTGCTTAGAGTGATTAGCTGGAGAGTTGATCATCCAGAGGTGAGTCCTGTGAGAGCCTGGGAAAGGCCTGAGGTGCAGTCCCTGGGCACCCTTTCCAGGTGCAAGCTGTCAAGCAGATTTCACATGTAGTTGACTTGTTCAGTGGTGCTCAAGGATGCTTTCACTTGGTAGAGCACTTGGGGAATCAATAACTTGGTTCTCACCTGGATTGTTCTCAGAAATTGGTATTGCCTAATTTGTTATCTCTACTGAAATGCCCCTGAGGTGCAGGAACAGCACGGGGAGTCTGCGTGCCATGCTCGAGCTGGAGCAGTGCTCCAGAGATGCAGAACAGTATTTCTAATGAATTGTGAGAGCCTCTTTGGCCTTACCCTGTGGGTTGGCTCACTGTCAGGTGCTGTACGTGAGTGAACCAGTGCAGATGTCCATGACGATGAGTTGTAGTGACTCCTCCTTTTGGGTGGTCTTTCCAGGGAGCTGGTAAAACTGGGAGCCGTGAAAGCCTCCCCTGCTTGTTTTTTGGTGGTGCTCTTGAGTCTCACCTCGCATTCTCATGTCAAATCTTACCCTGGTTTTGATTCAGAGCTTTCCTCCCCAGTTTTTGCCCAACTGGGTAAGTGAACTGTCAAGGCAGGTAGTAAGTGAACTGTCAAGGCAGGTAGTAAGTGAACTGTCAAGGCAGGTAGATGCGAAGCAAGGATCTTACTGTGGAATCAAGATACCATGAACTCTGGGGCTTATCAGCAATGGGTCATCAGCACTGGTCCAGATTGCTGCTGCTTCTGATGACATCCCTGTTGTGAAAGGGGATCAGGAGAAGATAGTCAGTGTCCACAGTCTGCCCTGCAGCTGGAAGCTGTATGAAGGGAGAATCAAAATTAAAGTGAGTTGCAGTTTTTGTTGGGTCTCCCATCCTTCGGAGCGGTTTTTGCTCTGTCTGGAGCCTGCAGCGCTGTGTGCTTGTGTTTCCCTGTTTGCTATCTGCAGGGCAGGAAGCCTGGGTAGAGGAGGAGTTGTGCTATCAGTGGGATTAGAGCTGTAAAACTGCCTGGTTTGCTGCTCTCATTAGTACTCCTGACTGGGTTTTGTCATCAGTTACCCTCAGTGGAAACTTACACCCAGATAGTGCCTTGAATCACATCTAAAAATGCTCAAACTTGGGGGCTTGTCTATGCAAGAAGGGCCAGGAAAATGAATGGCAGTTGATGAGAGGTGTAAATCATAAGGGAAATTAAGGTCTTGTCTAGAGATTTAACACACAATTAAAATTGTTTTGGTTAATGGATTAATTTTGGAAGAGAAGTCAGCTAAAGTAGAAAGAAAATGGCTTTAAATCTGATAAAAGTGTCTGCACCAGTATTTCACTTAACTGGCTCGCTCTGGCTTCAGGTGGGTTTGAATGGAGTTTTGGCTGACTGAAGGCAGACCAAGAAATTAAGGGGAATATAATCAGGTCCTGTTTTTTGCAGAGCACGTTTGACAAATAGCTTTACTTGATAATGTTACCACGGGCTTTAAGGATTTACTCCAGGTCTCTCAGGGATTTTTGTAGCTGCTGCTGTACTTCAAAGTACCGCAGAGCTTTGTGTACCGTAGTCTCTTTGGCCTTGAACGGAGGAGGCAGTTGATGGAGGTGCAGGTCCCATGGGTACTTGGAAGTGCCACTGGTAACAGCAAGCTCTAAAAACAGGAGGAAAACCGTGTTGGTGGGTTGGTGAAAACACTGTTTAACTTGTACATCAACAACGAGTCCCCCTCCCCATCCCAAGGCACCATCGCACAACCGGCAAGCCGGGCGGTACCCATCCGTACCCGGGATGAGTGAGGCATTTGTAACAGGCACTGAAGTGGGAGGTGGCTTTGGGAGACTGGCGGGTGGCAGGCAGCCCCCCTGCTTGCCCTGGGCACCAGGAGCGTGGTGGGCACGGTGCCTGCAGGCCGGGCAGCAGGGGGTGCTGCCCACCCCAGCCAGCGCTGGTGGGAGCGGGGCTGCTCCCAGCCTGGCGTGCTGCACACAGCGTGTCTCTCTCCATTCCCCAGCTCCCTGAGAGTTCTCGCTGTTGATGGAGATTGCTTTTGCCTTTGGGAACCCGGGGGTATAAATTGTGCTCGTAATTGGCCTGGCCTGAACTGGGAGAAACTGCTGATGTGTTGGTGCTCTTCTGCAAGGGATGTGTTTTATAAGCTGCCTCATGGACTGCTCGTGACTGAAGGCGAGAACGGGGAAGGGAGCAGGGGGAGGTAAGAAGTGTCACTTTGCAGATGGCAATACCTCCATTTCAGCATTGCGTTGGAGCATTTTACCATCTGCAATTAATACCTTAATTCCTCTCCCATTCAAGGGAAAAATATAATCCAAGCCATCTAAATCCCTGGATTAGCATTTTCTCTGCCACATATGTCTGTTGATCATCAGGTTGTTTCTTCAGTGAGATAGCAAAGAAAATAATAAACAAACTTAGCAGCAGCAGCTGATCCTGCCCTTAACGGTGCTGGTTCCAGCAGCTCCTAAACTGGACAGGTTAGGTAGAGGCGAAGGTGATGGCCAAGGCTGGGGCAGGCTGGTGGGGCTGGTGCTCAAAGGTTGGGCGGGGGGGATGGGTCTGCAGGGTTCACCCCCTGGGTTAATTGTTCTCCAGTCCTTAAGCCTGATACTCGGCTGTCCGCCCCGCGCCGAGCACACAGTGTTCGCTCCAGAGATTAAGATGAAAATATGTTCTCCTTGCTAAAGAGAGCACATAAACAACCCATAAACGGCCCATTAACCCACAAAATTGCAATAAAGAACATGTGGTAAAGCAAGCCATAGGAGACCTGTGACCCAGCAAATTCCTTAATTGGATTTTGAACCTTATCATCTGTGCTAAATGCAACTAATAGGAAATGAGCAAAGGCAAAAGAAAGAAGAAAAGAAAGAAGGGGTGATGTAGGATGCACGTCCAGGTTTGAGGGGAGCATTTCTGTAATTCCTCTCATGATGCAGTTCAGTGAGCAAAATGTTGTGGAATTATTGTGTCATGGAATCAAGTATCAGGCTAACACTTCCCTGTAATAAAACCACTAGGAAATGTCTGAAAAGAGATGATTTTCCCATCGGCTGCAGCTGATGCCTTCAGCAGCTCTCAAAGCCCTGCAGCCACTTCTCTTGCAGGCTGTTCCATGCACCAGCCGCTTGCAATAGGATGTAAATTCATGTTATTGCTTTTCTGGCTGTGATATTTAAAGCCTATTCACAATATAAAACTATATTGGGAGTCATTAGTGCAGATTGGGAGGGAAAATGTTGGAACAGGCATGTTTGGGGTACTGCGCCAGCAGGTCTTGCTCTACATCTGGAGGATGATACAGGGCTCAGACACCATGAGCCGCGAGCTGCAGTGCTCCAGCTTCAGTTCCCCAGGCCCTTTCCACCAACAGCTGGAGAGTGGCAGCCGCGTGATGGTAGTGGGCTTCAGCTAAATTCAAACCAGTTCAGGGGAGAGGAGAAAGCAGAAGTGTGCAGGCTCAGTCAATGAGCTGGTTTGGGTTCCTTTGGCCAGACATCACCTTTTAATTCTCCATATGGTGTGCTGCAGGGGACACGCGTCTACGTGCATAGATTTCAGCACAAGCTCCTGGCACCAGTGGCTGACTGGATAAAGATGAGCTGAAGTGTTAGGCCTAATTGCATTTTTAGAATAGGATTACCTTAATTATTTATAATAATGTTTGTTTTAAACGTGTTTTAGATGTCGATTTTTAGTCCAAATTGCTTTTATAATTGCAAGGGCAATTTTCGTGGATGAGGTTATATGTTTGCAGATATATTTTGGAACTGTCGTGCAAAGTACATCTGTTCCATCCAAGTCAAATAATCACTCATTATGCAGTACTCAGCTTCTGAGTAATATATCTGAAAAAGAAAGAAAAATTGTGTAGGTTATAAGAGAGTGCTAATTACCCAGAGGATTGATGTGTATTTTTCTGTAGCTAAATGTCTCTTAAGTTCAGCTTAGCAATAGTTTTCTCTCTGGATAGAATCGAATCAAAGAGAAACTTTTTGGGGAAGTGGGAAGTGATGGATTTTCTCAAAGGGAGAACTGATGGGAAATGCAAAGCCTTTGTGTTTGGGAATTTTTACTGAATGATGGGCAACGTGTGGCTGAGGGAATAGGGTAGCAGAGGCACAGATCAATTGGTCTGTGTTGGCAGGCTGCTGTAGCACAGGCTGAGACACCAGTGGGGAAGGCAGCCTTGGTGCTGAAAAGGTACCCTTGGAATGCTGGTCTTGGGAAAGGAGAGGTGACAGTGTGCAGGTCACTGTTTGTGCTGGGGATTGGCAAGGGCTGCGTTACACGGCGCTGCGGAGAAGAGTGGTAGGTAGAGGGGCTCTATGCAAAGGGATGGTCAGGGTTTTTATGGATTTTCTTCATGGGAATGTGTTTCTGTGTTGAAAGACAGTGCTACTGAGGACTTTGTGACAGGAGAAAGGAGGAGTGTGTGAATGTCCCTGCTCCCATTTAAGCAAGAGAAAGAAATAACTTTCCAGCCCGTTCATCAGGACATGCAGTACTCTGAAGACCTCTTCAGAGGTTGCCTTCTCTGGGGCTGGGTGGGGATGTTAAATAAGGGACACATGGCTCCTCTATAAGCATTTAAAGCCAAAAGGCTGGCAGGTGCAAGGGTGCCCAACAACCTGTACTCTGGACACCATCCGTGTGGTCTTATCCCTCCTGCCCTCGTTGCAGAGCCTGTGCTGGGCCATGTACTTGGGTGCCTGGGGAGCTGCAAGGGCATTTATGACTGCAAAAATACTTCCAGTAGAATAGTCATCTGGTTTATAGTATGAAAGCATCATCGCCCTGTCTGATGGAGGAATGAATTTGCATCAACCTTTGCTGGGTAGTTTAAGAAGAAACCTAGGAAAGTTTCTTTTCAAAAACAGGGGAGGAAAATACATGTTTCTTGCTGGTTGCTTTTCTTCACTTTACAAATTGAGACTTTGTTTACCCTGAGAGAATCAATGGTGATTGGACACGTGGTGTAATTGATTATTTTGCAACAGACAGACAGCTGATCTTTTGAAAAGAAAGGAGTTTTTAGCAGAACTGTTCAAAGTTCATAGTCTGCTGTTTAATGCTAGTAAACATGAAGCAGAAAGGATGTCTGTCTTAAAATTTCACATGATCACACCTTCATTTTAAGGCGTTATGATCAGAAAAAACCTGTAGAACCCAAGATGTCCTCCAGCAAAGTGATTCCTGTGGCATGAGCTCCTGCTGCCTTTGGGAGATGCCCTTAGGTCTTGGGATGGGGACAGTGATGTTCTCAGGTTTTAATTTTCGATTTCTTAACCAGGAAGGGTTTTCTGCTAATTTTTCTTGAGTTAATAATGCAAAGAAATTTGGCTTGAGCTGTTAAAAGAGCATGTGTTGAACATAGTTTCTTTTGCCTAAATGGGCAGCCTTTCCCCAGGTGGGAGCAGTTGTTTTTTCTCAGTGCATTGGTGCCTGACTAAGTGCATCGGGTCTCATTCTGCATGTATAGACGGGACAACCTTCCTGTTAAGTATTCCTGTGTGCTCCAGCAGTAGGTCTGGGGAGGTTCCAGCCTGCCTTGCAGGCCAATGGCAGCCCCAGCCTTGTTGGCAGGGAGGGGAAAGCCAGCTATGGGATGCTGGCACAGCAAGCCCCAAAAGAGTTTGGCTGAAACTGGTTGTACGTCATATAAAAAAGGGGGTGAAGGATCTCAGCTGATCAGAGTACGGAAGGTCCTTGGGCATGCACCATAGAGCATATTGGTTTTGAGGTTGATAGTGCTTTTTTTACAAGGGCTGCAAATTGCTGTTACATAGTTAAGGACTGTAGGAAGAAGCAAGTTTTCGTGAACTTTACTCCCAGCTTGAACTTTTAAGAAGTCAAGTGAGAGGCAAGGAAGGGGAGAGAGGGAAATAGACATACCCTCGCTCACGCCCCACCACCCGTAGCGACTAGGATGTCAAATGGAAAAGACAGCCTGGAGAAGCAGCTGAATGGCTTTGGGGAGCAGGGGAAGGAGAAGAGCCGCACGTCCCTGGTCATCTCTCAGGCCGTTAACCGCAGTATTTTCACCTCTGCAGTCTCCCCCGCTGCCGAACGCATCCGCTTCATCCTCGGAGAGGAAGATGACAGCCCAGCACCCCCCCAGCTCTTCACCGAGCTGGATGAGCTTCTGGCCATCGATGGACAAGAGATGGAATGGAAGGAGACTGCAAGGTGGGTTGGTTTTCCTTTACCCTGAAAGGGAAGGGAAGCTGCACAGGACCCCCATGGGAAATTCCTTTTTAACATTGGGGTAATACCTGTGCGACAGGATCGCTGGGGAATCCGCAGAAAGGAGCCTGCACAGTTCAAATTACCTTTCTTCAATTCTGTTGCCCAAAAGTAGATAATAGCCTGATCCCACCTCACACCAAAAGTTGGGAAATTTTGACTATGTCCCTCTCCTCGCAAGTTACTGATGAAATGAATTTTAAACAGGCAAAACAAATATTCTTTTTTTCTTTTGAGGAAATTATTCAAGTTGTGTGTTAAGTGCTGGATGGACTTGCCTGCTTTGAGTTTCTTGGTTAGGTTCTATGCCTGTTTCTTTGATGCTGCTGTTGGCTTGGTCAAAAAACCATGCTGAAAAGCTGGCGTGGTTTTTTTTTATCTGCTTGACACAAATTACATCTGAACACCACCAAAGGAGCCATTGGATTGGATTTGTGATCTAAAGGCTGCTGTTTAGCCTCTAGCCTTATAAAGTTTTAAACAGTAGAAGTATTTTTCTTGGGTTCGCCTTAAATGGTAAACCCCTAATTGCAGTCTGGGAAGGCCTAAACTATCCCACTAGAAAGAGGTGCTCACCAGCCAGAGAGCAGTCCAGGGCTCTGCCTCCCCTACTCCCAATCCCCCTCGCTTAACTCGAGCCTTTTTCCTTTCCTTAATTGTGGCTGGGCTAAGCTCTTTCCGCACCTTCCAGTCCTAAGGGCACCTACTGTGTTCATATTTAGCCCGTGTTGTTTGGTTACCTTAATCTTCTTTACCCACCACCTACCCCTTTACCCCCTTATCTTTCTTTATTTTTACTTTTTGGACACTTGGAGAGTCTATTTAAAGACTTTTCACCTTTTACTCTTTAACTCCTTGCTTTTCTCCCTTTATTGCTCTTCTCTCCTCTTACCATTAGTTCAGCACTTGCATTTTGTCACCTGCACTGCCCATCTCTGCTTTTTACAGCAAATTACGCTTTCCCCTTTGCACAAGTCTTTGGGAAGGGGTCTGAATGACAGTTTGTTAAAGCTTTTCCACGATTTAGCCCTTAATGTGGTATTTCTTAAGGAGCAGTCTCTTTGCTCTCTCCTTTATAGTGTGAATATTGGGAACCTGTTTTCCTTAACTCCACAACTGTCACCCATCTGAAGGAAGATGCCCTGTGTCCTGCAGGACAGATCCCAAAGCACCGCTGTTGCTGGAGGGATATGTCAGCATCTTCATGCTGTCAGGTGGCTGTAGAGAAAAAGGGAGTTTTTCCTCTTCTTTGGCAAGTGATTTCTGGTTTTCTGTGTTTTCACACATCCTTGGTAGAAGTGCTGGATGGAGCTGTGTATACGACTCTCTCTCTTTAAAAATACACATACATGTTACCTGCTCTAAGCACCTTGTTGAGGCACTGGGTAAGTCTTAAACTTGGCCCAGCCTCCTGTTTTGTTGATAATGATCTTGCATAGTGTATGATTGTTCTGGATTTTTCAGTATCTTCCTGAAATGACTTAATCTTGCACAGCAAACCCTGTCTGTAATCTTGACATAGCAGCTGGAGCTGGCTTGCTCTGTGCTTCACGGGGCAGAGATGCTGCAGCTCTTCAGTCTAAGACCTGAGAGGGTGTGGAAGCTGTTAAGAAAGAGTATATTAAAAGGGTTTAGTGAATTACCCCATCCCTTCCAGAGCTGTTCTGGTCAATAGAAAAATAGCTGGTACATGTCACTGAAAATTTCTAGCAAGAACTTTGAAGCTACTGATTAAAAGACTTTTCCAGAAAGGCACATTTAGTTGCCCGTCCTGGTTCTTGTTTCCTGTGAGTTCAGCTGTCTGTGTTGCAACTCCCGTATAAATGGGCTGTGGTTGTCCCCCTGCACATGATGACATTTCTGACAGTGGGTAAGATCAACCCATGACCAGGGCTCAAGGGTGTCATAGTCCTTTGTGCCCTGTTGCCTGTTAGCACATCATAGTGTTGGGCGATGGGTTACAATAAATGGCTGCTTTGGAGGAATGTCCTTAGTGTACACACGTTCCGCAGCAAAGCCCTGTCAGTGCATTAGAAACAGAGCAGTAAAAGGGAAGGTTTTTTGGTGTTGGAAGGTGACCTGAAGATCTGGGTCACTGGATGCTCCTTGTCCATTTTGTTGGGCAAGTTCTTGCACTAACACGTGAACGTTTGCATTTCAGTGGTAGTTACAGGATACAGAGCAAACTAAGAACAAATTTGCAGCAGCTGGATGCCACCAGTCCATTTGGAGGTTCAGTGGAGTACATTTGGGGACCAGGATGTGTCTGCCATGGGGTGGGCATGGTCATTCTGCAAGGCAGGGAGACAGCAGAAAGATCATGAGATTACAGAGAAAAGGAATGAAAGGACTGTGGGTTGGTGGATAGTTAGTTTTTAATCTTTTAATATGGTCTTCTTTGTATTTTATACCCTCTGTCAGGCAGTGCATCTTCAACCTTCACCCTTTTACACGTTGTAATATTAACACACCTTTTACACAATCCGTTTTGAGGCTTTAAAAAGAGGAGTTGTCTCCTGCTCTGGGCCAGTAGAGGCGCTGGCTGTGCTCACAGCCTGGCCGCGCTGCCCGGGCTGCTGGCTCCAGGCACGCCTCGGAACCACAGCCTGAGAGTCCGGAGGCAGCCGCGGGCGGTGGTGGCAGATTGTTCTCCCAAGTCTCAGCCCTTTGGAGCCAGCGATGCTGACAAGCACCTGAATTCCCAAGTCCCCAGTGCCAGGAGAGCCTTGCTGGAGCCGTGGGTGTACTTTCCAAGGCCCCAGAGGCATAACAGACCGTGGGTCTCTTGTGTCACACCTTGCTACCTATCTGATGTGGCCAGGGGAATGGTTACTCGTTATGGCAAGGGCAGTAGAGCTGGTAAACAGAAGCAACACGTGGATCTCAAAAGCAGAGCAGGATAGAGATGAAGGGAATTTGATTGTTTTCTCCACCAACAGTGGAGAGAATCTTCCACCCTGAAGCAGCCCGTTGGTGCTAGGCTGCAGCCAGCGCTGCTGTCAGCCCAAAAAAACCTGCAAGCAAAAGTTGTTCTGAAGGAGCAGATTTTGTGAAAACACCCCATCAAGAGCAAGGCATGGGTTAAACGCAGGGAGAGGCAGGTGGGCAGCTTTGCTTACCATTGGTTTGCAGAGGAGATGGTTTGAACGCGCTGAATAGAGCAGGCGGGAGTTCAGACGGGTTTGCCAGGGAAATGTTGTTTTATTGTATTTGTATTGTGGGTTGTAGTGAGAAAAGCAAACAGGAAGCAAATATTGGTTGTCCTGGATAATACCCTTTCACCGAAAAGGAAAACACTTTGTATTTTGCAGCCTTTGTGCTGTTGCAGGGTAAGCTGCATCTCGGTCACACACAATATACTGCCTTTGAAATTCACAGGCTGGCAGCTACCCGAGTCCCTTCTGTGTCCTAGGAAATACCTAGGGTTTGTGGACTGAATAGAACCTTATTAATTTGAGATCAAATTCAGTCTTTTAGCTTAGGTTAAAAAGAATTCTCAACAAGAGACTTTGGGTTTTTTTAAAAAAAAAGGCTCAACAAGAGATTATTGCAGTTGAAAAGCATAATTGATTAATCCTCAAGTAATACATTTTTCAGGATTAAATATAATTTCACTTGGTGTTAATAATATTCTTTTGCACCAGTTCATGAGCTTCCTTACCTTTACATGTGTGTTTTTCATCTTAATAATGCCCTCATATTGGTCATTGGAATTTTCATTTTTCACATCTGTTAAAATAGTATCTCAAGACAGGATTAGAAGGCACTTCTGCTTTGCGATGAGATAATGTGGAATCACCTTCCTTTTCCTGCACTTCCACCAAAGCCATGGCTGGGTGCTGCAACAAAGGCAAAAGGCTCACGGTGTGTTTTTTTTTTCCTTTTCCCAGTGCAGGGAAGGTAGGAGCCAGCTGACCTCTCATCCCAGCACCCCAGCTCCATCCTGGGCTGCCCGCCCCTGTGGAGCCCCAGGCAGGGGCAAGGCTGGAGCTGGAGCTGGTCTGCAGCCCAGCGTGCGGGGAGGGGACCCTCCTGCTTGCCTGCTGTTAGGACACAGTTTCAGGGGGTAGAAAGAGTATTTTGCATAGAAGAGGATTTAACCTTTGCTCTAGTCTTCAACTGAAGATGAGCTTTCTGTTTTTTTCAGACCTGCTTTGTTAAATCATTAAACAACAGCTAGAGAGTGGAGGGAAAGAAGGAGGCCCTTAATTTGGGTCTTTGCCTCTGGTGGCTCACTTGTTCTGCTGAGGTTTGGTTGGGATGTTCTCCTCTTCTCCAGCCTTTGCCTCATGCCAGCCTGTTGGTATGGGGCAGCATTATTTGGCGCTGAGTTTTGGCAGTCTGAAGTTTTCAGGTTTTATTGTATTTTAGTATTCAAATACAGACATGTCACCTTATTTCCAGAAATGCCAATTTCTCCCTCCCCCCCATCCTTTTTGTGGAGCTGTGGTGCTTAGCCCTTCTCCCTTGGCATGAGTTAAGTGTGACTCACTTATTATTACCTGACTCTCCCTCTGTTGGGTCTGGGGAAGTAGTGGTCAAGTTGTGGTGGTTGGTTTGATGCTGTGTCAGGTTAGGGACTGGGTGCCTAACCTGGGGAGGGGATGCCCAGGTCTCAGCTGGGTCGCTGAAGCTGCCTGTGTGCTGCAGGGTGTTAGTCTAAGTCATGCTGAAAGCAATTGAAGGTAACATGTTTTACCTCTCATTTGCAGTAGCTGACAAGCAGGCAGAGCATTATCACTGCTCAGCAATACCAATTCATTAAGCCTTTGCAACTTGATTGTGGATTTGTGGCCTCGGAGACATGCTGGAAAATGCGTGTGCTTGAACTTGTTGGGATGCAGCGAGGGGTCAGAGGGGTCAGCTGCCTCGTGTCCTGCAGAGATGTGGGTCTGCAAGGGGCCAGCAGCTCTAACACCATCCCCTTGCTCTGCCCTCTCGTAGGTGGATCAAGTTTGAGGAGAAGGTAGAACAAGGCGGGGAGCGATGGAGCAAACCTCACGTGGCCACCTTGTCCCTGCACAGCTTGTTTGAGTTAAGGACGTGTATAGAGAAAGGCTCCATAATGCTGGATATAGAGGCCACTTCTCTCCCACAGGTAGTCGGTAAGTAAAGCTGCCTTGGCTCTTCCCCTCAAGTCTTCTTTGGAACTTTTAATTAACCCTGATGATGCTGTCACTGATGGTTTTAATGCAAAAGCACTGCTTTTTAAATAAAGGAGGAAAATAAAGAAATAATCCTCCACGTAATAACTACTACACCCTGTCCCTCAGCACCATGTCTACACGGCTTTGAAATCCCTCCAGGGATGGTGACTCCACCAGTTCCCTGGGCAGCCTGTGCCAGGGCCTGACAGCCCTTTTGGTGAAGAACTTTCTCCTAATAGTGGATCAGAGGAGGTCCCAGGGTGGGCTGCTGAAGTCAGGTGAGGCTCTGTTTTGGATGGGGTGCTCCCCTTCAGCAGAGGAGAGCAAGGAGCAGCAGCTTCACTGATGCTTCACTCGGCTGAATGAGATGGCATTTTTTTTGTAGTCAAAATAGCTGTGGCCTGGGATGACACTTGGTGACATTGCTGAGAGCTATAGCACGTTCCCAATGACGTCTGAGAAGACACATGAAAATAAATTTTAAAAGTGAGCCATCCAGTGGAGGCACATTTAACCAAAACACTGAGCTTAGAAGCCATTGTCTGAAGAGGTGTGGAAGAGCAAAGTGAAATAAAACCCCCAGAGAACTCAATGCCTTGAATTACAACCTCAGGGAGCAGGCTTAAAATTGGCCTGGCACGAGGTTATAAAATATCAGGTGTTGCACGAGTTTGTAAGACTTAGAATTATAAAAGCTGCCTCTGCTGTCATCTACAGAGTTTTGAGCTTGGTTTTGTCAGTGCTTATGGTGGCATTTACCTTCCTTTGGTTTTGTCTCTGTGTATCCAAACGCACAGCTTTGCAAAATGAAAAAAAAAACATCAACCAACCAAAAGCCTGTGAAGTTTTCTGCTGAAGCTGAATGTGCTTCAAAAGATGAAAGATAGCAGCGGGTGTCAGTGGTCCAAGACTTCAATCCTCAAATGTGAAATTTCTTTTTGAAGTCACTTAAAGATGTCACCTTCGATATCCTACTTCAACACCCAAATTACATCTAATTCCTGAGAGACTAAATTACAAATCAGTGCCTCCTGTTGCTGTAACACTGTTCTGAGCGGGACCTGTTTGCTGGTCCAGGTCCTTAATCAGATAGATAGGGATGTCCAACTAGCCTGCAGGCTTCGTTTCCAGAATGATTTAATCATCATCACTTGGTTGGTGTCTGGCAGTGACATGCAGGAAGGAAAATCTCGGAGCTCTCTTTGATGATTTGTGTTCTATCAGAAATGTGGAAGAGAAGAAATTCTTGCCAACTGGAGAAGGATAAACTTGATGAAGACAGACATGTTGTTCCGAGGATGTATTCCAGAAATCCCCAACAAAAAATACAAACAACAAAAGCTTCCAGAAAAAGGGGACTTTAAAAAAATAAACCTTTTGCCAAACATTTTGTCACCTTACCTATGTGCATGTAACCATCTTTTGTTGAGTTTGGGTGGAAGAACAAGGCTTTGTTCCCTCATGCTTTGAAAAGGCAGTAATCCTTGGGCAGCATACAGAGGGTGACTTTCTGACTCAGTGAGTTAGCAAATGCGATGCATGTTCTGCCTCCACTTTCCCATAACTCTTATTATTAGCACAAATAAAAGTTACTGGTAGACAAATAAGAGCTGCCACTTTCCCTTGGGGGACAGCCTGTTAACTGAAGTAATCAAGGGAACGACTTAATGTGAGATTTAATGCACAACAGAGGTTCTTAATGAATCTGGCTACTTTTTTTTTTTTTTGCTTTCTCCTCTGGGATGGGGGAGCAGAAAGGAGAGAACTGGTGGAAAGTGAGCAGCCTTTGCAGGGAGCTGGGAGCCTTTTTTTTCCTGGTGATTCACTGAAAGGCAAAGCCATGTAATACTTCCTGAGACAATTGGAGCAAGTTCTGCCTTTTGTAGTTGCCGTCATTTTACTGCAGCTCTGAGAGAGTGAGTGATTTAATTAGTTACTCATCTCCAGGACTTTTTCCTGTCGTTAGATTAGGTTTTATTGGGGGCCTGTGAGGTGAACTCAGGCCTTGGTGCATCTGATGGAAGTTTTACCGTGTTATTTTTGGGAACACACCAGTACTTGAACTGTAGTTGTAGCTTCTTCACAAAAATACCGTGTCAGAGCAGATTCCACTTCTGAACTAAGAACCACCTCATCCTGGGTCCACTTGATTTTAAATAGGCTCAGTGGTGTCTATGAAAATAACAGAAGGGAGAGTCGGTGCAATAGGTACATGCTGGTGGCTGATGGGTTTGCTGGTTGGAAATGCTTATGTTTTGTTTCCAAAGAAGTACCTGAAGGAGATTCTCATTCAAAATGAAATGGTGCCTTCAAACAAGTGGGGTGGAAATTATCCATCTTCCTCCCCCTGCTCTCCCTTGATAGAGCTGAGTTTGGTGCTTTGTAATTACTTGTCCCCTCTTCTCCCTCGCTCCTTTCTTTGTGTGTGACAGAAATGATCGTTGACAATCAGATTGAGACGGGGCTTTTGAAACCAGAGCTGAAGGACAAAGTCACCTACACGCTGCTCAGGAAGCACCGGCACCAGACCAAGAAGTCCAACCTGCGCTCCCTGGCTGACATTGGAAAGACCGTCTCCAGTGCAAGTAGGATGTTTACCAACCCCGATAATGGTAATGCAGAGGCTAACTGGCTATAGCCTTCCCTTCTAAAGCAGCCCACCAAACCTGCCCGCCCAAAACTAACTGCGTTGCTTGGACAATGCTTTTCTAACCCCTGATTAGTGTAGCGAGACCCGTACTGACGGCACGTCAGTGGTGGGCTCTGGAGGCTGCTTTGGCCATGGCCCGTCGCTCTAACCCTATCTTCACTGGACTGGCAGGCAGAGGAGGGGAGGTGGCAGCCAGGCAGGCACAGCGGGAGGCTGAGAGATGCTCTCTCAGCTGGCTTGGAGGAGATGATGTAGGAACAACCATAGGAAAGAGATGTACCAAAAACTCCCACCATGCCTGAACCTAAAAGGCCGATCATCTGGAACCTTTGGGCAGAGACGAAGCTTTTGTGCGCGGTCGATTTCTGTACCAGATGGTGTTGGTGGCACTCTTAGTCAAAAGTGACACCATCCTAACACCTAGTCTGCATTTTATTGCCAGACAATCATCGTCCAGTGTGGGTAAAGCTGATTTCCATCTTGCTTTATTCATCCTAAAATTGTGGTGTCGTGGTGTGTGTTGTGACCGTGTCTCTGGCTGAGAACGGCCTCACAGACAGTGTTGTGTCGATGGTGGTGTCTGTAGATGTGTGCGCGCCCAATGCAGGCAGCTACAGAGGCCTGGGCAGTCACTCTGGACTTACCCATACATTGAGATCAGCTGTCTCCTTACTAATGGTAGACAAAAAAGAGGAGGTTTAAGCCTGTTGTCACATCTTGGACTTCTGGCACCTGCCTCCTGTTGCATCCTGGAAGTTGAAAATACCTAGACATCAAAGCAAGGGAAGAAATTATCTTCTTCTTCCTGCATCTAAGGCCTCTTAGCTTTCTGTGTTCTGCTTCTAAAACTCAGCCTAACGTTTCTCCCTAACCTATTACTATACTTCATTAATATTTTCTGGTTTTTATCATAATTTGCTCTTGCAACAGGTGTGTGTGTGCATGTGAAGAATATCTATTGCTCTTGATGAATCTTGTCACCTACAAGTGCCTGGATGATGCAGTGATAATGCAGTGAATAACACAAATGTGCAATAACAGGAATGAAGGGACTTTTCTGGGTGTGCAGCTTTATGGTGAATATCTCTGCAGGAGTCCAATGGAGCAAAGAGAGGGACTGTGCTTGGCCAGGTCCAAGAGAGGTCTCATGCAGGAGCTCTAGCTAAACTTCTACTCCTCAAGACTCTCTGCTCATTTCCCATTAGCCTCAGGCATTTTTCCTCTGAACTCAGCCACCTCTATGACTGGTGCTCTTTGTGGACCTTTGAAAAGATGAACAGGTTTGCCTTGAGGAGAAGGATCCTGGGCTGTAGCCGTGCTGTAGGGGAGGTTATAAACATAAGATGGCTGTGTCTTTAGGACATGTCCCTCAGGTGCTTCAGTCACCTTGTGTGTGGTGAAGGGGATGCCCTCGATTCTGGGCTCCAGCCCCAAAGCCCTTTCCTGCAGGTAGGCAGGATGCTGAGGTTATGGTGACATGGAGAGGTGTTTCCAGGCTGGCCCATGGTGTTTGGGCAGTGATTTGCTTCTTCCCATCTGGAGGTTGAACAGATATTCAGGCTGAGCATTTCATTCTGAGTACCTGTCTCAGGGAGTTCCTAAGGAGAAGAAATGTAAGGAAACCTTTAGGACTGACTTTGTGGCATTGCTCTGAGTGGTGGCTCCTTCAGACACACTGAGAGGCTAAGTGAAGAGGTTGTCCATCCACCTTCCACCTCTGTATTGCATCTATTTTTGCTGCACCGTGTGCTTGTAACAGCCATCTGTTTTTCAGCAGCTGGTGAATGCTGAATTCTTCCTTCCCACAATTCCTCAAGGAGGCATCAAAACCTCAGGGGGGTTAAAAGCAAATTAAAGCTCAGGAGATCTAAAGGTAAATGATGCACAGTGAACTCCCTGGTCTCTTCACAGTATGGAGCTAGACTACCAGGGCTGGTTAAAAAGAAAATGCTTGTCCTGGAAGGTGGGTGCTTCCAGAGGATGTTCATCTAAGTCCTCATTCCAGTCCCTGCCTGTTTTCCATGGCTAAGGACATCCTTTATTCAATCCCAGGTGATGTTGGTTTTCATCCATTCATCCATTTCTTTTTCATGTTTGAAGGGGCTGTGCTGGTCCAGTCTCGGACTGATTCTCAAGAACTTTTTTGCTGGCTCCACTTAGCCTGCTGGCTGCCCTTTAGCCACTATGTTCATGTTGGTTTGCCTCTGTTTCCCCACCCAGGATGTTTATGTCTTGTGAGAATCTAGAATGCATCATATTCCATGACAGTCCAAGTGCTTTGAGACTTAAGGAGGGAGAGACTTACATACAAAGGGAAGTACTTCATGAATAGTTGTTACTGTTATTTATTATTTAATGAAAAAGTAACTCCAGAATGTATTTGAGCGAGTCATACCACACCCCCCCAGAGTTCAATGAGTGCCTCTCATGTGCTTCTAAAGGCAGAATATGTCCTTTAGAGAGATAAAAGTTTAATGAGGCCAACAGGAGCTGTCTCTCAACACAGCTAATCACAATAATGAAAGTGCCAGCAGCCCCGAGCGCTCATGAATTTCCCTCGAGTTTCTTTCCAGGTAGGTGTTTCCTTTCAGTGTCTAACTTTCATTTCAGCATTAGTGAGACTTTCATCTAATATTCATGCTGCCAGGAGTAGCAGCCCCTCTGTGCATCACTTACTCCTCACCCCCACACACTAGCTTGACAGGCTGGTGGATTTGGGAAGCTGCTTGGCTGGCAGTTACTGCCCTTGGAGAAGGGGAGGACTCTCTACCTTACCCATCAAACACATCAATGTAAATGGCAAAGCTCCATGAGCATTTAATGGACCCAGTTATTGTTTGCTCATTAAGGGTCGTTAATGAAACAATCTCTACTGAAGCTGAACCAGACCCTGCTGTAGGTTATGTGTAAAAATATTATGCGACTTCCTGGCTCTCACTGGGCAATTGCAATTGATTTGCAACCTCCAATTTTGATAGGTACCAAATTGTGTTAAATTACTTGCAAAACCATTGCTTTAGGAAGCACTTTAGCATGATGTCAGTACCATGGATCCTGCCCATGATTTCCCTCCTTTTATTTATTTTCAGGGCAGTTAGGCTTAAAACCCAAATTACGTAGTGCCAGATGTCTTCAAGAGTATTTGTTAGATCTGAAATCTGGAAATACTCCCTGGGCCATGGGTCTCAAAGATATTCAGGTGCCTGTCTCTCCTTTCAAACTGCTGAAATTACTAAATCTTAGGGGCTCTAAAATTTTCTGTGCCTTTCTTACTTTCATTATAAGCTTGTAGAAGCTGCCATGCTGATATTATATGTAATGATAATTAAAACTTCTGAATGTGTCCTAAGATATTCTTTCTGTATAAAGCAGGGAAAAAAGGTAAATAGGCAGAAGTTGCCAAGATTTTGCCTGTGAAAAAGAGTGTGTTTTCACTCCTTTGCGAAGTATTGGGAACTTCTCTATCCAGCTCACCCAGGCTGACCATGGCTCCGTGGTCCCTGGTAGCAGAGTCATCCTCCACCCCCTCCTTTAATTTCATGGCTCCTTTTGAAGATAAGACTCGGCAGCAATCAGATTGGCAGAAACACAGCACTTCTGAGCAGCAAAGGTGTGTGCTGGATGCCTTTTATTCAGTGCTGCGTCACACAGCTTCATGTTTGGGTCATGCTCGTGGGAAGAGGTTTCCTCAGAAATCCTTTTGCTCTTGGGAAAGAAATCAGGCAAAAGGTGGTAATTTCTTGGGTGACATCGGGTGGAGGAGGATAAATCAAAGCACTCCTTTGCAGTCCGTTCAGCAGGAAAAAGATGGTTATCAAAAAGCTGAGCAGACAAAGCTGTACCAATTACTCAAAGTTACCTTAGAAAGACACCACCCTTTTAGTTTCTCATACTGGGAGAAGGTTGAGCTGTACGAAGTGTTCATCAAGGACATTGTGATGTTACATTTCATTTGAACTCCTGCAGGGGTTTTTGACAGTCTTTGTGTGCCCCTTGTTTTGTTGCCAGGCTCTCAAGAGTTCTTTGTGTCCTCGCCTGGCCCAGGATGCAGCTCTTGACCTGAAGCCGTGTGATAACGAACACGGAGGCTAGTGGTCCTCCCACAGCCCTTGCCCAGCTGGCACACATGGACTTGCCACTCTATAAAATGAGAACTGTGGTCACTGTTCCTTCTGCAGGTGACTGGGGACCGTCTCATCAGTGGTTACCAGTCCTTTGGGGGTGACATTTGCCATGTGGATTTGACATTTTGTTTTAAAAGCTTCCTGTCTGCCAGCATTTTATATAATTTAATCCCTGGGAGAGCCTGTGGCAAAACCTTGAAGAGAAGTGGTTGACTTGTACTAAAACCAAGCTGGCAGAGGCTGTTGGCAACTCTGATGTGTTCAAGTGGGAGTGTTCAACCACCACAAATAGTGGCATGTTACCCATCACCATGTGGATGGTGTCTGTGCTGCCCAGACACCTTCTGAACATTATTTGCTGACAGTGTAGTTTGGAAACAGTTGAGTTAAAACAAAACTGATGTTGACAATGCATTGGCTGGTGCTCTGAGAGAAGGATAGCTAGCAACAGGGGAAAACTTTCCTTCTCTAAAGTTTTTATTTGGTGTTAGAGTTCAGCTTTAGTCAGTGAAGTTGTTTTTCATACAAATTGCATCCTCAGTCCCTGTAGAGAGTTGAATGATGGTGTCAGTGGAATAATAACAGCACAGGAGGAGAGAAGGTTGAGTGAGAAACGAGATGTTTTCAAAGGATGCTTGAAAAACCCCACTGAAGGTTTTAGCTGCTTGCATGGTCTGAAGCATTGCAGACACAGGTGTGAGTTTCCAAGCCCAGATTGATGTGCCAGGGTACATACCTGATCAGCATGCTCCAAGCTGGCTCCTCCAGGGATGTGCCCCGGTTTGTTTTCTGTGTGTCTGCCATTCTTACTGACTGCCCTGCAGCTTGGGGCTGCTCAGCACAGCACTGCCTTACTCAGGGCCTTGAAATCTGCTTCTAAGATGCCTGAATTTTAGATACCAGGAATGGAAAGCTGGCTCCAGACCTGCCAACTGAACACTGGAAGGTGAAGCTGCGGAGGAGATGTGCTCCAAAGGAGTGGGCTTACCACTCTGGTCACCGCAGGATGCAGAAAGGTGCCCTTGTGTGTAGCTGCCTGTTTGAGCACTCTGTCCCCCACCTGGCTTCCTTGTGCAATTCCTTGAGCATTTTTCTTGCATGTTTGTCTATTTGTGTTTTTTTGTTTGTGTTTTCTTTTTTTTTCCTTTTCCTTGGACTTTTCAACTCTTCTCTCTTCCTCCTCTCTACTGCTGCTACTGCCTCCTGCTTGCACGGCCCAAGCGCGCAGCCCCCTGGAGAGCTCGGTGCCCTGCCTGGCGACCCGCACTCTGGACGATGACCTGCGGGTGCAGCGCAGCCCCAGCCTGGGCTGGCTCAGTAAGTGCGGGCCGGGGCGGGGACAGGCGAGGAGGAGGAAGGGGTGACTGCCACCAGCCCGGCCCCTAACGCTTGCTGCTGCATTAACAGAGGGAAGAGTGCAGACGCCGTCCTGGTGGAATGGCTGCTGCTCTGGCTGCCCATGTTTCCCCCACTCTCTCTCCCCGCTGCTCTGTTTCACTCTGGTTTGCTTTTTTGTTTCCTCTGGGATGAACCAGGTAGGTCAGCCCAGGCTCCAGTCGGTGGGCTCCCTCCCAAGCCACCCAGTGATGTTTCTTTGATTTATTAAAAAGTGTCTTTTGACTCTTAAAAGGGCTTCATGAATTTTAGCACAAAGGCAGTACTATAAATGCAACAATCTTCAATCATAGAACCATAGAACAGTTTGGGTTGGAAGGGACCTTAAAGATCATCTAGTTCCAACCCCCCCTGCATGGGCAGAGACACCTCCCACTAGACCAGGTTGCTCAGAGCCCCATCCAACCTGCCCTTGAACACTTCCAGGGATGGGGCAGCCACAGCTTCCCTGGGCAACCTGGGCCAGTGTCTCACTCCCCTCACAGCGAAGAATTTCTTCGATATTTTAATTTCCATAGAAATAAGATAGAAAAATAGGCTCCCTTTGTCACACACCGGCTTTATCTCTCAGTGATGAGTTGAGCTTTTCTCAGGCCCTGCTTCTCTCTGATTATCCTTTTTAGACCACTGCTCACCAGGGGCCTTGCTGGTCACAGAGGAGTGTGCAGCCCCCCCAGGGAGGCACAGCTTAGTGCTGATGGCACAGAGACATTCTGTATAGGCCATAGCAATCTAGAGAAATCTGAATTCCAGGATACTCCCTGTGAAAGATGACTCCAGAGCCTATCCATGGAGGGGTTTGGGCTGCCTGCCTTAACTTCTTGCACCAGTCCTTGGCTGAGCACAGCCAAAGAGAGGCTCACATCACCTTTCCCAGAGAGACTGTGATGTAAATTGGGCCCAAATCAGGATATTCTCTTTCATTAGCAAACTGCATAAGGGTGAACGTCATGTGCCGAAGTCTTTGGCTGAGACCTTGGCAGCAGAAACTTCTTACTGTGCTGGTTTGCTCGGGGCTCTGAGCTTAGCCTGAGAGGCTTGTTGCTTCCTTCTGCTCTCACATTTCCTCTCAATTCAGAGAAGCTGGTCACCTGAGGACTCCCAGATTTTTCAAGTTGGGTTTTTTCCCCTCTTTCAGGTCTTTCTCAGAAGTAGTATTAGCCCAGAGACTCAGATTACCTTGTGTCCATGTCACCTCCACATGATTGAGTCATCTGCAGCGTTGCTCTTATGAGCAGGCTATTTATATAAACATTACAAAATGAGTATTGGACGTGTCTGTCCTGGCTTTGGGCCTGCAAAGTACTGTGTCCCATTCTGGAGCCCCCAACATAAGAAGGACATGGAGCTCCTGGAGAGAGTCCAGAGGAGGCCACAAAGATGATATGAGGGCTGAAGCACCTCTGCTATGGAGACAGGTTGAGAGTTGGGGTTGTTCAGCCTGCAGAAGAGAAGGCTCCAGGGAGACCTTAGAGCACCTTACAGTGCCTGAAGGAGCTCCAGGAAAGCTGGGGAGGGGTTTTGGACAAGGGCTTGTAGTGAGACAATGAGAAGGAATGGATTAAAACTGGAAGAGGGGAGATTTAGGTGAGACGTTAGGAAGACATTCTTAGTGTGAAGGTGGTGAGATGCTGGCCTAAGTTGCCCAGGGAAGTTGTGGCTGCCCCATCCCTGGAAGTGTTCAAGACCAGGTTGGATGGGGCTTGGAGCAACCTGGTGGGAGGTGTCCCTGCCCATGCAAGGGGGTTGGGACTAGATGATCTTTAAAGTCCCTTCCAACTCAAGCCGTTCTATGATTCTATGAAAGGTGCACAGCCATTAAGAACCTGAGTCAGAAGGGCTTTAGGCTGTATGGGTTTGGGCCACAGAGTCCACAAAGCCAAATGGCTTTTGTCCAACCTTGCACACCTGGCATTTCTAGTAGCATTTTTCTGTTAGCAGCTTTGCTTGGCAGTCAAGACAAATTCAGGGATTTAGGGAAAACTTCTAGATGCGGGCTGGGATACTGTCAAGGTCCTTAGGTCAGCAAAGCTGGTAAAGGGTGCAGCCTGTGGTTTCCAGTCTGTGTTCAGAATCAGTACCGAGTGGGACTAGTCTGAACTTGAGGACCTTGTAAGGCATCTGCAAAAGATGATATGCACAGACACCAAACTTTAGGGGAGAACAGTCGTATTACGTGCTCAGGAGGTTTTGCCTGTCAGCATTAGGTGTAAAATTTCCTGTAAGGACATGGAGATATGAATCACCTTAGCCTGAGAGAGCCCTCTTTAAGTTGGGATTATGAGATGCTTTCTACCTCCAAGGAACATCAAGTATCATGTAAAGTTTTGGTGCTCAGGTACAGGCTTGCTTTCTTCTGGGGCTCAGGTCCTCCTGCCTGGTAGGAGCTCTGGCACTGACTGAAACCCAGGTGATGTCACACAGGGGGATGTTCCTCAGCCAAAGTGTTCTAACTGTGACTGAAGGAGTTTCCCAAGAGCTCTTTGCCTGGAGGTTCATGCATCTTGTACAGGTTTTTGACGGATGTCCTTCCTGCCTAGGCTCCATGCACTTGTCCTTGTTGAGCCTTGCAGTGGTGGAGCTGCTGCTGCTGGGATGGATTTTCATGTTTGCAGGGAAGTGTGGTAGTTCTAAAACTGGAAAAGGCAGGTAAGCGTTTTGGTACATGGGTCTGTCCAGGTCTGGAGTAAATACGGGATGCCTGGAGAAATGCTGCTGTGGCTTTGCTGTGGTTCTGTTGGTCGTGTTGGGAGCAAGAGGCTGCTAGCAAGAGGTGAAGGAGCCATTAGTCACTTCATCTAGAAAGAAGGGTAGTGATCTCCTAAGGAACATTCAGCCTTGGACATCTAGTAAACAAAGCAAACAAATTATGTCACCTGGAAAAATCACGGAGCTGTCAGAGTTGGAAGGGACCTCTAGGGATCATCCAGTCCAACTCCCTGCTAAAGCAGGATGGCCCAGAGGACATTCCACAGGGCTGCATCCAGGTGGGTTTGGAATGGCTCCAGAGAAGGGGACTCCACACCCTCCCTGGGCAGCCTGTCCCAGGGCTCTGTCACCCTCACCATAAAGAAGTTTTCTCTCCTAGATTTCAATGGCACTTCCCATGTTCCAGCTTGTGCCCGTTGCCCCTCGTCCTGTCACTGGGAGCTCCTGACAAGAGTCTGGCTCCATCCTCCTTGCCCCCACCCTTCAGATACTTGCAGGCATTGATAAGGTCTCCCCTCAGCCTTCTCTTCTCCAGGCTGAACAGTCCCAGCTCTCTCAGCCTTTCCTCATCAGGGAGATGCTCCAATCCCCCATCATCTTTGTTGCCCTCAGATTAAAGCTTTGGGCCCAGATTTTAGTCTGTTTACCCCAGAACTGGACCTAGGAATTTGGAAAACTACCAAAGCAGTCTGCAGAGAATGGGACTTCAAAAGTGCCTTCAGCAGATGCCTTTCACTGCAGCCAGCCAGTGCAGCTTTTGGAATCAAATACCCTGAAACAGCATTAAAGAACTGTATGTGACAAAATCATGAGTATTTCCTACCCTTGCTCAAAGCTCTTTGGAAGCCATACTTGGTTCCTTCTCAGCTGGAGTCTCCAGATCCATTTAACTCTGCTGAAGACTCCTGTTTTGTTGTTCTCACTCAGGGCACTCAGGTGATGGGACCTGAGAGAAGCTTTGCTGTGACTCACTGAGCTGCCTGACACCAATTATCAGTGTGAACAAACTTTGTGTTTGAAAGAAAGTGCTTCCCTGATTCTTTATTTGGCTTTATTGGCTCAAATGTGCAAAGCAGTCATGGGTATCTCTGCATCAGGCTTCAATCTTCCATCTTAATTTGTGGGTACATGATATACTTGTCAAAGCATTCCTAGAATTGGCAGTGTCTGTGCAACCTTTGAAAGATAATTAATTGCACTGTACAAGAAAAAAGAGCCCTGGGTTTCAATAATGGTCTTCAGGATTACAATAACATGGGTTTATTTTGGAGGGGTTTTTTTGATCCAACTTTGCTCTTTACCTAATAGAAAAGCTAATGAAATATTTGTATCACAGAAGGTGTTAGGAACAAAGTGTTGCCTACACCATGTAAGAGAGACAGCCTACATGAGCAAGTCTGATCCCTTTTTACTGTTTTGTTTCTCTCCTACCAACAGATTCATATCAAACATTCAGTCAAAGTTTGCAGACATGGCTTACTAATAATTAATTAGGAGAATGCTTTCTCATATCTGTAGCTTAAACCAGTCTTCCAAGTGGCACTTCTTGCTCTCTGGGTAACCATAGGTGTAGAAACTTTGTAGAGATAGGTGGGGTTTTCCATCTGGCTCCCCATGACAGCAGGAAGAGGAAAAGCTGGAGATCCCCTTTCCTAATATCTAGTTGAATTGTGCTTGGCTTGTGCTGTGTTGGTGTTGCTGGATGTGGCCATAACACCACAGGTATGTTGTGATTCCAAGTGGCTCCTAAGAAAAATACTTTCAGTCTATCTCCACATACGTTGAATATGTTGCAAAGAGATCTGGGAGTCCAGATCTTTTTCTTGCCTTTTTTGTTGTTTTTTTTTTTTTGCTCACTATGCCAATTTATTATAGACCTTGGTTGCACTGGGAGCTGATGAACACTGAAAACTTGGACTTTGATTTTAGTATGAATGTCAAAGCGTAAGTTTAACCAATATTGTCTTGAAATACTGAGGCTGAGTTGGGAAGTGCCTCAGTGCCATTTCCTTTTGCGTATTTTCTGGGGCTTTATTCCATGTTCTTTAGAACTATTTTCATCTGTTCTGCTAGTCTCTGAGAACACAGGAGTAAGGAGGGTAGGTAAGGTCTGTCAGGGAGCAAGCAGCTCCTCACTAGCAGGTGTATCAGGTCAACAGATGAGCAGTTGGTCTTTCAAAAAGCAATGGAGGTGAACTGCTTCAGCTCTTTGTCCCTGAGGGTTTTCTTCATCTTTCTGGGGTGTCTGGTGTCAGAGGTGGGTGGTTTTTGGCCCATCAACCTGCTTAGTTAGTGAGCTTACTTGAAGAAAGGTAGATTTTTAGTATTGGCTGTTTTGAAGGACCAAGAGCTGCGTGAGCTGCACACCCAAGCCTGGGATGCTGAGGAGGGTAGATGCCATCTACATAGCAGAGCTAAGATTTGCAGGTCAGAGTGACCGTGAAGGTCCCAGCCCTGTTGAGGATGGGTTTGTCATTGGGTGCTGGGTGACCCAGCAGCAGCAGCAGCAGTACCAGCAGCCTGTTGCTGCTTTGCTTTCTCTCCCACAGGCAGGAGTTGTGGAAAGTCCTGGAACTCTTTTGCTGTCCTAAGAGTCAGGGTAACGCTGTGGGTCAGAGATGACAAAGCCTTAGCATCTGAATATCCCATGTGCCACGTAGAGTCACAGAAAGCAGCCAGTCAGGGTCCTGAATTCCCCACATCATCCTCCTTTGTGCAAGGAAAGGTGTTGCTGTAGCCTGAGCCTCTGTGTTCTTCTGACTGGATCGAAATTTGTGCTTTAATTGGTGTCAACATTGTCCTTCCAGGCAGCCCAGCCATGACTCACAGAAACCTGACTTCCACCAGTCTGAATGACATCTCTGACAAGCCTGAGAAAGATCAGGTAAGCTTCAGATTCACCCCTTGCTTGGCAGTGTGTATGGTTAGGAGCCTGGTGTTGGGGAAGGAGGCTCCCTGCCATGAAACTGAAGCAGAAGAAGAAGGTGAACAAGGTGAGTAGAGTATTTCGAAGCCCTGGGACTGGATCCTCCACTTTTTAAGCACAAGCCCTTGAAAAGAGCAGGTTAAACTCTTGCTGGGCCTGAAGCAAGAGGCACCACGTGAATGGCATCTTGCTGATATCCACAAGAAAGAGGGAAAACACCCAAATCTTGATATATTTTGGATCCTCTTCCTGCTAAGAAAAGAGGGTCTTCAGGGCTTACAGCAAGGATCTGCGCAGGACCTAAGGTCCTGCAGTAGGCCAGGGCATCTGTTCACGAGGATTGTGGGAGCATTCAGGAGAAAGTGTCCCTGCTACAGCTGCTGGTGGAATAGAAGATGCTACCTCACCCTGTGCAACCATGCTGGCAGGTAACCATGGAAGAGCAGCTCCAAAAGAGGAGTAATACATTTAAAATTGGCCTGTAGTGCCAAGTCTCCATGAGTTTGATCAGTTTCTTAGACTAGGGTAATGTTTGTGGTCCATCAGACGGGCTGGGCTGTCTTTGTGTCCTTGTCCTTTCTGGGAGTTGAAGAGTCTGTGGTGTAAGAGTGAGTTCCGTTCAGCTCTTAGAAAACTGGTGCCTGAATAAGGTCTCTGTGTGCATTTCAGAAAACCTTTGTCTTGGTTCCAAAAGTGGGTTATTCTTCAAGCTTGACCATTTCTTTTGGAGAATCTTTTCTTTCTTTTTCTCTCATGCCTTTCAGCATTCTCTAGCCCCTGATTATTCTGAATGCAACTGAGAGTTAACTTGGGTAAGGCAGCAGTGCTGGCCAGCTGAAAACATCCTTCCCATGATGGCTGGCTGGTATCTTCTTAAAGGTCAGCTCTGCCTTAAAGGGACACAGTGACATAATCAACGTAGAAAAGTGAGTTCAGAGTAATTAAATGTTTAAAAAGTAAATATATTTACATAAATAAATATACTTTCCTGGGAAGAGAAGGGAGGCGGTGTGTTTTGGATTGACCTCAGTGTCTTTCAGAGTTGTAGCATAAATCTATATTGGTTGGCTGGTTTTGCTGGTTTTCCTTTAAGATCTGCAGCCCCACCTGGGGAAAGAGTAGGATTGTAAAATAGCTTTTTTTTTTTTTTCATTGGAAAGACTGCTGTGTTTTATATTTTTAATCACATTCTAATTGGGATCTTGTAGATAGGCTAGCAGAAGACATGGTCTGAATGTTGCAGCTGACTCCGTAGATCTCAGTAGTGCCAATGATCTGTCTTGTCATAGAATCATGGAGTGGTTTGAGTTGGAAGGGACCTTAAAGATCATTCAACCCCCCTGCGTGGGCAGGGGCACCTCCCATTAGATCAGGTAGCTCAGAGCCCCATCCAACCTGCCCTTGAACGCTTCCAGAGGTGGGGTTTCCACAGCTTCCCTGGGCAACCTGTGCCAGTGTCTCACCACCCTCACACTAAAGAATTTCCTCCTGATCTCTAACCTAAATCTCTCCTCTTTCAGTTTAAGACCATTCCCCCTTGTCCTTTCACTACAAGCCCTTTAAAAAGCCCCTCCCCAGCTTTCCTGTAGCCCCTTCAGGTACTGGAAGGCTGCTATGAGGTCCCCCTGGAGCCTTCTCCAGGCTGAACATCCCCAAAGTGCTCCAAAGTGCTTAACTTCCAATGTAGATGATGCCTGACTGTCTGTAGTGAAAACCATTACTTGAAAACGAACTAATTCCAAAAAGCTGCTTCTTAATTAGCCTGTGTCCTGCTGATGAACTTCGCACAATGGAACCCTTGTACTGTACGCCTGTCCAAGCTGCCCTGAGAAATCACCTTAGATCTCAGGTTTTGGTACTGATTGAGTGAAACTCTTGTCTTGATAAAGTTTGTGAAGTTGTGGTGACACCTGGCAACGTTGCTGAGCAGGACTGAGCATGCTGAACGGGAGGCAAGGGGATAATCCATCGTGTTATGACAGCAGGAGCTGAGAAGAGAACAGATTTGCTTGCTTTGAGTGACTGGCGTCTGGTATTTTGGTGTCCCATCTGGAAGCTTGACGTGAGGCCATATAGTAGGGTGTGAGTCTGCTGGTGGAAGACTCTATGCCCATTTTTATTTATTTGTGTGTGTATAAGAACTGGGACAGGCCGAAGTCAGTTTGTAGCAGTTGCTTGGAGCAGGACTGGCACCTGAGCTCTTGCATCCATCACTAATTTTGCAAAGATAAAGGAGAGTATCATGTGCCTGTGTTTTAAAGGAATAAACGGCTGTGAACAAACTTCTCTGGACCTTCAATAACTCCTCAGTTCTGCAGCCTTCAGTGCTAATTGGAATGGTGCAATTAACAGGGTAGCGATGTTAGAGCCGGAATACTCCTTTAATGTGTGTTTCGGTAGGTTCTTACTGAGCAGGAAGGCACCTAAGTAAAACAAAAGTAGAGGTTCTGGATGTTCTCTCTTCAAACTGTGAAATGTGCTCCTCAGAAGATGTTACCTTTTTATTTCTTTTGGTTTCGGTCTCTCTTCATGGAGCAGTGCTGGTGGCCAGTGCTTTGTAGTTGCAGTATGACCTAACGCCCTCGTTAAAAAAAAGCCCTTCCTTGAAAAAAAGTTGCCAGGACAGATTTTGTGATTGTCACCTGCATGGCAACATGGAGAGGGACACAGGACCATGCCCTAGGACAGCTTGTGCCCTGCACGGTCGTCGAGCTGGAAATAGTTTTAACATTTAGAAGCAGCCACACCTTCCAGTACTTTCAGCCTACTTGGGAAAGTCTTCTTACCAGCCTCCAGCCCCAGTGGTATTTAACTTTCTCCTGCCTAATGCAAGCAGTATTTCCTTGCATATTTTTGGAAAAGCAGGCAGCTCCTGGGCATCCACCTGTGGCTTCCCTGCTCCTTTCCCCTTGATCGTGTAAGGCCCAAGTTAAAACAAGAGGTTTTTGAAAACATCTCGTTGGATGACCCTGATAATTCTTTGGGATTGTTCTCTGTGGAGCCAAACCAGGAGCAGATCTCTGGGCATACTGCACATGCCTCACTGCTAGTGAGTACTGAATTTTTCCATTCAACTCCATGTTTGCAACAACTGGTGGTTTCCCAGGATAGCCTTTGATCTTAGAGGCAAGAAAAAAAAAGCCTGGAGAAGGCCAGAAGAGGACAGTTTGGGAGGAAGAAGGCTCTAGGCAGAAGAGCACTATGTATGGGCGTGTTATCTAATACACTTGGCCACTTCTCTCTCCTCTTGGGGCTGGTCTGTTGCTGGCAGCAGTGCCTGAGCGTGGTCACCTGGGCCAGGCTGCTTTCAGGTCCCTTGACTTGCCATGGTTTGTTTTTTTTTTAGATAATCCAATTACAGGGCAGTAAGCAGCCAGCACCTCAGCTAGGAAGGCAAAAGCTCAGACTGATACCTCCAAATATAGGTGCTTCTTTGAGGTCCTTTTTGTCAGGTCTGGTCTCCTGAGCTTCTTTGTCAGTGCCTGTGGAGAGCTGGAATTGCAGAAGTGGTTCAGGTTTTGGGTGGGCTGGTTGCCTCTTGGACAAGGGCCTGTTTTATCCTGCCCAGCAGAGAAATCAGGAGAGATGCTGGTGTTCAAAGGCAAGTGCACAATGGAGGTGGCAACAGTTGGATTGGCCTCCTCCAGGGACAGAGGAATAGTAAGTGAGCAAGAGGAGTGAGAGAAGAGAACTCTCAGCATTCCCAGGACCAAAACTTCTGTGTAACAAGGAGCTGGGCTTGGCTCCACTACACAGATGCTGAAGCTGTTGAGATGTCATGTTCAGCTCAGCAGCTTTCTCACAGATGGCAAAGTTAGAGAGCGCTGAAGTTAAGGGACAATATTTACAGTGGTCCCAAGACACACTGACACGAGTACAGCCAGTGGTAGTAACAAGAGACATGGGTTTATGAAAGTCATAGTCACTTAGGTTTACCTGTAGTGAGCATTGGGACATTGGTTCCCCTACCCTTATGGAAGGGGTGGGTTTATGCTTACTGAGGGTTTTCTTTGATCTAGCTTTCGTTTTGTTCTTCTCATACTCTTTGCCTTGTTAATACACTTTTTAGAGTTAATCTTCTTACTGAGTAACTATTAAGCTCCTTCACAAAGAAAAGGAACTTAGTATCTCATTTGGAAAAGGCTGGAGTCAGGAAAGGACAGAGGATGCTCAGGCTCTTTCCAAAGAACCAGCCAAAAAGTGCTCCCCATTTCCTCCCTGCCAGGACAAGGAGCTGTTGGCTATAGGGGAAGAGGCTCACTGGGGCTGTCTTCACCCTGGGATGTAAAATCTGTGTGGACATCTAATAAGCAGCGACGTGAGCAGCTTAGCAAAGGAGAGATTGCTTCATGGAAGGTGGTGGAGCTAGAACACATTCATTGGCTTTGTGTTTTGCTTCCCAATAGTTGAGACTGGGTGGACTAATTTTGCCGGAGTAAGCCCGAATGAAATTACAGAATGATGTGAAAATCTGAAAGTAATAAAGTCCTGGGTTACTTGTAAGGTTAGGATGTCTGCTAAGCTAAAAATGTCGTGTTACTCTTTTTCCTCTTTAGTTTATGGAAAGCAAAAGATTGTAAAGCTGAAGCCGCAAGAGGAAGGGCCAATTACCAGAATGTGGAGTTTGCAGAAGATCTTTAACTGCAGGTTACTCATTGCACCAGTCCCATCAATAACATTAATTGGGCTCCCATGTGCCTGTGGCAGACAAAACTCCCTGCCCACCTGCCTTGTCTGCTGTGGGTAGGCTGGTTGTCACCTCTGGTGGTCTCTGGAAAGGGAAATTAATACAAGAGTGATTTATTGGTGATTTTGATAGTGCCAGGTCAGTTACAGTCAGTGGCAATACAACGTTGAACAGGCAGCAGGGAGCACCCATGGGCAGCAGGGAGCCAGGTTGGCTGGGGGAGCAGAAGGCCGCGTGTTTTCTCCGAGTGACAGCAGCCTTGATGTCCTCTTATGTTGGTATTTTGGGGCATTGGGATCTGGTGATGGTCACCAAAGTGTTACAAAGCTTTTTGCCTGTCAGGTTCCCAGCTGAGCTCTGGGATAACAAGCCATAACAGGATATTTAATGATGTCTACATGAGGAAGAAGGCTTTTATCCCCATTCTCACGGCCACGCTCGATGAACACGCTGTCTTGCAGGAGGTGTAACAGCTGAGAAACAAAAAGAGGAGCCCCAAAGGAAGCCTCCCCTTGCTGCCCCCACTCCCCTTGCCTAAATAGGAGGCTTTTGGTTCCTTCCTCCTTCCACCTGAGGTATCTGTCAGCAGTGCCGAGCCCTCAGGACAGCGGTGCCTGGTTGGGAGGTCCTTATTTCTGACTGTTGAAGGCAGATCATTTGCATGAAGCAACTCCTCTCTGCCATGGGAATGACACCTTCATTCACTGCACTGATTCCCCTGGAATTGCCAGGGACTGGTTCAGCAGCCTGGCAGAAAGCACCAGGGCCCTGACTCAGCCCCCTCTGATGATAAATAGCTTCAGTAATGGCCAGTGAGTTTTGATTTTGCTATTTTATCATGTTTTTGCTTTGGGCTTGGTTGATGTGCTGGCAGTTTATAAGGATAATTAGGGAAGAGGTGTCTTCCCTTTCATTGTATTTGTGTTGGCAGAACACTGCTTCAGAGGCAGCAGTGCAGAGAAGTGATTTGCCTTTATTTGTCTGATTTTATGAGGTCTTGGCTGCAGTTAATGTACTGGTCAGTTGCAGCTACATAGACAAGCAGAGGCAGCGGCACTTTTGGGCAATTAATTTTTCTTTTCTATTTTCTAATTAGTAAATCAACATCTAGGCTTCCTTCTCTCTCCTGGGCTCTGAGCTCAATTGCCAGACACATCAGTGGCACCAGAGCAGCGTCTGAAAGAGCAGGACTTCTCCTGGCAGGAGAATTCCTTCAGTTCTTGAAGGTTGAGCTGTTTGCTCAGCTTTTTCTCTAACGCCACGTTGAGTAACATCAAACCAAAAGACCTAATGAAGGTTTCTTGAGCTGCCAAAAAAGAGAAGCTTGTCGGTTACCCTCATCCACAGCAGAGATGGGTCTAGAAAAAGCAGGTGCTTCTGGTGGGCTGTCCAGCAAGCCTGGGGAAGGGGGATGCACACGTGTATGTACATGTAGAGTGTTCAACCAGGTACAGTTGTTATATCTGGTTTATATAACCAGGCACTGCCTGGGCATTTGCTAGTGTTACTTTTCCATTCTCTCTTCTTTTTGCTGCACATCAAGATGGAATTTTCTGCGTGCTTTTCAGCTTTCTAGCCAATTCCCAACTGTGCCCACAGTTGCAGGATTGGAGTCACAAGTGCTTCAGGAGAACTTTCATAAAAACACCTCCAAATGATTAATCTGTGGAAATATTCATGGCCTTGCTTATACTTAGCATCACTTAAGCTGTGTTTGGGCTGAGCTTCCCTTGGAGTTTCACGCCACCTGCCCCATGCAAGCCATCTCAAACCACCCCTTGCCTGCAGCCACATCCCTTTCCATTTGAGCAGACTTGTGGGGAGGACAAAGTTTTAATCCTCTTTGTAATGCCCAAGGGACAGTTTGTCATGTTTGTTAAGAGCCAGGACTGTAAGTTAGTTCTTGATTCACGTAGTCTTAGTAATTTGAAAATATTGGCAATTATTTTTTCAGCTTTATTGGGGAATGAATGGTATTGGGAAGACTCAAAATGCAGCCTTTACCAGACTCTTTGCTGCTGTCGTGGGTCATAGGAAGCTGGGGAAGTTCCCACTTCTGTCCTTCTTCCCGTGAGAAATCCTTTGGTCGTGCTCTGCTAAAATGTCCTTGGCAGCTCTGAATGGCTGAATCACCATGACTGCTTTAACGTGCAAGATGTCAAATAAAAGGGACATTTAAAAAAATCTGTTTTATCAGGGACTTCTTAGTACTGAGCTGATGCAATTGCTTGTAGAAAATTAATATATGTTGATATAAGGGGAGTTTACTGACCTGGCATTATCTCCACTTTCGAAGGACTTGTATATGGGGCAGAAACCAGCTCTGAATGAACATGGTCATTTGTTGTGGTGTGTGCACTGTTTATTCAAACTGGTGTTTCCATATCAACAGGGGAGCTGTGCCAAAGCCAGCTCTCAAGTGAAAAAAGAAATTGGCCTTGCTGAGCAAAACCTTCCTGCCTTTCCTGGGGCATCGATGGACGGGGAGGGCACTGGTGGGATCCCACTGTTTGGAATGAAGTCCAAAGATCAATGGTGGGAGTGATCTGCTGCTTTTCCTGTTGGAACATCTTCTCATCTCTGCAGTCCCAAACAGAGATTCCTAATTTTTAGATCTGTCAGCCTGGATGACCTCCTTTTGCTCCATGGAGCTCAAATGAAAATGACTGTTTTCCAGTACAGATCACTGCCACCTCTCTGAAGGAAAGGAAGGGTTTCTGGGAAGTTTAGTTAACTGGAATTTCATTTACTTTGGCCTTTTTTCTTGATGTAGGGATCATTTTTGCTTGCATCCTTTCTCCCCATGGTGTATCATTCCTGGGTAATGGAGTTCTGTGCGTAGGCAAAACATAGAGCATGGAAGGTATCCCCTGAGGTGAGCATTCATGGGATCATTTATGGGAAGCTAATCTTAAATGTGTATGGGAACAGATATGGAAACACAGAGAGATAGAGGCAGAGTCACATTCCTGGGGGGAGTGACCTTTCTTCAGTATGAAAGCTCTGTGTGTCAGTGCTCAGGTGTGGGAGCCCCATGGTGAAATGTGATGCTGTGATGAGATGAGCACACATACCCCTATGCAGAGCAAGCAGAAGACAGAGTGAATTTTTAAATGGCCCCTGATAATTAATGCAGCCCTCACCTCTTCTTCCCCCCATACTGCAGAGGGTTTTCCTCCCCTGAGGCTTTGTGGGTGCTCTCCTGCTAGGCTGGAAGATCCCCGTGTTGTGCTTGGCTTTGGTGTAACAGGAGTTTGGGGAACTGAATCCCTTTGCCCTGTGCTCAGGGACTGTTAAGCTTTCCTTTGGTTACACAGAGCACCACCTATGCCATTAGGCTCGTGATGATAGTCTCTTATGATCAGTGTTTCTTTTGAATGCTCAGGTTTTGCTGTACTTCATGGGTCTGAGTTTTGCTGCACTGTGGGTGAAGGAGGAGCTGGAGCCCGCAGCCAAGTCATACCCTGACCCACACATGGATTCCTCCCCTCCTCATCCTCCCCACATGAAGCACTGGCTGGTTTAATAGTGCCATGCTGGAGGTTGTTGCATGTGGTGAACTTAGACAGAGTGTGGGGTACAGTGAACAAGGTCATATTGGAGTGGAATCGCTTTTGGAGACCTTAAATAGGATCTAGGGATCTTCAGCTTGGAGAAGTGTGGCCTGGGGAAGGGGCAGGGTGGGGGAATGTGTTAAATAATGAAGGGCATAAAGAAGGAGTGGAACATTTTCCTGGTTCAGGGGCACATACCTCACCCAGGTGCTCTCTTGGCCCCGGTGATGGCAGTTGCTCCTTCCTGCTTCCCAGGCCAGCAAGCTGTTCTCTTGCCTTTCCTTGACATCTGCACTTCAGGCTGTAAACTGCTGTGGTTGGGAGCTACCCCAGCAGTGGTCCCCTCTGCAAGGGAGGTGGTATCTGGGAGAGGACAAGGGGAACCAGTCTGCAGCATGGAAAGGTGCCTGAGAGCAAACTAAGAGAGGCAACAAAAGCTGTGCGTGCTTAGGAATTGCTTTCATTTCTGAGAAATCTGGAGTGATGCTGCTGATAAGAGTGTTAAAACACATTTAGGGGAACAGTGATGTTCAGGTTGCTGTGCCTTTTTGCCAGTGCAGCTTTGGAGATCTGTGGCCTTGAACATAACATTAGTGGTGGGGTTGGAGCAATGCTCAATTTAGCAGAGTGCAGGGAAAGTGAATAGAGTGCTTCCAGCTGCCCAGCCTCCCACCCTCCTTCCCTGCTCCAGGGTGCTACTGAGGACTCGAATCTTTCCGAAGCTTCTTTGGGGAATGGTTCAAAATAGACTGTAAGTGCTGACTGCACCCTTCCCATCACCTGTCTGATAAATGATTTAAGAAAGTGGTGCTGCAAAACTCATTTGGAGCAAAAAACCCACTCTAATGATAGCTCTTCAAAATCAGTCAGGCTGCTTTGATGTGTGGGATCAGAAAGGTGCCTGGGTTTGGGCCAGCCCTGTCCTTGCTCACCAACACACCGAAGCGCCTGAGCAACCTGTTCAGCAAAGTTGAACATTTATGGATTTGCCACCTTCCTGTTATTTTTTGATCTCTGCTTTCCACCACAGCAGTATTTGTGGAAGAACTGGTAGCACTCTTCCAGGCTTCCTCCACAGAGCTCTTTAATGCTTATTCAGTGTTTTCTCTGGTGATAATCCTGACTGAAGCATGTACAAGTAGGATTGTTCCAGCAGTTTTCTTCCTGCCGAATCAATAATCCCTGCCTTTTCATGAGACTTCTTCCATTTTTCTACGACCCTGAGTGGCCTGGCAAAGGTTGTTGTGGATTCGTAGCCCAGCTGAGCGTTCCCCTCCGGTGAGGTTTCTGGCAGTACATCCTCCCTCACCATTCACCCTTAGCCAGACAAATACATCCCCAGAGATCACCCAGGGTGAGGGGAGGAGGTTGGGAACCAACTCAGGGCAGGAGTTTTCAAAAGCCTTTGACTTCAAATTAATTCTGCTGCTGCTGAAGTTAAAAACAAAGCTGTCTCGGACCTGAGGACACTCGGAAATCCCTCCCTGGCAGTGAGGACACAGTCAGAGTGCTAAGCCAGACAGAGGGGTGTGTGTAAGGTGGGGGCAGTGGTACCCCCCGCCAGCGTGGCCGAGCCAGCATCCTCCTCCACCACAATGCTGTACTCATTTAGGGAGGACACTTAAGTGCTTTCTCACCCCCCCAGACAATCCCTGGCCCAGCAAAGTCTTGTTACGGAGAAGCTCTCCATCAACGAGCACCGGATTTCCTTGAAAGGTTGTGCTGAGCGTGTCCCTAAAACCATGTGTCCAAGTGATTTGTTCTTCCAAGGGATATATTATCAAGGGGTGAACAGTTGGCAGCACAGATTTCAAGTCACAAGGATTCTGCTGGGGAACTGCCACGTGCCTCATTTTTTCTTGTGCATATCAGGTATTCAGGTTCATAACTATTAAAACCAGCAGTTGGTGGGTGCTTTGGGTGCTTCCTGAGAGCCAGGCTGCGTGGTGAGCTGCTCTGGGTTTTAGGTAGCTCTGCTGAAGTGGATTTCTTTTCCCCTGGGCCACACTGGTTTTTCAACAGCTCAGGCAGAGTGGTATGTATGTGTGTACTCCAGATGTTAGCAGTTCGTTTACTGGAACTTCTGCTTGAGGTTCTTAAAATGTCTCTTTGACACGTGTTATGGGATAGAGGACAGAATTAGGATCAAGTTAGGAGTTGCTGTGGCAGGGTAGAACATTGGCTGCAGTAACTTGGTTATAAAGCAATGGATGTTTAATTGATGGTGGAACAGGAGAGGTCTTTTAGCAACATGTTGACTAGCAACCTCGTTAGCTGCCTTTCAGTGTGGGGGTTTACCTGTATTTCAGTCTGTGGCTGGGATGGAGGAGGGACACAGACAGTGGGAACAAAGGCTTTGGACAACCTCCAGCAGCAAATTTTTGATTCAGGCAGAAGCCACAGGCTGGGAACTGTGCTCCTAAAAGCCTACATTAACTCAGTCTTTGGAACTTGAAGGGACACATACACAGTGAAATGCAGGTGCCCATCTCCTGGTGTCCATCCTTCAGGGGCAGCTTTCCTCCAGCCAGTCACTTCTGGAGCAGCAAGCACTGCAGGACATGGAGTTGCACTTGGCTGGTGAGAAGTGTCTTCCCTGCCCTGTCTTGTTGTGTGGGGGGCCAGGCAGTGAGGTGGTAAGGTGCTGCTTCCCAAAACCCAGCCCTGGTCTGCTGCTCTTCCTCAGGGCTGCACACCTCTTCCTCCCCAAAATAATACCATCTCAAGTCTGTAAAGGGAAACAGCAGCTCCAAGAGGCATCATCATCTCAGCATCGGCTTGGCTCCAAGCACCAATATCAGCATTGTTCTTCTGGGGCATTTGTATCTCAGCAGACTCTGTGAGGATGATAAATTCTGACCAAGGAGGCAATGTGGGTGGAAGCCAGGTAAATTTTCTTGCACATTCCTGTTTGCATGCCTAACAAGACTTAATTTTCTTTTCCCTCTTCTTTCACTGACGCAGCTGAAGAATAAATTCATGAAGAAGTTGCCCCGTGATGCTGAGGCCTCCAATGTGCTGGTGGGGGAGGTGGACTTCCTGGAGGGCCCTTTCATTGCCTTCGTCCGGCTGCAGCAGGCTGTCATGCTGGGTGCTCTGACAGAAGTCCCCGTACCTACCCGGTAAGAGAATTAAGCTCCCAGGCAGGGGACAAGAACTGGAAACTGCATTGCCACCTTCTAAAATAAAACCAGTAGGCCAGCAGAAGCCATTTTCTACTGCTTTCCATCGTGGGGTTAGGGTTATTGGTTTAAAGTAACAGAACTCACTGTTGCTGCTTAGTAATTTTAGGTCCTGAATTCGGTTAGAAGATACAAGCTGTAAACTACACAAACATTCCACAGCCACACTCATTTAACAGCTTAGCTGTAAAGGACACTTAGTTGTGGAGGCTCCATCCCTGGGGACGTTCAAGCTCAGGTTGGATGGGGCTCTGAGCAACCTGGTCTAGTGGAAGGTGTCCCTGCTCATGCAGTGGAGTTGGAACTCGATGATCTTTAAGGTCCCTTCCAACTCTAACCATTCTGTGATTCTATGACACTGTTAAGGTGATATTTAACTATGGGGACTTTTCTCCTGCTCCTCATGATTGCCTCCCCAACACACACAGTACATAGCTCAGATGCCCTCAGCACATTTTTGCAGTATGTATTTTTCCTCTTAAAAACTCCCGTTAGATGAAGGGTGCAATTCTGACCCGGCTGTGGTGAAAAGAGAAGAGTCAGGTAAACTGGGGTATACAGTTCTGTTAGGGTGTTCACACTGTATGTTGCTTGGTAACGGATAATGGTTCAGAGGAAAAGGTCATAAATATTTATTGTGACTCATGTTGCAAGTTGATCTGAGTCTCACAAATACTAATATATATTATGCTCTTAACTATTTGAATTCACTGCTTGAATATGCATAACTGTACAGTGAGTGGCTGTATCTACCAGAATAGCCAAGCTCAGGTCCTGTTGGAATGCTTAGCAGTATTACCTTGAGTTATGCAACTGCATCTTGTTGATCATGGATAGAGCAGAGAAAAGCCATTGGTATAGATGTCCAGAACGTCTGCTGTGTGGGAGCTTTATGTAGTCGTGTATCTGTTTCCTTTCTACAATAACCACCCCACCAGGGTAAGATCTGTAAAAATTACGAGTATGAAATGGCAATGAAGTGCACTAAGACTGGAGCAGAGTTCAGTGAGGAGGAAGAGGAGGAGAGAGGGCAGGGGTGGGCAGCCTGCCCCTGGTGTGCAGAAGCCCCTTGCAGCTCCGCGCTGCCTTCCTTGGTGCTGCTGCACGCCGGGGATCTGGCGTGCTTTGGGTAGCAGCTTACAAAGGGTTTACTTTGCCTTTTACTTGTAATTGTGGAGTTTAAACTGCACTTTTCACGTCACTAATGTGCAAATACATATTTTATGTGAGCAGTTTTGAGGGCTTTCAATACAGAGTGAAAATGGTGACTTGAACAATGCCTAGAGGGTTTGAGGCACTGTCAAGTAGTGTTCTGGGAGAAGAGATGAAGTACCATGACAAAAGCCTGTGGCTAGTGCATTACTGATACTGGAACAAATCACAGCCCTTGTATGGAATGGAAGTTACGTCATCGTTATAATCTGGACCTTATTTCCATGTACAAAACAAGGGAAAAGAGGGTCTAGTTCTGCTGTTTGTTTAATTTCTTTCTAGTAATGCAGCCGTGTTTGTATTTTGTGGAGTTTCATTAAGTGGCTCCTTACAGTAACCATGTCAACAGCTGTTTGCACATGCTGGATATTCTGGTAGGAGTACGGGGACATTAAAGTGGCTTCGTTTTATAAAGGTTCTTCTTAATTGCTCAAGATTACTGAGCTCTGTCTACTTCAGTATTCAGCTTGGAAGTCCAATCCCACTTCCTTTTTTTTTTTTCAAAAAAACCACATCTTCAAATGCTTTTCAGCAGATGTAAATTTAAGTATTGTTTGTTTTGGTAGTGGGAGCCAGGAAGTTAGATCTAGGATTGCTGAACAACCTCATTACTCAATAGCATTAATCAAGACAACATGTCCTTCCATGCCAACATTTTTCCCAGGAAATAGTATTATCCATTTGCTGTCCTCCAAAGCAAATGCTAGCCCTAATCAAAGCAGGGAGGTTCATTAGGTGGCTTTGGTGAGTACTGAAAAGCCATTTGCAAAGGCTGCATCCTGTGAAATTCAATCAAGGAAATCCCATGAGGGCCCAGACGGGCTTTGCTGGAGCATCTCCTCGGACATCTTGCGTGGCCGGCGTTCCTTTCGGGAAGGGCACTTAACAGCTCTCAGGCTCCATAAGAGGCTGGAGCCTATGGATGCTCCCACCTTCTCCCTTGAGGGTTCTTCTTTTATTTTGTTAAGTTACCAAGTTGCTGGTAAAACTGGCAAGCCCACATCATCCAAGCTAGGCAGTGCAAAACCCCCTGGGGTTTTCTAAAGCAACAGGAGCTAGCATTTCAGCACCGTGGTGGCTGCAGGAGGATGGTGGCCCAGGACTATCCAGTAACCACAGTGTGACCTGCCTCTGTCCCTCTCCTGTGAAAGCAGCAGGTTGGGTTGGGGGCAGGGCAGTGTTGAACAGCCGGGTTTTGGCACAGGGCTGTGGGCATGCTGGTCTGTAAGGCAGAGGGGAGGTGGCCTTCACAGGGCCTTCTGTTCCCATGGGGACACGCTCTGCTGGAGGTGCCTTTGCACAGCAGTCCAGCTCGAGTTTCTGCTGTGCTGTGTTAGGTAAACATCTCATCCTCTTCAGCAGCTGCTGCTAGCCTGAGTATGTCGTTGCCCTCCAGAGGTGATGGGAACAGGGCTGAGTGGATCACCAGCAGGGAGATGGGGAAAGCCCTCCTGAGGAGAAGGGAGGAGAAAGCATAACATGGTATCACACAGCTTGCAGAAATACATGAAGCCACCTACCTTAATGATTAGCTTTTCCAAGCATTAGTGGGGCAGGGTTTGCATGGAGAGGGCAGCAGTCACTTTCATTAGCCCAACTGGAAACCAGCCTATCGGCCACAGCCCGTGGCAGGATGTGAGTGGCATTGCCACCATCTTGTGATGTGGAAGCAAATATGCTCCCAAGCCCTGCAGAGGTGAAAGGCTCATGATACCTCTAGTCCCTGCCCTGTTCTGACTGATTCATGTTGACCTAGTACTGTAGAAAGAAAAAGGATTGTGTGCAGAAAGTAGACAGAGTTCAACATGTAGACTTCCAGTTAAATGGGTGGCTTATTTCTGCTGATTTTTCTTCCTTCCTTCATACATTCTTTGGCTTGGAGTTTTGTTGAAAGTTACAAAATTTTGGATGCTTGGTAGAAATAAGAATTCCTGTGTAGAAATTACTCTTCCTTGGGTACATAAATCTTCTATGTATTTTTTCCTTCATGCTTCCTTGCTAAGTATTTTAAGTATTTCCTTTATTTAAAACTAAATTCCTACTTCAAAGAAGCCAGCAAGATCTGATGAACTCTCCAGGAAAAGTTTCTCAGCAGGGTGTTTTCATACAGCCCTAGTAATAAAAATCAGGGAGATGGAAGATCCCAGCCTTTCACTGTGTTGAGTTTTCTTTTTACTGATCAGATTGAAAAAAAAACACACCACCTTAAGGACTTGAGTTTTCTCATGTTGAATTGAATTCCACAGTGCTATGAACTCCTCATTTTGGCAAGCACTGAGCTACTCTGCTTGCACCATGGTTTGGGTATGGCTGCTTCTGCTCTGGACTGTGCAATAGATGTAGCTTTTTATTTTCATAAAAGAAATGTGCAATTACACGGTCAGGTCTGTGGCGTTAGTGTAACGTTGATGGGGAGACAAAGATGAAGAATGAGCAAGGGAAAGATTTTTTTGGAAATAAGCTGTAGAGACTTGCACAGTCTAATATGTGGTGCTGGGAAATTGCAAGCGCCTACAAGTCTCGAATGAAATGAAGTAACTTGCCCAAAGGTCACTTAGGAAGCATGTGGCAGAACCAGGAGTCAGGTTCTCTTCCCTTGCCTCCTAACTTAAGCTTTGAACTGCAGAGGCATCTTTTCTTCTTTGTGGGTGAGGGTGAAATGTGTGTCTTGTTTATTAATTACAGCATTGAAGTGGTTTCCAGGGTTGTGTCCTTCAGCAGCCTTTCCAGCAGCAGGACTGCTCTGGGAAATAGGAGCTCTGGCAGAAAGGAGCTACCCACTGTGTTCGTGTGGTGGACACCATGTGAGAAGCCTGCAATGTTGGTACATTGCCCAAAACTTGAAGGATTACCTGTGTGAAATAGAAGATGGACCAAACACTTCAGCAACTCTCTTTGTTGCTGCAATCTCAAACTGTGCTCCTTTCAGCAGGAGTCCAAGCCACAGGTTCTGCTGGAAAAGTACCATATGAGGTTGTTCTTTCAGCCCTCAAGTCCACCAACTTGTATCTTAATTGGAGGTGCTGGATGCTTTGCAGGCATCTCACATGGTGTCCAACAACAGAAGGACTGCCTCCCCTCACTCCTCTCAAAAATAAAAACATGTTCTCCAGGATTTCACTGAGATTCCTTTGAGTAGGTGCCTTTAACCCTTATGGAGTTGCTGCTCTTGATTGCTCCAGATCTGGGAAATAGGCTTGATGAGCAAGCTGGACTTGAATCTTGTTTTAGTTGCTTTTTCTCTTTTTTATTTTATTTGTGGGGTGGGGGTACACCAACATCCAGGGGGGTTGTGTTCAGCCACAGCAGGTTGTCAGGTCCATAGCCCCAGCTTCCTGGGCTTGTATGCAGTACTGCTGTGGTGCTGTGCTTAGATCTTCTAGGTGCATTGGCTGGGTTGGCCAGGGCATGTTTGTCCATTTTGAACTGGAATTACTCGTCTGTGAGAATAAAGTTATTCTTGTTGGGTTTGGTGGCATAGTCCACATGATTAAAAGGTGAATCATACGTAGTCGGTGGTCATTGCCCGCTTAAGAGGGTAAAGCGTGCAAAAAAGGCAGGAGGAATAGTGCTTTGGGTGGAACAGAATGATGAATTACTGAGTTTCTGACACATTTGCCTGGAAGCAAAGGATTTTGAGTGCTTTGAGTGTGCTGTCATTCCACCCCAGGTCCCTGAGGGCTGTCAGTAAGCCTTAGAGCAGCGGGGGAGAACCAACCGATGTTGTTGCTGCTTCAGAGAGACTTTGAGCTAAGTGATAGGAGGTGAAACCTCACCTTCTTGATGTTGAAGCACCCACAGCAATGTTCAAGTATCAGAAAGGGGGGAGGGACTTTTTACAAGGGCATGGAGTGAGAGGACAAGGGGGAATGGATTAAAACTGGAAGAGGGGAGATTTAGGTTAGACATTAGGAGGAAATTCTTCACTGTGAGGATGGTGAGACACTGTCCCAGGTTGCCCAGGGAAGCTGTGGAAGCCCCATCCCTGGAAGTGTTCAAGGTCAGGTTGGATGGGGCTCTGAGCAACCTGGTCTACTGGGAGGTGTCCCTGCCCATGAAGGGAGGCTGGATCTAGATGATCTTTAAGGTCCCTTCCAACTCAAACCACTCCATGATTCTATGAAAGGGACATGTGATAGCTCAGCGTGTGCTGGGTGCAGCAGAGAGGAATCCTGTGCTGGCTTTCATCTGGGCAGAGGTGGGGGAAGGAGTGTGTCACAACTGGAACTGAGGGCTTTCTTAGGTGGAAGTATTCATAAATAAATGATGTTAAGTGCATGTCAGCATAATCAAGCCCAAACCACTAACATGCATTAATGTTTTTTGTCTTTAAAATATTTGGCCCTTTAAAAGGTCTTGTTCTACATGCTGAAGGCAATTCTGAGTCAGGAGAAAGAATTTAGTGTCACAAACTGCTTGTTTCCAAGAATGTTTTAGGGAATGCATTCAGGTACTTCTGTTAGGTGCTGGAAGAGAGCCAACCGATGTAATTATTTCAGAAGATGGTTATGAAAATGTCTCATTCCCCTGGAAAATCAGGAGAAGGCCAAGCAGCAACTTCTGAAGAACTTTTTTTCTTTTTTTTTAAGATTAATATATTTCGATAATTTGCATCTAAGAGTTTTAAAAGAGTTGGCTGAGGAACAGTTTGTCTTTAATCTTGTTTTATAATAACTTGTGAAACACAGGGGAAGTTCCAGGAGATAGGAGGAGAGCAGAGGACATGACCTAGGTGTGTATGGCTTAGTCACTTCTGTGTGAACCTTAAGTAAAACACTTGAAAGCCTCATGAGGAACTTGATTAGGACGTGTTACTGTTAGTCATGCCAATTAATACGTATTTATGGATCCTGGCCTACTAACTTTATGCATTTTTTTTTTAATAGGACTCTAGGTTTTTTTTAAAAAAGAAAGTATTTGTTTGGATGCCTTCTAAGACATTTGACCTAGTACCTCATGATATTTTGATTTAGGAAGCTAATATAATATTTAATACAGTGCTTGTAAAGGGGAGAAGTGCTTCTGGTGAGGTGGCACACCTCCCAGCCCTGTGGTGCTTCACATTTTATCAGCTGCTTTTGAGACAATGTATAGTTAACATAGTAAAAGTTGTCAAATAACTGAGGGTGTCTCCGTAGCTCAGAACAATCCAATCATCTGGGCTTGAACTTGGCCCCACATCAGCTTCTTCCTCTAGGACATGGAGCGCAGGTGGAAGAGCCGTGTTTCCAGTACCAGTTTCCTGTGGATGATGTTGCAGGTCAAGGTGTGGTGCCATCCATGGGTATTTCAGATAATTCCATCATTGCAGGAACCACTGGAACCTGGTTTCCTAGAAGTACATGCCATGCCATGTCCTTTCCCACCACCACAGCAACAATCCCAGTTTCCCCATCATGCTACCACATTTCCCGAGACTTCCCATGCTTGTCCATACCTGAAGTCCCGTCCTTTGACTCAATGCTCCTCGCTTCAAAGCAGTCTCACATGAAGTTCCTGAGCAGCCATAGGTTATTTAATCTATAGATTTGCACTGCCAGAACTGCCAGCTCTTGTGTGATTTCCCTGAGGAAGACACTGATCCGTCAGAGAAGGTTGACAGAAGAGCTGTTGAAGCGGCTGAAGAGAGGAGAAAAGCCTGAAACGGCTCAGCCTAAATGACCAATGGCTACGGGTGACTGGATCAAGGAGGGAGGATATTTAAAGGAAATGAATTATCCAGGATTCTTCAGTCTGGCTGTGAGAGACCACTGAAATTCATGAGTGGTAGTTGAAGCTAACCCAAATTCACATTGGAAATAATACGAGAAGTTTGAGATGAGACAACTTACCAAAGGTTACACAGGGTGTTTGTTTTCCATTACTGACACTGAAAGGTATGGCTGTAATTGGAAAAGGGCTTCATTCCGGAAGCTTTCAAGTAGTTTTGAGCAGCTATTAGTGTTTCTGTTTGACTCACAGGCTGATATGGAGCTTGCTGAGAATTGCCCCAGTAATTCCCAGTCTTCACTAAATTAGGTGAAATGGAGAAATTGGTCTCCTGCCATGTGACTTCTTTTGTTGCTAATTGCAAGGATGAGTTGGTGTGTGAGAAAGAGAGACTTTTATCTCGAGGTCACTATTTGGAGTCCAGCTCAGGCTGAATGCTTGAAAGGACGCCATCTGACCAGCAGGATGGTCTCCAATGAAATCCCACAGACCACTAAATGTCGGCCATCATCTGAGGTGGCCATCCCAGGAGTAACAGGGCTTTCTTAACAAGCCAGTTGGCAAGGCAAAGAGCGGAGCACCAAGACAGATGTATTTTCATGCCTTAGCCATGAACCAAATCTTTTTTTTCTGGGACAACTCTGAAGAGGGGATTTATAGGAACCTTGTGTTTCTACAGCCAAGGCCCAGGTGCTGTGTGAGTAAAGAGCTGCCAGCTTGGCACCCATCTACAGTACGAAACCAACTGTAAAGTAAGAGGATTTCTACAGGAGGTAATGGCTTTGGTCATTTCAGCTTGGATACCTTGGCCTTGCATATGAAATTCATTTAAGAACTGGGAATGTCTAAGATAAGGCTTAGGTCTTTCCTGAATTAAGTATCATTTGAATGGTGGTATCTCTTTTTTTTTTCCTTAATTTTTCATTCAAGGCCAGGAGGATCTAGGTACCTTTGAAGAACCAACCTTGAGGCTGTACTTAAAACTTTTTCTAATGAATGTCAACAAAGAGGTCAGAAAACTCAGCCACCTTTCCTGTTATTCTGGCACAACTGCTAGACAGTTTTATTGGCAGGAACATCCATTTTCCATGTGCAGCCTTTTCCATTAAGGAATGTCACTAGAAGAGATTGTGATGTGAACCATGGCTGGTAGGAAGAGCTGGGTGGGCAATCCTTTTAAATGTAGGCAAGTCCTCGTTCACAGCATGCTCACACTGAAGGAAGCAAGGGCAGGGAAGGTAAAGAGGAGTATTTTCTGTCTCCAAAGGTTTCATATCAAGGTGTTTTTCAAACTCATTAGCTGTGAATTGGATACAGTTGTTGCCCAAAGAGATCGTGTAAGGAACTAACTCCTAATGCCTTGTAGATGTTGTTGCTCTCACCAGAGGAATAGGTTCACACCTTACGATGCTTGCTTAAGAACTATGTGGGACTGTGAAGCCATCAGATGGGCTTATGGGTCTGTACTGTGTCCTCAGAGCGGATGCTCAGGGCATACAAGTATATATAAATATAATTATTTATAGCTCAAAGCCTATTTTAGATGGATGGTTTCCCTCCACACGTGGGTGCTGAGCTGCAGCAGAGATCTCAGCCCCAGCAGAGCATTCATAAACACATGGAGCACTATCCAATAGTTTGGGGAGCAGTGCAGCTTCCAGTGAGAAACATGGATTGTTCTTCCCTCTGTGCCTGCTGCTGTGCTGGCTCTGCTTGTTTCAGTAACAAGTGGTGAATTTTGCTGTCCTAAATGGGAGCAATCTGTTTCTTTTGGCAGGTTTCTCTTCATTCTCCTGGGACCGAAGGGCAAAGCCAAGTCCTATCACGAGATCGGCCGAGCCATTGCCACTCTGATGTCGGATGAGGTGGGTGTCTTGCTCTATCTCCTGTGCGAAATGCTTTTTCCCAGGTTTCACTTCATTAGTTGGTAATCACAGAATCACAGAATTGCTCAGGTTGGAAAAGACCTTCAAGATCATCGAGTCCAACCATTAACCCTACTCTACCAAGTCCATCACTAAGCCATGTCCCTGAATGCCACATCCAGGTGCCTTTTAAACACATCCACTTTTGGCCTGCTTGAGGTGCTCTCACCACTATCTGGCATTTCCTCCTGCAGGGCCCCATACCTGTGCTGTAAGGGCACCAAAGGCAGTGCAGTTCATAAGGGGACACGCCTGCCCTGTTCGTGGTGTTGGGCAGGGACCTGTTCCCATTGTCCCTGCTCCTGTACGTTTTGTGGGGGAGGCTGGGAAGCTTGTTGAGATGAAGAGGAAACCTGTGTTCCACTAATGAGGCTTGCCTTCCAAGCTGTTTGTGTGGAGAGCAGGCTATGAAAACGCTTATCTAATTCTCTCTCACTCTCCCTGATGCTCCTCAGCCTGCTCACCTCCTCCCTGAGCTTCACCACTTCTTCCTGCAGCTGTGCCACCCGGCGGAGCAGGTCATCAACCTGCTCACACCGGACACAGCCGTGGTCAGAGCTGCCCCCTGCTGCCAGGGAAAGGCTGCGGCATTCCCAACAGTCTGACCTGGATAGCCACCTCCTTCTGTGGGGGCACCCTCTGAGTACCTTCGTCCATTTTGATGGGTGCTGGTGGCACGGTCTTCCTCTGCCGAGTGGACACCATTACTCCTGGACTGATGATGTCCTTTCTTCCAGCGTGGTTGACAGGAATGGGCATACACGTAAAACTGAAGTATCCAAATGTCATAGAATCATAGAGTGGTTAAGGTTGGAAGGGACCTTCAAGATCATCAGGATCCAAACTCCCTGCTATGAGCAGGGACACCTCCCACTAGACCAGGCTGCACAAAGCCTCATCCAACCTGGCCTTGAACACCTCCAGGGAGGGGGCAGACACAACCTCCCTAAGCAACCTATTCCAACACCTTACTGCCCTCATGGTGAAGAATTTCTTCCTGATGTCTAACCTTAATCTCCCCTCTTCCAGTTCAAAACCATTATCCCTTGTCCTATCACTGCCCTCTCTGGTGAAAAGCCCCTCCCCAGCTTCCCTGGAGCCCCTTCAGGCACTGGAAGGTGCTCTAAGGTCTCCCTGGAGCCTTCTCTTCTCCAGGCTGAACAGCCCCAATCTCTCAGCCTGTCTCCATAGCAGAGCTGCTCCAGCCCTTTGATCATCTTTGTGGCCCTTCTCTGGACCCTTTCCAACAGCTCCATGTCTTTCCTGTGCTGAGGGCTCCAGAGCTGTACGCAGTATTCCAGGTGTGGTCTCACAAGAGCAGATGTCACCTTCTAATTCCATCTGTTTACATAATTATATCACCTGGCTTCATACTTTTATACAAGCATGACTGTAGGAGGTTTTTGTCCACCATTTGTATTTCCCTGCTAGCAATTGCTTTCAAATAGACTAGGAATTAATCTTGGAATCAGCCTTGTGCTGCACTCCAGGTTCACAGTCCCCAGCAGCTCTGCTCCAGGGCATTACTGCAGGAACAGACCCACCCAGGAACGTGCTGTTGGGTGTTGCTCTGTATCCCAGAGCACTTCTTCATTCAGGCCATGCTCATACATTATCCATGAGGAGCTAGTGATTACTCACTAGTCATGCACCTCAACAACATGACTGGGCTTCCAGTATTCATTTACAGCTTCTTTCAGCCAGTGTCCCTCAGGCTCCCTGTGTCTGGTGCTGATTTACATGAGGGTTGTTTCTGCTTTCTTCTTGTGTTGTTTTCTGTCATACAGCTCCCTTAATTACCACTCACCTGCTCTCAGCTCTTCAGTTTTCTCTCTTTCCACTGCTTGGAGCAAAGGTCTAGTTTCCATAGCCCTAAGGTCCTCCTTCCTACCACCAACTGCTCTTACTACGTCTATTGCATGTGCTCATCCACCTTCACTCCGAAGAGCCCAGAGGAACTGAGTAAAAATTGAGCATCAATGCTCTTTTTCCTCTCTTCTGTCATGTGCTCTTCATCAGTAATAGAAGGCCTTTCAGTAAAGCTAGTTTGTGCTTCTAGTTACTATTTTTGAGTAAATATTGTCATTGTTTCTGTGTCACAGGGTTGAAGACTAACCAATTTTTTGATAGGCTGACGTAGATAGGAAAAGAGGATCAACACTTTTTTTTGGGGCTTTGTACAAGTGTCTTCTCAAAGTACAATTGAAACTCCTTATTTATAGGAAAATTCTCTTTATGGATAAGGAAGATGGTAATTGCTTTAGTAATAATTTTTAAAAGGTTAGAAATGTGTATTTTGCTAAAAATTAGAAATATGCCTGCAAGAAAAGAATCCCTGTCATTAAATGACCAACTAAAGGAAAGGGCTTTCCTGAGGTTCACACCCCCTTGTGCCAAGTGTCCTGATACTTTCTGAGAGTTTTTGAGAATGAATCAGTTGGTTTTGTAGAATAGAACTCAGTAGCTGCCTCTGGAGTCTGGGCAACAGAAAATACAAACCTTTTCTGCATGGAGTCTCTCTTTTCCTTGCAGGTATTCCATGACATTGCCTATAAAGCCAAGGACCGGCAGGACCTGATTGCTGGCATCGATGAGTTTCTGGATGAAGTCATAGTGCTCCCCCCTGGGGAATGGGACCCAGCCATTAGGATAGAGCCCCCCAAGTCTCTTCCTTCTTCAGATAAAAGGTAACAGCAGGAGACCTGCAGGTTTAGCTCTGCGATGAAGGAGAGTGTGCATCTGTTGTGGAAGGGCGATGGGAAGAGCCTCTGCTTTGGGTACTCCAGGTTTACTGAGCAGCTGCAAAGTGGCCTGCATCTGTCTGTATTTACAAAGTACTAGAGGTCTTTTTTTTCTAAGAGCTGGAGGGAGGAGGAAGTTCTTACAATTCTGTAACCTTTAAGGTTATGATGTAGGCATTGAATAACATACCTAGTGGCTACTCACGCTCTTTGGGGTTCTTCTGGGCTTTTTCTAGCCTCCTTTGTACCAGAGGGCTTCAGGAAGGGCTGTGTAGCACTGGTTTGGAGGAACTGTGTGTGCACTGTCCTGTGGAGCTGTCAGGCAATGCCATGACCCTCAGTTCTGCTTGCCTTCTTGCCTAGGAAAAACATGTACTCTGGTGGAGAAAACCTCCAGATGAATGGAGACACACCTCATGATGGAGGCCACGGCGGCGGGGGCCACGGGGACTGCGAGGAACTGCAGCGAACAGGCAGGTCAGTAACCTGAGGGACCCGTGGTGATCTGAGCAAGGTGGCAATGTTTTCCTTCCAGAACTGTTTTGCCCCTTCTACTTTCCATCCCAACTGTGACCCCAAAACGCTCCCTGGGGTTTTTAGTGCTGTCTGAAGGGTTCTGAGCATCCAGCCTCAGCAAACCACGAAGTCTCTTACGTGAGGCACTCAAAAAGGAAGGATGTCCCAGGTGGGTGTTGGCTATTGAAGGTCTGTGAAGTCAGATGAACTGTGAGGGATGTAAACATGGCAGGTACAGCTACAGTTTTCATTCAGATGGCTGGAAGTGCTTTAGCCAAAAGCAGAGAGATTCCCTTTCCCAGACATTCCTGTTGCAGCTGAATTGCACAGAGGAGGGCTTTCCTGGGGTAGAAATACAGAAGCTAACAGCCTGAGGCCTTACTCTCTGCTTTCTTACTCTGCTTGTATGCCACATAGAAGTTCACTGGAGTGGGAATGTTATTCAGGTGGCCATAAACCAGCATGCTCAGCATTTCAGGGTCAGTACCCAGGTTTCCACGGTGGCATTGTGCCCTCCCTCTTAATCTAGATTTTAAAAATTCCCAGTAGAGTATCTAAATTCTAAGAGAAAAGTCGGGTAGGCTGCAATGACACGTTGGTGTGTACAAGGCAGTCACTACATCCTGAGTCTGGTCAGAAGTGAAGTGTGCCAGCCTGCCATGGACCTCTCTGAGTGCAGAGTGTCTGACCAGTCCTGGCCTCAGTGGTGAACTGGATGCACAGGAACAAGAGGCAAAACAGGAACATTTTTCATGCTGGCAGTGTCAGAGCCACATTAAGTTTGTGAGAGTTAAATACTGTCTTGTCTGGAGTTGTGCAAAACGAGTATGTCTGCAAGCAGAGCTCTCTTGTTCTCCAAGGTGGTTTCACTTACTTGCTTTTTCACTTCTAGTTCTTTTTCTGTTTAACAGTTTGAGGCATTTTTCCATTTAGCAGATGGTTTGGCGCACCCACGCGTTGTGTTTGCCATGTGGAGAAATAGAGGCAGCAGCAGCAATTTAGCAGCAGTTAATATCTTTTATTACATCCACCAATATAGCTGGGAAAAAAACAACAGACAACAACCAACCAACATAACTGCAAACTGTAGTGGTCTGTTTCAGCAGAAGTAGGGCTTGTGTTCCTGAAATTCGTCTCTTTCCAGCTGCATGACATGTTCAAGATAGTATCTTTCTTCACAACGTTATCCCTGGCCTGTCCCAGCTGCAAAAAGGCTATTATGTAATGTGATGATCTCACTCCTTTCAGATAAGACTTCATGTCTGGCAATGTTTCTGCTTACTTATCGTGGTGACTTTGACTGTAAAACATTTTGTACAAGTCTTCTCTTGCTTGTCTTTTCAGATTCTGTGGTGGCTTAATCAAAGACATCAAGAGGAAAGCACCGTTCTTCGCCAGCGACTTCTACGACGCTTTAAATATTCAAGCCCTTTCAGCCATTCTCTTCATCTACCTGGCCACAGTGACCAACGCCATCACGTTTGGAGGATTGCTTGGGGATGCTACAGAGAACATGCAGGTTAGCACGGGCCTTCGGAAGCAACAAATCTGGCATTTGTCTTTTGCTGTCTACAGCCAGAGGGGTGTCTGGCCGCCGACAAAGCTTGAACTCTGGGTGCAGTTGATAGAGGTTTCCTGTGCTTCCACTAGAAGTTGGCTTGCTTTCTCTGCTGTTGGGTGGCTGTTCTTTGAGAAGTTGTACAAGCAGTTACCTTAAATGGTGTTGGAAAGATGGCCAGGAGACAGAGAAGGTCTTTGCTCCTTCTATAGAGAGAAGTTCCCCAGATCTACTCTCTGTGTTTGTGTCTGTTGTACCGTTCAGTCCAATGAAGTTTACTAAGTCTGATTCTGACTTTCTGTGCCATCAGAGTATAGCCCTGTGTCCTCTACATGACTCTTAAAATCCCTAGACTTCTGCCTCTCTGGTGAAAAGAGAATCCAAAGATTCATAGGTAAGCGAGTAAATCAGGAGGTGTGACAGGGGAGAAAAATGTGAGTTCTTGAGAATTTTGCAATAGTGGCAGATGAGCTCCTGAGAACCTTGTTGCACAGCCAGAGACAGGCTGATCAGCACTGAAGAGGAAATGGGGGCTTCAAAGGGTGGCTTAGTTTGAGATGAAGTCTAAGGGAGAGGGATTCTGTATTAACACTGCTGTAGGTTCTTCATGTTGGGCTCTGGGAGTGCACTTTAGTATTCCTTTGGCTTTTTAAAGAGGATGAAAACATAGGAGGTTGTATTTAGATAGATTCAGTGCAGCCCCATTGAATCTCCAAACAATAATTAAGCTCATAATGACAATGACTGAATTATTAATTTACTCAGGTTTAATTAAACCAAACATTGAAAAGGGGGTACCTGTCTGGAGCTCTGCACTTCCCTGTGATAAATTACAGGCTCAAGTAAGATTCAGTAGCTGGTGCAGTGCCAAACTGCCCTCTCTTTCCCTGGCACAAAAGCAGTTGTCTCTTCTGAAACACCACGCTGCAGCAGTCATGCAAACAATCATAGAATCACAGAATGGTTTCAGTTGGAAGGGATCTTCCAAGATCATCCAGTTCCAACCCCATTGCATGGGCAGGAACACCTCCACTAGATCAGGTTGCTCAGAGCCCCATCCAACGTGTCCTTGAACACTTCCAGGGATGGGGCTTCCACAGCTTCCCTGGGCAACCTGGGCCAGTGTCTCACCACCCTCAAACAAATGTGTGAGCATGAAATACCTCTCACGCTGGGCTGAGGTCATTCTGCCAACAGCCTCATGACCCTTCTCAGTGGGATTCTGAGTGTGCAGCCTCCCTCTAATATAAAATGGTGCTCATCTGTTGGACATGACAGACTCATTTCACCAGTCTGTCTGAGACTGAGCTGGGAGACACAACAGGGGGGAAAGATAGAAGGAAACAAAGACATAGGTTGCCTTTAGTCTGTAGTTTTCTCTGCAGTAGGTAGAACCCAGCCTGAGTTTTCATATTGCTCAGAGAGAAAAACAAGCCCTAGAAAGACAAAACCTGCAGGAGCAGTCTGTTTTGAGCTCAGTGATTTCTTCTCCATGCTGAAAAAGGAAGGCACTGATGCTCTGCAGTTCAGATGACTGCTTTGGTAAGGGGGCAGCTCGGCAGCAAATACAAACACAGCGTAGCCACTAACAACAAAAACTCCAGGAGCAGCAGCAGGAACCAACACACAAGCCCTGCCAAGTGCTTTGTCCGTTGCTCCTCGGGGGTTTGTGCTCAGTGAGGAGGGAGCTGGGGGTGTAGCACTGACAGCAAGGGGTCTGTGGTTATGCCCCTCATTGCTTTTTTGGCCATTAAACTTCAATACACAGAGGTGGAGCGAAGTGCTGGAAAATAATCACTGAGTTGCTAGAAAAACTGAGACCCTCCAGTCAGTTTCTAACGTAGCCAAGGCTCAATGCAGGCAAACTTTGTGTGTTATTTTCCGGTTTGTGCACTTGAACGTTTACTTGCTTCTCACGTACAGCAATCAGTTGAATTTACTGTTTTTTATCTCTGCGCTGATTTAAAATTGAAGTACTAGCATTTTTTTTGCTGAACAGTTCACTGGTGGATCAGAGGTCTGGAGAGTTTGGGCACAACTGGCTTGCCTTTTTTTCCATCTCCCTTTAACAAACCTTTATTCACCATCCTTGTTTGAGAAGGCATCAGGTCTCTTGGCTGCTGTGGGCACTTGGGAAGGGTTTTGACTGCAGGTTTTCAACAGAAGAGCAGAACTTTGTGTGCTTTGTGCTCTCATGCCCCTGTATCATCAGAGCCAGAGTGAAGTGTCTCAAGGGGCCTTGTTCAAGTTGTTCCTCCGGGGAGCTGCCCGGTGGGATCAGAGTCCACATTCATGTCAAGTTGCTCAAACCATTGCACATTCCTGCACCTGGAAGGAGTTTGGAAGCATGGTTTTCTGTAAGACACCTCAGAGCAGGAGCTGCACCAAACCTTTATACTCAGAAATGTGAGGGAAGGTTACACCCGCTTCTACAGCACCTTGAAGTTTTCCCTTCAGACATTTTGTCCTCATAGACAACAGTATTTTGGGGGCTACCACATCACAGTTCATGCTTCTGGTTTCTTGTAAACAATTATGTGACTGCCACTGGGTCAGGCACTAAAAATCACCCGTCCTGTGCTGCCTTCCCCAGAGAGCCTGACACGGCCAACGTTTCTTTAAAAGCTCACTTCAGAGTTTCATGTTTCTGAGAAAAGACACTATTCTTAGCTCCAGACACGTGGAAGAATGCAGGGAAAAGAGATTCCAGATGAGCTGGCCGCAAGGGCCTTCTCCATGAGTAATGCAGGAGGAGGGAAGGGGATGAGCCGTGGGGATGCTGTTCCTTGCCCCCAGAGCAGCCCTCTCATCCTCACAAGTCCTCCAAAGGCAGCAAGCAAAGGTTCACGGGCTCCTGTCCATATCCCCCTATCAGCCTGCACAATCCTGGTGTGAAGGGCCTCCCAGCCAGCCCAGGCCCCTTGCACTGAGCCCTGCGAGGGCTGTTAGTGATGAGCATTGCCAACAGCACTTAGAAATGGAAGCACCAGGGATGTCACCTCCTGCCAAGGCAAGGTTGTTTCTGTCCGTGCTACCTCAGCCTGTCTAAATGGATGAGTGAGAGAATGTGTGTCAGGGATGGGTGGCTTCTCAACCTTCCTTCCCTTTTTCTTCTCTGCACAGCTATCGTGCTGCTGCTTCTTTCATTACCCAGCAATAACACTGCTTGACCACTGGGATTTGGATATCATGTTTGTGGCCAGAAAAATAGTTTATGATTCCTTAGAGAAAGTTCTGCTAGTGATTTAGTAGAATTTTTAAAAAAACCTTCTGCTCTCCATAGTGATTCGACATATGACAGTATGAATATACTTGCCTCAGTGTAAACAGAAACCTGGGGTCTTTCCAAGAAAGAAAGCCACAAAACATAATTTAAATTCATGTTACCACTGGTAGGTTGCAAAAACTACAGCCCTGACCCTGCAGTTGGTCGTGGATGGAAGGAAGGCCCTGCATGTGCCATTAACTTCTGGTTGCTCAGCTTGTGCAGGGTTGATGAGGCTGCTGATTCCAACGCAGCTACGACATCAGCCTTTGTGTAAAGCTGGTTTTACCCTGGTCGTTGGGTAAATATTCCAGGAGAGGGTGATGCTGGTGGCTGCGTGTCTTAGGCAGTAGATGATGGTGCTCTTTTTGTTTCTTTAAGACTCAGTCAAGTGTAAGCAGATTATTTTCCATCAGAGCAAAGGAGGCAGGGTCCTGCCGTTTTTGTAGAAGGCTGCACACCCAGTCACTAATCACTTTTTATGGCCATTTACATTTCATCCATATTTTGCATTTTAAAAGTAGATGTTGTCCAGCTATAGTTGGACATGAAACCCAAGAATGCACCAAGCATGCTCTTTTCTCCTTCTCCAGCGAAACTGTTTTGCCCCACGTGCCAGAGGTAATTGTAGAGCCTGTTAAACATGGAATTTATTACTTGCTGGTGACATCTGATGAACTTGGGTCTCAACACGTGACTGCTGGATGAAGTAGCCTTGTTTGGTTTGTGTCTCACTTACTAAAACAGTTACTTGAAAGAGAGGCAGCTTGTTTATCTAGAAAGATTTGTGAAAGATAAAACCCCACCCTGTGTTGTCCTGGAGGGTATCAGCACTGTCCCCTGGCTATGCTCTGCCAGGACTGTGTGAAGAGCCCTGCATATGCCTATCAGTGCTGTCCAAGCTGTAGGAGATGTTCAAGGAATTCTCAGATCCTTCAAGTGGTCTTTGAAAACACCTTCCCCCCCACCCAGTATAAAATATTTAATAGTGTTATTAAGCTCTGGGCCTCAGAAATAACAAACACGAGCACATCTTTGTGTGCAGTGGCAGGAGAGGCCAGAAGATGCTCTTCCATTAGTCTTGGACATACCAACACACAGCATGCGACCGGTCGCTGCCGTAGCTGCTCGTTGTCTTGCCACAGTGCTGACAGAAAGGGTTATTCAGCCCAACTCACTTCTCTCCTTTGTCTACCCTAGGGCGTCTTGGAGAGCTTTTTGGGCACAGCTGTCACCGGTGCCATATTTTGCCTTTTTGCTGGTCAACCTCTCACGATTCTGAGCAGCACGGGACCTGTCCTTGTCTTTGAACGGCTCCTCTTTAATTTCAGCAAGTAAGTACACGGGGCGAGGAGGGAGGAGGGGAGGAATGTCTCACACTAATGAAATACTAGCTAGGGAATGAGGTGGCTGGCAGTGGGGAAGGAGGGGATTTAGTGTCTGAAATGAAACGTCTCTTTGTTCCTTGTCGAGATGGCAGTGCAATCATATCAGGGATTTCCACAGGCACGCATGGCCCAGAGCGCTGCCCGCTGTGTGGGTGCGTCTCTCCTTGGGGCCTCTTGGAAGTTCTTGGCCAAGCGTGTCCTGGATGAGGAGTTTGCAGAAGTTACAGCCAGTGTGCTCTTCCTCCCCAGCTGCTGCATGGCTTTCCCTGGCTGCAGTGTGTTTCCCATAGGAGCAAAGAAAGGAATCCAACTCTCTGTGATTTCACTCACAAAATCCTGTGGGTCTCACAGTTACCAAAAAATTGTCCTCCAAGCAGTACTCACTTGAAATAATGGCTGTTGCTTATAGAAGCAAAAGTTCCTCTAATAGCAACAGCTATCCATCTCTGTTCCCAGAATTCCTCAGTGGAACTGTGCAGCACTAAATGATCTCGGGATTTTTTTAAACTGGTATCAAGAGGTTCTGCTCCCTCCCCACCATGTTAAGGTTGATGCAGGGACAAGAGATGACACCCAGAGCTAGACCAAGCACGTTTTGTTAGGTGTTGTATTTTCCTATTCCCAAATCTACAGTGCTGGCAAAACATAATGGGAATCCCTAAAGGAATCAGCATATTCATTAGCAATTTGCCACATACGACTGCTGATACTTTGGGCAGTGTTTTGTAAGAAGATAATTTTAGGTTATACACAAAATGCCCCAAATCCCTTGTAGCCCTCCCTTCCCCCATCAGGGAGCGTTCCCATCAGTGCCAGTTTTGAGAGACTTGTGTCCCAGGACACAAATCAGGAGCTTATGGAGTTAAGATATCACTAGGCTTCCTTTCAAAAGCAGTTGCCTGTGCTGTGGAGCAGCCGTTGGGGGTTATTTTTAGAAAAGGTCTATTGAATTATTAAGCTGAGCATGGCTGCAGCTTGCAGTAAGGCAGGAGACATGGTGTATGTGTGGCTGTTTCACTGTATCTCCTTCCTCATTAGGTTTAATCTCTGTGGGTCATTACTCAGACACAATTGGGAGCATGTCATCCTGTCTTTCCTGTGAATACCCTCCATGGTGGAGGGACCTCTTTTGAGGTCCAGGGCTTCTGCTAAGGCAGACAGTATCTTTCCATGTGATCTCACATACACACTGCTACACAGAACTCATTTGGAGTGAGATGATTTCTTTTGGTTACTTAACTCACTCAAGAATACTTGTGGCAGTGTGAGCCGTGTCTGCGTAGGCAGAGGCTCCAAAAAATGGACAGAAAATTAGATTAGTCCAGGATGGGATTCCAGAAGCTGCCGATTGGTGAGAGCTCTGCAGCAGAGCAAGAGAGGGGCACCTTTCTTTTCTTTCTTGGACTGGAATAAGTGAATAAAATCAGGAGTAGACAGGCTATAGCTGTTTGCATCTGGCTGGCAGGTCAAAGCCCAGGTGCAGCACGCAGAAGGGAAAAAGGAAGATGGAAAAACACCTGGTATAGTTTTGGGGGGGAGAAGGTGGTTATTTTTAACCCGAGGGATGAGGTGGTGGTTATAAAAGCTACTGTCCTGCCAACCTGCTGGAGCAGAATGGCAGGATATTTTGAGGGAGCCTTTCTCACAAGGAAATTGGAATGAAGTACTGTGATTTTTCAATCATGCATTTGCGGTTGTTCATATTCACAACAAGTTTGCTCCCCTGCTGGGAGCAAAATTAGAAAGACTTCCCGTGTACTGATTCATTTAACGTTTGACTCTGTGTGTGTGTGTATGGAGAGAGACCTAAAAAAGCCTCTGGGTTTGCAAGCTGGCAGCAGTGAGCAACGAGGTGCTGAGCTTCTTGGGAAAGCAGGGTCCCAGCCCTCCTGCCTTCCAGCCACAAAAGTGGGCTCCTGGGAGAGGTTCCTCTCCAGAGACCTTGGAAAGAAGATTAATCACAGCAAAAATACTTAGGCTGGTGTGTTGTGTATGTGAAGTGTCCTGTGCTTTTTCGTTTGCACTGTGAGCTTCACAAGTGCTGCAGGACTCTGAGGGGTAAAAATCCAACATACAGTTGAAAACCTTTTGAAGTTCTTCACTGGTGGGTAGTCAGGGTGGCATCTGGGCCTCTGCCAGCTGTCCTCTCCACACTCGGTCAGATGGATGGCAGCTCCTGCTCTCTGAGGCACTGACTCCAGATACTTCAGAGAGCTGTCACTGGGGTCTTTTATTATTACTTTTTCCCCTTCTCTTTTTCTAAATCGTCACTTTGTTTCTTCCTTGATCCTTGCCCCTTGTCCAGGTCAGACTGTCAGTGGGAGAGGCTGCAGCCTTCCCTGAGATGTTGGTCTACAATGAGGAGAAAGCCTCACTTGAGGGGCTTGGTTTGAGTGCAGATTCCCAACCCTACCTGAGCCAACCTGACATCCGACCCAGGATGCTTACAGAAATGTGGGACCCTGCCCGGCAGGAAGCCTTTACCTGGCACCCTGCCTGGTCTGCAGCCTCTTCTCCCATTTCACACTCACAGGCTGTAGTTCCCCTGTTGAGCTGCTCTTTTATTCTCTACTACACTTTTATTCTCTACCACACACTAGAAAATCACCCTCACACCTGCTGTGGGAGGGAGGGGGGGCAGGTTCTTGGGGTGCACTGTGCAAAATTGCCTAAAGTTTGCCACCCGTGGGGGAATGCTGACAAAGGGCAGAGGTGTGTAACAGCACACCCTGTCTACCTGGAAATAAAAACAGGTACGTGAGAGATGCAGGGACATTTTTTACTCTTTTTTTTGTCTACTCTGTGCTGGTTTGAGGGAGTCCATAGGCAGTGGGGACTTGAGTGAATGGTGGGACCAGCCTGTAGCCAGCTCTGAAGGTGTCCAGCCTGCACTCATGCTTTTTATTTAAAGGCAGGCTCACAGGGAGAGACAGTCAGTTTTTCTTGCAGCACTTGATGTAGCTGGAAGGAAGGGATTAACTCCTGGGCCCCATTTCATCCTTACAGCTTCCCAACGCTGTTAGAGGCTGAGACTTTCCACAGAAACTGCCCTTCCTCTTCAGTCCTTCAGCACTGCCTGGCTCCTGGCTTCCAGGGAAGAGTGGCTGGCTGGGGCTGCCAGCCCCACTGCCGACTGCTCCCTTCCCTGGAGCAGGCAGTTACCTCCTGGCAGGGCCTCACCTGCTCTGGTGTTCACTTTACATGTTTGTTCAGTCCCCAAATCCTGCCTAGGGGCTCTGAGGTGTGAGGGCACGGCAGCCTCCAGCAGCAGACAAGGGGCAAACAAACTTCTCAGGAAAGGATGGTGGAGTTCACTCCATCGTTCTCCACAGCTTGCCACATTCTGGCACCAGGGTTTGTCATCTTCTGCTTTGTACTTCTTGAATTTCTCCTACCAATACTTGGATTTCTGCAGATAGTGCAAGAGCCTGAGAGGTGGAGGTGCAGGCTCCTGAGTGTGAGGATTGGCAGGAGATTGCTTTTCTGAAGGACATTTGTAAACTGCAGTCATGTCTTCAGTTGGTGGAAAGCTGTCAGCGTTGAGCTGCTCTTGGTGGCTGGATGTTTGAGCCTTTACAGCTCTGAGTGTGTTTGCCAAGGGAGGATTTTTACTGGAAGCCCAGAAAGAGCTTGGATTCACTGGAAGAGTTTAGCAGTGGAGGCCTAAGCAAGACTGATGCCTTCTTCATGCTTTTCTTCCACCTCGGCTGTTAAACTGCACCATGTATGTTTACAGAGTTGGCTGGCTGAAAATCATGGGGTCACAGGATGGTTTGGTTTGGAAGGGACCTTAAAGATCATCTAGTTCAAATCCCCCTGCATGGGCAGGGACACCTCCCACTAGACCAGGTTGCTCAGAGCCCCATCCAACCTGCCCTTGAACACTTCCAGGGATAAGGCATCCACAACTTGCCTGGGCAACCTGTTCCAGTGTCTAACCACCCTCACACTCAAGAATTTCCTTTTAATGTCTAACTTAAATCTCCCCTCTTCCAATTTTAATCCATTCCCCCTTGTCCTCTCACTACAAGCCCTTGTAAAAAGTCCCTCCCTGGCCTTCTTGTAAGCCCCCTTGAGCAAAAGGAGAAGGTTAGCCCTTGGGAATGCTCTCCTTGAGTTTAAATGAGACCAGGTCCCAGAGGCTGTGCCTTCACCACCACTCTCTGGGAAATCACAATCCTGCCTGGGTTTATCTAACCCTGATATTTTCCCTTCCTGCCACCTCTGTCTTGTTGCAGAGACAATGATTTTGACTACCTGGAGTTTCGTCTCTGGATCGGCCTGTGGTCAGCCTTCCAGTGTCTCATTCTTGTGGCTACTGACGCCAGCTTCCTGGTCAAGTACTTCACCCGCTTCACCGAAGAAGGTTTTTCCTCCCTTATTAGCTTCATCTTCATTTATGATGCTTTCAAGAAGATGATCAAGCTGGCAGATCATTACCCCATCAACTCCGAGTTCAAGGTGGACTATATCACGCATTACTCTTGTGCCTGTGAACCATTACATCCTGGTAAGAGAATGTTTAATTAGCTCCAGTTTGCAGATAGGAAATTGCATTTGCTTTCTTTTTCTATTGTGCTGCAGTCCAGACAGTAAACAGGTAGATCCTTCTTTATCAGTTGTCTTCAGATATCCTATCTTATCTGTATTTTAAAGCTGAATTTCACCCTGCATGCCAACTGGAATGTCTTTGTAGACAACCTTCCCAGGGCTCCTCCTGTGAGCATCATTACCAAGGGAGAAACTCTCTGTACCCTTGTCTCCTTGCATCCCTGTAGCTGTTAATTCTGAAGGGCATTCCTTTGGGAAGTGGGTAAAGGGGCAGAAGTGGTGGCCAGGTCACGACCATGGTGGCCAGGTCACGGCCATGGTGACCAACTCACTGCCATGGTGACCAGGTCACTCCTGGTATCTGCTTTCCTATTCAGCCAGATGCAGGAGCTGGATTTATTCAGGGTGTTACCCAAACATGGGAGGTTTCCCACCTCCTGGCTGTGTGTACAAGTGGAAAAACACAAAACAGTTCCTTGCTGGAACGGAAGGGAAGTTTATCCAGCAGCTCAGCCTATCACTAGAGCGTGGGCTGCAAGGCAGGTGGAGTCAGCATACGTATAGATCTGGCAACACAACTGGGAACAAGAGGTCACAAAACCCAAATACAAACAGGAGTCCCATTAGGGAAGCTGTGACCATTCCTCTGATCCTTCAAACAGGAGTGAGTAAGAAACTTGGTTTGGGCTCAAAGTAAACTTTAGGTTATCTCAACATACCTGTCAAACAGGAAAAGCTTCTGGCTGCCACCTCTCTGCAAAAGGTGTTGGGAGTTGGATTTGAGAGCTGGATTCCCAGGAGCTCTGTGCTTACCTTAGTTACTACGTGTAGGATCTCTGCAAGCACATGGGTGTTGGTCTAGTTCTGCTTCCATTTGAGCAGCAGGGTCTTTCTTGGTATGGTCAATGCTGAATTGAAAGGCTGGAGTTGCTGACAGTAGTCTGTCCAGGTAACCTTCTGGGACTTGGATCCAGCCACCTCAAGCTCTCCTGCACAGATCTGCATCCCTTGGTGACTGGAACTTTGGGTACAAAGGCCACAGCTTCAGGAACTGCCGAAGTTGAGGGAGAAGATGGGAAACAGTGAACTCTCTGGGAATGGAGCAGCTAACAGTGATCCCATGTTTAAATCAGTCCAGGACAAGCTCAAAAAACTATTTGAGGCTTCTTCGTTGCAGGAGGACTTTCTTGCACTTCCAGTCGGTGTCTCTGAGCTAACACACAGTGCTTTATAATGTGGGTCAAGAAGTTCAAAGGCAAAACCAGCAGCCAGACCCACGCTCCATCCCCTTTGAGCAGCAATCACATCCACCTAGCAACTGCTGAGCCCAAAGCAAAGCGCCAGGCAGTGTGTGCTGAGGGGGCTCGGTGGCCACACCAGGGGGACAGGGGCTCCAGAAGCTTGCAACTGCTCCTTGCAGCCCTTGGGTCCTGACTGACCATGCAAGGAAGCTGCCAGAGGCAGCCTTGAGGCACAGCAAATCCATGGCTTGGCAAGAGTCATGAGATCCTACTTGTCAAGGACCCGGGCAAGATTACCTCTGTATAAAGATGTCCTACTACTGATTTAGACCCTAGTATGATTTCAGTAGAAGAAAAGGCAAATGCACTGTCTCCAGCTGAACAAATGTGAGCTGTGCAATGTTTTAAAACAACTTATATATTATTATCAGACAGACAAGCACATGCAAAACCTATAGCTGAGGAGCCTATCTTCAGGAAGGATTGCATTTCTAAATGAAGTTTCAAAGACATGATTTCTTATCCCGTGAAAACGAAAGGAAAACATGTATCACTGTCACAGTGCAAGCTGCCCCTTTTTGCAAAGAAATTATCTCCATCCTATTGATTTCAACTACTCTTTACCTTCTGTTTTTTTAACTCAAAATGCGTGTCTGCCCTTGTTTCTGAAATCCATTTTGCTTTTCTGGATGTTCTTGGGGTTGTGCGTTAATTTTAAACCAATAATTAGCAGCATTCTGTGGATATTTTTTGTAATCCAGAAATCATTGGAAAAACATTGCAAAACCATGAAATATTATATTGTCTGTCTTTCTGGTATTTTTTAAGTGCCAGCTCCAAAAAGACCCAGTTAGGTTTGAATTCTGTTTTCCTCAGCCTTTGCTTTCCTTTTTTTAAGCGTCGGATGCTTTTAAGTCACTCTGAAGCAATACTTTTTGACTTACTTTCCTTGAGCAAAGAGATTGCAGATAGTTTGATGGAGTTAACAGGTGATTTAATAGTTGAAAATTGCTTTTCTTCCCAGCTGTTTCAGCACCACGCTCATGGTGTTCCTTTTGCTGTCCTCTCTTGCAGTTAATAGCTCATTATTTAACGGGACGACGGTGCCGTCAGCTGATGAGCTGTTCTCTTCCTCTGCTGGGATGGTAGGTGCCCTTGGGAAGTGGGGATTTTGGCACCATGGAAGTCTGGAAGCACCATGTGTTTCTGCTGGGCAGTGCCCAGAGATCAGGAACCGTATGGCCTGAAGAAAACTCTCAGGCTGACACTGCCCTGTTGCCCATGACACTGTGAGAATGTGACGCTGCTCCTTTGGGCACACTCGTGTGACCCTCCAAGGGTTCCTTGGGGTTCTGGATGTGGAATACTGTGTACTGTGTGGTAATAGTCATTACTTGCTAATAGCAGCCACTTTCTTGCAGCCTGTTCTCTGTGTGTTGGCAGGATGGAATTGATTCTCCCAGGGGATTAGTCAGATCCTGGTGTCTGGGGCTGTAGTGGATGAAGTGTTATGGCCAGCCCTTCCTTTGGAAGGTCCTGTTTCCATTCTCTCCTTTGATTTTTTTCTCCTGGCTTTTCTACATTATGCTCCAGTGGTGAGCTTCTGGTGATGAGGAGAAAGAAATAGAGCTTGTTGGGGTCAGGTACATCTGTGTTTGATGCAGGGGAAGTGAGGTGAGACCCAGCAGAGCAGTTTTCTGCTGAAGAATACAGACCCCACCCGTCTGCCTTCTTCACTGCCCTGTCTCTGCCAGCTGGCTGCAGTCCCTGAGCTTAGCTCTGTTTCCAGACCCCTTTTTGAAAGCCTTAGAGTTTCAGAGAGTTAGAGTTGAGCAGTGTTTGCACAAGCAAATGTTCTCTTTTTGTCTGCAGTACAACTCCACCATTGACTGGTCATCTCTGACAACGAAGGAGTGCTTGAAATATGGAGGACAACTCGTGGGCAACAACTGCGAATTTGTCCCTGACATCACCCTCATGTCTTTCATCCTCTTTTTTGGCACTTACACCTGCTCCATGGCCCTGAAGAAATTCAAGACCAGTCGCTATTTTCCAACCACTGTAAGTATCTCCTTTCACCCTCGCAGTCTGTTCTTTTACTCTTTCAGAATGCAAAGATCAGCCTTGCTTTTGGTACAGCTGTCACACACTCAGGGGGAATGCTTTGCAGGGAAGCCAGGTTGTGTTGGTTCAGAAAAGTGGAACTGGTTAACCAAGGTTTGTAAGGGATTGCTTAGCTGTCACTCTCAGTGTTTCTGGAGAGCACAGGTGAGGCAGCAGAAGAGCCAAAATGAGCCATAATCTGCCCTGGGGATGTGGCAGAGACTTTGAAGGTACCAATGCTAACACCTCCAAGCTGACGTATGCAATGATGTAGTTTCTCAGCCTTAAGAAATCAGAAGAGTCCTTCAGGTATGTGTAGTTTCAGCTGCCATTTCCAGGGTCAGATACAGAATTTCATGTGCTGTACTGGCTCTGGGATAGGACATCTGGCATTCTGCAGAGCTCAGACAACCCAAAGGGGCTGTTCATCAGGGTGTCAGAGGTCTCCCTGCTTCTAGCCAAAGGGAGTATTTGGGGAGGACGAAAGGAGCCCTTGGCTCTCTCACCAGGTAGAACAGGGTAAATGAGCTGTCCATACAGAAGAGGAGATCAGAGGCCCATCTTTCGTGGCACCATGTAGCATTGGAAGTACTCAGAAATCAATGCAAAAATATTGAACTCCACTACAGTCCCCGTCTGGTCTACCTGTTGTGGTGTGGTAGGGACCTACAGCAGAAATTCTCTCTCTTCTCTGAGGATCAGATGCAAAAATAAGGATGACCTGGAAAACCTCTGCCTTGATTTAAACAAGAATTTTATCAGACTTACAGCCAGCTTCTGTGCACCTTTCAGGTGCATCTGCTTGTGTGGTTTCCCCAGTTAAACTTAACCACAACAGACATGCAAGCTGGTGCTTTCCCTGTGCACCAAAGCCAGGTTTTTCTCCCAGACCTTACCCCTCATTTTTGGCAGTCTGACACACAGGGATTTATCCTACGTGGATGTTTACTGTTCTGCTTTGTTACAATTGAACCTCTATTATTTTTAATAAAAAGGAAACAAATTCCATCTGGGCTGGAATGCAGCTCAATTTATCTGTAACCATGTGAACCCAGGAAACCTGGAAGGAACAACAGCTCGGAAAAGATCACAGAGTTGCAGACAAGCACAGTGGGTCCTGCCCAGAAAATTATTACATTTCAGGGTCTGACCAGTGGCAGTTTTAAGTTGTCTTATTTCAGTGACTTCAAGAGAGTTGCACTCTTAGGGCATGTTGAGGATTTAGTGGAGAAGCCTAGTTTGTTTGTCTGGCTGTTTAGGTTGATTTAGTCCTTGAACAGAAAACAACATGATCTCTGCCAGTCCCAAAGAACATCTCATCTGTTGTGGAAATTTGGGTCTACCCATCTTCTAAAGGGAAGTTTGTGACTGGTTCCATTGTCTGGTCTAAAATACCATTTCTTCCTTCCCCCCATTTTTTTATATCTGAATTGCACAATCAGTCATATTAAAGGAATGGAATCTGGGGATAAATACAGCACTTTTTGTCAAAGCCACGTGCCTTAGGAACCCTGTGATAAAACAAGACGCTTGAATCATTTCAAAAAGCAGAGAAAAACATGACTATGTGCACCCTAAAGGGTTGGAGATCAGAGGGAGACAGTATTTTATATGTCAAAAAAAGTCACGATGCTTTTAGGTGTGTTTGTAGATGTTCAATATCTATCAATATTGGAAGTTGATCTTGAAAAGTCTCCTTGGACACTGCTGCAGAGGAACTGGGCCTCCATACCTGTGGTGGTTGGCTGCTGTCGAATGTCCCATCAGTGAGGCTGCCTTGACAAATTCCTGTGGGAGTTTCTTACAAAAGCAGTTTTCTTTTTCCGTAGGCTTCTTTTCATACTTGCATTTAGGCTTCATTGTGTGGCTTTTGGACAGTGCCATAAGGTCCCAAGGCACATGCAGGCAAATGTCAGCAGGCAAGACAATGCACACCTTTGTTTCTATGAAAGGAGAAATCATGAGCTTGTGTTGCCACTGAATGCAAGCCTGGGGTATCACATAGAAGCTAAAGCCTGGGTGACAGGGGTGTTGTAGTGCTAACTACAGTCATGGTGTCAACTTCTGTTTCAGGCCCGGAAGCTCATCAGTGACTTTGCCATTATCTTGTCCATTTTGATTTTCTGTGGAATAGATGCCCTGGTAGGTGTGGACACTCCGAAACTAATTGTGCCAAGTGAATTCAAGGTATGTCATTGTCAGCTTGTTTGGTGGCCTTTGGAAGAGCTTCCCTTTTCTGTCCTTCTGCCCTGTATAAAATGACTTGCCCTCGGAACAGGAGAGTAGTCAGCTGACTAGAAAGGACCATTTTTCACAGATGATACCCTTTCTGTTAGCATCATTTTGGTTGGCTGATCTAGCTCCTAAATCCTGCCTCCATGCTTAGAGTCATAGAGTTGTGGAATCATGGAATCTTTAAGGTTGGAAAAGACCTCTAAGATCACCAAGTCCAACCATCAACCCAACACCACCGTGCCCACTAAACCATGTCCCGAAGTGCCACATCTACACGTTTTTTTGAACACCTCCAGGGCTGGTGATGCCACCACTTCCCTGGACAGCCTGTTCCAATGCTTGACCACTCTTTCAGTGAAGAAATTTTTCCTCATATCCAATCTAAACCTCCCCTGGAGCACCTTGAGGCCATTTCCTGTTGTCCTACTTTGAACCTTTTGTTACTCTTACTGGGAGGAATTGTAAAAAACCTTAAGTGTCTCCCCATAGTCCCCTTGCTGCTGGAAGTACAAGTGTATTTGGGATGTCATCACTCCTACATTGCAGCTCTAATGCAAACTTTCCTTTCCTTGCCCTTAAAAGCCAACCAGTCCTGAGAGGGGTTGGTTTATCCCACCTTTTGGAGGGAACCCGTGGTGGGTCTACCTGGCTGCAGCCATCCCTGCACTGCTGGTGACCATCCTTATCTTCATGGACCAGCAGATCACAGCTGTCATTGTCAACAGGAAGGAGCACAAGCTCAAGGTGGGTGTGCTTTGTGTCCTACACATGTCCAGAGAGCTGCCCCATGGTTTTTCTGGGCCAGAGATGGAGAAGGGCCCATGGCAGTGTTGAACATCCATACCACCCCAGCCACAACAATATTTATTTTGTATGATTTTGGGAAGATGACTGGGGCCAGCAGAAGGCTCTGATTGCTCGCTGCCTTAGCACTGGTGTGCCACTGCTGGGTTTTGGCAGTGCTGGGGCTTCCAAATGGCCCTTCACTCCACAGGCTCTAGTCCTCTAGAGGAACTAGTCCCAAACCCCACTACAGCAAACTCAAATCTCTCTAGCATCAACTGACTCTTAGCATCTAATTTTCCTCCTCCCACCTTCCTCCCTCAAAGATGCAGGACGATTCCCTATCATCTGACGATGATTTTAAGGAAAGTTGCTTTGTGATTGTGGTCAGTTTTTTTCCTGCACTTCTGTCTTAGGCTGCAAGGGGATACATGATGAAAAGGGAAGTGAGGGTGGCCAGAGTGGGTCCACTAGGTCATGCGTGTCTCTGCAGAGAGTGCCTGTTTTTGGGAGCTCAGGCTTGTGGTGGGGAGAGGCGGTGAGCTCGGAAGGGCCTCCTCTCTCAGGACCTCTGCTTTAACCTGAGCCAGGACCTAAATTTTAACTTGCACAGCACTGCGTGACTGCATCCAAGCCAAAACCTCTCTCACCTTCTCACCACAGGCAGAGTTTCTGTGGGTCTGACAAGCCACTCTTGCTGTGATTATGGTGTAAGAAGATCACTGGCGGATGTTCCCAGCCAGCAGAGCAAGGGCTGTTTGTGTGGTGGCCATCCCTGCTCCCAGGGAGGCTTTGGGGTGCCAGAGCAATGGCAGGACCTCACCTTGTGGGGGAGGTGTGGCCAGAGAGGGCCCAAGTAAGACAGCCATGTTGGTGATGCAGTGCTGTACAATACCAGCAATAAGCTGTAGAGATTTGGGACATACTGAGGGCATAGCCACAGTTGGACATTATTTAAAGAAGAGCTTAATATTTGCTGACATTTAACAGCTTAGGATGTAGTAATGTTTTTAAAATAAACTTTCCAGACCAGTGTTATGCACTTTTTCATGCCTGTAGGGTTTTTCCTTTCCCTGCAACATCAGTTCTATTGAAAAATACTAAATTCCTGTAAAAGAAGACTCCCTTCCTGCTAACTGGACATGTTTCAAGTGTTCTAACCTGTGGGAATAAAGACTCCTTCAAAGCATGAGTACTGCTGGGTCATTATTTAGATACCTGCTTCATCAGTTATACTGAGAGTTGTTGGGAATGTGAAGGGAGGTTTTACTTGAAAAAAAGGAGACTGTTTTGATTCATATGGTCACTGTGGACGTTCGACAACTGATGTGTGATTTAAAACAGTCCTGAGCCTGACCTGGAGGAGAAGGAGTAACAGGGGGTGGGAAAGGTGTGTGTTGTGGGCAGTGATGAGGGCTGGCTGCTGGTCTTAAAGGGCAGCTATATTCAATACTGCACCCACCTCTTCTCCAAGGGGGAAGCTAATTGTTGGCAGGGTCTCCATTTTAGGTCTATCTCCTGCACCTAACTAAGCAGACATACCATTTTCATAGTCACGGGAAGAAAATACTACCTGTTCTTCCCTCATGAAGAAGAGGCCTCTCATCTCTTCAGCTTATAGGCACTGAACACAGTGTTGCTATCAACACAGGGTGTATTTTTTTAGGAACAAAGTATAAACACTCCAGTAAAATCCTGTTTAATACCAAAAAAAAATTACTTCCTGCTTCCTTTGTTATGGTTGTGAGCACATCCTTGTGTTTAATTGGGGGTTCCTGAGTCCAATCCTGCTGCTCTGCACCAAAAACCACCTCCGGACACAAAATTTCCAGTAGGCCAAAAGAAGAATGGATGGGGGTTTTTTTAGTGCTAGTGCCTTGCTGAGTATTGGCAGGGTGTCACTGAGAGCCTGTCCCAGTGCTGCAGGCCAGCCAAGGTAAGCAGCACACATGTGAGGAAGCCAGTGAGAACTATTCAAGACAAGCTGGGTTGCCTTTCCCCTGGGGTCACCAAGTAGGTCCAGATCACTTGTTCTTTCCAATAAAATCAATTTGAGCAGGTTTATAAAAAGGTTAATCTTCTTTAAAATAGCAAACCTTAGAGATTTGTCTGGTGTTTTTCTCAAGATCCCTTTCTTTGGTGGCTCTTTTGTTTCTTCACTTCTTCTCTTGGCACTTGTGACCAGTGGATTTCCTGTGTCTGTTCATTAAAGGGTTTAAAGAGTAGAAGATCAGAGGTCTTTGAAAAGGAGTAAAGAATGAGGGTGGCTTTCTCCTTTCAGTAAGGTATGAGCCTGTCAGCTCTTGTTGCTCTCCCCATGAGAGCCCAGGGCTGGGTGTTGAGGAAGATGCCTCCAGCACCAGGCAGGATCATCGGGGCTCAGGCTGGTTGTGAAGTCCTGCCTGTGAGATCCCTCTGTTGCTTCCTGTCCTAAACCTGGGGGTTCAGGTCTCGCTCTGAGGCAGCAAAGGGCAAAAGTTACCTTGAGGCAGGCACCCTGTTTCTGTCAGATTGCTTTCACATCGGCTTCATTAAGTCATGACACTGGGAGTCATTTTGCAACAGCTGCTTAAAACTAAAATTAGGTTTTGGGCTGAGTTTAAAGGGTAGTTTGGGTGTTTAAAGCTCTGTGCATAGCCAAGCAGTCACTTACGGAGACATGAGGTGACTTGGCGTTCAATCTTGGCTTCCCACCACGTCAAAAGGACATTCTTCCTTCAAGGAGCAATGTGTCCTACTCTGCTGTTTCTTCTGACAGTTTCTCTTGGCCGGAAGACACCGTAGAAATAAAATGCTGCTTGTTTGGTGTGCTTCTGCAGGTGTTTAGAATGATTAAGCTGAAGGTTTTCTGTCTCCCTTCACAGAAAGGTGCTGGGTATCATCTGGATTTGTTCTGGGTGGCCATCCTAATGATCGTATGCTCCTTTATGGGTCTGCCCTGGTATGTTGCTGCTACCGTGATCTCCATTGCTCATATTGACAGCTTGAAGATGGAGACAGAAACTTCAGCCCCTGGAGAGCAGCCCAAGTTCTTGGGAGTAAGGTATGTCAAACCAGAAAGGCTTTCATTGCCTTTTTTGCCTGCAGAGATCAGTTTGTTCTGTAAATGGTCTTGCTTCAAGCAGGACACATGCACAGGTTCAGGGGGATCAGCTCTTAGATTTGCTCTATATCTTCAGATCAGCTGAGCTTCCCTACAGCTTTTTTTGGTCCACAGAGGATATATCCAGTTAGAAGTTTATCTGGTGTAGCCCTTTTGCAAATACTCTTTCTTGAAAAGGAATAAAACTGCGTGCCTGTAGATGAGGGAGAGCCTGTGCAAACATGTGGCAGCAAAGGGAGGAAAGGGAGGAAACTTCACACTGGAGCACAGACCATTTCTTGGTCTGCTTTGAGCATGCACGTTGAAGTCATCTCAGAATACCTAAAGCTTTACAGAGCGAGCTCTGGCTCCCATGGGACACTGCAGAGTAACTCCTCAGAAGTTTATTCAGCCAGATCAGATTCAGTGTTTGAGAAAGGAGATAAATATACTGCCCATTTCTGTCTCCATGGAAATCAGACAGGCATTCCTTAGCAAGCGTAATGGTAAAAAATGTAAACCTGTCATGCCTAGAGCAATCAGCTCAACCTAAGAAATTTTTCCTGTATTTGGTTGCCTTAATTAAGTGGTCTGGAGTGCTTTTGACAGGAGCACTTCTGGAAAGCAGGCCACTTGTGTAGGTGACTAAATAGAAATGTAACGGCCTAACTTCCAGTACTCTGAAATATTGCTGGCAAAAGCATTTTTCGATGTTCAGGACCCCAAGAAGACCTGGACCATTTATCCAGCTGCTGGAGTACTATGACCAGGGCTCAAAATCTGCTACTAATCTAAGAGTGGAGAGCTAATGATTTATTACCTATTTGCACACTATAAATACAGCCGTGCTGGGAATTTGAATTGCTAGTTAACGGGTTCTAATGTTTAACGTGTAAACACACTCCAAGGGCTCAGTAGCAGCACTCTGTTGATCCACAAACAGTGGAGCTAAGGCAGCATACAAAAATGGGTCTGGTGTTTGAAAAAAAGAGGTCTATGAGGCTTAATTTGGATGAAGATACCTGCCTGATGCTGTTGGCTTGTAACTGCCTGTCCGCATTGCAAATGTGCCTGCAAAAACAAGTTGTCAGGCTTTATGTTAGTTTGGGGTCTTTGAGAGGGAATGAAACCAGAGTGAAAGCTGAAGCCATCCTGCTTACCCAGTGATTTTGTTTCAGGGAGCAGAGGGTCACTGGAATTATCGTTTTCATTCTGACCGGTGTGTCTGTCTTTATGGCTCCCATCCTCAAGGTAAGGGCGTCATCACCTTTGCTGCTCCCTTCTGCTCACACAGCCAAAGCACGGCCACAGCCACTGTCAGGCCAGTTTTATGCTACTAAAACAGCTCATCTTTGGAGTGGGACAAAGGAGATTGGTGACAATTATTGATGGAGTTTTACAGTTTTCTGGAAGCTTATATACAAACCTTTTGGAAGGAAAAACAACATTTTTGTCGTGTGCTAGATAGCAATACTGAAAAAGTTCAGGGCTGGTGGTCCTGGGGCTGTGATACTTTTCATTTTAAGATTTTTCTTCCATGTTTGCATGAAGTTAAGCTTCCTTTTATTTTGCACTCTTACACTTCTGCTGTGCCTGTGTTTTCTGGAAAATACACAGTGGATAAAGTTTGAGGGCCTACTGGTTGGTGTGACGGAAGGATGGTTGGCAGAAGAGTTGCTGCGTGGAAGACACAGGTTAACAGATGGATATGCAGTTTTAGTTAACAGGTCTACAACTTCCTCAAGGGGGGCAGCAGAAGGGGAGGTGCTGATCAAGGAGTGTCTGGGCAACGCTCTTAGTCATATGGTTTAGTTTTAGGTAGACCTGCAAGGGGCAATGAGTTGGACTTGACGATCCGTATGGCTCCCTTCCAACTTGAGCTATTCCATAATTCTATGATTCTTTGATACGGAGTTTTAAAAGAACATTTGCATTTATTTGAGTGTGCAGGCATCTTAACACATACACCAGAAGAAAATCTTCAGCCCTTATTGCTCAGAAGAGATACCCAGCTCAGCAGTGTGGAGAACATGTTTCTGGAGGAATTAGTGCAATTAAATGTGGTTCCTTGATCTCCTGCATTTTTCTTCTTGTGAGTTGAGCCCAGACTCTCTACAGATGTGCTGCTGCTGCACCATTTAATCTACATAGGCAGCTATTTTCCAAGGCCTGAAATATGTTGGCAGGGAGCCATACAGAAATGCATCCTTAGGGGATCATCAGGTTATAGAACGGAACTGGAAAACCTATTTATCCATGTCTTGTGGAAGATGCTGTCTTCTCTGGGGATGATGAGGTGAGCGGCACCCAGTGCAGCCATACAACAGGAGGTGTCTGCTGCAGAATTCTGTCTCCATGGATCCACAGACCACTTGAATGAGCAGAAGCTGTCCAAACAGTAAAATACATCCTGAAGCCGTTGTACCATGCATCATAGTGCTGTGACAAAGCAGATGGGTGTCTGGAGAAGCATTTCTGGAGGAGGCAAATTATTTTCTGGTCATTAGGAGGTTGGAGGCCATGGGGGCTGTGAGGCATGTTTAGATGTGTGCCTGAAGGGGAGGAGGCAGGCAGAGAGCAGTGATACTGCCTGTGTATCAAGTGGAGAAAGTTGCTTTACGAAATCAGTGTGTTCCTATTCTTTATTTCTAAGATGGTTTTTAAAACCAGCAGATCTTTGTGCCTTGGTAAGTTTCCTCCTCTGCACAAACAGGCATTTCTGAGCCCTTAATTTGGGGCCCTTAATCTGGGCCCTGGTTGTAATAATCCTGTTTGTTAGTTCATGTGACCTTTCCCTGCAAGATCTCTCTTCCTCTATTCCACTGGGGTCTATTATTTCCCCTGTTATTGCTTCATTCATTAATTATTTGTCTGTGCTTCCCCTATGAACACGTACGGGGAGGCTCCTGGCGGGAGGACGCCTGAGGATAAATCGGCACGTTCCTCACCCACGTGCCAGCGAGAAGGACCTGGCAGCAGTTCAGGACCTTTAACAAACTGGTGGCAGGGTCTCCTGCTCGAGAGGACTGCTTTGCTAAGTGCATTGCAGAACATTTAAGGCTCCTCATGCGAGCAGCAGATTGACCACTAACGATCCCAAATTCAATAAACCGGGCAATCCACGGGATAATCTCATCTTTGTTGTTTGTGGGCTTCGCCATGTTTGTGCTGGTTTTGAACGTCGCTGATGTTTCTGCTCGGTTATGGCAGATCTCCACAGAAAAATCCTCAGCCCTGCTGGGAGAATGACAGGCACTTTCCCATGGATACATTTTTAGTTCTGTTGGCTAGCAGCAGGTTTGCTCGGAGAGCCAGCAACCCCAGAGTTAGGGAATACTTTGCCAAAAGAAAGTCTTCCAGAGTCAAAGTGCTGCTCGCTACTCTGCAGGATAAAATATTAAAAGTTTCACCTAAGGATGATTTACAGGATTAATTGTCATGGAATGGTGAAATAATATTTGAACATCTTTCCTTTTTTTTTTTTAAAAACAGAAAGAAATAGAAGGGGAGGGAAAGAGAGCAGTGTAAGTGAACTAGAAAGCTAAACTCTGAAAGCCTCCTTCCCAGCTTGCCAGAGGAGCTCTTGTCTTGTCTAATCCCTTGGATCCAGCGAGGGCTTTGAATCCCTTGGACACCCACAGCTCTGTGAACCACACACTGGCTCCTTGTCCCTCCCCACGGTGGCACATGGTGATGGCAGACTGTTGAACCCAGGCTGCAGAGAAAACATTTGGCTTTTTGTGTGAAGTATCAACGCAGCTCACTCAAGGAATCAAATCAATCCAACAGAAGGATGAATTAGAAATCAGGAAGATCACAGGATGTGATAGGGAACGAGTCTCAGGGGAGGGAAGGGAAAAATGTAGGCAGGAAAGCTTTGGGCTCAGTGGCAGGTGGCCCAGTGACTTTGCTGCTCATGTGCTCCAAGTGAAACGTGTGGATCAAGGCCTCCAGGGACAGGCGCCTGACACCATGTTTCTGACCCAGTAGATGTTGTGTTATTTGCCTCTGTAATGAGTTCCACGCGGCAGCCGGGAGCCAGAAGCTGGTTCCCCCAGCAGCAGGGCTGGCCCCAGGGTGCGTGGGAGCCTTGGCCGTGCTGTGGCTGCCCTTCGGTGGCAGCTGCCCGTCACTGCACGGAGGCTTTCCCTCGGAGACAGTGCCACTGACAGAGGGCTCCCTCTGTCCTTCTTGGGTCCAAATAAACCACACCAAGTGATGGAGGAACAGGCAGCGCTTAGCAGTTGAGGGAGCAGAAACTGGTGTTGGAAAGGACAGTTTGTGGCATCGAAGGAAGTAACTCAGGGTCCTGTATTTGTGAGTGGTTATGGATTAATGCGAGTGAAAGATGGAGTGGTCAGAGATTGGCGTGACTGTCATCACTGAGGGGGAACTCGAGAAGAGCCTTTCTGCTTGGATTTCCATGGCTTTCTGAGCCAGACATACCACAGGATCATGCTGCCTTTCCTTCTTTACCTTCTGCTTCAAGTCTCACCAGAAAAAGTGAAATTGAACACTAACAATCCCAAATTCATCAGAGGTGAAGCAGTTTGAAGAGGTGAAAAGCAGTTTGAAGCTCACTGGAACATGTTTACGCTGCTGCCCTTTTCATTTTCTGGTTGGCTGGCTTACTTCCCCTGGGTTCTTGGAGAGAGGTCCAAGTCACAATGAAGCAGGAGAGCCAGGGCTCCTTCAGCCCCTGACCTGCTCCTCAGCCCTCCAGGGAGTACAGAGACATCCTTGCAGCTCTCAGAACACAGCAGAAGGATCGCTTGCTTTAATCTCTGCCTTTTCCCCTCATGGATGCTGTTTGAGTTGATCTCAGGCTGGGATCCCCCCAGGTTTGTGGTAGGTTGTGTGTGGGGAGGTTGCTCACCCTGTTTCTCCTGCTTTTCCCCCCACAGTTCATCCCCATGCCTGTGCTCTATGGTGTCTTCCTCTACATGGGTGTTGCATCCCTCAACGGCGTGCAGGTGAGTCCCTCCGAGCTGGCAAGTGCTACCCAGCCCTGGGCTTTCTCTCAAAACCCCCCAGCCTTTCCCTTCTCCTCCACCCTCTCCTTTCCCTTCTTGAGAAGCCCCAGGAGGGTAGGAACTGTTGACAAACATTGCAGCAGGCTGGCTGTCCTGAGATGGAGACCAAAGGGGAGAGCAGCCGAGCCTGGGCTCTGTCAGCAGTGGGGTGTGCTTCGTGAAGGCCCCAGGGGCCATTTTCTCCCCAGCCCCCAGCTGAGGGCTACTAAGGGCAGCCTGTGCTTTGCAGAGGCCCACGACTCACTCCTGGGGTGGTTTAGGTCCTCCAACAGGGCGTCTGTCACAGACTGAAGGAAAACAAGGGAGGTGATTTATGACAGCGGGGTTATTCCGCATTGTTAAGGAGCGGGAACATGGTTGTTCACCGGGGAGAGGGAGCCAGGCCCCTTTTCTTTGTTGCTGAGGAAATATTGCATAAGGAGCCTTTCTCACAGTGCAGTAATTGGCTCTAGGAAGCTGGAAGTGGTTTTGTTGCTTTCTGGCACCCTATTAATCGTGGCTTTTCTTTTTAGCGCTTGGTTGTGCTTTAACGGGAAAAGACTGCCTGTTCTGTGAGCGCCATGAGAATTTCCTGGGGTATTCTTTAAAATAGATTCTCACCCCAGCTTTCATTCACTGGGGTGAGATCAGTCCGGTCTCAGCAGTGGGCAGCAAGCCCACCTTTGGGCAGGGGACAAGGAGGGGATTGTAATCTTCGCCCTGGGGTTGGTTCTCCTGGAGGGGGTTTCCCTTTTTTCCCAGCCCAGGTGGTCAGGGGACTGGGCAGCTTGTTTACCCCTCATCAAGGATGTTTTTCACTCGATGAGAAATCCCAGTTTTGGTTGTACTCCAAGTCCATCCAGTCCAGCATGGAGCAAGGGAGGCTGCCAGAAAAGCTGCCCACTCTCCACTTAGGTGCCTTTCTGTTCTCTGGTAATGTGATGTCTGCCCTCACCTCTGCTCCTCATTTACTGGGAAAAAAAAAAAGCATTGTTTTTAAATGCTGAATGTCTTTCCTTGGCAGGAGCGGGGCAGGGGAGGGTGGCAGAAGTGACCCAGAGTTTGATGCCAACTGTAGTTTGGGCATTCATCTTGTTTTCTCTGTGTCATGGGTAATGAAGAGTGCCCTTCAAGAGAAAATACCCTGTGTCCACAGCCACAGCAGATCAGGCCCATTCTTTGGAAGCCAACAGAGCAATTTCCGCCAATATTCATTCCTTGGTTGACACACTCATCACCAGAGCACACGGAGTCCTGCTCCATAAAGTAAAGGCACCTCAAGACGTGGCTTTGAGAGGAGCTTTGCTCCCGTGTCTCTGTTTAGTTGCCAGATGTAGTGTAGACCTGGGACCTTCCCCTGAGACAACTGAGTTAACGTGTTGGGCTGACCCCACATTAAGCATAAGTCAGTAAGAATGGAGGAGCTGTGCTGGGTTTTCCAAATGGGTTTCATCTAAATGTCCATTTCTTTTCCTTTCCAGTTCATGGATCGTCTGAAGCTGCTCTTGATGCCTCTAAAACACCAACCCGACTTCATCTACCTGCGCCACGTCCCGCTGCGCAGGGTCCACCTGTTCACCTTCCTGCAGGTGGTGTGCCTGGTTCTCCTCTGGATCCTCAAGTCGACCGTGGCTGCTATCATATTCCCTGTCATGGTAGGTGCCATTCTCCTTCACATCCCTCCCTTTTGCAGCCTGCACCTTCCACACACAGTCATAAACAGGCAAATCCAACCTCTCCCTGTCAAATCCCTCCCTCGGGGCTCTGCCTTCACTCGTGGCACTGATGGAAGACTGCACAGGGTCAGTGTTGCTGTGGCTGCCTTTTACATAGATCCTCTGGAGGAAAATGAGCCTGGAAAGTTAATTTTTTTCCAGAAAGTTGTAGTTAGTTTTGACCTTTCCTGGCTGCCAAGGTTAGACTTGCTGTGCTTTGCCCTTCAGGTTTAGGAAGGAATGAGAGGTGCATAGTTTTCCCCTTTTAGTCCACACTAATTACCATAGAGAAAATGTCTCCCTTGCTTTTAAGTAGCACAAATTGACAAAAGAAAGAATGAGACTCACTGCTAAGAGGTGAGTCAAATGGAGGGAAAGGATTGGCTAAATCAAGAACAAAAAAATAATGTATATATGTTTATATGCACATTTTGCTTCAGGCATCAAAACCTGTGACCATGGATGCTAAAGCAGGGGGTGTGGAGTAGTTCCTTCTCCACCTCCATGCCTGACCTAAAGCTTGGCTGGAACAGCTGGAAGGAAGGTGGCTGGATGGCCAAATGGATCAAGTGTGGATCTGAGGGAATCAGAGCTGCATGCAGAGAGATTGTGCTGGGTCCTGCTTCTGGCTTGGAGATGGGTCAGACTGCTGCAAAGTCAAAGCTTTATGAAACTCCCTCGAGAAATCTGGACCCAGTGTCACCTAATTTCAGGCTTATGGACAAGCAGAATTTCAGTTGTGGGTGCAGTTACGCACTGCAGTGCTTATTTAAGGGGGAGAAGGAAGAAAAGCAGAAAGCATAACAAGGGCAAGCATTTGTTCTCTGATGCTGGTGAAATGAGAAAAGATGATGGAAGTGAAAACATCCTCCAAATGTTCTTTCTGGGACTCATGCTCATATAGAAAGGTGTTAAAAATCAGCAGCTCCCACGGACACGCTGGTCCATTGCATTTTCACAGCTGTGTTGTACTGCTGTTGGAAGCTGGGTCTCAGATCTGGACACATCAATAGAGAGACAGAATAGACTTTGCACAGAAGAGAGAGACCCTGTGTCTGCTCAAGTTGTCTCTAATCGGGCAGACTCAGTGAAGGTGGGTCACAGCTTAGATGCAGCTGGATTTGATGACAAAACCTCCATGCTTTGCACTCATAAACAAAAAGACTATACACTTTGAATTTGTGAAGATCCAGCCAATAGCTTCTGTTTATTTGAAGGAAAACACTTCTCATACAGAAATAATTCATAATGGGATAATCATGGGTGTTTACATGGCACCTTTAGACCCCCTGAGTAATTTCTCTCCTCAGTAATTGTGTCTTAAGTTATGCCAGTCAAAGCTTGAGGTCCCTTCCTAGGAATTGTTTCTGCCATTGATGATCATTGCTTAGAACAAGCTCTTCATCTTAAAGGCAGTCTTCAGTTGTCAGTAGTGGGTTATACCTTTTAGGAGCCAAGTTGAGCTTTCAGCCTGTCGCTGAGCTCTTTGGTAAAGTGTGGGTATGATCTTGGTAGGCATCTGGTAGTGGTGTTAAACCCAGTGTCAATGAAAATTAAAAATTAAAATACTCATTTTCTGTCTCTTTTGCCTGATGCCTGTCAGTCAGATGTTAAAGACCACCTTGGTCTTTCCAGGAGTCTTAAGTGATTCCACACTTGTTTCTGCACGTTGCTCCTGTTTATTCAGGCATGAAGCAGTCACAGTTCAGACTTGGAGCTTGATGGAGATAGCCCAGGTGTTCACCTTGTTCTCTCTGTGTGTGCATACAACCGGAGTTAAAGTGTGGGAGGTTAAGAAGCGGCATCGAGAGGGATGTACAGAGTGTTCCCAATTAAAGGTAATACATGACTGAGAAGTCCCTCTCTGCTTTTTCAGATCCTGGCACTGGTAGCAGTCAGAAAAGCCATGGACTACCTCTTCTCCCAGCATGACTTAAGCTTTCTTGATGACGTCATTCCAGAAAAGGACAAGAAAAAGAAAGAGGACGAGAAGAAGAAGAAAAAGAAGAAGGGCAGTATGGACAGTGACAATGATGACGTAAGGAGCTTTCTGCTCTTGTCAAATTACTCATATCTAGCTAGCTGATCCCAGGGGACAGTCCCTCCCCAGCTCTGGGGCTGGGCATTTCCCAGCCTGTGTTGAAGCCAACCAGCTCAGTCTTTTGCTGCTGCAGCAAATTGGCCCCAAACAAAACTTCTTTTCTACATCGCCTTCCCTTTCCCAGACGTCACCAGCCTGTGGTAGGTGGGTCTTGCATTGCCAGGAGTGAAATCACACTTCCACAAGACCACTGGGTACCTGCAGAGCTGTCATGCCCTTTATTAGAATGCCTTCCATCACCCTGCCTTGTTTATCTTTCCCTCCTTTGCCCTTCTCCCCCGTCACGGTCCTTTACATTTTAGGAGGAGAATGGTTTTCACCAGCAGCTCTGTCACTTCTCAATATATTCCAGTTTTCTTTTTTGCTATTTTTTAATTACTTTTAAAAGCATAAAAAAGATGTGACTTGTCCTGTTGCAGGAGAGACTGCTTTCTGTTGATAATTCTCACCACCCAAATATTTTTAAAGCACCCCTGCCCTTCTGCAGTGTACTCTTTGGTCCTACCTCAGGTTGCAGCGTGCTCTAAAATAGACATGTAGCTGCTTAGGTCATTCCTATGTGCAGTGACCTGACTGGACCAGTTCCATGTGCCTTAGACTGTTCTATTTTTTACTGTATATATAAGAAGAAGAAATTTAGTCCTTGTGCCTTTAAACGTTCTCCTACCCAGGGCTAGTGTGAGCTCAAATCCTATGAATTAAAGTGCTAAACATGCTGGTTATATAGCACTTTGTAGAGCAAGTGTGAGCTGCCTTTGGAGAGCTGGTTGCCTCAGTCAGCAGCACCTTTTGCCATGTGAAAAGGGAGCTAGGCTTTAATTTTAGGCTGCATGGTGAGTACTAAGCACAGTGACACTTGTTCTGCTCATGTAACCGTCCAGGATTCATGAAGAAAGGGTTTGCCTATGATGGAGGCAGAGGTAGGGTCACCTGAAGCTGGAAGAAAATCCCATTTTAATATGGCAGGAGAAACAAATGAGAAGGGATTGCAGTCTGGGAGGAGGCAGGCAGCAGGAAAACCCAGCTGGCCCTTTCTCAAGCACTCCTGCCCTGGTCACTGACCTGCAGCCACCCCCAAGCCAAAGGGTCACGAGTGCTGTGGGTGCTGTGCCTCACTCTGTCTGGAGGGTTTCTGTTGCATACCATTTTCATCCTTTTGGCACTGAGCAGGTCTACCAGATCAGCCCTACTTGTGGCTTAGATAACATCTGGTATCTTCAAGAGGAAAACAGCAGCTCCAGGAGCTCCCCCAGACCATCCCAAAGCATGATCTTCCTCAAGGTTGGGATGACAGAAAAGTCAACCTCAGGCCTGGTGGAGGACAAGCTGGAACCCGAGTCCTTTATGGGAAAGCTGTGTGAGAACCTCTGCAGAGTTGAGAGGCAGCCAAGTCAGGCTATTCTGATGACAAAAGGCTTTGCTGTAGAGCATGTATGCTGTCTAAAGCAGAGCATGTAGGAATTTGTTAAGTAGTTGTAGCACTGTAGGAGGCAGCCTGGATCCACACCTTGGTAGATCCAGCTGAATCCCAACTGGGAAGATTGGCTCTTATTTCAGACAGCAAGCTCCCCTTTCCTGACATTCCTCCAGTTCCTGGGAGGCCAAGGGTGAGGGTTTCCTTCAGCAGGTAACTCTGTGCAAACTGAAGGGAGAGAAAACACCCTGTATCCATAGGGAATAGTCAGCAAAGGTTTCACTCCATCCCCTTGTCTTGGCTGATTTGAATCCAGCAGTGTTGTATCCCTAGCCATGGCTCCCATATCTCCAGTATCTTCTAAGCCATCTCCTCTCTTCCCAGGCTTTTCTTGAGTTGCAGGTACAGTAGTTGATCTAATGGGCAAGAGAATTTAGGCCAAATGTTGGTTCTTAACTCATCTTGGGTTTTTTTTTTCAGCACTTGCTTTTACCAGCTTCCTGAACATTGGCATTATTGGTTTGATTCTTGTCACCCTTTCCTTTCCAGAAATATGCCCCCTCCAAAGTTAGTCCTGAGGCATTTGGTGGGCAATACACGGATCAGAGTTGGATGAATGCCTCTGGCAAAGCCTGGCACCAGGGGAGACTGCTCTCAGCACTAGTTAGGACTCACCTCAAGTTCTCTTTGGGGGTTTGCTAGCAATCAGGGGCAGTGAAAAGGAGCTGCAAAGACAGATTTTCTGGAGCCTCACCATTTGCCCCCCTTGGCTTGTCTTTACAAAGTGTGAATTAGTGCAGCTAATTGCTGCATTTCCCTGGTGAACACCTGGATTTCCTCTCTGATTTTATGTCAAAAAATGCATGATCCAAGAAAGGCCAGATGATATTTTTATAAAATTTTGGGCTTCTATATTTAGTTTCGGAGTCAGAAGTGGTGTGTAACTGTCTCTTCTCCCCTTTGGGGAGTTTTTACTGACTGCTGATAATTTCTCTGTCTCTCTGTTGATTTGAGGTGGTGAAGTTTAAGGTAGACCCTGAGCACTGCTGTTCCTCAGAGCTCTTACATTTATTTGGCACATGGTGTGATTCTTGGGGTGCCCTACACAGGGGCAGGAGTTGGACTCGACGATCCTGATGGGTCCCTTCCAATTCAGCATATTCTATGGTTCTGTGATTGATCAGCCCTGGGATGGTGATAGGTGGAGAGGTTACCCAGCTCTCTTGCTCTGCTCACAGCACAGCCCCAAAGGGATGGGGGTTTGGGGATGGCTTTGTTGCCTCAGTGCTTTTCTGCAGAGTCATCGTGATTTGAGCTGTGCTTTATCCCTCCACCCCCTAAAAATGCTCCTGAGGAAACATTTTGCTATTGGAGTATGAAATACTGCACTGGATGTTAAAAAAAAAAAATTAAATAATAATAATCCAGGGATAGAGCTTCTTTGGCCTCTGTGATGTTTTCCTGCCCTGCCCTGAAGTCTCCCTCCCTCTGCCCCAGCGTTACACTTGGTGCTGTGTCTATTTCTCTCCAGGAACAAAGATGTGTTAACCTTTCTGGCAAATATCACCTTATTTCCTTTGCCAAGTTCTGCAGTATCAGCCTTTCCTTGCTTACGAGAAGTTGCTTTTATTTTTAAAAAAGCAAAATTAATTCCAAGTACCTTCTGTTAAGCAGGAGCCAGTGGGGCTCCTGCTGTTACCCACATGCTGGGGGACTCCAGGTACAGCTTTTCTCTGTGTTTGTGCCTCTTCTTTATCCTGCCTGGCTGGAAGTACTGAATTCCTGCAAGGGCCCTGGATTTGAGAAACCATTTCACTGTAAATCGAGGTGTCATTGCAACCGGGTTTGAGTCGACTTAAATAAAAGGGGGAGTTGAGACAGTCCAGCTTAAGGAACCTCTGCTATATTGTGTCTGGCCATCATCTTCCCAGAGCAATTGGGAAGAAAAAAGGCTTTTAGAGAAACTCCAGCAGGATAAAACGTTTTGATGAGTTTTCAGAGAAGGCAGTTCCCTGTAACTTCTGCCTACGGGTGCATTTTCCATCTGTGTTTCCTGCAGCCAACTCCAGGAGGAATTGGATGGTGTCTTATAAGGAGCCAGTGAGGTGGGGAAAGGGGAAGATATTGACACCAGATGATTTTTTTACATCTGTTTTACTTTGGTAGCGTGAAGGAAGAGGGAAAGTGGGGTGCAGAGGGGAGCCAGTGGAAACCAGCAGGCAACTAAGCTGGGTGATGCTTTTGAATTTTTTTCTTCTTTTCTTTCCCTCATTCCTACAGAAACTACATAAAGAATAGTTTTAATTTGCAGGAGACGATAAGAGAGTGAGCAGTGAAAATATTCTAAGACCTTTTACACGTTTCTTTCACAGTCTGACTGCCCCTACTCAGAAAAAGTCCCAAGTATTAAAATACCAATGGACATCATGGAGCAGGAACCTTTCCTAAGTGATAGCAAACCTGCCGACAGTGAGTAGAACTAACCTCTTCCATGCCTGCTTGACTCTGACTTGCAGTACAAAAATTATATATCTATATAGAGTGATTTTTTTTAAAAAAAAAAAAAAAACTTTCCTACTACTTGATAAGCACTTTTTCTTGTTCTTCTTTTTTTTTTTTTTTCCCCTGCTGTTTAATTTCCAGGCCTCTGATTTATGACCAATTTTGGTTTTGTGAGCTTTTTTTCTTTGCTCGGTACGAAATGTGATGTTATTCCCTCTGGTGCCTCCAGCTTAAGCGCTTTTATCCAGCTCCTAACAGGTCTTTTGGCCACTCACTCTCTCCTCCTCTCTTTCCTGACCTTTCCCCTTTTTGTGGTAACTCTGCTGATGGTGTGATTTCTTTATTATTTGTTTATTTTTTTCCTCTGAGCTTAGTGGTCTGGATTTGCAGCATGTCTAAACCGCATGGCTGTCCCGCTCCTCTTTGTTTCCTTAGGTGCCAAGCGGTGCAAAAATCAGCACTTTAATGAGTAATTAAGCGCCTCATTGATCCTCATTGCGTTAAGCTAACAAGGCAGGGATCAGCTGACCATTAACCTGTTTCCCTTCTTAGGTGACTGGCTTTTGTGCCACTCTGTTTCTCTTTCATTTCCTGCGTTAATATCCGGAATTGATTATTCTGATCTTCATTTGCAGTCGTTCTCACTTCTCGTATTACAGACTTTTGTCGTGAGATGGGAGGGGAGAAACAGGAATGAGAGGAAGAAATCAGTGCTGCTGCAATGCTGCTCGTGAGGCTCCTAGGAGTAGGATCTAAACCCACAGACCTTGAGATCTCAGGCAGTCCTAAGCACTGCTCTGAGGCTTTTAGATACAGGCACACTTAGAGATTGGCATTACAGGACAGAGCCAAAGGGAAATAGATGTTTCTCTGAGAGTTTAGATACTCTCAGTCTTTTGCTGATAAGAAAAAGGAGCTAAATCAGCCTCAGGCAACCAAACAGATCCTCTTAGTTTTTCTGTGAGAATGCCCTGATGTGCTAAAACCAAACTGCATCCTAGGTGGTGTTACATGGGATTTTCTGACCGGTTGCACTCCTTCAATGTATTGAAGGCTGAAGTAGTTAAGGAAAAGTTAATTCTGCCACAAACCTGTTTGAGGCAACACGGGGTAAATCACCCATGAGCTGAGCAGCAGTTGATTTGTGTATTTGCACATTTTTATAATCCAGTAATTGATTTGCTGTTTTTCAATTAGGAGCAACTCAAAAAAAACCCCACCAAAAACCACAACCCCAAAACAAAACAAAAACCCCAGAAGCCCTTTGACTATAAGAAGTACCTGGAATCCATCTGGCATTGCCCTGGAATATATACCTGTGCTCAGCAATTCAAAGTATGTTACTAAGAATACTCCTAAAATCAGTCCTTCAGCACTAGCAAGAGTAGGATTATTTCCAGGAGAGGAAAGCTATTGCAGGCAAGGAGCCACCTATTTTCTCACAAGGAGTTTGGGTGTGAGACCGAGGAGCACAGGGTAACTAAAGAGGTGTAGCTAAAAGGTAAGTGTCAAGACCTGAAGGTGGTAGAAGCCTTGGGAAATAAGTCTTTTGGTCATGTGGGCAGTTTTTCTCTTGGAGGAGAGAGAGAGAGAAATGGAGTATTTTTATGTCTAAGCTGTGAAATCCACCTGGCAGGCAGGCAGCAGGAAAAAAGCATTGCCAAGTAGATGAGAGTAGGCTGGAGAAACTGAGGCTGGGCTGGAGAAGCCATCGGTGCCACAAGCAATGACAAATGAGACTTTCTTCCCTCCCTGACAGGAGAAAAATCACCAACATTCCTTGAACGCCATACGTCGTGCTGATGCAATTCCTTTCCTTCAGTCACACACCATGCCAAGGTAAGCACCTGAAAAATGGGATCCCTTGGCCCTGGGTAGACCCCAGCTGCAGCATCGCTGGCTGGTTTGGGGTCTGAACCAGAAGAAAGATGTGGAGCAGCTGGGAGGAGTCTAGAAAACACACCTACAGAGGGGAAATTAAATCGATTTGGACTGGTTTGCCTTAAAAAACATAGTATTAAAAAAAACACCAAAAAAATGAGAGAAAATTGCTGTTCTGCTTTCCTTCAGTCATGTCTCAAGTTGTTGTAAAGCAGAAGTAATCCATTTTCCCATGTCTGTGGTGGAAAATGGAGTAAATAATAACCTTACATTGCAGCAAGGAAGAGTTAAGTAACAATTTCTCAGTCATGGCTCAGGGGCCACCTTGGACCTCCCAGCACCAGGAGTCCATCTAGACCGAGGCAGCAATAGTCCTCTGGAACACTGAAGACTTATTTGCACTTCCACGTATTGGAGTGTGTGTGAAATGAATCTCAATGCTCATAACCAGATGATTCCAAAGGCAGTTTATGAGTGTTGCCCCAACTGGGTGTGAAGCACAAGTGCTGGGTACTTAGAGCTCCTCAGTCAATGAAATCAGTGGCTTTACCTCCTGACATGAGCAGTGTTTAGACCCACTCATTAAAATTATTTTAAGTGATAAATGGGCCTTTTTCTAAGACCAGCTGTATATGACCACTGCCTGTCAAGGTTTTTTACTTGATGTTGATATGCTGCCAGGCTCAGGAAGCTCTGTTGCCTGAGCTAAGGCAAGAACTGATCCTGGGAGCTGAGCATTTCTTCTATTTCTAGATGTGACACTGTCAGGTGTCCCTGCAGCTCCCAGGATCTGCTTTTTTCCCAGTTTATGCCTGTTGTCCCTCTGCGTGGTTTGTAAAATGCTGGTTTTGCCTCTCAAGTTGCAGGTTATTCTTTTTCAGAAGTCCTCAGCTCAGCAGTCCTCACTCTTACCTTGTCTTTTTCTTCGCAGCCCTCCACGAACTCCAGTAAAAGTTGTGCCTCAAATTAGAATAGAACTTGAGCCTGAAGACAATGGTTATTTCTGGAGGAGCAAGGGAACAGAAACTACCTTGTAATTTGTCTGTCTCTTAAGTCTTTTATGGAATTTATTTTGTCACTAGCCAAATATTAAAATGCTCTCGGCTCCCCACCTGCAAAGGTAAACGCGCTGCCCCCCGGATCTCCTCCCACCCCTCCTCACCCCACGTCCCCACGCTGACCAAGACTGGTTTCGCCTTCTCTGTCGCTTCCACACGCCTGTGTCTCTCTGGTTGGCAAGCAGAGGGCAGGAGTCGTAAGGATCCCACGTCATCCCCATGGGAGCTGGCAGAGGAGCTGGCATTACTGTCACTGTGAACCAGTGTTTGTTCCTTTGTCCTGTTTGTCCTCTGGCAGAACAAAACTGACCTCCAGGCTAATTCGATGTCTCGCTTACACTGCTTGAAGATGCTGGAAAGTGCTGCTAACAATAACTTGCTCTTAAACCCTGTACTTGTAGTTACCACGGGAAGGAAAAGGAAAAGGTACTTCACTCCCAGCACAGAGAAAAACCTTTGCCATCGTTGTAGCATGTGTTTTGAAATGTCCCTTTCCTATGCAATTTTTTTTTTAAAGAAACACTTTAATGGACTTAATCCGTCAGGTACATTGAAGAGTGTTATTTTCCTAGATTATTTTGTTTAAATTATGGGGGCCTAACCTGCGACTTTTTTTTTTTTTTGGTCAATTTTTTAACCTTTTTTTAATTACTGTAAAGAAAAATGAATTTTTCCTGCAGCAGGAAACGTATAGTTATGAGTAGTTCTACCTCTTATTTCTAGATGCCAGGCTTTCTGTAAAAAAATGTCTTGTACCATGTGTAATGTGATTTTTACAAAAAAAAAACAGCAAAAAAAAACAACCAACAAAACCACAACACCACAATCTGCAGGACATGGCATAGGGCTGGATCAGTTTGATTAACACCTTCTACTCTGAAGCATCTGTTTTACTTAGGGTTGTTTTATTTTATTTTGGTTTTTATAAGTAATCTACTATGAAGGAGACGGGATGTGACTGAAATCTCCTGCGATCTTGGAAGAGTCTTAAATGTCACGGTGGTAACCGAGCTCCTGAGCAGCCACCAGCCTCAGTGGACAGATGGTGATTGTACTCCTCACCTGGCTAGTTTCCTACACGGTGCTGTGCGAATTCCGGCTGTAGGAACACGGGTGTGTGTGTGTGTGTCTGTGAGAAGCCCCTGGGTGTGCCAGGGTGATGGCACCATGGAGAAGAAAGCCAGCTGAAGATGGCTTGCTGGGACGTCCATCCCGACGCTTGTGTTCGCCAGGCTCACCAACACCTGCATCCTCTAGCATCCCACAGCTGTTGTACCATCATCTACAGAATTGACCCTAAATCTTCACTGCTCGGCCCTAGGCCCATCCGTGGGTCCCTGGTGATGTGTGGACCCCTGGCAGGCGAGGTGGGGACACACCCAGGCTTGTGGTTTGACACCAAGTAAGCAAATGCCACCTTAGGAGAGATGATCTCTCTCTCTCACTCTAGCATGGACAAGTGTGTACTTGTGCGTCATGCATTTGGGAAATTTGGCTCCACCAATGCATTGCTTTGATGAAGTGTGGGGATTGCATGGAACACACTAAAGGCTTTATCTGGAAAGCAAAACAAACAAGAAGAAAGCCCAGCTGTAAGGGCCAATTCCCTAGTGGAGGAAAATCCCACGCCAGAGGACAAGCGCGTTGCTGCTGTTTCTGTCCGTGCAAAACCAAAGTCCGTGTTGGTTGAGTAAACAGAATTTCATGATGGTGCTGAGACCTTACATGCCAAATTTTAGCATCTACTCGCTCGTAGTAGCCATATCAGCAAGGAGAGGTGCAGAAGAGGGCTGTTCTGTCCCAGATGTGCTGTAGTGGCCACTGTCCCTACGGCACTTTGTGGTGAAAGGATGAGTTGATGGGGACCATGCTGGTTTGAGCTGGATCTGCTGCACATGGTGATGGCTGCAGAAGGAGGCTGGTGCTGCAGAGGCCGCCTGCACAGCACACACCTGCACACACCTCCCTCCAAACATTCCTCACATGGTCCCAAGGGGTCTCACTTTTGGCTTCCATGAACCATGTGTTGGCTCTGATCAGCATCTTGGAAACCAGCCCAAACCCACGTTGGAAAGGCTGGGGAGACACCAGAAGCGGCCAGACAAGGAGCAGCTCTGCGGTCCCGTCCACTGCTGAGCCCTGCTAGCTGGAGGACAGAGAACCTGGGAAGTGCAATGCCATCTTCAACCAATGCCTTCCAGCCCCTGCTGAACACAAGTCCTGGCTGCCAGTGGGGAAACAGCCTCCAGCGTCACCCGCAGAGTACACGGGAGTTTGTTGGGTTTTGCCCACAACTTGGATTTGTAGGAATCCCAGTGACTTGAGAGATGAAAGATGGAAGCAGATGAACGGAGAGAAGCGGCTTTCCTGCTCCCACAGCAGGGCACTGCACCCCCTCAGCTTCCCACCTGCTGGCCCCTGGTGACGTGTCTCCACAAAAATAAGGTCTTCCACTTTCCAACCCAGTTAAATGTACTTGAAATGTATTGACTGCTGATCTAGATCTCTCTCTCTCTCTCTCTTTTTTATTTGTGTTTTTTTTCTCGTAACCCGAGGGAGCTGTTGCACAGAGGGTGGCGTTGCTGAAGGGACAGGACAAAGGCTTCTGTAGCTTTCCGTGGAAAACACACCACCTCTAGTGACAGGAGCTGGAGATGTTCCCTTTCCTGGTGCCTGTCACCAGGTCTTCATTAGGGATTGTCTCTCTCTTGTTGGTTTTTCCTTTAAAAACGAAGCAAAACCCAACACAGAGAGAGCAACTGAGAGCTCTGCTGGCACCAGGAGTCAGCAGGCAGGGAAGAGCCTGCAGGCAGCCCAAGGGGTGTTTCCCTGCACTTCACAGGCCTTTGAAAATAAAACAACTTCTCCATCAGAATTGGGGATCTTGTGGGAAAAGCCTGGGTGAGCATTTTGGGGAATTCTCCTCCTGATGGGACCCTGTGACAGCTGCTGAGCTGCAGCCAGCTTTGTCCCAGCCCTGGGAATGTGGTGGCCCTCTGCCTCTTCAGCCCACACTCACTTGTCATCATGGCCGATACATCTTTGTATTTTTTTTTTTTTAATCAACACGCACTTTCAGATACTTTTATTATTGTTTTTCATTCTCGTCAGTCTGTATTTGCTTTGGAGGAAAGAATAAAAACTTAGTATATAATGAAGTGGATCAAACGGTGGAACAAAAAGGAAAAAAAGCAGAAAACATTTCAAAATATTAAAATGATTTTTTTTTCCAGTAATATAAAACATGAAATTCCTTATAACATTATAGTATTTTACAGTTTTATGAAGCTTTCTATTGTGACTTTTATGGAATCAAAAGATGAAGATGATGAGATATTTTAGCATTTATATTTTTCAAAATTAAATGTATACTGAAAATAAAGTAACTTTATGCATTTATTGGAGTGTGCCTGTTTTTCCTCGTTCTATGCTCTGGTTTGATTGACTTGAGCTCCCAGTATCACTGTTGTTGTAATCACCATTTCTAAGGGAAGATGCCGGGCAGAGGGAAAGGAGGCTTAGGAAAAGTCCCACAAATAGATATTTAAAATATAGGGAAAGTCTCTTTAACAGACCACACTGGGGCATCTCCTGCTCCATCACCTGTGAGCTGGTCCCCTCCCTCATTAATTGCTGTTTATCTCCTGCCAGCTGGCCAGAAACCTTTGCTGAGCCCATCTCTGCCCGCCCTCGGGGTGTTGAGCAGAGAGGGAAGTACACGCTGCTCCTTCAGGAGAGCGCCCTACACAGAAGGGAAATAGAATCAAAACAAAAGGAGGGAAGAGCCCGTTTGCTTGCTGGTCTTGTGTGTATTTGAAGGTGATGGCAGGGGTGCTGCTGGCCCAAAAGAGTAAACTCCAGCCTGAATGGCTGGGCAGCGGGGTCACTGGGAAAGCTGGTTTGGGGTTTTTGAATCCATCCTCATTGCACTGCCTGCCCTGACCTCTGCAAGCCTCTCCACTTGCAGGGTGGCCTGTGGTTTGCTGGGCACCCCAGTGTTTGGGTGATGAGTGAGCAGAGGGGCCAGGAAGGGATGCTCAGAGGCACAAAGATGGTTTTAAAAAAAAACCAAAACACAACAAACAGGGAATTTGCTTCTTTCAAAGCTTAGGAAATGGATTAGAGAGCTGCTGAGATAAAAATGCAGGAGGCAAATGTGCCTCCTGTCCATTGTGGTGCTGAGGGCAGGAGGAGAAAAATTAAAAACCAAAGAAAAATCCCCACAGCTATGAAGAGTAGGAAAGGAAAGTGGTTTCTGTCCGGGTTGGCAGCAGGCTGGGTGGAATTCCTCGGGGTGTGTTGCTGGCCAGGTCAGTGCTCCTGAGTGGCACCAGCTGTGAGCAGCTGTGCAGCTGTGCCGGCCAGCCTGGGCTTTCTCAGAACTCAACTGGTGTTAACAAAAAGAAATTTGTGTTCTATCTTTCATTTTAAACAGTGATTGGGCATTTTTTTGGGTTGTGTTTTTTTTTTTTCCCCCCACGAGGGCCTCACGTAAGCAGTGCCAGTGGCAGAGGCTTGGCTGTCACGGGGTGCATTTGCATTGTGCGACACAGGTGGCTCCCGGGAGCCCTCGCCGGGTGCTGGACAGGCCACTGCCAGCAAAGAGGCTGTTTTCCCTGGACAGGGTTAGAGGCTTGGGGGTTTTCCTGATTTTTGTCTCTGCTGGTGTGGTGCAACACGAAGCTCCTCTGTCTGAAAAGGTGGGAGCTCCCCAGATCATGGGCAGTTTCTGGTGCAAAGCAAACAGGACGCATATTTCGTGCCAGGCTGGGATGGAGAGGGATGTCAGCTGGGGGATGGATGCATGGGGAGGTCTCCAGAGCTGTTGCAGAGCAGTGGCCCGTTGCTGAAGTTAAATCCTTAATAATGGAGGTTGTCTCCTTAACGACTCAGTGTGATCACCTGTCTGATCCGTTGGTGGGGAGGAGGATGTGGCAGAATTGGGTGTTCCCATCCATGGAAGCATGGAATTGTCAGAGTTGGAAAGGACCTCCAGAGATGATCTTGTCCAACGCCCCTGCTAAAGCAGGATGGCCCAGAGCACATTCCACGGGACTGCATCCAGGTGAGTCTTGAATGTCTCCAGAGAAGGGGACTCCACAACCTCCGTGGGCAGCCTGTTCCAGTGCTTTGTCACCCTCACCATACAGTTGTTTTTCCTCATATTTAAATGGAACTTCCTATGTTGCAGCTTGTGCCTGTCGCCCCTTGACCTGTCACTGGGAACTCCATACTTAAAGCTAAGGGGAGCCCAAGCCTGTTAGCTCTAGCACCCATTAGCACCAGTGCTAATAAACATACTTGGTAAATAAACAGCAGAGCTTGTACGAGGCTGCCCAAAGCTTCCTGCCGTGATAGATGGCATTTCCTCACGTGCTTATAGAGTCAAAATGCAGCATTTCTTGGGCTTCACCTGCTGATTGCCAGCAGGGCTTCTGGTGCTTTAAGCTCCAGGTAGTCAAGAAGACAGGACACCCCAGCAGCCAGTGATGCCTACTCCCAAAATCCTCTAGAGCAAACCCCTTACCAGAAGTTTTGTGCTGTGGGTGTGAAGGGGTGAGTGATGCAGGCTGCTCCAGACAGAGCCTGGGTTTGGCTTCCTGCTCCCTCCGGTGTGCCCAGGCTTTCAGTGTCAGAAAATACCCCTGGGGTATGGCCTCGCACACTTCCCCCCACAAAGCTGCAGCGAGAACAACCTCTGCTGTTGTAGTTTCTTTTTTTATATATATGTATCAGCACATTTCCTAGAAACAGGTGCAGAGCAGAGATGTTCTTGGTGTACTTTGCTGTAAGAGAAAGGGTGCTTATCTTGCCCAGTAACGTTGCCAAAAAAAAAGCAAGTTATCCTTTCTTTCTAGTTCTGTCCCCAAAAATAACGATGTCTTGCCACCCCACGCAGCCTCTCTGGGGTAAGGCTCCTTCCCCCTCATCCTTAGCACGAGCTGCCAACCCTGCCCAGTTCATAACGCTCGCAGCACCCTGGCCTGGCCCCACCCTCTTCCTAGCAGGGTTTTGGGGTCTCAGCCACCCTAGCATAGAGGGGCTGCATGGTCCTGAGGTCACTTTGCCAGCCAGGGTAACTGCAGTCAGAGGGGGGGGGTCCAGATGATCTGTTTGCTAGGAGATCGTTTGAGCAGCGATGGCAGCTCTGGAGCACCCTCCCAGGCTGTGGGGTGGGGAGGAAGGGGGTGGGCTGTGCTGATCCCCCATCTCTCACAGATGAGGTTGTCAGGGTTGTGGCTGCCAGAGGGGGACCGACCTGCCTGTGACCCCGGGCACAATCCCCCTCCATCCCACACTGTGCCAGCCAAACCCAGCTCCATTCTCTCGTCGCAGGGAACCGAGCAGGGACCATGGAGGTGGGGCTGATGCTCTCCAGAACAGAGAGGAACCAACACCATTGGGGGTTGCTGCTTCTTGTTGCTTAAGGTCAGGTCTGGTGTTCACAAAGTTATTACTCTAGGGCCTTAATTAGCTTTAAATTGATTTCCCTCAATTCTGCCTCTTAATCCTCTGCCCCTTGCAGCGTTTTCCCTTTGCAGTGGAGTCCCTCCATCCCATGAGTGAGGCCTGTGCTCCTTTTATATCCCTTTGTTCCATTTATCACTTTTCTTGGACCATTGCTTCAGCTCATTTGTTTTCTTGCTTCAGCACAGGCTGTTTCATTTTGCTGGTGTATCTTTGCACGCCACAGCTCTGTGCACCATGGTATCGTTATCTGCTTTCCTTGGTATATCTACACCTTGTTCTGCATAGAAACTGCCAAACTGGGGCTCAGGGAATTTTCCCTTTGTTTTCCTGGCTGGGTTTGCCTCCCAAATGGGGCTTCTTCACCCACAGCACCCCCAAAACTCAGGCAGTGCTTGGCAGGGCTGGGCTTGCAGGTGAGCGAGGAGGCTGCGGGGCAGGGGAGGGGTTTGGGGTACAGAGTGGGAAAGTTGTGGGGGTGCCCAGAGGCACCATCCTGGGTGATGGGTAAATGCCTCCAGCCAGCTGAATATCCCAGTACCCACCTTCAGGGGCACTTGATGAGTGGTTTTGGTGTTGATGCTTAATTTTTAAGACCTTTAGCTCCCAGGACTAGAGCTGGGACATCCTCCTGCCTGTGGAGCTGGGCCCCTTCCCAGCCCTGCCCATCACGCTGGGGTGCAGGAATCCTTTCCAGCAGCAGCCATGGTGCTTCTTTAAGTCTTTATTGCAGCTGCAGGAACACGTCGGCGGTGCTGCCGACACAGCAGGGCCCCACGGGCTTGGTGGCACCTTCCTCTTCCCACAGCCGCCATCTGCCAGGTGTCCTCCAGCCTGTTCCCTCGAGCTCCCTGTCCACGTCCTGCTTCCCTGCATGTCCCACAGAGCTCAGCCCTGGGTGAGTGGTCCTGACCCCTTTCCCCAGCCACGTAACTCCCCCCTCCATCCACGCGCGGTCACAGAAGTGGTCCCCAGTGCCCACTCACCCTGGCTGCTAGCCCAGCAGGCACACGCCCTCACTGCACGCCTCTCCCAGCTCCAAGCTCACCTGCAAAAGGGGGGGGGAAGAGCCGAGGGGCAGCCCTGGGCACGGGGGCTGGCCGCTGGCACAGCACGGGGCAGGTGGGGCCATGGCTTTACCTTGGAGGCACAGTAGAGGGGGGGGGTGAGTTGTGGGGGCAGCAGGTGGAGGCGAAGTCAGCTCTCTGCTCCACTAGCTGCCCCAGCAGCTCGGGGCTGGCCTCTGGCATCGTCTGCATCAAGCTCTGCCGCAGCCTGCAGCGTGGGGACCGGTGGGCTTCACTGGGGACTTGGGGGCACGCAACACCCACAGGGCGTTTTTTGGAGGGGGGGAGGCACATGTGCAGATGGCAGCGGGAGCAGGGCTGGGTGCCTTGCAAGGGATGTGATGATACATGCTTCCCCCATATTTTGCTGCTATTTAGGCTAAAACCACCAGCCCCATTTGTGCATCCTCAAAATTTTGGCCAAAACTTTGCATTCATCGAATCATAGAATCACAGAATGGTTTGGATTGGAAGGGACCTTAAAGATCATCTCGTTCCAACCCCCTGCCATGGCAGGAACACCTCCCACTAGACCAGGTTGCTCAGGGCCGCATCCAGCCTGCCCTTGAACACCTCCAGGGAGGGGGAAACCTCCCTGGGCAACCTGTTCCAGTGCCTTACTACCCTGATGGTGAAGAATTTTTTCCTGATGTCTAACTTAAATCTCTCCTCTTTCAGTTCAAAGCCATTCCCCCTTGTCCTCTCACTGCCCTCTCTAGTGAAAAGCCCCTCCCCAGCTTTCCTGTAGCCACTTCATGTACTGGAAGGTGCTCTAAGGTCCCCCTGGAGCCTTCTCTTCTCCAGGCTGAACAGCCCCAACTCTCCCAGCCTGTCCATGCAGGAGAGGTGTTCCAGCCCTCAGATTGTCTTTGTGGCCTTGATGCAGTTCTGGGGAGAGACAAAGGCTTACCTCTTCTTGAAGTCAAGGAAGTTTAACTCATTGTACTGCCCACAGAGCTGGCTGGTCTTTTCCAGGAAGGTGGGCAGCAATTCTCCCATCTGCTGGCGCTGGGTGGCAGAGGATGGCTGTAAATAATCTGGGAAAAGCCTCTGTGAAGGCTTGGGGGGTGCAGAGCTGGGGGTGGGAGGGCAGGGTGGGCCAAGGAAGCTGTTCCTGCCGCTCACCTTGCTGTCCAGGCAGGCAGAGGTGTCCTTGGCAGAGCAGCACTCCCCCCGGACTTTCTCAGAGGCATCATACAGCTTGGTGAGGAAGGCGTCGGGGAGGCTGGTGTGCCTCCGCGCCAGCTCAAACAGGTACCTGCAGTGGGGAGAGCAAGTCACCGCATGAGTTTTATTACCAGTGTTTCTCAGGGTGGGATGGGGGCTGCTTTTTGCATCCATCTTTGTGCAGGCCTGGGGGCAAGACCCCATGAGTCTCCCTCGATTATCCTAATAATAATCAAAACATAGTGAAGATGAGAGGAGAAGGAGGGGTGGGCAACTCAGCCACCACAGGTACCGCTCACCTCTTGGCATGACGAGCCCCCTCCTCACCACACAGCTGCTTGTTCGTTGGCTTCTGCACCTCGGGCAGTTTGGGGGCAGGTGCTGGAGGCAGGGCCGAGATGCAGAAATAGTTTTCCATGAGGTTTTTGCCCTTGCAGCACTCGGCAAACCTTTGGTCTTGGGCCGACAGCGCGCCGCAGGCTTTGGCCGTGTGCTCCGACAACTGCAAAGAGGGGAGCAGAGGGTGTGCGGGGCGTCCTGCAGGGGCTGGCACAGCAGACCCCCCACCAGGAGTGGGTTCACTCCCGAAGCCCCCGCTGTGACTCAGGAGTGGGTTTAGGGGTGGGCTCCTGGCTCCCCTACCTTCCTCTGCATGCAGTCCTCGACCACCGAGTCGCAGCACTGGGAAAACACCTCGGCAGCGCCTTCTGCCAGGGGGAAGAGGTCCTCGAAGGAAGCACCAGGCATCTTCTGAGCGAGCGAGGTGAGGTAGCTGCGGTGGCACAAGGCATACAGGGGGTTCAGGGAGCTCAGCTCCCCCCCACCCTATCAACAAGCTCCAAGCAGGGGTTTTGCCAGATCAGGGTGGGGGAGGGAGAGAATGGGGAGCCACAGGGCTCGCTCTGTGCTTCTGCTGTGCACAGAGCGTCCCGTGGGATGCTAGAGCACACTTGGGTTTACACCTGAGTTAAAATTTGCTTTTGTGAACACTGCCTGTGACCAGGATCCACAGCTTGAAACAGCATTGTGCTCCCAGCCTGGCCTGTGTTCAGGGAGAGAAAAGGCCATTTCCTCCTTTTACCTGAGGGTGACTTTGTCCTTCCCGTATGCTGTGAAGCGGGAGCAAACCCGGTTGGACATCAGGGTGAGGAGGGAGAGGGTTTTCCTTGCCAGTTTCTGCCACAAAAAGATTGGGGTGTTCTCCAAGGGAAAAGCCAACCTTTCCCAGCCACCTCTCCTCGGGACATGGGCACAGTGCTTGCCTGGCTCCCCAGGGAGTGAGAATGGGGAAGAGCCTTGCAGTCCAAGGGGCCTCACCTCCTTCAGGAAGCAGGGGGTGGGTGTGGGGGAGATGCAGCAGGTGGAGACCATGGAGAGGAAGTGCCTAGTGGAACCCAGGAGCACAGGCAGAGGAGCCTCGCCGTAGCTGCTGGCGTACTCATGCAGAAACCTGCGGCAGAAGTGGGCTGAGGAGACCTGGCACCCCAGGATCGGGCACTCAGGTGCAGGAGATATGGGATTTGGGAGGAGTTAGGGCTGCCTGGGGATGGGAGCCTTCTCCAGGCACCACCCCATGCTGCCAGCTTGTGGCAGGCTGGTGGCCCCTCTCTGGCCACTTGCACCAGCAACAGCACCCCTCATCCCTTTGGTAAAATCCTGTTCCTGGGGCTTTTGCACATGCAGGACCCCCTAACCTTTTCCTCCGAGGCACCAGTCACCCCACGGCCACCAAGAGCCACAGCAACGATGGCAGAGGGGCAAGACCAGGAAAGGTTTGCTTGGTGGCCACCCAGATGTTGGCCAGTGCCAGCATGCACTGGGGCTCAACCGGGCATTATTGGTAAGACAAAGCGCTGTCACCAGCCCAACTTACCTGTCTGCAAAGTCCTTGGGGTCCTTCTTGAAGGCCTGGCAGAGCTCTTCGTTGGAGGGCTGGAGATAGCGGGGCAGCTCCTGGGGTGGGTGCCGCAGGGCCGCCAGGCACAGCTTCTGCTCCAGCCCCTCCTGGGCGCAGCAGCCAGCCGTGCCGGGGTGGGGTGGGAAGGGAGAGTCACTGCTGCAGGATTTGGCCGACAGAGCTGAGGACTGTGGGAGGGAGAGGAGGTTACGTGCCAGGGGCCAGCCCATCCCGTCCCTGTGCCCTCAGGTTTGGGGCAGGTTCCTGTCAGCCTCACCCCGGCATCGTAGCAGGAGGGGTCGGCACCTTTGGCACAGCAGGTTTCAGCCAGGGAGACTATTTCACGGACGAGGTGGCTGATCTCCTCAAAGGTGGCATTGGAATATTTCCTGCTGTTGGTGATAAGGGTCCTGGGAACAGGGAGCAAAGGAGAGGATGAGCTGGTGGCATGTTTCTCTTAAAGAAAAAAACGTCACATTGCAACATCGTTCTGCCAAAACAGGATTTAACACCGTCAGCCCAGGAGGAGCATCTGTGGCGCTGTGAGAAGTTGCAGCATATTCCTTGGAAAACAGCTGGGAAAGACCCAGAGCAGGTCTCAGGCTGGAGGCTGCCCTTTCCAGGGGATCATATGCCAGCTCTGTTAGAATTCCTAGTTATTTAGGAACCTAATTGAGGAGTTCAGCAATAAAGCAGACTTTTCCACTGTTAAGAGCAATCGGAGTTCTCAATTGCACGGAGTGAATAAAGATCTTAAGATTATTTTAATTTCTTTGGGGGGGGGGGGGGTCTTAGAGGCTTAGGTGCTGAATGTTCTGGAAGGGCAAACACATCAGTAGGTACCTACAGTGTTCGGAAATCCTCCTTCCCCAGGGTCTTGAACTCCTGGCAGACTTTGTCCCGGACATAAGGTCTACCTGCAAGAGCAGAAAAAGGAGGATTTGTGAGCAAGATTTTTGCCTTGGCTCACTGAGAAGCTCCCGGGGAGCCAGGACCTAGTGAGCCTGCATCAACTGGGGTTTGGGAAAACACCAGCTTTGCTAATCCCTGCAGTACTGCTCCTGTGCCCCTCTCTTTGGGTGGCAATAGAGCTCATCTCCAGCCACCCCTTCTTGCAGAAAAAAAACGAAAACAACAAACCAACCAAACAAAGCAGCGTGGCTCTGCTTAATTGAGTCTCCTATGGGGAGGGGGCTGGGAGCTCTGGAGACAAGAGCATTGAGGTGAGGAGCACCCAACAGTGAGGACATCTCCAGCAGCTCTCTCATCCCTGGAAAAATGCTATAATTTTTTTGATAGAAACAACATAGGTTAGACTTTGGTACCAGCAGGGTAAATACTGATACTAGTATTTACTGGTGTTACGGTGCAGAGCAGGGTCACGTCCCCGAAAACGAGGGGTTATGTGTGTGCTGTTAAACTGAAGGTCATATTGCTTCAGTGGGAAAGAAAGGATGAGGGGGCCCTGACAAAGAAGGGGAAGCCATGGGAAAAGGCAGCTCTCTTTCCTCGCAGGAACAGCAGCTGTTGGTCCTGCTCTAAGTGCCAACTTGCACTTTTCATCTTCACGCAGTGGTGTGGGAGAAAGAGGTTCTGAGGGGGTGTTTTGGTAGGCGGATGATTCCCTGCAGAGCTGTGAAGACATCACGGGGCAGCACACAGCATCATTTCCACCCAAGGTGGGGTTTTACACTGAAAAGGCGGTTGTAAAGGGGTTCAGAAAATCCCATTTTCCCTTGCAAAGGGAAGAAGCTGGGCCATCAACACTGGCCTCTCCTCCACCCTGACCCCAGTCCAGGCTATTCCCCTCCCAGCTCCAGCATCACCCCAAAGGGGCATCCTGAGTACCAAAACATCATCCCACACCTTCCCTTTCCTCTCTCTGTTTCCTGCCCAGCCATCTGGCAGTGGGCTGGGGAGAGGCCATCAAAAACCACCAGAGCTGCCAAACCGCAGCCTCAACCCCCTCATCCCTCATGGGAGAGTGAAGTCCCAGGCACCTGATAGAGCCCTTACCTCGGTGCTCAGCACATGCAGCAGCTAAAAGCAGCAGCAGGGCCAGAGCTGCCCTCATGTTGGGGCTGGTTTCCCTTCTCCTGCCGAAAAGTGGCGCTGGGAAACCCATCCCAGCATTTATATGGAGGCAGTGCCAGTTGCCAGGTGAATGATTAATCCTGGTGGTGGAGCAGAGGGCGAGCATCCTTGGCCTGCCTGCCACAGCCTGGGTGCCAGCACCTCCAAAATCTGACCCATTTTAATCATTAACTCGGCAAAACAGGGATGCTTTGCTGTGGGACCTCAGGGGACTCCTGCCTGTGACGGATGATGGGCACAATAGGAACAAGAAGAGCTGTGCCAAGGAAAGCATCCCGGGAGTGCAAAGCCACAAGTAGACAGGTCAATAAAAGGTCCTACCAGCCCCCTGCAAGGAAGTAGCCTGCACTTTTGGGGGGCAAGCACATCAAACTCTCCTGGGGCAGTGATTGGGTGGGGACAACTGCTCCACGAGGCGATGCCAGCAGCACGATGCAGTGCCCTGCTCTGCTGTGACCATGGTGAACTGGCGCTGGGTCAGGGTGACTCCCACCCAAAATGACTGATGGCAGGTGTCACCCCTGCCCAAAGGTTTGCTGCTGTCTGAGCACACACTGCTTTTATCCCCCTTTGGACTGGCAGTGGAGCCCTGGCACACACACACACCCCCCTTGCAGTGCTACAGCAGAAGGGACAGCAGGTACTGTACTGGAGAGGTGCTGGGCTGGTGCTTGGGCTCTGGGAAAGGGGGACGCTGGAGCCACCGGGGTCAGGAGCAGCCTATTTATTCAGCTTTAGGAAGGCAGGCAGAGGGGATCGTGGCCTGAGGCTGCTGCAAAATAAATACCCAGCAAACTCGGCCCTGGGTTGGTGGTGTGAAGCAACCAGCTCCTCTGAGGTGACTTCCTGTGGGATGACAGATCGGTGCCACCCTGGGCACCTCTTTTTTAAGAGTTCAGTCCCAACTACAGCAGCCAAATCAAATATCCCTTTTTTCCAGGCATGGATGCAGCGAGTTTGCAGCTGTTTAGGGCAAGTAGCATTTGAGCTTGCTGCTGCTGGTCTCAGGCCACCCCTCAAATCTTGCAACAGTGAGCTCATTTCTTGGGACAAGCCTGCAATAGGTGTGGTCTAGAGGTGGTGCTGGGTTACAATAAGAGGTGCTGGGCACTGTGTGCATATCCACATGTGGATTTCCTTGCTTTTACTGGGACCTAAAAGTGATTTTGAATCACCAGATTTACTCAGACTGTTTTGAACAAAAATCTGAGTACGGGTTAAACCAGATGGAAGATAATTGCTTGTAAAATCACTGCAAGCCAGGGGGATGGGAAAAATTCTGAAAACTGGTGGTGTGCTGGGCTGAAAGCAGCCAGCCCTCCTCCTCCAGGCATGGCAGCTGCCTCCTGCCTGTGTCCCCTCCCCAAAATTCAGCCTCTGTGGGACTGGCAACTGCTGTCATCATCCTGCTGTGCCCAAACTCCCCTGGAATTTGAGTACTGCAAGGTGCCTCTCTGGAACGCAATACTCAGATGCTTCTGTAAGGGGTGTGTATGTGATGCCCAGTTACAGGAGATGTGCATAGGTAAGGCATGTACAGACAACCCACCCTCATAGACAAGATTTCCCCTCTCTCCAGTCCCATCTTTTTGGCAGGTGAAGTTAGTAATTAGAGAGGGGGAAATCAAGTGAGATTGAGAAACACATCAGCAAATACCCAAGCGTAAACAGAAACACCTGGTTAATGCTAAGGAGGGCTGTATATTTGCCAGAAAAGTGGTCCTTCCTGAAGGAACCATCCCATGAGTGTGGGCAGCACTGATGAACCACCCCCCCACTCCGGGGTGTTAAACACCAGGGGATCAGCAGCATCCAATGCTGCTGGGAAAAGCCGGCTGTTATTCTGGGAAGCTCAGCTCCAGGGGGTGCCTCTCAACTTATACAGCATTGGTTTCAACTCCTGCCCCCGCAGCTGCCGGTTGAGCCTCTGCCTTTAGGGGTGGTGGGGGGAGTGTTGCCGAGGTGCCTGGGAGAGGGAAGGAAGAGGTTTGTGCTCTTTCGGTGGGAGAACTGCATTGGGGTGGGTTATTGTTGCACCTCCCTCTAGTTCTTCTCCCCCAGCGCTGGCTGGCTGCCCCTTTGCATCACCACCAGCACTATGATGGCCTCATATCTAGAGTGGCAGCAGCGAAGCCTGCAGAAGGCTCAGGTCCCCCGCGGCAGCAGCCATGGCCCGGCACCAGCGCAGCCGCCGCAGGGGACGCGGCCGCAGCCGCCCCGGGCAGCGCGGCACCCAGCAGGGGCGGCAGCCGCCCCGCGGCCGGAGCACACGGGCCCGAGGTGGGGGCAAAAGGGGGGGGGGGGGATGATGTGTGTCCCCAGACACCCTGGGGATGCTGATGGTCGGCAATGGAGGGATGGTGAGGCAGGAGGGAGAAGGGCAGGGGGATTCACAGGGGCCTCCTTCTCCCCGCCCCCAGGTCACCGATCTCCGATGCAGAGGATGAGGAGGGCACCATAATTACACCACCAGCATCCTCCCGTGTCCCGGCCCTCGGCTGCCACCTGCCCCGGTGGCTGACACACCATCCCCAGAGAGCCTGAGGACACCCACCCATCCTGCAATAAACACCTGAACCTGCTCCTGTCTCACCTGGGCATCAGCTGGAGCCAGGGGTGAGGGGCCTGGGCTGCTCCTACCCTGGGGGGGGGCAGTGGCTCCTCGCCCCAACTGCAGCCCATGTCTATGGGGAAAAGAGCCCCAAAGCCCCACCTGGGCTACCATGAATCCCAAAGGCCCCTTTGTCCCAGCCAGGCCTCACGGGCTCAGCAGATTTCAAGGAATTACTGTGGTTTTGGCAAACATCAAAACTGCCTTTCCCCACAGTGTGCCCTGGGCTTGGGATGGGGGAAGCAATGTTGCACCAGGAGGGGTTTGCTGAAGGAACCTTTTAAACAAACCTTTAGCTCAGAGGACAGGAGGGAGAGAATTAAAAAAAATAATAATAATTTAAAAAAATCCCAATCCCACCCATGCAACGATGGGGCTGGTTTTCCTTTCCCAGGGATGAGCAGCACAGCCTGGGGAAGAAAATAAATGTGACAGCACCATGAAGCACAATTTACCTTTCATTTCACCCTTTACAAACACCTGTGTGTCCTCACAGCTACTACACAACCCCCAAGCCACCCAACCCTCCCCACGGGCTCCTTACTCCAGCAGGGGCTTGGGCACTGGAGACTGCAGAAACCCTGGGACCTGCCCTGGCCCCACAGCCAGACCCACCATGTCCTGGCTTCTCCCTGGGGATGGGGCCAGAGGGACAAGGGTGTCTGGGGTGGGTGCAGGGCAGGTACAGCTCTGGTTTACCCCCCAGTCACCAAACCTGCCTTGCCCCTGCTGACCTGCCTGAGGTTCTTTATCAGTTTTAATTTGGGGTGGTATTTTCGGTTTACTATGAACAGAAAAGGTGATGAAATAAATCCTGTTTTCAGAGGGATTTAAGGTGCCCTGCACTGATCCTGCCACGTCCTTGTGGTGCCTGGATGAAGGGACCAGCCTGAACCAAACCAGCTGTGGTTTGAGCCGGGGCCACCAGCACCCCTGGGGACAGAGCTTTTGACAGATGGGATGTCCCCTCCAGAGACAAGGGGAAGGGGCATGGAGAAAGGTGCCTTTTGTCATCACCTCCAGCAAAAGGACTGGAGGAGGCTGGCTCCCTGCAGGAAAGTGGATTTTTTTTTTTTTTAATTCAGTTTAATTGCATTGCACTTATTTGCACAATCCTTCTTATTTTCCACGACGAGCCCCAGGTGCTCCATCCTCACAGCGACTGGCCTCGACTCGTGGGTGTGCCTCCCCCGCAGCGCCGCGGGCAGCAAAGCCCCTGCCCCAAGCCCCGGGCCCAGCCCGACCTGCAGCAGCCCCCCCCCAGGTCCCCCCGGCACAGCACCGGGAGCCCCAGCGCAGGGGGAACCGGCTGGACGGGCCCGCAGGGGGGCGAGGGGCCGGCACCGTCCCGGCTCCAGCGCCACGCTGCGAGGATGTTCCTGGTTCCCAAAGCGCTTCCAGCAGCCACAAAGCAGCCGAGGGCAGATTAGCCCACCGCCCCGGCCCCGTTGCCACACTCCCCTGTGACTGGGCTAACTGGGATTCCAGCCTTCCCACGGCACCCACCAGCAGCCGGGCCACCCTCTGCCAGCCCCTTGCCCACCAAGCTACAGAGAGGAGAAACATACTTTATTTTTATATATATATATATATATATATATATATATATATATGTATATATGTATATATATGTATATATGTATATATACACACACACGTGTGTATATATCTGTGTGTGTAGCGATTTATATGTGCCTGAACCTCAGCAGGTCACTTCTCTCAGGGACCTTTCCGTGCCCTTTCTCCCTGGTGCCATTTTACGAGGGCCCAATGTTTGTGGTGCTCGTCCCTCGTTCAGCTGTGCAGCAGGTCACTGTGGGTCATTGGCTCGTTTGGGGAGGGTCTCTGGGATTTAGTTTTGTTTTTTTCCAGGCAGTCCTGCGGGGTCAGTTTTGCTGCTTTCACCGACTATTCCCACCCCCCCACACCCCCACCCGCGGCTGCCCGTGGGGTGGATGGGTGGCTTTGCTGCTCATTTCCCTTCTTTTGCATCTCTACTATGCATTGGTGTGCTTTTTAATTTTATTTTCTAAATCTATGTTTTCCTTTTTTTCATAATATTTTTTTGTCTTTTTATATTTCCTTTTTTCTCCTTTTTTCCCCCCTAATTTCCCCTTATATTTTTCCTGTTTATCTGGTTTTTGTGGGGTTTTTTCCTTTTTTTCCCCTTTCCCCCCCTTTTCTCCTTTTTTTTTCCCCTTTTCCCCCTTTTTTCTTTTTTTTTTTCCCTTTCCCCCTCTTTTTCCTTTTTTTTTTTTCCTATTTTTTTTTCTTTCCTCCCCCCTGTTGTGGTTTGGTTAGGTTGTTTTTGTTTGGTTGTTTTGGGTTTTTGTTGTTGTTGTTTGTGGTTTTGTTTTGCTGATTTTTTTTTTTTTTTCTTTTTTTTTGTTCTTTTTTCCTGCCCTTGTCCCACCTTTCCCACAGGTGTGAGCACTCCCAGGCTAATGGAAAATGACCTGCACCTGGGCTGGGGGCGGAGGGGATAAGATGGCGGGTGTGGGATGCAAGGAGGGGGTTGGATGCTGACCCCCCCCCGGGCTGCGGGGAAGTTGCACCTGGGGTTTGGGTTTTGCTGCTGCCCTCCCTGGCCCCCAAGGGATGCTGCACAGAGGCGACCTGAGCGAGGAGTTTCTGCTGGACGGGGATTCGTGTGGCAGAAGGTGCCTGCCCAGGGTCCCCGGGGTGCTCCACAACATGGTGGGACCAAGCACCCCGGGGGCCCTGGGCAGGGCTGGGCCTGGCTGCTCGTGTTGGCTGTGCGAGCATCGCCTGGTGCCACCCACGGACACGACGGAAGGAAGGGATGTCTCTGGCAGGAGTGACTCTGGGTGATGTGGGAGATGCAGAAAGCCCCAGGGGAGCGTCGGAGCAGGAGCAGCAGCGACCCTCGACTGGCCCCAGCGACACTCCTGGGACTTAGGTGACAGCCACCTTCCCACCGGCATGGGGGAGCCTGATCATCCCTAGCCCAAGGAGGGGTTCAGGTTGGTCTTTGGGGGTGCTGGGGCATTCTATGTCCAGGAGGGAAGCACACACCAACAACCAGGCTCCACGAGGCACTTGGTTTGCCGGAATTCTGCCAGAATTGCCCCAGCAGCCTTGTGTGGGATCCCACTCGGGGGCTGCCATCACCCTGCTCCCTGGAGCAGGGTTAGGAGGCGGTGGGAGCTCGGGGGGTGCCTTGTGCTCAGCTGCAGAACACGGGCTGCAACGGCCGCTGGGCACCGCGTTTGTCTTGCCGGGGACTGCAGCACCCTCGTTAGCGGCTTTCCTGGCTGGTTAACTAAAAACCCAACCCCAGCTTGTCACGGAGCACGTGGGAATGACACAAGTGCGATCCAGGCCAGGAGCCAGGATGGGGTCAGCCCTGCACAGAGGTCACTGGGCCTTCGTGTGGATGTGTATCTGCACGTGAGGATGCGGGATGGTTGGCTGGGGACACGAGCTGGGAAGCGGCTGACACCTCCCCACGGAAGATGGGGCGCGTCCGTGTCTCTTCCCGGAAGCAGAGGGGCTTCCTCAGGCTCTGGGTGCAGACAGGGGGGGATATTCACCAGCTGTAGATGGGGGGCTGTACCAAACACCCACCGAACCAAGCCGGTCCCCCGGGTCCCCGGCCGTCTGACGGCGCTCAGGACGGGGCTGGTGCCCGGGGCCGGTTTCTGGCAGGGCGGGGCCGGGTCTGTGGGCGGGGCCGTGTCCATAAATAGCGCGGGCCGGACCGTCTCTGTAATTACCCCCCGTCTCTGTAATTACCCTAGGGCGGGGCCGGGCCCTGCGGGTCGATGCGCAGCTGCGGCCTCGAAGCGGTGAGTAAGGGGCAGGGGGGCGGGCACGGACCGGAGCGGGGCCGCTCGGCTCTTTTCTCCCTCCCTCTCGGAGCTACCGGGAATAAAGCCCAAGGGCCGGAGCCCGAGGCCCCCTCCGGTGCGCTGGCCCCACCCGCGGGGCTGCGGAACCGGGCCGGGGACCCCGGCGGAGCGGGGCTGGGAGCAGAGAGCCGGTCCCGGCTGATCGGGACTGGGGATAATGCTGATGCTGCCCAGGTGTGTTTAGTGCTGGAGCCGTCCCGGGATTTTCCCCTCCCGGGCCTGGCTGCAGTGCGGGGCGCGGGGAGCGGGGACGTCCCGTGGGATGTTTCATGCCATGGAATGCTCAGTGCACAGAGGGGGGGTGGGCCGGGAAGCGCCCACTCATCCCGGATTGCAGCGTTGGGCTTGGGCTTTGTCTCCTCCGGGATCACTGAGCAGGGATGGGCCGGGGAGGGGGAATTGAGCAGCTGCACTTGCATGTTCTGCTGTTATTGTATCATAGAATCAATCATAGAATCGTCAAGGTTGGAAAAGTCCTTCAAGAGCACCAAGTCCAACCATCCACCTGTTGTTATTACTGTCATCATTATGTTTCAATTATTAAATTGTTTATATCTCAACTCTTGAGTCTCTTTCCCTTTCCCATTCTGCCCCATTCCCCGGGGAGACTGAGCAAGCAGCTGCTGGGATTTAGCTGCCAGATCCAACCAGGACACACGAGCTCCTATTCTGGGCATGTGGGCTGAGACAGGGCCCAAGTGCTGCTGCTCGAAGCCACAAACTGCCTCCCACATCTGGGGCCTTGAAGCAGAGACCAAGGCCTTGTGCTTGGGCTCAGGAACAGAGACCAAGTCCTGTGGCTTTGGAGGCTTGAAAGCAGCTCCCTGGGGCAGTTTTGGGGCTCACAAAAGAGAGACCAGGTGCTGCATGCTGGGGGCTTAAAACTGGGCTGAGAAAGTGACCAAGTCCTGTGTTCTGCAATCTTGAAACCAGGCTCACCTGGCCCTCAGAAAGAGAGACTAAGTCCTGTGTTTTGGGGGCTTGCAACCAGAATCATTTGGCTCCCACAAAAAGCAACCAAGTCCTGCATGTTTGGGGGCTCATTTGGCCAGTGATAGAGTTGAGAAACAGAGACAAGTGTTGCACTGAGGGGGCTTGAATCACAGCCCCAACTCCTGTGTGTTTGTGCTTAGAACCAGAGACTAAGTCCTGCACTGTACAGTCATGACACTAGGCTTATTTGGGGGGTCCAAACCAGAGACTAAGTCCTGCATTTTGCAGTCTTGGAACCAGGCTCATTTGGCCAATTACAGGGCTTAGAAGTGGAGACCAAGTCCTGCCTTTGGGGGGCTTGAAGCAGAGCCCCAGTCCCTTGCATTTGTGCTCAGAGACTAAGTCCTGTGTTTTGGGGGTCAAAGCAGAGCCCAAGTGCTGTGTTTCAGGGCTTGAAACCGGGCTGATTTGGGCAGTGTTAAGAGCTGAAAAAGAGCTTAAGTCCTGCATTTGGGGGGCTCAAAACCCGGCCCATTTAGCCAGTTACAGTGCTTGGAAGTGGAGACTAAGTCCTGCATTTTGAGGACTCAAAGCAGAGACCACATTCCCTGTGTTTTGGCTGAGAAAGTCCTGTCGTTTCGGGAGTTGAAACCGGGCTCCTTTGGCCAGTTCAGTGCTTAGAAACAGAGATTACGTCCTGCATTTAGGGGCTGGAGCTGAGCCCCGGCCCCCAGTGCCCGCAGTCCCCCGCTGGGGCCAGGGCAGGAGAACCATCACCGGGGCACACAGTGCCTGTGGTAAACCTCGCGCCGCCTTCTATTTCCAGCTTTTATTCAGTGTTCGTAAGAAGCTATCACCTTTATTCAGTGAGCCAGCTACCGGCAGACCCCGGCTCCCTCCACCCACCGCGACCGAGGCGAGGCGCCCCCAGCGCCGTGCAGACAACACAGCCCAGCCGCGACTGAGGGCTACAAAGCGCCGGGGTGAGCCCCAGCACCGCCCAGTATTTCCAGCCTTTATTCAGCATCCGTGAGAAGGCACTGCCTTCATTCCACCAGCCCAGGACGAGCGCAGCACCAGCAGGACACTCGCGCCCTCCGCTCCCCGCAGTGGGACAGGAGCCGGCAACGCGGGACTTGGCTCCGAGGCCCAGCCGCCGGTTCCCGCTCGCCGCCCAAGGCCTCGGAACGCGGCTCCTCCTGCCCGCGGTGCTGGGATGAAGGCGGCGAAACCGGGCTCAGGTGAGGACAAACTAGGCCCAGCTCCAGCCCAGGCCCCGCATCCCACCTATCCAGCAAGGAGCGGACACCAGCTGCACCTCCACAGCCAGCACCACAGGACCCGGGCCCGCGAAGCCGGGCCGAGACGCAGCACCAGCCCAAACGGGCACTCCGGCTCACCAGCCCCGGGCTCCACGGGAAGGCCCCAGACCACCCAAACGATAAATCCCGCCAGCCCCGGTACCTCAGTCCGTCCGCTCTCGGTTCCAACCCCGCTCTGAGGGCTGAAGAGGCAGCTCGTGCGCAGGGCGGGGCGCGTGGGCGGGGCCGCAGGGCGCGTGCGCGGGGCGGGGCCGAGCTCAGGTGCTCGCGGTTAGGGCCCCAGCGCGCACGCGCGGGGCGGGGCCGGCACAGGTGCGCGGGGCGCGGCGGGCGGGGCGGGCTCACGGCGCGTGCGCGGGGCGGGGCCGAGCCTATTTGAGCCCCGCGGTGGAACTGTTCTGTTTTCATTCTGGTGGGGGCAGCGTCTGTGCCGGGTCTCTCCGTGGGGCCCAGGTGAGGCGCGAGGCGCTCCGCCAGGGGCGCTCGGGCCGGCAGCGCGGAGCTGGGGCCGGGGAGCAGGGCAGGAGCCTGGTCGAGTGGGGCCGTGGCCCCGGGGTTTCTCGGGGCTGCTCCGGGCGGAGACGGCTGCGGAGCGCCCGTGCCCGAGCGGCCGCGTTGGAGTCGCGGGGCTGGGGGTGCCGGGGGAATAATAAAGCCCCGAGGGCCGATGCCGGCGTCCCCCGTCCTCGCCCGCACCGCCCGCGACCACACGGGGCCGGGCCCGCTCCGCGGGTCCCCCCGGACGATTCCCAAGCACCGCTCGGGATCCCGGTCCCGTTCCCACACCACACGTTGTCTGGCACCAGCGGGGGCTTCGGGGCTCAGCCCCGGGGGCTCCGCTGGGGGCTTGTGGGGCTCAGTCCCGGGGCCGGTTCCTGGGCTCAGCAGCACGTAGCGAGCCGAGCGTTTCCAGGAGCACTTGTCCTGCATTTGCGGGGCTGGGAACGGGCCCTGGGGCTGACAGGGGTGCGAGTCCTGGCTTTGGGCTCGGGAACGGGGACCCGGTCGCTGTTCCTGGGCTCAAACCCAGAGGCCAGTTGGCCGCGGCTGCAGGGAGGGGGGAGGCGGGAGGTTCTTGGGCTGCGGGAGGGGGGTGGGAGTAGCATGGGCCCCCACCGGAGGTGGGGGCTCGGGGTGGGTGCATGGACCCCCCTCTAGAGGGGGGTCCCGGTCGCGTCGGGCCCCCACCGGAGGTGGGGGTCCAGTCCCAGTGCTATTCCTGGATGCACCAGCGAAAAAAAAAAGTGGGAGATAGTACCAGGGGGAAAAAACACTTTTCAGGCCTTTTTACTGTCCAACTGTTTATTCAATATTGAGACTATTTATGACAAGTCATATTCATATGTGCTTTGTGACAGTGATTGATTTACGACTTGGGCCAAAGCCAACATTGATTGAACAAGCACAAGCTGAGAGGGCTGGAGCAGAACTGAAGAGGAGCAGGAACCACAATGAGCTGGGGCTGGAACCAATTGGCATTGGAGATGAGCTGGAACCCAAGTGGAGCTGGAGATGAGCTGGAACCCAATTGGGGCTGCTGCTAAGCTGGAGGAGATGACTGGACTGGTTCCAAAACCAACTGGGGTCCAAAACACACTGGAAGCAGGAACCAGCTGGACCTGAAACCAGAGCAGAAACAAAGTGGTGCAGAAATAAAGAGAAACCACAAATTATCTGGCCCTGAAATGAAGGGGGGAGAAACTAATTACCTGGAGGTGCAAACGAGCTGAAGCCAAAGCTGCCCATGAGCTGCAGCTGCAACCAAATGGAGCCACAAATGAGTTGGTGCCATCTGTGAGCTGGACCTGAGCCCAGAGCAGAAATGAACAGGACCCAAAACTGAACTGGAACCATCCAGGAGCTGGGCCTGAAAAAAACAGCAGCACAAACCACCAACCTGAAGCTGTAAATGAGCTGGAGCCACAAGGACCTGGTGCTGCAAACGAACTGGAGCCATCAGGGGCTGGACCTGAAAGTGGAACAGAAACAAATGGGAGCCAGAACTGAACTGGAGCCATCCAGGAGATGGACCTGAAAGAACCAGGGGCCCAACAGAGTATCCTGGATGCTCACAAAGCAGACAGGGCAGTAACTCAAAATGAGATTTATTCTAATCCAAGTTATTTATCACTCTGATAACAGCAAACCACTTTCTTAAATATTAATAGCCATATAAATTATCTAACTATATTAAAGATATCAATTATATATATATAATAGATATAGATATATAATATAAATATAGAAAGCTATATAAATAGCTGAGATGCCAGGCAGAACAGTACCACAGCTGACTACAGCATTCCCCAGTTCCCACCACCCATCCATTAGAAGGATGTCCCACAGAGTGCAGTCACTCACCTCTCAGAGGGCTCTCAGCCCCAGACAGTTCCCTTGGGACCATCCCAGTCCAAGGGGACAGTCCCCAGCTGCAGCCCCACTGCTCCCAGGAGGACTGACTGGACTCACCCTGCGGCCACACGGGCCTGGAGCCGATCCAGAGCGGTGCCAGCCCGGCTGGGTCTCCAGGGGGTGCAGGCAGGAGTGGGTCTGGTGGGAGCTCCTGAAACCAGCTGGGACTGGAGAGGAGCTGGGAGAAGTGACACTGGACTAGTTCCGAAACTGACTGGAGCCCAAAACCACACTGGAAGCAGAAAAGAGCTGGACCTGAAACCAGAGCAGAAACAAACATGAGCCCAAACCGAACTGGAGCCATTCAGGAGCTGGGCCTGAAGAAAACAGGGATCCAAACTGACAAATCAAACAGAGCCCAAATGGAGCTGGACCCAAAAGAACTGGGGACCCAACCAACCGACTGTCCCAGGTGCTCACAAAGCAGACAGGGCAGTCACTCAAAATGAGATCTATTCTAATCAAAGTTAATTAGTGCTCTGACAAACAGGAGGAAATCACTGTGTGTCTATAAATAGCTGTATGCAATACAAATAGCTATATAAATAGCTGACATGCCAGGCAGGACAGTCCTACGTGGCTGACTTCAGCATTCCCCAGCTCCCACCACCCACCCATTAGCAGGATGCCCCACAGTCACTCACCTCTCACAGAAGGGCTCTCAGCCCCGGGGGTCTCCTCGGGACAAGCAGCCCGGCTTCTTCCCGGGGCTCCACACCCCACGTGGCTCCTGGCATGGCTGGGGCTCCTCCGTCCATCTGTCTGTCCATCCCTGCACTGGCAGAGACATGTGACAACCAGCTCCTGGCAGCGTGTCCTGCCCCAAAGAGCCCTCAAGCTGCTGCCCTGAAACCTGCTGCCCCCCCGGCCATGGGCAGTTCTGCCTGGCCCCTCGGCAGCAGCAGAGTGGGAGGGGAGGGAGAAATGGGGAGGGGAGGGAGAAATGGGGAGGGGACACCAGGAATGTCCCGTTTGTCCCCAGAAGGGCGGGCGAGAGCCAGGACCTGGCTGACAACCCACAGCAGGACGAGGGGCAAAGCTAAAGTGCCCCGAACACAGAACCACTCCCTGCAGCTCCTGCCTGATCCCCCAGGGCACGGCAGCCCTGGCACCTCCCCAAGAGCTGGCACTCTGCTCCCACAGCCTGGGGGGCTAAGCCCACACTCCCCCTCAGGCCCCAGACCCTAGTGCCTCCTGTGGCACCCACAGATGTCGAGGAGCTGGCACAGCTGGCCCTGGGAGCCGAGCGCCCAAGTCCCACTGCCTGGCTCTGCTTGGCCACCACCTCTGGGCACTCACCTCACTGGGCACGTCCTCCTTGCTGATGTCCCCCGGTGCTCCCTGCCTCGGGGACCTGCTCCTTGCCAGGGGTGGGCCTTCCTGGCAGGATGAGCCTTCTGCATGGGACAGGCCTTCCACATGTGTCAGTATTGCCTGAGCCACCAACATCTCCCGAGGGACTGGCAGCACTGGGACAGCTGTAGCTCCCTGTGCCCAGCCAGGCTGGCTTCACAGTCCCACCGAGGGGGCTGCAGGAGCTGATGGGATGGATCCCTGAAGCAGGCTCTGCTCCCACTGCAGCATGTGTTGAGCTGAGAAATACATTGTTAAGTAAAACAATGGCTTCCCATGAAGCCCAGAGCCCCCCCAATGCCTGCTGTGGGGTGCCCGGGAATCTCCCCGTGCCCAGGAACCCCCAGTGCAAACGTGTCCCCCTGTGCTGTCGGAGGAGCTGGGCAGCTCCCAACCTTGTCTGTGTGGCCGTGGTGCCTCCTCCCATGCTGGCTTCCCAGAGGTGGCCAAACCTGTCCCTGCAGGCAAACCCCACTGGTACCCACCCCGGGGGATCCTGCACTGGGGAGAGGGGAGCAGAGCACTCACCCGCGTTGTCCCGGAGCGGAGCAGGGCCCAGCGCCTGTCGATACATCCACCACGGGCCCACGAGGAGAGGCTGGAACACAAAGCACAGAATTACAAGAGGAAACATTTATTCATGTGCCTGAGGCACCCTGTCCAACTGGGGCACCCAGAGGTGGGTTCACCTGGGGTTCTTGCACCCTTCAGGCAGTCGGGTCCAACACACTTGACTCCTCACTGACACCCACGCTAACGGATACTGACCAGAGGAACACTTGGCACAGCAGCTCCATTCCTGCAGCATTCCTGCTGCTTGGCTGTTGATCCGGATGCCCCTGGAGTCTGTCCTGCCAGAATCACTTCTCTGGGATGCAGCTGATGCTTGGGAGGGTTTTCAAAGCCACCTCAGAAGGGCTGGGATGCTGGCGTTTCATTGGATGTGCCAGGGTGCCTTGGATCCTTCAGGGACAGCTCTCAGCTTCCACAAAGCAGTCCTCTTGTCCAGGACGTGGCTGTCCTTGAGTTTTACTTAAGCACGAACAATAGAACAGAATATAAAATGCAATAGAATATAAAATGGATCAGAATATAAAATGGATCAGCTGGAAGGGACCTACACCATCACCCAGTCCCACTGCCTGACCACCTCAGAGCATTTTAAAGTATGCTATTAAGGGCATTGTCCAAATGCCTCTTCAACACTGCCAGGCTTGGGGCATTGACCAACCCTCTAGGAAGCCTGTTTCAGGGTTTGGCCACCCTCCGGGGAAAGAAATGCTTCCTCATGTCCAGTCTGAACCTGCCCTGGCGCAGCTTCAAGCCATTCCCAGGCATCCTGTCCCTGGATCTCCAGGAGAAGAGCTCAGCTCCTCCCTCTCCACGTCCCCTCCTCAGGAAGCTGCAGAGAGCTACGAGGTCAGCCCTCAGCCCCCTTTGCTCCAAATAGACAAGCCCAGAGCCCTCAAGCCACTCCTCACAGGACATGCCCCCCAGCCCTGCCACCAGCTTTGTTGCCCTCCTCTGGATGCATTCAAGGACCTGAACACTCCCCAGACCCTCCTCTTCCAGTCTATCCTTGTGCCCGGCATTACCCCATCCTAGGTGCAGAATCTGGCATTTGTCCCTGTCCAATTCCAGGCCGTTGATCACTGCCTGCCAGAACCCCTCTCCTCCCCCCTGCCCCCTGAGCAAAGTCCCCCCGGTCCCCACTCACCAGCGGTGGCAGCAGCTGCGGTGTCACCCTGTTCCCCAGCCGAGCTCCGTTTGCGTCCCCAGCCGGGAACTGGCCCCGGCCCAGCTCCCTTTGTGTCCCCAGCGCCGCCTCTGGACGGGGAACAAGAAAACATCCCTTCTCTGGGGAGGAGAGAAAAGCCTGGTCCAAACCATCACAAAGAAACAACTGCTGTGCCAAGTCAAAACTTGAACCTTCAACCCCAGCAGGAACCCCCGGCTGGGAACCACACACAGGGGACTGGCAAACAGCTGCTTAAACACAGCAGCTAATAACTGCCTTAACCAAAAGGAAACAAAATGCATTTAGTTACACCCTTGGCCTCACCAGCACTCCCAGAGAAAGCCTGTTCTTCTCTTGTGCCCTGAGGAACAGCTGCAGCAGTTCTGCCCCCAGCAGTGCAGGGGATGTGACCCCCCCCAGCTCTGGGAACCACCTGCAACTCTTGAGTGGTTTTCCAAGGAAGAAACAATAAAATGTTCCACAAAGTACCTGCTGACACCTGAGGCTGAGAACCAGAGGTAACCCTGAATAAGCCCAGGCAGCAGCAGGCAGGTGGAGCCAATTCGGGTGCCTGCAGCTCTCGGGGGTTCTCCTTGTGCCTCCCATTACTCACCATGATTAGGGCAGTAACGAGCATTTCTGCTTCCAATCGGTCAATCAGCCACCCAATACATGGGTTGGGATGTCCAAACCATGCCCTGGTGTCTAGGGCATGCCCCAACTGCACAGTCCAAACCATCAGGGTTCATCCAGGCTTCATTTTGGGATCTTGGCCAATCCAGCAGTACTTGCAGTACATGGGAACCATTAAATCTGCACCAAAAATGCATTAATTCCCCCAAAGGAGACCTCAGACATGGCACCCAGCATTGCTGCAGAGCCTGTGCCCACCTGCACCCACCAGCCCCCCAGAGTAGTCACGGCACAGCAGCACCCACAGCCGTGGCGCCCACCCCAAAGGCCCCCATCCCCTGAGCCTGCATGGGGGGACACCTGTATCCAGGACACGTTAGTGGTGCCCAAAACCTGCCTGTGAGCCGAGTGTGCAGGTGCCAGTGCTGGAACGAACCTGGGATGTAGCTGAAATGCAGAGGTGCAGCAAATGGGTCTTGTCCTGCGGATACGTGCTGTGAAGAACCCTGTGCCACAAAGCGGGACAGGACCTGCCGCTTGCCCCACGTACAAGTCGCTTCTGACCCCTAAAAATGCAGTACAGTATAGAGACAGTGTTGTGTCCCCATGTGCAGTCCGGGGCCCCACCAAAACAGAGGAAACCCTGGCTGGGAAGCTCCTCCTTACCTGAGACCAGGCAGAGCAACTCTGGGATGAGACGTGGGGCTCAAGCCCCCTGTCCCCTGCCTCTGGGGAGCCCACAGACGACAGCCACCCCCAGTCTTGCACCGGTAGCTGTGCATGGGGACCCCGAACATAGCCCCACAGGGTTGCTCCGGAATAGAGCTGCCCCCACACCCCTTGCCCCAACCCGGGGGCCTCCAACACTCCCCCAGCCTCGACCCTCACCACCCCTATATCCCAGCCAGGCCCCGGCACCCCCCACGCCCCAACCCGGGCGGACAAACGCCCCCCCGTCAGACCCCACTCAGGCCCGGACAGCCCCCTAAGGCTGCAGCCGGGCCCAAGCGCTCCGCGGCCCTGCCTGGGCCCAGCTTCCCTTCACCGCGGCCGGGCCCAACTTTGCTCCCGGTCCTGCCTGGGCCCAGTCCCGCCTCACCGAGACGAGGTCCTACAGGGGCTCGTCGGGGCCCCCACGTCGCCCGGAGTCGGGCCCCAAGGACCTTGGGCACAGCAGAAGACCCCTCCTGCACTCAAGAGAGATCCCTCCTCTTGTCAGAGACCCCCAAAGCACCCCCAGAGCACCCCCAAACCCCTTCCCACACCGACCGTACCTGCTCCCGCCTCGGCTGCCGGCTCCCGTGGGTCCTGCGGTGCCGCCCCCTGGCGGCGACGGTAGGAACTGCAGCGGGGTTTGCCCCTCCCGGGGCCTTTTGTAGCCTCGGAGGGGCCGCCGCGCACCTGCGGGAGGGGCAGGGCGGCGGAGGGGGCGGGGCCTGGCGTGTAAGGGGCGGGGCCCGGATTCCAATGTCCAATCACCGCAGGGAGCGTCACGCGGGATCCGCCAATGGTGAGGCGGGCGGGAGTACAAAGGGGCCGTTGCTGGTTACCTGCTTGTAACGGTTTTTTTCAGTGTTTCGACGGTTTTTTTTGTTCTCTTTTTTTTCTTACAGTAGTTTTTAGTGGATTTTTTGTTTATTTTTGAGTTTTGTTAGAGTAAACAACATAGTTCAAGTTAGGTGTCAGGTAGTCCCGGGTACCCTTTGCCTGGGTTGGCAAAGGGGCTATTTTTGTTTTGGGGTTCTTCAGGAGGAAGGCTTTACTTTTTCATCCTAAAGGTTATCAGCATGCAGTCTTCTGAGGTAAGGGTTGTTTGCTTTTTCTTTACTTAAGGTTTTGGCCGTTTGGGATGTAGCTATGGTCTTTTGAGGTGTACCTAGGGCCCTTTTCCAGTTGGGATTTAATATCCAGTTTTAATCAAGTTTTGGTGTGGGTGTGTTAAAGCTCTGGTGTTATGTGTGGTTATGGTTCTTCTTTCAGGAAGGCTGTATACTGTGCATGGTTGCTATTGGGTGAAAATCATGTCTTTAATAAGCTTTTCTGTAAACTGTGAGTGTGCTAAGTCCTCAAGTTTTCATTGTTAAGAATGGGACTCGACTCACAAAAAGGAATTGGGATTTTTTGGGGGAGGTAGAGGTTAAAATTGCTTTTCTTGTTAAATATTTAATTTTCTTCACCTGCAGTAGCAATCACACAAATTACAGTTAATTGTCTTACTATTGCTAAGGATGATCATATCCAAGCTATTTCATAACTCTGGCAGCAGAACAGGAAACAGAATTTGTGTGCTGTGTTGAAGGTGGTTTAAATACTAGGTGTTAAAAAACAAATAAGATTTTTCAGTGTTTGAAATTACATATTGAAGTGTCTTATAACCATATGCATATGCTTGTTTTTGTTTATATGTTTACATTAAGTGCCTATCAGCACACTGAATGTTTTTTAGAATCTCTGATGGCAGTCTGTTTCCAGAATGCTTAATTAAACCATTTCTTGCTAATGGGATAGGGCATGTTTAATTGCCTGATGCAGACTGTGCAGTACCTCGGAGGAGAGGTTCTGAGCTTGGGTGGGGTGCTTTTTAGGGGGCTGAGACCTTATGTTAATAGCACTTTCTGCTGAACTTCCTCTGTGGGGATCTCTAACTCTGGCTGGAGTTAATCATGTGCCTGTGTGCCTAGGTTAGCTGGCTCGGTGCTGCCAGGGCTCTACTGGCAATTGCTGTGTTGTGCTTTGCAGGTGCAGAGGAGCAGTGCAGCTTGTGAGCTCAGTGTCTTGCACAAGTGGTGGTGGCCTTTAAAAGCTGCAGTCAAGTCTTGTTCTGCCCCATGTCTCTGGTGCTCTGCTGTGCTCCGGTTATACAACCAGTGCTGTTTAGTCCTGCTTACAGGTGCTGAGTCTCCTTTTAAGGCTTGTAGATTAAATCTTGGGTTTAATTGCAAAGAATGAGCTTAGCATGTAAAAATGCTATGATGTGGTAGGAGCATGTACTTAAAGTAGGTGCCTTTCTATACTAGCATGCATGTGTAGTTATGTTTTTAAGTTAGCAGATAGAATGTGAGCTGTACATGTCCTCATAGAATCATGGCCATGCTGCTTTTGATGCAGCCCAGGACACAGTTGGCTTCTGGGCTCCAGCACATGATTCTGGCTCATATTGAGCTTCTTATCCACCATCTGTCCCAAGTCCTTCTCCTCTGGACTGTTTTTGATCCATTCTCCACCCAGCTTGTATTTGTATTTGGTATTGCCCTGACCCAGGTGCAGAACTTGCACTTGGCCTGGCTGAGCTTCATGCAGGTTGCATGAGCTCACCTCTCAAGCCTGTCAAGGTCCCTCTGGACGGCATTCCTTCCCTCCAGTGTGTCAACCTCACCCCACACTTGGGTGTCATCAGCAAACTTGCTGAGGGTGCATTCAGTACCACTGTCTATGTTGCTGACAAAGATATTAACCAGCACTGGTCCCAGTACTGACCCTTGGGGAACACCACTTGTCACAGGTCTCGATGGAGCTGTTGATCACCACTAAGTGCTGCCAGCCTGGTGGAAGATGATTGACTGTGTGAAGGGAGGATGGAGTTGTGGCTCTTGTGCTTGTCTTTGACTATTATGTCTTTGAGCAGGAACAGTCTGTGGTTTGACACCAGGTTAACTTGTTTTGTTTTAAAGACTTTTCTGATACCTGGGTGGTTCAGGCAACACTAGTTAAGAGTCAGTTTTTGGACACAACAGTTTCTTACCAAGACTAGCTAAACTTATTGATGTGAGAAACAGTTTGTTGTGCTAATGAATAGGCCCAAACAGATCCTTCAGCAAAGCACAGTTTATTTATACTCTTGCACGAATGGGTGACCTAAACAAGCAGGCATACCCATAGTAAGGTGAGTAACAGTTTACATTCCCTATTCCTGACACAAAATTCCTTCCCCTCTTTCCCCATGGGCTGGGTAGTCCAGGGTTTACAGCCTATCTGATGCTTCTAATTATCCTATAAGTTTCCTGCCCCTATTTACACATTCCCTTCTAGGGGTTCACTTAACTTCTAAGGTAAAATTCGGACCTTTCTTGACCCTTTGGCTGTCTTTCCAACCATTATATTGATCTCATACCATCTGGGGCCATAATTGGCCTTGTTCTGTCTTGTCTTGGACCTAGAATGTTTAGGTATCTCATCTCCCCCAGTTACTATGGATGGAGCTCCAATTAAGTCCCTCAGTTAATCACTCAGGTGTCCTTGGAATGCTCAGATATCACTTATCTCTTAAACTATTATATTTCTAATGCTAGGGTATATAAGAACACTAAACACTACGCTTCTAACACTAAGGTGTAAAAACAACACTACATCTCTGAAGCAAACACAACACTACATTCTTAGCAAACTAACATTATGGTGCAAAACCCAACTCTGCATTTCTACCAATTGCAAAAACATTACATTTCTAACACTGAGATGACAGATGTGCTGCAACTTGTGGGTTTACATTAAGTCTTGCCAGAATATTCTTATTTGGTTAAACTGAAGAGAGGTTATGTTTTTAAAAAGTAGGAACTGAAGTTCTGAAACAGAGTAAGCTCTGCTGCATGAGGTGGCAGGCCTTAGTCTGACCCTAACTTGTGCTCTTCAGGATGTTCTGATGTGGTGTTAGCACTCCTGGTCAGAAGTGGAGATGGGCAGACTGAAGAGCTGTAGTTAAAGCACTCAAGGTGTTGCAGAAGAGGTCTGGAGTATTTCCTGCCTTTCTCCCAAGGGACTGCTTCAACACTTGGCAAATGGGTCTGTAGGTTTCTTGTCTGGTGTGGTACTTTTCAAACAGGTTGTGGCTGAGAGTGAGTACTTGCTAAGCAGTGTAGCTGAAAAAGAAACCAAAAGTGTCAAGAGCTGCTGCTTTTTTGTCAGATAAGATTTGTCTTGTGCATAGCTCTGTGATACATTAGGCTTTTGCATCTGAGCCTTCTGTATGAATTAATTTCAGTGGTTTGTACAGTGTCACTGTGCAGCTGGGCTATGAGTGCTGCGTACCAAGGGGAACCAGACTCCCAGGAAAGCTGGTGATCCCTGTGGTGTGGACAACAGCACAACCCAGTGCAGGCAGAACTGAGATATGTGGTGGTCTGCTTTCGTGGGTAAGGAGAGAGGTCAATTTCTAGGCCTGTCCTGATAACACCTCCTGTTGATCAACCATCAAAAACAAATGGATAACTTCTCTTGATGAGAAATGCATTTGAGCTTGTCTTAAATGAGAAATGTACATCTGGCTTAATTTTGTTTGGAACAAGAGCAGAGAACCTCTGCTTCCTTTAAAAGAGCTATGATGAATCTTGCATAAATGCAGATGGAGGCCACTACTTTGAGATTCTAGACTCCTGTTTCTGGATGGAAATAATTGAACACTTGCAGAGATGCCTGATTATTACAGTGGTATTAGTTTTTTCTGTTAAAGCAGCTGTCCATTCTAAGTCTTGCCTACTTGCAGGTTGCAAAACTCAACCTGGTGGTCTGCTGCTAGTAACAGCAGTCCAATGAGCAGTGGTTTTCCTGCTGGTAATACTTGAAATAAAAGTGTGCTAAAGGTGGTAGTGGTAGGAATGCATAGTCCATCATAAGCTTTTTCTAGAGTTTCTTGGAGTTCCTGATCTAATTCTGTTCTGTCTCCAAGTAGCCTCATTCTGTTTTAATGTGGTTTTGAATGTGATGCAAGTACAAACTAAAGACTAGCAGACTGTCATGGTTTGACATGGGGATCAGCAATTAAACCAGCAGCAATAGTGCTCTTGATCCCCTCCCACCAGGACACAGACTAATGTGTTAAATGTCATCTTCCTAAGTGACTGCTTTATAAAGTGTGATGTTTCTGAAATGTGCAGTTATTTAAAGATAACACAGAAAACCTGCTTGGCAGTAGATCTATGACAAGAGTACAACAAAGTTGATATCTTGGTGGTAGCTGAATAGCTTTCTCAAGCTCTCAAGATGACAATGAAATGCTATTAATATACCACTTGAAAACCATTTAGCAAGGTAAATGTTATAATTTTGTGGTTTTTTCCTGCTATCTGTGTTCTCTCAATTATGTCAAAGTACTAATGCTGATATAATGCCTGTTAGAGCTTTCCCTGCTTGACTGTGCATCTAGGTCATTCACCAGCTGGCTCAGCAAGCAGTCTGCTGACTGATGTGCATTCAGGTGGTTGCTGCAGCCATGAGGAGTGTCCCAGACAGGCCTTTTTGCTGACCTCAATATAGATTTTAAATCCTGGTACTGCAGGGTGTGCAGTAGCCCACAGGGACACAGTAAAGCCCCCTTTTGGGGACTGCAGCTGCCCATGAGGGCCAGGTAGCTGGAAACAACACTTGCTGTCAGTTCGTTCTCATCTTGCAGTGGGAGGAGGAAAAAAACATTTGGCTTTGTCTTGCAGGGTTGCCTGAGGCTGATTGCATCCACGAACCTCATGTTGCTTGGGGATATGCTCTTTGGTAGGAGATAAAATCCAAGCTTGTTTTCTCTTGTGTTTGAGATGCATGTACAGGAGCAATTCAGTCTGGGTATACTGCACTTGTAACACTTAATCTACTGAAGACCCAGGACCAACAGGTCCCTGAAACTTAGAGAAGAAATGAGTTCAGGTAGAAGGAGAAATATTAGGCAACACCTTCCTTCCTAAATCTTTTTCTACCGTTAGTTGGCACTGCAAAGGGAAGAGACTTTGCATTTCCCCTGAAAGGAGCTGACAGACAGCACTAGCTGTTTTCAGGTGGGCAGGGACCATCAGTCTACTGGTCACCTTGTCAGATGGCAGCACTGCTGTTGCTCAGTTGCCATCACCAGCTTGACCACCAGATGTCGGCACTGAACAGAAACTGAATGCAGCTTGAGGGAAACCCTGCCTGAAATGGAAGCGGAGCCAAGTGGCAAACTGGTTGTGTAGAAAGGGTGGTGGGAAGGAGGTTCCTCCGGGCCTGGAAACGTTTGAAGCACGGATGATTTTTAGGAATAAACTGAGATTATCTGAAGTGGATGCTGAAGTGAGGAGGTCTTAGTGTTTTTGCAGAGTGGGAGACAAATTCTTCTAGTTTGTCATGTCCTTGGTGTAGGACTTGGTGGGCCAATGAATTTGATACTGATGTTATGGGTTCTTGGCCAATTAATCCATAGGTGGCAGCATGTGTCTGTAGTTGATCGTGGGCTAAAGACATTTGCATGTTTGGTCATGATTGGAATTGAGCAACTGGACTAAAACAAAGGCCTGCTGTGGTGCATGCACTATCTGGCCACAGGTCCATACAGCAGCTAGAGATTCTGCAATGTCAGTGCTGCCACGTCCCAGCCTGCATCTAGCTGGCCCAGGTACCGTTGAGCTCTTCTCCTTAGTTCCAGTTTGGAGCTGAGCCTTCATTTCTGGTGTTTGTTCACTGGTCATTGCATCAGAACAGGTTGTGCTTAACCAGGAGCTTGCTGCTCAGCCCAGAGAATGCAGTCAGGCCCTGGGATGTTTCATCAGGTCTGCAGCTCCCTTGCAGAGGGAAAGAAATGTATCATTGGAAGTCTCTTCCACTGCAGTGCTGTACCTGCTTCCTCCTCTCAGCACCCACATGGCTCCTGGACATAGCTTGTAAGGCAGTGCCAGTTCCCACGGGTTTGTACTGGGTGTGTGAAAAAATTGGGTGCAGAGAGAACTTGCCCACAGAGTTTAACTTGGGGTTGTTTACTTGGCTGGTGCTTTTTCAGGCACTGTAGAAACCTCTGAAATAGTTGGGTATGTAACTAAATGTTTGGAGAGAGCACAGTTGCTAGCTGAGGTGTGTGTGCTTTCAGCATGTCCTCTGGCTCTGCCTGCTCTTGGAGCTAATAAAATCCTGCCCTTACAAGCTAGTGCCAGAAAGCATTCCTTTCCTCTCTGCTTGTTAAATTCCAAGTCAGTATTTCATCCAGCACATGCAGATAACTCTTTCCTGTCATTCACATTTATAAAGTAATGATAGCTCTGGGGCTGGAGGTGCAAAAAGTCAATGTTTCTAACAGTTGGCTACCAGGATATAGTGCATGATTGTATATTTGAACACTTGACTTAGCCACATGGTAGAAATGAGGTTGTAACTTGTGTTCATGAGCTGTACTGAGAAGGCTTTGCTTGTGTAACTGTAGTATAGTTCAATAACTGAATTGGAATGTGCCTTTCTCAGGCAAATAAATGGGCTTTGGCTTCAGAGGAATAATTTTCAATGAACCAATGATGCAAAATTACAAAACCATAAATTTTTGGTCTTGTAAACAGTTGTCATGTCAAAATAGAGGCATTGCTATGAGAATACATGGTACTACTGCCACTTTAGCTCTACTTGTATCTAGGTAAAATTGTTTTATATTGCTTTAATTGTAGTACTTATCATGAATAATTGTCCATCCTCTAATGTAACCGTGCATTTCAAGTTAACCCTAGTAGCCACTTCTAGTTAACAACCTGGTAAGGTGCAGAGGCTGATGCAGAGTGGTTTGACAGGTCATATCCTTGCCCTTTCAATGTGCTGTTCAGTGGTGATGGGGCTGCTGTGTTGCTGTCACTGCATGGGTGGCTCAGAAGTAATCATTATGATGATGGAGCTGGTTCATTCCTACTGGGTTGTACCTTGTGGCCCTTCTGCTGAGGTCTTCAGAGTCTGAGTCTCCTAGCATCTTGCAGGCCTGTAAGTATTCCCTGGTTCCTCTTCCCAGTGGAATACATTTGAGTTCAAGAAAACTTGGCTTTTCATGTCTGCAAGTGAGCTGACTGCTCACCACTGTGATCCCCACCTGGCCCATGAGCACTGTGCCTTTTGGAGGGGAGAAATTAATCTAGATTAAATTGGTTTGTTGGCACAGTGTGATTCACCAAGTTGTCTTCATGCCTCACTTCTGAGAGCTAGTTGTTGAGCTCTGTAGACTGAATTGAAACAACTCAAGGAGGCTGACCTTTTGGTGGCCAAAAGGCTGTTTGTTTTGAAGCACATACCCTTCATGTTCTCTTCCAGAACCTGTATTAGTAAACACAGCTGTGCAGTGGGGTCATTCTGTTCTTCTTGAGTTAATTACCAAGGAGCTAAATTATCTCCACTCAACTTGAGATGCAGCCTTGCTTACATGAGTTGTTTCAAGTATCAGCCAAGGTAATTCTTAACACCTCAAGTGTCAAGTCCTGCTGCAAATTATAAGTCTCATGGAAGGAGCCCCTATTATATGTTGGGTCTTTTTTCCACAGATGAGACCTTATTTGGGGTAAACATTTAATAGCTTAAGATTATTCCTGTTTTTTCATTTAGATGGTGGTTACAGTTAACATGAACTCAGCTTTGCTGGAACATTTTTCAAGATAAAACATAGAAATGAACTTGGAACCTGCAAAAAAATAGATGTAAGCAGAAAGATGAAGAACTATTGCTGCTGAACTCTAATGTCTTCGCCTTAAGAGAGGTTTTGTAATGAATTTTGAAAGGCAGCTTTCCTGCCTCCTCTGAATGGCACATAGATCCTGCCTGAAGAATGAAATGTGTGGAGAGCAGCAGGCAGGAAGACAGCTTTGTAGGTCTGCCCTTTGATTCCAGTTGTTCCTGGTGGGTCTGTGCTACTTAAGTACAAAGAAAATAAATCTTGGACAGCCTGTTTGTTCACCTTATGTTTTCACAGCCTTGACCTCAGTGGCTTGTGACTCCAAATCATCATACATCATGCTTGCATTTTCTAGGTCCTTGTTAAGGTTTTTAAATAACATTTTCTGTAGTCCAAGTGTATTGGGAATGTCTATGCCAGGAGATAGTTGCCCACTGTATAGATTTGTTGAAAAGTTAGCTTGCCAGAAGAGTTGCAGTGAAGGAATGAAATTAAGAAAATGGCCTTGACTAGGATGCAAGTATGCCTGTGGCAAGTGGTAGGTTCTTGGTGTGTTCTCCAGAGGGCTGGTCCAGTCCTGCCTGCTCGTCGTTGTTGCTGCTGCTGGCTTGTTCCTCAGTGTGGTGAAGAGATGGGCAAGTGTTGGTAAAAGTCTGAGTAGAGCTTTCACTGATGGTGATTGGGGTATGGGGTAGTGGTGATGCAGGACCTTGGTGTTTAAGTTAAGCTTCAGCCTTCAGAGTTTGAGAGGTGGAAGATTGTATTCCTACTGTTAATAATTTGTCTGAATTTGCTTGCTGCCTGAGCAGGACTGGTTGTGGCAGGCTTTGTTAGCACTGATGCATTAATCCTTAGCGATCAGCAAGGCCTTGTTCCCAAACCTTGTCCCTGCTTGGCAAGATTTTATTCTTCCAGGCTCCAGAAGCTATTTCTACAGTCCTGTGTTGAACTCTTGCTGTTGCCTGCTGTGAACATCTTTGTGTTGCATTTTAAAGTGAGTTTGTTCCATGTGTCATTTTTTGTATGTAATAAAACTGCAAGCTTCCTTTATGCTAATGACTTATCTATTTCCCTGCACACACCTTGTTTTCAGTGTAGTTTGTTTTGGTCAAAAAATGGGGTTAAAGCACAACCTTGCCTACTTACTGGGCAATAAGTATATCCACATACGAGCTGTGCTATAAGGTTTCCATGACCTAAGAAGTTATTTACTGTAACCTTGTGAAGCATTAGGGCTTAGACATGAGGCCCAAGCCAGAGCAGACATATAGATGAACCCTTTTATAACTATTTTATAGTTATGAACTCTGGTGGTGTAACTGTTAGTTTATCATTCACAAGCCACTTATGCTGAAGGTAACTCCAATATTTTAGGATCTTGTGTTTAACCACTAGCCCAGATATTTTAGACCTTTGCGCTGATGAAGTATCTAGAAACTCTTGTGTACGTGTGTGCAATGGACTATCAACATGTAGCTTTTGCTGGTAAGAAGTCTAGGTAAGATGTTGTAGGGAACCCCACCACCTGTGTTCTGGGCTCTGGATGGGAGGAGCCTCCCTATGGTTCGCTTGCTCTTGAATGAGCTCAGGTTGGAGGACCGTGTGGACTATGGGAAGGATGGTTGAAAGAGGCTGAACCGTTGGATGTGTTGAAAAGTCTTCAAAAATTGCCTATTGACAAAGGAGAGGAAAGTGTGGGTGGGTATTGGCAGATGGGGATGGATTTTATTAACTGCATATCGGAAACAGCACCGATGCAAGGAGTGTTTGTTGGCAGAGTTTCCAGAGGGAGCAAGAGACGAGCAATTTGTGGGATCAAGTTGTCCTGTCACAGTGTCAAATGGCCTGTGGATAACTTGGATGCTTACCAGACAGCAGCTGAGAAGGCTGCTGTTTGGGTTGTGCAGTGTAAGTATAAGCAATGCAGGGAAGAGTGAATCATACAAAGGTGCAGGCAGTTATTGCAGAAACCGGTGTGCAGTGGGATCCTGATAAATAGATGGAGCTATCTGGGATTCTACAGACTGAGGAGGGTTGTTCCTCAGATGCAGCTGTAGATAGGAGGCTGGTGTGGAGATGGAAAAGGGAACTAGACGCTAATAGAGTTCACGTGAGGAAGGATGTGGTGGAGCTCATACTCTGCATGATGTGAATGATAAAAGTGAGGGGTTTGGGCAGAGACCAGGGAAGCCTCTGATTGCCTGGTTAGTGTTTGCATGACCAGGGGGCGTCAGGAATTACTGTGGACCAAGGGAATTCTCAAAAGTTTGTAACTTTGAGTTCAGATACTTGTGTGCAAGAGGCATTTTAAAGTAATACTAGTGATATGACTGTTAGCTTTGGCTGCTCAGGGATCTAACTCTAAACAATCTACTGACATGGAGTGGCCAGGGTCTGAGTGTCAGTGGTAATTTTGTGGAAGTGTGTGCAGCGCAGGAAAGAGGAAGGGATGAAATGAGCTGTTCTGGTGGTGCTACTACTATAGTGCAGCTCTGTCTGCTATGAGGAACAAATGGATTAGGACTTCTCCACTGGCATACAAACATGTGATTTTGACTCCTGGGTTAATGAGACAGGGAATCCTCTTGAGGGCATAGTGGAGAAAGTACAGCTGTTGGGTGACCTTGGAGAATGGACCCCTGTGGAAGTGCAGGAAACAGTGATAACTGCTATAATCAGAAGCATTGACACCAGGATCTCTCGGAAATATTTACATCATTGTTAAAAGATGGCCTGTCTTGTGATAAGATTGGTGTCCTGACCCCTGAATTCTGGAGGAGTTATATAAACAGAGGGTTGGACAAACCCAGCAACAAAGCCCATAATTCTGAGGCAAAAAAGACTTGGGGCAACTCAACTTATGGCACCTGTCCTGAAGCCTTGATGGGACCTCACATCTGCTCATGGAGGGGTCTCCTGTGAGTGGATCAGCCATTCCAGGAGAAGAGGAGGACTGGGAGCTGTATTCTGACTTGCACCTGTGGAAAGAGGCCAGAAAAAATGCACAGCAAATTCAAGCATGAAAGGATGGCCAAGCTCTAGAGAGATTCACAAGGACTAGCATCCTTGTGTGGAGCTTCAAATATTGCGGAAAAATGTGTCTTCACAAATGGTAAGAGCTTTAATTGATACTAGAGCAGAGACTGTTTTGATATATGGAAACCCTAGGAAATTTAAAGGACAAACTAATTATTACTGGATTGGGGGAAACAAACTGCAGCTGGGCAAACACAAATAGTAATGAAAATAGGGAACCTCTAAGTGCTTATATTCAGTTATGATTGTTCCTCTTCCTGAATATATAATAGGAATAGATATTTCAAAGGGATGGACTTTAAATCTTCCGGATAGTCAATATCAGAGTTCGGAGTGAAAACTTATATTAGTGTTAAGCCCATTTTGGTTGGAAAAGTAAAAATGCCTCCCGTGTCAGTCCCTTCAGCTACTAAAGTGGTAATTCTGAAAAATCATAGAATTCCAGGAGGGCATGAAGAAATACCAGACAAAGATTTATTGGGAATCGAAGTTTTGAAACCCATGACCACAGCCTGGAATAATTCTGCTGTCAGTCCCAAATGGTGGGACCTGGCGAATGCCTGATTGTAGAGAATTAAATGAGCACACCCCAGCACTGACAGCTGTGGTGCTAGACACCATCACTTAAATTGAGAAAGTGCAACAACACCCAGGCATTTGGTATGGAGTTATTGATTTGGCAAATGCCTTTCTTACAATACTCATTGTTGAGGTGCACTGGGATCAGTTTACTTTTGCCTGTCAAGGCAGACAGTGTACTTGCACCCATCTGGCTCAGGGGTGGGTACACAGCCCTACCATTTGCCATCAGATGGTGGCTGAGCACTTAGTCATTTACCTTACCAGACACCATGCAGATTTTGCATGACAGATGACATTATGATTCAAGGAACAACTGAGCAAGAGGTGCAGGGTCAATTGGAGTTGCTAATCCAGCACATGAAAAGGGTGGGAAATTAATCCCAACAAAGTTCAAGGACTATTCCAAACAGTGCGATTTCTAGGAATTCAGTGGCATTGTGGACATGGAGAGGTTACCTAAGGCTCAACAGAAAATTTTAGACTTTGCAGTACCTTGCAATAAGACTGAGGCACAGAGGTTTATTGGACTGCTTGGTTTTTGGAGGCAGCACGTTCCACATATGGGACAAATTCTAACCCTGTTGTATAAGGTGACCAGGAGAGAGTATGAGTTTGAATGGGGAAGTGAGCAGCAAGCTGCTTTTGATTGAGCAAAACAGGCTGTGCAGAAAGCTTTACATTGATGGCCTATGCAAAAAACTGGAGCTGAATGTATCTGTTAATGGGTTGTATGCCACTTGGAGCCTCTGGCAGAAGCAAGGGAAGAAGTAAGTCCCAAGTCCCCTTAGGTTTCTGGGGGAGAACTGCCAGAAGCAGGAAACAATTGTACACCCTTTGAGAAACAGTTTGTGGCTTGTTATTGGGTTTGGTAGGAACAGAAGAACTCACTGTAGGACATGAAGTAGCTCTGCTTCCTGAAATTCCTATCATGCAGTGGGTTAAAAGGTCTCCAAAGACCCATGGAAGTGGGCATGTGCAGGAGTCAGTACTATAAAGTGGAAATGGTATATTCAAGACAGAGCCAAGGTGAGGATTGGTGGCATGGCCACCCTCCACGAGTGGGAAGCTGCTGCCCCCATGAGTAATCAAGAAACAAGCCCTGATTTTACAGTTGAACTGGTATCCCCAGTGTGATGGGGCAAACCTTAGACCAATTAACCCCTGCTGAGAGAGAACATGCTTGGTTTACTGATGGATCTGCTAAGTATATAGGGGGGGAAAAGTGTGAAAAGCAGTGGCTTATCCCCATCCAGAGAATTTTTTGGAAACAGGAGAAGGCAAAGGCAGCCAATATGCTGAATTATATGCAGTACATATATAGCCCTGAAAAAAGGTCTCAGGGAATGTCACTTCCATACTGATTCATGGTCAGTAGCTAATGGGTTAGCTGCCTGGCTGCCAACATGGGTAACCAAAGATTGGGAAATATATTCTAAGGAAGTCTGGGGAAAGGAACTGTGGAAAAGCATTTGGGAAGTGGTGCAGAGAACTGAAGTAACTGTGTTCCACGTTGATGCTCATAGTAATGCTGATACTTTAGAACAACTATATAATTCTGTTGCAGACAACTGGGCAAAGATTTCCCAAGCTGGACTGGAATTCCCTCAAAGAGGTTCATTAAGGTCTGGCAGAATGGGCACACCAGAAATGTGGGCACCTTGGAGAAAAAGCAACTTAGAGGTGGGTCCAAGAGCATGGCATTATAATGTCACCAGATAGGATTAAAGCCATAATTGCCCAGTGCCCTGTGTGCCAGCACACTCAAATGCCTGGTGCCAAATATTGTGAAAGGACAACTGGGGAGTGAAGTTACCCAGACAAATGTGTCAAATGGATTAAATTGGACTCTTACCCAGAATCGTGGATGCAGGTATATATGTACTGCTGTGGATACTTATTCTGGGTATTTAATTGCCCATCCTTGTAAAAAGGCAACACCCCATAGTACCATTTGTACCGTAGACTTGATAATCCTGTACTATGGAATTTGATTGCAGATTCAAACAATAATGGGTCTCATTTCCAGAATGAATGTGCTCAACAGCATGCTGAGCAGCACCATATCCAGTGGATTTTCCATAGGCCGTAGTATCCACAAGCTGCAGGACTAATTGAAAGAATGAATGGGCTATGGAAAGAACAGCTAAGGAAATGAGGAGATGGCAACCTGTCTCAGTGGAGGGCCCATCTCACTGATGTACTCCATATCCTCAATAACAGGCCCACTGGGGAGATGGAAACCCCCTTGATGCACATGACTAAATCAAATTTGCAGGTAAAACCCATGACAGTGGGACTGATTTATTGGGAAATTGTCCTGGGTGCAGTGGCCTCCTACTGGGCCATCCCAGATGCAGCAGGAGTAGATCTTCAGTCAGTGGAACCAGTTAAAATAAAGCAAAACCAGATAGGGGTAAATTAACACCAGAATAGGGATTTAGGTTCCTCCAGAACATTTTGGGTTAATAACTGCTTGTTCAAGCCTTGCTCTGAAAGGTCTTCATGTCATGGGAGGAGTGATTGATGCTGATCATCAGGGGGAAATCAAAGTAATTTGGTTAAACAATGGTGAACAAGACTTGGTTATTCCTTGCCATGACAGGGTGTCCCAATTATTAATATTGCCTGTTTTGAAAACAGCTGTAAAGAAAGGGGACCCACCCCCAGTCACTAGTGTTTGTAGAGATAAAGAGTTTGGATCCACCAGCTTTAATAATGGAGCCAAAGTTTGATTCCAAGGACCAAATTGTACTCCTGAACCAGGTGAAGTGATAGCCACTGGAACAGACAATAGGATTTGAATTATGAAACCTGGGCAAGAAAAAAGGGAATATGTCCCTGCCACTAGATCTTACCTGCAAGAGTAACTAGATGGTATAGAATCTTGTTTTGCAGGTCCTGCCCAACTGAATGTCTTGGTTTATCACAACGGCCCCTTTGGGAAAGGATCTGATCCATGTCATCTGATCTGAAGACTGAAGTTTTGTGGAGAACAGATTATTGATTATATGCAATCAGTGTAATCAAATTGTGAACTGGGAAAATACATTTTTTCATCCCTAGGAGAAGCCGTAGCAAACACCTTCAAGCTTAGCAACTGCTGGGTCTCTGGAAGCTGTGGTGGAATTGGAGATTGGCCCTGGATAGCCCAACCAGTGTCACTGAAGTGGTGGATCAGCAACTGAAGTGATGTACATGAAGGAACAGGATTTTGGATGGAAGACGGAGATCCTTGGCAACTGATTCTCTCAAAGGCTTTTAGTGCCTCAATCAAAAATGAGAACGTGGAAATCAAGTGGGAAAGTGTTTGTGAATGGACTTTATCTTTGGGTTTTGATTGTTGGACTCCTAATTGTCCCCCTTATGATTGCTTCAAATATCAAAACAGGTGGAATCAAATGCATGTCAAGCTTATGAATGGTGGCTCAGTAAGGTGTTCTTATCACAATTATAAGCAAGACTTGGAAGGTTGTAAAGCAGTAGGACAAGGTGGTTTTTTGATCACCTCTTTTTAAGCTGCCCCTGAGACAATTCTAAAGTAAAACATGTTTTCTGTGATCATCAGTGGAAATGGCAACTCATAGCTATGCCTGATGAAACATCAATTGATGAACAGAAGTTAATGTCTGTGCTTGGCTCCTAAAACTGAATTAACCAGAGATAGTTGAACAGCCATGGTTCATCTATAGGTCAAAGGACTGATTGAAGTACTAGGGCTTGGACATTAGGCCCAAGCTGGAGTTGACCTGTAGATGAGCCCTGTGTATTTTATAGTTATGAACTCTGGTGGTATAATTGTTAGTTTAGACTATCACAAGCCACTTATGCTGAAGATAACCCAAATATTTTAGGATCTTGTGTTTAACCACTAGCACAGATATTTTAGACCTTTGCACTGATGAAGTGTCTAGAAGCTCTTGTGTATGTGTGTGCAATGGACTATTAACATGTAGCTTTTGCTGATAAGTCTAGGCAAGATATTGTAGGGAACCCCACCACCTGTGTTCTGGGCTCTGGCCAAGCCCTGGTCTCGGTTGGTTGGGGGGTGTACCACCAGATGTTTCTGCACAAAAATGTGCAAGTCATTCTGATGTGCTGATTGGGCATTATAAAGCTGGGACCCTCTTGCAGCAACCTTTGGAGACCTCACCTACAAGTGGACACACTGCGTAGGGCTTCCCAGTTGCTGGGAAGGGCTCTCCAGACCCTCGCTGCAACCAGGGCTCCCCAGCCACTGTGGACCTGGGTGGTGGGAACAGATGAAGGGCAATTGGTGATGGATCTTTCCGAAGCACTATAGCTGCTTCCTGTGTAGTAATGATTAGATGCATTGCTGTGCTTTGCTTTGACTTTGCTAGAAGTGTTCTAGTTTTGCTGTATTTGTCTTTAGCAGATAATGTGTTTGTAGTCATTATTGTATCATTTTTAACCTCAGCCAGCACAGATAACCAACTTCTTGATGGGGCTTCTGTGTCCTTTGTGCTGACTGTGTCCATTTGGTGAAGTGTAAGTTAGCAAAACACCTTGATCCTGTTAATAAAAAGAGTAGAATCTTGTGTTTGTCTAGTTGATCTAATGGGAAGTAACTGGTAACATACCTCATAGGGAAAAGAAGAATAAAAGGGAGCTATTTGTCTGGACCAATGAGCACATGTAGTTGAAACACTTCACAAGAAGTGAGAGTAAAAGAGGTAGTGATGATTTTAAGTGGAAACTAAAGCATGATTTAGTGGGGAGAAATTGTGCTGCAGTGATTTCAATACCGAGCAAAAGCACCAGCTTCTGGTGGGACTAGTGTAGGGCTTGCTCATCTGTCTCCTTAGTACTGCACAAGAGGCCAGAATGGACCACTCCTGAAGCATGGATGGAAATGTTCTGCTTGCCAGCTGCTGCTTTTCCTCACAGTTGTTGCTTTTGTTGCTGTTTTTGGCATTAGATTTCAGGCTTAATTCTGAAATGGTGAGGCACACAATCCTCTTCTGTTTCATGTCCTTACTGAGCTGTGGAACCATTCACAAGCCACTGAATTCACAGCTTTTATCTTAAGCTTCTTTATCTGGTGTTTAACTATTTCTGGAAATAGGTGTGTGGGGTTGATGTTTTTCTTCCATTTCTTTACAAGAATGATGTGGTAGCTGCCCCAGATCTCCACTAGAAATCTCAGGCCCATATTTTATTAGATGCAACCAGTACAAGAGGGGAAACAGATGGTGAGCCAAACAGCAGCAAGGTAGAGACAGTGCCTTACCATGCTGTGCATAAGATGAGGTGAGGTATGAGGAGGGAGTTGGCAACTGATAGTAGGTATTTACAGCTTGCCATAGGTTAGTCTAAGAAGAAAGCAAGAATGTACTCAGTTTGTACTCAGTACTTGTGAACTTTGAAAATGTGATGCTAAAGGTATCTGGGGTGTGATCACTATCCTGGTGTGATCAATCATTTTCTGCTTTGTTTGTGGGCCTAAGTACCATTCTCTTTAGAGAAGTGAAGAACCACTACAATATGATTGCTAGTTTGATCCCAATCCAGTGATGAATCAATTGAAGTGCAAAGAGCATCCAACTGTAGAGAAGTCTTTAGGAAGTAAGTGCAAATAACTGATCACACTCAGATGTGTTTCCTTTAGTTCTCCTTTCTGTTATCATTTGGGCTGGAGAGGCATGCATAGCCTGTGGTTGTCATACAAAAATGATGCTATTAAATTAGTCCCAAATAACTGAAAGGCTAAATCTAAACATGTTCTAAAAGGAAGGATCATGTTAATTTTGCATTTTGAAAGTTCTTAGAGGTATAGCCCAGGGTTGGCATCCATGTGGTTATACAGTGTTTCCACTGGAGGAAGCTGAGCGTTTGCCTTAGCTGTGCAAGTTGAGTGCATTTGACAGAATTGGGGTGGGACTGGCAAGGCATGAACATATTGATGTTTTCTGCAAGTCTTGAAGCCTTTCTTTGTCATGTTGTAAAGCTATTTCTCAATTATCTCCCCCTATAACTTTGGCTTCTATCACAGGTTTTTTGTATCTTGTCAGCCTGTAACGTTGAATGGTTTGGCAGAAAAGGTTCAGCCAAGTTTGAGTTTATTGAATTGAGTCAGTTGTAAGGAGATGCCATCATCAGTTTCACTGAGAAACTGCCTTTGTTCCTTTCCTGCAGTATGATATGGAAACTCCCTGACTGAACAATCTCTGCAGGAGAGGAAAAGGCTTCCACTATGATCCTGGTAGCACAGCTCTGACCAACCATCCAGAATTCAAATAGGGGTGTTTTAAAGGGCTTGAATGCATTTGCAGGAAGTTTTTGTTGTCTCAGAGGGAGAATTCCTGACATGTTTTGGCTCAGATTTTTGTCTTCCCTTTGTGACAGCTGAGATCCTTGCAGCATGCTGCCCAGGTGCACCTGGCAGATGCTCCTTCCTCTTTGTTTCTGGTTCAGTTCTCACTAAGCATTTTTGTGGGCCAGTGTACTGCTACTTTGACCAAAGTCAAATGGCAAAGGATCAAATAACCAGGTGGTATATATAACAAACAGTTCTGTTAAAGCTAGGCTAATAGTACAATAATAAAACTTGTCTTATTTTAATGCCTGAATATGTAGGAATAAATGTGTTGAAATAGGGTTTATTTGGCTCTCATCTGTATTTTTTAATCTAAAAAAACCTGTACAGATAAACCAGAAGTATGAAAACCAGGATTCCACAGTGTACTTAATTGTCCTTTTCTGTTTCTCCTCTTTCAGGACAGGAAAAATCCTTGAAGTTGGCACAGTTCTGCTAAATACCTGGGTGTTTGACCAGCAAAAACCAGTCTTCTCCTTGCCCCAACTGCCTGCTCTGAAATGACAAATAGTTATAACTACGATATAGGTTAACTTAGGTGTCTTTCACTGGACATCTTTATTTTCTTTTCTGCTTGGGATTACCTTGGTAAGAAGAAGACACTTTTAAAACTCCAATTTGGTCCTACATCTGTCTACTAAAAAATGGCAGAAATGAAGAGGCACATGAAAATAATTTTGTAATTATTATTGCAATATTTCTGTAGAAAAGTATGCTTCATTAGGTCAATAAAAGTATTATAGATGTTGTGTATTTTATGTGGTTTCAATTCAGAAACAGAGGGATAGTCAGACCCTTGGGTCATATCAGTTTTTGTAGTCTCATTATTTTAATGAAGTAGAGAACTTACAGGAGCTGATCAAACTCAAAAATGTTCAAGGGGACCTTACCACCCCCTGAATGAGCATTGGTCTCCTCTCTTCTTCCTTTTGCATCTCATTTGCATCAAACCTTGCTTTTTCACCTTTTTCTACCCTTTCCCCCTCACTGCCTACAGCTAAGACTTGAAAAAAGCTTTCAAAATGTACATAGGTAGTGATACAGGACAGCTTGTTCCAAACCACCACCTGGAGCCAGATTTTAAGGCATCAAAAGGAACAGCTCTGAAAGGAAGGTCTTGGAGACCCCATGGAGTAATGAAATCAAGGCTGTCCTCTTTGCTTTTCATTAGAGGCTGCTCATTTATGGATGAAGGATTCAGCAGCAACAGGACTTGCTTTGTAACTTGCCTGGCTGTGACTCTGGGTGGAAAGCTTTCAAGAGCAGAACTACAGTAGAGTTTCTGTATGTATTTTACATGAGATAAAATTGGAGGTAATAAACTTAAGTGAAGTTACATGGATTTATCTGTCCAACCCCTTCAGCAGCAGTCTTTGTTCTCACTGTAAATAGTACTTGTTTATGTAACAGTAGCAATACACTTCCTCTGTCTGCCCTGCATGTGTCTGCTTCAGTGTTCCATGGATCTCAGCATGTCTATAAAGGAGCTTTGTCTGCTGGAACAATGTAGGAATTTTAGCTGGTGGCTTTTCTGCCTCTTCAGTTCTGCAGCCCCCTTTTGGCCTGAGGTGTGGTCAGCTTTGCACCATTCTTAAGGGATGCTTCATTCTTTTTGGTTTCTTGGTGGTGTTAAAGTCACATTCAGCAACATGGCTCAATAGTCACACTGAAACTGGTGGTAGCATCACAGTACTTCTCTCCCAGTGGTGATTATATTCTGTGATACCTTCAGTCAGGTCAAGAGTCCAATGCTTGTGTCCAGCCTTGCTGGTCCAGAAGCTCCTCTCCTCCTGCTCTGCTAGAGTTGGAATCTCCAGCACCGCCTGGACAGGTGTGCCCACAGGTCATTCACTGCACCCACCCTGTCTGTCCTCCAGCCAAACCAGACTTTGCTGGCTGAGCCTTCAGGTGTATTGAGGCAAATAGTATCATAGAATGGTGAAGGTTGGAAGGGACCTTAAAGATCATAAGGTTCCAACCTCCTTGCCGTGAGCAGGGACACCTCTCACTATGCCAGGCTGCACAAAGCCTCATCCAACCTGGCCTTGAACACCTGCAGGGAGGGGGCAGCCACAACCTCCCTGGGCAACCTGTTCCAACACTTTACTACCCTCATGGTGAAGAATTTCTTCCTGATGTTGAACCTAAATCTCCCCTCTTTCAGTTTAAAACTATTGCCCCTTGTCCTATTGCTGCCCTCTCTGGTGAGAAGTTTTCCCATTTTTCATGCACCCCCTTCAGGTACTGGAGGGCTGCTATAAGGTCTCTCTGGACCTTCTCTTCTCCAGGCTTTCAGCCTGTCTCCACAGCAGAGCTGTTCCAGCCCTTGGAATTATTTTCATGGCCTTCCTCTGGACCCTCTCCAACAGCTCTGTCACTCCTGTGCTGAGCGCTCCAGAGCTGGACACAGTACTCCAGGTGGTGTTTTGCCAGAGCAGAGCTGAGGGGCAGAATCTTCTCCCTGGCCCTGCCTCTTTTGATGCAGCCTAGAACACAACTGGCCCTCTAGCCTTTAGTGCACACTGGTGGCTTATGTTGAGCTTATCTATTACCAATCTCAGGTCCTTCTTCTCAGGGCCCGCTTCTCAAGCCTGTCAAGGTGCCTCTAGCTGGCAACCCTTCCCTTGAGGGTGTTGACTATTCCACACAGCTTGGTGTTGTCAGTAAACTTGCTGAGGAGATGCTCACTCTCACTGTCCATGCTTCTAGCAAAGTTGTTGAACCGCACTGGTCCCAATACTGACCCCTGAGGAACACCACTCATCACTTGCCTCCACTTGGACACTGAACCGTTGACCACCACTCTCTAGGTGTGGCCATCCAGCCAATTACTGATTCACCAAGTGGTCCATCTGTCAAATCCATGTCTTGTCAGTTTGGAGACCAGGATGTCATGGGGGACAGTGTCAAATGCCTTGCACAAATCCAGGTAGATGACATTGGTTGCTCAATAACTCCCAGTTGCTCAAGCACTAATCACTAAACCACAGGGGTTGAGATAAGGGTTACAGTCAGATGGAGATGAGACTTGCAAAGCCCCCAGGAGTTGATTATAGGCCTGGTCAAAGAGGGATAATTTCCTTCTCATTAGGAAAATGAGGGATGGTGCTAGATGAAGGGATTGGCTTGTGCTTGTTTTAAGGCAGGTTTACAGGTTACTGGGATCTCATTAAAACTCAGGCTAGCCTTGTGTTTAGCAGTTGTGTCTAGGGATGCAAGGTCTGTATTTATCTCTGTTTCCATGGCACCAGAGATAAGGGAAAATTTAGTGCTAGAACTGTGTGCTATCAGGTGGTATTTTCCTTTTTAGATGAGCATGTCTGGACTGTTGTCAGAATTGCTATGAGGTTTTGGATGAGCAAATAAGATAACAGGGAACTCTTAATTCTGGGTGCTGATTAGAACAGTCACCTTAGGTTAGTTTAGTTTGTGTCTGTGAGAAATTGGGTTTGGGCTGGAGAGAGGTGGTTTGGAAACAAGGGATGGAGTAACTTTTTCCATGACTTTGTGATGCTTCTGGGAGAAGAATCATTGCTGGTCACATCCAGCAACTGACCTTGTCGTTCACTTCACTAGATTGTGGGTGTTGTTAGATTTAAAACTGGTGTTGTGGGTTTATTCTTGTGGGCCTGGTACTTGGGATGTCTGCAACTGCCTTAGTCTGTGAGGTACAGACAGCAAAGACCAGAGTTAGCTGAAGGACAGTCTGGCTGCAATTAGTTTTGTTGCACACGTGGATCTAAGGACATTAGAACTTGAGGTATTTTATCAGTAATTTTTTAGTGTTAACTGTGGATTTCTGTTTTATGAGATCTGCTCGGATCTATCACTTATCACTGAGTGAGTCTGTAGCTGTGTGAAGATGTTGGGAATGCAGCAGCATGACAGTGACACGCTGGTGGGACTGACACTCCAAGTGTGCTTCAGAAGCTTTACAGTGTAGTTTTCTGTTAGTTTTTAATTTCCCTGATGAAGCTTCTTTCCTGAGAGAGTCACAGACTCTGGGAAAAGAGAAGAGCCATAATCTTTCAGCACCTTTATTGCTAGGGAAGCAGGCTGCCTCCAGAGAAGCAATAAGCACAGTTGTTATCCAGCTGTCTGGTGTTGGTGTTTCCCTGATGATTAACTTGGTAGGGGTTGTACTGAGAACGTGCTCGTGTTCTGTTCATGAACCTGCCTCTCTGCTGTTCCTGGCTGTTGGCTTTGGAGCAACTGTGTGTGCAGCTCCTGCTGAGAGCTCCTGGGGGAGAAGGCACGGAGAAACCAAACCATTTCATTTAGCAGCAGCCACCAGAGCTAAACCACCTCTGCAAAGGACTCCAGAGGGGGTCTCCTGCGGTGAAGGGTGGGAGCACAGAGAAAAGGGGTTGGGAATAGTAATAATGGCTGGAGCAGCCAACTATGGGATATCTTACGTGCTCAATTGCAGGTATAAGCAAGAGCTGCAAAAGCCAAAAATAAAGCTTGTAGAAGTCTGGAAAGAAACTTAACATATAAAGCTAAGAGGAGAAGAAAAAATGAAGTTGTGCAATAAGGACTGAGTAGCAGGGGAATATTTGTAGAACTACATAAACGTTTTGCCCAAATTTGCTGTGGAGCAGTAATGGTGGTGGTTTGGTTTGGTCTAGGCCTGTCAGTATTTGCCAAAAAACCCCACCAAACCCCCAAACCCAAATGGATGTGTCAAAAAACTCCACAGCAAACCAGGTTATTATTTAAAAAAAAAAAAAGAGGAATTTATTAGTAATTGCATATGATACATAGCTGATTTCCTTCATAGTTGAAGGGTTTCAACACAGAACATTTGAGTCAACTTAGAAAAGGAGCTGTTAAGAAGAGAGTCTGTGGCAAAATAACTCAGGTCTGTTGTTTTCTTGGGATGTTCTGTTATTTCCTTGGGGTGTTCTGTTTAACATTTTCCCCTCTCATTTCTTTTTGCTTTTTTACTAGTTTATAGTTTTCTCTCTGGCTGAAATGAATTTTTTATGCTTGTGTTAAGCAAGAAGCGTATTTTAAGATAAATTGTGGGGGGGTTGTTTTGTGTTTTGTTGGGGTTTTTTTGTGGAAGTCTGAGGTATTTATAAGTGGTCAGAAATGCTGGTTTAAGCATTTTGATATTCTGCCCTTTACTTTCTAAACCTTACCACCCACCCGTGGCCATCCGTGAACAGTCCATATTGTTCTGCCTGTCTGTTTTGTTTATGGGTGTGAGAGAACTGAAATTACTTTTTATTATCTTGAGTCTTTTCAAACACAAATGGGACGTTGTCTTGCTCCTTCCGATAATCACTCAAGGCACATGCGAGTAGCTCAGGGCTAGCACAGTTCTTCAAACAAAAGCAGTGTTTGAGAGGCTGAAGTGTTAATAACAGCTCTATTATCACTTGTTGCAAAGATTAGGTCCTACAGATGGAGATTGAGGAGAGAAAGGAATAGAAGCCGATCCAGGAGGCAAGGAAATGCACTGGAACTGTGCGAGGTGTGCAGCTAGGGCTCTAATAAGACACAAAATAGCAAATCTACCTAACTCATTAAACTCATAATTAGCTCCCTGCCAGTCTCTTGGCACTGCTGTTCTATTTGTAATTTTGCTACCGGCTTCCTTTCAGCAGGGAAAAAAGGTGTTTCTTTGTATCTTTTGGAGGTTGTGATGGGAGGAAAGGATTTTTCATTAGTCGGCTACTTCTCTGCTTTCCCTGATTTTGTGGCCCTCCCTCTCCCACACCACAGCATTTGGAAAAGACCTAGGGAGCTTTAGTCACCTCTAGTTTCATGGCAGTGGTCCAGTAGACCCGTTAATTCAGTATAGTCCATGGTGCTCTGGAGCACCTGAGGGTTTGTTAATTCTGCTGAAATTGTCAAGTCTGAAGGAGAAACCTGATGAAATGTCTGGTGGATTATTTGAGGAAAGCTGCTTTTTTTCATTTTCTCCCATCTGAGTATTTGCTCATAGGCTCCAGTGCAATTCTGCTCTCCTTGCACTTAGAAAAACAGCAACAGGACAGTGACTGCGTGGGAAAGAGCTGGTTTAGTGCCTTTCACTGATGCATTCACAAACACAGTGACAGCTCCAAAGCTCAGAGGGCCATAACATTGAGGAATTTGCTGTCAAACCATGAATGAGTTAAATCTGTATGTTTTCTGGGGCAACAAGAAAATCCTCATTTCTCCAGCTGTCCTGGCTCTTTTATATGGAACACAGTATCACTACCTATGAGAGAACTACTGTTACTTTCATATTCAAAATTTGTATTCAGGCAAGCCAGCTAATTATAGTTATTAATTGTACAGACTTTTAATTATGTTGTATGATTTACTGTCAAGATTCTTTTTTTAATATGCCCTCATTTCCTTTTCAAGCTGTCTTTGGCATATTTCTCCAGTGGCACAGTAAGAAATGTGTTTCTGGCCAAAAACTCTCACAAGAGCTGCTGCTTCTTGGTTTGTTACACTTAATTTGAAGTAATATTAAAATAAGGAGGGTGGGGGTGTAAAATGGAAGTAACCTGAGTATAGAGGTGAAACGCTGTCTCTATTAATTGTTTCAATTTGTTTTGAAGTCTGAGAAAGGAACAGTTGAAACACATATGAAAGTACCCACCAACATCCAATAGTTTTAGGGCTTGAGAGGGAGCAGTGTTTCTTGCAAGGATGTAAGACTGTCAGGACCAAGGATGTTGTGACAGAGGGCTGACATGTTCTGGGGTATTGATTTATCTGTGCTCAGTGATCCCTGTTGAAGTCAGTCGCAGAGGTTGGAAAACAGTGAACTAGAGCTAATGTGGGCTTAGGGATCTAGAGGAAGGGGGATGATTTTGCTTTAGCTGCTAACATATCATGTAGAGTCTTCGTGGCAAGTTAAAAACTAGAGTTCAGGGTATGTTTGTGGAGGCAATGGGTGATTATTGCTTATCACTGAAAATATCCCCCCTTAGGTGGGTAGGATGAGATCTGGTGCTGTGCACAGCTAATGGATATGGTCAGAGTGCAGGTGAGGAGGCCTGAGGAGCATGGTTATTTCTGAATATATCAGTTATGGCAGCAGCAGGAGTTGACACCACTGACAGCACTAGAGTTCTTGCAAGCTTTGTAGAAGGCAAGGATTAGAGTTAAAATACGGTGAGGAAAGAAAAGATGAGCTGTAGCTACACAAGATTGTAAAGAGCTGACAGACGCTGATGGACTAAGTATTAGGACAAGTGATTGTTGCTGTGAATGAAGATTTGGGAATGACAGTCTCTGCTACATTTTGGGAAGCTTCAGGACTCTGATGAAGAACTTGTGCTCAGCAACGACTCTTGTTAATGGTGGGGAAAAGTATTCATATGGGGCTTTGGTGTATGTGTGCTCACCTAGATGGCTGAGGAGGCCAAGGGAAATCAGGATTGTGAGGTTTGTTTGCAAGGACTGGTTTAGCATTAGAATTTGGGGCTTAGAAATTTGGGGCTGTTCACTACCAAATCTTGCAAAGCCTAAAGGACTGGAGTGGTGACTGTTCTCACCACACTTATTTATTAGTACTGTGTCAGATTTTCCTGCAGCTCTGGGCAGGAAAGGCAAGACTTCGGGTTGGGAATTCTGAAAGCAAGGACTGTGTGACCATTTATTTATGAGTGTGTAGGAAAGTCTTCCAGGATTGGGATAAGGACTCTTGCAGTCACTGAGCTGTAGCTGGAGCTGTTGCAATTTTGAGCCATTTTGCTATTTTAAAGGTATGGTTCTTGAAAATGATGAGGATATTTCAAGAGCTCCATTTGTAGCCGAATCTTACTTATAATGGCAGCAATCAGGTGAGGATTCTTACTAGGAAAGCCTCATGCCTTCTGGCCAGCCTAGCTGGGGCTCTATCACATGTTGTGACTGGGGCAGGTTTTCCAGAAAACCAGACGTAATTAATGACTGGTGCTCTGGAAAGTAAGGGCCATGCAGTTATTACTTATTGCAAAGCTGAGAGGACACTTGTAAAAGTAGCACAAAATTATCCTCTGTTTTTTTTCTGTGGCGTGCATGTTAGCCAGATGTGCAGCAAGGCTGTTGGGGGGGCCTGCTGTTCCTAAGGGAGGAGGTTTGTTCTGTGGCCATGGAGCTTTCCAAGCTATGGGCTCCCTTTTGTGTGGCTTTGCTAGGAGAGTTTCAGCCCCGTTCATCATTCTAGGATCACACGTGGGGGCAGAACTAGGTTTCATGGTAAGAGGGACTGAGGAGCTGCATTCCGAAATTTTGCTTGATCCGTGTGATTAAAATGAAGTAGTAGCCACAGAGGCTGATGGTTTCTGATGATTTTTTTTCTAGTTACAACTGGGATATTGCTAATACAGTTTCGTTCTAGATATTTGTTCTGGTTTCAGGCTATACATGCTGAAGCACCTAGGTTCTTGCAGTCTGTAGAGCCTGCAGATAAAGCGACCTTTAATGCCTTCTTATTAATCTGGTGTAACTCTTGAAGATCAGAACCAATTATAGTGAGGGATTGATGTGTTGGGTTTTTCCTCTTTCTGGATTGGGATGGAAGTGAGTGGTTTCTGATAGGCTGTGTGCAGACTGGCCAGGTTTTGCCCAGGATTAGTTGAAGGGACAGGCTTAGGTTTTACTCAAACAGGAATTTTGGTTGGAGCTTGTTTTTAAAAGGAGAAGCTGAGTCATAGAAAGACAGCTGCATTTTGTTGCATCCTGAGATTTTACATCTCACCTTGAGATTTTCTCCTGGTATTTAGCTGTTTCCATCTAAGTGAACAAAAGGTAGACCTGCGAATTGCATGGGCGGTTTCTCTTGTTTTGCCGCCTCTGGGCAATTTGCTCTGGAAAAAAAATTGCAAAAATTACTGCTGAAAAATAAAGAAGTTAAAAACAGCTCCCAAAAGAAGTAATGCTGTTTTTAAGAGGAAAATCAAGCCAGTCTGAAACAAAGAAAATGCTTTCCACTGTACAGAAATCTTTAACATGATGTATCCACGTGAGAGGCCAGTTTCAGACTGGTCTTTGATAAAAAGGACTGGGAGGAAGGGTTGGCTGCCAGGTAAAAAATTCCTTGCTACAGAACAAGGGATTTGGGCATCTTAGCATTCAAATCCTCTTCCAAATGCAGTTCCGAATTGAGGTTTCCAGCCCCAGCACCCAAACCCCACCCTGTTTGTGGCTGGTGGGCTGCAGAGGCTTTGTGTGCAAGAGTCCATGAGTCAGGAGAGAGGAGGCTTTGCCATAGCCAGCTGTGTGCACCTCCCTTCTCCCTTTTTTCTGGATGCATCCAGGAAGCATTCCTTTTGCTGTGGGAGAATTGATCTATGGGAACTGCTCCCTCTGTTCAATGACAGAGTAAGCCAAAGCCCATCCCTGATATCTAGATAAGGCAGAGACTGAAACAGAAACCCTTATCACCGTTATTCTGGAGGAGATGGGAGCCCAACTTCCGTGCCCTCAAACAGGGTGGAATAGCAGGCCTGAGTGTAGGCCAGCACTCTTCAAAACCCCACGATACTGTACACTGAACCCTGCCACCCACGGGCTGTTTGGAGGGTGGTAAAGTATTTCCATTTTCTTTTCGAGGAAAACTGATAACTGAAGCATTGAAATCTTAGAGGCTGTTGGTCCTTAGATGAGTTCAAGGCAAACCCTTCCTAGAAACTTTGTCAGAGGTCAAACAGATGCTTCAGTAACTCAAGTTCTGGGAGTCGTCATCACTGTGAAACTCGATGGAAATTCCTTCTGCTGCCTCCCTTCTTGGCCTTCACTCAGCCACTATTGCCCAGAGTGAGATTTATGCACTCAGTAATTTGCTGTTGGAAGCAGGGAGTCATCATGGATTCTTTTGAATAAAGCTAGCTCATTAACTTGTTTCAAGTTTGTGCCGACTAATGTGGCTTCTTTCTTAAGCTGCTACCTTAAGGTCTAATGTGGAGTGTCATTACGAGAATAACAGTATCAGATCAGTCAGTTTGAAAAACACTTTGCATACAGATGGCCTTTCTTTTAAGTGCTTGATGTCAAAGTAGAAAATAATGAGCATCTTGCAAACATCTGAACCTTTGGGCTATTGAGGACAAAGGAGCACAAAAGCATTAGTACATGGTTGAAGGCAATGAGACTCATTACTCAAAGTATGGGCACTCTTCTGGGCCTCTTCCTGAGGAGATAAATATTTACATCATTTGTAAGGAAAGCAGGGAAACAGCATACAGAATGTATATTTGATTTGCAGAGGAAGGAAGTAGGCATATTAAAATGTGCTGATTTATGTGCTTGCATATTCTTTGCAAATGGATTTGTGTGAAATGTTTGGGAAGAGATGAGTCTTCCTGCTCAGCCCTGGCTGTCATTACAGGGACACCTGCAGCTCAGCTGCTCTACCGTGCCCTGGCTGAGCTGCAGAAACCACTGCGAGGGCTGTGGGAGGGTAATGATGTTTCCAGCCAAGGCAAAAGAGCTAGCTGAGATCAGAGGTCCCTCTGCATGTTCTTATCTGTGAGAGTCCTTGTGTAGGCAGCGCATGTTCCTTGCCTTCAACAGCCCCTCTTCCGAGGATCCTGCAGTTCACATCAAATGGGATGACCGTGTCCCAGGGTGACACAGCAAGCCTGGAGGGCTGGGGGTTGAAGTGAACTGCCTTGGCTTGCCTGTCCATCATTGTCCACAGGGACTGTCACCTATAAGCATGTCTCACATCTATGAATTTCTGTGGAAGCAGGACAGAGACAAGTCAAGCTTTTCACCATTGTGAGGCAGGAGAAACATTGAGCTTTCTTTGGACTGCACAGGCTTTCAACATGTTGCCTAGATGAGAAAGGCCCTAAACTCACAATCGTGTTGCTGGTGTCAAGGCCTGTTTGCCCTGGCTTAGCCTCTCTCCCTGGGAGAAGGTTCTGGGGTTTGTGCATGAAGCCAGCAGTGTTAGAGCCAGCCCGAGCTGGCTTTGTGCACAAAAGTGCAACATGTTGAGTCCTGTCTCATGTTCTGTGTGGGATGGGATTCCTCTGTGATACTGCTGGACTACAACTAAGCAGCCTGCATCAGGCAAAGACATCTTTCAGTGAGCAACCATGGAGTATGGCAGGGACTGCAGAGGTGATTAATACTGCTTTGGACCTCTTTCCCCTGCAATAGCCTTTCTGTTCTCCTGAAATAGTCTTTCTGCTCTCCTGTCCCTTCTCCTTTTTCCTGCCTTTCCGAGAAAGGTTTGTCGTGGAAGCTGGGTTTTGTGTAGCTTTTGTTCTTGTACTGCCATGGATGTTGGTATGTCCACATCAGTATTCAGCACTTAGGTTCTTCATGAGTGAAACTGGGCCAGTGATTATTTCTGCCTTTGAGAGTTCAAATGCACCTTGCAGTAAACATAAGGGTTTGAAGTGCACAGCATTGTCTTACAGCCTGCAGCCTCTGGAAACCTGGAGATCCTCGTGCATGTTTCATGAAAGGTAACTAAGGAAAGGCAGCATCTTGTCAGTAGGTTTAGTTTGACCTTAGGAGAGAAGGTACCTCCACTGTAGGATTCACAAACCAAGAAATGTTGAAGTGGTTGAACTTATTCATGGATGCACCGTCTTTGAATTTGCCCGTTACGTGCCTTGTGTGCATTCGTATGCACGAGGATCACTCTCTCGTGTCTCTCATTGGTAATGTCTGCTACAGAGTTAATTGTTGGATTAGCAAGTTTTTAGTGATTGCTTACAGGTTATAGTGGAAATCTTGGGTAATGAGAAGCACAGGATTTTACAGATGAAGAATGAAAAGAAGACGAGCTGGGGAGGATGGCAGCTATACACAAAGCCAGGAATGGATAAGAAGTACCCATTCCAACTCTGTGTTTCTATCTCCCTGTGCTCCAGTCTTTCACCTTTTTTCCAGATTGGCTGGCTGGCAACACAGGGTGAGGCATCAGCTGGCATGGCAAACAGTGTACAGTTTATCCAACATACCAGAGTGTGAGAGCAGGGAAAAGGGAATAACCACGATTTTCTCTAAGTCATAAGCCTGAAAGGGCAGTATCTTTTGTTTTCTGTGTCGTTCACTTAAAAAAATAGTGAGGATTTCTCATGTGCTGTGTCATATAATCCAATCTGTCTCACTTGGCCTTGTTCCAGTAGCAACTATAAATGCAGAGAAAGTGAATGCTGCAGCATCAGAGAAATCTCATTGGATTTGTTAAGTAAAACAAGGAAGAGGTACCTGTGAGGCAGACAAATAAGGACCTGTTCCAAAGCCCCTGGTGAGGCAGTGGGAAGGCTCATCTGTTTCTTAGAGGCTCCTGCTAAGCCTGCAGAGCAGGGAAATGTAGTGTGTTTTGTGGTTATTTTGTAATTACTGTATCAAGGCACTTTGACTTGAATGTCTGATTATCTGTGTATTTGGAAAGTGCCAAAAATACCCCAGTTGCCCTGTTGCACATGACCAACTCACATCCAAGAGCTGTGTAAGTCTTTATTTCACTGAGTTTACTGAGAGATGACAACTCCTTGCAAAATAAGGCTAGAAATGCTAGGGCAGTTTTCTGTTGCCAAATTCTGTTGCAGCTGCTGAAGCATATATATATATTAAAAATAAATAAATCAGGGGAAACAGCTTCCCTTCCTGCTGTGAAATAGTTGTATTGTTTGTGTGACTATGTAGTAAACATGAGAAATACAGTGTCATAATAAACCTAATTTTTGTTGTAGTTCCCATGGGACTGTGCAATCATTGTGGGGAACAGCAAATGTACTTGTCCTGTCTTCAGTGGTTAGGTGACCTTAGGTAAAGTACTACTCTTCATTAACCATCTGCCTTAGGGCATTGGCAGACAAAGGCTCTGTCCCCCGTTTTCGGGGTGTCTGGGCAGCAGCTGCTCTTACAGCCTGGGCTGGGATTTTTCTGGAGCAGAACCTTTCTTCTCTGCTCTGACTCAGGGCATTTGAGAGACCCAGTACCATGGATGAGTCTGACCTGGCAGGAATGTTCTGAAGTACTTTGTCTTCAGACATCTTTATGACGGTGAATATTTAGCTGCCTTTTTTTTTTTTTTCCCCCTTGAGAAATCAGTAAGTTTTTTCAGTTAATAAGGAAGAATTAAACCTTAGGATGCAAAACTCACAAACAAAGGTATATTTTTTCCCAAACCAGCCTTCACAGATCACATGAGACTTCCAAAGGCCTCCTGCAATGCAAAGCTCTTTTTGCCAACTCTGTTCTTTGTCCTTGTGGGACAAGGGATAAAATAGAATGGACTACATTGATATCTATCTACTTCATGACTATAGATACAGTTAAATATGTGGTTGATTTTAATGGTGCATTTCTGAAAGTTGAAGTATATAAAAATAATAATCTTACTGCATCCAAAAGAGAACTATCCTGCTGTGCAAATATCTTTTTCCAGATAAACTGAGGCTTTGTCAGAAATCAGACAGACTCGATTTTAGGCTTCAGGATAACCTTAGCAACAAGGTGTTCTGCTATTCAGAAGCCCGTGTGGAACATAATTGATGTCTGGCAGGACTTCACTTAGTTCTGTAGATTTAAAGCAGGAATGAGTTGGCCTCCCAGCGTTCCACACTGCATAGGAGGTCAGCAGCCCAACAATAAACTGGATTATGCCATAAAGCACATTAAAATATATATACAGTTCCAATGCCTTCAGTTTTCTATCCTGAAAAATACTTCCGTTTATGCCACTTGATTTCATGGGTTCATTGTTTCTGTGGATGTGAACAGTAAGCTTATTGTTTAAACTGTTTAGGAATGCACAGTTAAATCAATATGGGACACAACTGTGTCTTTTTTTTGGTGATGCAGCATACAGTGTTTTGAAACTGACTCAATTCTTGAAGCCTGTCATGGTGGTTCTCCAAAATAAGGCCTTTTTTTGCTGCCTATATGCAAAAGCAGCAACCATCACCCTTGAAACGCCCCAACTTGCCCAGTTTAAAAGTACAAGTAACTTATGAAACACTGCTAACCTGTAACAGATGTCTGCACCTGGAAGTCTGTCTTAGGGAATGTGGGGAGCCTATTAAGTCACTGAAACATTATCTTAACACAGAGGGCTATTTCTACTGCTCATTTTTTTCACTGCCTTGTGAATCTCAAACACAGAGATTGTTTCCAGAGCTGCTTTGCGCTTAGAGATGAACCGGATCAACATGGTGTAAATATTCCCTTTTCCCTCAGCCAGAGTTGGAGTTAAGAAATCAATAGGCTAATAACCAAACTCAAATCTCAGGGATTGACTGAGTGCACTGTGTACACAGTCACTTAGCTCGTGGCTCACACAGGGGTTTCAAAAGTGAAGGCCACACTGTGGATTGTAGACAGATTGAAGCCTTTCTCATTGCCCACACTAAAACGAAGCAGATTGTGCTACGGTTTTACACCCCCCTCTCACTTATTACTAGAGTCTTGTCCAATATTCTGTTGGGAAAACTTTATTAGACTAATATAACCTTTTCATCACAAGGAAGGCAAGTGCCTCAGTCTATTTTGGTTAGTTGCACCCAGTACCCATTCAGCCAGCTGAAGAGGTGGGATTTTCTGTTCCCAAGTCTGGCAGTGGTTATTTTGAAGAGCGGCAAAACAGTCCCCGATGTTGCTCTCCAGGTCTGGAATTCTTTCTTTGTAATCACGACATTCAAGGACATGGAAAATGTAAATGCTCTGTGTGCTCTGCTCATGCTGCTTAATACTTTCCTCCTTGGAAACAAGAAGAGCTGCTGTCACTGCAAATGCCACCTCACCTGGGGAGCTGTGTACTTCTTGCAGCTTTTTACAGGGGAAACACAACCCTAGGTTTGGGCCTTCTATGCTGTCTCCAAGTGTTTTCTGGAAGAGTGCCTTAAATGCATCGTCTGTGTGAATATTTGTGCTGTTCCAGACCAGCAGGATGGAGTGCTGTTGAAATGTAGGCGTGTCAGCTTAGAAGTTTGATTTGAAAAGTCATAAAAAAGAAAGAATCAGTTTGTCAAACAGATGCTTTCATACACCACTTGGCAGCGTTTGTTTCCTATTTGAGGTTCTCATCTGTTTGTACTGCAGATAATTGAACCTTCTAAATTCAGCCCAGCAAATCCTGTAACAAAGGATGTTACAGGAATATTTATCCTTTACTTTCTTTTGTGATAGCTTAATCTCCAAATTGCCACAGGCAATTCCTTCATTTCTGCTTGAGAAAACCAAATTACACGGGCAGTTTGAAAAGCAGACTGTAATTCTGTTTTGAGAAGACAGTGCTGACAGATTAGTCTGCCTGTGCAACCTCAGGACTGTGATATCTGCTTAGCCTACAAGAAGACTAGTCAAATATTATTAGATGAAACAAAATAAATTCATTGAAGGTGTTTTCTGAGTTGCAAATCAGTCAAGTATCAGAGTTTTGCTTCAGATGTTTTCACAGTTTTCAGATGATTGTTTGGATTATTTTGAAATTGTCAATAGTTGGCTTTTGTAATCAGTGTTTTACATTTTTATAGAGTGACAAGTGGGGAAATGGGGAAAAAAAAAACATGATTTGCAAATACATCAAAGATCAACAGATCCGTAAGATACCCATGGACCAGGCTGGTTTGAAGCTCTGTTTTCTACTTGGTAACAACTTCTCCATGTTGTAATCTGCTTTGGAATTGTATCAGAATGAAAATATTATCTTCATTACTTAACGAAATGAAACAATGTCCAAATACTTACCTTTCAGAAACTGGACAGACAGACTGCTTAGAAAATCAGTCAGTCTTCCCTGAGAAAGCATCGCTCAAATTGGCATTTTTAAAATGAAATACCTCAACCTTAACAGAGCATGTACAGTAAATTTAAGCAAAAATACTGCCTAGCTCTGGGAAGAGAGTCTATCAAAGAGTAAAGCTGTGCAGTTCCTGATTTAATTTAGACAACTCAGCTGAGTGCAAGCAAAAGGTCTTTTTCATTTTTCTCCGTTATTGTGGTCATACCCTGCTGTACACAAGGAAACTCTTTTCAAAGTGCAACTACGCTTTTGAACCTGAGGCATTTCCTTTTCATATTGCATCAAGTGGAGCTGGTGCATTAACTTGCTACTTACACATGATGAGCATGTTAAAATCATGATTTAGTTCACGGACAAAAAAAAATGGTCCTTCCTACACTTCAGTTCTTATTCTCGACAGTAATTGCAAAGACTAGAATAAATTTTCTCAGCCAGAGAACCCCTTTTGACCTTCCAGTCTGTCATTCTGTGCAATTACACAGGCTGCATAACTGAATAATTCCTTTATCAACCCTAATGCTGACTGAGCTAGACTGCAGAGTGGTCTGATGGGTGGTTGGGGAGCAGCCTCTCTGGTCTGAGGTAAAGCAGGGCAAACACCCAAGTGTGTGATGCTGGGGGAGCTGGAGGCAGTCAGGCACTGGGTGAAATCCCAGTTTGAGGCATTAGCTGGGCAGATGGGTCTTTTTGAAGTTTCCTGTAAACACAAAGACTTTACCCATCGTTCTGGCTGGACGTCCTTGCTTATCAGTGCTAAATTGGGCAACCAGAACACGGTATGACCTGTGCCTACTACTCCATAATAAAAATCAAAAGCAAATGTTGGTTTGGATTAAATAACTTGAAGTAACTTTAAAATAAACTTGAAATAAATTTAAAAGAAATTCCAGTGCCTATTCCAGGCACTGGAATAGGTTGCTTAGGGAGGTTGTGGAAGCCCCCTCTCTGGAGGTGTTCAAAGCCAGGTTGGATGAGGCTTTGTGCAGCCTGGTCTGGTGGGAGGTGTCCCTGCTCATGGCAGGGAGGTTGGAACCTGATGATCTTTAAGGTCCCTTCCAACCCAAACCATTGTATGAGTCTATAAAAAAAATAACCTTTTTTGTTTGTTTGTTTTTCCTTAGACAATGAAATTGCCTCTCTGGAAGTGTGCTGAGTTCTTGCTGCAATGGGCTGTCAGTCTTCTCAGCTGCAGTTCTTACAGGATGGTAAGTGTCACACTGGGTCTCAGATGAGTTGCAGTTAAAAAATCTAAGCCACGGTGGAGTATAATGTCTTGAGCTGTTCCTATTTCTGGTTGTTTCTTGCCACCTGACCGAGGTTTGGCAGAAGAAGGCAGGAAGGTTTCTGCTTGCTCTGATAGAACTGGATCACATTTTGAAGTTAAGCTTTTCATATGCAGCCACATGCACATGGTTGTTCCTTTCAGCACAAGTATCTGTGATGGCTGATGCATCTGGTAGTTTAACCTGCAGGTGTAGAACTAGTTTAACTAGTGGTCAGAGGGCTGCTGTGATTTGGGGCTGATAGTTCCAGCATCTTCCTTGCACATACAATTACTTCTGCTCCCTTTGCGACAGAGAGGTGCAATGAGCAGGTGACACAGAAACTGAGCTGCCTGGTTTTGGGTGCATTGCCAGCTCAACCACCTCTTTAGTGCTGAAAAAGGCATCAAACACTTCAAAGACACCATTCCATGGCTACTTTTGTCCCCATGACCACCTAGGTGCCTTAGTAGGTTTCTGGGCACTGCTAGCTAAAGGTGTGTGGTGATGCCTGTTGCATAGACCACCAGCTCCTGGCCTCTTCTGCAGGGAAGTTTTCTTTCCTTGTCAGTGCAAATTGTTCTCAAATTTCCAAGCAGCAGTGTAATTCCACCAGTTAGCATTCCCCTTTTTTTTTTTTTTAATTTTTTCATCACTGTAATTGTTTAGAATGTTATCTTTACCTTTATGGCAGAAATTTGAGCTGTTTGCTTCTTACTCCCACCAGAATAGGAGAGCAGGAAGTGTCTAAATGGAGGACAATTAATCTCTTGTGAAGGTTCCAGATTTGCAGGGTGTTTGCTAAGTGTTTTTTTAATCATGCCTAGGATGGGTTCTGCTTATATTTCAAATCAGGCAGGCAATGAAACACTCAGTTTTTGGAAGATGGCAAAATCATCCCTCCGCTCTTAGCAGTGTAGCGATGAGTCAGTTGTTAACATAAACAATATGCCTACAAATGCCATGTGGGAAAGAGGACCTCTTTCAGCAGGCAACACACAGACACCTAACCAGGAACAGTCCTTGCACACAAAAGCTTGCAATGGAAAGGCCACAGGTAAGTAACGAGGAGAGAACCAGAGAGGGAAAGCCCAGCACAGTACATCAGCATTGTCAGTTCAGAGGGTGCAGAGAGAAGAAATTTTGAAAAAACCTTTGAGGATTTTTGAGTTTTTTTGGCAGGGTCGTTTTGATTTGCTGTCCCTTTATAGAGATATTTTAGCTTTGTAACCACTGTGTTAGCTGCAATTTCTGTTTCTAAGCAAGAGGTATTTTCTGAGCAAATGTCCTGAGCCTGGAGCTCCAGCACCGCACAGAAGGTTGTGGTTCAGTGAACGGAGCCTGTCTGCACTGCTTGTGGAAGGCCCAGAGCATGGGATAGAAGAATATTTCCATTAATGCATGGAACAGTTTATTAGATATGAAGATTGAATTAAATGAAATGCAGTCTGAGCCCTTGGCCTGAGCTGTGGGTACAGGTGTTTTCCTTCCCTTTACGGACCCAGGATGCTGACAGCTTCAGAGGCAGGTGTCCAGAGAGATGAAACATTTATTTCCTCAGTGAAAAACACCATGCTGCTGAGCACTGTGAAGGGGGGGGGAGAGCAGAGAGTTATTTCTGTCTGGCCTCTGCTAGTCTGGCACGTGTGGCTGAAGACTTGGTTTCTTTTAATCAGATAGCCAGGATTGATTGATAGCAGTTATCAGGGTTTTACACCTGTAAGCATTGTCTACCAGATTAGAGCAAAGATACCTATCTGGAGGCTTTTTCTCTGTCTGCAGAAAGGGCAAGTCTCTTCCAGCTCTTCTAAAGGTCTGTCTTGACTGTGACAGGCCCTGTCTGAAAGTCTGGAAGACCCCTGTTGTAGAGATTTGGGCGTGGGGCATGGTGAGGAAACACAAGGTGCTGCTCCTCTGCTGAACTCCCTGCTCCACCTCTGTCATGGAGGATTATGTGGATTATTTCAAGGCAGTATGGGGTAAGAGAAGAATGTGTATCAGGTACACGTTTGGTGACATCCAAATTAATTAATATTTCTGGGAGATAGTTGGAGTCTTTGGACTCCAACAGCTGCTGGAAAGCTCAGTATTTGGAAACTGAGAGTGTTTATCAAACCACAGTACAGGAAGTTTTTACTGTGTAGGTAAACCACATATGCTCCCTGCCTTTCAAAATTTTCTTTATCAAAATTGTAGAGAGATAGCATAGCTGTAGGAATTTTTTTCTTCCTCTTTCTTCCTTTTTTTTTTTCTCCTTTAATTGACAACACATCTATGGTCATTTTTGAGACTGAAGACTTAAGAAAGCTCCTTGCCCATGGTGGGGCAAATAGTTTTTATAGTTTTCAAGCAGATCATAGAATCATATCATAGGATCCCAGAATGGTTTGTGTTGGAAGTGACCTTAAAGATCATCTAGTTCCAACCCCTTGCATGGCAGGGACACCTCCCACTAGACCAGGTTGCTCAGAGCCCCATCCAACCTGCCCTTGAACACTTCCAGGGATGGGGCTTCCACAACTTCCCTGAGCAACCTGGGCCAGTATCTCACCACCCTCACAGTGAAGAATTTCCTCCTAATGTCTAACTTAAATCTCCCCTCTTCCAGTTTTAATCCATTCTCCCCTGTCCTCTCGCTACAAGCCCTTGTCAAAAGCCCCTTCAGGTAGTGGAAAGGGCTCTAAGGTCTCCCCAGATGCTTCTCTTCTCCAGGCTGAACAGCCCCAACTCTCTCAGCCTGTCCTCATAGGAGAGGTGCTCCAGCCCTCTGATAATCTTTGTGACCCTTCTCCTGATTCTCTCCAGGAGTGCCATGTCCTTCTTATGTTGGGAGCTCCAGAACTGGACACAGTTCTCCAGGTGGGGTGTCACAAGAGCTGAGTAAAAGGGGAGAATCCCCTCCCGTGACCTGCTGGCCACACTTCTTTTGATGCAGCCCAGGATATAGTTGGTTTCTGAGCTCCAGTGCACATTGCTGGCTCATGTTGAGCTTCTCATCAACCATCACTCCCAAGTCCTCCTCCTCTGGATTGTTTTTGATCCATTCTCCACCCAGCCTGTATTTGTGCTTGGGATTGCTCTGACCCAGGTGCAGGACCTTGTACTTGGCCTGGCTGAACTTCATGCACTTTGCACAAGCCCACTTTTCAAGCTTGTCATGGTCCCTCTGGAAGGCATCCCTTCCCTCCAGCATGTCAACCTCACCACACAGGTTCTTTCTGGTCATCAGTTGCTGCAGCAAATTCAGACCCAAGTGCTATACAGTGTATAATGCCAGAATATATATAGCGTTTAGCTCTGTTCAATCCAAGCTGATATAAGAAACATTGATTCTTCCCTGGAAGCTGAAGCTTGGCTGATGCCAAGGCTGAAATATACTGTGGTGAGAAAGCAAGTTAGAGAAATGAAAATACAGCTGTTACTTCCATGCATTGTTCATCAGAGATGTTATGTGTTGACAGGTGTGTACCTTTTCCCAGTCATTTGGCATATTTTTTCTCCCTCCCTCTTCAGACAGAGTGGTTTCTATAATTAGCATTCAAAATATGGAAGGTGGCAGGGCAGCATTTTTGTTGTCACTGAAGCTGCCAGCTTGGATCTCCTCATCTTTGGCAAACGCCATTACAACTGCTTGAATGAAGCACCAGCACCAACGTGCACCGTGGGACTGGGACCCTTCAGCACTTAGTACCTTCCCAGCCTTGTTTTTTTTCCAAGGAACAGCTCACAAACAGTTTCACATCTCAATCAAATTGGTGGCTGCAGGTAAGGACAGCAGCAGAGCCACACCAAAAAGGAAAAGGTCTGAACTGAAAGACAGGCCAGGAGGGTTCTGCCACAGCCCTGCATCAGTTACTGTCGTACTGTGGGCTGGGGCACTGTTACCTTCTGCATTGTTTCCTGCTCTGTGTTCTTCATTCTGCCTTCATTTTGCAGCTTATGTCCCAACAGAGGTGAGTCACTACTAACAGGAGACCTAAATTCCACCCTTTCCAAACCCAACAGCTTCTCCCACTTGAGCAAAGGAAGGTCACCAGGCCGTACCTCCTGTCACCCCCCTGGCTCTCACACTAGACTCTAAGAGTGTGTGTAGGTTCATTTAGCCTGGTCTCAGCTCTCTTGTGATTCATCTCTGTGCACCTAGGCAGAAATCTGGGGTCAGCTCAGCCACTCCACTGTAAAATGCACATACTCTTCTCAGTGCAGTTTATATGTAACTGTTTTGTTTTTCTTCTATCATGCAGGGAGGAGCAGGGGCAGGCTGCTCCATAAAGGAGACAAGCTAGGACCCCAGGCTGACAGCAGGGCAGGACCTCCCAAACAAGGGCACAGCCCCACAGCATCTGCATGAGAAGAGCAGAGCTGGTCCTGTCCAGGGTCAGCCACAGCCTGGGGATCGCCAGAGCAGCTGGAGCAAGGAGGAAGGGCTGGAGTCAAGAAAGGTCAGCAAAGCCAGGTATGACGTAGCACACCCACAGCATCGCTCAGGGACAGGCCTGGGCCTGCGTTTAAATGTGATTCCAGTGTGATTAGATTGAAGTAATTCCTACTGTTTTGAGAGGGTTATTTTCTGGGGGTTTGTCACCCGATGCTATGGGGACAGGCAGGTTCTTCAAAGGATCCTTGGTAGAATGAGAACAACTGTCCACAAGACTGTAGTTATAGTTAGAGCTTTATTATGATATAAAGTTTTTAGCAAGCAGCGTGACTTATCATGACACAGAATTTCTAAGCAATTAGTACAGCTTTCCTGTTACATCAAATTTCAGTTACCTAGACTTTTCAGTCACTTGGACCCTCTGCAGATCAGGTCAAATTCTTAATAATCAGCATGTGATGAAGTCATAATAATTTAGACACTGATGTTAGAAATTACAGGCGTCACCCAGTCCACAAAGGAAGAAAAATGATGGGAGGCAGTGTCATGGTACTCGAGCTGATGGTGTTCCCTATACCACATGGGATGGTGTGAAGGTCTCAGCAGTTGGCTGCTGTTGGATCCACCTCAACAACCTATTGGATAAGGTGATGTATCTATACCTTTCAGTTTAGGAATTTGGTCTTTACCATCTCCATAAGTCAGTGGATTCTGAAGAGGCTTCCAGACAATCGATGTGTGAGTATTTGGGCTGCAGGTGGTAACGGCTGTACAGTGATCCTTAATTCTCCATATCCATTGTGTCCTGCCTGAGGACCCATTTAGTCTTTTCCTTTAAAACAGAAACCGAGGCAACACAATATAATGAGGATTTTAACCATATCCCTCTCATCCATGTACTTTACTTCCCTATTTCATAATGGAAAAGATCTCCCTGGATGGGATCGCTTCCCTCTGATGCACAGACTGCACCGCTCAGCTCGGGGTCATCCACAAGCTGTCTGTGTCACTGGTGAAGAACTGAAATAGTACCAGTCTCAGTACAGACACAGCAATAAGCTTTGGGAATCCAGGCAAGGCAAACTTTGACAGGCAAAACGGGGCTCATTTTCTCAAACTACAAGTGAAGGACAAAGGACTGGGTGGCAGGGGTGCAGGAAGTGTGGGATGCCTGGAGCTCTGAAAACCCTTCGTGGTAGGGTTTTCAACTGAGCTCAGCGGGATCAGGCATCCCTGTTTGATTAGATTCTTTGAAAATCCCAGCCTAGATAAAATGCATTATAAAAACTACCTGCAAAATCAGGGCTGTTCTGGCACCCTTTCTTCCCATTACTCCCCATACGTTTTCCTTATTTTCTGGTATTCAGAAAGGAACACAATTTGGGACAACACAGCTTGAAAAGTTGTCTGTTTTCCTTAATTGCGCAAATATGATCTGAAAGGTACTCCAGTTTATCTGAAGAAGGACTGCACTGGGGAATGACCTTATCTGGAGTTTGGCCCCTATAGATCCTCACAGAATAAGACATGGTGATGCTCTAATCCTGTAGGAGATCTGAGTAGGCTGGTCCTTGAACTAACCTGCATTCCTCCCGGATTTCAGGAGCCTCTGTGACATGCTTCCAAGGTTGCTCCCTGAACATGCTGAGTTCTGGCAGATGGGATGGGCCCTAAAGGTGTTTTTATCTTCTGCTAGTATTGAAATTGAAGTCTTTTTTAGGTGACTTACATCCTACCAAAAATAGAATTGCATCCCCCCTAAAAATGTCCCTCAAAAGCAATTTTTTATCCTTTATTTCTCAAATTTCACTCCTGCTTATTTCTCTAGCTGCAACAATAATTAATAGCATGGAATGAACAAGAGGGTCAATCAGAAAGGGGAATAAATGGAATGTGACTGAAGATGCTTACTTTTTGTCATTTGGGTAGGAACCTGGTTGGTGTTCAAAATGTCTAGGCAGCAGCAATATGAGTACAACCAGAAGAAGACCCAGGAGCCGGTGAGCTCAGTTCAAATATTCCGACTGTATCTCAAATATTTCAGCTGAAGAGAGCTGTAGAATAACAGGTTGACCAGTTGGAGGAACAGGCTTATGCTTCCCAAAAGAAGCTAAAAGAGTAGTGCCAAGGACCCACTGCTGAACCAATTGAAATGTATGTTAAATCAAGAAGTGAGTTGATTGGATTAGTCATGCTTTTAGTGGAGGACTTTTTTATACATCTCATCAGCAGGTATTTTTGTCTACAGATGAAATTATTTCTTAATGCAACAAGGGGGACACCCTCAGCCACACTGGCTTGGAGCTACCCTGAGCCTCAACAGTCAGACCCCCAGGAGGGCCCCAATGCTCAGAGCCTTGGCAAATCTTGTGATTGTCTCCTTTTTCCAGCTCCACAGCCTAGCTGGATGCTGTAAACAGCAGTGATGTTTTCATTGTCTGATATCAGAAGAAAATTGGAAGTATTAACAACAAGTAGCCTTACATGCTGAAACATTACCATAAATACTGTGCAAGCAACACTGTTTCAGCTGCTCTGAGGGATTCATAGAGGAAAACAAATGGAAGTTCTTCTCTCCATCAGTCAGTATCAGGAGTAATTGTTTCCGAGTCCGTAATCACAGTTCTCTTTTCTCTCATGTCACGATAGATGGAAGGTAATCGCATTTTAGTCCCATCTTTGCTCCAGCCCAGTTCTAGAGCAGTGAGCCACCCCTGGCTGCAGGGGAGTTGCCTCTGGTTTCAGCTGGTTAACCCAAAGGGCTGAATTAGGTTTCCTACTGATCTCAAATGTTCAGATATCATGCAAGTTGCGTATCTCCTTCGAAACAGAAACCTCTTGACATTTTTGTCAGAACGGGCTTACAGAGCATGAGTTTCACAACACAATAAATAAACTCTGCTGGGCATAAATCATCTAGGTAGTTCACAGCATGTTTCACTTAATCCCATCATTGCAGGGTTCTTCTAGATCCTCCATTATCAAATCCTGCTGGTTATTCACCCAATTTCCTTTCTTAACTGTCTTCCCCTTCTCCTTAGCATTTTGACAAGCTTGATCCTGGCCTGTCTGATAGTTGGCAGCTGGCAAAATGGCATTGCTTAGGCCTCGCTGAGAGTAGACCTCCCTGTGAACCATCTCCCTGGAGCAGAGCTGAAGTTTAAAGGCTGCCTGAAAGCCTCGGCGAAAGTTTTCATTAAAGAAGCCATAGATGATGGGGTTGATGCTGCTGTTGAAAAAGGCCAGCCAGTGAGCAAAAGGGTAGATATAAATGTTGATAATCTGCAGCTGGATATCTGAAAGGTTGGCGTAGTCTGAGAGCATCATCAGGGTCCACAGGGGAAGCCAGGACAGGGTGAAAAGCAAAGCCACAATAATGAGCATTTTGATGACTTTTTGTTTCTTCTTTGACACGCTGTGCCGCTGCTCCTGGCTGTGTTTTCCCACCACGGGCATGGCTGTGTTGAAGAGAGCAATGCTAATCCTGGCATACATTATAATAATGAGTGACAGGGGAGCCAGGTAGATGTTGGCAAACAGAATCGTCGTGTAGATCTTCCTCATCCCTGGGTTAGGCCAGTCCTCCCGGCACCAGTAGACGGGGCGGGTTTCATTGCCATAGCCAAGGATCACCCTGAAGTGCTTCTCTTCTTGCACGTGCAGCATGACTGCAGAAGGACACATGATTGCCACAGCCAGAATCCAGATGACTGCTATGATGGCCACCGCAGTGGAAATGGTCAGCTTCTGCTTGAATGGGTAAACAATGCACCGAAACCTGTGGCAGAGACCCCCAGGGCACAGGGGAGAAGCCATGTAAGGACTCCTTCATCAAACAGGCAAGCATAAACACACATTTTAAATTGTATGGCTTTCAAAAGTATAGATGGAATAATCTCCTCATCCCACATAAACGGGAGGAGTTGCATTTAGCTGCTCTGTTGAAGAGCTGTGTTGGTAAAAACAATCTTAAAAAAAAGTCACATTTGCTGTTAACGTGTCCACGTTGTGATCTGCTTCCATATCAGCCTGCTGCATCTGCTACTTCATTTAACCAAAGCAGGTACTTGTGCCTCTGCTATCTAAGAAACCATCTTTAAGGAACCATAGCTAAGTGCTGTCTTTAAGAGACCCCAGTTGAGGAACAAATTGCCACGGCAGCTCTTTAGACCTGGCTGTGTGTTGTTTGCCTTAATAGCACTAGGAACAAAATGCATCTAACTTATTGCAGTGTTGTGTGGATTAATGAATGGGCCTCGGCATGGCCAGAGGGAGATGAAAGCAACAGCTTACAGGCTCTTACCTGTCCACAGCAATAGCAACTAGAGTGAAGACAGAGGCAGAAACAGAGATTCCTTGGACCATCCCGCTCATCTTGCAAACCAGGCTCCCAAATGGCCACCCTGGAAGGAAAGCAGCAGTTGAAATTGCTGCCACCTCACTGCAGCACTGTGCTTGTAGGCATAAGGGGAAATTTCCACCCCAGAATTCATGTATTGCTTTTCCTCTGTCAGGCCAGAGCAGGGGTTGGGGAGGCAGAGGTTATGTAAATAAATGCTTTGCCAAATGTCTTGGGTGAGCTTCTGGAGCTCCCACAAACAACAAAGCAAATATTTGTGGTTTACCATCCCCTTAAAATGAGATCTCAGGACAATAAAGGGAACTGACCACTTCAGTTGATTGTTCTTTGTATCTGGCTTGTGGCATCTGCCTAGTCTTCCTAAACATATAACCTGGTAGTGGGAGAATCCCTTCCCAGACATGAGGCATGTGAAAGTCAGCAAGGACAGCCCCGGTCAGAAGGTGGCTTAGAGGCTTTTCTTCCTCACCTCTGACTCCCAGTGATTTGAAATGCCTTCAGAGCCCACCCAGGAACACGCAGGGCCACTAGAGATGCCAGCACTCAGAAATCAAGTCCCCTCGAGCTCTTTCTGCCTGGTGGTATGAACCAGCCTACCTGCAATGATATTGTCCAGGAGGGTGGTGGGCATGCAGAAGATTCCCACCAGTAAATCGCTGACAGCCAGGTTTAAGATGAAAAGGTTTGTAACTGTACGCATGTGTTTGCTCCTCAGGACAATAAAGCAAACCACTCCGTTGCCAACCATGCAGAGCAGGAAGATCAGGAGGTAAGAGATGATGAAGACAGCTGCCACTAAAGGCTGATGAAGATAGAAGTCCACGTAGGAGATGTTGCCTTCTAAGTAGAGGTACTTGTATGTCCCATTATAAATCAGCGCGTGAAGCCAATCGAGTGAAGCGTTTGAGTCCATTTTCTCACTCAAGTTGTAATGTGCCTGGAAAGATAATTTTTAAAAGGTCATTTTAGTATGCTTGAAATTGATCTGAAGAAATGTGATTGGTTTGGATATCCCGTGTGCTGAAATACATGCCAAGCTTCTCTGTAGTCATCCCTCTGTGGCTTATTTCAACAGTCCCTGTTCTAATCCTCCCCAGGTAGGAAAAGCAACAAGTACTATTAGTTGAGTTGTACAACACAGGCCTACAAAAGTGACTGGTGGGACTGCTGAATATTTCTTCCTTCTGCAGGGCTCTGTAAATTAAGGGCTTCCTTTCCCAAAAGAGAGGACAGCCAGACAGGATATAAACTGGCCTATTGTGTCATGTCAGGTAAAAAAACCAACAACCTGCACAGTGTGAGAAAAAAATAATAATCAGAATTCTTGAGAAATCCATTTACTCAACATCTTGAGTAATCTGGCACTTAGGCAACAGTGAGATTGCCATGAAAAGCAGTGATTCAATTAAAGCTTTCTGAAGTGCCACAGACATTCTGCCTCCTTCCAATCCCATGTCGCTGCAAATGAAATATTTTTGCGTGCGGTTGGTATTGGACTACAGCTGATTTTACTTTCCTGCTTATAAGCTACACAGATCAGGAGATGAGTTTGCAAACAGGAAGGACTTGACTGTGAGTAAAAGATGCTGAATTACAAGACAGCCAGGTTTATTTCCTAGCTCTGCTACCAAATTCCCGTGTGATCTTGGGGAATTTGTAATCTCTCCGTGTTGCAGTTTTCCTGCTATGAAATGTAATACCTTTCCCTCATGGTTTGTTCACACTCTAATTTCTGCCATTTTATATTTTATTAGGTTACTGTTGGCAAAAACTACAAGCTTTGTCTAAGAGACACTCTGTTCAAGTCTGCACTTGCTTGATATTTTATCATCTCGGTTCCAAGCTCCAAGCGTCCATCCCTGCTGTGCTGTAGTAGCCAAGGCTTTTGCTGGTGTGATGGCTTCAATAGAAGGGACAAAAGAGTTTTTGTTTGACTACTTCATGAACCTGAAAGAATAAATTTAAGGCAGGTACAGAGTTTGTATGCCCCAAACTTACTTCCAAATTTAATTGATTGAGATTAATCTTGTAGGCCACAACCTGTTTTCTTGCCCTGCGGAACCTATAGTTCCACAAGATGCTGCACTGAAATTCTACATCAAATCTTAACTGTGATGAACTTCTAACATGTATATTATACAAAAGTACCAGCCTACGTAACAGGCCAACACTGGCATCTTGGCATTTGCAGGTGACAGCAGATAACTTGGCTTGGAGGTGTTCCTAATTTAAAAGAACAGCAAAAATCATTCATGGCAGAAGGCATAAACTTAATGTCTGGGTGCAGGTGCCCTCAGGACACTTAGAAATTCCTTAGTGTAAATGGAATTTAAATTAAAGCACAAGTATCCAAATCCTGATGAGCTTGTGTGTGAGGGAAGGAAAGTGCTGGCTTAGACCTCTTTCCTTACAAAAGGAAACTTGGAGATAGCCATTTTTTTTGTTCAGCTGAGGTTTCAGCTGCCTCCCCAGATACCTGATGATGAGGTAGGGGCTGCTTTTCCCATCTCTGTGGGGTAAGAGTGGAAGGTGACATTCTGTTGTCACTCCATGTAGGGCAGCTCTCTCCCCAGGAAAAGAAAATTAGTGTTAGGTACCAAGGGCAGGTGGTTTTTCTTCATTCGTCTTGCTGGGTTGTACTTAAAAGAGCTTCTAATTTACCTTCTGTCTCTGCCTGTTGTTTCCTGATGTATTTACTCACACTCAATCCTCAGGAAAGCATTGCAGCTTCACTGTATTTTTGCTTGGTTTTGAATGAAATTCAGTAACATTAAAGCCTCTGCAAGTGTTTTACTTTCAGGTAGAAAGTGCAGTTATTTATAAACTATAGATATTTATAACATTTATTCTGGTATGCCTCAGGATTGGAACAAGCAGACTAATGGAAATAAGGTCATGCTCTGGTGTCTTCTGCCTTTTTAGTACAGTGTTTGGAATGGGTCTGTATTTCTACATATTCATTAAAATGACTGCACACCAGGGTAGGTAGACAAGAATCTGAAATCTCTCACACACACAAAAATGACTGCTTGAATGTTTTAACAAAGCAATACGTACAGGCTAGCTGCGGTGGCCATATATTCTCTTTGGTTGTCCTTATGGAGAAAGACTATTTAGTGTTTTCTATTCACTATCTTTTCAGAATTATTTTTAAAAAATGTATTCAAAGGAATTTTGTGCCAAATGCTTTAACTAGCCAGAGACCAGAGTCAAATGCTGGGGAAAGTATTTTAATGCCAATTTTACTGTTCACTCGAGCTAGCAAGCACTGATGCACTTGCATCCAAACAGAGCTGAGAAGAAAAGTGTCAGCAGAATTCCAATACAGGTATCTGACTATAGTAGTTTATGCTGTTCCTTAATCACAGATCTGGAGCTGTGCTTTATAAATCCCAGGAGATGCTGCATCACCCAAATCCTATTTAAAGCTCAGCATCTCTTGTGCTTCCTTTTGGCCCATGACAGGAAACAGCCTTACTGCTGCTCCCTTTCCTTGTCATCCCCCAGCCTGTTTCCCAGGGCAGTGAGGAGCTGGAGCCCAAACTCTCCCTTCCCCAGGAGGTGACCATCCAGTTCATCATGTTAGAAATCATCAAATCAGAATCACAGACTGGTTTGGGTTGGAAGGGACCTTAAAGATCATCTACTTCCAACCCCTCTGCATGGGCAGGGACACCTCCCACTAGACCAGGTTGCTCAGAGCCCCATCCAACCTGCCCTTGAACACTTCCAGGGATGGGGCTTCCACAACTTCCCTGGGCAACCTGGGCCAGTGTCTCACCACCCTCACACTAAAGAATTTCCTCCTAATGTCCAACCTAAATCTCCCCTCTTCCAGTTTTAATCCATCACCCCTTATCTTCTCACTACACACGCTTGTAAAAAGTCCCTCCCCAGCTTCCCTGTAGCCCCTTCAGGCACTGGAAGGCCACTATGAGGACTCCCCAGAGCCTTCTCTTCTCCAGACTGAACAGCCCCAACTCTCTCAGTTGAAGATGGCTCCCTCTGTCTTCACAGGAGAGGTGCTCCAGCCCTCTGATCGTCTTCGTGGCCCTCAAATGCTAGGGCTCTTGCATTCAAGCCTCCTTTTCCTGCTGGCTAGTGAAAAGAGTAAGCAAGAAGCCTGGGTTAACCTGGACGAAGTGGAACAGCAAGGAATGGAGCAAGCAAGGCCAGTAATCTGACTCCTCTTACATGTTTGGTGCAAAACGAAGCAAGGGGTGGAGCTAACCTAGACGAATTCCTGCTTTTCAGACAGTAAATGCAGCTCTGTGAGAATACGGGCCGTGTGCAGGCCAAGCACAAGACCTGTGCTCCTGGTAGGTATCCCATCTGGTTTTGAAAATTTTGGTAAAGAGTAACAACTCACCCAATCCTGAGAGTTTGGAAAAAGTTAAGCCATCTTCCCCTCTAACAAAATCAAACATGTATTTGGCTCCTTTATTTTTGTTTCTCTGAGGTTCCACTGAAGTTCATATTTTCCAAGGTTTCTCTGCAAATAGGACAGCCTCAAATGTATGGATGGAGAGCAACAGCAAGTCCCCATAATCCAGGAGGAAGCAGTTAATGACCTGTTATGCCACCTGGACACTCACAAGCCTATGAGGCCAGATGGGATTCACCCCGGAGTGCTGAGGGAGCTGGCAGAGGAGCTTGCCAAGCCACTCTCCATCATCCATCAGTAGCCCTCGTTGACAAGGGAGGTGCCAGACAATTGGAGGCTTGCCAACGTGACACCCATCTACAAAAAGGGCCCAAAGGAGGACGCAGGGAACTACAGGCCTGCCAGCCTGACCTCCGTACTGGGGAAGATTATGGAGCAGTTCCCCGTGGGTGCGCTCACATGGCAAGTGCAGGATAACGGTGAGATCAGGCCCAGCCAGCATGGATTCATGAAAGGCAGGTCCTGCTTGACCAACTTGATCTTCTATCACCAGGTGACCCACCTATTGGATGAAGGGAAGGCTGTGGATGTTGTCTACCTGCACTTTAGTAAGGCCTTTGACACTCTCTCTCACAGCATTCTCCTGGAGAAACTAGCAGCCTGTGGCATAGACAGGTGGACTCTTGGGTGGATTAAAACTGGCTGGATGGCCAGGCCCAGAGAGTGGTGAGAAACAGAGTTTCCAGCTTTTCCTGACACTGTATTGCAAAGCAGCAGCCTTCAATCTTTTCAGTAATGAACTCTGGAATAGTTTTTTGTTTGTAACTGATAAACAAGAAGTTGCAAACAGCCTCAAGGCAAAACTGGAGCTGAGTCTGTTTATCTTACCTAGTTTGATCACAGTTGCATTAATGAAATTTTGTATCATTGTGGCTGTGGCAAACACAGTGACTCCCTAGTTTACAGGAAATGGAAAAGGTACATGAATTTTTATTAAATTGAAGCTGAGGTGGAAAAGGACTGGCTTGAAGGAGAAATTAAGGCAGTGCCTGGAGTTTTCACAAGGTACTTGCCAGCTAAAACAGACAGTGATAAATAATAGAGAGAGGCACAGAAGACAGTAATATCAGTCATCTAAGAAAAGGGAAAAATAGTGCAATGCATAAATACGATAAGATGATAAATAAAAGTAATTTGCTTCCACAAGGTAATGTGATATGGGCATGGCCTCCCTACTTCATTTAATATACCAGAGGAAAATCTGCAAAGAACTGAAGAGCCTCCACTAGGGAAAAACTGCCCAGTCCCACATACTGGGACTCATACACTGTTGAAATCCCAGTAAGAGCACCTGTATGCAAATACACAGTAGAAACTCTTATAGCACAACCACAACAATCTCATGCCACTGGATATGGAAAATCAGCTTTCCATTTTTACAGTACCAATTCAAGGTAATTACAAAGTCGTCCTGGTTTGAGCCAGGGTGAAGCAAACTTTCTCTTTGCTGATTTTTTTTTTTTCTTTCAGTGAACTTTTTAGCAGCACCAGTGGACTGATAATAACCAAGGTCACTTCTGAGTGTCTGCAGCCTCCCCTGCTACGGTGGAGCAGATTAGACTGAAGGCAGGATCAGCAAATCAGAACATTCCCTTCTCATCATATTTTCTCTAGTTGGCTTTCAGTATAGGTTAAGACATCATGGAAGTCAAGCCTTTCTTTTTCCTTTTCCACTCACTTTTCTGCTTCCTGTCACTTCTATCACCCTCTCTTTGGCTCTCTCCCTTTTTTTTTTTTTCATTATTTTTCCTCACAGCCAGCATCCCAGGACCCCATCTGTGCACCCAGACACTCCCCCCTTCAGCTGGGAGTCACCAGGGAGGAGAGTTGTTGTGAGAGTCACTGGGGGAGGAGGGAGGGGATCAGGTTTGCACATCCCTTCACAAATACATATATATTCCCTTATCACTAATAATTAAAATCAATCTGCTTCACTTTTCAACCCAGAAAGCCTCTCTCTCTCATTTTTTCTCCCTCTTTCCCTACCTTGGGGGAGGGGGGTGGGACTGAGAGCATTGTTATTGGTTTGACTGCCAACCCAGAGCCAAACCATGACAGAAGTGAATGCAATTATTTTTGTGTTGGCCACACAGAGGAAATCCAGCACTGTGTCACCTTTGGGCACCACCATCTGGGTTTGTTATCTTGATTTTTATGTGTGTGTGAAGTCTCACCACAGAATCCTCAGAGATGTGAAGGACAGGAGGACGCTGACATGGAAAAAAGAAAATGTTATGTGGTAAGTGCCAAAAAATGTGTTCTTCCCTTGTCCTCAGCTCTATGCTCTGGAATGGGTCAGCTACAGGAATTCCTTGGAGACCTTGGAAAATGATAGCATCTCTGGTCTGCTGAAAAGTTATTAAGTCCTGCTTGCAAAATGCAGCCACTGAGGGATGGCAAAAATAGCAATACATCATCCTGTGTCTTAGAAGTAAGGAAGAGACAAATGCATGGATGCATTTGGACCCCAGAAAAACCTATTGACCAAGACAAACAAATTGTTCTTGCCTAAAAAAATGTCAAAAGATCAACTGCAAACGTTCCCAACTCAGTGAAGTGCTATTAGCAGCTATTTTTAAGGCTGAAGTAGGGTGTGTGAAGTAGTTTGAGAATAGGAAGGAGTCACAGGTGACTTCTGCCTTAGTGAAAAGTCATGGCTTTTCACATGGGGGAAGCAGTGGCAGGGACGTGGTCCCATTGCCAGCCAGGTGCTTTGCTTGCAAAAGACCATTTCCTATGGAAACCAGCTTAAAACCAAAATACTGTTCCATGGGGACACACTGCACAGCAGTACGTATGGTGGTGCTGTGGAGAAGGCACAGGACTTGTACCAAGTTACCAGCTGAACTGGAGGCAACAACCTACAAAAATGGCAGGCACCCTAATAGCATGTAAGCAGGATAATCATAGAATGGTTGGAGTTGGAAGGGGCCTTAAAGATCATCTAGTTCCAACCCCCTGCATGGGCAGGACACCTCCCACTGGAAAAGGTTGCTCAGAGCCCCATCCAACCTGCCCTTGAACACTTCCAGGGATGGGGCTTCCCCAGCTTCCCTGGGCAGCCCGGGCCAGTGTCTCACCACCCTCACACTAAGGAATTTCCTCCTGATCTCTAACCTAAATCTCTCCTCTTCCAGTTTTAATCCATTACCCCTTGTCTTCTCACTACACATGCTTGTAACAAGTCCCTCCAACCCAAACCATTCTGTGATTCTATTAAATACCACCATGCTGTTCTGTACTCAGGGCTCATTTCATTTGTTGCATTCAGTTCTGGCCAACAGAATTCAACACAGGTTTGTATTGAGTGCAGGAAGGCTCTAGGAAGGTAAGATCAGAAGGCTCAAGAGTATGACCTAGAGGGACATAATGCAAGATAAGGGAGTCATTTAATCTAAAAAGGTAAAATGGGGCAACATATTCTCCCTCTTTGCTGTAAATTTCAGCAATACTTTATGATAGCATGATACCTTTCAGTCAGCTCACCAGGAAGGATGTAACTGCAGCTCATTGCAAGCAGGACTCATCTCTGCTTTCTCTTCCAGAGAGAGCAGGAGGCTCCTGTGACAGCCCAACACCAAGTGCCCGACTGAGGCTCGAGTGCAGAAACTGTCACTAACCAACTGGAGCACCTGGGTTCACCAAGATAAGTGCCACGGGCAAGAGAGCCTTTTTCCCAAGTCTGGATCCCATTAGAGTATCATTAACTTCTTGGGAAGTGCTTGAAGGTATGTTTTAACTTCTTTTTGCACTTAGTGTCCAGTTCCCCTATCAGCAGAAGTGTTCAGTCTGTATAATGCAAGACTTCAACTGCAAAGTACAAACTCCCAGAATATTTATGAATTCAGGCAGTAGAACTTACTGTTAAAATATTTTGTTTTTCATACATCAGAATTTCCATTATTTTATATTAAATAACTGAGTGTCTTATCTCAAAATAAGCACTGAATATCATGTAGAAACAGAAGCCTTTTAGCTAGGAAAAAGGAGCTGTGAAAAAAAAGCCACACTAAAAATAAGTTGCAATTATTTGTTTTTTTCTTACTGGCATTCACTTCCATGAAGAAAAACAAGTATACAATCAGAAGAAATGTCTTATTTTTAAATGGGTGACCTCAGGGAGATGTGCCAATCTTGAAGTTGCTTGCAGAGCTCTTATGAGTGGATTGAAATGAATGTTAGGGGAGGATTAACAACTTATCTGGGTAGTCTGAGCTGGGAGCAAAAAACATACTTTGGCAAAGTATTTGTTGGGTTGGTTTGTGGGGTTTTAAAAAACATCTTAAACTTCTCCTATCCTGTCTAATTATAGAGAGCAATGCTATCAGAAGGATTACTGTAATAAACAAAACAAGACTGAGTGGCAGATTAATCATCCATTTGAGCTAGGACTATAAAACACTTTGCTTAAAAGCCAAATCTCAAATGTAAATCAGAAGATGGTAATGACAGGTGAGACATTCACAGCAAGTGTGTGTTTCTCTGGAAGATAATTTTCCCCCCCCCTCACTTCAATCTTCTGACATTCAAATAGTATCACACAGTCTGTGTCAAACATTGATTTTATTACCACACTAAATGAGAGGGTAATGCTGAAAACTTAGCCTAGCAAAACCTTATTATAGCTAAGCATTTTCTGCCCTTTGGTATTAGTTGATCTTAAGATGCCAAGGTCTTTATTTTATCCTTTCAAGCACATACATGATTCCTCCCAGTGTGTCCATAAACACACCAAGTCTGAACTATCCCATTTGGCTGACATCTGCATATGGGGTAGAAGATGGTTGGTGACTTGTTTTGCCTTTTGATCTATCTTGAAGCTGTGCCTCATACTGCACCAGGGGAACAGGGACTGAACATAAACACACAGTGCTAGTGTTTGTAACAAGAGCTGAGCAAGTCTTTGGTCACACAGTAAGATGACAGCTATGATAGCAAAGAAGCCAAATATTTCCTGCCTGCATGTTAAATTACAATAGCTGTATCACAACATGACATGAATCCTTGGAGAATTAGAGCTTAGGCTGCTTACTTATTGCTTGTCATTATAATCCTAGGTTTTTTTAGTTAATGCTTAGTCAACCTTTAAGTTTCTGAATGTCAAGTTTTTCTGGGTGATGAAACTTTAACTAAAATCTCAGCCAGCTGTTCCCTGCAGTAAGGTTAAAGTAAGTCTTCCACACCCAGGCACACTTATCCATGCAGCCACTTCATGAAGAAGCCTAGCAAGTCACATACATACTTGGAAAGGGCCTGTCACCTTCATGAGTATTCCCCTAAGACCACTTGCAGCCTAAGCCTCAAACTTCTGCATCTATTAGTGGCCTTTTTGCAACTGGAGTCCAAGGAATCGTTTTAGCCTTAGCCTTTCCAGCCAGCAGCAGAGTGAGAGATAAGGATGGTACTTACCTGTGGTGTCAGGAGCACAGGGGAAGAGAGTCAGAAGGCACTCACTTGAGTAGAGTGGCAAGGAAACTATGGGACACGTTCAGCACAAGGCTTGGCCCAGTCATGGCAAGAGACTTACACCCAAGCCTTAAATTAACAGCTGGTGACTCAGAAAGCTAGCACCCAGGTGAGAGAACATCTGCATAGAAGTCTCACAATACCTAATTGAAAGCTGTCCCAGTAATTACTGAGGCTAGGTTAATGCGCTGGAACACACTGCTGGGTTAGGTTTCGCCACCTGGTGGTGTTCTTGTCATAGTGCTGTAGGATTATTCTGAAAACACAAGGACTGAGAAAGACCCTTTCGTAAGTTACTGCAATTTACCTTCTGCTTAGGACTTGTTCAAAGAATACTACTTGAGGGTATCTTCCCTGTAGAGGGTTCTCTCCCTCACACACCCCACTGCCCTGTCTGGCACTATCAGGAAGCACTGGGCTCATAAAGGAATGGATGCTGTACAAGCCAGAACTGTGCAGGAAGCAAAGTGCACTCCTTCCATCTTGACTTTGCTATTCAGACACGTGTTCAGCAGAGAAGTGACAAGTTCCTCACTAAATTAAGTGGGTCTTTGTGGCTGAGCAGTGAAAACTTGAAAGAAAGCACTGTAGGAAAAAAGCTAATACAGCAAGAGCAGCATTTTCTCAGTTCACCATGGCCACCCAGGGCAGCAGCATGAGCAGTGTTCTGAGAGCAAACTAGAAAACCTGTCAGACCTTGCTTCTCCTTTGCCAACATTGGCCAATCAAACACATCCACTACTCCTGTGAGCCAGACACAGAGCAGGACAACTAGGTGCCCTCTGCTCCCTCACACCTTGCTTACATCTGTCCATTTAAATCAATACATTACTTGAATTTGGAAGGAGAAACAAGTCCCTAGTGTGGAAGCTTTCAGTAGAGTTAAACTCTTTTAATTAAGGCCTCCTGGGTTTGAATCTATAAGCAGCAGCTTCCCATCCATCATGGAAAATTGGCCAGGGACCCCACTAAACACCATCTGAGCTTTTTTCACTGCAGAGATACTCCAGTGAGCACTTGGCAATAAGTGCTTTGGATTAAGCTGTAGGAACAGTTGAATGATCACTGCCAGGCTTTTTGCAGCACTAAACTCCTCACTAATGGGAGATGGGCCTCATAAATTGCCCCCTCCCAGCACAGCAGCTGACTTTTTCCCATCCCCAGTCTTTGAACATTGGCTGGGTGGTAAGCACAAAGCTGAATCATCCCATTTTATGTGCAGATTAAGGCTCTGCCCATGAGTCACTCCTTGTCAGAGCACTCCACTAGAGATGACAGCCATGTCATTTGAAGCATTGAAAGTTAGAGTAATTAGGGGAATAGACAGAATGAAGCAAGTATAATCATAGTTTAGGTAGAAGCTGAAAGGTGGGACAACCATGAGGTAGTCTCTGCAGAGGATGAAACTGGCAAACAAAATCAGCACTTTAGGAGCCAAACAGGCTGCAAGCTAATTCACTAGGGACAGGGAAGCATGTTGTAGTTTATGCCCCCCCAAAAGGAATGGGGGACACAAAGGAGCCTGTAACCACTGCAGAGTGAGTGACCAGAACTCAGCCCAAAGTGCACCAGCACCAAGTTACTAGTTCCTACAGAAACGTGGCATGGAGGTGTTAGTTTTTAGCCTGCTGCAGAGCTGCAAGCTGCCAAGAGATTCAAACAAACCTGCTGTGTTGTGTTCTCTGCATTAAGCCTCTAAGGAATCAATTAAGTGCTGCCTCATGAAGCATGTAAGTGTCCCTCAGGAAGTCCCATGGGATGCTGCTGTTGGGAAGCTAGGGCCCAAAGTAAATCATGAGGCAGGTTAGCCCCCTTTCCCTGCTGTCAGCTGCTCCAGGTTGCTGAAGAGCCAGCTTTGCCTTGATCATAAACCCCCAGCTCTGTCTGGGGGTTTGCTTTTGTTTTCCCCTGTGCTGCTGACAGTCATCAGCATCAGACAGTGCCAGTAGTTCAGGTCCCAGAACCAAAACCATTTGCTCAGACTGTCAGAGTCTCCTTATATCAAACACTGACAACTAAAGCATAAAACTTATCTTTTGACAGTAACACTAAAAAAAGTCTGATTAAGCCTTAAATCATGTTTTGTGTTCAAGTTACTATTTTATTTTAGATTAACCACAGAAGCTACTGTCACACAGGTACTGCTGTGTGGGCAAAGGATGACAAGATTAATGCCAGCAGAATAGTAAGTGGAAATGCAAATGCAAGTAGAGATTATTGCAGCCATCCCTCCAGGTGGAGTTCAGCATTAAAAACCTCAGGAGATCTGATTTGCTGTAGAAAGTTACCCTCACTATGGCAAACTGAGTACAAAACCAGCACTAAGTCAAAAAAAAATAACTCTGTAGAAGCATAAATTAACTCAAGAAGTGGTGTGATTGTGACAGCTTCCTGGAGTGCTATCCTCAGCCCAGTCAGTCATCAAAACACTAACATTTCAAGCCAAACAGGTTAGCATTTTTTTCCTGAAGCTGAGGGCTTGGACAACAGAATTTGGCAGTATTTATGACAGACTCCTGCATGGCTTTTCAAACATTATAAGAACAAAACTTGAAGACATACAGATTTTTTTATTTTATTATTTTACCCAGAAAATTGGTTTCAATCTAGAATTATTCAAGCAGAATGATAAATTTATCTTGTTCTTCCCAGTCTCCTTTCTCCTACCTTATAACATGTGAGCTGCCAGCAGCCTGAACCAAAGCAATACCAATGCAAATAGCACATCACAAGGGTTCTTTGCATTGGATTGTATCTATGCTTATTGTGATAAATGAGCAAGAGCCACACAATTTTTTTTTAAAATCTATTTTAGCATGAAACCTTATTGCCCAATCTGAGACAGGCATGAAAGCAAACAGAGCCCATGATCTAGAGTATATTTGTTTCCTCTCCTTAGCTGGAAGGCCCAACATCAACACAATTCTCATGTTCAGAATCTGTTTGGTCTACATACAGGAGAACAAGAGTATTTTGTTTCAAATCAAAGGGGAAGGGGACTATATATATAAAAATCAGATTAAGCTACCCAAAAGCACCCATTTTTAGACAAAAATCACAGTAACAGGTCCGGAGTTCTGACACCAACACCCTTCTTCCAGGTATTTGCTGGAATTACACACAATTAAGGGGGTGTGTGAACTACCACTGGAAAAGGATGTTTCCCCCCCCCCAAAAAAAATAATCCCCAGACTACTCCAAAGTAGGAGAGTTTCAGAACAACAGCTACAAGCCTTGCTTGTTCTCAGCCAAGACTTGAGCTAATGCTGCTTTTGGGGTGACTTACTGTCACATGTAATTAATACCTTGAGTCTAATACTGACTTGGCTTTGGGGAACCTGCCTCAAAAATACATCCTTTTATCCCCTCTGTACCACATAGGGTCGACTGGTTCAAACCCAGCCAGCTGCACATTTCACAGGAAACTAACTGTAGGGTTTGCATTTCATATCAGGGATCACTACTTAGAGCTTATTCCAGTTAACTGCCATTGTACCTCCTCACCCAGCTTCTCAGTGAAGAGAATCTGATCCTGCTTCACTCTGGATTCAGCAGCACAGTCTGCCTTGTCACAGGGCAGGATAGGTGGATGATCTGTGCAGCAGCAAGTCAGTGGTGGATCCTTAATACTTGATGCATTCAAAGCTCAGGTGTGTCCAGAGGCAACACCTTTAACCTTAAATAGATGTATAGGCTAAAGAGAAGAAAATGTCTCTTAAGGTTATAGCAAGTGTTTAACCTGTGTGCTATCACCTCTCTAGAAGGAGCTAGTAGTTACTAGAAGGACTGTAGAACAGGGAAGTGAACTCTTCCTATACCTTCCTACTTGCTAACCCCCTTGGCACACCAGCATCTACTACATCTACAATCACTTTAATCCACCACCCTTGGGTGGGTCTCATCTGGTCCCATAGACTTGTGCACATCTATGTGACACAACAGGTCACTGATGATTTCCTCCTGGACTGTAGTAGCTGCATTCTGCTCATCCCTATCTTCCAATTCAGGGAGCTGGTTCCCCAGGTAGCACTTAGCATTGCTGACAAAAACTGAGGAAAAGTGGTGCTCAGCAGCTCAGCCTTTGCCTTATCCTTAGTCACAAGGTTTCCTCCCACGTCCAGTAGAGGGTAGATAATCCCCTTTGCTCTTCTTTTACTGTTAACATACTTGTAAAACCACTTACCTTTAATCATGCTAGACAGATGGAGTTCTAGCTGAGCTTTGGCCTTCCTAATTTTCTCCTTGCATAACCTGGCAACAACCTTGTACTCTTCCTGAGTCGCCTGCCCCTTCTTCCATAGCCAGTAGACTTTCCTTTTCTTCCTCAGCTCTGCCCAAAGCTCCCTGTTTAGCCAGGCATGATTTCACCAGGTCACCACTACTCCAAGACCTCAGTGATCCAACCATTGCACTCACCCATTGCAAGTGAGCCATGCACCTGTATTTCAGCTCTAAAAAGGTTGCTTCTCATGTGCACCTGCACTCCAAGGTCTATATCACAAGGAACCCGAGTTCACATGTTGAACACAGCTTTCTCCACTCCCCTAAAGCCAATTCTGTTCAACAAGTGATGCTGAAACTCCTGTGCCACAGTTATTCCTGTTAACATTTCCTTCTCTACCCAAAGCAGCTTGTGCTGCATAGTGTAGTATATTTGATGACCCACTGAGCTCTTTTCCTCTGTTTATGTACCTTAACTAACACAACCTGTACCAGCCACATCATAACACAAGTCACTCTGACAATTTCTACTTACCCACTGAAAGCAGCAGCAAAACAAGCACCTTCAAACTATATTCCCCAGGGTCCCCTGATGGCTAGCAGCCTTTTGATCAAGACCTCAGCTTTTTAGGCTTCAGCTGGAGCAGGATTTGAAAGCTAACAGTACAGCAACTCTTCCTTTCTTAAAGGCAGAGTTACTTATTTCCTTCAAGAGAGCAAATTGCTTCTTTGTCAACACAGTACATCAATGCCTTTAATTTACCATGTCGGAAAGCTGGAATTAGTCAACAGGTTTGAGATACATAATCCTCATCCAAGGAGAGGTCAAGCTAAAATTTTCCCAAACCTTACCCTTAGATTTTAATTCCATATAGGAGATGGTTTAATTCTAGCAAGTCATCTATCATTATAGAATTAAATAACCACCTCTGCTGGTTTCAAAGCATTAACACATCAAATACTGGCATCAGACTGTCAACTCTTGAACATATAAAACATGTTCAACATATAAGCAATGCAATTCTCATCTAGTACCCATGAAGTCCTGCCTTCAGCTTGCAGAAGCTCAGGCTGTTCAGCAGCCCAGTGGCTCAAGGCAGAGGCCCAGCTCAATTAACTTGCAGCTTTGTTCCTGTCTTCTCCCCATCTTGTTCCTCCCTCAAGGAGCTCTGCAAGCTCACACAGCAGCAGCAGCCACACCACCACAGGCAGCTGGCTACCTGCTTGTCTCCACAGCCCTTTTAACAAGGCTGGGAGTACCTTTGCCTTCAGCACTGCTGTACATCCCCCTGTCATCAGCTCCAGAGGATTCAGCAAAAGTACCAGTCTAGGTGCAAAAAAATAGCTGAAAGTGACAGAAGCCCATCACCTGAGGATCTGCAGGATGTTTGCTTTAGCCTGATTGCTTACCAAATCACACAGCACACCAGCATCTACTACATGTATAATCACTTTAATACTCACTTCTGGATTAATCCACTGTCTCTGTGAGTTGCTCTAGTATTTGAATCCACCTGGTACTCTTGAATTGCCATTTACTGCCTCAGTGACCTGGTTTTTAATATACACTGAGCCATTGTCTCTCAACTGTTAAGCCTCACCTGGGCAACCAAAGATACTTCCAGTAGGAGAAAAATATCTGGAGCTTGAAGTAGTCTGCTATTGCTATAGAAGCAAAATAAGAGCATGTACAACTTTTCTTAATCACTGAGGAATAAAATGACAGTCACCCCTTAGATTGACATGAGTAGTTCACTGAGCTAAAAGGGGTTGTCCTTTATCTAAACCATCCCAAGTGTATCTTTAATATTTTTCATGCCAATTCCCTTCGAAATAACATGTAAGTTCAGGTTGAACAACTCCCCTCTGTACACCTGTGCACATTTGATGTTTGACCTGGACTCAGTTACACCACTAACCAAGATACAGAGAGGCAGAGCCAACACCAAACTTTCTCCACAATGCTGTACCAGGCTTTCTGCACCTTCATTCACAACAACATTAACCTAAAACTGATTCCTGCCATAGAAGTCTCCCAGACTCAGCAGGGCAACTGTGTTAACTAGCAGCATTTGACAGCTCAGCCCCCACTCAGCCCTTTTAAATCAAACAGCCCTTTCTAGAGTCCATCAGGAAAAAGCAAAGCAGGGTAAACAAACGGTTCCACTCACCCTCCTACACAGCAGAGCACTCTCAGTGGCAACAGGCTTTTCTCCCAGAGCCTGGAGCTCCATACAGGGGCTCAGCAGCCAGCCTGCTTAGACTGGCAGGTTCAGCAGCAGCACCACAGATGCTTCCCCTCACACACAGCAGTCCTTGCTGGCCATACTGCCACCTCCAACCTGCAGGTGAGGGGGGGAAGTGTTGTCCTGTGTGTGTCCCAGCTTTCCAAACGCAAAGCCATTTGGGGCAGAGCCATCCACTACCACCCCCATCCCTCCCAGTGCATGAACTGGTTGATATTGCAGCCTTGCACTCCTGGAACCAACTTAAGCAGCATGGGGGTGAGCTTGCTTACCAGAGGACATGACCAGGAGCCCCATGCAGGCAGTGTTCTACCCCCAACTAAATTGGGGTTGTCCCCCACCTCAGAGCAGCAGGATCAGCATTCTGCCTCATGTACACATGCACACAAACCTGTTGCTAACAAGGCACCTGCAGTTTTACCTCAGCTCCCAACTACAGCAGAAAGGGAGGAGCAGCCCAGCCCCAAGTTAAAAGCAGCCCCCCACACCACCCGATAGCCCCACTTACAGTGCCAGAGCTCTGCAGCAGCCACTTCTTCAGTGCAGCGAGGAGGAAGGCTGAGCCCCAGGCACAGCAGAGAGGGAAGAGCCCCTGCAGCTGCTGCCTGATGCAGGGAGGAGGGAGAGGAGGAAGGAGGGACTGGGAGAAAAGCCCAAAGCCAAGCTGCCAAGCCCTGGAGCTAGAGGGGGGGTCACCTGCAGCCACCACTGTCCCAGGCTGGAGGGGGAGGTCTGGATTGCACATCAGGGCTGGGTTTCTTGCATGATGTTTCATTTTAGAGCTTCCTCGTCCTGCTCATTAAGACATCCTTTGCCTCAGGCAGCTTTTTATCAGGGTGAGGGACTAACAGTTACCACCTCAGATGCCAGCCCTCAGACACATGCCCCCCAGCCATTCCAGGCAGGGGGAGCAGCATCCCAAAGCCATCCCCAGTGCACTGAGTGCTCCCCAGCACAGCAGGCAACTCTCAGGCTCTGGTCCTGCCTGCTGAGCTACAGCACTTAGATTGAGCCTCTCTGGAGAGAAGGCAAGAGGGGGCTCTTAAGTCCACAGCAGGAACCAGGGGAGAAAAAAAACAGCCTGCATGGCCCAGGTCAGACTAGTTGGCCTCTGTATCTGAGGTTACAGGTTTTGCCTTACCTGTTTCTGCCTCACCAAAAAACCAACTCCCACCCAGACTCCACAGCCAAAGTTGGTAATATTCATCCCACAAAGGTCACTAGGAGCCTTCTCCCTTCTCACCTGGCTTAAGATTAGGAGGAAGGGAATGTCAGGAAAATCAGTAAGTGCTCCAGATTCAACTTACATCACCTCATCCAGAGAAAGAAATTGTACCTGAACTAGGCTTTAAACAGGGACTAGAAACCTTGCCACAGACCAGGACAACAAGGAGCTCTGCCCTAATGCTATAATGAGGCCAAGCATTTCTAGCTGTAAGCACTAAGACAAAGGTTAATAGACCTTCTTTCAAAAGAACATGCCTCAGCCTTATTTTATCAGTCAGAAGTAAAAAACATGAAGTCACATACTGCCACTAACTGAGATCACAATAAAGCTAGAAGACAAACTTCAACCTAAAGACAGGAAGAAAAAAAAGCCACCCCCTCTCTCCAACTGCCCAGCCCCACAGTACCTGAGTAGAAGTTAAAGGCAGTCCAAGAACATAACCCAAACAAAAGCATAAAATAAAGACACCAGTAAGATCATAAGGCTAACAAGAAAAAAAAGGGCTAACAACACAGCTACACTGGAACCAAAGAATAAGCCCCCCAGCCTGAGCTTAAATACAGAGCTGGGGCCAATGGGGAAAGGATGGATGGGTGGGTGGGAGAGGCTCCAGGTGAGGCTGTCAGGGTGATGGGGACCTGCTGGGGCAGTGGGAATGGCTCCAGCAGTAGCTGAGACCATCTCCAGTGGAGGCTTCCCAGCAAGGCTATCAGCATCCTTCGGGGTGAAGGGGGAGGCAGGAGCACCCTCTCCATTTAGGATGTGCCGAAGTCTCTTCTCTGCAGTGACACACGGTGAGGGCAAAGCATGTGTGTGGTACCTGTGCTGGTGACAGAGTCTCCCTGCACCCGGTGGGCTCTGGGATCCATGCCATTAGATCTGAGGGGAGTTCAGTCCTTTTTTTCCCCATAATGGCAGGAAAACAATGGATGTGCACAGGCTATGAACTGGATGTTTACTACTTGTTTTGCCAACTGTCCTTCAAGTCGACCAACAACAGTTAAAATTAGAAAGACCCATTTCAAATAATAAATGTAGGGACAGACAGACAAGGGAGAAACGTCAGCTCTTCCAGATCCCAGGCCCATCCCAAGCACATTAAGTGCAGGCACCAGCCTGTCACAATTTACAACAGGAGCATGGATGACTGAAGCAGAAGCAAGAAGGTCTCTGTGGATTCTGGATAGGGATGGGAGCATCCATCTTGCATTTAGATTAGGTATGTGTATTTTGTTACACACCTCAGAATACCCCATGAGGCTTGTCACAGTCCCATCTGGCCCGACGAAGAAAAGAAATAATCTGAAATTTGAAACACCTCATTCAAAAGAAGCCTTTGCTGCCAGAAAAATGGAAATGTCTCCGTTGAGCTGAAGTGCCATTTGTGTGGGTGGGTGCAGTGAGGTGTGCTGCTGCCTTGAGTACAGGAGTCTGCACCCAGCAGAGCAGGATTCAGACTTGAGTCCTGGGTGAGTTGCTCACGAATGCAACGGTGTCAATATTTGTTTTGTTTTCCTGAGAATGGCTCACCAGGTGTTGATGCCTTGTGGGGCTATTTTGTGGTCGCATTTCTTCTCCTGACTTGAAAGTCTTTTAGTTGCTGAAGGGGAAGTTGCAGTGCAGGAGATGAACTATGCTTGGGCTTGTGGTTACAGACTTGGTTTTGTTCCTGTAGGTCCTGAAGCAGGCTGTGCCATAGCTCCAGTGTGGGATGTCATTGCAGAAGTTCATGGTGGCCTCAGAGGGTCATGATCCCCTCTCCTTTTGTGTACCAGAGCAATCATTCCATACCCAGCTCAGGGTGAGTGCTCTTGTTTTTATCTCCAAATAATGTGTGTGTGTGTGAGTGAGTTGCAGCCTGCCTGCTTTCTGTCTGCCATGGCACCTGTGAGAGGGGTTCCCTGTCCTCCCCAGCACAGTGTCCCAGTGTCATGGTTTGACTCAGGATGGGCAATTAAACCAGCGACACCAATGCTCTGGATCCCCTCCCCCTCCCACCCAGGTAGGGAAGGAGAGAGAGATTAAGGAGAGAGGCTTCCTGGATTGAAAACTAAACTGGACAGCTTTAATTAAACACTAATGATAAAAGAAAATATGTGCAATTATATACAAATGTGTTCAGGAATGTGCAAAACCCTGTTGCCTCCCCCCACCGCTGGCATCTCCTGAGCTGTGAGCAGTCCCCAAATGTCCCAGAGCTGCTGGAGAGAGCGGCAGAGCAGACAGGAGCTGAGGGGAGAGTGATGAGGGGCAGGGACTCATGAGCCTGGGGGTTGACTGTGATAGATGGATGGGGTCCTCCCTGGACGCTGGCCATGGATGGAAGAGAAGGGAAGAAGAAACAGGAAGTTGACTCCCGTGATCTCTGACCTTACACAGAGCTTACGTAGATATATGGAATGGAATTCTTTGGTCAATTTTGCTGTCCATCCAGTCCACTCCTCCCTACAGGGGGGTTGCTCCTCTAGCATCTGAGGCCACAGAGCAAAGTGCCCTTGATGTCTCGGCCGTAACATAAACATTCCAGCATGATCAGTCTGCTAGCTGGAAAACTTGCTGCTAGTTTAAAAAGAGAGCTCACTGATGAAAAAAAAAGAAAAATCAGTAAAAAGAAAATTGGCTTCACCCTGGCTCAAACCAGGACACCCAGGCACGTGTGCCACTGCTGTGTGAGGACAGCTGGGAGGGTCGGGTGGCCTTGGTGGCTGAGACAGTGACAACAGTATCAAACCTCCAGCCGAGTGAGGCCCTGATCTGTGTCGCAGCAGTGGCTTCTGGCTGGTAGGTCTGGGGGCACATGAGGAAGTAGGAGCGAGTGATTAACCTTAGGGCAGCACAACATGAAGTATTTCTGATGGACGTGGTGGTTTTGAAAGTTCCCCAGAGCACGAGAAAGCCTTCACCTGGATTAGTCAAAGCCCACACGTTCAGGAAAAGTTTATTTACAGCAAATCCATAGAGATGCTGCTGAAGGACTGGGCAAGGACACCCTTTGCAGGAAAGGAACCACAGAGAGCTCCTGTTGTGCAGCCTGCACAGCACAGGATCACATTTTTCACTGTTGTTCAACCTCTGAAGGAAATCCCAGGAGACAAATCCAATATGTTTAGCTACACACAGTTCTTCTCAGGGCACTAATTGGGTACAAGCTGGCAATGAGCAAATTTAGGTAGGAAACTGGAAAGCTTTTTCATAGGAAAAACATCAGCCAAAAGTATCCCTGAGTACTTTTAACATGGGATTTTTTTCAGTTTGAAAAAAATGCTCCCTGTGGAATGCTGAGCTCCTGGTGAGATGGGCAGGGTTCCTGGGCAGAGCTGAAGCTGGCTACACCTGCAGACCTGTCTTTGGCGTTCGTTTCTGTGCTCAGCCTCGCTCGTGGCCGCCTGACACCCCCCGTGGATTGTTCCTTTTATCCCATTTCCCTGATTGGCAGGATGGACACTGCAGCGGTGCAGGCAGCACAGGGACACATCCTGGTGTATGTAGGGGCAAGTGGGGTCAGCGGAGGCACTCCTCACACCCAGGAAATGGCATGGCTTGTCACAGCCAGACTACCGGAGCCCACCCAGCCCGGGGCCACCGGCCGCGCTGGCCCCGAAACCTCGGGGCGCTGGGGTAGGGTGCTTGCGGTGCCGCGTTTCCCCCGCCAGGCGGCGCCACCGCAGGGACTGCTCCGGCGCCCCCGCCCCCCCGCGCCATTGGCTGTGCCCCTGCAGCCGCCGGCACCGCTGATTGGTCGGCGCGGCCCCGCGCCGCAGGTGCCCGCCGACCTCCGAGGCCTTAAAGAATCCCTAGGTGCAATACCGCACGCCGCCGCCAGGGGGCGCCTCCACCGCGGGAGCAGCGCATGGAGGTACCGGAGGGGGCCCGGTTGGATGGGGGGCCCTGCCGGCGGGGAGCGGGTCCCCGGCTGGAGAGGGAGGGGGTCCAGACTAGAGGGGTGCCCTGCCATGTCCAGGCCTTCGGGGCCCGTCTCCGGGTGACCTGGAGGCCCCACCGTCCCCTTGGCGAACCCCAGGACCGGCCGTGGTGAGGGGAAAGCTGGGCCCAGGCGGTGCCGGGAGCGGTGGTTGGGCCTGGCGGCGGCTTCTGGGGTGTGTCCAGGCCGAAGCAGAGTCTAAGGGGGTTTGCCCGGGTTTAGGGGTGTTTTGGCTTCCCCTGTTTGGACCATGGGGGGTGCCGGGGACTGCCTGGGGTGTAGGGGTGATGGAGCCCCCCCCGGGGTTGGGGGAGCAGAGGGTCAGCCCTGTGGGGTTTAGCCGGGGGGTCCCTGTGCACAGCTGCCGGTGTGGAGGGAGCAACCCGGGGTGCAGGGCTGTGGGGTGGCTGTGGGTCACTGTCCCCTGTGGCCACTCTTCCAGCAGGGGGTGGGGGGTATGTGTTCCCAGACATTCCGTTGCTTCTAGGTAACAGGGAGTTTCCCGGCCTGTGGATCAGCAGGACAGACCCATTCGCTTCACCGCAGCATTTCACCTGCATCCCAGGCAGGTGCAGGTGGGCACAGGCTCTGCAGCAATGCTGGGTGCCATGTCTGAGGTCTCCTTTGGGGGAATTAATGCATTTTTGGTGCAGATTTGATGGTCCCCGTGTAATGCAAGTACTGCTGGATTGGCCAAGATCCCAAAATGAGATATTTTCTCTGGATTGCTCCAGGCTGCAGCCATTTCTAGCCCTGGATAAAACCGAATGGTTTGGACTGTGCAGTTGGGGCATTCCCTGGACACCAGGGCATGGTTTGGACATCCCAACCCATGTATTGGGTGGCTGATGGACCGACTGGAAGCAGAAGTGCTCGTTACTGCCCTAATCATGGTGAGTAGTGGCACAAGGAGAACCCCCGAGAGCTGCAGGCACCCGAATTGGCTCCACCTGCCTGCTGCTGCCTGGGCTTATTCAGGGTTACCTCTGGTTCTCAGCCTCAGGTGTCAGCAGGTATTTTGTGTAACATTTTTTTGTTTCTTCCTTGGAAAACCACTCAAGAGTTGCAGGTGGTTCCCAGAGCTGGGGGGGTCACATCCCCTGCACTGCTGGGGGCAGAACTGCTACAGCTGTTCCTCAGGGCACCAGAGAAGAACAGGCTTTCTCTAGGAGTGCTGGTGAGGCCAAGGGTGTAACTAAATGCATTTTGTTTCATTTTGGTTAAGGCAGTTATTAGCTGCTGTGTTTAAGCAGCTGTTTGCCAGTCCCCTGTGTGTGGTTCCCAGCTGGGGGTTCCTGCTGGGGTTGAAGGTTCAAGTTTTGACTTGGCACAGCAGTTGTTTCTTTGTGATGGTTTGGACCAGGCTTTTCTCTCCTCCCCAGAAAAGGGATGTTTTCTTGTTCCCCGTCCAGAGGCGGCGCTGGGGACACAAAGGGAGCTGGGCCGGGGCCAGTTCCCGGCTGGGGACGCAAACGGAGCTCGGCTGGGGAACAGGGTGACACCGCAGCTGCTGCCACCGCTGGTGAGGGGGGACCGGGGGGACTTTGCTCAGGGGGCAGGGGGGAGGAGAGGGGTTCTGGCAGGCAGTGATCAACGGCCTGGAATTGGACAGGAACAAATGCCAGATTCTGCACCTAGGATGGGGTAATGCCGGGCACAAGGATAGACTGGGAGAGGAGGGTCTGGGGAGTGTTCAGGTCCTTGAATGCATCCAGAGGAGGGCAACAAAGCTGGTGGCAGGGCTGGGGGGCATGTCCTGTGAGGAGTGGCTTGAGGGCTCTGGGCTTGTCTATTTGGAGCAAAGGGGGCTGAGGGCTGACCTCGTAGCTCTCTGCAGCTTCCTGAGGAGGGGACGTGGAGAGGGAGGAGCTGAGCTCTTCTCCTGGAGATCCAGGGACAGGATGCCTGGGAATGGCTTGAAGCTGCGCCAGGGCAGGTTCAGACTGGACATGAGGAAGCATTTCTTTCCCCAGAGGGTGGCCAAACCCTGAAACAGGCTTCCTAGAGGGTTGGTCAATGCCCCAAGCCTGGCAGTGTTGAAGAGGCATTTGGACAATGCCCTTAATAGCATACTTTAAAATGCTCTGAGGTGGTCAGGCAGTGGGACTGGGTGATGGTGTAGGTCCCTTCCAGCTGATCCATTTTATATTCTGATCCATTTTATATTCTATTGCATTTTATATTCTGTTCTATTGTTCGTGCTTAAGTAAAACTCAAGGACAGCCACGTCCTGGACAAGAGGACTGCTTTGTGGAAACTGAGAGCTGTCCCTGAAGGATGCAAGGCACCCTGGCACATCCAATGAAACGCCAGCATCCCAGCCCTTCTGAGGTGGCTTTGAAAACCCTCCCAAGCATCAGCTGCGTCCCAGAGAAGTGATTCTGGCAGAACAGACTCCAGGGGCATCCGGATCAACAGCCAAGCAGCAGGAATGCTGCAGGAATGGAGCTGCTGTGCCAAGTGTTCCTCTGGTCAGTATCCGTTAGCGTGGGTGTCAGTGAGGAGTCAAGTGTGTTGGACCCGACTGCCTGAAGGGTGCAAGAACCCCAGGTGAACCCACCTCTGGGTGCCCCAGTTGGACAGGGTGCCTCAGGCACATGAATAAATGTTTCCTCTTGTAATTCTGTGCTTTGTGTTCCAGCCTCTCCTCGTGGGCCCGTGGTGGATGTATCGACAGGCGCTGGGCCCTGCTCCGCTCCGGGACAACGCGGGTGAGTGCTCTGCTCCCCTCTCCCCAGTGCAGGATCCCCCGGGGTGGGTACCAGTGGGGTTTGCCTGCAGGGACAGGTTTGGCCACCTCTGGGAAGCCAGCATGGGAGGAGGCACCACGGCCACACAGACAAGGTTGGGAGCTGCCCAGCTCCTCCGACAGCACAGGGGGACACGTTTGCACTGGGGGTTCCTGGGCACGGGGAGATCCCCGGGCACCCCACAGCAGGCATTGGGGGGGCTCTGGGCTTCATGGGAAGCCATTGTTTTACTTAACAATGTATTTCTCAGCTCAACACGTGCTGCAGTGGGAGCAGAGCCTGCTTCAGGGATCCATCCCATCAGCTCCTGCAGCCCCCTCGGTGGGACTGTGAAGCCAGCCTGGCTGGGCACAGGGAGCTACAGCTGTCCCAGTGCTGCCAGTCCCTCGGGAGATGTTGGTGGCTCAGGCAATACTGACACATGTGGAAGGCCTGTCCCATGCAGAAGGCTCATCCTGCCAGGAAGGCCCACCCCTGGCAAGGAGCAGGTCCCCGAGGCAGGGAGCACCGGGGGACATCAGCAAGGAGGACGTGCCCAGTGAGGTGAGTGCCCAGTGGTGGTGGCCAAGCAGAGCCAGGCAGTGGGACTTGGGCGCTGGGCTCCCAGGGCCAGCTGTGCCAGCTCCTCGACATCTGTGGGTGCCACAGGAGGCACTAGGGTCTGGGGCCTGAGGGAGGGGGAGTGTGGGCTTAGCCCCCCAGGCTGTGGGAGCAGAGTGCCGGCTCTTGGGGAGGTGCCAGGGCTGCCGTGCCCTGGGGGATCAGGCAGGAGCTGCAGGGAGTGGTTCTGTGTTCGGGGCACTTTAGCTTTGCCCCTCGTCCTGCTGTGGGTTGTCAGCCAGGTCCTGGCTCTCGCCCGCCCTTCTGGGGAGAAATGGGACATTCCTGGTGTCCCTTCCCCATTTCTCCCTCCCCTCCCCATTTCTCCCTCCCCTCCCCATTTCTCCCTCCCCTCCCCATTTCTCCCTCCCCTCCCCATTTCTCCCTCCCCTCCCCATTTCTCCCTCCCCTCCCACTCTGCTGCTGCCGAGGGGCCAGGCAGAACTGCCCATGGCCGGGGGGGCAGCAGGTTTCAGGGCAGCAGCTTGAGGGCTCTTTGGGGCAGGACACGCTGCCAGGAGCTGGTTGTCACATGTCTCTGCCAGTGCAGGGATGGACAGACAGATGGACGGAGGAGCCCCAGCCATGCCAGGAGCCACGTGGGGTGTGGAGCCCCGGGAAGAAGCCGGGCTGCTTGTCCCGAGGAGACCCCCGGGGCTGAGAGCCCTTCTGTGAGAGGTGAGTGACTGTGGGGCATCCTGCTAATGGGTGGGTGGTGGGAGCTGGGGAATGCTGAAGTCAGCCACGTAGGACTGTCCTGCCTGGCATGCCAGCTATTTATATAGCTATTTGTATTGCATACAGCTATTTATAGACACACAGTGATTTCCTCCTGTTTGTCAGAGCACTAATTAACTTTGATTAGAATAGATCTCATTTTGAGTGACTGCCCTGTCTGCTTTGTGAGCACCTGGGACAGTCGGTTGGTTGGGTCCCCAGTTCTTTTGGGTCCAGCTCCATTTGGGCTCTGTTTGATTTGTCAGTTTGGATCCCTGTTTTCTTCAGGCCCAGCTCCTGAATGGCTCCAGTTCGGTTTGGGCTCATGTTTGTTTCTGCTCTGGTTTCAGGTCCAGCTCTTGTCTGCTTCCAGTGTGGTTTTGGGCTCCAGTCAGTTTCGGAACTAGTCCAGTGTCACTTCTCCCAGCTCCTCTCCAGTCCCAGCTGGTTTCAGGAGCTCCCACCAGACCCACTCCTGCCTGCACCCCCTGGAGACCCAGCCGGGCTGGCACCGCTCTGGATCGGCTCCAGGCCCGTGTGGCCGCAGGGTGAGTCCAGTCAGTCCTCCTGGGAGCAGTGGGGCTGCAGCTGGGGACTGTCCCCTTGGACTGGGATGGTCCCAAGGGAACTGTCTGGGGCTGAGAGCCCTCTGAGAGGTGAGTGACTGCACTCTGTGGGACATCCTTCTAATGGATGGGTGGTGGGAACTGGGGAATGCTGTAGTCAGCTGTGTGGTACTGTTCTGCCTGGCATCTCAGCTATTTATATAGCTTTCTATATTTATATTATATATCTATATCTATTATATATATATAATTGATATCTTTAATATAGTTAGATAATTTATATGGCTATTAATATTTAAGAAAGTGGTTTGCTGTTATCAGAGTGCTAAATAACTTTGATTAGAATAAATCTCATTTTGAGTGACTGCCCCGTCTGCTTTGTGAGCATCCAGGATACTCTGTTGGGCCCCTGGTTCTTTCAGGTCCATCTCCTGGATGGCTCCAGTTCAGTTCTGGCTCCCATTTGTTTCTGTTCCACTTTCAGGTCCAGCCCCTGATGGCTCCAGTTCGTTTGCAGCACCAGGTCCTTGTGGCTCCAGCTCATTTACAGCTTCAGGTTGGTGGTTTGTGCTGCTGTTTTTTTCAGGCCCAGCTCCTGGATGGTTCCAGTTCAGTTTTGGGTCCTGTTCATTTCTGCTCTGGGCTCAGGTCCAGCTCACAGATGGCACCAACTCATTTGTGGCTCCATTTGGTTGCAGCTGCAGCTCATGGGCAGCTTTGGCTTCAGCTCGTTTGCACCTCCAGGTAATTAGTTTCTCCCCCCTTCATTTCAGGGCCAGATAATTTGTGGTTTCTCTTTATTTCTGCACCACTTTGTTTCTGCTCTGGTTTCAGGTCCAGCTGGTTCCTGCTTCCAGTGTGTTCTGGACCCAGTCCAGTCATCTCCTCCAGCTTAGCAGCAGCCCCAATTGGGTTCCAGCTCATCTCCAGCTCCACTTGGGTTCCAGCTCATCTCCAATGCCAACTGGTTCCAGCCCCAGCTCATTGTGGTTCCTGCTCCTCTTCAGTTCTGCTCCAGCCCTCTCAGCTTGTGCTTGTTCAAACAATGTTGGCTTTGGCCCAAGTCGTCAATCAATCACTGTCACAAAGCACATATGAATATGACCTGTCATAAATAGTCTCAATATTGAATAAACAGTTGGACAGTAAAAAGGCCTGAAAAGTGCTTTTTCCCCCTGGTACTATCTCCCACTTTTTTTTTTTCTCTGGTGCATCCAGGAATAGCACTGGGACTGGACCCCCACCTCCGGTGGGGGCCCGACGCGACCGGGACCCCCCTCTAGAGGGGGGTCCGAGCCCCCACCTCCGGTGGGGGCCCATGCTACTCCCACCCCCCTCCCGCAGCCCAAGAACCTCCCGCCTCCCCCCTCCCTGCAGCCGCGGCCAACCGGCCTCTGGGTTTGAGCCCAGGAACAGCGACCGGGTCCCCGTTCCCAAGCCCAAAGCCAGGAATCGCGCCCCTGTTCAGCCCCAGGGCCCGTTCCCAGCCCCGCAAATGCAGGACAAGGGCTCCGGGAAACGCTCGGCTCGCTCCGTGCTGCTGAGCCCAGGAACCGGCCCCGGGACTGAGCCCCACAAGCCCCCAGCGGAGCCCCCGGGGCTGAGCCCCGAAGCCCCCGCTGGTGCCAGACAATGTGTGGTGTGGGAACGGGACCGGGATCCCGAGCGGTGCTTGGGAATCGTCCGGGGGGACCCGCGGAGCGGGCCCGGCCCCGTGTGGTCGCGGGCGGTGCGGGCGAGGACGGGGGGCGCCGGCTCCGGCCCTCGGGGCTTTATTATTCCCCGGCGCCCCCAGCTCCAACGCGGCCGCCCGGGCACGGACACTCCGCAGCCGTCTCCGTCCGGAGCAGCTCCGAGAACCCCCGGGGCCGCGGCCACGCTCGGCCGGGCCCCGGCCCCGCTCCCCGCGCCTCACCTGAGCCCCACCATGTTACCCTCCTCGTTCGCTGCCGCCCCTGGAATGGAAACAGCCGTGACTCGCCTTAGGTTTCAAATAACCTCGGGCCGCCCCGCCCCGCGCACGCGCCCTGATGCCGTCCCGCCCACGCGCCCCGCCCGCGCGCCGCGCCCCGCGCACCTGTGCCGGCCCCGCCCCGCGCGTGCGCACTGGGGCCATAATCACGCGCACCTGTGCCGGCCCCGCCCCGCGCGTGCGCACTGGGGCCATAATCACGCGCACCTGTGCCGGCTCCGCCCCGCGCGTGCGCACTGGGGCCATAATCACGCGCACCTGTGCCGGCCCCGCCCCGCGCGTGCGCACTGGGGCCATAATCACGCGCACCTGTGCCGGCTCCGCCCCGCGCGTGCGCACTGGGGCCATAATCACGCGCACCTGAGCTCGGCCCCGCCCCGCGCACGCGCCGTGTGGCCCTGCCCACGCGCCGCCTCTTCGGCCCCCAGAGAGGCACCGGCACTGAGTGTGGAGGGGGCAACGTGTTTGGGCGAAGAAGCGTAACGTTTTGGACGCGGAGCTGCGGCGTCGGGGGACCCCGGAGGTTTTTTCTGGAACCGTGCTGAGTCCCGGGTAGGTGAGCCGGGACCGGGGTGGGTTTTTGGTCAGTGCTGGGTCTTGCGTCTGGGTTGGACTTCGCGGGCCTTGCTGTGCTGGAGGGAGGAGACCCAGCCCGTGTCTGTGGTTGGTCGGGCCGGCGAGGTGCGGGTCTTGGGTCGGGTCTGGGTGCCCTGCGCTCGGTCTCGGCGCTTCCTTCCTCAGGTTGTGGGCAGGAGGAGCCGCGTCCCGAGGTCTCGAGCAGGAAGCAACTACCGGCCGGGCTTCGGGGTAGGTCCCGCGCTGCCGGTTCGTGACCCGCTTCGGCTGCGAGGAGCGGAGGGAGGGCGCCGGTGTCCTGCTGGGGCTGCGCTGGTGCTGCGCTGGTGCTGAACTCGCGGAAAGAAAGCGATGGCTTCTCACGGATGCAGAATAAAGGCTGGAAATGTCTGGTGGTGGTGGGGCTCCCACTGTTGGTGCTGCGCTGCCCGCGGATGCTGCCTGTGCGGGGCTCGGGGCACGGTCCTGCTCCGGCCGCGGTGGGTGGGGGGAGCTGGGGCTCAGCCGGTATCGGGCTCACTGAATAAAGGTGACAGCTTCGTGTGAGCACTGAATAAAAGCTGGTAGTGGTGGTTTCAAGCCCCCAAACGCAGCGTTTGGACTCTGCTTTGAGCCCCAAAACACAAGACTTAGTCTCTTGTTTCTGAGCACAAACACGAGGGACTGGGTCTCTGCTTCGAGCCCCCCACGGGCAGGACTTGGTCTCCCCTTCCAAGCTCTGCAACTGACCAAATGAGCTTGATTCCAAGACTGCAAAACACAGGGCTTAGTCTCTCTTGGTGAGCCCAAAACACTGACCAAGTGAGTCTGGTTTCAAGCCCCCAACATGCAGGACTTAGTCTCTGTTTCTAAGCACAAACACGAGGGACTGGGTCTCTGCTTCAAGCCTCCCCAAATGCGGGACTTAGTCTCCACTTCAAAGCCCTGTAGCTGGCCGAATGAGTCTTGTTCTAAGACTGCGAAATGCAGGACTTAGTCTCTGTTTCTGAGCACCAACACAAGGGACTGGGTCTCTGCTTCTAGCCCCCCCCCCCAAATGCAGGACTTATTTGGCCAGTTACAGGGCTTTGAAGTGGAGACTGAGTCTTGTGCCCAGGTGGCAAAATGTAGGACTTAGCCTCTTTCTGAGTCTGGGTTTGAGTTCCCCCCCCCGAAGGCAGGGCTTTCATTCCAAGACATGAATATCTGTAGCTGCTGCAGTTCCATGTGCCTGAGCCCCAAACCAGCCCCTGAAAACCCAGGACTTGGTTTCTGTTTCTCAGATCCAGCACTGGCCCAATGAGCCCAGTTTTGAGCCCCCAGAATGCAGCACCTGGTCTCTGTGAGCCCCAAAACTGCCCCAGGCAGCTGCTTTCAAGCCCCCACAGCTACAGGACTTGGTCTCTGTTCCTGAGCCCAAGCACAAGGCCTTGGTGTCTGCTTCAGGCCCCCAAATGTGGGAGGCAGTTTGTGGTTTGGACTCACAGCACTCGGGCCCTGTCTCAGCCCCAAGGTGCAGGATTTGGGCTCTGTGTCCAAGGTGTGAACTCATGTGTCCTGGTTGGATCCAGCAGCTAAATCCCAGCAGCTGCTCCCTCTCTTTCCTCAGGGAAGGGGGGAGAATCAGAAAGGGCAGGAGACTCGTGGGTTGAGATACAAGCAATTTAATAACTGAAACATCATCCTAATGACAATAATAACAGAAATACAGGTGATGCTAGCCCATCCCTACCCAGAGGAGCTGGAGAGAAACCCCACAACCACATTCTGGGAAGAGCACAAGCCCTTCCCGGCCATCCCTCCCTGCACACTGATCGTTCCCTGACACGGAACATCCCAGAGGCCCGTTCGGGCCCGTCGCTCTGCCCGTGCCCCGCGGCTCCCTGTGCCCCGCACACCAGCCAGGCCCGGGAGGGGAAAATCCCAGCATGGCTCCAGCACTAAACACAGCCGGGCGGGATCAGCGCTGTCCCCAACCCCAAACAGCTGGGGCCGGGACCGGCTCTCTGCTCCCAGCTTCGGTCCCCCCGGTCCCGCCCCGCTGGAGCCCCCGGCCCGGTTTTGCAGCCCCGCGACTGGGGCCGGTCCCGGAGCTCCGGTGGGACAGGGATAAGGAACGCCGGGCTCCGGCCCTCGGGCTTTATTTCCCGGCGCCCCAGGCCCGCCGGCAGCCCCGGCAGACAAAGAGGAAAGGAGAAAGAGCCGGGCTCGTCCATGCCACCCCAGCCCCGCACTCACCGCTCCGGGGCCACCACCGCAGCTGCGCATCAACCCGCCGAGCCCCGCCCTGCCTAGCTCGGGCTAATCATAGGCACGGTTCCGCTCGGGCTAATTACAGACACGGCCCCGCCTCCCGGTCATTGGCATCACCGGGGCCGGGACACCCTGGGGGGGAAAACGAGGGACAATGACCCCGCCGTCGGCAGCTGGGGCTGATCCGGGACACCCCGACGGGCGGGGCGCGGCTTCTCCTGTGCGAGGGGCACTTCCCAGCTGCCTCCTAAGACTCCAGTCATTCCAGGGTGGTCAGGAAATCAGTATTTTCCCCTATTAACACTAATAAACCCCACCCTTCCAGTGTAAGAGAACAACCCAAGCCCACCTGTGCGACGGAGGGGGGCTGTTGGTTTGGGGGGGGGGGGGTGTTTACACATCCTACATTTGTATGGGTAATGATTTTGGACATTTTTGCACTTCAAGCTTGAAAATGTGTTCCTCTTCCCTCAGGGAAGGGACACAGATGTGCCCCGTCTGCCCTGAGTAGGTTTAAGCACACTTCCCAGCAAATAATCTATCAGTACACATACATACATAAATATATATTTAGATACATAAATATCAGTAACCTGCGTGCAATACTAACTCCACTCTAGCTGCTTGCCCAGATTTCACAGTTGCTAATAATTCCCACACGTTCCTTAACAAGTTAGGTTTATTTATTTTTAAATTACTCCAACGCAAAGCAGGTAACCGAGGCACGGAACAAGGCAGCAATGGCATTATGGTCCGGGAATGACACCCCGTGTCCTGCTGCAGGGGCACAAGGCAGCCCCCCTGAGCTCCCACCACCTCCTTACCCTGCTCCAGGGGAGCGGTGTGATGGGAGCCACGGAGCTGGGTCCCTCCTGGTGCTTGCAGCAGTGCTGGGATGGGGGAATGGGGAGCAGGGACCCCTCAGACCCCAACCCACCACTCTAGCAGCCCAGGCTCAGAAGAGCTGCCCGCGTACCGGAAGCCCCTAAAACTCCACCCAAAGCCATCGCTGAGGACCTGCTGCCCCGGGGATGACCGCAAGTGTCCCGCATCTGCCATCCCGGCCACTTCCCCTCCTCACCCACAGCCCAGCCCACCCCAGCTGCGGGTCCTTTGTCATTGGCCGGGGAGGGCCCACATCTGTGGGAGGGGCTGGGAGCCAGACAGGGAAAAAGAAGGAAAAAAACCCCACCCCAAACAAAGAGAAAAAAACCCAAACATATTAACAAAACACAAAAAAGGGATATAACAGGAAAATAAGAAAGATAAAGAAAAAAGGTGAAAAAAACAGAAAAGACAGGTTTCAAAAAAAAAGGGAAGAAGATAAACAAGGCAAAACACGAGAAGAGGAAACACAAGGAAAAAAAAGAATAAAATAAAAAAGCCCCCCCAAAAAAAGTAGAGGTGCAATAGAAGCTGTGCTTTATGTCAGGGGTGAGTTTCAGAAGGGCTTGAACACTTGCTGGTGTTACTGACCCTGCAGCAAGAGCAAGCAGCCCTGCATCCCACCAATGCTCAGCCTGTATTTTTAAGAAGATTCCTGGAATTAAAACAACCCAGCGAGGACAGGGACCAAGCTGTGTGGGGCTGTGCCTGTCCTTGCCCACAGTTTGTCACACCGAGCTCTGGCTCTTGCCAAGACCAGTCACTCAGCCATTGCTAAAAGTAACAGCAGCAGCAATGGCCCCATCTGTGGTTGTGTCCCTCTGCTGCTCAGCTGCTGGTAAGAGCTCGACCCCACTGCAAGTAAATTTGGTGTCACCCGACCCTTGGCTCTCCAGGAGCTTCTGCTCAAGCCCTTGGCTTTTCTTCTGCTTGCAGCCTTCGCCAGTGCTGCCGTGTCCACAGCTGATACAACACCAGCTGTGTCCCAGCAGGCAGCCTTGTCTTGCTGAGGTGCCAGCCCTCCCCACAGGATGGAGTTATGTTTGTGTGAGGTGTCACAATGAGGACAGGGACTGAATTTCCTGGGTGGATGAGAAGAGCTTAGAGTTCATCCTTCCAACTTCATCATGTCCCATATTGGATTTCTTGCAACACTATTGTCCCCTATGAAATAACACTTGATAAAGTGAGCAGCATGATAGAATGAAACGTTAAACTTCAGTGGGTATGAATTTACATATATATATATTAATTTTTTTTAAGTAGTTTGCTTACTTAGTGATAACTATTTTTTATTTAAAACTGTGAAGCCAGTGGGAGCAGGAACCAGGTCGTCCTTTGTTTTTCCCATCCCAGCTGCACTGCCAGAGCTCAAACAGACAATACTGACAGAGCAGTGACCCTGTGTTGCAGTGCAGGGCCACGCAGACATTGTCACGTTTCCGTACAGGAGCGTGTTGTCAAGGGATCTGACCTGGGAGTGTGCAGAGCCAGAAAGCACCAGGGAAACAGGTTCACCTGTCCCACTGCACCCTGGACAGGAGTTTATAGCAGAATGACACTAATTGGACTGGAGAATTGTTTAATCTTTTCCTTTGAGTTTGTTTTTTTTCCCCCTGCTTTCTTTTTTGAGAAGATTTTTTTTTCAGGGAGTGATATCAATTATTTTTAACGTAACCATATTTATAGGAAACAATCCTAAAGAGAAAAGGTAATTTATAGACTTTGTATCTACTGAACAGCTTCTGCAGCTGCTTCTTTTTGTGCTGCAGACGTGTGGGTCGGTAGGGCCGTCGGGCTGGAGGCATCAGCCGGCAGTGAGGAAGGCCCGGGGAAGGCGGCGGGCCCAGCAAACGGCACGCCTTGCCACATGCTACCGGCGCCCAAGGCAGCCCGGGCCCACCGGCCGCGCTGGCTCCGCACCCGCCCGCGCCGACCGCGGCAGGGGGGCGGGCTGGGGCAGTGCCGCATTTCCCCCGCCAGGCGGCGCCACCGCACGGGACCGCTCCCGCCCCCCCCGCCATTGGCTGTGTCCCCGGAGCCCTCGGCAGCGCTGATTGGTCGGTGCGGCAGGTGCCTGCCGGCCTCCGAGGCCTTAAGGGACCCCGGGGCGCAGTACCGCTTGCCACCGCCAGGGGGCGCCTCCGCCGCGGGAGCAGAGCGCGCAGAACGGAGCGGCGAGCGGAGGTACCGGTGGGTCGGGAGGGCCTTGGCTGGTGGGGGGCGAGGGGGGGTCCCTGGCTGGAAAGGGGGGGGTCCCTGGCTGGGCAGGGGGTTTCTGCTGGCGGGGAGGGAGTCCTTGCCGGGCCCGGACCCTCGGGGCCCGTCTCCGGGTGACCTGGAGGCCCCGTCGTGCTCCTGGAGGGTCCCGGGCCCGGCCGCGGTGAGGGGAAGCCGGGCCCAGGCCGTGGCTTCTGGGGGCGTCTGGGCCCAAGCAGAGCTTGAGGGGGTGCCCAGGGTTGGGGGTGCTCATCCCGAGAGCTGCTGTTGCTGCCTGCAGGTGACGGGGAGTTTCCCGGCCTTGGTACCAGCAGGACAAACCCGTGGCTGCCCCTCTACGTTCCAGGCTGCGTCTCAGGTTTGTTACCGGCCCGGCTCCCCCGCACCCGGCTCTGGGGGCAGGTTTTGGGCACCACGGAGGTGTTCTGGACACGGGTGTTCCCCACATCTGGGCTGAGAGGAGGGGGCTTTGGAGTGGGGGCCGCGGGTGCTGCTGTGCCGTGAGGGCTCTGGGGGGCTGGAGGGTGCGGGTGGGCGCAGGCTCTGCAGCAGTGCTGGGCCGGGTCTGAGGTCTCCTTTGGGGGAGTGAACACATTTCTGCTACAGATTTGATGGTTCCTGTGTAATGCAAGTACTGCTGGAATGGCCAGGATCCCAAAATGAGACCTTTTCTCTTGATTGCTCCAGGCTGTGCCCGTATCTAGCCCCAGACAGCCCAGGATGGTTTCAGCTGTGCAAACAGGGCATTCCCTGGACACCAGAGGTGCTCGTTACTGCCCTAATCACGGTGAGTAATGGGAGGCAGGAGAGCCCTCGAGAGCTGGAGGCACCTGAATTGGCTCCACCTTGTCTGCTGCTGCCTGGGTTTGTCCACAGGTACCTCTGGTTCTCAGCCCCAGGTGTCAACAGCTACTTTGAGGAATGGTTTTGGTTTCTTTCTTCCAAAACCTGGGAGCTGGTTCCAGCAGGGCTGGGACCAGAACTGCTGCAGGGGTTCCTCAGGGCACCCAGACTAGAGCAGCCTTTCTCTGGGAGTGCTGCTGAGGTCAAGGATGTCATTAAATGCATTTTGGTTCCTTAGCTGATGTGTTTGAGCAGCTGTTCACCAGTCCCCTGCGTGTGCTTGCTACCTGTGGGTTACAGGTAAGATTCAATGTTCGAGTTTTGACTTTGCACGGCCGTTGCTGTATTTGTGCAGTGATTTTTACCACACTTTTTTCTTACCCCCCCCCAGAAAATGGAGTGTTTTATTGTCCCCCATCCCTCTCCAAGCCCTTCCCATCCGTGTGCCGGGCTGCCCACAGTCTTTCAGCCGCTGGGTTTGTGCCAGGAGCCCACGAGTGACACGCCGGGAGCCCTGTGGGGTGTGGAGCCCCGGGAAGAGGCCGGGCTGCCTGCGCCGGGGAGGTTCCAGGGCTTGAGAGCCCTCTGAGAGGTGAGTTCATGATTTATATGTAGTGGTGTTGTATCTATTCTATGATGTGTAGTATGTAGCTCTTTACAGTTACACAATGGTTTGCTGTTGTTTTTTTGGGCACTAAACAGCTGCTATTAGAATAAATCTCATTTTGAGTGACTGCCCTGTCTGCTTTGTGAGCACCTGCACAGTTCGTTGGTTGGGCCCTTGGTTCTTTAGGGTCCAGCTCAGTCTGGGCTCTTGTTTGTTTGTTGGTTGGTTGGTTTATTTGTCAGTTCAGGTTCCTACTTGTTCCAGGTCCAGCCTGGACCACTCCAGTTCATTTCCAGCACCAGGTCATTGTGGCTCCAGCTCCTGGACTGCTCTGGCCAGCTTCAGCTCCTGTTCGTTTGCAGCTTCAGGTTGGTGGTTCCTGCCCGTTCTATTTCAGGTCATTGTTTCTGCACTGATTTTTTTTCAGGCCCAGCTCCAGTTCAGTTTTGGCTCATGTTCATTTCTGCTCTGGTTTCAGGTCCAGCTCCTGGATAGTACCAGCTTGTTTGTGGCTCCAGCTCATGGGCAGCTGTGACTCTTGTTCATCTCAGGCTTCAGCTCGTTTGCACCCTCAGGTAATTTCTTTCTGCCCCACTTCATTTCAGGTCCAGCTCATTTGTGCCTCCTCTTTGTTTCTGCACCATTTTGTTTCTGCTCTGTTTTCAGGTCCAGCTGGTTCCTGCTTCCAGTGTGTTTTGGACCCCAGTTGGTTTTGGAACCAGTCCAGTCATCTCCTCCAGCTTAGCAGCAGCCCCTGCTCCAGCTCCAGTTGGGTTCCAGCTCCTCTCCAGCTCCACTTGGGTTCCAGCTCATCTCCAATGCCAATTGGTTCCAGCCCCAGCTCATTGTGGTTCCTGATCCTCTTCAGTTCTGCTCCAGCCCTCTCAACTTGTGCTTGTTCAAACAATGTTGGCTTTGGCCCAAGTCGTCAATCAATCACTGTCACAAAGCACATATGAATATGACCTGTCATAAATAGTCTCAATATTGAATAAACAGTTGGACAGTAAAAAGGCCTGAAAAGTGCTTTTTCCCCCTGGTACTATCTCCCACTTTTTTTTTTCGCTGGTGCATCCAGGAATAGCACTGGGACTGGACCCCCCCCTCCGGTGGGGGCCCGACGCAACCGGGACCCCCCTCTAGAGGGGGGTCCACGCACCCACCCCGAGCCCCCACCTCCGGTGGGGGCCCATGCTACTCCCACCCCCCTCCCGCAGCCCAAGAACCTCCCGCCTCCCCCCTCCCTGCAGCCGCGGCCAAACGGCCTCTGGGTTTGAGCCCAGGAACAGCGACCGAGTCCCCGTTCCCGAGCCCAAAGCCAGGACTCGCACCCCTGTCAGCCCCAGGGCCCGTTCCCAGCCCCGCAAATGCAGGACAAGGGCTCCTGGAAACGCTCGGCTCGCTCCGTGCTGCTGAGCCCAGGAACCGGCCCCGGGACTGAGCCCCACAAGCCCCCAGCGGAGCCCCCGGGGCTGAGCCCCGAAGCCCCCGCTGGTGCCAGACAATATGTGGTGTGGGAACGGGACCGGGATCCCGAGCGGTGCTTGGGAATCGTCCGGGGGGACCCGCGGAGCGGGCCCGGCCCCGTGTGGTCGCGGGGGGCGCGGGCGAGGACGGGGGACGCCGGCTCCGGCCCTCGGGGCTTTATTATTCCCCCGGCGCCCCCAGCCCCGCGACTCCAACGCGGCCGCTCGGGCACGGGCGCTCCGCAGCCGTCTCCGTCCGGAGCAGCCCCGAGAAACCCCGGGGCCACGGCCCCACTCGACCAGGCTCCTGCCCTGCTCCCCGGCCCCAGCTCCGCGCTGCCGGCCCGAGCGCCCCTGGCGGAGCGCCTCGCGCCTCACCTGGGCCCCGCGGAGAGACCCGGCACAGACGCTGCCCCCACCAGAATGAAAACAGAACAGTTCCACCGCGGGGCTCAAATAGGCTCGGCCCCGCCCCGCGCACGCGCCGTGAGCCCGCCCCGCCCGCGCGCCGCGCCCCGCGCACCTGTGCCGGCCCCGCCCCGCGCGTGCGCGCTGGGGCCCTAACCGCGAGCACCTGAGCTCGGCCCCGCCCCGCGCACGCGCCCTGCGGCCCCGCCCACGCGCCCCGCCCTGCGCACGAGCTGTCTCTTCAGCCCTCAGAGCGGCGCTGGAACCGAGAGCGGACGGACTGAGGTACCGGGGCTGGCGGGATTTATCGTTTGGGTGGTCTGGGGCCTTCCCGTGGAGCCCGGGGCTGGTGAGCCGGGGTGCCGGTTTGGGCTGGTGCTGGTTCTCGGCCCGGCTTCGCGGGCCCGGGTCCTGTGGTGCTGGCTGTGGAGGTGCAGCTGGTGTCCGCTCCTTGCTGGATAGGTGGGATGCGGGGCCTGGGCTGGAGCTGGGCCTAGTTTGTCCTCACCTGAGCCCGGTTTCGCCGCCTTCATCCCAGCACCGCGGGCAGGAGGAGCCGCGTTCCGAGGCCTTGGGCGGCGAGCGGGAACCGGCGGCTGGGCCTCGGAGCCAAGTCCCGCGTTGCCGGCTCCTGTCCCACTGCGGGGAGCGGAGGGCGCGAGTGTCCTGCTGGTGCTGCGCTCGTCCTGGGCTGGTGGAATGAAGGCAGTGCCTTCTCACGGATGCTGGCTGAATAAAGGCTGGAAATACTGGGCGGTGCTGGGGCTCACCCCGGCGCTTTGTAGCCCTCAGTCGCGGCTGGGCTGTGTTGTCTGCACGGCGCTGGGGGCGCCTCGCCTCGGTCGCAGTGGGTGGAGGGAGCCGGGGCTCTGCCGGTAGCTGGCTCACTGAATAAAGGTGTTAGCTTCTTACGAACACTGAATAAAAGCTGGAAATAGAAGGCGGCGCAAGGTTTACCACAGGCACTGTGTGCCCCGGTGATGGTTCTCCTGCCCTGGCCCCAGCGGGGGACTGCGGGCACTGGGGGCCGGGGCTCAGCTCCAGCCCCTAAATGCAGGACGTAATCTCTGTTTCTAAGCACTGAACTGGCCAAAGGAGCCCGGTTTCAACTCCCGAAACAACAGGACTTTCTCAGCCAAAACACAGGGAATGTGGTCTCTGCTTTGAGTCCTCAAAATGCAGGACTTAGTCTCCACTTCCAAGCACTGTAACTGGCTAAATGGGCCGGGTTTTGAGCCCCCCAAATGCAGGACTTAAGCTCTTTTTCAGCTCTTAACACTGCCCAAATCAGCCCGGTTTCAAGCCCTGAAACACAGCACTTGGGCTCTGCTTTGACCCCCAAAACACAGGACTTAGTCTCTGAGCACAAATGCAAGGGACTGGGGCTCTGCTTCAAGCCCCCCAAAGGCAGGACTTGGTCTCCACTTCTAAGCCCTGTAATTGGCCAAATGAGCCTGGTTCCAAGACTGCAAAATGCAGGACTTAGTCTCTGGTTTGGACCCCCCAAATAAGCCTAGTGTCATGACTGTACAGTGCAGGACTTAGTCTCTGGTTCTAAGCACAAACACACAGGAGTTGGGGCTGTGATTCAAGCCCCCCCAGTGCAACACTTGTCTCTGTTTCTCAACTCTATCACTGGCCAAATGAGCCCCCAAACATGCAGGACTTGGTTGCTTTTTGTGGGAGCCAAATGATTCTGGTTGCAAGGCCCCAAAACACAGGACTTAGTCTCTCTTTCTGAGGGCCAGGTGAGCCTGGTTTCAAGATTGCAGAACACAGGACTTGGTCACTTTCTCAGCCCAGTTTTAAGCCCCCAGCATGCAGCACCTGGTCTCTCTTTTGTGATCCCCAAAACTGCCCCAGGGAGCTGCTTTCAAGCCTCCAAAGCCACAGGACTTGGTCTCTGTTCCTGAGCCCAAGCACAAGGCCTTGGTCTCTGCTTCAAGGCCCCAGATGTGGGAGGCAGTTTGTGGCTTCGAGCAGCAGCACTTGGGCCCTGTCTCAGCCCACATGCCCAGAATAGGAGCTCGTGTGTCCTGGTTGGATCTGGCAGCTAAATCCCAGCAGCTGCTTGCTCAGTCTCCCCGGGGAATGGGGCAGAATGGGAAAGGGAAATAGACTCAGGAGTTGAGATATAAACAATTTAATAATTGAAACATAATAATGATGACAGTAATAACAACAGGTGGATGGTTGGACTTGGTGCTCTTGAAGGACTTTTCCAACCTTGCCGATTCTATGATTGATTCTATGATACAATAACAGCAGAACATGCAAGTGCAGCTGCTCAATTCCCCCTCCCCGGCCCATCCCTGCTCAGTGATCCCGGAGGAGACAAAGCCCAAGCCCAACGCTGCAATCCGGGATGAGTGGGCGCTTCCCGGCCCACCCCCCTCTGTGCACTGAGCATTCCATGGCATGAAACATCCCACGGGATGTCCCCGCTCCCCGTGCCCCGCACTGCAGCCAGGCCCGGGAGGGGAAAATCCCGGGACGGCTCCAGCACTAAACACACCTGGGCGGCATCAGCATTATCCCCAGTCCCGATCAGCCGGGACCGGCTCTCTGCTCCCAGCCCCGCTCCGCCGGGGTCCCCGGCCCGGTTCCGCAGCCCCGCGGGTGGGGCCAGCGCACCGGAGGGGGCCTCGGGCTCCGGCCCTTGGGCTTTATTCCCCGGTAGCTCCGAGAGGGAGGGAGAAAAGAGCCGAGCGGCCCCGCTCCGGTCCGTGCCCGCCCCCCTGCCCCTCACTCACCGCTTCGAGGCCGCAGCTGCGCATCGACCCGCAGGGCCCGGCCCCGCCCTAGGGTAATTACAAAGACGGGGGGTAATTACAGAGACGGTCCGGCCCGCGCTATTTATGGACACGGCCCCGCCCACAGACCCGGCCCCGCCCTGCCAGAAACCGGCCCCGGGCACCAGCCCCGTCCTGAGCGCCGTCAGACGGCCGGGGACCCGGGGGAGTGGCTTGGTTCGGTGGGTGTTTGGTACAGCCCCCCATCTACAGCTGGTGAATATCCCCCATGTCTGCACCCAGAGCCCGAGGAAGCCCCTCTGCTTCCGGGAAGAGACACGGACGCGCCCCATCTTCCGTGGGGAGGTGTCAGCCGCTTCCCAGCTCGTGTCCCCAGCCAACCATCCCGCATCCTCACGTGCAGATACACATCCACACGAAGGCCCAGTGACCTCTGTGCAGGGCTGACCCCATCCTGGCTCCTGGCCTGGATCGCACTTGTGTCATTCCCACGTGCTCCGTGACAAGCTGGGGTTGGGTTTTTAGTTAACCAGCCAGGAAAGCCGCTAACGAGGGTGCTGCAGTCCCCGGCAAGACAAACGCCGTGCCCAGCGGCCGTTGCAGCCCGTGTTCTGCAGCTGAGCACAAGGCACCCCCCGAGCTCCCACCGCCTCCTAACCCTGCTCCAGGGAGCAGGGTGATGGCAGCCCCCGAGTGGGATCCCACACAAGGCTGCTGGGGCAATTCTGGCAGAATTCCGGCAAACCAAGTGCCTCGTGGAGCCTGGTTGTTGGTGTGTGCTTCCCTCCTGGACACAGAATGCCCCAGCACCCCCAAAGACCAACCTGAACCCCTCCTTGGGCTAGAGATGATCAGGCTCCCCCATGCCGGTGGGAAGGTGGCTGTCACCTAAGTCCCAGGAGTGTCGCTGGGGCCAGTCGAGGGTCGCTGCTGCTCCTGCTCTGACGCTCCCCTGGGGCTTTCTGCATCTCCCACATCACCCAGAGTCACTCCTGCCAGAGACATCCCTTCCTTCCGTCGTGTCCGTGGGTGGCACCAGGCGATGCTCGCACAGCCAACACGAGCAGCCAGGCCCAGCCCTGCCCAGGGCCCCCGGGGTGCTTGGTCCCACCATGTTGTGGAGCACCCCGGGGACCCTGGGCAGGCACCTTCTGCCACACGAATCCCCGTCCAGCAGAAACTCCTCGGTCAGGTCGCCTCTGTGCAGCATCCCTTGGGGGCCAGGGAGGGCAGCAGCAAAACCCAAACCCCGGGTGCAACTTCCCCGCAGCCCAGGGGGGGTCAGCATCCAACCCCCTCCTGCATCCCACACCCGCCATCTTATCCCCTCCGCCCCCAGCCCAGGTGCAGGTCATTTTCCATTAGCCTGGGAGTGCTCACACCTGTGGGAAAGGTGGGACAAGGGCAGGAAAAAAGAACAAAAAAAAAGAAAAAAAAAGAAAAAAAAAACCAGCAAAACAAAACCACAAACAACAACAACAACAAAAACCACACACAAACAAAAACAACCTAACCAAACCACAACAGGGGGGAGGAAAGAAAAAAAAAAAAAGAAAAAAGGAAAAAAGAGGGGGAAAGGGAAAAAAAAAAGAAAAAAGGGGGGGAAAGGGGAAAAAAAAACAACACAAAAAACAGATAAAAAAGGAAAAATGGGGGAAAAGGGAAAAAAAGGGGGGGGAAAGGGGAAAAAAAGGAAAAAAACCCACCAAAAAAAACAGATAAAAAAGGAAAAATACAAGAAAGGGGAAAATTAGGGGGAAAAAAACAGGAGAAAAAAAAGGGAAGATAAAAAGACAAAAAAAATTACGAAAAAAAGGAAAACATGTATTCAGAAAATAAAATTAAAAAGCACACCAATGCATAGTAGAGATGCAAAAGAAGGGAAATGAGCAGCAAAGCCACCCATCCACCCCACGGGCAGCCGCGGGGGGGGGTGGGGGGGTGGGAATAGTCGGTGAAAGCAGCAAAACTGACCCCGCAGGACTGCCTGGAAAAAACCAAACAAAACTAAATCCCAGAGACCCTCCCCAAACGAGCCAATGACCCACAGTGACCTGCTGCACAGCTGAACGAGGGACGAGCACCACAAACATTGGGCCCTCGTAAAATGGCACCAGGGAGAAAGGGCACGGAAAGGTCCCTGAGAGAAGCGACCTGCTGAGGTTCAGGCACATATAAATCGCTACACACACAGATACACACACACATATATATATATATATATATATATATATATATATATATAAAGTATGTTTCTCCCCTCTGTAGCTTGGTGGGCAAGGGGCTGGCAGAGGGTGGCCCGGCTGCTGGTGGGTGCCGTGGGAAGGCTGGAATCCCAGTTAGCCCAGTCACAGGGGTGTGTGGCAACGGGGCCGGGGCGGTGGGCTAATCTGCCCTCGGCTGCTTTGTGGCTGCTGGAAGCGCTTTGGGAACCAGGAACATCCTCGCAGCGTGGCGCTGGAGCCGGGACGCTGCCGGCCCCTCGCCCCCCTGCAGGCCCGTCCAGCCGGTTCCCCCTGCGCTGGGGCTCCCGGTGCTGTGCCGGGGGGACCTGGGGGGGGGCTGCTGCAGATCGGGCTGGGCCCGGGGCTTGGGGCAGGGGCTTTGCTGCCCGCGGCGCTGCGGGGCAGGCACACCCACGAGTCGAGGCCAGTCGCTGTGAGGATGGAGCACCTGGGGCTCGTCGTGGAAAATAGGAAGGATTGTGCAAATAAGTGCAATGCAATTAAACTGAATTAAAAAAAAAAATAAATCCACTTTCATGCAGGGAGCCAGCCTCCTCCAGTCCTTTTGCTGGAGGTGATGACAAAAGGCACCTTTCTCCATGCCCCTTCCCCTTGTCTCTGGAGGGGACATCCCATCTGTCAAAAGCTCTGTCCCCAGGGGTGCTGGTGGCCCCGGCTCAAACCACAGCTGGTTTGGTTCAGGCTGGTCCCTTCATCCAGGCACCACAAGGACGTGGCAGGATCAGTGCAGGGCACCTTAAATCCCTCTGAAAACAGGATTTATTTCATCACCTTTTCCGTTCATAGTAAACCGAAAATACCACCCCAAATTAAAACTGATAAAGAACCTCAGGCAGGTCAGCAGGGGCAAGGCAGGTTTGGTGACTGGGGGGTAAACCAGAGCTGTACCTGCCCTGCACCCACCCCAGACACCCTTGTCCCTCTGGCCCCATCCCCAGGGAGAAGCCAGGACATGGTGGGTCTGGCCGTGGGGCCAGGGCAGGTCCCAGGGTTTCTGCAGTCTCCAGTGCCCAAGCCCCTGCTGGAGTAAGGAGCCCGTGGGGAGGGTTGGGTGGCTTGGGGCTTGTGTAGTAGCTGTGAGGACACACAGGTGTTTGTAAAGGGTGAAATGAAAGGTAAATTGTGCTTCATGGTGCTGTCACATTTATTTTCTTCCCCAGGCTGTGCTGCTCATCCCTGGGAAAGGAAAACCAGCCCCATCGTTGCATGGGTGGGATTGGGATTTTTTTTTTAATTATTATTATTTTTTTTAATTCTCTCCCTCCTGTCCTCTGAGCTAAAGGTTTGTTTAAAAGGTTCCTTCAGCAAACCCCTCCTGGTGCAACATTGCTTCCCCCATCCCAAGCCCAGGGCACACTGTGGGGAAAGGCAGTTTTGATGTTTGCCAAAACCACAGTAATTCCTTGAAATCTGCTGAGCCTGTGAGGCCTGGCTGGGACAAAGGGGCCTTTGGGATTCATGGTAGCCCAGGTGGGGCTTTGGGGCTGTTTTCCCCATAGACATGGGCTGGGGTTGGGGCGAGGAGCCCCCGTTCCCCCCCCCCCCAGGCCCCTCACCCCTGGCTCCAGCTGATGCCCAGGTGAGACAGGAGCAGGTTCAGGTGTTTATTGCAGGATGGGTGGGTGTCCTCAGGCTCTCTGGGGATGGTGTGTCAGCCACCGGGGCAGGTGGCAGCCGAGGGCCGGGACACGGGAGGATGCTGGTGGTGTAATTATGGTGCCCTCCTCATCCTCTGCATCGGAGATCGGTGACCTGGGGGCGGGGAGAAGGAGGCCCCTGTGAATCCCCCTGCCCTTCTCCCTCCTGCCTCACCATCCCTCCATTGCCGACCATCAGCATCCCCAGGGTGTCTGGGGACACACATCATCCCCCCCCCCCCTTTTGCCCCCACCTCGGGCCCGTGTGCTCCGGCCGCGGGGCGGCTGCCGCCCCTGCTGGGTGCCGCGCTGCCCGGGGCGGCTGCGGCCGCGTCCCCTGCGGCGGCTGCTGGGGCGGGCGCTGCGGCCGGAGCAAATAAATTAAAGTATTCCCAAAGTATTCTGATATCCTTATGGAAACCTTGCTTTGCCCGGCTTTTACTGCTGCTGTTGCGGGGGGCAGAACTCTTTGTCTTTGTGTGTATGTAAATAGAATACCCATGGAGTTGAAGTTCTAGAATGTGAAATGAGGGGTGGGGAGTTTCTGGCAATACTGGCATATTTGCCTTCAAAAATTCATGGGAGTTTTGGTGTGTTTTTTCTGCCAAACAATCATCATTCACGCCACTGTCAGAGCAATTGACCAACACTTGTGCAGTGCCAGGAACTGCTCAGCAAAAGGTGGGTGCAGGCCAGTTCCCTCTGGCCTCAGAAAGGTTCAACCAGCTTTTATACATTTTATTTTATTTTAATTGCTCCCCTTTTTGCATGCAGCACTGGAGGAAGTAATATGAAGTCTTCTCTGCTAGGGGTTGAGTTTTTTGTGTTTATTTTTATTGCTATTAATTGCTCAGACCTGCTGATTGGTGCAGCTCATTATTTTTATTGCAAAACATCCAGTGTTGGTGAATGAGAAGAAGGCTGGGACTGACCTCCCTTCTCTGCTTGCTTTCATGGAACAGTCCTTGAAGTGTCTTGGATTCATATATTTCTCTACATCTCTTTGCCTGCAGCTGTTCTCCAACTCAGAGAGTTAAGATCATGTCCTATAGCAGAGGGAGGACTGGGTGCAGCCTGTGCCTTTGTGTGTGCCTGGGATGAATGACAAATTATTTTACTGTCTTGTCAACAAATTGGCTGCATTGACAGAGGCAAGAGGGGCTCTGCAGTTACAGCATTTGTTTCTAGAGCATTTGAAAATACTCCTTGAAAATAAGGAGGCTGCTGTCACTGACTGTCAGGGAACAAGTTTGGACTGAACAGATGAGGAAAGGACTCACCAACATATAGTGCTGCAGCAGGACCCTCCCTAAACATCATCTCCCATTCTCCTCACAGCTCAGGTTATCCCTTCCTGCCTTCTCCTCCCTCCCTGTGTCAATCGGTTGTCTCCAAGATAACACTTTTCCTGCTCCAAACTTTCTGCTACTGTTGAAGCAAATGCTGTAATTAAGTTTTGTTTGTTTGCCTTTCTAAAAACTGGGAAGGGAAAAATAACTTCTCCCTTGTGCTGATTTTCTTGCCTGGAGCCAAGACCAAACTGGTGCCTCAGCCATCCAGCAATGTTTCCTTGTCAGTTTGCTGCGTTTTGTTTTTTAAATTTCATTCTATTTTGACGTGCTGTGGAGTCATGTTGACACAAGAACACACAGCTGAACCTGTAGCATTATGAAGAGGAAGAGAGTGGGTTTGCTGTTTGCTAGGTGGTTTGGGACCTGACAACTGTTCTAGCCCAGGGCTTTTCTGAAATGCTGGTTTCTGTGCCAGCCTGCTTGCAGCAACTGCTAAGTTCACAGCTGGGGTATGGTGGAGAAGGCTTTAAGGTGATGATGCAAGTGAAACTATTTATATTTATTTCCTCAGGACAATGTGTTGTTCTTTGAAATGGCTGTTGAAGGCCTGAGATTGTAGGGTTATTGTAGGGGATTGTGTGCAGTATATACCTTGTACCTACTAAGTTCATTGCGTGTGCATGCATGTGATGAGTTGGTAGCTCTAAATTCAGTTTTTCTAGATTTTCTGGCTCATTTAATTCTTTGAGTTGTAAATACATGTGTTCTAGCTACCACGGTTGGAAAGCACCCGCAGGTCCTGCCAGGATGCTGCACTTTCTCACTCCAGTCTGACGGAATATGTCAACTACATAAAAATCTCCCCGACAGATGTCTGGGGTGATCCATGGTTAGTTTATCCCCATGTTGCTGCAGTGGCACCACCCACCAGTGTAAGGAGACAGCTGCCCCGGCCGGCCTGTGGCCCTGCGTGCTGAGCCTGTGGCTCCGTTCCGTGGTCGCTCCCACCAGGATGGTCAGACATGTTGCAACAATCCCCGGCGGTGTGAATGGGCTTATATCCCACTTCTGACACCAATGTAACGTTCTGGGGCCTTGGTGGCAAACCACCTTCCTGCTCGGTCAGGAGGGAATAGTGTTATGTCTTCCTTGTTGGAAGAAACTAATTTAAAGGGACCGAGGGGCCGCACGCAGCGTTCGCCTCTCTGAGAGGCTCGGTGAGCTGCAGCACCGAATCTCGGGGTGAATAACAAAATCCACCCTCACCACGCCCACAAAAACCACTATTTGCACCAGATCTTTAAGGTTTACGAATTAACCGGTTTATTTAACAGAGGCAAAGGGGCCAAGAGAGGCTGGAAATGAAACCACAATGATAAAACATAAATCAATAATACAGTTCGTATAATAATTGTTTGTCAATTGCCCCAGCAATACTTACAGGGGTAGGAAATGGAGGAAGGAGGGGAGAGTGGCATGAGCCCGACACAAGGTGTCCCTTAAAGGGGTCGTGAAATGCTTGTGTGTATGGGGTGCAGGATTGCTGGGAAAGGGAAGGAAGGGTTGGTCTTACTAGGTGTCTGGAGATGATCCAAGGTTAGGTTAGCTGTGCAGGTCACCTCCCTCACAGCCACAATTACTGATTACGAGCTGTGAGGGGAGGTGTGCTGCACTTGGTTAGTGTAGGCAGCTGCTCCTCGACGCGATGCCGAGGCCATCCACGCGTTGCTCGAAACGCAGGATCCTCGGATGTCAGAGGGTTTGTGGGTGGCTGGCAGCTCCTGAGGCAATCCTTCCTTTCCACGGTGAAGACCGGTAGCTCTCGGGAACAGCAGGCTGGATTGTAGACAGGCTCCTTCCCCGTTCCGGTTCCAAGCAGCAGCAATCCACAGCAAGCAGCTTCTCTCCTTCATTGCCTGGCAAAGCAGCAAGCAGGTTTCCTTTTTCTTTATCCAGCATGGTAGCTAGTCCTCCAGTGAAGGACCAGCAGGGAGAATGACTGGCAGCAGTCACAAACTACCAGTGAAGCCTCTGGTCCTCCTGCAAAGGGCCAGCACAGAGGGCTGACCACCCTAGACTCTTACAGTCCAGTCACTTCAAGCAGGGTCAGGGCTATGCCAGGATTTGGCTTAAGCATGAGGGTACTAGTCCAGTCAGGTGGCTGCATTTCTCCGGTGGCTTATGGTTTTGTGCATACCCGGTGTGCTCCGACTCGCCTGCTGTCCATCACTTTCTGAGTTTGTCCTTGGGGTTTGTCCTTGAGGACAGCAGGCAGAGGCATAAGGGAACAGGGAGCAGCCATTTTGAGGCTTTTAAAGGCAATGCGTAGTTCACTGCTCCCAGAAGCCATCTGATTTTGTTAGGGATGAGAGTGCTGACTCCTACATGTTAAAATGTCCTGAAGAGCTTGTGCTGGTCATACATCTAAACCCTCTTCTTTGGGGGTTTGTTGGGGAATCGAGGCAGAAGACAACAGAGGCTCAGCTGATAATGCTCACTTTTGAGCTGGCTTACAGAGCTTTACAGTCAGACTAAAAAAAGAAATAAAGCTTGATAATACAAACATTTTTCTAAAACTCTCCAGTTTTCTAAGTAGGCTCTGGATGGTGCGTATTTGTACACAGAAATAAAGGTTTTCCTTTTTTCAAGGTGGAAAGGAAGAGCCGATTGGTACCTGAATTGTTGCTGCCACTTAATCAGGCCCTGATAAGCACAAGGCTTATTAAAAGCTGAAGCTTTTAATGATTGATCCATCCTCTTTCATGATTTCTTTCTCTACTCAAGTGGGGAGTTGGATTTTTCATTCGGTTACCTGTACAGTTCCAAGCCTCAAATTAAAACAAACTTCAAATTAAAAACAAAACCCAAGAACCTGGGACAAAAAATAATTGCTTTTAATACCTTTGTGCTTTATATTAATGGAGTTGAATGCTGAGAAAATGAGGAATAGACAAATCAGAGAAGCATCTGCCTGCCATTTGCATCCTTTCAAATAGTCCTCAAATGTACAGATCAGTTACTGTTTCTTCTACAGGACAGTTTCATTTTACTAATCATTGTACCGAGGCAAGGTGCTAATTAGCTGCACAGCTACTTCTGCCTGTCAAGGACAAATGTATCACCTTGCCCAGCCAGCAGACTTAACTGTGTCCATTTCTAAAATGTGCTCCATGGGTGATTAGAGATGAATGAACTTGAACAGTAATCTCACCCATGACTTCTAGGAACTTCACTAAAAGCCTCCATGGGCTTTTTTAGGACTGTAGAACGTTTCATAGCTATTTCTGTAATGTCAGCTTCCCACATATACTTTCTATACCAATGCTTTTATACCATGGCTGAGTGTAACAACAGAGGTTTATACTCAGTAGCTGAGTCTGATGCTCCACCAACAAAACTTTCAAAAGAGTGGAATTTGTTCCCAGGGAAGTTGTGACACTTGCTGTAATATTTATATTTAAAAGGCATTTTTAGCTCTTCAAAGTCCTCTTTGGCTGATAGCAGATCAGTAGCTAAGCTAGTGTCCCCCAGGTGTTTCTCTGTTCTCTCTCCTTGCACTACAGTGGTCTTTATGACTTTGCTGACCTTCCGGCCTTCCACTGGTTCAGACTGGAATTTGGAGGCACTGGGCAAAACAGCAGGTTCAGACAGGGTCACCTGTAGGGTTAGAAAGCAGAAGTTACAGAAGCACAGAATCGTTCTGGTTGGAAAAGACCTTTAAGATGATCAAGTCCAACCATAACCTACCATTGACCTACCAACCATTGACCTAACACTACCAAGTTCAGTGTTTCAACCATGTTCCTAAGCATCACACCTGGACATCCTTTAAACACCTCCAGGGATGGTGATCAACCACCTCCCCGGGCACCCTGTTCCAGTGTTAATTACCCTTTTAGCGAAGAAGTTTCTTCTTCAGGTTCTCTTCTGGATGTCCTGGCTTACAGGAAAACTCTTCCACAAAGTAACACTGGTTGTGAAGCCACATGCTTCTGTTGTATTTGAGTTCCCACCCCTGCCCCCCAACCACTCCAGCAACATTTGTGCTCAGGCTCCTGCAGCCACGTTTCTAAGGGCTGGCAGGAAAATTGCAAGGCAGGCTTAGAAGGGAACAACCCTGTTGCCAGTGGAGTGGTGTCCACATTATTCATCTTAGATGGCACCAGAACTACAAATATTTTGTGCAGAACTGTTTTTAGAAACACTATTGCTGGAAGTGTGATAGTGGTGGCAACGTATAAAAAAGTCTAGGATCACTGTGGTAACAAACTAATGACTTACCTGCATGTAAAGCTGTTGTGACTGAACACCAGCAAACTCCTTTTTCTTCTTCCAGTACTGGCAATAGGATAAAGATGACCAAGAAATATCCTGGAAGAGAGCAGCCCAGCCTGGTTCCCCGGGGAGAGGCAGCCCTCCAGTGGCAGCAGCCCTCACTCCCACTGCATCTTCTCTTTTAAAACTAAACCTGGCATTTGTCAGAGCAAAGTCTTTTTAACATGCAGGGTCATTGCATCTTTGCAGCTACACATGATGCATGTCTCATGCCCAGTATGGAATCAGAACTGCTTCCATTAAGGTTGAAAAGCCTTGACCTCACCCATCAAAGTCACCATAAACCCAGAGATGTCTGGTAGCACATCTTTAAACACAAAGACTTAAGTGTGGTGGCAGTTACTCACATCAAAGTTTCCAGCCTGCTGACTGAACCCATGCCATGGGTTTCTGGGAGGAGCAAGACCAGGCTCTGGACCACGCCTGACCAGCCCCCTTGGCCATGTGTCTCCAGCCACACGTGTGAAGCCAGTGCTCACGAGTCACCCCGCTGGCCCCTCAGCTCCTGGGATACAGTCGCCTTCCTGGCTCAGCTCTCCGGGAGGCAAGTGTGAGAATTTGTTTACACTTTCACAGTTTTGAACACTTTTTAAGACTGCTCTTCCCCAGAGGCAGCTCATTGCTCATACTCACGCTTGCAGCAAAACCGGTTGGATTAGACATCCTGCTATGTGTGGAGAGAAGGCTCTGGAAGGTGCTGCTTGTGCAGATGTGAACATGTAAATACAACAGATGGGTGCACTCTCAGCTCCATCAGAAAGACCACAGACCTTCCTCCTGCTGCTGGACACACCGGTGAGAGAAGATGGTTCCACTGCAATCTCTGCCTCCAGGGGGGGATGCAGCCCTGCCAACATCCAAGCCTCCGCAGAGGGTGTTTAACCAACATGCCAGGCAACCAACCACCCGCGGCTGAAGCGGGAGGTGACAACGATCCCAGCCGGGTGCTGCAGGGATCCCGGGTCTGTCTCCAGGATCGCCTTTCAGGGTCAGTGGGATCCGGGGGCACTTATTCCAGTGTTGTTAACCCTTGCAGCACGCACACATGCAGGGCAGATGGAACACGTCAGAAGCCACTTATTCATCAAACACAAGGAACTTCTCTTGCTCATGATGCAGTAACATGCTTTTTTTTTAGAGCAGAGGGAAGGTAATTAAATAAAAGAACAACTGCTGTCAGCGTGACTGGCAGCAGGTTCTGAAACCAGCAGTCAAGCTGAACAGCCTCTGTGCTCCATCCCACTGCATTCCAGTGCCAGCAATTCCAGTCCAGCCGCCATCAGGCTCTCAACGCCCCAGAAACCTTTATGAGATGGTTTTGCTGCTCTGAACACTTGTGTGCACTTCCCTAAATCCAGGCTGCCCTCCTGCATGGCAGCTGCACAGCCTCAGTTCTGTCTCTTACCTCCACTTGCCACATTTTGGCTCTGGAGCGATTCCATCTCTTTTAGGAGTTGGAAATGAGCTGCATGAGAACATTCATGTCAACAGGCAAAAGCAGCTACAAACAGCCAAACGTGAGGAGTAAGGGGCAGGCCTTGCCAGCTCAGGAAAACTCCTGAGTAAATAAAGGTTTGTTTCAAGATCAAATGGAGAGCTCAGAATGCAACACTGATTCCCAGCAACCCCAGCCCCATAGAACTGCTCTGAACCACAACGAGCAACAGAAATGGTTGTGTTCACCTTGTCCACTCTGCTGAGGCAGCTGTGGGATGCTCAGTGTGATGGGACCATGGCTCCAACACCAAATAACACCGAGATTCATTTTACAATCAAGGTGATAAAAATTCAGCCAATTTAGTTCAAGCTTAATTAGAACAAATGCCTAGAAAACTCTGTAACTCCAGATCACTCCTGCAGTTAAATGGGCCTTTTTACCTTCATTTAGGCTGAAACTGCTTTTAAAACTCTATTCAGCACTGCTGCAGTGCACAGTTTGGCAAACCCAAGTACTTCATTCCAGATGCTCCACTTCAGTATTTTGTTGGCTGCTTTTCCCACATCTGGATTTGTTTTCTAAACTTTTGCGTGCTCTCTGGCCTGGAACTGGCAGCAAATAAAGCCCTCCTAGCCAGGAGATGAAACTTACCTTTGTAATTCTTTCCTGGCTCTGTCAGCAGGGTTGGCTGTTGCTGCCACTTTCATAGCATTTTAATGGAATTCCTTGCATTCCAGACAGTTGCATTTTAAAGCTGCTCCAGCACACACACAAAGTCAGTCAACAGGCAGCTCTGCAATTTCTGCCATCTGATTGTCTGGTCTGCAGAGGTTGTCGTGTTCCATCACTTCAAGCAAAAAGCCCATGCAACTACATACCTGCTGTGAGTTTTCCACCAGAAGGGTGTCTGGATCTGTCAGTCCAGTGCACACACCTACCTTAGGTGGTGCAGTGCAGGTATCAGGAGACGTGCACCGGGCTGTGATGAAGAGAACGCAGGCGTGGTTGTGGCTGCCTGGCTTCTGGAGCAGCCCTGCCACCTGGCAGCTTCCCACAGGAGGGTTTATCTGATGCTTATTAAATTAATGGTCCTGCAAATTCATACTCTGAGCAGGCAACTATGCAGCTGTAGCTGTTCCTGGGAGTGGCAACGAGGTGAGGCTCTGCTAACACAGCCAAGGAGAAAATGTGTGTCTTCTTGACAGGTAAAACTTAACTCAGGCCAAGAATTATCTTGGCAAATTATCTTCCCCTACACACATTTTCCAGGAAAGAAAAAAACCAGGACAGTGGAAGTCAGCACAGCTAACTCAGCACAGGCTGCTGGGAGAAAGTGATTGCAAATCCATGCACTGTTCTGACCCAGTCAGAGTCAGATCTCAGCTGAGCAGCTGCCAGATGAAGCAAACAGCAAGTTACAGCTGTGATACAACTGCATTTAAACGTCACCTTGTCTTGGCACATTGTGCCACATGGCAACTTGCTTCTCCAGCTGCTTCTCACTTTTCTTTTGGCTGCCAGCTCCCTTGGCCAAAATCTTGAGTCAAAGCAGGAAAGAAAGGACAGGAATGGAAGAGCAGAGCAAAACAACCCTTCTTTCTTCCCATCCTCAGTGCACATCCTAGCTGCTCTTCCTACTGCCATTTAGGGTCCCAACATCTTCCTTTTACCTCCAAGAGACCACCATGCCTCTCTCTCTCTCTTCCTTCTTCCTTTTCCAGCCCCTCTCACCTTGCTCTGCTTCCTCCCAGCTGATTCCCTTGCTTTTCATCACTCTCCACCCAAGGTGGGTTCCTGGAGCACACCTAGGTCAGCTAACCATAATCCACAATGACCACCACAGACCCCCAGCTCCACACTCCCCCGAGGGCCAGCCCCTCTGCTCCAGACACTCTAGAGCCCATTTCACATTGGCACCAAGACTGCTCAGAGCCAGGCCCACACCCCTTCCCTGGAGCCTGCCAGAGGGGAAGAAGAAAAGCTGCTGGGGGCACACACTTGCCCTGCTCTGGAAAGCCCCTTTAACCCTGCAGCCAGGGTGCTGCTATCTCCAACCCCTCGGGGTCAGGCTGAGATTCATCCCTCTGCATGTGTCTGATGCCAGCTCACACCCATCAATGACTGGTTTTTAGCAGAAGGTTAGTTCCTGCCCTCAGAGTTTTCCTCACTGACAGAAGGTCAGAGCTGTCAGACAAAACACACCCGTAAAACAGAAGGCCAATCCTGTCATCTTTTTCCTGTTAGCAACCAAAAGACAGAGGAAGCACCAGACTACTATGCATGGAGTCACTAAGGGAGAGGAAGAAAGGAAAACACAGGTACCCAGAGCTCCCGAGGACACTGGGGACAGTAAAACATGCCCCTGCCTCGGGCAAAAGAAATGAGATTTGGAAAAATCTTTCTGGCTGTTTTAGCCCAGGGAAGCCACTGGTCAGGGCAGAAAGCCAAGCAGAGCTGTCAATACCTCCTATAGCTTTACAGCCTCCTGCTCCCCCCCCTTCTCCATTCCCTGGCTTTTGGATGACCTTCCTGCTGGCACACTGCACCTCCTTCCTCTGCATCCCCCCTTCTGCTCCCCATCTCCATCCCCCCTCCAACACTAACCCTCCTTGCTTTTCCCCAGCTGTGTGGGAAACACACAGGGTGTGAGGGGGAAGGAAACAGTGGGACAAAGGACACACGTGGCCCAGGAAAAGCAGCTGCACCCCAGCCAGCTTGTGTCCAACCACCCCTCGTGCCCCACCGGAACCAGAACAAAATCCACAGACCCTGAATCCATGTACGGATGGGCCACAACCACAAGCTCTCTTCCCATGCCCATTTCTTATCCTCCATGCATCTTGCAACCAGCCTGGGGCCAACCTGGTTTCATGCCACTTGAAACACTGATCTGTGGCAGTGCACTGAGTTCCAGCCCCACCATGCCTGAGCAAACCCCACCACGCTCCTTCTGTCTAGTCTGTAGCTAAAAATCCCACCAGATGCTCATGGGGGGACATTTCATATTTAATTGTGCATTAGAGAGATGCAAAAATCATTCTTCCAAGGAACAGTTACGTTGCCCAACAGAAAAGTGGGAAAAGCCCCAAAACCAAGGAGTGTAAGGCAAAAAGCTCACCTTGCACAACCAGAGCTACCACAGGGAAGGAAATCTCGGGGGATTCCCTGGGGGAAATCTTCCTCACACCACTTCAGAAACACATACATGAACTCGAGAGGAGCAGACCCCCCTCCCAGCACCAAGCCCTGCACCACCCTTGTGGCAAACAGGGAGCAGCATGCCTCAAACCACCACTGCTGTGCCCAGTCTCATCCTCCTCTTATTGAACCTGTTTGACTGCATGAAACCAAGCCCTGGGATTTCCCTGTTCAGGAGCCCTCAGAGCCAGGCCTTGCTGGTTGTCAGCAGCTGCCCCCAGCACAGCCTTCCCTGAACCCATACGGGGAGGACAGAAGGCAGAGTCTTGAGTTGTGACTCTTCAGCCACTCTGAGATTTGCACCCAGTCTTGTTCCTAAAGGGCAGGGGGCAACACACAGGGGGGCCACTGGAACAGAGGCTTCTTGTACAAAATTCCTACCTAAACCTCCTTCAGAAGGTAAAGACTCAGACGATGCAGAGAGAAAAGGCAAATTACCATTTCCCTACAAGAAGCTGAGAGCACGAGGGCTCCTGCAATAACTCATAACAAAAAGGCTACTTCATTTATTGTTTATTTCCCCATATGAATGAATCAACCATCTCGGAAACTCCATCACACACAGGGCAGAAAAAAGTTATTTACAAGAGGGACTTACATCCCCAAAATAAGTTTAAGATGTACAGATTTATAATGGGAACCAAGAGGGAGGGGAGAAGACAAACCCAAAAACAAGGACATTGCAGTCACACTTTGACTTTCAGTTACAGAAGACATCTCTCTCTCCATGTGAGTGGGGTTTTCAACTATTAAATAATGGCATCTTAAAAATAGAACATTTGACAATTTCATCACATGTATTATTTCTTCTAAATAAATATTGCATGGAAATGATGCTGCTTTGCCACCACAGCTGCCTCCTCTCCTGGGACTCAACCATCACCTCTGTTTTTCCTTGGATTCATGGTTTTGTTTCCTAATGGCAAATGCTATTTCCTCCACTTATGTTTTGGTTTTTTTTCCTTTAAAGGCCTCAACAGGCCCAAGTGAAAACGATGAGCATCTTTCCCAACTCTTTGCAGGCCTCTGACCTGGCTCAAGGTTGAAACACGATGGCTTTTTAAAAATTTCCTATTTAAACAGTCTTCTCCATGATCTGAAACAAAACATAGCTTCCTGCTATGTAGCTTGGTGCTAGTGCTTCCACAGGTTGCCCTTGAAATGAGAGCTCCTAAATAGCCCCTGCACACCTGTGATACCACCTGCCCAGGATCTCATCTCCTGGGAATCCCAGGGCAGTTCATCCTGGGAGCAGCAGCAGCCCTTGCACAACCACCTCCACACGGCAGCAGAGCACGTGCTGCCTTTTGCCAAGTGTAAAGAAGCAAATGCCAGGACATCATCTGCCTTCACTGATGTCTTCTCACTGACTTGCTCACCCAACACCCTCACGTGAGCTTTCCTAGGAGCAGGGCACCAGAGACAACCCCCCTCTGGGCAGCACAGTGCCCCAAGGGCAGGCAAGGACAGGACCTGGTGCACCCACGGGTGGCACTGAGCTGGAGGCAGGACAGAGGCAGCCACAGATCTCTGCCTCCCAGGTTCCAGCAGGCAGTCTGCCCGGGGTGGGCAAGCTGTGAGCAAGCAGCTGTCTGCTGGGAACTTGGCCTGGCAGCAGGGAGGGAGATGGGTGCACATGGAATTAAAGTACCGGGCACCTGTGTCCCTGCTTCACCTTCTGCTTACCCCAACACTCTGCTAGGGTGCTTGCAGACTCCCACAGTGGTTTTCAGGTTCAATAAAGCTTTCTTCCTTCCAGCTGGTGATGCTAAAAACGAGCTTGCTTCAAAAACAAAGTCAGAAGAAGGCCTCGATTCCAGTCTGGAATCAAGCTCCAAAGTGCACGTGAAGCCTTCAGGCCAGCTGGCCATCCCCACGCTTCCTGAGAACACCACAGTGACTGCTGAGCCTCTCTCTGTCCCTGCCTTACTCAGAGCAGTCCCCTCCTCCAGGGAGGAGTCAAAGTGAAGTTTGACGGGTGAAATGGGGAGGGGTGGACATGGACCTTCCTTCCACTGGTTAGGACAGTTTATCCCTGAAATGCACTAAAGTTTTTAATAAAGTGAACATAAAAGGACAGTCCCTTGAAGGTGCAGGAAGATCCAGCCAGGGCCCTGGAGGCCCTGTGCTGCCAGGAGAGGTGAGAGGAATGCTCCCTTGTGCTTGGGACCAGGGCAGCACACTCCCACCAGCTCCTCCCAGAGGTAAGATGACTGCAGGCTTCCCCATGGCAGGGGCCATTTCCACAGAAACTACTTTTGGAAATGTAGACCTTTTGCTGATATTTCTTTACTGTTCATTTTTGTGAGCTTCAAAATCACGAGCAGGTATTTCACAAAGGGGGTAGGTACTGCTGCAAGCGTGCAGACCTGTTCCTCCACCCTGAAATTATGTGGAAAAGGGAGCTAATCCTTTCCCGTAAGCACAATTATTTTGGGATACCATCTTTCTCTTTGCCAATCTCACAGGCCTGTCAGAGATAGGGCAAGGGATGCAAGAGGGGACCAGAGGGCTAAGGCACACTATTAAATTCGAGGATGGCAGGACACTACTGCCACCCAACAGGAAATCTTTGGGTAAAGAAGGGTGTCATCTCGCTGAAAACACAAATGTCATGCATGGATGCTGCCTTCACTGTTACTGTCACCTGCAGAATCACAATTTCAAAAATGCAGTTCCTGACCAGGAAAAAAAAAAAGCTTGGAAACGGCTAATGATTTCCTTTTGTGTTGCCTTGACAGATTTCTAAGTCTGGGCCCATCTTGAGAAAGAGCATGTGAGTTACCTCCCACATGAAGGATGCCTTACTGTGGTACCAAATCTGCTCTTAGATATTCACCCAGACCAGCAACGGTTGCAGGCAAATATCCAAAGGCAAAATTTGTCTGAGGTTCCACATTTAGCCACTTAGCCCTTCCTTAAACAGAAGTGAATTCTCCCTCTGTAAGCTCTCAGACTCAGAACAATGTCCAAGCAACCACAATAACCCTGTAGAGCTGTCCACCCCCACCAACTGAAAGGACAGAAAGCGACTTGTCAGTGAGTCCTCAGTGTGAGTGACATCCCTCCACCGCAGAGAGGCAGAGCTGTTCCCAACCACCCCTGATCCTTTTGCCACCCCAACTGGGTTTAGCTTACAAGGCTTCAACCCAGCAGGACTCTAAGTGACATTGTTGGAGTGCTAAGGGCACGTGTGTGCCTGAGTGCATGGCAAGGAGGAGGCCCAAATCAAGCCATGACTTAAGTGAACTTGCAGTGGCTTCCCCTGATTATCAGGACAGCAGCTGGCTGACAAATGCAAGAGGGTGAGGTTGGAAAGCAGGCAAGGCAGACCACTTGACTCTTTTTCTTGTAACATAATGCTGTTCAGTGCTGATGAGGTTGCTACTTGCCATCTGAGGAACAATGACACCAAAGGTTGCATCCGTGCTTGCAAAAACACTTCTCTGACACGTCTTCTGGGCACAAAACTGTTGCAGACCATGGGATGTTGCATAATAACCTCTGGAGGCAGATTTCCTACTTGTCGGCACTTCTTCATGTGTGATTATTGTCCTGCTGGTTATTCATCATAGAAATGTTTACAGACCATCAATACATCAAGCCATTCAGACAATTCATTGCACTTTGTCATTTAAAGGAAGGTGCCATCAATGCTGAGGCTTTATTCCATCTCTTCTTTTTCCAGGCAGCAAAGCGCTACCCTAAAAAACACAGTTCAAAGTTTTTTTTCCAGTGTAACCAGATTCCTTGCTTTCTTTTCCCTTGCAGGTGCTTTGTATCCAAAGATTCAAAAGTCCAGACTGTTTCTGAGGCTTCAAAAGTGCAAAAAAGTTCAAGGTACCACCTTGAGCACCAGTTAAGGCGTATTTGTTTCCAGTCTCAGCCACTGTAAACCCTGTCTAGTGTAGTGTACCAGTTCGGTCATGCTACTGTTCAGTGCCAGAGCGCACGTCGCTGTGCTGAGTTCAGCAAAAAACTCTGGAAAAAGGGGAGGGAGAGAGAAAACATTTGGTTGGTTTCACACAACAAGCATGCCTGACAGGTGAGGGGGCAGCGAGGAGTGACAACAGCAGCACAATCAGGCGGCAAGTCCAGCTAAAGACGTGGTTAAAGCAGAGAGCTCAGCAATATCAGAAAAGCACAGGAGGAAAGGCACTTCCAGACCCCTCCCACCAAACCACCTCCTGGCTTTAAAAGGGCAGCAAGACACCGTGGCAAGAGGGCAAAAGTTCAGGTGTCTAAGCCCCAGTCCCTGCTGCATGCTTCCCCAGATTTTAAGCAGCCGAGTGTGAGTGTCTTTGAGTGATGCCTGGATGCTGCAGACAGCTGTCATCAGACTAGTCCCTTTCCTCCATCCATCCTCAGACCTTGGGGAGATCATGATTTCTCACCTGAGTAAGTTTAAAAATGTGTATAGCTTGCTAGGCTACACAGTTCTCATTTGGGTTGCTTATAGCTGGGTACTTGAGGCATATCTAAGAAAGTCCTCCTATCCTGCCACAACCTTCATGCACTGCACTCCTCCTGCAGGGGCAGGAGGTGGCTCTGGCAGCACATCTGAACCTGCCAGGAGGTGCCAGGAGGCTGCACGTCCTGCTCTGTGCTGGCAATCATCTGTGCAAGTGACACTGAGATACGGGAAATTATCACACTTTCCAGTCACATTTCCAAGATGTTCCTGCACGACCTGCCTTCCAGTGACATGAGCTCATCCCAGTCCCTCTGTTCCTCCAGCCCCGATTGTGTTGCCAGGGACCTTTGCAGAAATTGACTATTCTCAGGTCTCCTTTTTTTTTTTTTTTAAATGTAAAGATTGAACGTGGAGGCTGAAAATTTTTGCTTGGCTGTGCAAGGAATTCTTCAGAAGCAAAGAGCACAACAGTTCAGAAGCAGAGAACACATTTGCCCTGCTTTTCCTGCTTTTATTTGCAAAATGGGTATCCATTCCCTCCACGGGGACCAGGAGAGCTGTAAGCAGAGGCAAGGAGTCCAACCCCCTTGCCTGAGCAAACAGAAGGATAATCTGTGACCACAGCACCATGTGAAAGGAGACTGACTTCACATGCCCACATGCAGCCTCAGCTTGTCCCTTGCTGTGGGAGATGGGAGGCCAGAAGACAACCTGTTACCACCTCATGATCCACAGCACTGCTCTGAATCACAGCAAGGAGATGGGTCCTGTGCTGTAAGCACCTGGCTGTGGACCCACCAGGAAGCACTTCAGCTCTGCACAAGGGACTCAGACATCAGTTACAAGGAACTGCTTCCCACTAACTCCTGCTCTCTACAACTACCTGAGAGGAGGTTGTAAAGAGGTGGGGATCGGGCTGTTCAATGGAGTTACAAGTGACAGCACAAGAGGTCATGGCCTCAAGTTGCACCAGGGGAGGTTTAGATTGGAGGTTAGGAAGAATTTCTTCACTGAAAGGGTTGTCAGGCATTGGAACAGGCTGCCCAGGGCAGTGGTGGAGTCACCATCCCTGGAGGGATTTAAGAGTCATATAGACGTGGTATGGTTTAGTGAAGGACTTGTCAGTGTTAGGCTGAGGACTGGACTTGGTCACCTTGAAAGTCTGCTCCAATCAAGATGATTCTGTGACTTCCCTATTTAAGGGAACTCAACCATGGAAGGCTGCTCTTTCCTCTTCTTATGTCCTAGGAACTGTCTAAAAGGCTCAAGGATGTGGCCTTTTTCTTAGTTTCACATACTTGCTTTCTATACCCCTTGGCATCTGTACATTACACCAGACACTGTCCTGAACAGTGACAAGTGCCAAGCACACAGGAGTATTTACTGTTCTGCACCAATCCACTCCCTTGGGAGTATTTACTACTTCACTCATCATCCCCCTGCATTAAAACAGCAACATAGAGCAGGTTTTGAATTTAGTCTTGACTGAGGCAAGATTGTACTCAGGCTGCCCTCCCATGGGTTCTTCTCCATGACTCATTCCTCTGGCTTACCAGCAGCACCCACCACTCCTTCAGTGTGACAGTCTTTTATCAGGCCTTCTGAGGATATAATCCCAGATACTACACATGAATTGCTGCTGCGAGCACAGATTTGCTCAGAGGACAGCCCAACGAGTGGAGTTACTTTATCCAAAGGTGACTTGCAAAGCCTTCTGAATTTCAGCAACTGACTCATCAGTGGGAGTATTTTTATAGCCTTCCAACCATTCAGCCAGGCACGTAGTGCTCATTTTCTTCTGCAAGTTTGCCAACAGGTTGTGGCAATACATCCCTTCAGCCATAGTAGCTCACAAAACTTAAGTTTTTATGTTTTTATGTTTAAAGTTTTTATGTTTTATGAAAAATGGCACAGCAAGTGTCATGCGGGATGGCAGGTTACAGACTGAACTGCATCCACTTTAGGGCTTTTGCTAGAGTGGAACAGGCTGCCCAGGGAAGCTGTGGAAGCCCCATCCCTGGAAGTGTTCAAGGGCAGGTTGGATGGGGCTCTGAGCAACCTGGTCTAGTGGGAGGTGTCCTTGCCCATGCTGGGGGCCAGATCTAGATAACCTTTAAGGTGCCTTTCGACCGAAACCATTCTATGATTCATCACTGCTTGAACCACACAACAATACAACATTTTTAACACCAAAACTGTAAAATAAAAACAAAGTAGCAGCATTTTGTAAATGCTGCTGGCAAATGCTGGTCACGTACCCAGCAAGGACTCTAAGTGCTGCTCAGTTTCTCTGTTACAGAGAGAAGCCAGCTTCATTGTTCTCAAAACATAAATACTTGTCACAAACAAACTAAAACACAGCTACAGGCCCAAACCCTGTTTTTAGTGCAAATGAACCAACACAGAAAAGCTAAGTGTCCCTAAGGGAAAAACAAACACCCAAAGCCCCTCATGCTTCTCGTGCTCCCATGAAGTGAGCTGGCTGGTTTCCTGCACTTGATACCCTCATGTCTTAGCTCTCTGACACTGGAGGATGCCAAGACAAACTGGAACACTCATCAATGTATCACCATCAAGCATCTCTGCTCATGACCTGCCAATATGCCATAGCTGTCTACTTCAACCTACACAATGCTTTGATCTTTAGGTAGGATGTTTGCTTCATGGAGTGTGAGGATTTAAGCAAGTACATACACAGAACCACAACAGGTAAGACAGAAAAGCCAGAGGACTGAAACTTACCCTTATTCTTCCTGGCTAGTGCATCAGCCTGTTCCCAAATATCATAGGCATAGAGGATATAGGAGGTGATGTTGATGTAGGAAGAGGTCATGCTTAGGATATTACAGGGGACAGTGAGTGATGAGCAAATGCTGTTGCCACTGCAGTTGCTAGCACTGGATCCCGGCTGGGAACTCACAGATCCAGCAGGAGAGGGCATTGGAGACAGAGGAGAAGGCATGCCCGTGCTTCTGTGGGAGAAAGAAACACCATGAGGAACGTTTAACTTCAGAGTTAGAAGTCTTGCCACAAGACTATCTTATGCCAGGAGCTATTCAGTATCATTAGACCTGCAATATGAAGTGGAGTGTTGAACATGGACACGTGTTCAGCTACATAACGAGTAATTGTCCTTCAAGTGCAACACCACGGATTTTGAAGTGATTTGTGACTCTAAGGACTCCTCAACAACAGAAAATGCAGGGCCACCCATCCACCTTCCAAAATCTACAGCTACTTGTGAAGCTTTTGCCAGATTATCATAGGATCATAGAATGCCAGGTTGGAAGGGACCTCAAGGATCACCTGGTCTGACCTTTCTAGGTACTACTATAGTTCATATGAGGTGGCTCAGCACCCTGTCAGGCTGAGACTTAAAACTGTCCAATGTGGGGGAATTCATCACTTTCCTTGGGAGACTGTTCCAATGTTTGACTGTGCTCAGGGTGAAAAATTTACCTCTTGTGTCCAGTCAGAATCTTCCCAAGATCAGCTTGTGCCCATGACCCCTTGTCTTTTCCATGTGACTCCTTGTAAACAGGGAGTCTCCATCTTCCTGGTAGCCACCCTTTCAGTACTGGAACATGGTGAATGAAGTCTCCCCTAAGCCTCTTCTTCTCAAGGCTGAACAAATCCAGTTTTCTCAGCCTTTCCTCATATGGCATTATCTAAGTGTTTTTTTTCCTAATGACTTCCATTTCAGGCATGCTGAAGCTTCCTACCTATGGAAGCTGGAGCTTTCTGACAGCCAGTCAATGCAGCCAGGTCAGCCTACACACACTTATTTATAGACCTAATGAAGCTAACTGTGAGCAGCTGCCTGCCTTCCAGACACAGACTGGCTCCAACACATCCTTTCACTCTGACCACTTTACCCAACCTAATTTTAGCCACTGGCATGGGGGGCTTCCACCACTGCTCTTCGAGATCATTTACTTTCCAATAAACTACACCGTGCAAGGTGGCAGAAAAATAACTAGCATTTCAGCATCACTACAGAAGACCAAACAACAGCAGAGTTTAAAAGGGACAGACGTGGAGCAAGGCAGCTATCTGCCAAATGCAATTACCACAGCACATAGAAAAGCTCTTCCTTATTCCTCGTCATTAAAACACAGGCCCAGTCTGCTGAGCATCAGGCCCAACACTCTTGGCTTTTACTGCCACAGCAACACTGCTGCAGATACACAGAAAGGATAAAATGCTCAATAACTTGCAAATTAGAAAATAACTTTCTTTTTCCTCATTGGTGACTGAGCTAAAGAGAAAAATACTGAAGTATCACAGCTCAGAGTTATGCTACCACAGGGTGAAGCCATGACCCTTCTGACAGTGGCCAAGAAGGTGGGGATGGTATCCCATTAAGTTTCAAAGGATCTCTAAGAGAACAAAGATGATGAGAGGCTCTGAAACAGCACAGTGACAATACCTTCCTTGCTCCTCTTACCTGCTTCTCTGCTGGACAACTGCTCTGCTTGATGCACTGTAACTCTGGACCTCATAACATAAAAAATAAAAACCAACCCCAAACCCTTTCCAATGAAAACAGATGGGAAAGACAGGGCAGAAATATACTCATGCCCCCTAACAGCACGATTTCAGTTGGCAAGTAAGGGCAGGTTGTGAGGCACTCTCAAATGCAGCTTGCAACTCAAATACTCCAGCTACTGTTCTCACTCACACCCTTCCAGACACATTACAACACACCTATTTTTAAATCTTACCTTGCCACACATGGAGAAGGTACTTGTGCTCCTCTGGATGAACTCTGCAGCAAGGAACAGAACTCTTGTTAGGTTTGGGTTGTTCAGCCAACATCAGTGACTACTGCAGGCATCTGCCTGGCTGCTTAGTGTGTCCTACCTTGAAGTGGTCATTCAGGATCCTGGAATACTTGACTGCAGTGTCTTTTTTGTAGCGAAACATTGCCATGTGCAGGATGGACTGGCAGCGCATGCTGTGAACACAAACACACCCCAGAGTCAGTGCTGGTGCTGGCTGCTGTGTGCTCAGCAGTCACCAGCCTTGTGGGACAGAGGCAGCCACACATCAGCTCTCCTGCAAAGCCAGGAAAGCTCAGAATTTCTCCTCCTTCTGCTCACCTTAGAAAAAAGACTCTGTGAAAACAAAAACATCACAAGGGAAAACAAAAAAAAACAAGGAAGGGCCACGTCTGGTTTTTTATATGAATAGGTGCCCAGTCTCTTATAGGTGCCACAGGCTGAGTAAGCCCCCACCCAGAAGTGCCTCAGCTATGTGCAGCTCCAGCTCCAGTTACACAGCTCAAACATGGGCAGCCAAATCACATTCTTTCACCTTAGGTGAAAGCCCTTCTGTGCTCTCAAGTTACCAGCAGATCAAATTTTAGAGCCTGTGCCTTCCACGTGTGGTCCCTTGTGATATCCCAGCTCACTTCAGAGATGTTCCATTTCATTCTGGGTTTTATATTATGTTTTTTCCCCTTGCAGAACTCTGATTTGCATTTAACTCATTCCTTCACTCCGAAACTAATTGGTCTTTCACTCTAGCAATTAAAAAAACAGAATATGAAGGCACAGAAAAACACTTACCATAACACGGCAAAGGTTTTTTCCTGTGAAGATGCTGAGGAGTCTGTAAAGGATTTCAATGTCATGATGAATCTAAGGAAACAAAACAAACAGAATCTTGTCAGCCATCAGTTCTCTGAAGTCTCACTCTATGAAAAAACAGTGCATTATTATTGTTATTGTTATTATCTGAAACAGGATACAGGAAACAGGAAACCTGCCCCAGTTCTAAGTCCTGGCACTGAGTGCTTTGTAGGATATTGAGCAGAGGACTGTGTCTCAAAATGCCTTGTTTTCCACGCAGTGGAAAAAGATGTGGTCCCTTATGAGACTCCCTCTCCTCTTGCACCGTTTGACAGGCAACACCCCTACAAGTAGATGCCCCTCGTGTGCCACCTACAGGCCTGGGGTCCAGAAGAGGTGTCCCTGTTACTGAAGGTGAAGTTTTCATTCAAGTGTTTCTGGACAAGACAGACATCTCAGTAGAAATGTTTCTCTTGGCAAGAAACAAAGCAACAGCAGCATCTTGGAAACACAGTCCATCAAGACCAGAAAGGAAACAATGTCATTTAAGAAGTTTGAAGTCTACCACAAAAAAATCCCCACAACAACCCAAAACAAATGAACCCAGACAGCTGTTTCAGCTCTAAGGCAAGAATTCAAAGTGGACAAGCTCAAACACAAGAAAGAAGTCTACTGAGGGTGGACCAAGGACAGCCTGGAAAGAATACGGAGAAATCGTCCAAACCACCCACTGTAGGAGAAGGTCAGGTTCAAGACCATCTCAGGATGCACCTGAAGGTGCAGAAGTCACAGAATCAGAGTTGTTCTGGTGGGAAAAGACCTATAAGATCGAGCCAAGCCATAACCATACCCAGTCCTGTGTTAAACCATGTCCCACAGCACTACATCTACATGGCTTTTAAACACCTCCAGGGATGGTGATCAAACTACCTCCCTGGGCAGCCTATTGCAGGGTTTCATTACCCTTTCTCTAAGGTCTCTTCCAACTCAAATCCTTCTATGAAGTCAAATCCACTCACATAACCTGTAATTTCAACATGAATAAACTGGTATCTGTCTCTCTTCTGTCCAAGACGTGGTTCTTTGGGTTCTGCTGCCTGTATATGTCATTGTACCTACATGTATCTACTATGGCTGTGAAACTAAATGGGGAAAGGTTGCTAAAAAACCCCAAAGTATACTGGTAGAAAGACACATGGGAGGAACCAGTAAAATCTGCCTTCAATCAAGCTGCAAGACTTTTGGGGCACAAAATGTTCTTCCACAAGGTATATTGCTTTGGTTTTTTTAACCAACATACTACTGAGCTCACATGCAAAAGCAGCTTCATATCTGGATAAAGTAGAAATTCCTTTGTGTCCCCAGTTGTCATAACCAGTGTCCTGTGGTGTACCTCAACTGCAAGGCTCAAATGCTGAGGAGGACATGGTGCCTCCTTCTTCCGATGAGCAATGCTGAAACATTTCAAGGGGTTTGTCTCTGGTGCCTCTGGATGGCCTGTCTGACTCGTGCTTGCCCAGCAACCTGAACTCTGCTCCACGGTGGGAATCAAGGGCTGCCACAGTTGCAAACAAGCAACAGAACTAACCCATGGCCTCCACACATGCTGCCTGGTCATCATGTTTGAAAACCACTTACTTGATGAGATCTATGGTGTCACTGAAGATGCTGTATGCTGATTTTGGTGCTGATGCATCTGATTCCAAGGCAATTCCATATTCAATGAAAGAAAGGGCAGCATCCAGGTACTGAAAGGCCTTTCCAGTCTTGTTGGCCTATTGGGAAGAAAATTCTCATTGTTAGACTAAGACAAAAACTACTCCTCTCAAGTGTGCCTGAATTCCTTTTTTCTCCCTAGCTAGGCAGGATATGAAGAAAAAGGTGCAGGCCAGGCCTCTGGGTGATAATTAAAAGGTTGGCAGCAGAACTCCTAATGTTGCCCCAGTCATCAGCTTTGTATGCTCTGGCTATTTGCATCTCTTTCTCTTGCTCAATGTTTTTCCCTTTTCTTGGAGGCCTGCCTTGTGAGAGGCTGATGGGGTTTTCCCTCACTTCATTTTCACAGGGAAATGGCAAGTAGCAAATGCACATTATCTGACCGAGCCATAATTAGCAAAGAAACATGTTCAGTCATGCAAGCTGCTAAACTGCACACAGGGAGAGAAAGCCAAGGGCACTACCAAGCATTGATCACCAATTACCATCAGGATCCTCATGTTTCAGAATAAACAGTCTTAAAACTCACCGTTTTATCCATCTAACAGATTCTCTATATAACAACGAAAAATATCTAAACACTTGGCAAATAAACACAGTCTCTCCACTTGAACACACTCCAGGATGGAGCAGGGAAGCAATGTTGGCCAGTGAATCTGCTCACATGCACTCAGGGATCAGGTCCAAATGCAAAAAGCCTGTTAACATTGGTCACACAGCCCCCAGACTTACCATTGCATCAGCTTTGTGCTTTAGCCTCTTGGCCTCTTCTATGTAGAATTCCATCGGGTGCTGCCTGAATTGGGGCCAGAGAGAGGAACACAGAAAACAGAGGAAAAAAGGGAGGGTGATGATCAATTTTACCTTCATATCTAGAGGATGCTATGAGTCCAAACATCCTGTTTTGGTAAGCCTGTTAACAACCTTATCAAACAAACAATTATGATAGCCACTAAATGAATGTTTGCATGTTCAGAAATACACAGCAGCTGAATGCACAGATAAAATGAATTGACTTCTTCAAAAATGTCTGTTAGAATAACAACGAACTTATATTTAAAAATTTAAAAAAATAACTGGAGGTCAGGCTACTGTGAAGCCAAATTTACTACTTCACTCATATGGAAAGACAGTATTTGGTACCATACCACAAATAGATTTTGTTTGAAACACAATACATTTCACAGCACGACACACTGATCTCAGACCAAAAGAGCTCACATTCAGGTTACCTGCTTGCAAGAGATATGGTCACCAAGGCTTCTTCATGTCTTGGTCACGATCAACACATAAATAACGGAATCAGAATCGTGGAATGGTTTGGGTTGGAAGGGACCTTAAAGATCATCTAGGTCCAACCCCCCTGCATGGGCAGGGACACCTCCCACTAGACCAGGTTGCTCAGAGCCCCATCCAACCTGCCCTTGAACACTTCCAGGGATGGGGCAGCCACAGCTTCTCTGGGCAATCTGTGTCAGTGTCTCACCACCCTCACACTCAACAATGTCCTCCTAACGTCTAACCTAAGTCTCCCCTCTTCCACTTTAAAATCATCCCCCCTTGTCCTCTCACTCCAAGCCCTTGTCCAAAGCCCCTCCCCAGCTTTCCTGTAGCCCCTTCAGGCACTGGAAGGTGCTCTAAGGTCTCCCCAGAGCCTTCTCTTCTCCAGGCTGAACAACCCCAACTCTCTCAGCCTGTCTTCAGAGCAGAGCTGCTCCAGCCCTCGGGTCATCTTCATGTCCCTCCTCTGGACTCACTCCAGGAAGTCCATGTCCTTCCTGTGTTGGGGGCTCCAGAGCTGGACACTGTACTCCAGGTGGGGTCTCATGAGAGTGGAGTAGAGGGGGAGAGTTGGATCACACACATTTCTGTGCACTGGGTTAACCTATTCCCCGTGCAAGTGGCACACAGACACCTGGGCACTATCAAAACCAGCAAGTGAAGAGTCATGCCCTCTCAGGAAAAGTCAGTTGCCTGCCCAGCACCTTGTCACAGAGGAGTTTGCCATTTGTCAAGAATCAGACAAAGCAAAACCCACCACTTGGAGGCAGGCACAAGAGACATCTCCCCTGAGGGTTAAAAAGTACTTCATTTCTAGAGTGGCTTCCCTCAAAGCAAGAACTGATGCCATGAGACCTTTGCTTTGTGGTGGGTGGGTAAGCCCTAGACACGAGAAGGTGGTTCAGGGTAGGCCCCAGACATCTCTCCCTCTCTCTTTCCTCATCAAGAAGCAGAAGCCAGGCTGGCTGCAGGATCAGACTTGCCTGAGGTCTTCAGAAAGTACAGATAAAGGGTGTAAAACAAAAACTTACTTTTCGAACTTGAGTTGAGGTCTCCTTGGCTTGGAGGTACCATTTGGCAAAGAAGGCACTGGGAAAGGATTTGTGACATCCCCTGCAGATCCCTGAAAAAAGACAGAGTAGAGATAAAGCTGGTTAGAGAGGTAAGTCAGTTCCAAAGCCTGGCTTTCCTACATTTCAAGAAAAAAATGTTCATTTATCCCAGACATAGTCTATTCTCCAGCTTCTCTCCCTCTTCTTACCTTCTTCTCCAGCACTTCCTCCAATAATGGTAAATGGAAACTTGGCTTCCTACCTGACTGCTAGTAAGGCTTAATACCATCCAAACTTTTCCCAAGCACGGAGAAAGGTTTCCCTGCAAAATGGCTAAGAGAGCAGTGAGGCTGCAAGGAACACATTTCCAACAGCCAGAAGCCAAGGCAGGAATGGGTAATAACTATTCACACTTATTTCCAGCTTCACCACCACACAGCAAGTGCTGATTCTCCATTACCAACTACATCAGCAGGAAAAAGCAAGCAGTTAGCAGCCAACTGATACAGCACACACAGTATGGCTTAACACACATGTCCCCCCCCAACATCCTAGACCACACACCCCCAGGCTCTACTAAATAGCAGTATAGTTGCATTTTATAACCCAAAAATGCCAATATCCAGCTGCAAGGATCACTAACAATTTTGTAAGCAAGCTATAAAGCCTTCTACCCAGGCTGCAGTACAACACACAGGCTGCTCGTTTCTTGTTTTTAAGAGATCCACTCTTTCAAAAAGCTCTCTCTGGTGTCTGGTTTATCTTCCTTTTAATATCCTCAGAGCATATTCTTAAAGAGAATCACAGAGCACTCAAGAGTGGCAGGAAACATCCCAGCAGATATCATAGATACCTACTTTGATGCCCTTTGACAGTTCAGTGTGATTTCTCTCCACTTTCTTGTGTTTGGAGAACGAAGGATCCCTGGGGTTGCTCTTGTTCCCGGCAGTGTTATCCATGGCAGGCAGCTCACTGCTCTCATTTCTGGGTCTCTTCTGGGCCATCTTGGTTGACTTTGGTGCAGGATGTGCAGGAGACATAGGTGGCAGTGGTGGGGGTAGCAGGAGATCTTTCTTCTGGGTTTCAAATGAAGCTTTTGATGCTCTGGAGATGGGAAGCAAATTCAACAGTTGGGATGAATATGGTGTTTGTGTAATGCAGGGATTTTTTAAAAACTTATATCATGTACCAATTCTGTTTAAACTTCTCTGGAAGTGTGAGATGATTTGTTAACATAAAGAATTCAACAAAGGCAAAATGAAACTTCAGGGACTTTGAAACTAGACTCATGAAACTATCATGCATTAGATACCACATCCTCAGCTGCCAACAACATACAAGCAAGTTGCTTTTCAAGTAGGAATAAGCTTCAGAATTATTTAATCCTTGGAGTAAAGACTTCAACCAGAACATCAGGATGTTGTAAAAGAGGCTTCCCTCCCACCAAGCCCTTGTCACCAAAAGAGAGAGAGAGATAATTACAGTGACTAAAATCTCTAGGACAAATCACCTAACAAAGAAAACGAGTAGCAGCACTGCCTCTCTCTCTCCTCATTATGGCAGAAGATATCTTCTATGGTCAGAGATACTCCCCCTGACACTTGATCCTGTATGTGCTTTGACAGAATTAAACTGAGCTGGTCCTCTAAGACTTGCCAGCTCAACTAGGCAACACTTACAAAGTTGAGAGGATTCAAGTAACAGAGACTTAAAACGCTGTGCTTTTAAATGCCAGAGGCTGTCACATTTCATAATGCAGTGACATATCAGATTTCTGATCATCTGAAGTTAGAATTGTTTCACTATTGCCCATTTACATCATTGTCATTCAGCTTCTCAAAGTTTCCAAGAAAACACTGAGCAGTGAATCCCAACTCACAGAGTGCAATGTCAGAAGAGGAGGAAATTAAGGTAAATCCAGTGAGCATGACACTGCACATCTTGCTTCATTCTGCTGTGCATGGGGCAGTCCTCCCACCTCTTCCACAACCCACGTTTCCCATGGTGCAGTCCCTGCTCATTGCACACATTGCACTCCCCAGCAGACACTACAGAAAGGACTATTTAGGACTATTTTACAGAGAGCACAGCAGCTTCCCCTGACCTTATCCCAGGCCCCCTCTTTCCAAAAATATATCCTATCCTTCCCAGTCTGAAAGCCAGAACATGGCTAAAAAGGGTGCTCATTTTCACTGTAAAAAAAAAAAAGGGGTGGGGGAATTAACTCCAAAATTATAGCCCTTGCATCAATACCACAGCTGAAATATCATGGAATGGTTGGAAGGGACCTCTAGGGATCATCCAGTCCAACTCCCTGCTAAAGCAGGATGGCCCAGAGCACATTCCACAGGGCTGCATCCAGGTGGGTTTGGAATGGCTCCAGAGAAGGGGACTCCACACCCTCCCTGGGTAGCCTGTCCCAGGGCTCTGTCACCCTCACCATCAAGAAGTTTTCTCTCCTAGATTTCAATGGCACTTCCCATGTTCCAGCTTGTGCCCGTTGCCCCTCGTCCTGTCACTGGGAGCTCCTGACAAGAGTCTGGCTCCATCCTCCTTGCCCCCACCCTTCAGATACTTGCAGGCATTGATAAGGTCTCCCCTCAGCCTTCTCTTCTCCAGGCTGAACAGTCCCAGCTCTCTCAGCCTTTCCTCATCAGGGAGATGCTCCAACACCCCAGTCATCTCTGTCACCCTCCACCCGACTACATTTTAGCCCCCAAATGTCTCAGTGGTTTCAGAGTACACCAGTGCTTTCTCTGCTGAAAAACAGTTTACTCCTATTGGCAGGACACAAACCTCAACACTACACACCAATCCAAGTCAATACCTCAAATTCAAGCCACAAGCAAGCAGGAATTGAATGCAGTAGCCCATGACTGATGCATGAGCCTCCCCTTTTGGGAACACTGCCCATTTGAAGCCATGCCCTTGGAAGCATTTGCTCTAGCAAATGCTAGACCTAGCCAAAATGCTGGCAGTACACACTGGTATGCAAATTACAGGGTAAGTTTCAGCAGAACTACCAGAAGCCCTGCAAACACCATGCTGGAATCAAATTCCCGGCCATAAAGGCCACCTGAAAGTCCAGGCAGAGTCGTGATTCAGAAGGCTAGCTGGTTGTGTCCCCGTCAGGTCACATACAAAAAGGACAAAGAGAACAGGATGATTTTAGTGGAGAAGGGAAAGGTTCCCTACCCCTCCCCACCTATACATACAGATCTGTTTTCTGAAATGGGTTTTGCACATTTCGCCCATACACAGATTTGGGCCAGTCACAGTGAGACAACAGATCTGTGCAAGGTCCATCACATCCACCTCCGTGTTCCCAGCTGGAAGAAGGCAGGTCCCCCCTAGCACAGACAGCGTGCACCAGTAGGCAGCCAGTAAGTGCTATTCAAAGCCTGTCACAGGTGACAGCAAAAGGAGCTGAGGGAGCAGACAGGTCCAGCATTAACACCTGACTTTCCTTTTTCAGCAGGACCTGTCCAATTAAGAAAACAGCAACAATCACCAAGTCAAAATTGATGGACATACAGTTACACTTAGTGCAATATCCTTTCCCAAGAGGATGCCAGAACTCTCTCTGCTGTGGACATGATTGCTTAGACCTGAGAATGAGATTCATGATTTCCAGGCCACACTTTCAGCTGTTTCATCTGCCTGCAGCAGGAGTCTGAGCAAGCAACTCAATTTGCACCTCAGTTTCTCCATGTATAAAACATGTTCACATCATCTTCTCACCTCGCAAAGACTAAGAGCTTTAAATGCACATGAAGTATCATGACAAAAAGCTTTCTGCTGCTTCCCATGCAGTGAGAGCACAAACTCCCCCAAAATAAGCATAACAGAAGAACCCAGAATGAGGAAGAAAGGCAAAGAAAAAGCAGCTCACAGAATCATAGAATAGTTTGGGTTGGAAAGGACCTTTAAAGATAATTTAGTCCAACTGCCTTTTAAAAAGCATATTAAGTCTAGTTCCATTTCTTGTGAACACAGAAATCAGTGATGCTTGAACTTTCAAGTCTTACTCACCTAGAATAGAATTAGAGAATAGTTTGGGTTGGGAGGGACCTTTAAAGGTCATCTTGTCCCACTCCCTGCAATAAGCAGGGACATCTTCAACTAGAGAACTTGCCATCCCCTGAAATCCCTGTTGTGCAGAACAAGCACAGGTCCCTCTCCACAGAACATCTGCCACATCCCAGATGATGTAGGGCAGTTGCCTTTGGACAGATTGCCTCCACTGCAGTTTGGAGAAGGGGAAACAAGTCCTGCATCCCAGCAGGCATGCAGGCTACCCAACTCTTTGCAACTCAACATATAATTTTTTTGCACAAATTTGTTTCCTGCATCTGGCCTGAAAGACAGCTTAGAAGGCAAAGTAGTCCAGGCACAACTGGCAATTAAATTTCTTGCAGCATAATCAGATTTTTTGAGCTACATGTAATGTATGGATCAGAACATGCAGCATCACAAGGTGATGGATAAAACCATGTTGAAGATGGTGGGGGCTTCATTCCCACCTGTTAGAAATCAGGACAAGTGCCACAACATTCAATCCTTTTGCAGCAGTGTCAACCAAGTATGGGAGGATGACCAACCAACCACTGAGCCATCAGATTGTGCTTGAATTATTAGAACCATGATCCTCAGCAGGAAAAAGGGAGAGAAAGGCAGGTGACACCCAAGTATCACTTCACACATGCAACAAATAAAAAGGTAAATACATTACATTCCTATAGCCAAGTGGTGGGTTCCAGGATGTAAAGACTGATCTACAGCAGATTAAGTTTCAGAGGCACATTCTATTAAAAGCAAACTCACAAGTATCAGGACAGGAGATACAATTCCTTGCCTTAATCTGTTTAAGAAAGACTCAGTTTTACACTTCTTTCTGGCATCCCACGACTGTATACTCACTTCAATTTATTGGAGTCTCTGTTAGCTGAAGACTGCAATGATTTTGTTTCTTTTTCTGATTTCATTTTCTTCCTATCAATCTCCTTCTCCACTTCTCTCTAACAGGAAGAAAAAAAAAAAAAGAAAAAAGAAAATCACTCATGTTTTGAAAGTGCATGTAAAGTACAGACCAACACAGCTAAGTTTGATTGATCCTGGTTTAAAAAAAGATATTGGAACTGACAAAGTGGAAACCCAGAGCACAGCAGATGTAGATTTCAGGCTCACTGACAAGTATCCTAAAATGACATGTTATCTACTTCTGCTTGGATAGATTAATTATCTTGTAGTGGTGGGGACAGAACTGCTAAAACCTCTTGTTGCTAACAGTAATCAAAACTAAGGCACTTCCATTGCAGAAAACAAGCATTTCATCTGTTCTGGATGGACTTTTTTCTTCCACTCAGTACAAACACACGGAAATGTGTTCAAATTCCTCCTGGCAAAGTCATGAACTGCAAGCAATTGTGTTTTGTGATATGCCTTACTGAAGGGAAGGCAAAACCCCACATTCCCAGGAAAGTTAGATAGTTAGATGTGCAGGGCTTTTTTGTGTTGTTAACAAGAATCTGATATAGGTGACATTTTAAACATTCCATTCAAATCGCTGCCATTGTTCTCCAGAAGAACAGGAACCCTTAAGGCAAAGAGGTAATAAATAACATCTTTCAATTGCACTCCACAGATCTTGCAATTCCAAGCCTGCAAATCATCAGCTCACCTGAATGAAAATCTTCAGAATAATTTTCCAGAAGCCAAGAAAATGTAAAAGAAACTGCACTTATCAGTCAGCATTATCCATAGTGTGCCTGGTGGTAGCCAGAAACATTCCAGGACTTCCTGTCTCTCTCCCAAGAGTACAACCAGGTTTATATCACCGTGATGGAGCAAAATGGGTCATGCTCAGGGCAGAGTCTATCTCTGGTAGTGTGCTCAGGGCAAGGCTCCAGCACCCAGATCGGGTCACAGAGTCACAGAATGTTAGGGGTTGGAAGGGACCTGTGGAGATCATTGAGTCCAACCCCCCTGCCAGAGCAGGATCACCTAGAGCAGGTCACACAGGAACACATCCAGGCAGGTCTTGAAAGTCTCCAGAGGAGACTCCACAACCTCTTTGGGCAGCCTGTTTCATGTCCTTGAACTGTTTCTCAAGTTGAGCTCCACACTGCCACAGAAGATGTCTGACAGCTGTACCTGACCCAGCTGGCTGCAATGAAGCCTGAGCCTCCAAGGACACTGATGCACGCTGACATAATACAGACAGCAAGGCTCTGAGACACTCGGGCTGCAAGGGAAGACATGTCTAACATCAAGCAGCTCCTTTCTTGGGTCTTTGAGAGACAGAAGGAGCACCAGATCTACTGCCTGCTTACCTTTCTTTGGCTGCTCTGCTAGAGGGGGACTGCTGGGGCCTCAGGCTTCTTCAGTTTCCCTGCTCTTCTCAATTCCTCCCCACAACTATGGGGAGTTCAGAAAATGACAAGACTACATGAAACCCGGGTGGGAACCAAAGTTATTCACCCTCACACACTAAGCCACCTGCCCTGTGAGGAGGACCAAAAAGGGATCCTGAAATATCCCCAGTGAATACCCATTCATGATAAGGCCTGCAGCCAACTTGGAGTGCAGCTGAACCAGCTTGTGAGCAGCTACCATCTCAGTTAAATAAAGAGCTGTCTTGTCATCCAAGGGAAGGCAGCTATTAGAGCTGAATCACAGAATCATTTAGTTTGGAAACAACCTTTAAGATCATCGAGTCCAACTGTGAACCTAACACTGTCAAGTCCACCTCTATGCCCCTAAGTGCCACTGAAGGCCTCTGCAAAGGGGTGTCTGGAAAGCCCCTTTAAAGAAGCATCTTTTAAGCATTGTCATTGCTACTAGCACCACAGCAGGTCCAGGGAACACCAAAGAGGTTTTCTACATATTTATCCCCATGCTGAGGTCCAAAGCAGGGTTTAGTAATGGTGAACCTGGATCAGCTAAAAGTCTACATGTATGAAAAAGCAAGAGACACGGGGCTGTGGCATCACCCCTAGGAACAACACAGTTCACACTTGCAGCATTTGTTCCTCTCCATATAAGCAAACAATTCCAATGGTTTCATGGAAACAAACAACTCCACCAAGGAAAAGACTAGACTCCTCAGACCACGACTGCATGGCTAAAGGCAGCAGAAGGTGCATACATGGACAAAACTGAGACCTGTAGGCTGGGGTGGCTTGGGTTGGTTCTCCTTCTGGGCACCCCCACAACCTGCAGGCAAGGTGCTCTCCCATAACAGACATCAGATGGATAGCACAGATGGCTGCACTGTCTGGGAGGTGCTCCAGATAATGTGCTGCTAAAAGGGGGAGAGGGCAGTGCAGCCCTACACAGCTCTGCTTGGGTTGAAACCCACAAATGCTCCTAGGGGGCCTGGCCAGCCACATGCTGACACAGGTCGCTGCCAAAAGCTCCTCTGACACAGGGTGGCTGGGCTTTTGTTGTCTGAGAAAATCAGTATTTCAAGAAAACATAGCAAAAAGTGTTTGAAAACACCAAAGGATTGGTTAGACAGCTTGCAGGCGTTCCCATCTGCTCAGCAGGGGATTTGTGACTAACAAGAACCATCTGTGGACAGTTTTGATAACATCTTGATAGGAGGAGGAGCATAATGGGTCTCCTCTCACCTGTGAAGCAGGAACAAACTCTCCATGTGGGTTTTTCAAATACAACATTGGTCCTTGTACAAACCCACCTCCTCCACCTCCAGCTCTTACCTTCCTCTTCTGAATGGACTTGTCAGCAGTGTCTGTGGTTTTCCTCTCCACGTCCTGCTTCCTTGCACTGGAGAGTTCCTTGGCTGCTGCTCTCTTCTGCTGATTGCCTTTCCCGGGGGCCTGGGGGACTCTTGACAGGAGAGGGAGATCTATTTTCACCATAAGGGACTGAGGGATGGGGGAGTCCCTCACTGGTGAGAGCAACTTCTTCTCCCTGACAGGCAAGGGAAGCTTCTCCTTGTGAAAATCCTCTCTGGCTACTACGGCAGGCCTGTGGCTGCTACTCCTGGTGGGGGTTGTACCCTGGCCTTGAGGAAGGGGACTGAGAGCAAGGTGCTCCTGGGCACTGCCAAACAAAACATCTCTCATGAGCTTGGGGTCCAAGGGTTTGGAGTTGGCCTGGTGGGAGCTCTTGTGCTTTCTGTTCTCAGGAGGCTCTTGCAGTGCTGGTTTCAGGTCTTTTCTCTCACTGGATTTTGGCTTCCCTTTCGTTTTGACTTTTGGCTTGTCTCTGGAAGACTGGTCTCTGATCTGAAAAGGACCAGGGTCGCTCTCCACCTTCAGGCCTCCCTTGGGGCCTTCGTGCACCGGGGCCTTGCCAGGCCTCTTGATGCCCACAGTCTGCCTGGGCGAGGGCTCCTCGGCGCGCGCAGGGGACTTGTGGCAGTTGTGTTTGGTCGGAAGATGAGCGTCCTGAGGAGCCCTGCCTGCTCGGCTGGAGCTCTTGTGATGAGGCTCCCTCGGCTCAGGGCACCGGGGGGAGGAATTGCTGCTGACACCCTGCCCCTGCTCCTTGCCCTCCTCACATCCATCCCCTTGGGCAATTTCGCTGAGGCTCTCTGGTGGTACTGCTGGTGGGTTCACCTTGGTCAGCCAGTTGTCAAGCTGCCACTTATTAGAAGTTGGTGGGTCAGGCTGCAGACAAAAAGAGAAAGGAAGGATGCAAAACTGATGTCTAGGGGCTACTTCCATTCTAGCACAGCTTACCAGAACCCATCAAAATTTCCCCTTACTGTTAAAAAGAGCTTGAAAGTGAAAAACTGTGAGACCGTGGGGATGCTCTAGCATGTGCACATCAACACTTCAGAAATACCACCCTCATTTTTGCACAGGATCAGTCAAATGTGTTGCATGGAACTCCTGGGCCTCAGTAGAAGACCGGTCTACATGACAGCATCATCTTAGTTCACCAATGAGAAACATCATAGAATCATTAAGGTTGGAAGAGACCTTCAAGATCACTGAGTCCAACTGTAATCCAACTACCACAACCACTGACCTATATCCTGAAGTGCCACATCTAAAGACTTCTTGAACACTTCAGGGATGGTGACTCCACCACCTCCCTTGACAGCCAGTTCCAATGTCTCACTGCTCTTTCAGTAAAGAAATTTTTCCCAACATCCAACCTAAACCTCTCCTGGCACAACTTAAACCCATTTCCTCTTGTCCTATCACTGGTTACTTGGGAGAAGAGACCAACACCAGCCTCTCTACAACCTCCCTTCAGGCAGTTGTAGAGAGCAGCAAGATCTCCCCTGAGCCTTCTCTTCTCCAGACTGAACACCCCCAGTTCCCTCAGCCTCTCCTCGTTTGACATGCCCTCCAAACCCCTCACCAGCCTCGTCGCTCCTCTCTGGACTTGTGCCTTCCTAGCTCAACTGCTCCTGCATTGAGTAAATATCCTAATTCATTAGTTCTCAGGCTCATTAGGTCAAGAAACATGATCAGTTTACAATTATTCATCATCCTAGTGAAGTGTTCTTATGGTCATCTCCCACAGATCAACTGCTGCCCATCATAGTCTATGGGCTGGTCAGTGACTTTCAGGTCCCAACTTGGGACTTAACCTTCTAGTTTCCATGCAGGTTTCAATCAGACTGTACAGTAAACCCTAGAAATAACTGTCCTTTCCAGGCCCAAACTGGAAGTTCACAACATCACCATCAGACAACATATAAAAATAGCAGCAATTGTAAAAACAGATCAGGTGCTGCCCTTGCAACTCTTTAGGAAAGTTATGTGCACACAGCCCTGCTTTCAAAGCAGACGAGGAGCTGTGCCAGCTATCCTATCTCACTGAAGTCTGACAGGTAGGCTGTCAGGCTCCTGTGGTCTAACCAAAAGACAATAATTTACCAACAGAAATTGTATGGCAGGTGTATCAGTTCCAGCCTCTTCTGTGTCCTCTGCCTACACAACTCAACACTTGCTTCCTTCTGGGTTAATCAAGGCAGAAGAAACAGCCAAGGTCTGCAGGCCTCTGGAGTCATGGTCAGGTAGCAATGTGGTTGCTACAAGCCCTGCCTAACCTAACCGTAGTCTGACAAATTACAAGAAAAGCAAACCCAGCTACCCCTACAGCAGAAGCTGCAAATCAGAAGCATGATTTTCTGAGGCCCATTCTGAAAATACTATATATATATCAGCATCACTCAAATGTGTAGGTCATTATCTGGGCACCATCAGAGCACAACTACACTCCTGCCCTCATCAATTCTCCCCAGTCACAACTTTTGCCTCTGAAAAGAGCCACAACTCTTCCTCAAAGAGAAAAAGTCTAGTACATGAGATGGTTTCAAAGACTGATGAATCCCTTCTGCTCTTATTTTCTTCTCTACCCAGACTCAACTCCCTGTAGAACATGTGGATAAACAAGACATGTCTTCAACTGTGTTGGAGCGAGTCAATCTAGAAGCCTTGTTTAAAAAACAGAGTTTGGTTTTACAATGGGTTTGTAAGTAAAATTAAACAACAAATTCCATTCTGCTTTTCAGGTAACAAATCTGCTTTATTTTCATTAGAATTTTAAGTTATTAGCCACTGATTTTTGTCAAACACTCTAAAAGCACGGCCAAAAGACTGATTAAGCTTTCCTTTATAACCCAGGTAGCTATCAGACAGTGGCACACTCTGATCCTTTTCTAGCACTTGTGCCATGAGTTATCTGGCTTGTGATCAGCACCACCAGATGTGTGTGCTCCTCACACTTTCCAAACACAAAGGATAAGAAGAGACTTTAAAAAAAAAAAATACAAAGCTGTTACCTACAGGTCTTAAAGTCTGTGCTTTTGCATGTGAAGAACTGACTATAAACAAATCGGCCACGTGCACCAACTTGTTTCCTTGAGCACCATGGATGAACAGTTTGTTGAATAAAAAAGGATTAAATGTTGTCCTAGTTTGGTTTATTGTTACAGTTTCATTAAAGCTGTTTTAATGTCTTCCAACGCTTAAGACACTCTCCCTTTCCTCTTTCCCTTCCCTGTCTGGGAAGGGAAAAGGTTAATAGAGAGCATCTGCAGTCTGTTTAGTGGCCAGCCCAGCCTTAAAACGTGGCAAATAGCCAATGGCAAATCTCTAGGACTTCACTAGAGGGAGAAGGATCTTACAATCGAGTATTTTCAAGACAAACCAGGCAGGATTTGGTATAAGAGAAGTATAACGTCTGTTTCCTGCCAAAGGCACCCACACTGCAGAAGGCAGTGTGTAACTGAAGTGCTGGATGGTGAATTTTATTAGATGTGAGATGAAAATATATGTCTTCTCAAAGCTTGTTTTCTGCACATAAAATTCTCCCTGTCCGTGTGCTTCTAAGGTAAAAGAAAGGACAGCTAGGCCTGGGGGAGGGAGAGGGTGGGGGGGTGACATAAATGACAAGTTTTCTGGGCTTTGTGAGAACACCTCAAAACTGTCAGCAGATGGGTTTAACATCAGCTGTGGTCCGTAGGATAACCATGCACTTCCCACCGGCCTGAGAATGTTTTGCAAGCTGGAGGAACTGTTTGAAACCATGGGACATGAGCCCTTCTGCAGCAGATTTTTTTAAAAGAACGCATGGTCTCCATTATGAAACTTTAAGGCACCATGTTCTGTTTGCCTGCTTTTTCCAACAGAAGCCTCAGAAATGCCAGTGCAGCACTCTCTGAGCCAAATTCAACAGAAGCAAGTGTAAGCACATTCCAGCCCTTCCTGCAGGTCTGATCACTTCAGCTGCTTCAGCAACTCCTCTTAACATATCAAGGTCTCACCCTGAAGCAGCCCACAGCCTTGGCACCCAGAAAAGCTGCATGGGTGGAGGTGGGCTCCAAACACCCCAGACTAGCCATGCTTCCCATTGGCACCTCACCAGTGAAGGCACCAATTCATCCACATTCAAGGTTAGGCACGTAAAAGCCTAATTATGCTGTTACTAAGAGTTCTTTAATTGACAAACTCTAGAAGGGAAGCAAAGGGCAAGAAAAGTCTGAGGATGCAGCAAAGATGTCAAGGGGACACCTGAATGATGACTGTATTTCAGGTCTCCTGTCCCAGTTGCATTCCAACAGCAGAAAGTCTGAAGGCAGGAGGCTGTATGAAGCAGGCTCTATGTTTTATTTGCATTCACCTCAGGTGCTGAAGCTCTCAGAGGGTCGTTTGCTTCACTGTCACTCGAGTTGCTCTCTGTCTCTGAGTCTGAAGAGCTGTCTGAGTCACTGGTGCTCCCTGACTCAGGGCTGCTGGAATGTGCTGATGCCACGCTCTTGGGCTGGGACTGTAGGGCACTGCAAGGCCACCATGAGATAAAATTAGAAAGCAGCATGGGTGAAGGTTACTTACTTACTATATTGACATGGCAGGTTTCAAAAATAAAACTGAAACTCTGTGTTTCGGCACTGAGAGGAGAGGGGAGAAGGCCAAAGGAATACACTGCCATACTCCAAAGATAAAGCACCAGAGTGAAAAAAACCTCTGGAAATGATAAAACTTTCAACTCCAACCCAGTCAGACAAATACATAAGCAGGACATCATTGCTAGAATATGAAGCTGCATTAAGGCAACCCAAGTTTGTTTAAACAACCCAAACTGACCAGTGCTTCTCTGAAAGCCCCGACATTCAAAAGAAAAAAAATTCCAGTGAAAGCTAACAAGACAGAAACACACATTCCAAGATGGTTTGTCTTTCCTGTATTCTTCTCCTGAAGTTTTCCCTTCTTCATCTGTGTTACTTGCTCAAGGTGCTGTAGCTGTTCCATTAACAGCCATGTCGAGCAGCAGGATTTTTTGCAACACCCTCCCCTACTCAAAAGTGGTTTTCTCCAGCACTGACAATGGAAGTAGATGGAACTGAGAGAGCCATGACTTTTATGCACAGCTGCTTTTTGTTTTGAAATGGGCTTACAAAATTAATATGTAGTTTTGTGTTTTTTTAAATTATTATTTTTTTACTTTGAAAACTGTTTCCCATGTCAGCATCAACATGTTTGTATGATTTAGAGGCAAGCTCCTTGGTTGATCCAGACTGATACGGTGAGGACACCATTTCAAGAGCTTGCAGAGATGCAGATCATGCCAAGAACTGGCATCCCCTTCTGCAAGTCTGATTTTGTAGACCATTACCTCATGCTTGAAGAATACAGGTATCAAGCTAAAAAATGTTTGTCAGTGGTCTCCTACAGGAAAAGTTCTGGGCTTCTCCACCTTTCTTCCTCTAATGCTGGCACGTGGATGTTCAGCCTACCCTGAATATTGCTTCTGACTAACAATACATGGCAGGAACTGCTTACAAACAGCGGCCTTATCAGGAGGAGCTGAAACAGCCTCCACAAGTCTACCTAACCCTTTCCTGTTCTTCACCTGCTTAGCTGTTTTGGGCTTCCTTCTGACTAAAACTGGGCTTGCACCTCAAGCATCACTACTACAACTGAAAATCCTACCAGCTCCAGCACAACCTACATGTCCTCTGGTGGAGGGGAAGAGGAGAAAAGAAGGAAGCAGTTGGGGAAATACAATTCTGGTTCATAGGCAAAATCCAGCATGCGTGGATTATTAATTTCTAATTGGAGCTTTCTGTAAAACCCCACACATCTAAAGCCAATTTCTAACAGGAGCTTCAGGCAGCTAGAAATCAAAGCCTGTATCTACAAGAGAAACCCCACAGCTACCCCACATACGAAAGACAGGTTTGGTTTTCCTCCTTATTTGGTCAAACTAGTAGTTTGGGAACAAACCTGTACCTTGGAGAAGCAAGTGAAGAAGGTGGCTTTTCAACAACCTGTTTTGTTCACAAAAACAAAGAGAGGGGGAGAAAGGGTTAGCTTAAGGAACTCAGAACAACACAACAAGTTGTGATGATTTAAAGGGATTTCTGTGTGCCTAGTGTATAAAACATCTAAAACTGACTTGGTCGTCACCACTCTCTTCACTATCACTGAGCTGCAGGTCGTCCTGGAGCATTCTGAAAGACAACCAGAAGATACATATCAGCCAAGGCAGACACATATTCAACCAGCAGACACCGAAAAAGACTTGTTTTGCGCTTGCCAAAACAAACCAACCTCCCACATCCTTTTTGAACATCCAGCATGCTCAATCTGCCAAACCCTGCCATTACCTGAACGAATGACAGAATTTATGACAAACAACGGGGGCATTCTACTGTGCTTTCCAATTGATCTCGGGACATTTTGCAATGGAGGTCAGTAGCACTGGCTGCCATCTACAGACAACAAAGTTCTTTGAGGGGAATGCTTCTCTGGAAAGGTTACCTAGCACACTAACATAGCCAACAAAAGTTACAGAGTCACACAACTGTCAGGGTTGGAAGGGACCTCTAGAGATCATCCAGTCCAACTCCCTGCTAAAGCAGGATGGCCCAGAGCACATTCCACAGGGCTGCATCCAGGTGGGTTTGGAATGGCTCCAGAGAAGGGGACTCCACACCCTTCCTGGGCAGCCTGTCCCAGGGCTCTGTCACCCTCACCATAAAGTTTTCTCTCCTACATTTCAATGGCACTTCCCATGTTCCAGCTTGTCCCCGTTGCTCTGACCCTTGCACAGCAAGACACAGGCACACTCTGAGCTTGCCCTGGCTCCCCCGGGCAGAAAGCATTGCCTTTGCACCAGGAGCTAAGCATGTTCACGCTCACTGCTCTCAAGGGCTGTGAATATTTCTCCTGTCATAGAGGTTCTCTTTTTGCTGCTGAAGTCTCCTATCACACACACGTAAGTAAACGCCAAGGTCAAGCCTATCTCCTATTTCTTTATACAATGAGCTTCATGATCCTACACACCTCAGTGGCTACTGTCCCACCAAACAGTTCAGATCCTCACAGCAGTTTCCAAGTGGGGAGGCACAAACTAACTATTGCTGGAGTAGAGAGCAGGCTGCCTGTAGGTGTTTCCAAAAGCATGATTTAGTCCTTTGCCTGCAGGTGGTAACTACTGCTCATCATTTCAATGCATTACCAAGGTCCTCGAAAGGCTGGAGGGGAAGGATTTGTGAGGAGGGACCCAAAGCTCTCTCAAATTGTTATCTCCCTCTTTGGCAATCACACAAAAGGAGCTGGAAAACAGGCAAGCAAAACTCTTGCTATGCAAAAGTATAGAGATTAAAACCTTTAAACTAGCTGGAGACTGACTCTTCAACCCAGACATTTACAGGAGTGTCATTCCAAAAATGTGATAAAAAGCTTGGAAACTGGAGAGGGATTTTAATCCATCAGGCCAAAACTGGTAATTTCAACCGAATTTCAAACTTAAGGCTGTCTGTGAGAAACTCTTCTTATGCCCAAATAAAAAAATAAGCTTCCAGCTCCTCATGACAATACACTTTATATCAAGAAAACAAATATGAAAGATCCCCAGCAAACCACATCACCTTGCAAAAGTGGTGAGAGACTTAATTGTTCCTGACACTTGTTGGGAAAAATTACACAAACCTTCACACTCTTTCAAGCCTTCATGTTAAATTATGAACAAAAAAGATTTACAGCTCTGCAGGTCACCACTAATGACCCTAAGCAGTTTCTTTTATGATTCCATGACAAGAGAGGAATAAAAACCTTGAATAAAAAAGTTATCTCCTTATTTAAACACCATCTCTACAAACTAGACAAATTATTTTACACTCATAACAAAGCAGCTGACATGCATGGAGATACTTTCATTGAAATAGGACCACGTTTACTGCCAAAGCTGGCCACGGTCTCAACAAACAATTCCACTGGCCAGAAGTGATGACTCTGCTCCTGCTCACAGAGCAGAACAGCAAGACAAAAAACCAAAGGTCTCCTGTGTCTCCCAGTACAGAGCCAACCACACAGGTGACACCTCCTGCAAAGGTGCTGACCCCACAGTCCCCAAGCACCTCTCACTGATGCAGAATTAGCTCTCAGTGCCACCAGGGCTCTGTCTGAATACACTCACAGTAACTAATGTGCTTTCTTTGTTCAGGTATTTTGACTTTGCCATTCGCCTGTGACTATCCTCCTCCAGCTCCCAGCCTCCACTGCTTCATTTCATAGAATCATAGAATGGTTTGGGTTGGAAGGGACCTTAAAGACCATCTAGATCCAACCCCCCTGCATAGGCAGGGACACCTCCCACTAGACCAGGTTGCTCAGAGCCCCATCCAACCTGCCCTTCAACACTTCCAGGGATGGGGCTTTCACAGCTTCCCTGGGCAACTTGTGCCAGTGTCTCACCACCCTCATAGTGAAGAATTTCCTCCTCATGTCTCACCTCAATCTCCCCTCTTCCAGTTTTAATCCATTCCCCCTTGTCCTCTCACCACAAGCCCTTGTCAAAAGCTCCTCCCTGTTTCCTCACACACCTTCTCAGTGGAAATCACCTCCTGCTTCTCTTCCTTTAGAGCAAACCCTGAAGGGAAGGTGCTATGAGCCACTACCTTGGAAAACAAGAGCCCTGCACTTCCTACATGGTGAACAGCATGCAGGCTGCAGCCCCCCTGCCCATGCCAGCTTTGCCTGTGAGCTAGAGCTGAAGCTCACTGCCAGTCCCTTGAGACACAAAAAGGAAAAAAGATTAATAGGAACAATACAGCCCCTCCCAACATGTCTGAGCAGTTTGGACAAATGTCTACAGGCATCTCAAAGGATTGTTGTTTTTTTTTCCCAACCTACTAGGGAAAGCAGTCCTTCAAAGGTGATAATGAACAACCTTCCAGGGCTGCTAAAAAGTTCTGAAAGTGTTTTTATTTTTTTTTGTTTTGCTTTAAAAATTGTGGACTACAGATGCATTTCCTTTAGAGGTAAGAGGATAATGCAAGGAAACACTACCTAGATCTTCTTTCAAATATGATTAAACTGTTTGTAATAAAAAGGACTGCCTTTTTCACCTGAGCTGCTGGTAAATAAAATGCCTCAGCACAAAAGAAAAAACCAACCTGCAACCACCTAATTGGGATCAATAAGTACACTACAACTCTAAATGAGTCATACTTCTGGAAGGAAGACAAAGCCAGTTTCCCCAAAACAAGGTTTCAACGAATTGTTAAATAGTTTAGTTAAACAAAATAAATCTGCTTTAATAATTTTAATGCTTTAATTGGCTCAGGAGTTAATAGATGCCATGTTTTCATTTGCAGGACCTGTCCATTTGCAGCTTATATACACACCATCAATCTCCCTGTAAAGCTGTTTAAAAAGCTCTTTTAGTGAGAGAAGCAGCACTAAAATTAATATCACTTGCCATACAACTTCAGTGAAAGCACAGGCTGGACCCTCTCTGCCAGCTGGGTTAAAGATGCATCACCAAGAATGACCTTGGCTTCTCCCTTTCTAAAAGAAGGGCTACATCCATTCCAGCACAGCCAGGTGCTAACTTCAGGGCTGTATTCAAGAATGAAAGCCATCTGGGAAACCCTTGCACGCTCTGTAAAGCTGAATGCTTCATTTAGGCACCCAGATGCACCAGGATTTCAACCTCTAATTAAGCAGCACAAATGCTGTTTGTTTTCAGCCAGTTACACTTTGTAAGGCCAGCTACTCTAGGCAGCTGAATTTTCAGACAGTCACGTGTGCTTTGAACAGCAAAGAAAGCAAGGCCTGTTCTGCAAATGAAAACAAAAACCAAACAAAAACCAAACAAAAAGAAAGAAGGGATGCAGCAGTTCCAGGGAGAGACTCCATTTAGGACGTAAAGCTAAGGCACCCTGTTCCTCCTGCTTCAACTGCCTCCGTGGATTGTGGATATGCATGTCCTGGGTGGATGAGCACTGGTTCTGGAAGTGCCTGCAAAGACACTGAGCAGAGAGGGGATGCTGGCTAAGGACAGAGCTACACACCAGGCCACACTGACAATCGGGACCTTTGGGCTAAGAAAGGAGTATTTTCAAATTCTTGTCTACCATAAACGTCTCCTCTCTTTGCCACCTGGACAACTGACTGAAGTGCTAGAGGGATTTTCACAAGCAGCTGAGAAGAGCTGAAATAAAGATGATGGTTGTAGGGTAGCTGAGGAGGAAGGCAGAGCCTGGAGCAGTTGAAACTAGGCTTTTTAATAATGCAATGAAAATTTCCAGAAATCGTTTGGAAGGATCAAGCTGGGGTGGAAGACAGAGGAGCAAAATGAAGAATGGAGTAAGAGAGTAGCTAGCTGCTCAGCAAGACACCATCCCACACTCCCAGCCAGCGAGGGCTCCTCTGAATGATGCTGGAACCATCAAATCACACAATTTTTTCTCAGAATCACAGAACTGTCAGGGTTGGAAGGGAACCTCTAGAGATCATCTAGCCCAACTCCCCTGCTAAAGCAGGATGGCCCAGAGCACATTCCACAGGGCTGCATCCAGGAGGGTCTTGAATATCTCCAGAGAAGGGGACTCCACAACCTTCCTGGGCAGCCAGTGCTTTGTCACCCTGCTAGTAAAGAAGTTTTTTTCTCCGAATCACAGCACTGAACTGTATGAAAAGGTTTGTTTTACAGATCTTAGTGCAAAATTCTACAATCTCAACCAAGATGGAGAGATGCTCTTCCTCTCACTTACGACTATCCCACTTTTGGTGTTGGTTGTTTTGTTTTGTTTTTGTTTGTTTCATTGGGTTTTTTTTTTTTGTTAAATTGTTCATTATACGGAAAAGGAAAACAAGTGGATTAAGTTTTGTAGTCTGTAGTTTGCAGCCTCCCATGGAACAACATATCACGGAGTAACATGAGATCTTTATATATCTCATTAACTGACAGGCATTTAATGGCTTGACAATTGCCTTGTACACAGACCCCTTAGTCCTCCAGACATGGAAAGATTTCTATTTATGACTCGGGGCTCAGAGCCTATCAATGCTGCCATCTGGTCAAGTTAATCCTGAAAGACTGTTGTCAGCCAACACAAAACAACTTTCAAGCAATTTCTCTGATCAACCTAATTAATAGATAACTACTTTCACCTGCAAGGACAGTACCAAGTTATTTTATCCAGCAACTTAAACTTCTTTCTTGGAAAAATTCATTTATTAGTAAGCATTTCTTCCTAGCCTTGTAAAACTTCTGTAGTGATTATGCATAAACAAGTTATACCGAGACTCAAATTCTAAGATTTCTACTGAGTAGAGCTATAACATGATGGGGAAAAGAAGAAATCTATAAAGAGGAGTAGAAATATATAAATACTATTTTAAAAAGCTATAGAAATTTAATCTTCACCCCGCTTTGCAACTAGCTAACATTATTAGAATATAAATCAATTTTTTTGAATGCCCACATGAAAGCTTTTTTTGCTTATTTGGTATTTTTAAAATAAAATTAATATTAAGAACACACTTTTCCTTGGCCAATTCCAGAAAATTATACCATATGATTGCTTTAGATTGTCAGCTCTAGTTTTCACAGTTTTCATAGCTGTAGCCCTCACAGGCTTCAAAGCAACATGCAGAATAGATCAGATTCAGTTTGTATCCCTTCTAATTTATGTCAGTTGAACGTATTACTAGTAGTTGGAATAGCACTAAATGTGAGAAGATGTTAAGCAGCCACAGATGAAAAGAGCAAAAAACCAATCTGGTACATGAATAGGTGGTTTTTTTTTCCTTGGGTTTCATTTTTAACACAGTCATCATAACCATGAAACAGTCATGTTTCTGTTGGTGAAAATTCCCTGCATTGACATTTTCTGAGAAAAAAATCAGACTGATAAAACCCTGATCTTTGGAATCAGCAAGTAAACCAAATTTTAATTCATTCTAGGCTCTTTTAAGTAGAGCTGGGAACCAAGTCTGGTTACTTACGATGTTCTTGGCTGAGAACTGGGCGATGGTTTTGAAGGTGCATCATGTTGTTCTGTAAATCAAAAATGGATCAGTTGGTTTGATTTGCCTCACTTGGAGCATATTTTACCCTATGGGCTCTGAGCATCAGGTTAGAAAGTCACTTTCTCCCAGGACGTAATTATTTGCCATTGAGATTATTCATCACTCCAAATGGGGTTTCCTAGTGAAATGCTGTTTGTTCTCTGCTGAACTGCTGCCTTAATTTCTAAGGAATGAATGCATACTATCTTTTAAGCATTTTCTAAATTCAGCACTGTTCAACAAAGCACAGGAAATCATGCTCCTTAATAAATATAAATATTTAATGTTCTCCTCAATCTGTAACACACAACACACAAAGCTATCTGTCAATGCACACTAACAGTGTGTTTTCTTTGGGTTTCTACTTACTCTGACTCTGTGCTACAGATCCAACGTACTGGGATTCCTAGAAAGAAAGGACAAAGTGCAAATTGAGAATAAATCAGCTCTCTCAACAGCAACATATTGATTATTTGTTTTCCATGTGTTGCTGTAAGAAATACGTTGAGCAACTTGTCAAAGTATGACTTTGAAGTGTCCAACAGCCCAAGCTGGCCTGATGTAGCTTAGCATGGACAGAAAGAATACGTGCTCCAAAAATGTGTAGCCAGCACATTAGGGGTATATGCATTTTTGAAGAAATATTAAAATATATATATCAAGATCTGCCAAACACTTTTGTTTAACACAGTCAGCAAAAAAAATTTGTTGACAATAAGGATAAAATGGTTTTTATGCTGCAACAGACATGAGCTGCTTAAAATGTTTCTGAAAAGCAGTCACATTTGAAGCCCACAGTTATAGCAACCCCACCTCTGGCTCAAACATGCTACAACTCTAAAAATACAAAGCTTGCTTAAAGAAAAGAAAAAAGAGGCAAGATAATTATGCTTCCATACAGCCCACTCAAAACCAACAGCTCAGAAGCACAATCTGATCTACTTCTCAGTAAAACAACACATTGCAAGCAACTGTTGCCCAACTTGAGATCAACTGTGCTTTCATTTATCTGACTTCTAAAGGTAATCTCTCCTAACAGCCTTTATCTATGAAAGGGGGCCAGAATCATATGAAAACACATGGAAGAGCCAGAAAGCTCTCATGATTTATCAAAAGCCCTGGGAAACAGAGGGTGTTTTACCTTTGTTGGGAACGGAAATTTGGAAGGCTCTGCTGTACTAGGCGTATGAATAGCTGTCAGGGGAGGTGGCCATGAGTGGGTCATTTCCTGGAAAGAGATTGAGAGAAGCAGCTTACAGGATTTTTGCTGATACACACAAGTGAAGTTCTACACTTCAGAGATTCACACGGATTAACCAAAACAAGTTCTTGTTGACCTGATGGTAAACCCGAGCTGGTACTGCAGTGAGAAGCCCTCCTTTGAGCACAGTAGCCAGACCATGAGGAGGACTTGCTCCTTTTCTGCAAGCACACTTGCATTGTCCAACTAACAGCAATCTCAGGGAAGCTTGTGGAGACTTAAGTACTTACTGTGTTTGCAGGATTAGGCCTCTGACTTACAGCTATCACAGTTAGTAAAGGGAAAAGTGAATAAAATCCATGTATGAGTAGTTCTGGGGCTGTCCAAAGAGCATCACTTTCCTGTTATGGAGGTTCTTACATCCCTTTACAGCAACAACACTCTGAAAGGCTTTTCATAACTCGAGGAGATCAGCCAGAGAGCTCTGACTGCCAGCTACTCCCCATGCCTGAAGCACTGCCTTCTGCTCTGACCAACCAAGACGTCTGCTGCAGAGCTCCAGGACATGGTTTCAAACCAGAGAAGGACACTGCCCTATGTGCCACGTGTTCAGCAATCCTTCTGCCCTGTTCCCCTGCCCTTGCTCTCACCCCTGTCACGACCAGGTACCAGCTGCTTGGGTTCAGCTGTGGTCCAGGTGAAGGCAGAGCACAAACACCATGGTCATGGGAGGAGGGCTTGGTAGGTGAGAACAACTTCCAACCTGCCTCTTCTGGCACCACAGTTGGGCCCAGATGAGCATGCTAAAGCCTTGGCTTGCACTGCAACAAGCACACAAGAAAAGCCTAGCACAGACAGGGATCTCTGTCTTGAACATACACTAAAATACTTTCTCGAATGGGAGTTAATCTAGATGAGGCCTTTGGGGAAGTTGGGCTCAGAAATTCAGAAACACTGTGTTGAAATCACACAAGACAGATTCTTCTTGGCACCTGATCCCCAAGTTCCAAATCCTGATGAGCATCATAGTCACTGCAAAAGTGAATTAATGTGGCCTGCCATCCTCACTGCCTTTCCAGGAATAGTTATCTCAGGGTTTACCCCCCATCCTAACATAACAAGGTGGGCACTCACCATCCCCATCCAGAGTGGCTGTCATTGCACCCATTCCCTGCCAACCTCCTGAAGGAAAGCAGTGTGCAGAGTAACACAATAATAGCACTTCACCCAGCTCAGAAATTTAGGAATTATGTTGATGCTGAATGCCTCTCATGGCAAACATGTACCTCATGCAGGTTGCTTGGGGGCTTAAAAGAAGCTACTGAGGAATGTGTGTCAGGGCAAAGCACATTGTTGTGCTTTTGGCACCAAATAGACTGAAGTGTGAAAATCTATACCGTCTCGTAATTTGTAAGTGCCATTTTGTCATCAAGGCACAAATATGAAAGTTCCAAAGTGTCCCGAGTTTCCTTATTTACTAGGAATAACACTAAATGCAAAGATTTAGCGGGGAATGAAACATCATTGCCACCTCCTGCTCTGTAAGCAGGGATCAGAGCAATCTACAGGGGGCTGTGCAAGACCTAGAAGCAGCTCATAAGTAACCTGGGTAACTATTTGAATGCATTGTTACCACCCCTGCCTGCTCCCTGCTCACCTCCCACTGTGCAGTTCATTGCTCACTTCACCCACTAGCCATGCAATCTTCCAGTACAGGATAAACTCCTCCATGTTCTGCACTACACCTCGTCATGTATTTGCACGTGCTTCCCTGTGGTTGCTACAAAAACAGTCTTATGCCTTAGGTACAGGCAAGAAAACTGGATATGTCCTGTGAAACGAAGGGAGGCAGCACTTCCAGGAGGAGTACTCGTGCTGCAACACCAACCAGCACACAGCACAACTGCCTTTCAGCTAAAATGCTGCCCCAACAACAGTTCTTCAGAGCAATAAAGGCATTAGGATTTTGTAACCTGAAGCAACAGCGAGGGAAGTGAATCAGGGAAAGCAAACACCCCTGTTAGGACTTGAGTGTCTCAGAATAATATTTGACATCAAGGAGCTGCCTTCTCAAGACCAGCAGGACAGGCTTGCAGATCACAGTGCATTTTCACACCATGCACAGCGAATGGGTGACACGTCCTCAGACCCAGCTACTGGGAGCCTGTGCACTGCTGACAGAGCCAGCTCTGACACAAGGTTACACGGACGGTTTTGCATCCCCGCTGGCTGAGCTTTGGACGAATGGACTAGACTGACAGTGAGGGAGAAGCAGCCCAGCAGCAGCCCCATGCACAGGCAGGCTGGAAGGATGCAGGTGCATGCTCCCATTCAGGGCCATGCTGCTGGGGCTGGCTGCATGGGCAGGAGGCAGCAGGTCCAGCTCCTCTGGAGGAAGCGCACTCAGTAATGGCAAGCCCCTGACTTGACAAAGGAGCAGCTCTGGCTGTTCTGGATGACTCCTCAGTCTTGCTGTTGGACTGCACCAGACTGTATTACACTTACACACTGATAGAAAGATGGGTCTTACACCTCCAGCTGCATCCAATTCTCCACAGTGTACCCCAAAACACACTTTCAGTGATTGCTTCAGTTCTGCCAGTGGATGTTGCAGAGCAACGTTTTTTTCCCCACACACCATTTTAATGCATGCGAACTACAAGCAAACACAGAGATCTATTCTTTAAGAGCACCTACCTTCAAAATTTCTTCTATGGAGTGGACATCACTGGGGAAGGTTTGCTACAACAAAAAAGAGGGAAGCAGCATGAGTTTGGTTTGCTTTTACCACCTGATGTGGGACAAACAGATGTACTTATCAGTTTCTTACTAACAGTTCTATAAATTTCATGGAAGTCCATTAATAATAAAAAAGAATTGAAATCCCCCTCAGACAAGGCAGTTAATAATGCACTTCTACAAAGCCTGTTGTTTCTTCTGTAGCAGAAGATATATTCTAAGAAAGACAGAGAGTGTCTCCAAACAGCATCTCTTGAGAAAATCACAAAGAGAAACAGAGTTCATTAAACAATGGTGCTGGTTCAGCTGACAAGATTTCTCTTGTTCTGTGACTTGTGTTCTTCTGTGCACCCCTGTGCACTCAGCAGAAAAAGAAGCCAGTATAAAGCCCTAAGCTTGGAGAAGGCAAAGTAGAGGTGGTTTTAACTGGAGGAATAATGCACCAGGGTCCTCGAATGCCAGCTCTTGGACTCAAGGGAACGTCAATTTTCATTAAAAAACAGGAAAGCAACACAACTGTAACTTCTGCAGTTCAGAGCAAAATCTTGAATGTGCCACTGGGTAGGAGTGACACGGTGATTTCTGGAAAAGCCTGCAGATGACCTGGATCTGGATCCAGGGACTGCCTCTGTACCTCCCCCCCCCATTTTGCAGGAGCCCAGGCAGTGACTACCAAATGCCTGCCTGGCAGGGTCTGGGACTCCCCAGCAAAAGCGTGATGAAGACCTCTGAAGGGCAGCCAGCTCCCTGCTGGTGCCCTGGCTCTCCACCAATGCCTCCTGAAGGGAACCAGAAAACCATCCAGGGCAGTGCCTGCAGCTGCCTTCAACCAGGCTCACAAGCCGAGGCACCAAGAAGCTCTGGGGAAGAGTACAAGGCAAAAGCAACACTAATATTTGCCAGTTATGCAACAACCAGCAGACACTGCAGCTTGTGCAAACACATATGTGCTTTCAATGTCTCAACAAAACCCCTTACTGGCTTCTGGCCTCTGCCAGATCAGCATCTCATCTACTAGCAAAGCACATGTTTTGAAAGTACCTGTCATTTACACATCCTTTCCTACCTGGTAGCATTAAAGGAAATTGAAAATAAAAACAACCAAAGAGGTGAAGAGTTATACTGAGCAAAATAAACAAAGTAAACAGCAAAACAAGCAAATACTTTCATGAAGTCAAAAGCCTTCATCCTTAGTACTCTCACAGAAAGGTCACTCATTTGTTTCCTGTATGCTGCATTATTTATTTATATTGGAGGGAGAAGAGCTTATGAGGAACATCCTCTCCCTGCAACCTCATTTGTCTGTGTCAACATAAAGCCCTCATGGAGGCAGTGCTCATTTGACAAAGATTTGCCTTCTCTTCAGAAAATCAAGCACAGATAGCTGCTTTTGACCTTACCCTGAGACAAGCAGAAGCTGAGGCATGGCCACGTGAGTCACAGGGATGAAAGCAATGGATCTAGCACGGCTTGCAGAAGCACAGCACAGCAGGAGGAGAGGGGGTGAGCAAACAGCAGGGACCTTCTACCACATGGCAAGAGATGAGGATGCTTCATAACTCCCAGTACCAAAAATGGTTCACTCTTTTTCTTCCCAAAAAGCTTAACCTGGTAGTTCAACCACCTAGTTTACTTCTTAATTTAATGTCCCATGAAAGCACCATACTAAAAACCCTTCCCACAAAACAGATAAAGCACCAAGATCCAGCCTGGACAAAGTATTAAAAACTCTCTCTACAATGGATCAATTGCAACAAAACAAAATTGGTTTACTTCTCCCCTTTCAGAAACTTAAGTTTTATGAGGTGATAACTGATGACAAAAGTGGCATTCAATTAACCTGAGAATCAGATAATATCTGCAACAGCCACTGTGGACCTCTCTTATCCTTGCCAAACAACTCACACCCCTTCCTGAAGTTCTTGCAGATAAACCTGAAGAGGCTTTGAAATTGAGACAGGTTTACATACAATGAGTATTTATAGTGCAATTGTCAGGAGGATTTATTGTAACCCTGAAGGGCAGTGTTCAGTGCCTGACTGCTGTTCTTCACAGGTCCAGTGGCTTCGTGGCAGCCATTTTCTTCTTTGTGACACAAAATTTAAAGGAAAGCAAACACAGGACACTTTACAAGTACTCCAGAAGTCTGCACTCAATCATACAACCAAAGAGTGGTTTGGGTAGGAAGGGACCTTAAAGACCATCTAGATCCAACCCCCCCTGCATGGGCAGGGACACCTCCCACTAGACCAGGTTGCTCAGAGCCCCATCCAACCTGCCCTTGAACACTTCCAGGGATGGGGCAGCCACAGCTTCCCTGGGCAACCTGGGCCAGTGTCTCACTACCCTCACGCTCAAGAATTTCCTCCTCATGTCTCACCTAAATCTCCCCTCCTCCAGTTTTAATCCATTCCCCCTTGTCCTCTCACTACAAACCCTTGTCAAAAGCCCCTCCCCAGCTTTCCTGGAGCCCCTTTTAAGTACTGGAAGGTGCTCTAAGGTCTCCCTGGAGCCTTCTCTTCTCCAGGCTGAACAACCCCAACTCTCTCAGCCTGTCTCCATAGTACAGCTGCTCAAGCCCTCAGATCATCTTTGTGGCCTCCTCTGGACTCTCCCCAGGAGCTCCATGTCCTTCTTGTGTTGGGAGCTCCAGAGCTGGACAAAGTACTGCAGGTGGGGTCTCAGGAGAGCAGAGGGGCAGAATCCCCTCCCTTGACTTGCTGGCCACACTGCTTTTGATGCAGCCCAGGACACAGCACAAAGACCTCTATTTTTTGTTGTTGTTTTGTTTTTTTAAGACACGAGGTTTAAGTATGTGCTCCCAAAATATGTGCAGCTCTGGAGACACAAAACTTAAGGTATCCGGGATGTTCAGGATTGCTTTCATCTTACTCCCAGAGCCACTAAATTACAACATGCTAGGAAGTCCATGCCTCTGCTGGAGACTCTCCCTGAAGAGCATGGGTTTTCAGGCATCTTTTATCTCTGCTCAGCTATTCTGCTGCACCCTAAGACTGAAAAACTGAACAACACTTTCACTTTTAAAATGTGCAAGAGGCAAACAAAACTGTCACCCACAAATGGGCTTGCAACACCCTTATCAAATACATGGTGAAACGTTTGCTCTAGAGATCAAAATCACAGACTGTTCAGGACATGCACAGAAAATTTCTTTTCAAAGCCAAAACCACAACCAAACTGTTCAGAGCCATTTGACTGCACCCGGGAACCCTGCTGCCTCTCAGGTATGACTGTGACTCCATGAGGCTGCAGCCTGTGTCCCAAACCCTCTAGCCCTGGAGAGGGCAGGCACACACCCTTTCACTCCATCCCAGCAGCACTGTCCAAAGATTCCTCATCTTTTACCAAGCTAAGCACCCCCTGAAGGAGCTGGGTGTTTCTGCAAGCTCAGTAATTTTTTTTGCCCATTTTTGTTTTCTCCTTCAAGTCCCATCTCAGCTGTGTTTCAGCCTGTAAACTACCATTAAACCACAATTACCACCCAGCAACAAGGGTTGTCCTTGCCAGTTTTAGGAGAAGGTTTAGGGAAAAGGAGAAATAGAATGTTGCTCAAAGAAGAGCTAAAAAAGCCCTAAAGCCAAAGAAATCACTGAAATGAGATCAGCTCCGCTGAGGACTGTAGGTGTCAAAGATCAAGTATTGCATGGTGCTGCCTATCCCCACTAGCAGTTTTCCAGCCTTTACAGGGAGCACTGGAACATACACCTCCCACACAACTGGACTGAAGCCCTGTGCACGACTCTGACATCTGCACAATACCCAGCTGGGGTTTCTTCATGCCACATTCATAGTCCCTGTCAGTTTGGGAATGACACAGACACCTCAGAGTGCCATTCACAACACATTTTGATGGCAGAGGTCAAGCACGATCACGGAACACGCAGAACCTTTGGGTCTGTGGGTTTCAGTTTTGCTTTTTAATGCCAACATACCCATCCAAACTGAGGCTATGCTTCAGTAATAGCCACCCCTCTCAACAATAATACTCATCTATGTTCCAAAATGACTAGTTTTGCTCAAGCAAAGGCCCAACTCCCAGTGATTTCACAGCCTCCAAGAAGGTCTGCAGGGCAGCATGCTTCTCCATTTACTGTCTCACCCAGAAGACACTACCAAAGCCAGACAGGCACATCCAGACACTCACATCTGACCCAAGACTCCAGCCCAGTTCCTCTACTGCTGCAGACCCACAGACTCTGGAGAGGTTAAATAAATAGATGCAACTTGGAAAGAGATCTTATTCAGAAAGACAGAAAAATACTTTAAGAGAGCAGGCAGAAGAAACTGCCACATTTGTAATTTGCAGTGCTTATCCACAAAAATCCCAGGGAACACAAGGACTGCATAACATTGTTTATGCCTGTTACATGACCCAAAATTTAAGTGACACATTTAAAATTATACACATAGGATAACGTATGATGGGAGCAGAATCCGGACTGATGAATTTCCATAAGAAGTTTTACAATGGTAATTTAATAGATTGCTTCTTTATTTGCAAGCTTAAAATGCAAGAGAAAGGTTTAAAAAGGTCGTAAAGATAAAATCAAGTATATCTTTGATGAGAATTCACAGACTTAATTGGCAAAAGAAACATTTCACGATGTCAACAATAAGTTTGTTTGTAAGGTTTTTGGAACAAAAAACTGGATAAACATAAAGCCAAAACCATTAACTAAATTTTGACTACAGAAAAATTCAGAGATTACCACTGATGACTTTTAAACCTCTCTCAGTTACTAAAGAATGAATAAGATATTAAAATGGTGAAACACTGCCAGACTCTCTTATTTTTATGGTTTTTGCAATATATACATTTTTCCAAGCTGCACAACTGGCTGATGAAGGCCAAGTAATATTTACAAAACCACCCACATTTCCTCACCACTAGTGACCTCAGGCAGGAAGAAATCTCTATACAGATACCCATGAAAATTTAGCTACAATTTAAAAAGAGGTACCGTATCTTTTCAGAGTTTTTTTGTTTGTTTGTTTTGGGGAGGGTGGGGGGGGTGGTAGTTTTGTTTTGATTTGGGTTTTTTTTACAAAGAATTTGGGGATTTTCATTTAGCATCTACTGTAGGTACAACACTTTGAAAACCTCTGATATGTGCAAGTGTATTGGCCAGATAATGATATGGGGAGGGAGAGGAAAGTCAGAGTCACTTCAGACAGCACTGCTATACTTGTTTTCCTTCTGGGAAATTGCTGTTGAGGAAGTTACTTCAGAGAGATTAACTGATTCCAGCAACTCCCTTTCTGCTCGCTTCCTCACACACAGCAGAACAAAACCATGTATCCAGAAAGCCAAGAGATGGTTACAGAAGGCAGAAACGTATGTAAATACCACGTGCTTGGGTGATAAATTTTAATGCAGCTTCTTTACCAAAGTAATAAAAACATTAATGCTTTCACTTGATCAGAGCATAAACAACTCAAAGGCTAGAGGCCTGCAGGAGTTACCATCTACATGATAACTGCAGCAGACCAGATACACAGCATTTTGCTTTGCTCTATAGCATCGTGCTTCTCCTGAGGAAGTTAAACCATAGAATCATGGAATGGTGAAGGTTGGAAGGGACCTTAAAGATCATCAGGCTCCAACTTCCCGGCAGGGACACCTCCCACCAGACCAGGCTGCACAAAGCCTCATCCAACCTGGCCTTGAACACCTCCAGGGAGGGGGCAGCCACAACCTCCCTGGGCAACCTGTTCCAGCACCTTACTGCCCTCATGGTGAAGAATTTCCTCCTAGTGTCTAACCTAAATCTCCCCTCCTGTACCATAATGCATTCAATCACATGAAAAGTAGCTTTCCTTATGCTAAAGGAGTGAAAAGAAGTTGAACTGATGGCTAAAGCCTCTATTAGAAAACTGGCTGTGAACGACTGTGTGCGACTCCTCCCCACAGATACTAGGGTAGCACATAATCTGCTGATTTGACTATGTCATAGGATTTACCCTGGCCCAATTACAGGCCAAAATAAACCAGCCACTGAAGGATTCAGTACTACTTTGATCCTCAGCTTAAAAGGACTTCAAGATTAGGACAAATACAATTTCAAGCAGCTACACAAACATAAAAAGCCCTAGAAATTACATGAGGAACTATTCTGCCCTTACTACAACAAGCCTGCAAAAAAAGCACAAGTGCACACACCTGCAAAAGATGAGAGGCAGCTCTCAATTTAGAAAACAACTTAAGATCTGCACAGGCACTCAATTTAATCTGCATAGCAACTGTGTGACCAGACCCTCACAAATACCTCTAAAACACTTCTCTTCACAAGCAGTTCCAAAAACCCACACACTTCCATGAACACAAAGCTTTGCTCATGCCCTGAGCCTCACGCAGCTCCATTAGACATGCTTAAGACAGATGAATGAGGAAACTGGGATAGGAAGAAACACCCAAAACCAGACTAAAGTGCTTGAGGAGCCATCTGGTACACAAATGAGATGCCCCTCTGGCCATGGTAATATGTGGGCCAGACACCCAATTGGCAACCAGAAGTGGTGTGGTGCCCCAGCCAGGAGTAACATCCCAAAGGGACAGGATCCTCCTGGCTCTGCACTCCTTTCCCGTTGACAGTTACACCCCCTGGACTGTCACAGCAGGAGGGACCAGCAGCCTGCTCCTGGGTCTCAGCCTGATGGCCACAGGGGGAAAGGGAAACAGAGAGACATTGGAAGGATCTCTGGCACAACACAGTCAACACTGGCCAAAGCTGGGAAACTCAGAAACTGGGCATATTTTTGAAAATTACATTTTGCCACAGACACTACAAGGTACAAGTAGTGGGCTTTTTGCTCATGAGAATGGGGTTGGAAGGTTGCTTCTTTTTTTTTTAAATGCTACTCCATTACAAATTACAGCACATGTTTGTACCTCACTCTGCCACAGGTGCCAAGTGGAGCTGAAGGACCCTACGCACCACACAGCTCTCACGCATGGAAGTGAGGGCAGGGGGGGGGCTGAAGCTTTCTCCCTGGTTTTTAAATAGCTTGCCTTGTCAGGGGGCTGTGGCTGAATAGTTTCAAGCAGGCTGTCAGAAAAAATCATCTCCAAGAAAGAGTTAGCCATGCATTATTTCAGAAGTCACCGAGTGGCACCACTGAGATGTGTGGGCTCAAACAAGGCCAGCAGCACGAACAGGGTATAGATTGCACAAAGATGAGCACAGGAGGTCTGGAACAGAGACAGGCTGCCTTTCAGGCAACCAATAAGGTGTCGCAGACCTTTCTGTTCTCTCTCACCTCAGTAATTTCCACCCTGTTTATCTGCATGCCTCTGCTGTCACAGCCCATCTCGAGCTGCCCCTCTGACATCCTGTGCTTCTCCATCTCCTTCACCTCAGGTGAAACTGGTGCCTGTAGATGATGTCCAGGCAGCATAGGTGAAAAACAGCTACAGCATGTGTGCATTCCATATGCTGCCTGGTGTCTCCTCCTGCCTCCTCCTGTGTTTGTGTAGCTCAAGTATGACAGCTATTGCTCTTTGCCTGATTCCAGACTACATTAGAGGTGAGAAAATCCAAGCAAGCAGTGCAGCAAGGATGAGAGAAACCAATTACAAATTCCACATCCTTCACTGTGCTGTCAGTTTTCTTTGTTACCTAACTAGAGCTTTGCCACTGCAACTATCAGCAGAGAAGGTCACCTGTCCTTGATATAGAAAAAGGGTCACATTTACAGCAGCTGCACATTTAATAATATATTTTAATAAAAACATTTAGCTTTACATTTATTTTTTCATGTCAACTGCACAGGCTGGTGCCATTTGAATGCAACGATGATCACAAAGTTGCATACGCACGAAGAGTTAGTTTGAAAACAACAGGCAGGACAAAACTGGACCATCCTGTCCTCACTTCACCCATCTGTGCAGGAGGAGATCTTGCATATTAAGACTCTCACACAAGTCACGCTAGGGCTTGCACGCTAACTTACTCTTGAAAGCAATTTTGCAACCTGCATCTTTGTGTACTTAAAATTTCCACCTCTCTGTACTATAGATAGATGAGAGACGCACGCACACACATTTCCAAAATGACCCAGCCAACAAGCCTCTACTGCACAAGAAGGACATGGAGCTCCTGGAGAGAGTCCAGAGGAGGCCACAAGGATGATCCGAGGGCTGACGCACCTCTCCTACAATGACAGGCTGAGAGTTGGGGTTGTTCAGCTTGGAGAAGAGAAGGCTCCAGGGAGACCTTAGAGCACCTTCCAGTGCCTGAAGGGGCTCCAGGAAAGCTGGGGAGGGACTTTGGGAAAAGGCTTGTAGTGAGAGGACCATGAGAAATGGTTTTAAACTGGAAGAAGGGAGATTTAGATGAGATAGGAAGGAATTCTTGAGTATGAGGGTGGTGAGACACTGACACAGGTTGCCCAGGGAAGCTGTGGAAGCCCCATCCCTGGAAGTGTTCAAGGGCAGGTTGGATGGGGCTCTGAGCAACCTGGTCTAGTGGGAGGTGTCCCTGCCAATGCAGAAGGGTTGGGACTAGATGATAAAGCTTTAAGGTCCCTTCCAACCCAAACCAGTCTATGCTTGTATGATTATGGATGCAATAATGTTCTGTTGTGTATTGGAAAAGGCTACTAAAATTTGAAGTTTGAATTACCTTGTTCATCAAAACAAACACATAAACACAAACATTCATAAAGATTTGGGAATGCTACCTTGAGGAACAATAGGCACCGAGCATACTGATGTTTAAATGTTCTGTATCACAAAACAGATTAAAACAACTATGATACAAAGACAATCCAATGATCTGAAACCTGATTTAACTCACCCACTTTTTTTTTTTTTTTTTAGAGGATGTGGAGACAAAGCTGCTTTCACGGAAAGCTGAAGCAACAACTTCTAGTTATCTAGTCAGGGGAGCATTTATCAGGACAAATATGAAGACTGTGTGAATCCATTAGTGATTAAAATCACTTCTAGTCAGGCACTATCCTGTGAGCAAGCTTGCAGCATGGGTCGTCCTTAAGCATGTTTATATTTTAAGAGATGTTTATATTTTGCTGCAGACACAGTACACTTGTTCAACGGATCTTTCTTTCACACCCTTACTGAGTTTCAAAACTGTCTGATGCACAGGAGCATGCATTTTTGCCCCCTTAGGAGGGCAAAGAACAAGTTTTTCCAACTCAACCAGCTCAAGGTTTATTTTGCAGACGGACAGGTTTCCAAACAATCTTTCCAACAGTACCCACTCAATTGAAAAATATTTTCTTACCACGCAAAAATATAAAAGGGGTGGGGGAGAGAAGGGGAGGGGGAACAGAAATACAAACCAAGACTAATCAGATAGCTTTCCATTTAGATTTCTCTCGTACGATCTCTGCCAGCACTAAGAGCAAACCTCACAGGAACCAATATTTGTTTTAGCAGTACTGAATCTCAGACAAAAAACCAGAAGGAACTGCTAGAAAGTAATCCCAACTAATACAGGAGCCTTGGGGCAAACATCAGCTCTGCAAGTCTTTTGGGCAGACAAGCGAGTCAGCTGCCAGCAAAGTCACCAAAAGCAGGACTCTGCTTTTGAGCTTTTTGCCTCGAGTCAGAACCAGGGAGGAGAAGGGAAGACAAAGCAAAAATGACTTTGAAGCAGGAGCAGCTCTGAGGCTCAAAGGTGAGGTCTGATGGTGCAGGGAAGGTGACGCAGCCCTGAGTGGCTGCCAGAAGTGACTCCATCATCCCATGGTTCCTGGTCTGCCACCCTTCCCCTCCCTTGGCACTGACCTGTGATAGACCAGGACTTAACCTGGCAGGAAATACTTATTTTTCTTTTGATTTACCTCCTTTAATCACCTGGCCACTGCACCAGATGAACAGCTGAAGTGGAGCAGCTGAGAGGGAGGGAGAAGGCATTCCCACAAACACTCAGCACACTTGGAGGGAGCAAAGGTCTTAATTTTACAGAGCTTCCAATATCTGGCAAACCCTTTGATCCAGAGACAACCACCTACAGTCATATTTATCTCTGGAAGCACACAGTTCACTGCTTCACCCTGCTACGATAGTGGTAAAATTCCCATGAACTGCAGTGGAAAAAGTGACAATTCTTTGCATTTTACAAACCTGATGTGCCTCTTACATTGCACCCGATACTGCATAACTTGAAAAGAATTATTTCAAAGACTTTATGAGCCTGGTATTTTAGGTTCTCAAAAAGACACAAAGAAAACCTCCCATGCAGCAATGTATGTTCTGCTACCAGCAGAGTTCCTTTTCCCTAGATAGCACACAAGTAAGTAAGAGTGTGTCACGACGCTCCATTTTCTTGCATGTGCTGACCTTGTTGTCCAAGGCTGGCTTTGCCTCAGGACTCTGTTCAGTGGATCAGGGGGGTTTGGGGGGTTTTAACTGCTTGCAGCTAAACAGATTGGAAACAAAAGAGAGGGATGACTTGGCTTTGAAGTGCAGGACGTGTTGGTGAAACTAACCTCAACAGCTCTCTGGGGCATAAAACCACATTTTCATTTCCAACCCACAGGTTTTATCAGCATCCCTCCCTTTCTGATACAATGCAACTTGTTCAGATCTGGCACCAACAACCACTTAAAATTATACAATGGTTAAGGTTGGAAGGGACATTAAAGATCATCTCGATCCAACCTCCATGCTATGAGCAGGGACACCTCCCAGGAGGCCAGGTGGCTCAGAGCCCCATCCAACCTGCCCTTGAACACTTCCAGGGAAGAGCTTGCACAACTTCCCTGGGCAACCTGTGCCAGTGTCTCACCACCCTCACACTCTACAGTTTCCTCCTAATGTCTCACCTCCATCTCCCCTCTTCCAGTTTTAATCCATTCCCCCTTGTCCTATCACTACAAGCCTTTGTAAACAGTCCCTCCCCAGCTTTCCTGTAGCCCCTTCAAGTACTGTAGGCTGCTCTAAGCTCTCCGTGCAGCCTTCTCTTCTCCACTTAGGTGAACCTGATTTCACCTACAAAAGCAGAATCCAAATAGCTGCTGTCAGCTACCATGTCAACTTTCCCTGCCTGCAGGTGGGTTTCTTGGCTCATGAGAGCAACCTGAAATCAAAAGCAAATCTTGCACCAGTATCATGGGTGGGGGATTGAGATGAGTGAAGAGCCCATACGGAAGGAGTGGAGTTAGGGCCACTAAGACCATAAAGGGACCAGAGCATCTGCCCTGTGAGGACAGGCTGAGAGAGCTGGGGCTGTTCAGCTTGGAGAAAAGGAGGCTGAGGGGGGAGCTCATCAATGCTTATAAATATCTGCAGGGGGTGTCAGGAGGATGGGGCCAGACTCTACTCAGTGGTGTCCAGGGACAGGACACAGGGCAATGGGCACAAACTGGTACACAGGAGGTTGAACCTAAACATGAAAAAAGACTTCTTTACTCTGAGGGTACCAGAGCACTGGAACAAGCTGCCCAGGGAGGCTATGGAGTCTCCATCCCTGGAAACATTCCAAATCCACCTGGACATATTCCTGTGTCATCTGCTCTAGGGGATCCTGCTCTAGCAGGGGGAGTTGGACTAGATGATCTCTAGAGGTCCCTTCCAACCCCCACCCTCTGTAATTCTGTGACTCCCAAGCCAGCTGGCTCCTCTTCACAGGGGCTGCAGAGCCCACAGTGCTGGGAACAGAAGCAGCCCCGGGTGCTCTGCAGGGCTTCAGAGCCCAGCTGGGAGCAGCAGCACCCTGGGACCAGCAGGAGGAGAGGATGCTAAGGGGACGTGGTTAACCCAGAGCACACATCTTTCTAAGTCAAAATGGTTCAGATACATAACCTGCACTTGTCAACGTCTGTTTTTGCAAGAACATAGGAAGGGAAAACGTCGCTGGCACAACTGCTGCAGACTCCTACAAACCACAGGAGAACTGACTACACAGGGGAAACAGTGACACTGATGAGGAGAGCAAACCAAAGCAGCAAAACTGCATGAAGAGAGAGAGGGCTGCAGGCATGCAGCTGATACAAGGTTTTCTTCTGATTTCTTTCAGGTCCAGGAATTTTAGGGGTTGGGGTTGGTTTTTTTTTATTTGTTTCTTTTTTAAAGTTCATACCCAAAAAGTACCAGCATTTTAAAAATGAAAACTATGGAATTTGAGACAATACGTAATGAGATGAATAAGTTTTTGCACTGCTGCCTGTGAGCTCTGGGTTAAGTAAATAAAAAAAAACGGATAAAAGAATGTGCAAAAACTTTGAAACACACTGTTTTAAGGATGAGACCATCCCTTCCCTGACTTCAGGGCAGGAATGCTTGCATGGATTTTAGTTTTCCTTGGTGCTTATTTTGTGTTAAGCTCAAAAACATTTATTTCAGAAATTGAAAACAAAAAGGGGCTTTTATGACCTAATCCCAAAATCTTTGTTGATAACGTTTAAAATCTCAGTTTGTACAGAGCTAAGTATGTCCTTAATGACTGGCTTCATAAATTGTAGCTACAGATTTTCAAGGCCAGAATATTACCTGTGTTTTCATTACTACTCTAAATTAATGTACAGGTACAGTTTGGCAGGAGAGTCCCCATAACAGCAGCTTTAGTTGTCCTAAGAAATTCAGAAAGCTGCTGTCAGAGAAGACAAGCCCATGGTAAGGAAAGGCAATTTTCTCAGCAGGTTGCTTAAGACTAGGATTAATCTTCACAGGAGGTTAAACATTACCACAAGACATCTTTTTTAGCACAGAAGAAAGGAGCACCTCATTTCAACAAAAACCCAATCACCACAACAAAAAAGATACAAGAAGGTGGAAGAGAGAGGGACAAAGACAGGAAATAAAGCACAGAGAAAACTGAATCAGAAAACCAAATGAAGAACAACTTTGCTGCCAGGCTATCTTTGTGGAAAGAGAGGAAACTTTGGTTCTAGTGCAGTACTAACCAGGCACTGCACAAGAAAGCAGCTGCAAAAAAAAACGTTTGGGGATGCACTTGTTGGCATTTTGTTCTAGCTTCAGGTAGCCAGCTAAGTGGGTTTAGTGATGAAGGATGAACAAAAAGAAGGAGCACATCCTATGACTCCTCTCCCACTGACTTAGTTCTTGAATGTAATGGAGCAAGGCTGGAATAATTCCCAGCAAAGCAAAGCTAAAGTAGATGTGCTTGCCATTGCTTACAGCATTAAGTTTCACTTCTATATTTAATGAAAAACAAAACCCATGTTATTTACTTTTTGCTTTATGCACACTCAAACAATGCTGAGGCAGCACCGAAACGTGCAGAAGGGCTGTCCCTCACCCAGCAAGACAAAAATCTTCAAAATTACATTATCAATGTGTTTGTTTTCACATTTGTGTTTGTGCTGCTTGCTTGTTTTTGACACACATAGTAGACTACAAACCCCATTCACCAGTCTCAGTGTCCATGGCAGCCTTCTAAAATAATTTCTCTGGCTGCTCCTTCAGGTCCTCCATGGGCACCAGTGCTTTACCAGCAGTTGCATGTAGCCAGCTTCCCTGTGGATGGTTTCACAAGCACACTCAACCCCTTTGACTCCACTCTACTCCATTCCAAGGCAACACCAAAGTTACTCCATGGAAACAATGCCCACACCACCAGGTGCTCTCCTGCTTCTGCCCCAACATCAACCCAGCAGCTCAGCTGGGAAGAGAAGACAGCAGCTCCAGCCTGCCACTGCCCTCACTGCAGGTTTGAAAACAAATTAAACCATTTCCATGAACTTCTACTCTTGCTTTCTTCAGCTGACACTGAATGATCCTGGCAATTTAAGCACGTTACATCAAAATGCTCAATAAACAATGGTAGTTGTGTCAGGTTCCTGCATGGGTGCCTGGAGGAAATAAAACATTCTTTAAAGATTTTACAAGCCTTTCTAACTCTGAGATGGATTATTTTTGCTCAGTCTCAAAATAAATGCATGGGCCTCTTTCTTGCATTCAACAGCATAAGAAAAAAAAAATCAACACTATTCTCTTTTCCTTTGTCTGAGAGAGCAAAGGGTTTTATGTTTTAGGGGAGTGGACTATTGGTATGTTTTAATAAAGGATTCTTTAAAAATCCTGTGTTGCTGAAAGCAGTTTCTGCATCCCCTGTTAGCCTTCATCTAATAATAAAAATACAATTGAAATCCAAACAAATTAAAATTAAGTGCAGCATTGCTTGCACATAGCCGTGTAGACCAGAACTCCAGCCAAGGCTAATAATTCCACTAGTAAATTGCTCTACTTAAAGAACCTTTGCACAAAAGCACCTCCCCATTCTATCATCTGCATATTCCCTCTCAATAATTTAATTTTGACCCTTGGATCCTGCAAAACTTCACCTACTGCCCCCTTAAAGTCTCTCCAGTAAATAAATTTTAATATTGCTTAACATGAATCTGTAAATAAAGTACCAGTGTCCTCTTGTTCTCTTCAGAACAAACTCAAAGGTGTCTTTCAATTTAACTGTTGAAGACATGAAAAGCATTTGAGTAAGAGCAGCAAGCCACGTTGTCAGGTATTTCCTCACTTCCAATACCACCTCATGGCAATTTAGGCTATTAGAAGTATTTTTTTTACAGTATTTTGAGTAGCCTAACTCAGCCTGCTCCAGAAAAAAGTCACTGCAGCTGATACAGACCAAGCTGTACAATAATCATGATTATTAGTAGGAATGTTGTTTCCAGGCTAATACATATATATATGTGCAAGTGATACATCAACTATAGCAAAGCTATTTAAAAACCACAAAGAGCCATAATTAAACAAATATGGAGCACAAGTTAGGAAATTCAAATGATGGGGTATATAGTTCAAATGTTTCCAGTTTCTCAGAAGCCCTGGCTTCACCTCCTAAAGTGATTTAACCATTTAAGAGTCCATGTTTTGCTGAAAGTCGACAGGAATTAAGGTCTTAAAAGCAAACACCATTTTGCAAAACATTTCTGTTTACTGAGATCTGAGACAAGCGTAGCTACTTTCTGGTGTTTTGGGTTTTTTATTAAATAAATCTGTGCACTAAGATACTTGTTAGCAACATGAGTGAGTACAAAGGATGCAGTTCTCCAATTAACTGCTTTAAACAAAAATATCCAGCAATACCTGAAAACCTACAAATGCAAATTTCCACTCTTTCCCACCGCATTCTTGACTACCACTGTCCTACAGACGCTCAGGGTCTGTGTCACCAACCCCTGGGTATTCATACTGGAAGTGACTTCCAATCACAGAGGAGCTACAGTCTTCAAAAGCAGGTTGGCTGCTGATGTCAGCTCTAATTCTGGCACTAGTATGATTCCTCTTCCATGGAAGCAACCATGTAGTAGGCATTATTTTATTACAGCTAGTAGACTTCATTTCCAAAGCCCCTAACGTGAGCTTGAGAAATTATATTGCAGTAAATCCTGATCTTCATTTGAGTTCAACAAAAAGGTAAGAAAACAGTAACTGCATTTGTTAAGGCCATCAAGAAAACTGGGGTTTTTAGAGGCGAGAGGTGTCCCGTGGTTCTGGAGATCACCTCAGATAATTAACTGCTGCCATCTCTCAGAAGCTTTTTCCCTTTCCAAACATCACTTTCCCCTTGGAAAACGAGCCAAGGTAGATTTATGATGGCACTTCCCCTTCATGAGTCAGTAAACAAGACTTGGAGATGCAGGCTCTTGCACTGTTTTCGTACTTCATAAGACAACTTTTCTGAACCAAGACTTTTTATTTGTCCATCTGTTTTGAAGAGCACCATGCCACCTCTCTGCATTGCCAACCCCTGCAAAAAAACATTTGGAAAACAAGGGAATTGAAGAGACAGGCTGGAGCCTGGAGCTCCAGCCCCAAGCCAGCATCCAGCACAGCTCTGTGCTGACAGACCATACCACTCTCTCTTTAAGAAAGCAAGGTTCCTAACAGAAAAAGAGCCTAGGTGCTAATTTTAAACCTTAACGGAAATTTAAGAAATATTTTTCAATGCTTGCAAACTAAGAAATTTAAGCTGTGGGAAAAAAATAGCAGGATATCCTTTTGCTTGTAAAGGCAACTTTCACCATTGTTTTACAACTGACCTGAATGCAAACAGAGTATTTCCAGATCTGATGTTTTGGGGTTGGGACAGCAATTACTAAGTCATGTATACACAGATAAAAGCTATCCTCCTCCAGATGAGTATTGGACAAGTCCCTTAGAAAGCTCCCCTATCTTGCCATAGAAGACTGGAAGCCACAGCAAGTCCTGTCTACCTGGTCACCCTTTCCAGTATAGAAAAAATGATGTATTGAAGTAACTTAAATTTTCAGGTATAAAAGCAGTGTCCAAGGCTGCCAAGGCCTGCTCTTAGGAGATTATTATTACTCAACTGAACATGCACACAGACGCTTCCATCCTTTCCTCAGCAAACACCTTTGGAAAAGACTTAATTACTTGTGGCTCTCATTTCCAGATTTCTTGTATTACTGCCTCAATGCCTATACTTTCCTTCATACATAATTGCTTATATGATGGCAATATTTGTATTAATAATACCCACAAACCAGTGGCAAAATGCTCAAACCATCTGAAGTACCTCAGGGATGTGGGAAGGCAGGTTAATAACTTTGTCGTAAGATGGATGAGGCTCAACACCTTTGTGTACTGCAACTTAGGCCCTCTCAGGCAGAGTCTCTGTATCTGGACACTCTCACATGCAATCCCCAAACAACCTCCTGCCAGCTGGACAGCCAAGCATTTCCCTGTACACACCCCACAGAGGGATGTGGCCTACAGGATTGTGAGGAAACATTTAAGGGAAGGGTAGGACATACCCTAGGGGTTACTGCTACACAGTTACACTGCAAACAGGAATCACAGACTGGTTTGGGTAGGAAGGGACCTTCAAGATCATCTAGATCCAACCCCCTGCATGGGCAGGGACACCTCCCACTAGACCACATTGCTCAGAGCCCCATCCAACCTGCCCTTGAACACTTCCAGGGATGGGGCTTCCACAGCTTCTCTAGGCAACCTGTGCCAGTGTCTCACCACCCTCAGGGTGAAGAATTTCTTCCTCCTAATGTCTCTCCTAAATCTCCTCTCTTCCAGTTTTAATCCATCCCCCCTTGTACTCTCACTACAAGCCCTTACAAACAGCCCTTTCCCAGCCTTCCTGTAGCCCCTTCAGGCACTAGAGAGCCACTATGAGGTCTCCCCAGAGCTCCCTTCTCCAGGCTGAACAGCCCCAATTCTCTCAGCCCGTCTCCAGAGCAGAGATGCTCCAGCTCTCGCATCATCTTTGTGGCCTCCTTTGGACTCTCTCCTGGAGCTCCATGTCCTGCTTATGTTGGGGGCTCCAGAACTGGACACAGTACTCCAGGTGGGGTCTCAGGAGAGCAGAGGGGCAGAATCCCCTCCCTTGACCTGATTCTCCCCCTCTAAATACTACGGTGCTTCTCTTCTTGCTTTCCCGATGGAGACATGCACAGTATCACTGTGGTAACACAAATGATGCATCAGAAGAGGGGAAGGAAGGGAGCTGACCCTGCTCTGCAGTCCAGCAAATGAAGGAGGCAAGGGAAGTCAGCCTGTCCTCTCCATCAGAAAAGCACAGATGGTGTTCTTTCAGCACACCCAGCCAAGGATTAACAAAGCAAAACTGCAAACAGACAAGCAACATGACAGCCAAGAGCACCTTCAGTTAAATGCTTGCTTCAAGTGAAAACATTCAGGATGAAAATACTGCACCTTTCACCTTTAGCAAAACAGATGGCATCCAACCAAGTCTGAATTACAACTTACAGCAGCAATGAGCTGACAGGCTGATGAAAGAACCCAAAATATTCCTTGTAGAAGAAGGAGTAGGTTGGAAGGATCCAAATCTGACATTACTTTGTCTCCTGTTACATGAATTCATCCTCCATCTTCCAAAACCTTCAGCAGCCACCGCTATTCAAAACGCAATGCTCATAAGACATAATAAAAAAAACCAACTAGTGCTCTTATGTCATGTTTAAAAAACTAAAAAAATACTACAAGCTTTAAATGAAATACAGTGTTAATAACAGTGTTAATAAGGAACCGTTCCACACATGGTTTATTTTACAAGAGACTTTTAAAAAGTGCAGTCACCCTCCCAGCATGTTCCTTCTAGAGACACAGAGAAATACTTGTAAATACATTCAGCAGTTAATGTTTGAAATTGTGGGGAAGTGCTCACTCCCTACTTTCTGCAGGTTTCATCTCTAAACTTTAGGAGTTTCTTCCTTTGGGGGTGCTGTGTTTATTGAATTCAATGGTGCATTAAAACAAATATTTGAATTTAGGCTCTGACTCAAGACAAATAAGTTGACTCAAAATTCTGCTGCCACAGAAACTTAATTTTCTCAACATCTCTCAAGAAAAGAGAAAAGTATTTGCTATGTTGTCACTATTCTTCATTCAAGCAGTGAAAAAGAGATCTGAAAAATTGTGTTTGGTTTTTTTTTTAATGGACACATTTAATTTTTTTTTACTTAATCAAACTTAAGAAGCCAGCCAAGATAGTATTTCTGACTGTGGCATAATCTAAGCTGCACAGCAGTGCCCTGAATTGCTACTATTTATCGTGAAAGGAAAGTGCACATCTGGATAAGCCACCCAACATGGAGTCTCTGGTTAAAAATTAGTCCATGAGCACCATTTCCTCAGTAGCCAAGACAAACATCACACTTGTACCTTCCTCCTTTGATTCAACACAAGCTTCATCTTAGTAAATTCAGGGCCCCAGAGAAGCAGGACTCACAGAAAGCAGTAATGCCTTTTATTAGATGAAAATAGCTGGGGGAAGGAAGGGAGCAGAGGACACTTTCTAGCATCAAGCCCTTGCTGGATCTGAAACAAATACTAAGCCATGTCCATGGGCAGCTGCAGTTGGTTTTCTGTGTGCTTGGGTATGTGCAAAGGCAGCTGGGCTGACAGCTCAGCCTCTCTGGGAAAGGCAGCCAGACCTTTTGCTCAGAGCAGGATGGCCTGCCAGGATCATGTCTTGCACTATTTGCTATACCTGTCTGGGTGCAAAAGAGCACCTCAATATCTAAGGACACTTAAGAAACATTTGACCAGCTGAGCAATTTGGCAAGCAAACTTAACACTGCTAATGCAGTTTAGAAAGGTAAATTAGGGTGTTGAAAGACAGGAGAACACAAAGGTAGGAATATCACCTTTTCCAATTGGGAATTAAAATATTCTGCTGCTTAGACAATAACTCGGTGCTTAATTCTTTTAAGTAATAAATGCTCATAATTATGATGATGAAAACTGGCAGCTAAAGCTTGGAAGAGAGAGGGATATCCAAGACACTTCAGACAGCAACATCATTAGACATCAGTGAAAATGAAAAATGAGACATGAAACTTGGAAGCACAGAATAACCACACAGGACACAAATAAGAGAGGCTTAACTGATAGCAAACAGATTATGCCAAGTGGTATGCCAGGGCAAGAACACCAATACTTTCTGAATGTCACTTCAAAAATTAACATGTTAGTATAGTCACGCTTTGGAAACAGTAGAGCACATCAGCCAGAGGTGATGGAATTCACTGGTTTAGTACCAGCCACCAGCTTCAGAAGCAGCTGGTGCTGGAGACTGCAGAGGTCCCCACTCAGAGGCCTGCTTGCAGACAGCTGGACTCCCACTCTGTCCCACCCCTGACAAGGATGCTGGAGCTGTGCTTTAGCCAACATCGCTGCCCTCAAGGTGACAGTGCTTACATGCTGCCTTCTTTGGTGAGCTCTGGCAACCTCCTGCCCCACCAGGCAACACCGGGAATCACTTCTGCAATACAGGACTATACCAGCTGTTCCCTCAAGTTAGCCATCATGAAAACAGGAAAACTTTTCTCCCCTTAATACTCCTGCTCATTGGAAACCAGCGAGTTGAGCACTACTTCAGTGTAGTAGTATCTTGGCTGCAGCACCTGAATGGGGCAAGAGCACTGCAATCACAGCAGTGCCCAAGAAGCAAGCACAGTTATCACCAGGCACCTCATAGCAGGCACCACTGTGCTGATGCAGACAACGCCTGTGGAGCATCCCTAAGCTGCAAAATGGCCCTTCCACTGTGGTGCAATGATACCCACTAAAAATCCTGTGGAGTAAAAAACAAAACACAAAGCACGTGCTAACCATTTCCCTTCACTCAAACACCACAAAGAATCAGATCAAAGACCAGAAGGTGCTCAAAATAGCAGTAGGAGAGTATTCATGTGATGCTCAATGTAGGAACACTAATCTGTGTTTCATTCCTGAAAATACATCTCTTGACCAAGACACCAGAGGTAGATCGCCAGAATAATTCAGAGGCTTGAAACAGGGAAAATTCACTCCGTGAAGAAACATCTCCAGTGGCATTCAGGACCACCAGAAGAATGCCCCCCAGCCTGGCACTTAGCTATTAAGTGCTGCTTGGCTGGGGAGGAGCACAACCCTACACAGGTGTTATAACACTTGCCTTGTTTATAAGCTCCTTCATCCTTCAGGAACTACAAGAGTTAACTTGATCTACATGAGGCAGCCTGCAATGACGAGACTCTCTGATAACAGCCCCCTCTTTCCCCAGCCCATACTCCAGCAACCTGCTCCCAGCCAGATGCAAAAGCTCGACCCAGACAAGGCCCCTCCCAGTCTTCCAGAGGCTCGGCCAACTGCCCGGGTCTCACCTCCTCCCGCCAAAGCCAACGCCTGACACGGCCCTGGCAGGGCCGGCTCAGTGCCGAGCCACATCTGGGGGCTGCACTTACCTCTGTGAACATGTCTTACTGCCTTCCTACATGGCAGTGGAGAGTTCCTGTTTTCATACATTCCCTTGTCAGCCCTAATCAGTGTCAATAGGTTATGGTGTCTTTTGTGCTGGCGGCATCAGCCCTGACAGGAAAGAACTTTTAATCTCTTCCCTCGCACAGAGCCATGAGAAGCTGCGAATGCTCCCAGGCATAACTCCCTTGGCTCCTCTCCGAAAAATGCTCTCTCAAGCACACGGTTGCTTAGCAATGTTTGCCTTCCCCCTGTACGGTTCCAATTGGCAACATCTGTCCCTTTGGCACTTTCCACTCGTGCAAGAAACGGTGCGGAGAGTTTCAAACATCTACAAACAGGTTGGCAGATGACGTTTCACGTGAACTGTTAGAGCTGCTTTGGCATTTTATTGCTGGTTTATTTCCAGCCTGGATAAAACGTCTGGCTTCTTCCAAAGGAGGGGCACACAAGGGAAAAAAGTGTTCTGCATCCAGTGGGACACACCTATTAAACCAAATACAACAAGTAGCTTTTTCCTGTTGCCATAATTACACCTGCATGCTATGGTTTGGTTTAGAAAAAAAACAAACACCAAAACAGAACACTGTCATATAAAATCTTCCCTGTCCACTGGGACTGATTTTGATTTTTCTTAAGATATTGCATGCACATCAGGTGAGAGGAAACAAGGTAAGCCAAGATCTGGTTATGTATACAAAAATGCAAAAGCTGCGTGCAGTCCTGATCCCATAACCAGTAGTGCTCTGTCAAACACCCAAACTCCTTGTGTCTGTGAAACCACCCCAAGGAGCAGTGATCATGGTCAGTGCCTCTGGATGTACCTGCAATACAGCTGCTACAGGATGGAGGGGGAAAAGGAATGAAATTGATGTAAGACCATAAAAAGTACCAACTGCTTTCACTTTTAGGAGCCAAAAAAGGGCCATGGACAAGACACAAGTAAACGGATACATCTTTGGGAACTTGGTGAATCCCATAGTTAACCTTTATCTGGTTGCTGTTCACTTCAGATCAGGCTCACCAGAATGCCTGAGGGCTACAAGAGAGCTCTTGGACCACACAGCTTTGGATATTTACAAGCAAGTTACTAGGGATGTTTACTACCAACAACTTAGCTCAGATTCAGTCCTTATAGTAAAGTTCAGGTGGGCTGGGTTTTTTTTGGTGGTGTTTTTTTGTTTTTTGGGTTTTCTTTGTTTTGTTTTGTTTTGTTTTTTTTAATACAAAACAGAGTCAGAAAAATAAGAAGTGGGTGAACACCCCTCATGTCTTCCAAGGTGCCATCCACTACACCCAGTAAGAGGATAGTGGTGGAATAAAAGTTCAGTTTCTTCTAAGCAAATGACTCCTGTTAACAGTGAGTGACACCCGGGATCTAGTCATTTTATGTCACAGTGTAAACCCCAATGACAAACTCCACCCTGGTCGTTAAGAGATGCTTCTAACAGGAAGGCTAATGGATAGCTAGCTAAATGTACATCGTGAAAAGCTGTCATATACTTTAATCTACAGAAAAGTAACTGTGGGAGCTGCCCCCATGTTCAACCCCCTCACCTTGCACACTGTGCCCTTCCCACTGCCCCCTGGCTTGGTCCCGCAGGAAAGAGGGTGGGAGAGAAAACACTGTGAAAACCAAATTCAACATTAATGCAGGAGAGGAGGCAAAGAGGTGATGGAATTGTGATCTGGGGCCTCCAACGAGATGTTTATCCTTTTTTTGCCTGTTTCATTTTACTTAAATGAAGGGTGAAGACACTACAGCTTCAAGGCTCCATTGAAGCATGCAGTTTTCCATAAAAGTTTCCAAAATATGCCCAGCCAGCTCAGTCTGGGTTGCAGAGGATTGATGGATTAAGTGAGTCATGTCCAGGATAGAAAAAAACTCTCCTTTAAACTCCAAAGGAATTCTTAAAAAAATAATAAATCATATCTCACATTTAAAACAGATCCCAGGTCAGAAATAAAGCTACTCCTCAGCTTTTCATTTTAACAAGCTTATTGCCACAGGTTAAAAGAAAAAAAGTGTCTGTCAGTGCTGCGTAACATCAAGTGCAACACGGATTTTCAAAAAAACGTGGGGGTTTGTGTTCTGTGTTTTTATTCTTTCCAGAATGACATCTAAAATACAATAAAACACCAAAAACCTTTTATATACCTCTTACAATCAAAGACCTTACAACTGCAGGACAATGGAGACTGGAGACCAGACAGAGGAACAGTCGAGGCCATCACAGTCACCTCCTCCTCCTCCTGGGAGATAAAGGTCTGGCTTTACTTTTGCAAGTGGCAGCGATAAGCTGTCAGTGGCTGCGTTTTGTTTTGAGCTCATTAACATGCGTGTCGCCTGCCACCTCTCCCTGCCTTCAGTGCTTGCTTTGAAGCTGCCTCGTTGGAAGGTTTGGCTGTCATCTGCTCTCAGCCTTCTCCTCAGGCTTTCCAGACCATTTCTCTTGTTTGTTAGTCAGTCAGAATATTGGGCAGTAAAAATCATTCTATTCGCAGTATGAAATGCCTCGTGTAATGCTTCTGCTGCTAATCACAACCTCCTCGTGGGTACACATAGTGAATGAAATTCAGCAAGGAACCTAACTGGTATTTTCACTTGCTGTTTCTTGCCCACAACAATTCCCTCTTTGAGCTGCTACGACACGAGCGCATATTATTCTGTTCAGACAACAGGTTTGCACACCTCCAGCCACCACTGGAGACCAAGATCCACAACAACCAGCTAGGGTTGACACAGTTTTCTTGTTTCCACACAGATTTTTAGCAGGAGCATTAGGCAACTTGTACAAACTATTACTATCTACACAACGTTTCAAGACAACAAAAGAGTTAAAATCAATCAACCAAACAATCCCTCCCTGACACACCACCACAGAAGCTGGTTATTTGTTTCCTCCTTTGCAAGCTCACTGCCCCAGATGAACTGCTTCACAAACCAGTAATGCTGATGCAACTGCAGTGCCCACCTGACAGTCGGCAAATAGTGCTTCCATTCCCAAATTAATTTTGGTGGCTTTTTTATCATATTTTTCTGCAGTCTGCTTCCTTCATTGAACTTTCCTTTCCTTAGGTTGCTATCGAAGCAGATAAGCAAAGGCAGAGGCAGCCTCTGCATATTTAAAAAAATGTGTGGAGAAAACTTCACTAGTTAAAAACAAGATCAAAATAATAGTTCCCACTTCTTCTAAACCAGGTTCTCAAGAAGCTGTGACATTTGTCATTCAACCAAACTCCTTGCTGTTCAGAAATAAATGAAACTGCCTATAATGCAACCACCTGCAAGATGCAGTTTGATGCCTGACTTCAAATTCAGAATCAGGGTCAGGTAATGAGTACAGGACTCTTCTGGAAGAGCCAGAAGTCCTTCAGAGGAAGGAAAGTACCCACCACAGAACTCAGGACACTCTGGTTTTACTCTTCTCTGGACTTCTGTCAATGTAACTGGTACAATCAGTGAAGTTGAAGCAATGATGTATCTCAAGACACACGATTCCAGGTTCCCAGAAAGAGATACTGCTACTTGTTAGACAAAAGCACTTTAGCAGAAAAAGTCAGTCAGGCCTTCTGGTGCACAAGCTTTTCTTGAAGGACAAGCTGTGCAAGTTTTATTTGGTTTTGTTTAGCAATTATAGCACGAGGAAGGCATCCTCATATGAAACTCCTGCAAGACAGAGCAGACTCCAAACAACTTGTTTTCCACCACCTTCAAATGATGCTTTCCTCCTTCCCCAGGACTCCTGGGCAGCACCAGCAAAGCCCACAAACTCTGTGCAGTCCACCAAACCACAGCTACCCTAACTAACTGCAGCCCCAGTGGCACACACTACCTTCCTGTCTCTAATGGGTACAAACTCACACAGCTGGCACTAGACGACTATGGCTTGAAAATGAGTTAGGGAACCTGAGGGATCCAGCAAAAACATCTCTCTGATATCTTCCATACTCACTCACAAGCCAGACACTCCCTCCTACATTTCAACAATTTAACCGGACAACGTGCTCCAAGTCCTGGAGGAGTCCTCCCCTCACTTCCAAACTCTTGCTTCTTGCTTGACTTACCAGACTCACTACTAACACCATGCTTTGAAGACAGGGTCATCAATTTCATTTTAATACCATCTCAGCATTACTACATCTGAACGTTCCTACACACATTTATTCGCTTAGTTTCATAAATCTTGTGTTAGTCCCTATTGTACAGTTGGAGGCTTTGAAAACTACTCCCACCCACAACTGCAGGATATTCACTTTACTCATTAACATACAGCCATTGACACAAAATGGCTTATTTATAGAAAAAAAGGCAGCTGTTTATATCCACAACACTTAACATGCACCGTTTCTGCTCTGCACAGCAGTGGTAACTCACAAGAGAAGTGTCTTTAAATTATCCTTAAACCCAGAAGACCAAAGAAGCACGTTGGCTTCTGCCTTTGCAAACTGCAGAGGACCCCAGGTTTTGCTTCATTGCTTTGTTGGGGTTTTTTCTGTCCTTCCTTTTAGACACAGCACTCTCTACAGTTGCCAGTGAGAAAGGCAGTGGTTTAAATGCTGTGCTGGAACCATAACTGATTCCAGTAAGGATGGCTCATCACAAGCCCTTCACAAAAATGACAACCACCTAAAGAACCTCAACCAAAAAAATTCCCAGTGATTAATATGCTATGGTAACTCATTTAAACACAAGCTTCTCCTGGACGAGACACTGCCTCCTGAGTCATGTGGAAAGATGCAACACAGTTTATGGAAATTCTTGCCTGACCTTTCCTGCTCTTGTTCTCTGCAGGATTCACAAATCCCCATCTAACTACTTGCTCAGTCTCCCATTGCTTTGCGAAGAGACGGATTTGGCAACCAAATTTGGACAAGTGTTCTGCAATGGTGCCCAGAGAGAAGCCAGATTCAGAAGAAAACTGTCAATGGAGAGATGGTTTGGGTTGGAAGGGACCTTAAAGATCATCCAGTTCTAATCCTCCTGCATGGGCATGGACACCTCCCACTAGACCAGGTTGCTCAGAGCCCCATCCAACCTGCCCACTTGAACACTTCCAGGGATGGAGTTCCCACAAGTTCCCTGGGAAACTTGTGCCAGTGTCTCACCACCCTCACACTCAACAATTTCCTCCTAATGTTTAACCTACATCTCCCCTCTACCAGTTTTAATCCATTCCCCCTTGTCCTCTCACTACAAGCCCTTGTCCAAAGTCCCTCCCAGCTTTCCTGGAGCCCCTTCAGGCACTGGAAGGTGCTCTAAAGTCTCCCTGGAGCCTTCTCTTCTCCAGGCTGAACAACCCCAACTCCCTCAGCCTGTCTCCATAGCAGAGCTGCTCCAGCCCTCGGATCATCCTTGGGGCCTCATCTGGACTCTCTGCAGGAGCTCCATGTCCTGCCTATGTTGGGGGCTCCAGAACTGGACACAGTACTCCAGGTGCAGCATCCCTTGGTGCAAAGCAGAGGGGGGAAAAAAGGTAATAAAAAAGGAATACAAAGAGAAAGAGGAAAAAATCCCAATATCCATTCCATTCAGTAAAAAATAAATAAAAGGTTGGCAGAAAGACAATACCAGCTTAATGCTACATACTCTGTATTGATTAGGTAAGACCAAGTGACAGTGCTGTACAGATTTTTAAAGATTTCCATTTTTAAAGGATACAATATTATAGCAATATAGTTCTTTCTAGTTTACAGGATTCACCTTTCTGTCCACTCCTGGCAGAAGAAAAGCCCAGTTGCCATGGAGAGAAGTCAGTGAAAAATTATTTATCCAGAATGGACTTCTTATTTTTGCCATCCAAACTTCTTTCTAAGTATTTAGTCATTACTGTTTACTGTGTGACAATCCAGTTTTAACTGGTGACCATTCAGAAGTGTTTACTGAGGCAAACAGAGCTTGATGACAGCAATCCCACTTTGAACTGAGATCTTCAGGGATAAGACAGTGTTTCCAAAAAGACTTAAAGTGTGGGCTTCTTCATTGTTTGTTGTTGTTATTTTGGGGTTTTTAACTGGTTGCTTCCTTATTTGCTTCCCAGTTTGTGGGTGAAAGAGGAGAGTCTTAGTGCAGGAGATGGAAGGAGCTACTCCCAAACGTTTCCCAAATTGCCAGGAAAACAAAGTCAAATCTTCAGTGAGCATCAAGTGCTATACATTCCTCCAGACACTATACCCTTAATAATGCTTGAGGATTTATAAACACACTCTCTCAAACCAGCCTCAGTGCTTCTTGGCCCTGCTGTCAAGCCAATTCCCTTTAAGACATCACAGTCTCTGTCAATGAAGGGAATAGAAGGGTCTCTGTTGGTGCTGAGGCTCTCCTAAAGACATGAAAAGACAACAGCTTGAAAAGCATCTTTGTTGAGGTGCTGGGGAAAGAGGTAAAACCTGGCACATGAAGAGAAAGGACACATCTGAGCTTCATGGATGCTATCTTTTTCAGCCTTCTCACAATAAATTTGGAAAGATGTCTTACAGAGATGGGGATCACGGATTTTATTTGGGGAAGAGGGGAAAGAGCTGCTCGGTTTCTTTATGTGAATGCAAAGTGAGTCACTGCACAGTTATCCACTGTGGATTAATTCACTCTACAGTGAATCTGCTTGTCTATTCAGACTGGAAGGCTTAACTTGTCAGTGTTGCCATGAACAGAAGCTGTCAATAATGAATTCACAGCTGCAGGTGACACATGCCTTAGAAATTCAATTAGCCAAAAAACATGTGGTAAAAGAAATGGCTTTCCTAAATTATGTCTAGGGAGGTGACATGAAAAACTGGATTTGGCACATAACTGGTCCAGTATAACCAGGGCTCAACAGCTCAAAAGTTGTAAAACCATCCTCCCAGTTGCTGGGAGGAAGAGGGAAGAACGGGAGAGTTTCTGCCAGCCTAGACCTATTCACTATCAGGGTCCTGGGAGGGCAGGAGCCTCCCCCACAGCTCCTGTTTCACCAAAAAGAAAAGGGAGGGGCCAACTTTTAGGCCGAAGGACACCCTGATTAGCCTTCCCAAGATCCTTTCTTTGGCTGAATCTTTCACCTGCATGCTAACATACCTCACTGGCCATTTCCTCAAAGCAAACCAGCACAGCTCTGTCCCCCAGTCACCTCTCTCGACCTGTACATCCAGCACACAGGGAATAAATCCAGGTGTGCAGCCACACTGGTTCTTCCCCTTCACTCTCCATGCTTTGGCACTGAAAGACTGTAGCAGCATCAAATATATGTTAATCATTGAAACCGAAGAGAGGTAAGGAAACACAATCATGACAAGCCTGGAGCAAGCAGAAAATGGATTGTCCACTAGAGCTTACACAGCCCTTATCTCCATGGAAAGTGAGAAAGAGTTTTCATTTTCATTCAGTATACAGCATCATAGCTAACATTGCCCTATCTAAACTCATATTAGACAAGAGATACACAAATGACATAAAAAGCATGGGGATGGGAAAAGAGATAACATGAATATAGAAATGGATCAAGAGAGTTGGGAGAGAATAAGGAAGTCTCATTTCTCAAAAATAAGTATACCATCTCAAAAAACCCAAACAAGTCCTGTACTGCTTTATTTCTCCCCCAGGAGTAAAATTATCTGGTCAAGCAAATAATAAAATGCAGACCACAGTGCACTTCCTATTCTGAGGTATGATGTGCAATGCCAAACGTACTTTGTAGCAAACAAGTCTCTCAGCATGAAAGTATTTTCACAACTTGTTAACAACGTCAGCACTGTGGGATCCCACATCCCAAAGGGCACAGCAACACTCTCAGTGCTGGAGGATGAACTGCTGAACATACCTGGGGACCAAGTGCCTTTGAAGTCACAGGAGGCTGAGCCACAAGGTAGGCAGAGTCCATGTGCTGGTCCCTTAGCAAAGCTGAAACAATGGGCTTCCAAGGGCACAAGGCAGAGGAGCATGTGTTTGCTGAGCAACATACAACTGACCTAAGGCAGCTATGGACAGCTGGAGAGCTATGGAGAGAGTTTTCAAATGGTGTTTTTCCTTTGTAGTAAAAAGGAAGAGGGGCATTCTGCTTGTCATGGAAAAGGATGCTGAGCAGCTGCAAACAACTGTAGGCAATCTACAGGCTGAGAGAGTTGGGGTTGTTCAGCCTGGAGAAGAGAAGGCACCAGGGAGACCTTAGAGCACCTTCCAGTGCCTGAAGGGGCTACAGGAAAGCTGGGGGGGGGGACTTTGGACAAGGGCTTGTAGTGAGAGGACAAGGGGGAATGGATTAAAACTGGGAGAGGGGAGATGTAGGTTAAACATTAGGAGGAAATTGTTGAGTGTGAGGGTGGTGAGACACTGGCCCAGGTAGCCCAGGGAAGCTGTGGAAGCCCCATCCCTGGAAGTGTTCAAGGGCAGGTTGGATGGGGCTCTGAGCAACCTGGTCTAGTGGGAGGTGTCCCTGCCCATGCAGGGGGGTTGGAACTAGATTATCTTTAAGGTCCCCTCCAACTTAAACTATTCTGTTATTCTATGAACACTGCTCTTCCTCTCCCACTGCTTTACCAGTGTAAGTTTCAAGCTGCTTTAACCTCAGCACACATTGGAGAAATCCAAGGCTCCTGCCTCCATTCGGGCAGGACCCAAGCAAAGGTGAGAGATTATTTCTGAGGTCTCCAGAAAAGCCTTCTCAACCACTCTGACCACTGCCCTTTCCTTCTTCTCTTCAGTGAAAGCTAGAACAGACTCATCTAACCCAGCTCAACTGCTGCAGTCTCTATCACACACTACATGTGATCTCTGACCAAATCAAGATGCAGGGAGAACTATGAAAAAAAATGCCATATCCTCAGAAGTTTTCTTCCCTCTGGCAAGAGGGCCACTTAAGTAGTACAAGACCAATAGCATTAAGTTCTGAATTGCACCTGCTAATCTGCAATACCCTGCACTGAACCTTGCTGCAACCCATTGAAATGTCTGCCTGGAAAAGGGCAATCCATGAAAATGACCAAAAGAGCAGAATGAAAGACAGAGAGGACCTGAAGACAAATCTCACTGCAAATTGAAACTGCAAACTCTAACTGAAGATTGAAATCTAAGCCCCAAATCGTTATTCATTTTTATTTAAATGGGGGGCAAATGAAGAATCCAGTGTTTCACTGTCCAGAAAAATAATACATATTAGGAAGCAGCTTTCTCAGATGAGCAGGAATAACCAAAGGTTTGCATGCAACACATTTTGGTCTTTGGCCCAACTGCCACAACCGCAGCTTCCCACCCCATGTCTTTTGCAACATCCCTCAGTCCTTGGCAGAGAAGGGATAAGTGTAGTGACTAGAACAACGGTGTGCTTGAGCTTGCTGCCCAGGCTGCCTTCTGCTGCTGAGAACACACAGATAGCAGAGTTCTGCTTGTTTTGCTCATTGTTGGGACAAGGAAGAGGATCATCTTTGCTCGAACACCAAGTCTTACAGAACTTCTTGCTGATCACTGAGAATTCCACCTCTGCACTAAATTTACTTCAACCTTCAGACCTTGCTCAAAAGGCATTTGATGAAGTGGGAGACAGAATGGTGTCGTGCTTCCCAAGGAAGCTAGGCTAAATCCATCTGGCAGACATCTACAGGATGTTTTTTGTTTCCATTAATACTTTCCTGAGGGTCTACAGTGAGCGCTTACAAACTTACTGAGGAGAACCCTGTAGAGTTCACAGTCACTTATCACAAAGACCCCAAACCTTCAACTCATCTGGTGCCCACAGAATTCACTGCACAGTGAGCTGCCCCAATCTTCAGTGAGGATTTGGGGCCTCTACCCACCAGCACTCAGTTCAGTGCCAGTACTGACACACAGCATGTACTAACCACTTGACCTTCACAGCATACCATTTCTCCCTTCTCCTTTTCAATCCTTTAGAGGCAAAACAAGAATCATAGCAACAGAAGCAGCCTCTCTAAACCAGAAAACCTGCTGGAGTCTCACTGAGCAAAACAGAATTGTGGCAAGCATTCCATTTGCACCATGCAAACAGCTATCTCCCCGAGGTCAGCAAAAGCCACCATCTAAACATGATAAGGTGTGCACAGCCCTCATTGCTTCTGGTCGTCTCTGCCCTCCAATGACCTCCCACAGCTGAACTTACCCTGCCAGCAACACAGCACCCCACAATTGCACTCACCTCTAGGGGCTCTGAAGGGATTTCCAATTTGGAGAGTTTGGCTTTGGCATTTGTCTTCAAATCAGAGATTTTTTCATAGGGTTCTGCATGGTATTCCTCCAGGACAGGTTTGAGCTCTGGGGATTCAACTGGTGCCTGATCCTGGCCATCCATTGGTCTGACATAGGCAGTTGGTTTCTGCTGCATTGCACTGGTTTTTGATGGCAAAGGTGGGGGGAAAGTCTGAGAGGAAGGCTGCGTAGTGCTGGTCAGGTTAACAGCTGAGCTGTCCCGACCTTCTTTCTCTGCTGATCCTGTCACTGGGTCCTGAGATGATTTTGTTTGACTGTAGGTCGGCCCATGACTTTTGCTGCTGTTTTGTGACGTGGAATTGATACGCTGGCTGGAATGTAGAGGTGACAGGGGTGCCACAGGAGAAGACAAAGATGACAGCAATGGAGAAAGAGCCAAAAGGGAGGCCTGCAGTTCATTAGCACGACCTTCACCAATCACACGCCTGTCATTTCTCCTGTGGTGAAAACCTGTGTGACGTTCCGGGCCACCGCGATTGTGTTCTTGACCTTGACTCCGACCACTGGCTAAGCTGTGACTCCTGGCGTGCAAACCTGAAGCTGGTTCTGTTCTTGTTTGTGCCTTTGGGTAGTGAATGGAGTGGCTTGGAGGGGGAGGAGCTACAACTGTAGGTCCCAAGGGTGGATGGCAGGTTGTGCGGTGGAATGAAGAAGGTAACATATGGCTGGTCTTTTCAGGCAAGAATGGGCAATCAGGCATTCCTTGTGGGATCAGAGGAGCATCATTTTTTGGAATCCCTATGAGATTCTGATGGGATTTGTTGCTGATGAACTCCTTGACCTCCTCATAATTGCCCAGCATGTTCTGAATTCGGCTTGACAACTCATCTTCTTTATTAGTCTGCAACAGAAGAAGAGAGAAGGGGAAATTCAAAAAGCATGGACCCCCACTCCAAGAGACCGAACTGAAGAGAAGACATCCTTCAGGATCTTATTTTAATCACCACTCATCACCATGAAAGAAGTTATGGAAGCTCATCTTGATCCTGCATGCAGTCTCTCCAAAGCCAGTGAGACTGCTCTAGCAAGTTCTTCTGAGCCAAGACTGCAGGTCTGCCTGCAGTCTTCAGGATCACTAACATCCTACCAGTTTGTTCCCGCCACAGCTGTAGACAGACAGGCAAGGCAGCCAAGCTGCTCTGGAGCCCTCTCCTTCAAACTCCCAGACTACAGGAGGCCTGCAAATGAATCTGCTCAACCCAAAGACCCTACTGTGCTTGCACCATCCAGAGAGCTTTAAGCACATCCTCAGATGAATTTAAGATGAGGAGATGGCAAGATGCTGTGTTTGCACATTTCATGCTCGAGCCTACTACACTGTATGCAGAGGCCACAGCTCTCCTCTCCCACCCCAACCCGCTTTCCTCCTCTCCCTCCACCATGTGCCCCCCCTACCATTACCTTGTAGGGTTCTGCAAAGAGGGGAGTCTTCTTGGGGAACTTGTCTTTCTCCTGCAGAGCCTCCTGATTACGCCTCTCCTTCTCTCGAATACGCAGCAAGTTTCTGTCCTCGTTGTACAAGCTTTAGGAAAGAGAGAAAAAAAGGATGGTTAACATTGTACACCGTGTTATCAAAAACTAACTACTTGGTGCAGAAACTGTGGTTTTCAGACAATGGTACAGGTCCAGCATGAAAGGAATTCTGAAATCCACAGGTTGGTTATAGCAGACAAATCAGTTATGTCAAGTATTTGCTGTACTGCACAGCAATGTAACATAGAAGGTGCAGCATTCATCCTTCTCAGGGATTTCTACTCCTGATACCACACAGCAAGAAGAGTGGGAAGGGGAAAACTATCCATCCATTTAATTGGGAAACACAAATTGAGAAGAAGGCAACATGGGTGATCAGCATGTGAGCTGGCAAATCCAGTTGCAACAATCCAGGTGAAAACTACCATTGTTGTTCTCCCCCAGACTTCTGCCCCAACTCTCCACCTGAGAGTAAACAAGAATCCACTACTTGGCAGGTGTTGCCACTGAGATAGTGAACTTTGTCTACTCTATAAACAGGCTTGAAAACTTACTCTCTACTTCAAATCAACATTTGGAAAGCTGCTTACCTGGCAAACCACATAGGTGCATTTAGAGCAATCACCAACATACATTTAAAGAGAAGGCCTCAGAAATTTGGAAGGCACCAGGTTTAATCCCCCTGTTCCTCCTCAACCCCATATACATGCACCCAATTTCACCAGCCCCACATCAAAGCAGCAATACAGCCGTGTCACATGCACAGCAGGATGACTTAATGGAAAACCAGATCCTGTAAACTACACCTTCTCTGTGAAGCACTACTGCAAAAGAAGGGAATCTATTGTTCTAATATTTATGGACAGTTGGGAAGAAAAAGCATGCAGGCATAGTATGCAGATGCAGGTATTTCCTCTCCTATTTCTACTCTGCTGCACACATATAATCCCTATATTCTTCTTAGTACATTCGACTGCTCAAGTGTCCCAGTTTCAAAGGGAAAAGCCACGTCTTGCCCACCAGTGACACTTTCTCAAATACCACACACAACCACCTGCTGAAGGTTCAATCATCTCTAAAGAAGAGGTGGAGGACTGCCTTGCTGGAACAGCTAACCCAGAGACCTCACTACTGCAGAGGGGCTTTCCTGACTCCATGCGGGCTCTGGAAAATGATGCTGTCTGATGGCAAATTTCCACACGTGGAACTGCAGCAAGGATGCACTTCTGCCACCAAGGCAGAAAAAAATATTCAGGGATTAGACTGCACACATTTAAAACAGTTTCCAGCTTTGTTAGTGCTGAGCTATTTCCAAACACAGCAAAAGAGAAGTTTCCAGTAAGCTCTACGAACTCCACTTCTGCAAACTATGCAACAATTTTAAAAATAAAAAGGAATCACAAATCACTCATTCAATAAATATACACCATCCTTCTGTTCCAAACAATATATGCGCATCTGATGTCATTTTGCATGTGAGCAATTTCTTATCTACAATCAGTTAGTTGGTCAGTTGCACTGTGTGTGCCAGGAAAGCTTTGTGCAATCGGAGATGGGAGATACCAACTGCAGAAGGCAAAGAATTTGGAGGAATTCTAAGGCAAGCTAGAAGTAGTCTTGGCTACATCTACTACTTGAAATTGTACTCAAGCAAATGACTTTTTAAGTGAACGTATTTCAAGTTCTCAGTGTTTTTTGAACATCTGTTCAAGTTATCTCGCAAATTTTACACAATGAAATACCATTTTCCAAACAGTCCAGGAAGTAAAAAGTGACTCTGTAAATACCCTTCATGTAGACTTGAAAAGATTTCCTTCCCTTAACAGCAAGCATGAAAAAAAAAAAAACAACACAAGAGATGGTTTTAACAGAGAAGACATGGGGCTTTAGCATGAAGGAGACACTGAGGCCTCTGAAACCTCCTCTTCACCAATCTGTGACACCATGGCCCGATGTCAGGAACAGTGACACCAACTGGCAAACAAGCTGCTTTTTTTTTTTTTTTTTTTTTTTTTTTGGATGAGCACATTTACCATGGATCAATCACCTCCTCTTGCCCCACTGGTTCCCAGTCCATTTTCCCCACGGCTGCATAAGCACTCAAGCCAACACAGCAGGGAGGGCAAAGAAACAAAACCACTGCCCTTGTCGGCAGTCCTCACTTCTTGCCATTTCCCAGCTTCTTTGTACTGCAGTCACTCTCTTCCCTTAACAAATTACTCAGCTCTCTTGCAAGGAGCTTTGCTAATGTGTTGGGACTAAACAAGGCTCTTCCTGCAACCAGGTGCTCAGCTCCAGCTCTCTGCCACCCACCTTGACTTTTTCCTTCTGAAGCTACCACCGAGTATGTTTCTGAGCCTAACACCACCAGTCACTGCAATGCTGAAGGTACAAAAGGATAATTTCTCATTTTAACTCCTTCTCCTTGAGCATCTGCTGCTTTCCCAGTCATGTCCTCCCCCGTCAGTTCTTCAACCATCATGTTCATCAGTCAACAGACAGAGGGACATACAGGAAACTGAACGACACAAAGGGGAGCTACTTTTTACAAGTGTAACAACTGTTTTGAAGAGTGGAGCTCCTTCTCCCACTTCGTGCCTTTTGATACACGTACATATTTTTGGTCAGCACAATGCTGCCAACATCTCAGCCCGCCCTGTTACTATTTCTGTCTTGATCCACACCACGAATGCCAAGCACTCAGACCCACACAGTACTTTTTCATACAACTGCAACATTAAATATGCATACTTGGTCCTGTTTTTTCTCTAGTACTTACTAAATTACCCATGGTGCTGGCTGGAATGCACAGCTCGCACAGATATTGTGCCAGCTTTCCCCACAACACCTTTTGCTACTGCCATTCACAGATCGTTGGTGCAGACTTCAGCTCCAGATCTCCCAGAGACAAGCTGCTGACCTGGCATAGCTCTCTGCTGAAGCCCAAGAGGGTAAGAGATGAAAGCAGTCTAAAATGCTCACCAAAACAATACACAAGGACAAAACTCAAAGCCAACCCCTCTCTTTTAAAAATGGATCATTTTAAAACAGTTTGTTTTAAAATGGGGCACTCTCATTTTATCTTCCCACGTAATACACTGTTTGCCTCCTTCAAAGGGGACAGGGAAAGACATGAAAGATTGAACACAAATCTATTGGGGAACTGTGTCAAGAGGAAAAGCATAACTTGTCTTCTAACAGACTCATTCCTAACCACCACAGTTACCTTTCAAAGACTCCAACATCACTACTAGAGCTCACCATATTACTTTATCATCTGCAGTATAAGTAAGGCACATGAATTTGAACACTTGAGATCTTTCAAGATGCACTTCTGTAGTAGTGGCCATTCCTCTGAAGCACTGAGGACTTGAAGTAATAACCTCCACTCAGTACTTAAGAGTCAAACATCCCATCTTGTAATGACTTTGCTACCCCCCGCTAGTCAAGCTTTCAGCAGTTATCTAAAATTTGCTCCCCTGGTCAGCTTCCTCACATACAATTTATTAGGAAGGAGATAATATAGATCGACTTTCTTAAACAAACAAAAATACATGCAATATTTTAGATGGATCCAGTTAACAAGCTGTATCATTTCCACACACCAGATGGCTGACTTGGGGAGTCAGTGGGGATCCACATGCTCACCTGTATTATCCCTTTGTCTGATAAACCTAGACAGAACCTAAATGGGTATGAATAGGTTTTTTTTTCCCTGTGGTTGCTGGGTAAAAAGGGCAGGAGCTGTTAACTATTCAGATTACAGTTCCTGCAGGAAAATACAAAACAGCATGCAGCTCCTAGTAGTAAACCAAGATTGAAAAGCATCAGTGATGCTCCACAAATACCAGCATAACCACATGTGTATCTCCCTGGCTGGAAGAGCACAGAGAGGATGAAGCACTGCATGGTGAGACTGCTGTGAAACAAACAAGTAGAAATGTTTGGGTGGGTTTTTTTTGTCCAGCTCTGGAGCCCTCAAGAAAGGAGGGACATGGACCTGTTTGAATGAGTCCAGAAAAGGGCCACAAAAATTATTAGAGGCCTGGAGCACCTCTCTTACAGAGACAGGCTGACAGAGCTGGGATTGCTCAGCCTGGAGGAGGCTCCAAGGAGACCTTAGAGCACCTTCCAGCACCTGAAGGGGCTACAGGAAAGCTGGGGAGGGGCTTTGGACAAGGGCTAGGAGGGAGATGACAAGGGGGAATGGTCTTAAACTAGAGCAGGGTAGATTTAGGTTAGACATTAGGACGAAGTTCTTTGCAGTGAGGGTGGTGAAGCGCTGGAACAAGTTTGCCCAGAGAGGTGGTGGAGGCCCCATTCCTGGAGACATTCAAGGTCAGGCTTGACCAGGCTCTGAGCAACCTGATCTAGTTAAAAAGGTCCCTGTGCACTGCAAGGGGGCTGGATTAAAAGGCCGTTAAAGGTCCCTTCCAACCTCACACTTTCTACAATTCTATGAAATTCTGACCCAGAGGTTGTGTGTTTTGTTCAGTTGCTTCAACTTGAAAGGCAGGAGGGTAAGCCAAAGCCCAGTGAAATACACAAAAAAATCTTATCAGTTTCAACAGACTTCATGTTGGGCAGTGATGTCACACTTCTGTCACACAAAACAGGCCTAACCTTAAGCACAGGCAGGAGCAAAAATTTACTGGAAAGGAAGCAAGCAGAACATTGGTTTGACATGTTGGAAGAACTAGGGAAAACCTTGTGGGCTGTTTTTGTTTGTTCTCCCAGGATAAAATCTGCTGTCAGCACTGGGTTCTTGTTTTATATTATGCCTTCAGAGTCACAGAATGGTTGGGGTTGGAAGGGACCTCTGAAGATCATCTAGTCCAACCCTCCTTCCTGTAAATGTCTCACTAGATCACAGAATCACAACATTGTCAGAGTTGGAAGGGACCTCTAGAGATCATCCAGTCCAACTCCCTGCTAAAGCAGGATGGCCCAGAGCACATTCCACAGGGCTGCAGCCAGGTGGGTTTGGAACGGCTCCAGGGAAGGGGACTCCACACCCTTCCTGGGCAGCCTGTCCCAGGGTTCTGTCACCCTCACCATCAAGAAGTTTTCTCTCCTAGATTTCAATGGCACTTCCCATGTTCCAGCTTGTGCCCGTTGCCCCTCGTCCTGTCACTGGGAGCTCCTGACAAGAGTCTGGCTCCATCCTCCTTGCCCCCACCCTTCAGATACTTGCAGGCATTGATAAGGTCTCCCCTCAGCCTTCTCTTCTCCAGGCTGAACAGTCCCAGCTCTCTCAGGGAGATGTTCCAATCTCATCTCAGAGAAACGTAAGTCCATAACTTACAAGTAGCTTAAGAACTAACAGCAGTAATAAAGAAATAAACACCCCCACCCCCAAAAAACCAAACCAACAAACCAAATCAACAGACATGCCACATATTATGACCCTTCAGATTGTTTTCTACTAAAACACTGTGCTAGGTCCATGTGGCTAGCGGATATCCTTCTGTTTCTAGGCTGGCAAGCATCCAAATTCAGAGCAATCAAGCTCTTTTGGTCAGAGGTTTTGATTACTTGATTACAAAAGGAAAACCCTGCACAACTCTAACTTGTGACTCTTGAAGCAAGAATATTTATGATGAGAAGTATCTTTCCTAAATGTGTCCCAACACTGAAGGTGAAACATCTCACATGCCCCTTGCTGCAAAAGCAGCAGCTGTAACACCGCCAAAGGCCTTTTCTTCCCCTGAACCTTCCGTGACCCCAAGCTCTCTTCCCAGCAATAAATTCTTTTTAAAGAGTGTGTGAAGAGAAAGAAAGGAGGGATGGAGGGGAGGGGACACTGCCTTTCTGCCATAATGCCAGTTCCTGCAGTTTTAAAAGCAGATGAATGTGCCTGCTGGGGGACAGCCTGGCAGACACGGGTGCTCTCATGTGTACAGGACTACCAGGCACTGCTCAGGAAGGTTAGTCATGCTGCAGACCTCAGCGTGGTGTCATGGTGACTAGTGGCCCAGGCTGATGGTCATGCACAGCTACCCATTCAGCCAGTCAAGGGGTCATCCCCCTCTGTTTTGCTGTTCAGGATCACTATCCACCCTCTGTCACCCTTTCTGTAACAGATCAAACTGATTTTCATTCCAAGTTTTCCTCAACCTTCAGCACACAAAAGGAGGTACAGTTTTAAAAGCAGAAACATATGGAAATAAACACTGAGCAGCTACTTATTTGGCTGTGCAGTTGAGAGCACCAGCCCTCCCTTCCCTAAGTTACAGAAGCCCTTAAACTACCTGAAGACAGCTAAAACTCATTTTAATTTGTACATTTTATCATGTAGGTGTAAAAGTTGCCATGCTCACTGTCTCATCACATACTAGGGGGCTTCAACTCAAAAACAAGTTGCATTGCACTAAATGACATTCCTGATTCAGAGCAAAAGCATCTGCAGTCTACTGAAATGTCCACTTCTTAACATAAGCCTGTAGCTATTCTGGTCCCAACATCCGTGCACAGACACTGTTTCTGTTCACCATTAACCTGGCCATTCAGTGTAATTCTCCAAAGAAGGCAGCCCTGAGGAGAAGGTCTTGGGAGTCATAGTTGATGAGAAGCTCGACTTGAGCCAACCATGTGCACTTGCAGCCCAGAAACCAACTGTGTCCTGGGCTGCATCAAAGGAAGCGTGGCCAGCAGGTCAAGGGAGGGGATTCTGCACCTCTACTCTGCTCTCCTGAGACCCCCACCTGGAGTACTGTGTCCAGTTCTGCAGCCCTCAGCACAGGAAGGACAGGGAGCTCCTGGAGAGAGTCCAGATGAGGCCACAAGGATGATCCGAGGACTGGAGCAGCTCTGCTATGGAGACAGGCTGAGGGAGTTGGGGTTGTTCAGCCTGGAGAAGAGAAGGCTCCAGGGAGACCTTAGAGCACCTTCCAGTGCCTGAAGGGGCTCCAGGAAAGCTGGGGAGGGGTTTGTCAACAGAGAGGTCAGTGATAGGACAAGGGGTGATGGTTTTAAACTGAAAGTGGGGAGATTTAGGTTAGACATCAGGAAGAAGAGCCCTCCCTGGAGGTGTTCAAGGCCAGGTTGGCTGAAGCTTTGTGCAGCCTGGTCTAGTGGGAGGTGTCCCTGCTCACAGCAGAGAGATTGGAACCTGATGATCTTTAAGGTCCCTTCCAACCTTCACCGTTCTTTAATTCCACATTCTACGATTAGTCAATGTGCCCTTTAAAGCTTTTGAAAATTTGGCCTGTGCTGTAACTCGTAACACTGCCCTGTCTCCCCACAGTCAGTGCTAAGAAACTAGGCAAAAAGTGTTGGAGAACCACAGTCAGCTCAGGCCCTGCATGGACCTGTGCCAAGAGGAGAAGAGGTCTTCGTGGCCTGCCAGGCGCCATCAGAGGAAACCCGTGCAGGGAAGCTGCCTGCCAGGCTCCAGCAAGCTGTCCTCTCATGTATGCACAGATGGAGCCCTAACCTCACCTCTGCTAAAGCTGCAAGGTGAACTCCAGCTCCTGTTCTTCAGGAACCACTCCAGATCAGCAGCTTTGATATTTAGATTTTCCTAGAATGACAACTCAAAAAACCTCAAAACCAAAACCACCCCCAAGCTCTTCCTTACTGATTTGTGGAAATGCTTTGGGAAACTGGAGCCCCAAGCACACGGGAGCCTGGCAGCTGGTGGACCCCATGGTCTCACCCCATCCATCTTCAGGGGGGAAACAGTTCAAAATTTGAGTGTTAAAAATAGTACTGCATTCTCTGCAGCTGGGCTACTCTTGACATGTCACCAGGAAAGCCCAAATACCATGTATGTGCAAACAGGCAGATGAGACTGGATGCCTGCCCTGAAATATCATTTTAGACTCGATCCTCTCCAAATATGCTACATAAACACATGCACAAATCCCCCCTGCCCCACCTCAAAACCCCCTAAATCATGCTGTGCTGCACACTGAAACAGTAAAATACTCCTAGGCTCAAGGCAGCCCAAGCTGGCAAAGGTTAGTCCACTGGCTCCAGTAAGAGGTTTGGCTCAGAAAGTTCAGCAAAGCATACCCCCTGACCCAGAACTCATCCAGGCTTGGATCTGTAACAGAAACCATGAAAATACCAACGTGCTCTGAAGCCACTCTCAGTGACATGACAACCCTAACTACAGAGTTTCAAATGCTGATATGTGTCAGTCCAGCCCATGACAACATTTTCAAAAAATAGACTGGTGCAGGCAAGGCATTGTGCCTCTCCTCCTGTCCTCTATGTTCTCCAAATGAAAATTAAATTAAAATAAAAATCTACTTTAGTTTCAACTGTAGTAAGAACCGTTGCAGACTCCCAAAAGCAATTACTCCAGAAACAAAAAGGGGGTGGAGGAAGGCTAAAAATCAAACACACGAATGACATCCAATTGCTTCTGAACTCCCAGAACCTCTTCCTCTGAAACAGAGAACATTTCCTTTTAATCCAACTGCAGGAAATGACACATTTCTTGAAGCACTTTTGTCATTAAAATGGACTCCTTTTTTATCATGAGAAGCTGCTGATCAACGTTTTTCCAGACTGGCAGACACATTCTTGTTGAATTTTAAGGCAAGATACATCACTCAAAAAAAAAAAAAAAAAAAAAAAAAAAGATGAAACAGAAATCACATGGATGCACAGTAACTGCCTCTGCTGCTCTAAAAGTCTCCATAGATAAATCACTACTAATTTCATACAGCTACTAATTCAATATGGCTCTCACACTGTATCACCTAAGCAGCTTGCCTGACAACAAGACTGTAAGACAAGCAGATGAAAGAATGACATTCAAGTGAAAACCAAATAGCATAAAAACATGCCTCGTCCCAATATTTGTTTATTTTCCTTAATGGAAACATCATCAAGTTGTGACTTGCGAGTTATTTTTAAGGTCTGTTTCACATCAAACACCATTTTACAAAACATACACAGTTTGAACAGAAACAAACGATAAGAGCAAAACATATGGCAGAAGTGCAACAGATGGTACAGTTAGTCAATTATTTTCTGCTTCATCATCAAGCACAAATACAGGTTGGGTGGAGAATGGATTGAGAGCAGCCCTGAGGAGAAGGACTTGGGGGTGATGGTGGACAAGAAGCTCAACATGAGCTGGCAATGTGCACTGGAGCCTAGAAACCAACTGTATCCTGGGCTGCAGCAAAAGCAGGGTGGCCAGCAGGGCCAGGGAGGGGATTCTGCCCCTCTACTCTGCTCTCATGAGACCCCACCTGGAGTACTGTGTCCAGTTCTGGAGCTCCCAGCACAAGAAAAACATGGAGCTCCTGGAGAGAGTCCAGAGGAGGCCACAAAGATGATCTGAGGGCTGGAGCAGCTCTGCTATGGAGAAAGGCTGAGAGAGTTGAGGTTGTTCAGCCTGGAGAAGAGAAGGCTCTAGGGAGACCTTAGAGCACCTTCAAGCACCTGAAGGGGCTACAGGAAAGCTGGGAAGGGACTGTTTGACAAGGGCAGGGAGTGAGGGGACAAGGGGGAATGGATTAAAACTGGGAGAGGGGAGATGTAGGTTAGACATTAGGAGGAAATTCTTGAGTGTGAGGGTGGTGAAACACTGGCACAGGTTTCCCAGGGAACTTGTGGAAGCTCCACCCCTGGAAGTGTTCAAGGGCAGGTTGGATGGGGCTCTGAGCAACCTGGTCTAGTGGGAGGTGTCCCTGCCCATGCAGGGGGGTTGGAACTAGATGATCTTGAAGGTCCCTTCCAACCCAAACCACTCTTTGACTCTATGATCAGCCAGCTTTGGTACATTCTTTCCAAAAACACTTATCTTCATATTGGAGAAAATATTATTTGGAATTTGTTTTTCAAGTCTTTGCTGCCCCAACTCTTTCAAGCCTACCCAGCCCAGTTTAGCGAGTGCACGATAACAGTTTTAGACTGCCGAGCAAGAGATCATGGCCTCACAGCCCATCTGTACTTCCACAAGGATTATAAGAAACCTCCTGGCAAATATTTTTGAACAAAAATAACATTCCAAGAAAATCCAGTACTGCTGCAAGCTTTCACTCAAACCTTGGAGAAAAATGATGCTGAAAACACTGTTGTGTTAAGGGACAAACAAGAAGATAAATCCCCTCGTGCTCCAGCGTGTGCTCAGGTATCAGAAGGGCTGGGAGCAGCTGGGCTCAGATTCTGAGTGATGCCCAATTTGGTGTCAATAGTCCAGTTGTGTTCAATGTATTGAACTATCACGATTACAGATGCACTAATATCGCGATACACTTTCAGACTAGTCGCATTCCATGACCTAGCATGGCCATACCTAAGGAGTTTGGTCATGTTCACTAAGAATTCTCAGGGCTACATTAATGAATAGTGAAGTTTATGGAAGCAACGGATGCACTAATTATGTTGGATTGCTGGGGATAAATTCCCTGTCTCCAAAGCATGTGCAAGTACCAAGAACATGACCAGCAAGGCCTGGCTACACACACGTTCAGGTATAAAGCAGCTCTATCAAGGTTCCTAAGTTTCCCAGGGATGCACTTGGGATAGCAGAGTGTTGGACTCTTACCCAAAGACGTCCCCTACGGGGGTAAGAGAGGCTCAGCCCATCGACTGATCCCAGAAGTCAGGGGTGGTCCCTGCGATGGTATATTCCCTGACATCCTTCCCTTCTGAAGCCATTTTTATACTGTTTTGACCTTTTAGGTGGAGCTTGAAGGACTCTAGTCATTCATACCTTTGTCATGATTGGTGTAAAATTCTCTCACTTCACTTTTAAAGGTATAGACTAGAGAGAATTCAGAGCGCAAGCTCAGTGAGGGGATGACACACCTTGGGAGGCAGGTAGCTTTTGGGATGGAGGTGTGCCTTGGAATTCTAATGAGATTATAATGAGCAGAGTTCACCTAAAGGACAGTATTTTGTCAAAAAGTGACAGACTGTTGGCCCAGGGTATGAAATATGCAGCTTACCAGTTCCACAGAGCCTGGCTGTGGTGTCTCCACTCCACCCTCTGTGCTGGTGTCCTTAGAGTCGGCACATCAAGCTCCCTTGATGTTGCCAACACCAAGGGTTGCCTGGGGAACTACCATAGTACTAACTCTGCACATTGGCTGCATTCTGCCCTCAAAGTTTCTTCAATACTGAACCCTTCCTTAAAATGTGAATGTAAGTTTAACTTCTACGTCACCTCCAGCAATTATTCCACAATCCACCTCTCCCTAGGCTTTAAAAACACACCCCTCTAAGTTATACCAAAAAATTGGGGAATAGCTGGGATGTTATAACACGTAGCAGGTAATTGCCAGTTGGCTTAAGTAGAAGATAAGTTGGCTTTTGCCAGAAAAAAAAAATCAGTTCTACCTATGTACCGTTAAGCCTCCTCTTACTCTGCCTCTTTCACAGTAATCTTTGGGTTCAAATTCTTACTTATTTGTTTCCTATCGCTGTTGCCAAGTTTAAAAACATATTCATTACTCAGTCTTTTAAAGGTTTTTGCTTCCTTTTGGCATCAATAGGCCTTTCTTCATCAGACAGTTCCCAGCAGCAAGCTTGGACATTTCCCAAGAAGACCTGAGCCCCTGGAGCACCCAGTGACTTTGGTAGGAACTGGGAATGCTCCTATGTTCTTTATACATGATAAACCCTTCACAGAATTGAGCCTAAAAATCCCAAATCCTCAAATGGCTATGCACTTCAAAACATACTCCAGGATTTGGATCACTAGTTCTCAGCCTGTGGTCCACAAACCACTGAAGGCTCAAAAGATGAAAAAGATTCTTTGCGAAAATATGCACATTATCAACAGTAACGACCTCTTCTCTGCCTACTCATAAAAGGCAAGGAAATGAAAGGTTTATGATTTGGTTTTTCCCTCATGCACTCAAAAGTATAAAAAAAAGTAACTTATTGAATTGTAAATGAAAGCCATTATAGCAATATTACACTAGACAGGCCACGGATCCTTTCAAAATAGGTGCTGCACTCTCTGACCTAAAGTACTGCAAATGCAAACAGGAGTGCTCCAAGCTGTGGTGCTCCCCTAAGGAGCAGGGCATCCTATTCCTGCTCCCCTCCACATGGACAGCAGCTTTCATATGCGAGTCAACCACTCCTCAGTCACCACAGACACACACCATTTACTCTACGTGCAGAGAGTTTTTGATTGCAAGGGCAAGAAAACCTCACGATGAATATCTAAGTCTCCCCTCCCACAGTGGCAAACCCTTGAGAGGCCAGAACACAGCACGCACACAGTCAGAGTCTGTTAGCATCAAGATGCTTCCAACAAAAAGCAGGAGCTCATGCTGAGGGCCAGCCTCACTTAGAATCATAGAATGGTTTTGGTTGGAAGGGACCTTCAAGATCATCTACTTCCAACCCCCCTGCATGGGCAGGGACACCTCCCACTAGACCAGGTTGCTCAGAGCCCCATCCAACCTGCCCTTCAACACTTCCAGGGATGGGGCTTCCACAGCTTCCCTGGGCAACTTGTGCCAGTGTCTCACCACGCTTATGCACTTAACAGCTGCACACAGCAGCAACTTAGAAAATTTGTAAAAATGTGCCAATTCCGTTAGTTTATACCATCTTCACTTAGTCATCTTCAATAACACCACTTACCTATGTTGCCACAGTCAAAGCACCTGCACAAACCAAAAGACAGTCTCTCCACTCATGATGCTCCAGAAATGAAGTCTCTAAAGAAACCTAGGATTTCAATCTCACCCCACCTACACTGATGTTACAAGAATGCTGTCAGAAAAGGTGTTAATTATAGGTTACACATGGAACACCAAAGCTGTCATTCCCCATCTAAATGCAAATATACTAGGAGGGCTTCTAGGAAGGTGTGGATGTGTGAAGTGTAATTACAATGAGAGCAGACAAGGCGTTGGACCAGTGATGAATTTAAGGCTTTGTTTGATCTGGATGTGGCAGGCAAAGGAGGAAATGTGAGAAATTTAAATCACCAAGTACGTATGAAAAATTCTGACCACTTCATCTCTTAGAGATGTTCTGTACGCAGCAGTCTAATTCATCAGGCACACATCTCAGCATTTCCCCAGACCAAGTAAGTGGTCTGACTGCCTTTCAGCCCTGAAGGCACCCAAGTCTTTTTGGGCATGAGAGTAAAGTTCTCCAACTCCAGTGCAATTTCAGTAACTGAATATGCAGAGATTCAGACAAAGCTGCTGGTGCCTCGGCAGCACTGATGCAGCAGCTCTAGATGTGCAGCTGAGGATGGAACCTGAGTGCAGGACTAGTCCCCAGACTCTGAGAGCCCTCTGGCAGCTGCACACTTGACACACTTGGTTGTGGTGACCCAATTGTGACAACACCAAGCTTACATGTGAGCAGCTTTTGCAGGCAAGAGGAGCTCATCCATGTCTCCTCTCACTTCAGCAAGGATCAAAAAGCCTGGTCAGGATGCAGATAGACACATGCCCAAATGAGTGGGGTTACTTTGAAGAGGTGAGGAGTTTTTTCTAAACTTCACTAAAAATGGGAGACTTCAGCCTGCCACTAACACAGTTAGACTCCTCTGTTGCACAGCTGAGTGAACATCTTCACACAGACCCAAGTGCCTCCAGAGACACTCCCCACGGCTCACTCTCAGCCCAAGACCAGTCTGGTTAAGCTCAGCTGGCACTTTGAGAAATGCACACCCAGATCCCTCTGACAGCGTGTTATATCCTGGCTTTGTCTAAGAATAGGTCTGTTTGGAGAAATGGCATTCCCTGCTGAGCAGATCCTGCTCTAAGAGGGAGGGGGCTCTGAGTCACTCATGATCACCCCAAGACCTGTCTGCAAAAAGGCCTGAGGAAACCATCCAACAAACAGAAAAGACATTTACCCTTCAAAGGCCCTTACATCATGCTTTCCTAGATCAAAGGCTGCTGGAAGTAAATACAAGGCCTTGGCACTATCAACAAACATGTGGGGTGTAGCCTTTCTACCTGAATGTAAACTTTGGGTCTGCTTGGAAGTCTAGCTCAGAGAGAAAACATCTACTGTCAAAGCACAGGAAACCCAGATTTCAAAGGCCAAGCCACCCCATTCCTCTTGCTGCCCCCACAGCAGTCATGCAGTTAATTCACATTCTTATCCCACTCCATTCTATTTGTCCCTTTTCAAGTGGACCCACACTCACACCATTTTTAAGCACTTCCTGATCCCTCCCCAAACCTGCTTCAGCATGCAAGTTCATAAGTTATTTAGAAAGGACTTCTTAGAAGACTCCTAGCATAGCCTTCCGTAAGCACCACCCACCACCACAGGGACTGCAGGCTCACAATTGAGTTTTCATCTTTCCCCCTTTATTCTGCAATTTTCCTGGCATCACCTTGCACCAGCTTCGGCCCCATTCTGAAAAGCCTTTCTGGTGGTTTGTCTGTGCTGAGGCAAACCCCTTCCATGTTATTTTCCAATGAGAACAGCCGTGCAGTACAACACAGCCTAGACCATCTGCGTTCACAGCACCATCTCCAGTGCTTCAGAGCAAGCATCAGCTACATTTTATCCTCCTTCTAAGCCCCAGCAATCCCACCAAATGACCACAATACATGAGTTGCCTGGTTCCACCAGGCTAAGGGCAACTGAGTTGAACCGATTAGGAAACACTGATGGTTCAAGGCCACAAAAAGCTTTTCATGTGAGCAGAACTTTTCACTGCCCTACCTGATGGCTGTAAACACCTTGAAAATTGCTATGTGCTGACTTACTCCACTAGCTCATCACCCTTTGCATCTACTATGTTGCTTAGATATTCATCCAGATTGCCTAAAAAACAGCCAGAAATAGGCAGATTGTCAGTAAATGGCTAAGTAGGTAAAAGACATAACTTAACAGGTTTGTTTAGTTTATGGAGGAGCATATACTTGGTGGATGGCTTTATATCCTTCTTCTCCTTTTCCTTCTCCTATCCTGAAAAGCATGTTTCCTAAGTTGACGTGGTCTTTTTTAAAGAAAAACAAACAAACAACTATAATGTATTGATTATTCTACGATTACAGACATAAAACAAATAAATCTTTTTTCCAGTAGAACAGGATGACAACACAATAATTCCTTTTTTTCCTTCAAGAGAGTTCTATGAAAAAGGAGTGCAGGAAAAGGACTTTTATACACAAGGTGCAGTCAATTTTGCATTTAAAATACTGCCCACAGAGGATCACTTCTGATCAAACCATTCATATGCACCTACAATGATATCTCTTATAAAGCTATGCCCCAGCAACAAGCTTTCTCCAGTCATGAACAACAACATATTATCAATAGCTATAGAAAGATATCCCTAAAAGCCTGTGAGTGACTCTTACCACAAAAAATGGCTATTCCTTTATTTATGTTTTTACCTACCAAGTGCCACACATGGTACGATAGCAACCTTACCAGCACTTAGACCCATGAAGCTGAATCCATTTTTACCCACCTTCCTAAAGCCAGCAGAGCTCCCCATGTGACAGACTTGCAGATCCAAGCCCAGACTTCTACCAAATATTGCACACTAAAATAAAAACTGTCACCAAGGCCTCACCGAGTGTCACGCACACCTCTTCAGAATTAATGCAAAAATAACATGAGGAAGGAACTAGGAGACAAGAGAGGAAAAAGGGAGAAACAAGTCATAGAATCTTCCCTGGGTCCTCTTCTTCCAGAAGAATGCCAGGCATTGAGCAACCTGCCAAAAAACAGCGTCAATGGGCAAGGGAGAAATTCTCTCTAATGATGTACTTTCATCTTGATTTCCTCAGATAAGGAGGAGGAAGATAGACAGTTGAAAAATGTATTCACACAAGGCACAGTCACTTTCCAGGGCTGATCTTGCTCCACTCAGTCTAAACATTACAATACAACATTGATTCAAAGTAATTTTAAAAGGAAATTACCTAGATCCAATCTCACTAGGGATAAGTGTGTGTTTAAGTAACCACAGATGTACTATAGTAACCCGGGGTTGCAAAAGAACTGTTGTCTTAGTACACAGCCTTCTGAAAAAGCAAGCAGTTGTGCTACCTACCACCTGGTTTTGTTAAAAACTTACTGCAGTTAAGATAAATCTTCCTGCAGGCAGAGTTCAGCTTTTAAACCAGCTGTTTCACATGCAAAGCCATCCTCAATTGGAAGGAAATTCTTCATTGTGAGGGTGGTGAGACACTGGAACAGGTTGCTCAGGGAAGTTGTGGAAGCTCCATCCCTGGAAGTGTTCAAGGGCAGGTTGGATGGGGCTTGGAGCAATCTGGTCTAGTGGGAGGTGTCCCTGCCCATGCAGGGGGATTTGAACTAGATGATCTTGAAGGTCCCTTCCAACCCAAACCATGCTATGATTCTAAACACAAGATCTACTTCTCAGAAGTGACCTTTTCCCATTTATATGGGGTTAATAGTCAAAGGGAGTCTCCCATCAACCAAAAGCAACCTTGTATTATTCCCAACTTGCCACAAGGCAAGTGCAGACATGCTGGCAGCAGGGTAACCAGCTGCTGTGCCCCAGCTACTGTGTTAGTCACTGTTTCAGTGGTACTTACCCTGCCTCTGCAGCACCTGGAGCTTGCTGCAAGGTGATGCCAACAGAGGTGAAGCACTAAACAACTGCAGCGAATTATGAACCTAGAGATGAACTCAAATGTGGCCACGGTAGAGCAGCACAGTGGCTATTTGTTTGAAGAAGTCAGTGTTCAGACAGTATGAATGCAAAAAGAAAAAATTTAGTACACCCATTAGAGACCCAGCTAAACACCTTCTGCTCTCCACCAGGATTATAGCACCTGGAACAACTCATACCACTCAGGAACCGACTGTCCTGCAGCATTATCCCTTCCTACCATGTTTCTCCCTCTTGATTATCTACATGCCACTCACAATAAAAACAATTGTGTGCTTCCAGTTAAGTCAGCCCAAGACACATAAATAAACCTAATTCAAGTGTCAGCTTACAAACCCCAGCTTAGGAAAACGATGTGACTGAAGTAAAATTGGTGGAAGAGTGCCAAATCCCAAGTTTTGTTAAGCCCAGGCAGATCCTCTAGCACTCTGCACTTCGGTGCACTGCTTCAGCTATTCTGTCTATGCCAAACCTTTCTGCTACGGGTCTGGAATTCAGTTACACCAGCACAGGAGCAGGGTAACCACCAGGTGGGAAGCAGCAAGCTTCCAAAGCAGCGATGGCCTTTTGCTGCATGCACATGTGTGTGCAACTGACCAGCAGGGTGAGAATCACAGAACTGCAGAACTGTCACAGTTGGAAAAGACCTCCAAGATCACCGTGTCCAACCATCAACGCCCACTCCCCCCCCCTCCCAAAGAAATAAAAGCAGTCCACTGAGCTCCCTAGAGCATGTTTCTAAAGTGCCTCATCTACATGGTTTTTAAATATCTCCAGGGATGGTGACTCCACCACCTCCCTGGGCAGGCTGTTCCAGTGCCTGACCACTCTTTCAGTGTGGAAGTTCTTCCTAATATCCAATCTAAACCTCCCCTGGCACAACTTCAGGCCATTTCCTCTGGTCCTGTCATTATTTACTTGGGAGAAGAGGCCAACGCCCACCTCCCTACAACCTCCCTTCAGGTAGTTTTAGAGAACAATGAGGTCTCCCCTCAGCCTCCTCTTCAAACTAAACACCGCCAATCCCCTCAGCCTCTCCTCATAAGATTTGTTCTCCAGACCCTTCACCAGCTTGGTAGCTCTTCTCTGGACATGCTCCAGCCCCTCAATGTCCTTCTTGTAGTGAGGGGCCCAGAACCGAACACAGGAGGTGTGGCCTCACCAGTGCCCAGTACAAGGGCACGATCTCCTCCCTTCTCCTGCTAGACAAGGTGTTCCCCAGAGGAAACACAGAGGCCATGGCTGATGTTTTATCAACTCACCCACCACAAGGAAAGTATCCCTGTTTCTAACTGACAGAACTGGTTATCAGCTGCTACCCCATCAATCTGGAGGCTTTCTTCAGTGAAGTGCTCCATGAAATCTCCCCTTTTACCCATCTGCCTCTGAATTCCTCCTCTCAGCAACAGAAATCCAGCACCTCAAATGAACTGCTCAAGGTTTGCCTGGGAAAACACGCAGGGTAAAACCTACATTCTACCCTATTTAAGACGTACCCTACCTGTTCATTTGTTTTTTCACAGAATCACGGAGTGGTTTGCAGTTTGGGTTGGAAGGGACCTTAAAAGATCCTCTAGATCCAACCCCCTGCATGGGCAGGGACACCTCCCACTAGACCAGGCTGGTCCAAGCCCCATCCAACCTGCCCTTGTACACTTCCAGGGATGGGGCAGCCACAGCTTCTCTGGACAGCCCGTATCTCTGAAGGCTTTGAAGGACTAGGAGCTATCACCATCTGGCCAAGATGTGCCTTGAAATATTATTTTTTTGGCCTTGAAATTTGTTTTTGTTGTTATTGTTGTTCAGTACAACCAATTTATTGGTGATAGGTTTAAAGGCAGCAGGAAAAACAGTGCATTCACGGTAGAAATCTACAAAAAATGGAATGTAAAACCAAAATCAGATTTCTATTTCTTTAAAATAGGCTCCAAAAGAATGTCTTTTACTGGCAGTTCTTGGGGATCTGAGAGATTAGGTAAAAGTGCTGTTGCAAACTAGCACTGGTTGAGAAAGAGCCAAGTAATCAAGTAAGGGATCAAGAAAAACATTTGCTGCTTTTAGTATTAATTTCTCAGACCTATTTTAATTTATTTTTTCACACAATTAGAAGATTTTGATTCACACAGATCTTACTGATTGTAGGAAATGAAACCATGATTGCTTAGACCTACTCTTCCTTCACATCAACTGTCCAAACATTTTATTTCTGACCTAGCACTGAAGTACTTGGTAAAGCAAAACTCAAAGGTCCCCCCAACCTAGTTACTGTTTCCTCAGGGTCCTCATAAAAATGATAAGCCTTTCTAAGAACTATCTCAGTTAAAAGGTCTTAAGAAAAAAGTATGTTTACAGCAAAGAAAAAAAAGAAGTAGATTACATCAGCTAATACATTTCAGAAAAAAACCTGATGTTTAATTTTCCATGTGAAATCATTTTGCAAGTTAAATCAAGGATTCAAGTCTTACAATCTATTTTTCTACCTCAGTTCAAGTACACATAAATACTTACTGCAGGTGCAAGAAGTCCAGTGCACTGAATTTTCTACTTACAACTACATTAAGCTTATTCAAGTAGGTGTGCCTTTTGTTCAATGATTTTAAAGAACTGGCTTCCTAAACACTATTTAAAAACATAACATCATTGTTCTTCCCTACACCAAAGCAGCATTTTAACAAAAGGTATAGTTATTAAAAAAGAAACTGAAATTTTCAGTGAGCAGCTGGCTCCATGTGTCTGCATTTCAAACCTCTTCCCACATCCTACCCCTCCTTGCTTAGCTAAGATCCCTGGACATCCAGCCAAATGAACACGCCACTGGTTTTCCATAGGAGCCTGCTGTCTGATGACCTTCTCCATGCTCTGCCAAGCAGCTCCTAAGTCCACCAGTTGCATTGCCATGCAGTCCCCAGGTGCCACATCACACACCTATTGCCACACTACACATCACATCCTCATTTCACATGCAGCTCAACTTGAGCACCCTCTCTCCTCAAAGAGCCCCTGCACACTCCCCACACCATGTCACACTGGTGGAGCTCCAGTTTCACTGTTAATTCATCTTGCTTTGCGTGACACATGCATCTCAACTTTTGTCAGTTCTCCTCTTGAGGGAACATAACCATCTGTACCATTGTAAGCCTGTTCCCTTCAACACTTCCCTGTGTTTTTAAAGACCTGATTTCACCCAGCCTCTCCTAGATGCTGCCAGACAATTTGCAAGAGCCTTTCACCTCATGTTCCCCACAGTCAGAAGGGTCCTCCTTTCTGTCCTCTGCTCCCATCCTCCCTGTGGGCCAGCATGCACTCCCGTAGCCCTACAGCTTAATGCAAATAAAGGAATGTAACATCAGCCTTCCCACTTGTCCCTCTCGTGACTGCAAACCTGAATTTGATTAAATAATAAGCTACAAATCAAATGCTATCAGTTGTTTCATTTGCTTCAAAGCATAACAACAGCAAATCCCACAAATATGAACATTTAAAACAGTCTCAGAAATATGGATACGGGTAACTCTGCCTCCTGAATCTTAAACGCCCTGCAACCTATTAAACACACAAAAGAATCCGAATTTTCTTCTGTGAAATATCCTCTGTGTCTGTTGCAGCCAATTGTTTGGGAGGATTTTACACAATGTGCTATGAACAGGTAGCTAATTTGAGATTCAGATAAAAGAATATAATTTTTTCACACTTTCATAGGAATTAGCAGCAAACAAATCAAACACAAATGAAAAGGGTTCCTAACAGTTTGAGTTTCCCACTTACATAACAGCATGTACTGAGCAACAGGTTGGACAAGTCTTATCTGCACAGCAAGGACTAAGTAGGAACAGAAAGAGATTAGCAATGTTTGCAGAAAAGATCTGCTTATATGCTGAAAAGGCTTTTTAAAAATCTTTCCTGCAATTTCTGCCAGACTATAATTATTCCAGAAGTATTTCCGAATGTTTCCATCTACACACACGAGCACCTGCTGATTTTCCTACGGTTTGTAACTGTTGTTCAGTTTCATTAAGAGATGCACATGCTCCATATCTGAGTCTCTCTCTATGCTGGAGTTTCAAACTGCATTCGAATCCTTGGCTTGATGTCTACATAACAAAGCACCTCATTGTCATTCAAAAGGACTTGGAAAGCCTTCAAACTATGCAAGAGCAATAATCCATGACAGGGTGCATTAGGCAGGTACTGATGCATGCCTAATGCACATTGCAAAGCACATGCAGCTCAAAAATACACTCTGAAGTATCTTATCTTTCCTTTTTCCTGCTTTTTAAAAATATTTACATGCTCTACTTTTACACAAGCTCTTACTTTTAGCTCCTCCAAAAAGTTACTCCTTTAAGAGAATAATAAAATAGCTACACTTTTTGCCTTCGATGCTGAACACATTTATTCAACAGCTTTCTTATTTTCCAATTTTAAAAAAAGTAAATTGAAAAAAAAATCCTTGCATCATCTGAACCTCTATTTGAAAAGCTACTCTCTCTCTTCTTTGGTATTGGAAGTGGGATGAGAAAGAGCACACTGCTCGGCTTGACCACCCTTAGGAACACTTGGGTGCAAGCAGTGGGAACATCTCACTGGCTCTGAGCAAAAGCAACAGCTAGCTCCAGTTCCCACGGGACAGCAGCGTGGGTTTGGCAGCACTGAGACCCACTGCAAACACTGGAAATCTCTCCGACTTGCTTGGCCTGCATCTGTGTGCACCAGGGAGACAGACACAGGCACGTGGGATGGCCCCAACGTGCAAGGAAAGGCTTGAGGGACAGAAGGGCTTCTGCAAGCAGGTGAAGTCAGGTATCCAGTCAGGCAGCACAGGACAACCACGCAATAAATTGTGGGAAAGGGGAGTGCTGGTGGGAACCAGCAAGGCCACTTTCAAAACACTTACCTTGCCTCCCTAAGCAGCACATGCTCTTGGAGCACATATTTATTCCCTGATAACCCTGCTCTGGAGTTCACCCAGCTGTACGTAAAACCAGCTGCCTGCCCAGTACCAAGCTAATCTTCAGTTACCTGCTGCTGCCTAACCTAGGTGAGATAGTCAAAGGATGGACACAGCTTCTGTAAGGACTAACATGTTTTGAAAGGTTTGCAGCAATACCAAAAAATGATTGTCAATTATCATCACATCTCCTTTGCTGCTTAAAAACACAAGGTATTTTTTGTGAACTATGTCACACAACAAATGCCATCATTTTTACAGGGAGGCCAAGGGACAATGCATTTTCTAGCTGAAATGGCAAACTACTACATACCAGGAGTTATCTGCCAATAATTGGGCAATGTGCTGATTAATACTTTTTCTGGGTTGCCTAAGGACAGGGCATGCATGAGTATCTCGCCACTATTAATTAATCGTTCTTTGTGCATTTATCCTGGTAGAATTTACGTGTCCCACACAGTGAATACCCTGAATGAGGCAATTTCTACCTCCAAAAGTACTTACTATTGTCAGTTTATTCGCCCTGCTTAGCCTGATGCACAGATTGGCAATAAATCATCGCTCTTAGCAGCTGAAGTATTTAGTGTCTTTCATTCAATATCCTTTCCTCCCCACTGTTCCCCCTGCAAGTACAGTAATCGTGTGCTGAATAGTCATTTACAGCACTGCAATTAAGAGATTATTCCATTAGGCTTTGTATTTCCATCCGGTTTTGCATTTCCATTAAAAGCACTTCGTTAAACAATTGAGCAACCAAACTTAATGCAACCACGGGAGTCTCCCCAGCAGATGCCTGTCAGGCAGAGCCCCTGGGAAGCAGCCAGTGCTCATGGCTCAACAAGCACCCTCCTCTCCTGCGGGGTCCTGAAACCAGGGAGAGGACAGGTAGCCCAACTACAGATGGGCCAACGTAGAGCAATCAGTGGAGGAGTTGGTTGCCTGCCAGAAGGTTGGGTAGAAGTGAGGAAGAGTCACTAGCTAGACACCAAAGTGCAGGATGAGTTCCTCTGTAAACACAGCATTGGTGCTCGTGCCTCCAAGAACAGTGTAAGAAATGTCAAGGAAGTTTTACTTCTGTAAAAAGCAACCACTCTTGTCCCTTACATTTCTGCACACGTGGAATTCAAGTATTCCAGACAACTCCAGTGTTTGTGCAGCCTAAGTCTGTACATTTACCACCCATCAAAAGAAGCATGGCCAGCAGGTCAAGGGAGGGGATTCTGCCCCTCTGCTCTGGTGAAACCCCCACCTGGAGTACTGTGTCCAGTTCTGGAGATCTCAACACAAGAAGGACATGGAGCTCCTGAAGTGAGTCCAGATGAGGGCACAAAGATGATCCAAGGGCTGGAGCAGCTCTGCTATGGAGACAGGCTGACACAGTTGGGGCTGTTCAGCTTGGAGAAGAGAAGGCTCCAGGGAGACCTTAGAGCACCTTCCAGTGCCTGAAGAGGCTACAGGAAAGCTGAGGAGGGACTGTTAACAAGGGCTTGTAGTGAGAGGACAAGGAAAAATGGATCAAAACTGAAAGAGGGGAGATTTAAGTTAGATATTAGAAAATTCTTCACTATGAGGGTAGAAAGACACTGGATTACGTTACCCAGGGAGGTTAGGGAAGCCCCCACCCTGGAGATTTTCAAGGCCAGGTTGTACAACCTGGTCTAGTGGGAGGTGTCCCTACCCATACATGGGGGTTGGGACCTGTTGATCTTTAAGGTCCCTTCCAACCTTAACCATTCTATGATTCCGTGATTCTAAGCAAGGAAGATGCTCTTCCTCGGATCTCGACAGGAAGCATAGGAAGCATGGAGCACTTGCATTCATGGAGTGAACAGACATTAGATGCAACTCCTGCCAATGGAAATTAGAGAGGAAGGTCAACTTTAGTCGTATTAAAAATACGCCTGTCACAGCCATGAAAACATACACTCACATCACAGCAACTCTTCCTTGCTTCTTGAAGGACCAAAGCCTGACAGCCAAGGGATAAAAGGCAACTAGTCAAAGTACTTGTTAGTCATATTATAGCTCTTCTGTATCATTGGCTTCCAGACTCTGTATCATTTTGTTTCCAATTTTAACCTTCTAAGGGACTGGTATCTTCCCAAGACTGCTCAGCCGGCTGCCCTTTTGTCTGGGGAAACTGCCACTCTCGGAGGAAGTCACATCTGCCCAGACAATAACGGTGGTGATTTCGTGCCAAGCTTGTAACCAAGGCTGGGAAATTACACCAAAGTGCTGCACAAATACATGGCAGGAGTTTCACCATGCATACGCATAATTCTTTCCACTCAGTGGTGACTCAGGACATGTTCCAGGGATACATTGCTTTCTCTGTAAAACCCATCAAAGCCTTTGCCCTCATGAGTATTTTCATGGTAACAGCCAATGGCCTCTTGCAGCCCCGGTCCTCAGTGCCACAGTAGCAACATGCAGTTTGGAAGGAGAATGAATCAGCACCGTATCACTCCCTGGGGTTCCTCATCCCCTGCCCTCCCACACACGTTCCCAATGACACTTACTCATTGCCCTGACTACGAGGCAGGAGGTCTATGCTTTGCTCTACAAGGGACCACACAGATGCCCTACAGCAACCACTGCATCAAACTTCTGAAGAAGATTTTGAAGTCTTCCTTGCAGGCCGCTGCTTCTTCCCTCACCCCATGATTCTGTCTGCCCAGACCTACATCCAGTGTCAAGCCTCTGGAACAACCTGCTTCCAGCCAGACAGCTTCCTGCGTCACCACAGGGACACGCTTCCTCTGGATTGCTTCATCTCTCTGTAGTCTCTCACTGTCCCAGAGATTCATTAATGAAGCATCCACAAACACAATGAATAACAACTCCAACACCAGCTAACACCGCAAACAACCCAAGATACACCCAGCCAAGTCATCCATAGAAAGCTAGGTATTTTCAAGAAAATGCAAGCTAACCATGGAGAATTGGAATAACTTTTTTTTTTTTTTAAACTACAGGATAACTAAATCTCCCTAAAATCTCAGCACACACTTTCTAATTAATTCTGTATCTTTTCCATCTTATGCAATTGCTTAGTTGTCACAGTTACTAAACACACCGCCACAAAAGAGTAGATATTTTGCACATAAGTATGTCTGGGAGCCACTTGAAAAATGGGAGAAAGGCAAGATCAGAGTGTCACTATTTGAGCATTTTCCTGTTCTACCCGTGACTTTCCTTTTATCCACCCTCAGAACTACTCTTAGAATCCTTCCCAGCCAGAGCATATTGTGCCTTAGCCCCACGGTTTATTTAACACAGCCCTGCTTAGAAATATGACCTTGTAGCAATACACACAACAGAGAAAGAACAAAGGAAATTATAAGGTTAATACCTCTTTCCTCTCCCACATCTCCCTTTCCCTCTGTCATGCACATATGTACAAGTCATTCCTCAGTTTCAAGCTGGGAATCACGAACCCATTTTGAGCACCTGCTTATACACATGCCAAGACCATCCTCAGTATAAAAGCTCCAGGTCAAGAAGTCACATGCTCAAGCACAGCTCCAGCTCTTTAACAAGAACGCTTTCTTGAATGGGACTTGAAAGCTTCGAGCCAAAGGAATCTAGAAAACCCACTACTGGTCTAAATTCCTCCTTTCACTGAAGTAGTTAATTGCCTTATAATATACAGTTTAAGCCTCTCAAAAGCTGTGGAGGGAATATATCAACTGGAACAGAGCATACACACTGAACGCTACAAGTTGGCCCCAAAGAATGAGATTCATGGAGAAAAACCCAGAGAAATCCATTAAGTTCAGAGCAGCAGCTGTAACAGCACCTTGAACGTCCAACGCTGCTGAGCCCTGGCCCGTCACCTCTTCCTGCTGCCTCAGCTTCCAGCACACCCTTGGCAGGCCAAACTCCCACAAATCATTTCAACCCTCCTCTGGTTTCCTACTTTCCACTAAGACTGCTATGCGTCAGCAGGATCCAAGATTCAAAGCGCAAAATCATAACTCCAAAATTTTAGGGAAGCTAACTTCCAGCTATTTAAGGAGTTAGGCAGTAGGACCCCCAGGGAAACAGCCCTCAGGGACAAGGGAGCAGAACACAGCTGGCAGGTCTTTAAGGATGCTTTCCATAGAGATCTCAATCCCCAGGTGTAAGAAATCTGGCAAGAGACCAGCATGGATGAATTCAAACCTTCTGGTCAGACTAAAGGGCAAGAAGGAACTGCCAAGGCAGTTCAAGCTCGGCCAGGTATGTTGGGAAGAGTATAGGGACACTGCCTGGTAGTGTAGGGATGAGGTCAGGAAGGCCAAGGCACAGCTGGAGCTGAACTCGGCAAGGGATACAAAGAATAACAGGAAGGGCTTCTGCAGGTATGTCAGCCAGAAAAGAAAGGTCAAAGAAAGTGTCCCCCCTCCAATGAGCAAGACTTGCAAACTGGTAACCATGGACAAGGAGAAGGCTGAGGTTCTCAACAACTAGGGGACAGAACAATATTGAGAAAACGGAGCCAAATTATTATTTGCCTAGTAGATTGTTGTATATAAACAGTTTTTAAAGTTGCCACACTCAAGTGGACATAGCTTCTATCAATGTCATCTGTACATTCCCATCACTAGGCTGAGAGGGAAGAGGATGGCCCATTTTCAAGGAAGCAGTTCTTTAAAAGGCAAACCACTGACTTGTTATTTCATCAACGTACAAAAGAACAGGGAAGTAAGTAATAATTTTCCCAGTATTTCCTCTGTCCATAAGGTGCACACTTTTTCACCTGCTCCACAACACCCCTTGCCCATCAAATTAACAGCTAGAAAACAATGGACCATAGACAAAAATGAAAGGATGACTAATGCAAAAATCCACCTAAAGAAAAGCAAAAGATGGGAGCTGGGACACAGAAAAAAAGCCATTTTCTTCACAGTACCTTCTCTTATACAGCATTTCCACCAGACTTTTTCAAGAGGGTGAATACTTTCAACTTACGAGTTTTGCCATAGCTGAAAAAGGAACTTTTTCTTCCTGTTTTGGCTACCACAAATAATGACCGCCAAGTCAGAAAGCTACAGGAATAAGCACTTTTGAGGAACCTGAACGGAAATGGTACCGAATGCAAGACCTCTGTCTAAGTAAGACACCACGTGCTCCATACACGTCCCTTCACAACTTAGTACAAGCACAACTAGCAACTCAGTCCTTAGGGTAACAACTGAAACAACTGTATTTGGCCACAAAATGACACAAGGTTCAGCCCAGGGGACAGAATGACAACTAAATGTTTATTAGATTTAAAAATTAACCCAGATCACATCAGGCTTATAAGAATTCTAGGACAGGGTGGGGGATTTTGCATGGTTTTTTTTTGTTTGTTTTGGGGCGTTTTGTTTTTAAATAGCACAGTACCTATGTTTTCATGATAAATTCTCTTATAAGTTGTTCAAATAGCCAAACATCATAAACACACACCAATACAGCTGCCAAAACAAGAGTCTGAGAAGGTTTTGACTGCAATTATCAGATTGTGTTAGAATTACAAACTGTTTTCACTTATTTAAGAGCTACAGAAATAAAAACTTCTGGCTGTGACACACAGTGCTAGACTGCACCATCTGTCTGCAGTGTAAGAGAAAGGAACAGCAACAGGCTCCCTGCTTGTCAATTCAGTCTGTCCCTCCAAAGACACATGAAATAGATGTGGAATGAAAGAAACCTATCTACTGTAGGTCAGTTTGTTCAGTTTACTTAACTGACTTGGAAAGAAAACACACTTTCCAAACCATTAGGAACCAGACTGATTCACATAGTGAAGTAACGGAAGAACCAACTTGGGAGACAAGTTTTAATGTTATCCTTTCTGCAGACTGCTAATTTAATCTATCCACTTCAATCTACTGTGGTCCCCCCAAAAGGCAGCAAAGTGCCCTAGATGGCCAAGAAGGCAAATGGAATCCTGGGATGTATTAAGAAGAGTGTGGCCAATAGGTCAAGAGAGATCATTCTCCCCCCCTGCTCTGCCCCGGGGAGGCCCCATCTGGAGAACTGCGTCCAGTTCTGGGATCCCCAGTTCAAGAGAGAACTGCTGGAGAGAGGCCAGTGGAGGGCAACAAATGACTGGGGTGTTGGAGCATCTCCCTGATGAGGAAGGGCTGAGAGAGCTGGGACTGTTCAGCCTGGAGAAGAGAAGGCTGAGGGGAGACCTTATCAATGCCTGCAAGTATCTGAAGGGTGGGGGCAAGGAGGATGGAGCCAGACTCTTGTCAGGAGCTCCCAGTGACAGGATGAGGGGCAACGGGCACAAGCTGGAACATGAATATCAGAAAAAACTTCCTGCTTAGGTTTTGGTAAATTGAGAATTCAGAGTAGGGGTGTTTTTGTTTCTCTTTGTTGCTTTTTTTTTTTTTTACAAGTACAAAAATTAAACCCACATTTTTTACACTGCTGAGAATTAGTTTTCCTGTTGTCTCTGAGGTTAAACATTAACAATTTGCTCATGGAACTCTCTCTAAAAATTAAAGCAGGGACATTATTTTCTCTTCACCTAACAGGTAGCATTGCAAAAACAAAACTAAGGGAAAACTTTAAGTCACCGGTACAATAAACACAACTAAAAATGACAACTTTACACACTAAACAGTATCTAAGCCTAAACTAATCCAGAAGACAAACATCTGCATGAAGCACAAAGGTAGTCTATTCAAACCTGCCTACACATCTCAGCTCCACAATGCTGAAAACAGTACTAACATCAGCAGAGCACCTCCTCAAATGCAGTTTTGTGCCCACACACACGCTTTCCCTCTCTGCTCCTACAAGAATAAGGCAGGAAAAGAAAAGCACTTTTTGAAACCTGTGCAGTAGAATAAGGTGATCCGACCTCTGCAGTGGAGAAGAGAGCTGGGGGCCAGCTCTGCACAAAGCAGCCATCCTAGCTGAGAGGAAAGACAGATGGGAAGGATTCTGTCTCTCACCACTTTCTACAGCAGCTTGATTCTGTACAGATCTGGAATGCAACTTGTCCTTCCCAAATATGCAACTGTGGGAAATCTGCTCATAGCACACGCAGTAGCTCCTGTCTGTTCCCCACAAGAACATTCTGCTGGAGTAAGGCAGCTCTGTTTTGCTCCACCTATGATAACCGTGCATTTTGGAGCAATATCTGCTGCACAAGGGCTATGGATACTGCCTTGTTTTTATCATGGACACAGACGAACTGCTGCAGCCAAAATTGCAAAACACAACATAGACAGTACTTTTTTCACTGTAACATACCACAGGGGTAAAAAAACCCCCTCCACACTGTGTTGAAGCCTGAACAGGATGACTACTTCCCCCAACCCTTTTTTTTTTTTTTTTTTTGAGGCTCAGACATTAAAGGAACTCCTCCATCATGCTGCTCATGAGCTAGGCAGTTAGCCAACCTCTGCTCTCCCCATTCCCCTGCACCTAAGCCAGGCCTCAGGAAGACACCCTGTGCTCAGTGGACTTGTTCACTTCACTGCAGTGCACCTCACGAAGAGCAATTTCTTCACAGTATTCCTATGTACTTTGCTGAGACAGCTTTTCTATTATTCTACTTTAAATGGCATTTAAAAGCTTCGTGCCATCATTCACTAGGGCTATGCTCAGAGGGAAAGCGCTGAAGAGAAATTTATGCAGTTCATTAAAAGCTTGTTTCCTGCTACTTGTGCTGCATCTTGCAGCTGAACTAGCAAATGATTTTCTCTCAAAAAGCAGTGAAAAGATGCCTCTCTCCACAATATAGATTCCGACTCTGGAAAATCACATGCTACAAGGCAACATTCCCTTCTATATCAGCTCATGTATAGCACGACAACAGTATTTAAAAGTTTTCAAGGGCCTACCACAACGTGGAACCCCCACTGTAATAAAAAAACAAAAACCACAAAAAAAAAAACCCAAAAATCCCCCACACTAAACAACAATTAACATCCTACTTGAAAAATCCACTCTCCTGTGACCATGGGAGCTTCAGGCCTGCCCCAAAGCAATTGACTGCAAGCTCAGAACGTCCAGGCAACAAGGAACTGTGAACTGAAGCTCCTCAGTAGCCTGGAAAACATGCCATGGATCAGCTAGGCATTTTGATCTGGAGAAAATTGGGTTATATTCCTAGAGGAGGCAAGGCTAGTAACTGCATATGAGCAAAACCAACAGGAGTTCACAGGATGTTTTAATTTTCAACGGACAGGCAAACTCCCAACAAGACACTGCCCTTCTTCACCTACATCAGCTGGCTGGAATGCAGCATCACCAATACTGGCATTTGCCTGTATCAACAGAACCCACAAAACAAACAAGTTATGAAATGTGTCTTTACATCTGGCCTGGGAAGCTGTGAAGCGACACAAAATGAAATCAAGCTGCATCACTCAACGTAGCTTCTCCTCAGGGAAAAGCCTCAGCATTATTCCCTTCAGAAGAAACTGTTTTGCTACAGTTAGCATGTTTTAAATGCAGATATGGCCACATTTCACTTCCGCACAGCATCCCCTTTTCCTACCAAAATGAGTGGATTAGCTTCCTTGCAAGACTCTTCTGGGTTTAGCTGGTGGAAACGGAGGTTTCCCAGGCTGCTGTCCATCATTACCCTTCCCTGCAGGGCTGACTCGGAGAAAGAGCAAGGTGATGAGCCCAGCAGGGATGACAGCACAGCACTCAGATTTCATGCTGCTCTGACTGTGCTGCTTGAGTCACCTATGTACAAAGATTAGGAAATGGCATTCATTCTGCATACCTGCAGTCATACTAATCATGACCACTTGCAAAGGCAAGCTAGACATCAATTGGGAATTCTTAGCAGCCATAACAAAGTATTTAGTTGTCCACTATTTTTCACTAAAATAAGTGTAACCTGCAGGGATCACAGATAATTTAAAATTATCCCCACTGGCCTCAAAAAAGCAGTCTATGTTTTCAAAAGAAAGCAGCTACTCCTCTACAGACCCTCAGCTTGTGATGGCTGTAAAAATAAAAAATAAAATCTACATTATACCCGTAACAACAATAACTGGAAGACAGTTCCTCCACCTAATGGCTCTAGGTATAAGCTATTTACAGCAGCTATAGGTAGAAATTTATTATTCTCAAACAGCTGAAACAAAAACATATCCAACTCACCATGTAATAATTTCTTAAGATGTAGCATTTAAAAAATGTTACAGCATCCAGCTTATCAGTTTCTCAGTCATCATTATTACAGTTTCTAAAATGCTGAAGAGCAGCAACAGGTATGTTTTATCACCTTGCCTTCCTTACCCTTCCAAACAGGGAAAACCAAATACTAGGTGAGCTGCCCAGGATGGCAGCACTGAAGCTGAAGAAAGGATGCAGGATTTTCTTGCTACCAAACAAGCATCATCCCCTTCACTACCTAAAACACAGCAGGTGAGAAATAGCAAAGCCAAGTAGATGGAGGAGTGCCCGAAGGCCTCATCTTGAGTGATACCTGAAAAACTACAGTGCTCCGTATCATACCACCTCACCAGTAATTTACTGAGCTTTCAGAAATGGTGTTTTTTTACAGAGGAGAAATTAACACAAAAAGCTCAGCCACATCTTTTGTCCTAGCAGATAGTAAACCCTCCAATATGTTTTGCCAAATACATTCTGAAACTATTTGGCCTCTCAGTCCCATACAGCATGACTCCCATTATTTATTGTGAATATTAATTCATCCTTCACTGTTCAATAAAAGCTTCTATGCACCCAGAAAGCACAAATGTCTTAGACTGAGATGGATACCCCTGCTGACCTGAACCACCAAAGCAGAAATACCACAAGCACCAGGCTTTCTGATGAGCCTAACCTCTCTCCTGCAAGAGACTCAGTTCTGCTGCTCATCTTCACTCCCACTCTCTTTTAAATGTCTTTAAATGAGCAATAATCAGAGATGTTAACACCGATTTTCAAGCATAAAGAGGCTACCTCCTTCCTATGCTGAAACGCTCTTACGCAGTTTTACAGCCTCGGTGCCTCACAGCATCCTGACGGAAGCAAATGCCAACACACACCACGGAAGAGATGGAGTACAGAATGGCAGATGCACATCTTATTTTCATGTCCATCTCATACAGTAGGTGTGGGGCACGGTCCTTTCACCTACTCTGAACTATCTGGCCCCACGGCCCCAGCCCTCGATCCATTTTCCTCAATCTCAGTTTGAAGCACTCAACACATAAACCTTTAGTCGCCGCACTGTCCACCTTGCAGGTCATGTCTGCTGACCCCAGAGACAGCCTTGCCCTTTCTTGGCCAGTTTGCTGAGCCTGGGGGTTCTGCTGGGATCCGGCTCCCATGTGCCCTCCTGCCACTCAAGAAAATGGCTGTGCAACCTCTGAGACCTCAAGAGTGTCCCTGGCCTTGGAGCCAATCCAAGGCTCAAGTCCAGCCAGCTGCACTAAGATTTATGCTGTATCCTCTGTTAGCATCTGGGCCTATTAAAGCCATGCACTGATAATGCAGGCCAGTAAATCACACAAGTAAGCGATCATACATACGAAAAAACAACGCTTGAAAAATTAAACCTTTGCCTCTTTGCTGAGTGCTCTGAGTCTGCCACATGCAAAGAGAGCAGGCAGTTGGAGCTAGAGAAGAGTTCAGCTGTTAATGAAACAATCAATCTTCCCATCATTCCTCCCCAAAACTCAGGGCTCTGTCATTTTGCAGTTTGTAATTTAAAGCCAGCTGTTGACCTCAAACCTGCAAAAAAGCACCACTCTGAAAATACACTGCGAGTGACAAACTTCTGTGGAGGATATGCCACCATTTTAAGTTATTATTTTTTTCCTGCCTGAAGGAAAAGGGAGCATGGTGGCTGTTTGGTATGGGACCAAAAGGCAGAAGGAGTTTCTCTTTGGTGTTTCCAAAATACCCGTTCAAGCTAAAAGGCATTTAAGAGGTACCTTAAATTGGACTGCTTCATCAAGTACCACAATTTAGGAAAAGCTGCCTCCCCCTTGCTGAGTGTGACATTTACTTTAGGCAGGATGCTCCCCTGTCCCCCTTCCCCACCTCCAGAGCAGGCAAGAAGTTGTTTCTTCAAAAACACAGTTAATTGAAAAGTAATTAACCGAGATGGGCATATTCGTTTAAATTTTGCTCCCTGACAGCAACTACTTCGGATCACTATTTCATACTCTTCTCTACAACCATTTTCTACTCCCCCCCCCCCGCCTCCCCAGTCCAGCAGATTTGCACGCAAGCAGACACCACCTGCTTCCATTTTATACAGCCAGCTCTCCAATCCAACCAAATATAAACCATTTACTTTTTAAAATACTGCTATAAGCAATCACAGAAACCTGTTTACACTAGGCTGGTTACAGGGAAAAAAAACCCAAACAAACAAATAATAGACAAGCCCACAGGGGAGAAGAAAATCAGTTTCAAAGAGCTATTAACTTGTTGGATAGGGAGGGGTTTGACAGGGAGCAATTAAGACTTTGTTTTTCCTGTTCAAAGAAAGTTTATGCTGAGAGGAGATAGCAGACACTTCAGTGAAAAAAAATACATGAACAAAATGTACCAAGCACTTGTCTCCAGGCACATTACTGTGAAACGGTGTAAAAAATCAACAGCAAACTGTGCCTGAAAAGAAGCGAGGGCATCATTAACAACACTGGGCTACGAAAAGCCCTGGATGAAATCTACCAACAGCGACAAAAGTTATTTAATGCCGTACCTCGACTGGGCAGCCATCGTGAAGTTTATACTGCCTAGAGTCCTCTATCCATGAGCTCTTTCCCCAGCTGTCCAGGCTCTATCCCCCTGCCAAAATCTTCTCTTCCATTTGCCGGCTGCCTTCCTGCCTGGTTCCCGTGAACGTGCCCCTCTAAAAATGTCACTGTGCCCCCGGCTCCCCGAGCCCCAGTTTCCCGAGCCCGGGCTGGCTAGCGCTGGGTTGGATTACACTCATCTTGATGGACATCCGGGCACCCGGGCCCGCCCCCGCCTGGGCGCGTTCCCGGCCGGCAGGGAGCGTGATGCAGCCCTCGGACTTTCAGATGCGGGGCGAAGGGGGGGAAATACCACACAGCCCCGCTGTCAAGACAAGGGCTGGCTCGCAGCTTGCGAGCGTCAGCGCCGCACGCCGGCGGGGCCCGCTCTTCTTTTTGCGTCTGCCGCTTTCTGGCCTTCGGGTCTTGCCGCAGCTCTAGCAGCCCCGGTGCCCGCACTGTGCCCGCCCGCCCCTCTCCAGCCGAACGCCGGTGGTACGGCCCAACCTCCTCTACGGACCCGCTGTGAGGCCGGGCGGCCCGGCCGCCCCATTGGCTGCGGAGCTCACGGGCGCTGCCGCCGCAGCCTATCGCCGTGCGGGGGGCGGGCTCTGCGCGACGCCGCGCCCCGCAGCCCCCGCCAGCCCTGAGGGGGCAGCGGAGAGAACCGGAGGGTGCGGGAGGTGCGGGAGGTGCGGCGACCACCACCAGCGCACTGACATCGGAAGCATCGGCTGTGGGGCTTCCTGGGTTTGTTTTTTGGTAGAGAAATAACAAGAAAATGGCTCGCATAGTTCTAAACGTTTTCAGAACAAATACGGAACTGGGATGCAAAGATGAACTCGATCTAGCCACACAGATACAGCAAATGACAACCTCAGTACCATAGAGTCACAGACTGGTTTGGGTTGGAAGGGACCTTAAAGATCATCTAGTTCCAACCCCCCTGCATGGGCAGGGACACCTCCCACTAGACCAGGTTGCTCAGAGCCCCATCCAACCTGCCCTTCAACACTTCCAAGGATGGGGCTTCCATAGTTTCCCTGGGCAACCTGTGCCAGTGTCTCACCACCCTCACACTCAACAATTTCCTCCTCATGTCTAACCTAAATCTCCCCTCTTGCAGTTTTGATCCATTCCCCCTTCTCCTGACACTCCCTGCCCTTGTCAAAAGCCCCTCCCCAGCTTTACTGTAGCCCCTTCAGGTACTGTAAAGTGCTCTAAGGTCTCCCTGGAGCCTTCTCTTCTCCAAGCTGAACCACCCCAACTCTCTCAGCCCGTCTCCAGAGCAGAGCTGCTCCAGCTCTTGGATCATCTTCGTGGCCTCCTCTGGACTCTCTCCATGAGTTCCATACCCTTCTTATGCTGGGGGCTCCAGAACTGGACACAGTACTCCAGGTGGGGTTTCACGAGAGCAAAGGGGCAGAATCCCCTCCCTTGACCTGCTGGCCACACTGCTTTTCATGCAGCCCAGGATGCTGCTGGCTTTCTGCTGGCTTTCTGTTGGCTGCATTTTACATACTACTGAACTTGAAGGAACTCATACTTTAAACTAAGAAACTTTAAAAAAAAAAAAAGTTATGCAATTTCTTCTGGGCTCCAGTCCTGACTGCGGTTTGTAGACTCACTCAGAAAGCAGCAATACCTGTCCTTTGCTCTGGGTGTTCCCTGGCCCAATTACAAAAACAAACTACTCCTGCAACTCCTTTCAACCAGTAATTAACCAAGCATTTGTCAGGCAAAAACATTTATCCAAGATCCCTTCAACTTTTCTCAGCAGACTGTATATAGCTAAGATTTACACCAACACTGCAACAACATGACATTCCTCCTTTCTGTTTTAAAGCACAACTCTTGTCTAAGTATTCAGGAGATAGCAGGAGAAGAGTTTAATTCCCATATTCCTGGCAAGTAATAAAATTTATATAAAGCTTCTGCAAGCATATAACTTTAAGGCCGTAGTTAAAAAAATATAAAAATGCTAAGAAAATGTTTGGGTTTTTTCCCCTTCCTTGACTTTGCCTAAAAGGAAAGATGGTAAATAGAAAACTAAAAAAGAACAAGTGGCTCTGATTATAAAGTAAGTAGATAATACAATTGTAGGATCAGATAACCACAGACTCAACTGCTCCTAAGTGCTCCTAAGAAATTCTTTAGTGTGAGGGTGGTGAGATGCTGGCCCAGGTTGCCCAGGGAAGCTGTGGAAGCCCCATCCCTGGAAGTGTTCCAGGCCAGGTTGGATGGGGCTCTGAGCAACCTGGTCTAGTGGGAGGTGTCCCTGCCCATGCAGGGGGGTTGGAACTAGATGATCTTGACGCTCTCTTTCCCCCTGGGAAATCCTGCGTTTGTCACTAAATGGTTACCTGAACCTTACCTAAATAATATAGATCTTGAATTCTGGTGTTCTTTACCTAATGGTCTCCTCCTTTTCCCCAGTTTGTATCATGCTGAGTTTGGTTTAACAGTGAACTCAAATAAAGAGTGGATGAATATCAAGTATCAATAAAGATGAACAAAGTGACCATAATGTGATACTACACATACATCCTGAAAAGAGCTTGTAAGTAAAATCAAGTAGTTTGAAACCTCGGTGCAAAAAATCTCACAGCACAGCTGGGTAATACTCAGATCCTGCCAACTGCTGGAAGAGAGGGAAAACACTAAGAAACCAAAGCAGGAAAGGACTGGGAGAGTAGAACAGTAGAACTAGGCTTGCCCCAGTGATGCTCACAGTGAAATAACAACATACTACTGCTGAATGCAGGGCTTGGCTTTTTTTTGTTCTCCTTTCCTAGAAAGATATCTTCAGGGAAAGAAAAGGCAAAGAACAATGGAAGTGGCATATGTGGAAAACGGCCTCTGCACGTCACGTTTGCTGAAGATATAAAAAGAGTTTTAAAATTAAAATCCCCTGAACGTTCTGTCAACACTTGAACAAGGAAGATAATGAACAGAACAACAACATTGTGTTACTTTCAGTTTTTCTAAAAGATCCAAATAAACCCCGTTACTGACTGGGATTTTCCAAAGAGCCAACACAGGCAGGTGCCTGCTTTCTCCTAACAGTGGTAAGTAATAATTCCTGAGTTTTGTTGGCAGTCACTTTCAATTTTTAAGGAAGTAGAGGAGGGGCAGAGCATCAAACATCCCATCATTGAACGTAACCTTGGAAGTCCTGTGCCACCAACGTTTCATGTGATGAAAATGCCACTCTCATGCTTTTTTCAAAAACTTTCAGACACGGAGCCAGAATGGCCAAGAGGTTTTGCATTCCCTGCCTCTGGTTTCTGGCTCACCAGCTGCCTTAAGAAGAAAGTTATGCCATTTTTGTTGGAAGATTTGATGACAACTGGTAAATTCCCATCAAACATCTCAAGTCTGATAAATCAGTGTCTCCCTGAAGAATGCTTTCTGGCAGAATATATCCCACCAGCTGTAGAACCCTCCCTTACATCTGTTTTCAGAATCAGCAGACTGCAGTTCTTTCCACCTGTTTTTTTATTCACCAGTCAGAGATTCAAGTTTCCCCTTTTTCAGGTCCTTGTCTCTGAAAGATGTATTGCAAATGAAGGAAACTGTCTCCAATAAGTAAAAGGCAAAAAAAATCAATAAAATATTTTTGTGCTCTTCAGCTCAACATAAGTTCAGAAATGCACTCCTGAGGTGAAGAGGATTATTAAAGTAATTATCTTTAGAAACCTAACAGGAAAAGCTTCCCACAGGAGATCATAATTCCAAAATGTATTTAAGCTATTTATGAGCATTTTAATTTTAGAAAATCCATCTTCTCTGCCTATGTGGTGAATGAGAATGGAGTTGTCCAGCCTTTTGATTTAAAAAAAGGTGTGCAGGCAACCTGGATGACATTGTTTCCTAATTCTGAGCTCCTGAAAATACTGGACTACTGACTTCAGACATGAGTGGTAAAGCACAGGATCTTGGTACAGCATGTGAATTTTATGTGCACAGCACCATCCTGCCTGGCCATATACATCCTCGTATCTGAACATGCTGAGCAGAAGGAAAATGAGATTCAGGAGGAAAACAAAATAAAAGACTCAGAAGTTTCAAGCATAAAGCAACAACATTTTCAGAGAAGGTGCAGATGCTGATACATCGCCAAAAGCAGTTCCTACAGCATCTACAACAGGGTCTGGCACTCCTGCAGAAGGAAGATTGGTATCTCTCTGCTCACCACTAACAATGCCTGCCAAACCTGAGGCTGGTTCAGTACTACTCCCTTCACACAGTCGTGGATTTCTGAAGTCATCACATGGTATTTTATCTCCAGCCTGGTTCACCTACTCAGCTTATTCCTCCTGGAGCATCTGAAAGTTTTCACATCTCCACAGAGCTTGAGGTAGCCACTCTCTAGTAATTTTTCACCTGCTATGAAATTTAGTTGCTCCTGGGCCTTTTCTGTTACAATGGCATTTAGGGTGGTTGGGTGGGCATTATTAAAGAAATCTTTGTACATCTTTGTTTTCAAGAAATAAAAATATGAACAGCAGCAACAAAAAGAAAAAACTGTTACTGACAGCAATCAGTACCTAGCTTTTGTTGCAAGATTCCAACAAATCTGACTCAGGGACCGTTCAAAGGAGAACGCAGCATCCCTTAACTCAGGACACAAATGCAATATGACATTACATTAATAAACATGTGATAACTTATTGAGTCTGTGGGACAAATTCCAGAAGCTTACAGTATGGTGAAACAATCAAGCATAGGGTACCAATGTAGAAGAAACAGATACCAAGATATATTACAATAAATCCATGGCCAGTAAGCTCCCCTGAAGTATCCTATTGCTGTAAAGTAAAACGTGTATTTGTTTATACCCAGAAATAGGTCAAATTCATGCCCTCACCAAGCTTTTCAAAACACCTCAGTGCACTGTACTGCATCAGTTTTTTCAACAGACACACCCCCTTACTTTCAGTCTTCAAGAGTCACTGCTGTCCTTTAATTAAAATGTGTTCTCCCAGCTCTGTTGACAAGAAATCCATCTTACCACTGCCATTTATTGCCACTGACAAATCCTTGGCCTTTGGAGGTGAAAAGGGTCAAATGGACATTGTGATTCTCAGCCTGGAGTGGATGCAAGCAGCCTTTTCATTTGCTAAGGGGACTTCTGCACTAGGCCAGAAGGCAAGGACCACACTCCATAAAGGCTCTGCTACCTCAGACTGGAAGGACAATTCCTAACCTCTCAGCCTCATGAGCCTCTCCAGCTGTCAGCACCTTTCTTCTTTGCACCTCCTCACTGGCTCTACAGAAAACCAGTGGCTACATGCCTGCAGAGAGGTTAATCCCTGAGGAGCTGCTTATGGCAACTGGCAAGCCCCAACCCTACACAGACCTGCCAAAGGCTCGATACTCTTGTGCCTTTCTTCCTCAGCAGCCAAGGAACTAGGCGTGCAACAATTACATACATTGCTACTGTAAAGCACAGGTTGGGTTGTAACCAGAACACATGGAATTTCAAGGGCTCTACGTATTTGGAGGAAAGGAGACAGATTAATCTTATCCCCAAAGTCCTGCCTCCAGAGAAGAGCTGGTAAGCAAGCATACACAAAAACTAGTTTAACAAGGTAAATTAAGCTGTGTACTGTAAGCAATGGAAAGTCTGGAGAAGACTGAGGCAGCCAAACTCTCTGTTGACCTGAATCAGCAAAGCACTTCTCCACAGGCTTCCTTTATAGCACTGCCTTGAACTTAGCCCTTTCCAGAACCAAAGCTGACTGCCAGCAGCACACCCTTGTTGGGCAAATCCTGTAAAGGACTTAGACTTCATAGAATCGTAGAATGTGTGGGGTTGGGAGGGACCTTTAAAAGTCATCTAGTCCAGCCCCCCTGCAGCACACAGGGACCTTTTTAACTAGATCAGTTGCCCAGAGCCCCATCAAGCCTGACTTTGAATGTCTCTGGGGATGGGGCCTCCAGCACCTCTCTGGGCAACCTGTTCCAGTGCTTCCCCACCCTCATAGTAAAGAACTTCTTCCTGATATCCAAACTAAATCTACCCTGCTCTAGTTTAAGACCATTCCCCCTTGTCTTCTCACTACAAGCCCTTGTCAAAAGCCCCTCCTCAGCTTTCCTGTAGCCCCTTCAGGCACTGGAAGGCCACTATGAGGTCTCCCTGGAGCCTTCTCTTCTCCAGGCTGAACAACCCCACTCTCTCAGCCTGTCTTCACAGGAGAGGTGCCCTTGGATCATCTTTGTTGCCCTCCTCTGGACTCTTTCTATGAGCTCCATGTCCTTATGTTGGGGGGTCCAGAACTGCACACAGTACTCCAGGTGGGGTCTCACCAGAGCAGAGGGGCAGAGTCACCTCTCTTGACCTGCTGGTGATGCAGCCCAGTCAAGTTAATCTAAGCATTGCCTTCAGTAGCAGCAAGTACACAAGCACTGAGGGCTTCTTAAACCCTGACCAGTCAAGAACCACAAGCACAGCTTGTGATCAATCAGACAAGCACAGCTGCATGAATGTAAGTGCATGCACACACATGCTATAACAAGAGGGCAAAAATTCTATAAAGAAGACCTCAGAAAGGTGTATGGCACTGGTAACAGCCCAACACTAATATATTTCACTGGGTCTAACCCCTAGAGCACAGCTCCAGTGGGGTTAGAGGAGCAGCAGAGCAAAGGAAAGAAACTGAGCTGAGTACAACAATGGAAAATGGGCAGGGAAGAATATAACCAAAATGGTATTTCAATTTTAACAACAGAAGACTAAGTTGGATGCACCCTGTTATGAAAGAAATTGCTCTACAGATGTTAGGAATCAAATGTTTCTGAGAAAAGAGAGGAAAACAATCCTTCATCCTTCAATATTTAAACTGAAGGAAACAGATATTTAAAAATGAAACCAACTTGTTCTAGGAAGAAGACTGCACTAGAGGCTGCACCCTACCAGCTTCTGTCAGCCATCAGGAGCTCTTTCCACTATCTTCCTTGGCATTACTCACTTATCACTCTGGATGCCTTAAAATGTACCATAACCAACCAGCATGAACTTTCACAAACAGTTAAGAACAACAGAAAGACGTTTATGGTTCCTTGTTGCCTTTGGCACTGGAGCCAGCAGAAACCACACTGTGAAGAGTGTTAAATATCCTGATTTATATTCCAGCTGAATCAAGATAACATCTAGGTACAGAACACAATGTACCCTTCAGATTTACTACAGCTGTCAGATTCATTTTTTGGCAATATCCAATCCCTAGATGAGGCAGACAGGTATGTAGAACACCGAGCAAGGAAATGCCCATGATTTTTATTTACCTTTTGATCAGGCTGTTATACACAGTATTCCAACCAGAAACTACCCAGAAAACACATTTAAAAATAAATAAATAAATCTAAGGTCTGTTCCTTGCAAATCTATTGGTAACAAAAAAACCCAAAAAAACCAAAAAAGAAGTGATATGTACTTTGGAGAGTGACAGCAGAGGAAGGGCAGCAGAGAGTCTGGATGTCTTTGCAATATTTCTGTCCACCCACACCTCCCCCCTAAATGTGACTGTGCAGGGGTCACAGTCCTGGGGTCCAAGGGTAAAGCATACTGGCAGCTGTAAAGAGCTAAATGAGAAAGAAATGGGAACTGCAGAAAAACCACCTCCTCAGGGGAAAAAAATAAATAATTTCTCAAGTTTGGTGCTTAAGGGAAAAACCCCCATTGCCCAAACTTCCTAACATACCGGCAAGAGTCAGAGCCCTAAGTCAGGTCAGGGTTACTCTTCTCATTTCAAATGCACTAGGAGTGCAGAAATGCTTGTTTTCAGGGCTGAGTTGCCTCACACAGGTCACTGGGATGGCAGTGTTGTCCCTTGCTACACTGAGGCTGCAAACAGGACAGGATATGAAGCAACAGGGCTGGCACACTAGCAATCAAGGCATGATGTGGTGTAAGCAAACACCTCAGCTCCACATCACGAGCAGAGTTTCCACGAGACCAGGGGCCACTCTCACCAGTGACAACCACAAAATCATTTAGGTTGGAAAAGACCCTTAACTCATTGTGTCCAACTGTTGACCTAACACTACCAAGTCCACCACTAAATAGTGTCCCTAAGAGCCACATCTACATGAGCGTCCCAGTTGAGACCCAGTGTCAAACACTGGTCATTCCACAACAGATTCAGGTTACCAAAGGCATCAATTCTTTTACCAAAGACAGCATGTTAGATTTGAAACTCCTCCTCTCCAACTACGTCATTACAGTTCTTGCATTGAGGGGAAATACATATTTTTTTGAACCATCTCAAAATTTGTCACAGCACCTGGGAAGCCAGGGTTACATCAAATTCCTACCCATTGTTGCTGCTCTGGTTGTCTGTAGGTTCCATTATGATGCTTCCATTTGAGTCAGCTCATCTGGAAGAGAAAAAAACAGATACTCAACATCTCTTTTACAAAAGATCTGCACAATGTACTCAGTAGATTCCACCCAAGCTTTGCTACAACTGTCACAAAGACCAATCCAAGAATATCCTCTCTCAGGGGCAGAAGAGGGGAAAAAAGGGAGAGTTAGTTCAGCAAACTTGAGAGACCTTCAGTTTCCAAAGTAGCAAATTATTACAGTATAGTGATGTCTATAATATTTGTTACAGTGAACAAAAAAAATGAAATCTAAATACTTCCTTTGTCTCTATATGTCTGTGGGTGCACACTGCACTTCAGTTGTGTGTGTATTACATCTGAAACCTCCATTTTAAATTAACTTTCCAAAATAATTTTGCACTGCAGAATTAAAAGATACACAATACACTCCCACAGGTATTTTCAGAGTTGTGTGAACCCCTCAGTTCTCCCTAGCTGTCTAAAATAATCTTTCAGTTACATTCAGGATTACCACGTGGAGAGGTACACAACAGGAAAGTCAGACACAATCTAAGCTTACCCAAGGCAGCAAATAATTTGAATAGTTGCTGTTCAGTAGGTTGACAGCTTTCTCCACAGCTCCCAGTACTGATAGGCTGAGGCACAATCTCAGCATCAAACACACAGTTGAAGAAACTGAGTTCTGGATAAGCTTGTAAATGCTGGGAATGCTCCTGTAAACATTCTTGTTGGTTTCAAAGAGACCGGTTAGAGCCACAAACACTCATTACTGTATCCTAATGAATGTTAACAGAAATTGGCCTTAACTGTCTAGGAACAACAAATACCTTTAGTAATCATCTGGAATAGCAAGGCAGCAGGAGCTGCCATCTGAGGTTGGCCCTCACAGCATGTTTTTCAAAGGACTGGCAGCTTCCCAGCTTCCTAATACAGCATCTATACCTATCTCTGAAGAGATCTTCAGCGTTTAAAACCGGGAGGTAAACTGCAGCTGGAGCTAAACCTGCCTCAAGCAGGGAGACTGGGTCAAGAACTTCAGGGACATGCTCTGCAGAGCCTGGAACGTCCAGCTGGCAGTCATTGCAGTGCTCCTGAACTCCAAACACACGGATCATAGGTAGTTGAGAAAGGCAGAACCAAGACAACCACTTTCCCCTTCCGCAAGCAGTAACACTGCCTTTCAGGTGGGCTCTTGAAGAGAACTACAGGCTTGGCCAGGAGCATGACAAATCAGGCTACTGCTACAGGCTCTAGGATATTTGGTTCACTTTTAAAAATAAATATGCCATTAGGGCACTCCCTTCAGACAACTAAATAGCCCTCCGGTGAATGGAAACATTTATGGAAAGGGAAAGGGAGAAGTAAAACATAGAAGCCTTAAAGATACAGCTATAGATTAAAAGGTATCACTGGATAAAAATTCAGGAAGCAAGGAGAAAACAGAAAGGAAAGGATGTTGCAGCAATTAGTGCAAGAGAGGGTGCCCCTCACACCACTGTAATGGCCGTTCCACCCAGCAGGCCCCTCTGAGACAGTTTCAGCCACTACATAACTAGCACCATTTTGGCTGATCACAGGAAAAACAACTAAAATCAGAAACATCTTCCCCTTGCTTACATCCACACAAAAATGATCAGAGCATACTCTCACACAAAGCTCTTTGCTCACTCCCCGTCCAACAGCTCTTTGCTCACCATCCCATCTGCCCCAAACTTGTCTTTAGGTTTTTTGCTGACAAAGCAAAGTGTGTGCAGAACTGATGGCATCACAACCGTTTTCATGATGCCTGCCACATGGCAACCTGCTGCCCTATGCAGCTAAGACGTTGTCTACAAGGACTTGTGAAGAAAAGAAACATGCCTGGAAACCCAAAGGTACAGTAAGCAAGCCAAGATTAATTAAAGTGCAAGATCACATCAGCAGAAGCAAAAAATCTCAATCTCAGAAATATGACTGAAAACACTCCCTGAAGACGTTCACCTTTCAATTTGTGACATTGCTTTGCAGCATCTCACAATGCTGAGGGAGCAAAATCATTTGTGTCTTGGGGGCAGGTTACAGTAGCATTATGTGAAGCCTTCTGAACCCACTTAGAGCAACTGATATTAAACAGGAGCAAAAATGCTTTGATGATTAGATGAAGCAGCTGACCTTTAGGTCATGTTTTTAATTCTGGGTAAGATACCATCAGATAACCATTCTGCAAGCCATTGGCCATTAAAGATGGGAATCCTGTCAGACACCCACCTCAACCTGCAGCTAGGAAGACTAAGTCATAGACACACATACTTTGGAGTACAGATCTGAAAGAAAACAAACCCTTCATACGTGTTCCCTCCTAAGAATTGTGAAAACCATAACCATTGCTGGTAAATAAACAGCCCTTGAGCCACTTGAGCTTAAAAATAAACAATGGTAGGAGAAGTAGGAAGCACATAGTGGAAGAAGTCATTCCAGCTTCTTTAAGCTTTTGGTTATTTAACTCTACATTCCTGGTCTTCAGATGTTCTGAGGAGTTTCCTCAGGCAATCCATGTACCTCTCATTGCAATAGCATAGGCAGATTCACACACACATTTGACTAAACAGGGTGGGGGTGAAGCCTGCTCTGTTGCCAACTTATTCTTAACATGGTTATAAAGCATGTGAGCATCCAGGCAGTAAAGTGTAGAACTCACTAAACATTCCACAACTTCTGAAAATGCCTTTGACAGAGCCAGGTTTTCAACCATATTGACGCAGCATGGATTTGAGTTTGCATGGGCATTATTAACCTGACATATTTCAACAAGTCTCAAATGCTTTTGCTTTTATTCTTCGTGAGTAAGCTATGTTTATAAACACAGGCTTTCCTCTCTAATGTCAATTAGCCCAGCTGGCTAATTTCATTAGGATGTCTCTTCTTGTTCTAAAAGCAACTGTTTGTTATTAACAGTGCTTCTTGCTCAAAAAGCTTAAAATAGTTTCTTCCTTCACTCATTCTCAGTGACGTGTGTTGCTTCTTGCCCTGCAGCCCCACACACACCTCCCTGATGTTTGAGGGACTCTATGCCAAGGCTTTCCTTCTGAGTCAGCCAGGAAGCACCCTATCTTGCAAAAGACTGGAGGAAATTGCTTTTTTGATACGAAAAACGCTAGCCACTTTTGTAAAGCTCGTTTCTTTAGTGGTTTTTCTGTTTTTTTCATTACTTGGGAATTTTAGATTAACAATACAAATTAATGCCTGCGTGCATTTATATAAAATGCTAACTTGTCCCCCACTAACAGTCGTGCAAAAGAGGCAGAACAAAAGGAGGCAGACTGATTTTTACTGTGACTAAAGGTCACATTTTTTACTACATACTTGACTGAAGTCTTAGAGATAACAATTCTAACACTACTTAGGATACATACTAACTTTTAAATGAGAAAGAGGCAAGATCAGAACTACACATCAGAGCATATGCAAAAATACTTATAAATAAGACCCTGATGGCACCTGGAGGATGAAACAAAACCACCCTGCCTCTGTGGCCACACTGCACAAGGAGACAGTGCACCGAGATGCAGCTCACAATCCACTTGCACTGTAGACCAGTGAGCCAAGCTCTGTTTCACACACTTGGGGACAGATTAATCAAAGATCAGCTAAAACTGGCAAAGTGAAAAGCTGCCCGGGAAAGAAATTGTCCACATCTGCCCCGAACCCCAGGTGAGCCAACAATGCCTCCTAATCCATGGGGCTGAGGGGAGCTGGGAGGCTAATTCCCAAATGCCAACACCTGAGCTGCACACCTCAGCAAAACAGCCATCAGAAACTCTAGACCAAGCAGTTTCTTTTCCAAAGACTGTCCCCAAAGTCCTGGAAAAAAAAAATATTCAGAAGCTTCTAGATTTCTCATCACAACCTAACCAAGCTATAAGACTGCTGCTTTGTGCCTGGCTAGATCATTAGCATTAAAGTCCACCTTTTTAACAAAAAACACATCGGTACTGCCTTTAAAAGAAGCCTCAGTTAAAGATACAATCCAACAGCGAGACAGATCAAGTGTACCTTGTGTGTCTTTAACAGGCAAGACAGACATGGGTTCAGGGATTTAGCTATGGAAAGTAACTTTACATCCTGAGAGGTGACAGAAATGCTCATAAACTGACTCTGCAAGAGCCCAGACCTTTATAAAAGGAAGACAGTGCAGTTCTGCAGGTTGTGAAATTTATGGATGCATTGCAAAGCTTGTGGATACAGGTGGACTTCTTTGTTGAATATTGGGTTGAATTAGACACCAATACGTAATTTTCTACCAGTTTAGAAAAGTATTCAAACATAATGCTACTTTGTATTTTCCATCAAACTATCTAAAAGCAAGCAAAACATACATATAGTATGGCTGGCTTAAAATTAACTAATAATGAAAAGCCAGGTGAGATGCACATGTAACTACCTTATAATTTAAAATAGATGTGAACACTGCAACTAGTATTCATGATGTTAGAGCCCAGTCTGGAAAGCTCCAGCTCTGTATCCTAGGAATTGCAAAAAGTATTGTCATGAGGGGTAGTAGGAGTTATTTGTTTCACTGGCTTTACCCATAGATAGGCTATTTGTAGCTGTCAGGTTTCTTCTACTGCCAGTTATTCACTTCTATTTCACATTTATCCAGAAATGAAATACAAAGGCTAGTTACTGGTAAATAAGCTCAACTCGTGATAATTACAGTTACTAATTTTTAAAAAGCTACTACCATAGGCAGCCACAACACACAATGGAGGTGAAAGCAGGCACCCAAGTGGCCCTTATCTGAATTTTTACAAGCTCCTTACAGTGCTGCGTCAGACAAAATTTCTAATCTCTGCATCCCTTAGCTGGCCAGATTTGTATTCCTCTTCTTTCTGCCTTTCTCCATCAAGTCACAGGCAAACAGCTGTTCTGGTGGAACATGGAAGATGCTTGGATAGTTAAAACCTTATGTACTCATTTCCCTTCAATGCTGTTATTGTTAACACAAATATGGTGATATTATGGGCAAAGCTTGATGCATCTGCATACATAAAATTATTTGAAGGGATATCTCAATGTACAGTCATAAAAGACTTTGGATTATCACAACTAAAAAAATTATAATCAATAGTTTTGACTTCACTTCTCCAATTTGGGTTATTCCATATACACTTCCTGTAAATCAGACAGCAATAGAGCTCAACTATAAGACCAATTAACACCTGTGCTGTAGTGAAAACAGTGGTATTACTCACCTGACTAAAAATACCCAGGATAAGCTCCTTGCCCAAGCAGATCCCAAGCTAGTAACATCCTACTTACACAACGCGGGGTGGCGGGGAAGAACAGCAAGAGAGTGCAGTCAAGGGAACTTGCCAGAGTACTTGGATACAACAACCCTGATAAAACACCTTTCTGCCAATCAGCTGGTTTCAAGCTGTCACCTTTTGAACCTGGCTGGATACAGCGCTTCTATGCCGAACCTCGCTCTCCACGCAAAACCGCAACAACTTGGAGCAGCTCCTCACTGCGCTGCGGGACACGGTAGCGCCGCAGCGCTCGTCAAGATGCCGCGAACGCTCGTACCAACGGTTGGAAACCACCCCGGCCTGGACATCCCCCGGCCCGCCGAGCAGCTCCGCGACGGCCCCATCCCAGAAACGGCACCGGGAAGCACCGGCTGCCGCTTGTCGGGGGAAGCCTCCGTCGCGGCCCCCCCGTTAGTCCCGCCGGCACCAGCCGCTCCTTCTCCGCGGTAGCCCCCGGGAGCAACGGGGCCCGGGGACGACACGGGAGGCCACCCATCCAGCCCAGCTCACCTCAGCTCCCCACCTCCCGACCTGCTGCGCCGAGCCCCGGAACAGCCCCGGAACCGCCCCGGCCGCCGCACCGCGGGGAGTGCCGCAAGGTGAGCGGAGCGGCCCCGCCTCGCCGCATTTCGGGCGCTCCCCCCGCACACCGCGTTGCGTTTTGTTGACGCCTGGCTGAAGAAGGGATTTGAAGAACGACATAGAATCCCGGCGAAGAGCAGAGATTAAATCATCATTACTGCACTGAAAGAAACGTCCCGACTTCTACACCTGGTTAGGGCTTAGAAAATCCCCCACATTTCACCAATTGCCCTGCGGCTCTAGCAAAAAGCAAGACAAGAGCAAAATGAAGTTACTTCATCAAAGATGTACTTGCCTATCATCACACAAGTATGTGTGCAAGGCTTGTAAATTCTTGTCTTGTATTTCTGCTCAAAATCCAGAAGCCAACGAGGAGGATCTTCTCTTCAAATCTGTTGTGTGTTCCTAAGGAGTTCATCAGTGTAGGAAGCAAAACAGTAGCAACAGAAACACTGGGACAGCTGGCTGACTGAGAAGCCTCTCGGCCATAAACATCTCTATGTTCCCTTTTTAATTTTTCCTAACAAGCCTACAGGAAAGCTGGGGAGGGACTGTTTACAAGGGCTTGTAGTGACAGGACAAGAGGGAATGGATTAAAACTGGAAGAGGGGAGATTTAGGTGAGACATTAGGAAGAAGTATCTTTAGTGTGAGGGTGGTGAGACACTGGCACAGGTAGCCCAGGGAAGCTGTGGAAGCCCCACCCCTGGAAGTGTTGAAGGGCAGGTTGGATGGGGCTCTGAGCAACCTGGTCTAGTGGGAGGTGTCCCTGCCCATGCAGGGGGATTAGAACTAGATGATCTTTAAGGTCTCTTCCAATCCAAACCATTCCATGATTCTGTGATTTTCACTTCCATAAGTCATATTAGACTACGAGAGAACTCCCTCAGTGTTGACACAATCACAGATACATGGAGGCTGAGAGATGTTCACAAAAGCTGTGCCAGATCCTGCAGATAGATCATCAGATGTATACACTTGCTGCGCACAGGAGAGAAACCTCACCAGAGAAACCATTTCCACAACACTCTCTGCTTATCACAGTTTCCTGCCCACCCTCTTGATTTTTTGAAAAGGTCAAGCCAATAACTAACCAGTGTGTGAGTTATCTCCTCACAGAGCCTGCAATAACTGCTTTAGTAACATCTGTGTATCCTAGGACATTCCAAATCTAATTCAGACTCAGTGGAGTTAAAATGTGAATTTAGTGCTAATCACTGTCTCAAAGCTGCTTTTTCTGGTTTTATTTCAGTATTGATTGTACAAGACTCTCTCCTTTCTTCATTTTAAGGTCATATCTGAAGTGTTAGCAGATTGCCTAACAGGACTGTTGGACAGGTACGTAAGTTTGGGAACACATTTTAACTGTCCTAACTCTCAGGCTTGAGGGAAGGAGGAGAAAAGGACTAACACTGTCCACATCATAACACTTTGAAAGGCCTTCTAAGAGTTTTACAGAAATAAGGTGACTGGTGTGTGTGATGCTGTTTTGCTGCACCTCATACATTGGAACTGCTGCATCAGCTCATGCCAGTTCTCTGCTTGATCTTGTCTCAATTGCTTGCTGGGGGCAACTGATTCAGAGGAAACTTCAAGAAATCCTCAATAAGCTATTTTTAGAATCAGTAAGTGGTAGGGTTACTTCCTAACCGTGTGCTAACCCTTGGTCTCGTTTGACACACTTCTTCTCCAATGGGTGTTGAACTTGGCTGACCTTGATTACACCAGGCAACTCCATAGGGGAAGGCACTTCCAAGCTGGCAACCCAAGCTACAGGGGCAGTTTTATGGTTCTTGCTGCCAAAAGTAACACCCCTGGAAATCTTTTTTTGTCTACCCTTCCTCTAACAGAGAAGTATCATGCACGTAACACAGAAACTGGGCTTGGCCAGGTTACTCACTACACAGCAGAGACTGAGGATTACAGCACAAAACTATCACTGCAGAGCACTCAAGAGGGATTACATGGCTATCCTGCTCCTCTAAAAGACTTATGTTTAAAGCTGAATCAGCAGCAAGCTCTCCTGGAACCTTACCCTCTCCACTGGAGATTAATTTGACACACTGCAGGCTGTTAAATAATAATAAATAATAATAAACTGGAAGAAGGGAGATTTAGGTTAGACACTAGGAGGAAATTCTTTGGTGTGAGGGTGGTGAGACACTGGAACAGGTTGCCCAGGGAAGCTGTGGATGTGTTCAAGGCCAGGCTGGATGGGGCCACCTGGTCTAATGGGAGATGTCCCTGCCCATGCGGGGGGGTTGGATCTAGATGTTCTTTAGGGTCCCTTCCAACCCAAACCACTCTGTCATTCTATGATTATTTTTAAAAATCCATAAAAATTACCTTACTTGCAATTTGCATGGTGAGGCAAGTTCTTGCAGAGAAAATTATTCACAGCATGCAGCTTTCAGAGAAAAGCAGCGAGGACCTGCAGTTAAAGCTGCAGGAGCATTTTTATCCCCTAAAAAGGAGCTAGCAGAAATCCAGGACTGCCAGAAGAGCAGCAAAGAGTTGATGGGTTCAGTGTTCCGTATGCTCTGTATTGTAAGCACAGAGATCCAGGTCAAAGATCCTGTCTCTGTTTTCTCTGAATGACAAATAAGGGATGGTCCTGCAAAAGCTAAGCAATTCCCAAGCTGCCTGTAAAAGGAATATTCAAGAGGATGGATACAGCTGGATTTGTGGATGTGTCCTGGTTTCTTGTCTCTCTCCTGCCTGGCTCGCCAATAATGTGGTTTGGGCCTAACACGACAACAGAGAACCAGCCCCGTGGCTGCTCACTCAACTGCCCCCCCACCCCGGGATGGGGAGGACAAACCCAACTAGAAGCTCATGTGTTGAGACGAAGGACAAGGAGGGTTCTTCACCGATTAAGGTCCCGGGCAAAACAGACTTGGGGAAAAATAATCATTTAATTAAACACTAATCCAATGTACGCAGGACACAGACAACACCAAGAGCAGGGCTTACATACGTTACCCCACCCCTCCCTTCTTCCCGGGCCCAAGTTCCTTTGTTCCCGGTTTCTCTCCCTCCTTCCCCCCAGTGGCACAGGGGGACAGTGGATGGGGTGTCCAGTCACTTCACAGGCTGGTGGTTCCCGCTGCTCCTTCCTCCTCAGGGAGAAGGATTCCTCACAGTCCTACCCCGTTGCCCCACGGGGTCCCTCCCACGGGAGACAGTCCCTCACGAACCTCTCTGCCATGAGTCCCTCCCACGAGGTGCAGTCCCTCAGGAGCTGCTCCAGTCACGGGCTGCTCCGGGAACAGGCACCTCCCCTGCTGCAGGGGCCTCCACGGCTGTATAACCCAAGTCCACTGGCAGCAAATCCACATTCTCCCCTCCTGGCGCCCCCAGGGAACGCTCCACCACGTTCCTCCACAAATGCAGGAGGACAGCTGCCATCTCGCCATAGGCTGCAGGGAAACTTCTGCTCGGGCACCTTCTTCCCCTTCTTCCTCGTAAACCATCGGGATCTTCACCCCAGCACTGCTTCTCACCTCTCCAACTCAGGTCCCCTTTTCTTTCTACCTAAGTGCTTGCTCTGCTCACGCTTTGTATCAGTTCTTTTGTATGTTGACCGCAGAGGCGCATCTATTGTCCCTCTAATGGCTCTCCTTGGCTGGTTTTGGAGCAGGGGGAACTTCTCAGCTTCTCACAGGAGCCACTCCTGGGGCCCCTCCCCTGCTACCAAAAATCCCACCAAACCAAACCAGCCCAGGATGTTAGGTTTACAGCTGCTGAAATCTTACAGAAGGTAATGGTGCACTGTTCTAGGGATGGGTCACAATCTTTCTTAGAAACACAACCCAAAATTCTAGTAGGCAAATACACCAAACCCAGCATTTATGATTTCTGGGGGAACCTTAATTTTCAAGTGAGCAAGATGATTCTGACAGGCGAGTGGATGATGACACAACTTTTAAGGGGTGTACTGATAAAAGAGAGCGTCACATGGCACAATAAGTTAATCAACCCTTTGCATGTCCTTGTATTTCCCAGTCACCTGATCCTTCCCACTTCTTCCCAGGACATCAAATGTCTTCCCTTTCAGGATTCCCTACAATAATGGAAACCAAGAAACCCAAGTGCCTTCATCCTGCTAGCCTTCGACCCTGCAGGTGGCAGCAGCTGCTTTGGTGTCATAGCCACTATCCAGCCCACAGAATGAATCCTGTGGTAATACAAGCCAAGGACAGCTGTGGCTGGTCTTTCCTGCAGGTTCATACCAGATTGTCCATGATCAAAAATATGGAGTGCCAGACTTAGATCTTGCAGGTGCTGCCCTGGCTGCACAGCTATCTTCTGGGTTCCTGTTGATGTACACTGATGTAAGGGAGAAGAGAATTAAGTGCCTGCCTGGTTTTCCCTCCTTTCAGAGAGGCAAACAACTTCCTCGGGATCTCTATTATCTGATGCACAAATGGGCTTTCCAGGCAAGGAATGCTTTAAAAATGAGGGAAAAGAACTTATGAGTGACATACTGCCACGCATACCTTCTAGCTCTGCCTGAAGGAACTCACACTACGTCCCCATGTGCCCAGAAGCCTGGAGCCCAGATACCATAGACGCACTGCTGGGGCAACACCAAGCTGTGTGGAGCCACTCTGGGGCCAACAACGCAGGGACAAGTTGGCAAGGCTGTCCCAGTCTACACACCCAGCAGAACTTGGAGGAACTAAGCCCTTCTGAACACCAGGACAAAGGCACGTCACTAAGGCAGTAACACAGCACAGGCCTGTAAGACAGAACCTCCCAAAACCCTGACCAGAAGCTGATAAAAACCTCTTTATGGAATGCTTAAGTACCAGGACCACACATGCAACTTCTTTTTCCAAAGGCTGCAGTCTCAGAAGGTGGCAAGAAATCAAAAGATGTGACTTGCATATTTTGTGCAGGCCCATGCACTGACAGAAGTGCAAGGATGCTGTGTTTGCTGAGCTAGACAGGCTAACTACTGCAACCTTTGCAAAAAGAATTTAATACATACATTCTTTGTTAATGCAATAAGAAAAACAAAACAACACTGGAATTCTGTAGCCAGTGAAATACCACAGCAAACTAACTTCAAGCAGGTCTTGATGATTCACAGATTCTTTTCATTTCATTCAAGTACAGCTACTTTTTGAAAGACTTATTTTGAGTAAAGGCTCCTTCACACCTTGAATAACCCCATCAAATTTTGAATATAGTATTAAATTATCTGAAATACACATAATCTTAAAAAAAATCAAATCGGCACATCCCTGATACGGTATAAATTATAGGATCATAGTGGTTTGAGTTGGAAGGGACCTTAAAGATCATCTAGTTCCAACCCCCTTGCATGGGCAGGGACACCTCCCACTAGACCAGGTTGCTCAGAGCCCCATCCAACCTGCCCTTGGACACTTCCAGGGATGGGGCTTCCACAGCTTCCCTGGGCAACCTGTGCCAGTGTCTGACCACCCTCACACCAAAGAATTTTCTCCTGATCTCTAACCTAAATCTCTGTTCTTTCAGTTTAAAACCGTTACTCCTTGTCCTCTCACTACAAGCCCTTGTAACAATCTACTGAAAAAGAGATTAATTTTATTACTTGGAAACTGCAAAAAAAATAATCTGAGCCATTTTTTCCAAACATTTCTCCAAATGCTCTATAGAGGCCAATGCCAGGAAAGGACAGGGCAGCAAATGGATTTCAACTTAAGGAGTCTAAGAAAACACTTCCCTGGTGTCTTTGATGGAATTTACTTCTCTTGATGGTGTGTTCAAAATCAGGTATTCGAAAAACCAAAAATGAGCTAAATAAGATAGCAGGCAGACTGGGTCTTCAGAGCTAATAGGAACTCATTTTGGAGGTGGGCACTGAGGAAAAAAAGGCAGTTTACTTCAGCTTTTGCCACATCTACAGAAGTGAATTTCATTAGGTGCAGACCATAGAATACAATTCAAGCAAGAAAAAGGACATTCTGAGTAGCACAACATTATTCTTATGTACTGCTCTTTTATATTAATCACTAGTTATTAAGAGACTGTGACTCAAAAGTGTTGAGAAGCATCCAAACACATCATAAAAGAGAGTCCAAGGAGCCTAACATAAAAATACTGCAACAAAAACAGAACAGGAAAAAGGCAGGGAGATTATTTTCCTCTTGCCCATGCAGAAAGATAGCAATAGGACTAAGACAAGAACTACTAAGACCAATGATAGCAGCTTCTCGCTCTTGATTCCTGCTGACCTTTCACACTCTTTGAGTGTCAGAATCACGGAGAGGGCATTTTTGGCTTGCTAATGCCAGGAAGCTAAGTGTGCTAAAACAGGCTTCAACACATGGAAGATGCCATATGTACACAACAAACACTAAAAAAACCCCCAACCTCTCAACACCTAGGCCCAACAAGAATAAAGGCAGATTAAACATACATAAAAAGTAGAATTAAGGAAAAAAACCCCATTCAATTCTGTATCTTCTGAATCAAGTGCACGATTTCTCAACCTACAAGTTCTTACTGAAGAACCTTAACAGCAGTTGTCTCCATTTTCTGTCACTTCACTAATGTGACTAAACCTTCAGTGACCGTAACGTGAGCACAGACACCAGGTCACATAATGAAACCCATGTGGTTTCTCAGTCATCAGGAATCCTGAGTTCCTGTCCTCAAAAAGGACATACATGCCTCAGGGTAGTGACAGTGAGTGGGAGACAGAAGTCGACCTTGAGAACATCCAACACCTCCATTCCATGTATTAGCAAATGGGGTTTCAGGATGGGGACTGAGACTGGAAGAGTTCCATAAACCCCTGGGACCAGTCCCTTACCACCATTGCTAAGCCAGCAGCTGTGCTGAAAGAATATTCCTGCCATGCTGCTGCTGAGGACCAGGTGCCAAGCCCTCTTCGAGCTCTGCACCACTTCTGCACTGGGATTCTTAAGAGAGAACACAAACATGACTCCAAGAGATCATCAACAAATAAAAGGTCCATTTGTTTCTACAGACTCTTATTTGACAGCATCTTTGACTTTTCCTCAGACAAACGCAGACCTCTTTTCATTATTGCTGGGTTTATTTGCTTTCTTTTGCCTTGTATCAAGTTAGATTTTGAAACATGACAGGGGGGAATGCACTAATTTGCTATTTCAAAATCTAGACAAAAAGAGGCAGTCTAAATTCAGCAATGGAGATGTATACAGCTGTGTATCAAGCAGTTATCTGTTTCACTGCTCTGTTTTGGGTTTTTTCTTTAGTGCATTTCTTCTCCTCTTCAATGAACAGGTACATACACCTTTTTCACACTTTATGTGAACATAACATCTGGATCACATCAGACACACCTGTATGACAGGTAAAATGAAGTGATAAACCACAGAAACACCACCGAACTCACTGTGCCTTTAATATTCAGAGCTCTTGTTACACTGCCCTGTCAAAGCTGCTTAAATGATGAGTTACATTTCCCTGAGTTTACCCGCCCGTTCAACTATGAAGATCACCTGCACTAGGAAGGCAGCACAGAACAGACTTCCCCCTTCACTTGTACTAACAGCCACAAACTACTTGATATTTGACTCTAGCCTTGTTCTGACTTGACCACCAGCAAATGTTATAAATTCCAACTTCCATCCTGATGATGGCTCACTCTTGAATGTTACCAAAGTGCCTTCAGCTCCATGAACGAAATTTGGCCCAGACAACACATGTATTAAAAGCAGGTTCACTTATGTGAGGAACACTGAGAAGACATGAACCAGGAAGTTACTGACATACACAAGGGGCCAAGCTGCTTTGGTTTCCCAGCAGAAGAGGAGATGGTTATTTGTTTGGTTTTTGTCTTCCTTTAACATGGAGAAAGTCAGAAGCATTTTGTAAGCATTTTACCACCTGGGAGTCAGCCATTTCTGAGCCGTCAAAGCTTACATTAAAACTGTCTTCTACATTGTTAATTATCCACACTATTTATCCCAGCTCAACTATTATCTTGTGCTTTCGTTTAAGAGGTTTGCAGGGGATAGGTATTACTCTGGCATCTGCCACGCATGCAGACACTACAGAACACCTTCACTACTATGCAGTTCACCTCACAGAAAAAGTTGTCCACCTCCCAAGATTTCGCCCATGTCATCTTTCACTGTCCTCCAGGGTTGTACCTCATCATACAGTCAGACTTCTTGCAGCTTCAGAATCACCAGAGACCCAAGAGACTGGGCCTCCATTTGGGCCTGCACCATTGGAGGATGACATACAAGTGTTGTGACACAAATACAGGCCCACACTGCAGTTATAAGACTGCTTCCATTTACTTAAAGGAGAGATTAAAATATTTTCCTACCATCTTTCAGGATCCTCTTGTGTAACTCTGGACACATGATAAGCATTCCCTATACACGGCAAACTTCCCAATCATCCTCAAGGAGAGGGAGAAGCGAGTGAGGGGAGGGAGAGGTGAGTGAGGGGAGGGGGAGGTGAGTGAGGGGAGGGGGAGGTGAGTGAGGGGAGAGAGAGGGGCGAGTGAGGGGAGGGGGAGAGGGGCGAGTGAGGGGAGAGAGAGGGGCGAGTGAGGGGAGGGGGAGAGGGGCGAGTGAGGGGAGGGGGAGAGGGGCGAGTGAGGGGAGAGAGAGGGGCGAGTGAGGGGAGAGAGAGGGGCGAGTGAGGGGAGAGAGAGGGGCGAGTGAGGGGAGGGAGAGGCGAGTGAGGGGAGGGGGAGAGGCGAGTGAGGAGAGGGAGAGGCGAGTGAGGGGAGGGGGAGAGGCGAGTGAGGAGAGGGAGAGGCGAGTGAGGGGAGGGGGAGAGGCGAGTGAGGGGAGGGGGAGAGGCGAGTGAGGGGAGAGAGAGGGGCGAGTGAGGGGAGGGGGAGAGGCAAGTGAGGGGAGAGAGAGGGGCGAGTGAGGGGAGAGAGAGGGGCGAGTGAGGGGAGGGGGAGAGGCGAGTGAGGGGAGGGGGAGAGGCGAGTGAGGGGAGAGAGAGGCGAGTGAGGGGAGGGAGAGGCGAGTGAGGGGAGGGAGAGGCGAGTGAGGGGAGAGAGAGGGGCGAGTGAGGGGAGGGGGAGAGGCGAGTGAGGGGAGGGGGAGAGGCGAGTGAGGGGAGAAATGAGGGGAGAGAAGGCAGGGAGAGGGGAGAGAAAGGAGTAAGAAGGCAGAGAGAAGTGAGAAAGGGGAGAGGGTGGCGAGAGAGGAGTGAGGGGAGAGAAGGTGGGAAGAGAGAAGCCACTCAAGATTTTTCTTTCTGAATATTACATAGTCAGCATACTAAGAAAGCATACAGCATTTTTTCCACTCAGGGAACTAGCTTCTCAGGCACTGTTCTTCTAATTTCTTCAAAGGGTCATACAGAATGTAGGTACCCTAATCCTGTGGAGAAAAAAAATGAAGATTGCTGCCTATTTCCATCCAGGCTCCCCACAGAAACTAAGCCTACGCAAACACACTGCGCAGACGCGTCCATTTTTTGGTAATAAGTTTTGAGCTGTGGTGTCTATTTCCACTAAACTGACCCCACTAAGTGTCACAGATGGCAAGTTCCACAGAGTCAGCTGAGGACACTCTCTCTGTGTCCTCTACAAGCATCAGACTAGGGAGCACAGCATCTTTATTAGATATCCAATTCCTCAAGGTTGAGACATAAAAACCCGAAGAAATTCAGACCACTTCTCAAGAGGCCAATGCCACCTTTCACCATTCCTGCATGACTTCTTAGGAACACCTGAAGGCTTCCCACTGGGGCTGATCTGTTTTATCATAAAGTCAGGTTAATGAGGAATCTGGCCAAGAAATCTTTGGTGTAGGAACTCTGCATTATTCCTCCATCATCTTGTTTTCAGATGCAAACTGATGGTACGGGCAGGACTTTTGATGGAAAGAGCTGGATCAAACACGTTGAAGGGAGATGTAGAAGGGCCACATTTATCCTTTTTTGTTTAGACAAGGACACTTTGCTCCACAAGATCCACAGTTTCTTAAAAAGAGTTAAAATAGGAACAGCTGGGTTTCCCAGCTGTACTTCTGAGTTTGGGGTTCAATTCAATACCTAAACATGAGCAGGGTGAATAAACAAGTCTATTTATTCACTAATCATGTGCTCACCTTCCAAGGGTGAGAAACTGAAAATATTATTGGGGGGGGAGCATGCGTTTCTTCTTCTGGGGGCAGGGGGGGTTAAGTGAAATTAATTATCCTCTGCTTTTCTATGTGCCCATCCTTAAAAGGAAATTGGGTATAACATACTATACCACAGATCTTCATACTTGTGAGGACAAGCAACAAATTCTGCAATCTTGTACTGATCTGTGTTTCCCATAAGCAGTAATTTGAGCTTCATGTAACATACTATATAAAAATCAGTTCCTGTTTCTACATTGTTTGGCATGTATCTGGAAACAGCCGAAGGAAGAATTCAACTGCCTCTTAACCATAGTTCTCTAGTTAAGATAACCCATGTTCTGTTTCTAAAAACCAGACATACCCAAATCCTCTGAACTCACCATTTATGTTACAAAAGTAGCAGCAGTGTACCAACCAGCTGTGTTTACTTATTTTACCTGTTGACAAGTGTAGTCCTGAAAATCTTCAGTCTTTGCCTTGAAGCTCCACCACACAGGTGTACTGTCAACATGGCTAGTCAATTTGCTTCTGCTGCTATCTACACAGAATTAATTTTCCTTCCTGGAGCTACACTGCTCTGAAAAAGACCATTTTTCAACCGTGCTGGTACGCTGGTGGGAATAAATATGAGAATATTGCTGTGACAAGTGAAAAAGGCTGTTTTCCTTTTCTAAGTCATGCTATTGCTAGCTATAGCATTAAATGAGCAAAACAGTGACTCTTTTCAGTTTTGGGACACCAGAACACTGTGGGCTACTATTCTGGAGAGTGAGTGAAAACTGTGGATAATCACAGGTCTCTGAACTTCATTCCACTACTGTGATGCAGAATGCTGTCAAATCAGTACATTCATACAGCACAAGTCACCAGCTTCAGTTCTGGTAAGGACTGTTGGGGCAAGAATGCTGCTCAGACCCTCAAATGGTCCCTTGCACTGGCTGATGGCAATTATTCACCATCTAAGGTTCCCATATAGCATAAGATGAAGATTTCCTTTCAGAACAGTTTTTACTGATTACAGTATCACTAAAACACAGAGTTACTTAGAACCCAATATCCTGCCTCCCACCTCAAATCCAGTTGCTGTAAGCAAGGTAGATTACATTGTTGTCAGCTCACTGCCAGAGCATCCAAGTGCAAAGACAGCCCCCCCAAAATGTGATACTGGTCTCAAAGCCCAGGTATGCTGGAAAACAAAGAGGAAGGAAAAATACTTTCTTCCTTTTACCATAGTGTGGAAACTCTCCAGAAAGGAACCCACGTTTCTGCAGGGTTTTTTTTGCAAATGTACATTGAAGAATAGGACACTGGACATTTAAAATGTGGACAGCAGATTTCTTAAGTGCAGCAACTATAAGGAATGATGCCATATAAGGCCAAGAGAAATCAGTCACAAGGACACAAAAATACCCAGACCCATTGATCAGTGTACTGTAAGTGTATTTTTTATTTACAGAGAGGAGATGCCTAATCAGTTTTAAGGTTAGACACCTGATAAAATTCAGCTTTTTTTGGTAAAAGTATATAAATATATACATGAGACTCTAAGAAGTAAACATTAACTGTGATACTTACAGTAAACATCCACTACTATCCTTTTGCTAATAGGCATCTCAAAGCTTAAATGCTGATTTCAAGATACCCTCTATAAAATAGCTGTAATTGTACTAAAAGGGAAAAAGATCTATGCCATAAACAAGCTTTTAAGAGACTAGTAAAACGTGTTCATAATAAAGTTTGCCAGGATTAAAATACTGCTTCATCCATCCCGCTCCCCACGCAATAAAAAACAAATACCCCAAAACAGTTGCAGAAACTGCAGGAAGTATTATAAGATTCCTTTTTTCTTCTTCTTTACCTTTTCTTTTTTTTTAAATCAAAATATTTTTATTTCAGTATTTTGTCACATACTAAGGAAACTGCAAAAAATGCAGCTTTATTAAATATTATTTACTGTTATACAAAAATCTCACGTATGTGTCCATGGGGCCGAAGAGATTAGTGGTATTGCATAAGCTATCCCTTTTTCCTTACAGCTATATACCTTTTTTGGAATGCTGGAGAGACTTTAGAGAAAAGACATTGGACAGCAACTGAAGAAAGGGACTGGAAAACTATCAGCAGAACCAAGAAAACACGTGAGAGCTTCCAGGCCTCCTTGCTTGTGCTTCTGTATTTCATTTGCCTCTCTGTTGTTCTTCATGTTGGAGATGATTCAGGACATAAAGGATGACTTGATAGCAGAAAATGTACTGATCCTGCAAGGGAAAGGAAACCACAGAACAGGTGAGTGCTCGCACCAACCACCTAAGCAATTCACTCTCACCTCCACTTCACAGGTGTGCAGCACTTGATTTCAATACTATTTGTACAAATTAGATAAAACCCCCCACAAAACATAAACCCACAGTGGAGAAACACGCAGCCTCAAATAATTAATTACACGCACTCTCCTGACACTAAAGATGCATTTTTACATGGGACATTTATCCTCCTTTCACACCAAAACCACCTCAAGAAGAGTTAAGTGCTTTCCAGAAGCAGAAATGATGACAGCAAGGGAATTTCAAGGTCTTGGATCAATCCCAGCTAATACAGAACTCAGATGACAGCACAACTTCTTCATCTCAGTGGTACAGGTGTGGGGGCTCATGCATGTTTTGGGGTGTGAGGTGGGGCTGATCCTTTTGTGGTGTGATTTTAGTTTTTTGGGTGGCTTATTGTTATGGCTTCTTTTAAACGATGTTTTGACAATTCCTTCACATTCAAAGAAAAAGGGCAGAATTTAACAAGACTTTGAAATGCCCATCTCTAAGGTAATTATCTCTATCTAGATTACTCCTAAAACATTTATAGGGTAGTCAGGGTTGGAAGGGACCTCTGGAGATCAGAGTCCAATGCCGCTGCTAGAGCAGTATCACCTAGAGCAGATCACACAGGAACGTGTCCAGGCAGGTTTGGAATGCCTCCAGGGATGGAGACTCCACAACCTCTCTGGGCAGCCTGTTCCAGTGCTCTGGTACCCTCAGAGTAACCAAGTTTCTCCTTATGTTTAACTTGAACCTCCTGTGCTCCAGCCTGTGCCCATGCTCCAGCTTGTGCACATTTAACTTCTGCTTGAACATCTCCTCAAAGGAGATTCCAAGACATCTTTGGTAATACCAGTGATTCATACCAGCTACAGTTAAGCCTTCTCTTCATTTTACAATGCAATTTTTAGTCAAAAAAGCTCAGCTGATTTCCTCTACAACACATGCTTTTGAAGAAGAAAACTCTGTGGTTTTTTTTAAATCATTAAAAAAACCAGATAAAACAGCCCATCACGTTACACACTGCACGCATTTGTAACTGTTAAACACATACTGCTACTCACTGGTGTGCATCTAATTTAATTCTCACAACACGAGTGCTGCATTAGAGGGCACAGAGACAATCACTGTGTGCATCAAAGTTTCCTGGCACATCAGAGCCAGAATTCCAGTGTCCTTCCTTTAGTGTATCCCTGGGGAAGCCAGACTCACCTCTGTCTGAACCATCCCATGTCTCTGCAGACGCATGGTGCGCACCAGGTCCGAGATGTCAAACTACCAAAACAAACAGCAAGTTAAACATCCAGAACACAGACACGTGTGTACATAGGAAACATGTTCAGCAACAAACCAAAGAATCCAACTGGGGACATTAAGAGTTTAGCAGTGAAACAAATAACAATACACTATTGCCTATACATGTCTGGTAGACAACCAGCACATGCTGGCTCTGGTCAACATGGATGTGGCCTCCTACATCAGACACCTTCCTCTTGTTTTCTTGCTCTGTGCACAAGCTCTCTTGCTTACTCTTACTGGGAGCTGAATGTGCAGAAAATAGAGCCCCTTGGTCTAACTTAACAAAAAAGCTTTTCTGTTCCTCAGGTCTATAAAGTTTTAGACATGTAGTGGGTGCTTAGAAACCCCACTAAGCATGTCCCTAAGCATGACATAGCTCATCTTCCCTACAAATTAACAAAAAGATTTGCCACATCAGGCCGTGGAAGGACATCAACATAAGGAAGCTATCACTCTCCTGTGGGCCACCCTAGAAAGCATATCCTTGGTTGTGCTGGGAAAGTTAATTTACATGCCCTCACCTCCAGCTGAGATGTCTGCACACTAAGTTTTTGATTCCATTACCTAAACAGATAATCTGGTTGGCTTCTAGCTGCCCTCCAACAGTTCATGGAGCTCTGACCAACAGAGTGCCACAACTCGGAGCCTTAATGCCACTCAACAGGCTAGTTCCAGTGAGCATATCCAGGTAGGGCAAGACAGGAGGTTTTAACTTCTCCTTCAGTTGTCTGAGTGATCATGGCAACACGCTGTTGTTCGCAAGTCTGCTACGGCAGGACATGTCGTTGAAATGAACATCTCAAGTAGCACCTAACAATGTTGGATTGCTGAGGTGTCAACAAACAGGGCACTTAACAAGATTCCCTGAGCTAACCCAAGAACCAGTTACAGCTCTTCCTCCCACCCCTGATCATCAACACAGAAATATTTCATAGGTACTGCTGTTTTACACCCTGATTTATGTTACATTAAGACACAGCCACCATGCTACTCTCAAAACAACTGAAAAGATCCAGTGGAACATATTTCCTGCAAGTCAAAAGCCCAGCTTAGCCCACCCTCTTGGGTACTCACATCAAGGTCTCTGCTGATTAACCCTAGGACAACGTCTATACAAATGAGGGTCCCCGATCGTCCAATGCCAGCACTGCAGTGAGTTATGATGGGTCCTGACTTGTGGACATGGCGCATGTAGGAGATAAAAGTAAGCAGGTCCTGGGGCTGAGAAGGAGTGTCATGGTCAGGCCAGGCGATGAAGTTGAGATGGGAAATGTGCCGTACTTCACCTGTCTGGGGTTTAAAGTCAGTAACAAGAAAATGTAACACATGGCAAGAATAGAAAGACAAAAGATAAGTTCCCAAAGGGAACAGTCTCAGAAGAGTGGGACTTGCCCAAGGAAGGTGTTCTGTAATTCAATAGAAGAAGAGAAACAAGGAGCTAAGCTGAAAATGATGAGCAAGTAATTGAATAGTGGAAGGCTCACTGTGCAGACTGAGCTGATCACACTGAGGAAGGAACCAGACAGACTGAATTATTAGCCAATTTCATATCCCTATGTATGTTTCTGTGGCCAAAGGCACCTCGGGAGCTCCTCAGCACAATGAAATAGTCTCCTGGCCCAACTGCCTTCCAAGTTCCCAGAGTAACACAAGCTGCAACAAGGATGAGTTGCCCAGTAACGACCACTGGGCAAAGAGGAGAAGCCCCAGGTTACCTCTTGATGTAGACATTGTGATTTAAAGCAGGCAAGCCAGAAGTACAAGGATAAAAATGCCAACACTCAGTAAAAAAACAATCAGCATGCAGAACAAGATTTACTTACCTGAATCTCTTCTAGCTTCAGCACTCTAATGATAAAGCCCTTCAGCTGCTGGAGTTTGACAAGAGCAAGCCTTAGTCGGTCATTTATCATGGTGGTTTTATTGAGTACATCTGGCCAGTAACGCTGACATTTTATTTTCTCTCCTTCAATCTCCTGAGTCATCATGGCAATCACAGTGCAGTTTTGCTCCCAAACCATCTGCCAGAAATCTGCCACAGTAGTAGGGAGAGGACCTTGACAAGCAATGTACACGAACTCTTCATTCCCCACTGGCATGCGAATGAAGCTGGCGTTGATGTATCCACCTTCAATCCCAAGAGGTACTCTAGTGGTGTCATCTGCAATCCCCACACAACAGCAACACCCCAGTGTTAAGCGTGCACGCCATCAGACCTTCACACACAGATGCTGAGCCTTATACACTCACGTAGTACTTATCTCCACAGGTGCTTCCAGATCTTATTTAAAAAAAACCAATAAACCACCACAATACTTGCTTCAGAATACTACTCAGTATTTCTCTTTGAATAAAGAAAAAGATGGCTAGGGGAGAAATCAGCAGACAGGGAGGATACATGATTTGAACTGCAGCACCTCTGAAACTGATGCTGAATATTTCTCACTCAGAACTGACCCTTCCCACTTCTCCTCCATACACCTCCCACCTAACAAAGAGAATTCTGTTGCAGAAAATCTACTGTCAGGAGTTGACATGTCCGCTTTTCCAATTTTACATGGGTACAACTGAAAAAATCTCCTCTGGCTCCGTTTGTGTGTATCATTTAAGACAGAGGACCTGCTGAAACAACTGAAGCATCTGTGAACACCCACCCCTACCTACTACAGTAGTCTACTGTTCACTGACCCTAAACTGCTTTATAAATGCTGGCTTTCAATGTATAGAAAATGAATGGGATTTCCCCTCCCCCCCCTTACACAGTAGCAGAAATAGGGCTGGGAATTAAACCATCCCACTTCTGATCCAACACATCTGACCATACAGGTGGTGACCAAATATCAACAGTGAACTTCAGATTAACTAGGACTTACAAGGAAGTATGTTTTTATATCTGTTCTTTTTCCTATTCTCCTTTGCTTGTCCAATCAAACACTGATCCAAAGGTTTTAACTCCTGAAGGTTCTGGAAAGAAGCAATTATATGTGCATTAGAAAGTGCTGAATTGGTTCAAAGCAGCTCTGTAAACAAGTCTTTAACAGACACAATCATTTAAAAAAAATTCTAATGCTGATATGCAAAATAATTTAGTCACAGGAAGAAATCTAACTTCACCTAGCTAAGAAAATGAAACAAAATCAAAAAGCTTATTGTCCAGGAAGTATTTTATCTCGTTTTCCCAAAAGAAGAGATTGTGTAACATGGTTGACCAAGGACTTTGGAAAGGAAGTTTTAACATTTTGCAGCCAGATTTTGCAGCCTTTATTTACCTTGTCCATGCCTGTTAGCCTCATATTCACTTGGCGATTTACCAAAAGTAAGAAAAACGTAAACACACTTTTGAACTGAATTCCTGGTTCAAATTCATCCTATCTCTCAGCAGCTACTGGGGGGATGGGAGAGAAGCCTTTGGTAAAAGAAGTCTCTCATCCCTTCAGCAAATTAAAGAGCTGTGGTATTTAAGGCAGTGATGAGCCAGTCATTCTATTTAGAAGTGTTTCATTCTAGAAAAATAAGAAAAAAAAACCAACTTCACAGGACCACTAGATACTCACTTCAATCTCTTTAGAAGGGACTCCCTGTTCCAGCAGTCCCCGCAACATCCTGATCACTGACTTCAGTTTGGCTCCTGAATACTTGCTTCCAGGGAGCACATTCACAGTGGGGAGTGCAGAGATCTCTTCATTTGTCACTAAAGGCAAATCTAGCAGAAGAACAAGATTGATGGATATAAATATAAACAAACAAAGAAAACTAGGGAACCAGAAACTGGAGTGCAATGTTGGATTTCCTTGCTGCTGTTTGCTACTGTATTACCTGTTCTCTCCAGAATTCCTCCGTACACCAGAAAATACACAGATGACCTCTCAGTTTGACAGGCAAAACCAAATTAACTAACAAAACCAGCATGATGCAAAATCAGCTTTGATGAATCCAGGAACAAAAGGGAGTATTTTCCTGAACTTCCAATAAATACATTTAAAATGTATTGGAAGTTTGTGTCTCAGGGTTAAGTTCTTCACACAATAACCTACAAAACTGATCAGTGCACACAGGGGTGAATTCAGAGCTCTTCACTTAAACATCACAGGGTATGACTTCAATTTTAGCATTCATACTCAACATGTCCTTCAAGTGGTAATGTGATACATGTTTTTTTTCCTCCAGTAAAGCTTGCTTTTCATTAGACCCTCAGTGTTTCTTTGAAGCACAGCAAAATTAATAAACCAAGAGGCTCTCTGGTGTCGCAATTAAAAGTCTTCCATCAACTGACATAGTCTAAAGGTTTACACAGACCATCCTTTTTCTTTTAATGAACGCAGACAAAAGGCTGCTGTATGTGAATTTCAGGAACTGACATTTCTAATGCTATCTCAGGAAGTGAAGACTAGATTCTGCCAAGAGCATCACATGGAGAAGCGTTCCACTCCGCCGTTGAGCGGCAATGGAAGAATGAGAGTGATGATAGTGGTGTCAGAGGGGACAGGCCAGCATGACCCAGGGAAGGGGGTGCTTGCTGAGCTTATCTTGGTGTGAATGCCTGTAGCCACAGGAGATGGCTATCACAGGTAGCAGAGAACAATGAGTAGTTACACTTAGTGGGAAGGACGCCCTTCTCACAAAAGAACTCATCAGACAGGCCTGTAGATGGTAATATCGGTGTGCTTGAGAGATAAGATGAATTTGCATTTTTGCTGCATAAAAGAAACTCTGCATTATGAGGAAGGTGTGCTGGAAAGCTGCCCAGTAGAAAAGAACCTAGGGGTGCTGGTTGACAGCTGGCTAAACATGAGCCAGCAGTGTGCCCAGGTGGCCAAGAGGGCCAACAGCATCCTGGCCTGCATCAGGAATAGTGTGACCAGCAGGAGTAGGGATGTGATTCTCCCCCTGTACTGGGCACTGGGGAGGCCAAACCTTGAGTCCTGTGATCAGTTCTGGGCCCCTCACTACAAGGACACTGAGGGGCTGGAGCATGTCCAGAGGAGAGCTACCAAGCTGGTGAAGGGTCTGGAGAACAAGTCTTATGAGCAGGGGCTGAGGGAGCCGGGGTGTTTAGTTTATAGAGGAGGCTGAGAGGAGACCTCATTGTTCTCTAAAACTACCTGAAAGGAGGCTGTAGGGAGGTGGGCGTTGGCCTCTTCTTCCAAGTAAATAACGACAGAACCAGAGGAAATGGCCTGAACCTGCATCAGGGGAGGTTTAGATTGGATGTTAGGAAGAATTTCTACACTGAAAGAGTGGTCAGGCACTGGAACAGCCTGCCCAGGGAGGTGGTGGAGTCACCATCCATGGAGGTGTCCAAAAGCCGTGTAAATTTGGTACTTAAGGGCATGCTCTAGTGGGCATGGTGTTTTTTTTCTGGGTTCATGGTTGGACTCAGTGACCTCTGAGGTCTTTTCCAACCACAACGATTCTGTGATTTGTTGGAGTCCACCGAGCACTCAGCTGTGGACAACCCTGCAATAATCAACATCTCTTTCCTAAACATAGTCTATTTATCTGCATTTCAGGAGCTGACAGTAACAATATGAAAAAATATTGCTCAATGGAGTGGCCAGTATGTGCAGCATGTAATGTATTCATCTGATAGTAGACAAACACCTATACAGTGACAGCTTTTGTCAGATAGATAAATACTATGGAAGAAAGCATCTCAACTAGTTTCAGCTCTACTACAGCTGCAGTTATAGCAATATTTGCTAATATTTGTTATTACAAACTCACACATTTAGGACACAAAGCTGTAAAGATCTTTTCCAGTGGGCTCCTGAGCTATTAGACTTCCCATTAGACTTGTCATGACACCCTCAAAACATAGCCAGGACATTTTAAAATTCACTTCTGACATTTTGTCTGTTTAATGTGATCTTTAGTTTACAAACTGCTTATTTGTTCAAGTTCTTGCCTTTATTTACACGTTCCTGGCTGATTGATTCAATCGGCAGTTCATCGCTTCCCCACGTGATTTCGTCTTCATCTCCTTGGCTCAAGGGAGGTTGTGGAGATCTATAAAGAGGACAATGTATGAAAGTTAAGAAAGAACATCTAGAAATAACCAATGTATCTGCAATCTAAAAAAAAAAATTTAAAAAATTAAAACATTTCTACAGAAACTCATTTATTGCTACAACTATTTTTGGACTGGATCCATATGAGTAACCTCCAAAAAACACCAGGGACATGAAGAAAGTAAAGGTGGAAAAAGCCAGAAAGACATCAATCTAGTAACAACAATCATCCTAGTAACAACAATCATCCTAGTAACAACAATCATCGCAGCTACTTTTCCAAGGCTAAACAGTCACATAACATCCAGTGTCAGATTTGTACCATTCACATAATTCACTGTTTTCCACTGCAAGTTTTCTAGCTTTGTTGAAGAGGGTGAGAAAAGCATTAAGTATTTTAGGTCATGATCTTTCTGTTTGTGCCCAGACTCAACCCAAAACTTCCCAGGAACTCAATCAAAACACCAGCTTCACACAGACTAAGGACTAAAATAATTTCACACCAAAAAACAATCTTGGCCACTTCCAAGATTCAAGATAGCTCAAAGGGACAGCTAGTAACCTAACCAGACATATCCTGAGTTTTTCATGTCCAAAAAAAAGAGCCCCAAGCACCCAGATGGGAACAGAAGACCAGTGAAACTATACAGTTTAGTTTCTGTGCTCTAAAGGCAGGAGGAGTAACATTAATGAGGCTTGTAAGGATTCAAACTGAAGACAGTATTGTTTGAACCTCTTCTTCTCATGCAAGTACCAAACTGAGAGTACAAAGCAAAAAATTAGGTTATTTGGAGCCATGTGAACACAGCCCAGTTACCTCTTACAACCGCGTATCAAAGGAATAAATAAAACAGGGCACAGTAAACCACATCAAGCTGACTAGTATTCAGACAAATTAGAACCATCCAGGTCCCTCTACATGGCCTCCCTTCCTTCCAGCATGTTGACTTCACCACACACTTTGGTGTCATCAGCAAACTTGAGGAGGGTGCCCTCAGCTCCACTGTCCATGTCCCCAGCAAAGATGTTGAACAGCACCTGTCCAAGTACTGACCCCTGGGGAACACCACTCATCACAGGTCTCCATCTGGACACTGAGCCATTAATCAGCACTCGTGGAGTGTGACCATCCAGCCAGTTCCTTACTCAACGACTGGTCCATCCATTGAATCTCTATCATTCCAGTATTGATACCAGGATGTTGTGCAGGACAGTGTCAAAACTTTGCACAGGTCCAGACAGATGACGTCGGTCGCTCTCCCCTTGTCCACCGATGCTGTGACCCCATACGTAAAAGGCCCCCAAGTTAGTCAAGCAGGATCTGCCCTTGGTGAAGCCATGTTGACTGTCACCCATCACCCCTTTGTTTTCCACGTGCCTTAGCAGAGTCTTCAGGAAGATCTGCTCCATGATCTTGCTGGGCACAGAGATGAGACTGACTGGCCTGTAGTTCCCTGGGTCTTCTTTTTCCCTTTTTGAAAATGGGGGTTATGGTTCCCCTTTTTCAGTCAGTGGGAACTTCAACAGACTGTCAAGACTTTCCAAATATGATGGACAGAGGCTTTGCAACTTCACTGGCCTGTTCCTTCAGGACCTGTGGATGATCCTGTCAGGTCCCATGGACTTGTGCACCTTCACGTGGTCTTTAACCTGCTCTTTTCCTACAATGGGGGATCTTCCTTTTCCCAATCCCTGCCTTTCCCTTCTCTAACTGGGATTATGTGACCAGAGCCTTTGCTGGTGAAGACTGAAGCAAAATAGTCCCTGAGTACCTCAGCCTTCTCTATGTCTTGCATGGCCAGGTATCCAGTTTCCTTCTGAAGTGGGCCCACATTTTCCATCATCTTCCTCTTATTGCTGACATACCTGTAGCAACTTTTCCTGGTTGCCCGTAACATCCCTGGCCAGATCCAGTTCTTTCTGTCATCCCTCTAGACAGAGAACAATTTAACAAGACATTGCACACATATTTTATTTGGTTTGGTTTGGTTTGGGGGTGGTGTGGGGTTTTGTTTGTTTGGGTTTTCTTTCTCCCCCTTTCTCATTATAACAAAGCCCTCTTCAGATTTTCAGACTTCACAGGTTGGCTTTCAAGCAACACTAGAAATGAAATCTTACCTTTCTGGTGTAGCTTTTACTTCACAATAGTCTTCACAACCATTTACATGTGTTGGCTAGTGAAAGAAATATTTCAAAACATATTAGAGGACAGAGTTATAACACTCACCCACTGTACATTTTAAACAATTAACAGCTACACCCACTATTTCTGAAGGGTACTAAGTTCAAAGCAGCATGTAATGACACACTTTCCTCTTTCAGACATCTCATTAACCAAAAATAACAGAGGACGAGAACCCTGAGCACCTGGTGCCAAGAAGCTATCTTAAAATAACGCCTGACTCACAGCAGCAGGAGAGGCATCTACACGTGCTTCAGTTGACTTGTTTCTAACACTTAAAAACTCTTTATGAGGTAAGTTTGAGAGTGAAAACTTGTGTCTCCTGTCAAGCCACCGTTCCTACAGAGCACAGAACAGGGCTGACCTCTGAATGACAGGTACTCCTACATATATGCCTTGCTGAACAGATGATGAAGACTCAGCAGAGAGGAAGGCATTTCAATCCTCCTTCCAAGAAAAACTCTCCAAAACCATTTTTACTTATGAGGCCAGCTTGCAGGTTTCCACTGCCACACTCAGGATTTTACTTGTAGATCTCCTAGAGCACAGTGACACAGAGCCAGGTTCCTGCTTTGACTACCAGCTCTAACAATTGGAGAGAAAGCTGCACAAGACAGGGATATATGGTGGACAGACAGAGTTCTGCTGATCTGCAATGTGAGACAAAACCCAGGCATCTAGTGACTGATGTAAAACAGGCCATGCAATCATCTAGGGTAAACCACATATCAAGTTATTTGAGTTAATGAACATATCCTAGCAAAAAGGAGGAGGAAAAGCCCCCTCAAATTTACATTTTGGACAGTTAAGGCTACACAGCATTCATTGTGACTGCTTCCCTTATTTGAGGAGAAATCAAGGAAATCTTTTAGATTAAATGCCTGAAGTAACAATAACAAGATGGTTTATTGTCACTCTTGTTGCGAAAAAAGCTGTTGGGCAGTGTAAAATAACTCTATGGTTTGTTATATTCTGATATAGTTAATTTATGACAGAATAATCATAGACTGTTTCAAAAATGTTTGTACACCATTTACAGCTACTACTGACAAAGATGTTTTCATATAAAAGACATGTAAAGCTATTTTCAAAAGTTCTGTGCCAATAAGGAAAATAATACAGTGCAAGAGCATCTGAGTAAATAAAATCCACAGACAAATGTCTGCCAGCTTCTTGCCAGCCCACCTCTGAAAAATCCTCAGGTAAAGATGACCCATCACAGTCTGTGTCTTCAGACTTCTCTTCTGTCAGCTTTCCATTCATCTCTACTGGAACAGGAAATCAAGAGATCCAGCATGAGCACCCCAAAAGATGCCCAGGAGTCACCTTCTCCTAGGTGCCAGAATAACCAAGAAACCTCTTCAGTCCCTTTGCTTCCAGTGTGTCGGAAATGAGGCCTTACTGTTTAGGATAATCAGACTTCAGGCTTCTTTCTTTTTTACCTGGAACCACTGTCATGACATGTGAGGCTGTCTGCAGAGCTAACAGAGTACCTGTGCCACATGGATGGAGAAACTAGTGCTAGGATGTGATCAGATTCCCACACCAATAGTGTTTCTGCAATTCCGTTCCATTTAGACCAGCAGGTCTAAAGCAAAATTCTACTTGCTCTTTGTATTAACAAGACCTAGTTAAGATGTGCTGGATAAAATCTGACTTGGATCTGTCTGCTAAAGCAGTTCCCTGCTGCTCTATCTTATGGATTCAATTCATCTTGAGTGGCAAAGGCCAGATCCTAGCTACAAGAAATTGGAAGTACTGGAGTTTCAAGGCTATTCCTCAGCTGAGGTCCTGGCACAGCCAGAATGCCAGTGTTCCCTGATTTCTAATGTAATGACCAATGACAATAACCCAATCAACTTGAAGAGCAGCAAAAGAGCTGAAATTATTATTACTTTTGGAAAGTATACTTTGAATTCTAGAAGGTACCTCTACAGGAGTACCAAGCATCTTGCTTGAACTTTTGGAGCAGACTGTGACACCACAAAGGAATTACAAATCCTACTCCACGCTAAATTTCAGTTTCTAACAGCTGGAGTTGAGGAGATAGAATGAAGGAAAAGAGGGGTGTACAGAGAGGCAGGTACTGGAAAAAAAAAACACCTTTTTCTGAACGAGACAAAGGAGGTTGGCAAATAGCTTGGTTTTGAGGGATCTCAACACATTTCCAAGTGGTGCAATCCATGAAATGTTGAAAAGCTTCAGCATTTCAACAAGACTTGTAGCTGTCAAAACCAGGTACCCAAACATCATGAATTCCACTCAAGAGACAATTCCAGAGTGGGATTAATTTTTCCAGATTACTTAAAGCAAGATCCAGATTTATCAAACTACAACTTGACTTATTAAATTGCATCTGAAGTTCACCAGAATCAGCAACCATTTGACTGTGTTCTACTTGGGAAACTTTCAGTTGACACATCGAGTCCATGTCAACTCTCCCTCTTGCCAAATCAGTTCCTTACTTGGCACCTTGTCTCGAGAAGCATCTTGCTGTTAATGATAAGCTTTTTTAATGGCTCATGTTACCTGGCAGGTAATCTTCTGATGTGGCCTTCTTGAGATGTAGAAGACTCTGAGCCTCCAAAGTTGCATTATTACAGTTTAAGAGGTTCTGGGCTTCTTCATCTACGACATCCAACAGATACTGGACAACTTCATTGTGATCATCCTCATCATAATATTCATCATGTTGAACCTCTGTTTCTAAAGAGAAATGGTATAAAATGACAAGTTTTCCCAATAGAGAATGTTTTGAGGGGAAAAAAAAAAATCCTGAAAGGGGCAGACACCATGGCACTATTTCTAGCTGTTATCATGGCTTTCCTTGATTTCTCCCTAACACAGAATCCAATTTCCACAAATCTGCTTCCAGCATCAACTAATTCATCTAAAGCAGAGCACACAACTTGGAGATGATCTTCTAAAACTGCCTAACGTGGACTTCTTTCAGCCTATTCAACAATGCCTTAATTCTCTTGTGCACCAAAGACTGAAGAGGGCTGTACCCCATTTCACCTCCTCTTACCTGGGTTGTCACCGTGCGTAGAAAAATCTGACATCTGATTGCTCAAGCCAAGGGAAGGTTTATCTCCAGATCCTGAGAGATTCATTAGTCCTTTTGTGTGATGGATATTGTTGGCTGTATTTGCCTGAGAAGGTTCTAGGATGCCATTGCCATTTATCTAAGAAAGCAAAGAACAGTTCAACTGAACTCCCGAAGAGTCTGGCAGTTGGTTGAAGCAGCAAGCAGCCCTTCAAGTTCACCATTCTGCTTAGCAAGAAATAAAAAACTTTACTCATACTGTATTCTTATCTGAGACAGCTGGGGGATGGGTGAGCAGCTTTTAGGTGTGGCAGAAGTTTAATGTGAAAAGAGGAAACTCAAAAATGTTAAAGCAACTCAGAAAAAAAACCACCCAACACATGGAGATGAAGATTCAACTACTACAAGAGAACACAGAGCAGTACTTAATATTCATAATCTCTGTGATAAGCTTCAATACTTTTGATCCCAAAACACACCATTTCACAGAAAAAATTAAGGGGGAAAAAAGAAAGAAAACCATCTAGTGCACATAGCATGCAAGCATCTCCAGAAACAGAACAGAATGGAATGTTCTGCATCGTTGCCTCGCATTCTTTCTGTAACACCATTTGTCTTCTGATAAAGCAGTCCCAAAGAAGACAAATTAAAAAAACCTGCATATTTATTATGGTCACTGCTTAGTCACTTAATCAACTGACACCAGTGGATTTGAGTACTTTGATTATGCAGATGACTTCATTTTTTCATTTTTAAAATGTGTGCAAAGTAGATCCTTCTCTCTGGTTAATGACAACAGGCACAACAGAGCAGTATTTACCTTGGGGCCATCATCATCAGTTGCCTTTTCTGTTTTACTGCAGGGATCACCACAGCAACAGCCTAAAGAAAAATGGGAAAACCAACAGCTTCATAGCAACTTTTTCACAGGAATTAAATTATAGTCCTCATCAATCATTTTCATAGAAGTAACAAGGTGTTTCCTATTATGTTCTGAAATGAACAATGTTTCTGCCTGCCTGGTTACTGGGCATTGTCAAACTTTGGCCTAGGCTTTATTCTGACTTTTTGAATGTTATGCTCGATGGGTTCAGAAAGCACCAATGTTAAGGCAAGTAAACAACAAAGAGAAATGTTGATAAATAGCTTAACCACATACAGTGGAAACACAGACCTTTGGGAAAGGGGGCATGACTCCCTTTCCCTGGAAATATACAAAACACAACCCTGAAATCATCTGCCACTAACTTCTTTTCTTTTTTTTTCTTTTTTTTCTTTTTTTTTTTTTTTTTATCATCTGACATCTCAGTCCTTGTTCAAAGGCACCTTTACCTTCTTGGTGAAGAAGAGAGTGGTAGTATGATACCAGAGACCACCACCTATCCTAGACATCCCACTACTAGTAAAATAAAGGAGACCAAGTGGAACCAGTAGATGCTATATACCTAGTGAAATTCTGGATTTCATATTCATTACACTTTTACAAAGGAAGCTGCAGATGAAGTAAGTGAAAGCTAAGAGCAACCTTCTATCTTGTCATGAGCAGAAGCATGTACACATCTAGAGGAAGGGAGTTTTAAGTGGAGGCTTCCAAGATTTGGTTCCAGGGCTTGTTCCTAATTAATATCTTCAGTAAGTTTTTTGAAATAAAACGTGTAGCATACTTGGAAAATATGTGAGCAACAATAAACTGTAAGAGTTTTAGTGATTTCATGAGGCAAGACCAATAATGTTATCTTAATACACTAAAAGGAAGCATGACTGACAAGACTATGATGAATAGACAAATTCCAAGTGTCACATTTCAAAGGAAAAAGCAAAGAAAACATTTCAAAGAAAAAAATCTGCCTGGTCAGATGAAACAACTCTTATCATTACTATCATTATCAGAGTTGGGGCTGTTCAGCCTGGAGAAGAGAAGGTTCTGAGGAGACTTTATAGTGGCCTTCAGGTACCTGAAGGGGCTACAGAAAAGCTGTGGAGGGACTTCTGACAAGGGCTTGTAGAGATAGGATAAGAGGAAATGGTTTTAAACTGGGAGAGGGGAGATTTAGTTCAGACATTAGGAGGAAATTGTTGAGTGTGAGGGTGGTGAGACACTGGCCCAGGTTGCCCAGGGAAGCTGTGGCTGCCCCATCCCTGGAGGTGTTCAAGGGCAGGTTGGATGGGGCTCTGAGCAACCTGGTCTAGTGGGAGGTGTCCCTGCCCATTGAGGGGGGTTAGATCTAGATGATCTTTAAGGCCCTTTTCAACCCAAACCATTCTGTGATTCTATGATTAACAACAACAATGTGATGATAACCAGTTGATTCAGTTTAACTCTGTGAAAGACTTTGGCTAGATATTACAGAAAACTTCTAAACTACAAGAGAAATGGAATCATAAAGAGACTATTATTGAATCTCTTTCCATGGCACTTTTAGAAGAAAGATCAAGCAAGGACCTGCTTGTAAGTAGAGTTCTAGTGCAGCCACTGGACTAGGATGGTATCTTAAGGCCCAGACCAATTCCTTCATTTTTATAAACAAATGCATTTCACCTGCAAGAAGTAAGTAACCAAATCTTACCATTAGCTTTCACTGGCCATGGATCTGAGCTATTGGGGCTTTTGGATTTTGGAATCACTGCATGACCATCTCTATGGAAAGAAATGTTTACACAAGTTGTAATAATCATAAAAAAGATATTAATATAAATATGTACTATCAAGAGAAAATGCTGATCATGCTGATCTATTACAGCAGTTTTGGAATATGTAAAACATTGAATAAGTGAGATTATGCACTGGTAGTTACATTAGTTCCTACTTCAGGGGACACTGAAGAGTTTGTTAGAGCTGGAGTTCCTTTCTAGATTCTGGCAAAAAAGATTCAGCCTTGCAGCCTCAAGATTTTGCAACTCCTTCCCCTCCTGGGATAAACCAGAGTGTGGGAAGGAGAAAGGGAGAGAGGAAGCAAAGAACAGCAGGCATGGCTGGAGGACTGAAAAAATTAAGTAAGTGTTTCAGTCCCAGGTAAATATTAACACAGAGTAATCTGGGGAGTTTTTTCAGACTGCTATATTGTCATAAAAGAAGCAGCAGGGATGAGTGAAATGAGAGTGGCACACTAGGCTCTGTGCCATAGGGTTTTGGCACTCACCAGTGTGCTGGGACATCCATGTGACAGCACAACTATTTAAGCACGAACCAACATTTTTATCTCCTTTTTATGATTACAGAACCCTCAGCAGCAATTTTAAGAAAAAAGGAGTGATTGTATTAAAGTAACCTGTGTCCTGTTTTGAACACGGTCTTTTGAACACTTGCACTTCCTAGCTGGACACAGCTTTGTCTTCCCAAGAAACATAAAGCACAGCAAGTACTGGGTACCCTTCTGCTCCACTGAACCACAACAACTGCACACACACAGACCTTTTTTTGTGGTGTCAGTCCTCAACAACATGCCCCCTTGTGCCCCTCTGCTGAATTAGTTGTCATACCAGGAACATTATTTACCCATGTATTCATACAATCACGTGAGAAAAACAAAAAGTCCAGAGAAGCATTTGCTTCCAAGACATACCTGGTGGCTTTGAGCACCACTTTTGGGAGGTGTGTTTCCAGCATTCTTTTGGCTTCTTTCAGAGTCATTCCCTGCGTGCTTACTCCATTAATGTAATGGATAATATCTAGTGCATGGAGACTCTCCTCTCTGGCAGCAACTGATCTGGGGAGAATGTCACTAATATACACAACTTGGTACAGGCTGTCGTGACCTCCTGATAACAACAAACCTTTGGGGGGAAAAAAAGGGGGGGGGGAAAGAAAAATCAGGTTATTTTTTTGTAACTGAAGGGGAAAACGTTACTTTAGAGCAAAAAAACAGTGTATTTCTGTGTTACCTAGCTCCTCCTTATGGCACGTTAGTGTAATGTCAGGCAGTAAATGAGGCAACACTGGCATCTTAGGTAGCTCCAAAACACGGCCTAGCACTAAGCTGACAGTCTTGGGGGCAGCGCGGAGGAAGCTGACTGCATCGGTGTGACTCATGTTAGTGACATCGATATCATTAACCTGGGAAAAGAAAAGCAACAGACATCTCCTGGTTAGGTTCCAAGTAAAACAGTCAGCATTACTGCAGGAACATGGATTACTCTCTTCCTATTGCTGACATTTGTCATTAAAGGACAAAAGGATAGATGCTTTATCGACAAGAGTTCATCGTATTTACCCAAGGAGACAGAACACATAAGTGTAACTCAACTTTCACAAGTGAAGAAACCAGTATACAGTCCAAATGTTGAAATATTGAACAATCTGAAGAAGTATATGGAGGGGGCCTTCAGGAAAGCTGGGGAGGGATTGTTCAGAAGGGTGTGTAGCAATAAGATGAAGGCCTTAAACTAGAGCAGGGTAGATTTAGGTTGGATATCAGGAAGAAGTTCTTTACTCTGAGGGTGGTGGATCACTGAACAGGTTGCCCAGAGGGGTGGTAGAGGCCCCAACCCTGGAGACATTCAAAGCCAGGCTTGACGAGGCTCTGAGCAACCTGATCTAGTCAAAAAGATCCCTGTGCACTGCAGGGGGGCTGGACTAGATGGCCTTTAAAGGTCCCTTCCAACCCCACACATTCTATGATTCTATGGTATTATTTTACTGTTCCTATTTTTAAAACTGCAATGCTCTAACTGCAGAGGCCAACACCTGAAAGTCTGACTAACAACCTAATCTAATTCAACTTGTATTTTCCTAACTTAAGGTTGAATAGTATTCAGCAGTGCTTGAGTGTCCTGACCCAGCAATGATTCATACACCTACTCCTGTGTGATGCTCTTCATCACTATTGCTCACAGGCCCTGGAAGCCCAAATGCAAGTTTTCAGTCAATCAGAAATTAATACTATAAAGGACAGGGTGCCATTCAGAGAGACCTGGACACATTGGAGAAGTGGGCCCATGTGAACAAGGCCAAGGGCAAGGACCTGCAACTGGGTCATGGCAACCCCTGGTATAAATACAGGCTGAGAGAAGAAGGGATTGAGAGTGGCCTCAGAGAGGAGGACTTGGGGGTACTGGTGGATGAAAAGCTGGACATGAGCTGGCAGTGTGTGCTCACTGCCCAGAAAGCCAACTGTATCTTGGGCTGCATCAAAAGCAGCGTGGCCAGCAGGTCAAGGGAGGTGATTCTGCCTCTCTACTCTGTGCTGGTAAGATCTCACCTGGAGCACTGTGTCCAGCTCTGGAGTCTTAAGGCTCCAAGGAGACCTTATAGTGGCCTTCCAGTACCTGAAGGGGCTACAGGAAAGCTGGGGAGGGACTGTTTGACAAGGGCTTGCAGTGAGAGGACAAGGGGGAATGGATTAAAACTGGAAGAGGGGAGATTTAGGTTGGACATTAGGAGGAAATTCTTCAGTGTGAGGGTGGTGAGACACTGGAACAGGTTGCCCAGGGAAGCTGTGGAAGCCCCATCCCTGCAAGTGTTCAGAGGCAGGTTGGATGGGTCTTGGAGCAACCTGGTCTAGTGGGAGGTATCCCTGCCCATGCAGGGGGTTGGATCTAGATGATCTTGAAGCTCCCTTTCAACCCAAACCATTCTAGGATTCTGTGAATGTTTTCACGTGTTTCCATACTTGTATTTCTTTTGTCTAAGAGCTACTAAGGCACATGCTTTGTTCCTTAACCACATTTAGTTTGGTTTCCAACAGAGTCAGGTTTATTTTTTTTCACTCCAAGTTGTGCTTTTCATGCAACCCCTGTATCTGAAAACATTGTTCTCTCACTTTGATCAGTCGGTCTCCTGGTCGTAGTCTCCCGTCACTTTTGGCAGGATCCTGAACAATGTCATGAATGTAGCAGCCAACGTTCTCGTTACCTTTGGTCACTGTAAAACCCAGGCTTCCCTTTTCTGACTTTGTCATAGTGACTCGGAGCTCTACTTCCTAGGGGAAGAAAATGGCATTTTACAACACAAACAGAAGCTATTTGAACATTTTCCTGAATTGAAGTCAGTTAAGAGACAGACAACTGATTTACTTATTGATCTTAGTGGAACACAAGCCTAGACAGCACCAAGATGTGTCTTAGTAGGCTCAACTTGTCTGCTTCAAGTAAGCACAACTAATTAATTCAGACAGATTGCTGGTTTACATGGAGCTAACCTCTAAACAAAATCGTGAAGCAACATGCCAAAGCTGACACCTTATTTTACCCTCAGCTAGCTGCCATAGATAAAAAACCTCAGCATTTTTCAAGAAAGACAACACATCAGGAATTATACAAGTGAAAAAAGTAGGTGAACATGTTTTCCTACAGTGAGATACAATACCATGGCTCATCTCTGAAATGGACACAGGGATGTGTTTTGCCTATTTTAACTGGCATGAATCTTGATTTGAAAGACATGGATCTGCCTCATTTTCATAGGAACTCTCAGAGCACCAGGAAGGTTTAAGAAAAACATCTGAAGAAGGGACTATAGAAAGGACAGTTTGTTTCTTCTCAAAATGGAGCGTGGACTATAGCGGCTTTGACACCTGAAAGACCCTCATGACTGAGAAACATCAAGGCTCAATTTTCATTTTTTTCAATCTGTGAATAGATTATGTGAGGACCTGGAAGCTGAAGTCCCTTACGACACTTCTAAGATAGCTTCTTGCCAACCTGGAGGAGTCCCAAACATATGCTGCACTTTGCAGCAGAGCAGAAAGTCTTTGGGATTCATAGCTAGAAATGCAGCAAAGAACAGGGTCTCCTGGTGTCCCTGCTACCCCAATTTATCCTCTGACCACACAGAAAACCAGAGGGGCAGAAGCAAGATATCTGCCATTTAAGCTTTGTCCTAGTACATGGTTTAGAGGTCGGTACAGTTTTAATGCCCAGTTTTCCAGCCTGCAATGACACATAAACCAGGCATATACACATCTCCCTCTGTCCACGTGGATGTCTCCACATTCAGAGGGAAATGTATCAACTCCTCAAAAGCTCAGATGGAAAATACCTGCAGATGCTGGAACGAGCAGCTGCAGTTCACTGGTTACACACTGCAGGTGTGTGTGTGTCTGTGTGTGCCATTGATGAGGCAAATGCTCAGACTAATGCACGTGTAACCTACAGCTGATCCCATTTGTACATGAACATGCCTGACTTCCATCCAGTCACTCCCAACACCCTGGCTAAAATAACTTCCAGTTGGCCCCAACAGTAGGTACAATTAAGCTACTGAAAGACAGAAATGGTAAATTACTGGCTCATATTCTTCAGCACTTTTTTCCAAGTGGCTGAGTAATGAATCCACTCCTCCCAGGCCTGGAGTCAGCTCAGAAGCAGGAGAAGCATAACAGTCATTGATTAAAATGGATGTGGTAACATCAGGAACAGTTCTGCAGGCTGGGATCAATGGCAAATCCAATGGCAGATTACTACAGATAAACAAACAAAAAACAAGGATCAGCTTGCACAACATGGCTGTCACCCCTAAACAAATGTATGGACCAATAGAGACTTTATGCAGGTCTAAAAAGCCAAACAAAACCACATGTTTCTATGATTAGGTCCAATACATTATTTTTGTAAACACCTTCTGCAATATTACAAGGATCATTATAAACAGCATACCTGTCCTCAAGCTCTGACTTGCTAGGAGCCTCCTGATGAGCATACAAGATGGTGGGAGCAGCCTCCTCCTGACCACTGTGTGCCTCATACTGACTATGTGTCTGTGTCACAACTTCATCTGAAGTTTGGTACAGTGCAGAACTCCAGCCAAGGCCCACCTGTGGTGGTGAGTCTATCGCTTCCTCGTCACCACTCCTGCTGCTGTCACTGTAGCTGTCTCTTCTAGAAGGAGAGTTTAGCCTTCTCTTGCTGAGATCAAGAGTTTCATTTTCATCTGAGCTGTCACCTTGTTCCCCATTTGATGGACCAGAAACTTCTCTGTTGACATCTGGAAATACTTGCTGGGGTGAATGGATGGGAGTCTACAGAGAGCAAGGACATTTAATTCATCAAATTGTCATCAATGTCATCCGGTCTGGATGACAAAAGAAAGCTGCAAAGACTGCATAAAATAACCAAAAGCAATTACTCAGTGGCTCCTTCCATTCGGGTGTTGCCTCAACTGTGCAGGTGTATCATAGCACAGTTTCATCACATTCATCCTGGCCAAGACAAAGTGTGCAAAACTTTGGAACATATAGTGTTAAGGAACTGCACATTCATCTCAGGAAAACAAACACACTCTTGGCTTCAGCCTTGGAGAGCCTACTGACAGATGCTTTTAAGCTACACCCAGCAGTCATCTAGGCAATTACCAAGACATTCCTTCCAACCACAAAACACTGCTGATGCTTACATGCTTACACTGCAACTGGAGTCAAACTCATCCCACACAGGAAGGAAACAGGGAAAGCAAAAAGCTACATAACAGACTACAAAAAGTATGATAATTTACTCCAGCTGGAGACTGTTCAGCCAAGTTGTTAACTCCCATGAGAATGAACAACAGTTTCACCAATAATCACATATTCTCAAGAATTGTATCAGCAAGCAGGCACAAAGTTTAAAAGCTTCATCTACACTTCAATGGCCAAATTCTTGTGTTCTTGAACATGCTCCATCTGTGATAATGCTATAAACAAAAGCTGTCATTTGTTCATCGGGTTTTATCTTCTTTTAAAATATGCACTGTTTCATTAAAGGTACTCTGCTCTGTTATTTCTGTTACTGGTTATTTGTCTTATTAGTTTGTTCAGTTACTTCTCTCCAATTTTAACTTCATTTACATTTGTATTTGCACATTTAAGTTCCTGTCATCAGACTTGAGTGGGTTTTATTGTTTGAAAATTGTATTAAAATAACTTAAATTGAAGACTTGTCTCCATTACACTCTCCTGTGTTATAGAAAGCCTACTTTTCAGGCCATTTCCTCTCTACATTCTCTTTTGCTGAAATACGTTTAATTTCTACTTCTTCCAAGTACCCTAAAAAAGCTTCTGCTTTTTCAATTTACTTACTGGAACATTTTGAAAATACTCTTTGTGACACCTGTAATTTCCAGTGAGCAAATATGGCAATCTTTTCCCTCCTTTTACATGCACCAAAGCCAGACAAACTGGTGTTTCACAGAATATTGTAGACATGCATTACAGAAATATCCAACTTCTGCTGGAGATCAACTTCAAACCACTGGGCTACAAAGAAACCACTAAGCCAATGTCTCAAGTCACAAAATGGAGGGAGGGAAGTTATTAAAGCCCTGAATTGTTTTCACATTTCCACAAAATCCTCAGCACACTCGTGAGGAATTTACTTTAAAAACCATGTTTCTGTGAGCAGCTTTCCATCTGCACCTGGCACTTAACTAACCCACCCATTAGACTGAACAAATGAACCTTCAAAGAGCAATGAAAAAAAAATAATAAATCATATGCCATATGCCTTACCAACAAAGAAGGATCAATGTCTGGTAGGACACCAGATGGTGGACGACAAAGGAGAAGAGAGACTTCTGGAGATGTTCCCCTCAGAGCAGAGATGACTTCCTATGGCCACAGTGGGATTCATTATTACACACAGAGCCCCCAAGACTTGCAGGACAACCACAACATAAGTTTGACTGCTAAGATACAAACCTGCTGGGATAAATCCTTTAGTGATGCCCCATTCACTTTCAGAATGACATCTCCAACTTCTATCTGCCCACTTTCTGCAGCAGGCTGCCCAGGGAAGAGCTTTTTCACCCTCACGATAGTTGAGCCCAGTTGCTCTAGGGTAAGGTTATCTTCATGGCAGAAACTGAAGCCAAGGCCTGAACTATTCTTCAACAGCTTTACCTCAAATGTGTTCTCTGCAAAAGAAACATTAACTTAGTATTTCCTACAGCACGCTGGCCATGAAAAAAAAGTGGCTAGGTGGTGTTCCTCCACTTTGCTGAGCACAAGCACTATCTAAAAGACCCCTCCAAGTTAAAGGTGCAAAAAGCTGACCATGACTTCTCAGTCTGCTGGCTTGCCCTAACAACATCCACACTACACAGAAAGCCAGGGTGTCTCCAAAACACTGCTCCCCAGGAAGCCCATTAAGGAGCCTGCTAAAGCATACAGAGTGACACAACCTTTCTGGCCACTGACATTAGTGAGAGCAGCAACTGGAGCTCCTGGAAGACAGGATAAATCCCATGGAGGATTCCCCATCTGGGTAGGCTTCCCTCCACTTTCACAGGTCTCCAGCAAGAGATGCTGAAGTACACCAGCCTCTAGTCAGCAATACAAATCCCTCTTCTCTCTTCATCCAGCTCTTCGTATCTTCTCTCACCTGACAGGAACAGCAGGACCTACAGAAGCTCTCATTTAGATATGAAGATCTCAAATCTCCCTTGGCACTACTTAGGAGCACCAGAGATAGAAGCACCCCTTTTATTCAAACCATGCTACAGCCCTGGCCTGCGAAGCTGGTGAAATTGGGAAACAGCAAGGAACAGTGACAGAGCAAACAGAGCTCCTAAACAAAGTCACCAAGATGTGAAAGGAAATCTTAAAAACAAATGCACCAGTACAAAAAAGAAGAGACTACATTATGTGCAGGGGCTCAGTATAGATTCCTGCCCACTCTTTCTCCTGCCTTTCTATTCTACAGGTGATTTGAAGAAAAGTATTATAAAAACTAAATGATTCTTTGGAAGTTCAGACAATTTCCCTAAGTGACCTGACCTGCAGTGACAAAGCTGTAATCTTTGGCATTTGCAGTTTTTGTCGCCGGTTTCTCCTGTGGCTCACATGGTCCCACCTGATTTGGAGGCGTGCGCTGTGGTGTTACTGGAGCATGAACCTTGGCCACAGAAAGCTGACCTTTTTCCAGCAGCAGATGCACCACCTAAAGAGATGAAATATTCTCCAGTTAACTTGCAATAGTCATGGAGATAGCACAGTCCAGAGTACATCTTTCTTTCTAAGTTGTTAGGGTCCTAGGTTTTACAGCAGCAAACTTGATAGATGCCTCCCTCCTCATACATCCTCCATTTGTTCCTTATTTTAAGGGCTGTGACAACATCCACAACACAGTAATGGACATGCAAGATACTTGCCAACACAGCTTCTTCCCAACCCGTGCACCTGGGCTTCCTTTCTGTGAAGCCCAGGGACAAGGAAAAACGAATTCCATACAGACTTCTCACCCACACACAGAGCCAGAATTTCTACAGGTTGGGCAGGGAGACCTGAGGCCCAGGAAGCCAAGGAGCCTAAGAAGACATACCTAAAGCAACTGGGACAATTCCAGTCTTCAGGTTCCTTTACCTCTTTTCACCCATGAAGATCTGGTTTACTACAGACAGGAGTAGAACCAGCAGCCACTTACCTGCCCAGTGTTTCTCAGCGTTTCAACAGCTTGCTTATGAGTAGCACCCTCCAAACTAATCCCATTGACAGAGAGCACACGGTCACCTACAAAGGATGGAATAATAAGTTAAGAAAAATTAGGCAGAACATAATCTGTAAAATGCATATGATGCACAGAAATCTTCACGTCTCAGCTACCAAGGACAGTCAGTGAAGTAAATTCTCCCTTCCCTCCACACTCCGAGTCAAGATGAGAACTTTGCGACTGAACTATATGGTTGGACTCCACGATCTTCAAGGTCTTTTCCAACCTAAATGACTCTATGATTCTATGGGATAACCCCATGTCAAAGCTAGTGTTAAAATGATAGCTTGCCACAAAGCTCAGACTATTTATTAAGAACAAATCTGCAGTGGGAATTCTCACTTCAGTAAAGAATGTGGCCTGGCTTAGAAACCAGAAGAGCTGAAACAATCACAGTGATTTTCTGTATTGAGTTGCCCAGCATCCCAAGCAAGAAGGCCACAAATAATCCAAAACCTTCTCCATGGCTGAACAGAGAACTGTTCATTAAGACAGGCTGCATTAGGAAAAGAAAAAATGCTATGCAGCCTATCTCCTATTTTTCCCTTCCACAGTCTCACCAGTTTCCTGTTGGTTCTGCAGTCGTTCTACACTTTTTTTTCCACACTTTACATTTTTACACTTTACTTTAAATCCTCAGCTGCAGAATTAGATATCGAGACAATACACTAAATGAAAACTGCAAATGCAGTAGCTTGGAAAAACAGCTCTTTTCCCAGTGAAAAAGGTCCAATGAAAGGAGGCAAACAGAGGCCCTAGCTTCTGGGCCACAGTATTGTGAAGCCCACCACAGTTATCTGCCCTTTTTTCACACTACAAGTCCCAGCTGAAAGAAGTGAAATATTACCTTTTTCTATCCTGCCATCTGCTTCAGCTGCTCCCTTAGGAATAATGGCTTTCACATAAATACCACCATGCCTTATGCTAGTATTTATACCACCCTAAATGGAAAGCAAAAACAGGACTTGTCAGTCTTTCTGCAGTTAGAGTACTTGGTAATTAAACAATGTGGCACACAAGGAAAACTGTCCTCAGGAAGCACTTGGGCTACTGGTGTGGAAGAAGAACAGCCAAACTACCAAAACCCAAAACGTTCTACACAAAGCATGTTTGTGCAGCCATGCAATTTATTACAAATGAAGTCGGGGTGGGAAGACTGTAAAACCATGATGCATCACAATGCAAATACACCCCAAACAAATAAAGGTCCATCAGCAGAAGCACGTCTGCATTATGCCAGACTTTCCATGCTTGCGTGCGTATCCAAGCTCAGAGATGTGTGAGAGCACAGCACGCCAAAGCAGAGGATGCACACTCATGCAGTGTCCTGCTCCCATACACCTGCTCTGATCTAACAGGAAAATAAGGGCTGCTGCTTTCTCTTAGCTCCAAAAAATTTGAAGGTCTTACTTAAAAAACATCCACTCCAGCACAAAGAGCATGGAGGGCCTGAGCTGTTCCGCTGGTCGCCGGGGGCATTGGGCTAGATGATCTTCAAAGATCCCTTCCAACCCAACCCACTCTGTGATTGTGGTTCACTGCTGCACTCTCAGTGCTTCTCCATAAACTTGGAGAGAAGAGGGAGACCAACAGTGCTCTAACACTCCCTCCCAAAGCACACAACATGACATATGAAGACTTAAAACCCAGAGCTAATTGGATACATCTTCTTTTCCCCACTGCACAGGGTGGCAATGCAGGGGGCAGAATGATGCCATGATTCGATGAATGGAGGCTGATAAAGAACAGTACAAGGAAGATACCACTTGGATATCCTTGAAAGGAAATCTTTTCATTGGTTGGCACCTTCTAACATCTTCTACAAAGCCAGTGCATGCATCCAGCAGGTTTGATGCTACTCAATACCCAGCTCCCTCTCAATGTTTGTTCCCCCAGCTGTCTCAAGTCAGAAGCTTGACAAAGCAACATGAGGTTGAATAAACTGAGATGCTGAAATAACAGGATTTCACTCTGCTCTTCTTACAATACACCCCATATCTATGAAAACAGTGCTATGTTTGCAAACTGGCACTCCACCCACATGCCTATCCATTTGGCCACATTTGGAAAATTGCTCTAATTTAAGCAACTTTTCCTTTTTCAAATTATCACGTAGTCTGGCGCTCAATCAGAGGCAACATTTGAATATTAAAACACCAAAAGGTATGTTTGAAGACAACGTAAGAACAGGAGCAGTGAAAAATGTGTGCATCTCAGTTATAAGTCATTCTCTTCTTCCCTGAAGTGCCACTCTGCAGTATGGCAGGCCATAAACATAAACTACCTTCAAAATTTTATGGCCTAAAGAGAAATTAGTCTGCTACAAATACGTATTTTGTTTTTTCTTGTATTGCAAGAAAGCAGAGTTAGCCAGGTTTTCTTTGAACTTTAGCAGTTTTTTTGCTTTCTGCCTTTTACCCCACAAAGGGAGAACACTGAACATGGTCTCTCAGAATGGTTTGGGTTGGAAGGGAGCTTCAAAATCATCTAGATCTAACCCCCCCTCAATGGGCAGGGACACCTCCCACTAGACCAGGCTGCTCAGAGCCCCATCCAACCTGCCCTTGAACACTTCCAGGGATGAGGCTTCCACAACTTCCCTGGGCAACCTGGGCCAGTGTCTGACCACCCTCACACTAAAGAATTTCCTCCTAATGTTTAACCTAAATCTCCCCTCTTCCAGTTTTAATCCATTCCCCCTTGTCCTCTCACTACAAGCCCTTGTCAGAAGTCCCTCCTCAGCTTTCCTGGAGCCCCGTATGTGTGTGAAGGTGCATAGATCCTCTTAAGTAACACCAACATTTTTCCCATTGCCTGTGGTGCCAGTCAGGGAAAGACTTATTTCTCTCCTTTATAAATTTGCCACTTTATGAGGCAGCAAGGGACAAAACACACCTTGCTTTCTGTCCTCACAGAGGATAATAAGATTCTATTAGAACTTTGTGATAAGATTCTATTAGAACTTTGGGGCTTCACCATAAAACAACAAACAAGAGTTACTTAAAGGGCAGCTGACAAGAAAAGGGATATAAAATAGTATTGGTTTGCAGCTTTGGTAAGATTAATCACACATCAATAAAACTATACAGTGACTCCAGGACATATTTTGCTTCCTTGTGATTTACCAATTTAATGGGTTGCTGGGAGTAGAGAAAAAGAGAAAACATCTAAAAACCTTGTCAAACAGTACCGTGACACTTATTCCCAAGCTGTTATCTTTTTTGGCTAGTTCAACCTCAAAGATATCTCCAGGTTTAAGAAGTGTTGCAGTAACCTTTTTAGAATTCCTTGTGTCTGCTGTGTTCCCTGAGGAAGATTCCTTTATCAAAAAAAGAGACAAGAAAAAGAAACAAACAAAAAGAGAGAATGATTTGCCATTAGAACAGGAGTTTACAGTGAAGACCCTAAAGGGTGTGTTTGAGTCAGACGCAGCCAAAAGGAGTCCACGTGGCAAAGGACCAATTAGTAAAACTCATAAGGCTCATTTAACTCCTCCATTGCTGCCATTGAGGAGGTTTAGCACAGAAATGGGCTTGGCCTTCATGACACAGAAACTTCAGTTGTCCAGCAACCTAGGGTCTGCTGGATTTAATTGCAGGAGCTGGCACAACTCGATTGAATAACCTCCTCCATCAGCTGAAAAGAGGAGTCACTGCAAGCTAGGAATTCATTTGTAGTACTTGCCATTGTGTACTTTCAGAAAGGTGAAGCAGCAAGCTGTCTCTGCTCAGAGCATGGCTCACTGCTGAACTATCACCATGTAAGAGCAGTTTTCCATGGATTACATCATTCTGAAAAGACAATTAGTTCTGCTGCTACCCATTTCAAATGAATAAATTTACCTCTAGGGGTGGTCACTAGACCACGATCATGTTGGACCAACACACAGAATTGAAAGGTGTTCTACAGAGTCAACAAGTGCTCCATCCACTCATCCCAAAGCACAACCTGCCTCTAGTAAGACGTGCCCATCTCATGATGCTGGAAAGCTGGGAAATTCGTTCAAGTTACAGAAGTGATTTTCTCCTTTTATTTTGAACAAAATCACCAAACTATTAGAAATCAGCTGCTAGCATTTGCCATCAGAAGGGTAAGCTGCAGGTTAAGCTGTCCACCCTCCACATCCTTTCACCTTATTCACATCCACATTCAACCATTTCACTACCACTATTATTTATGCTGATGGGAAAGGTTCATAGGAAATGGGCTATGCCTTTTTAGCTGGCTGTTGCTCCTGGCTGCTGGAATAAGTTGCTTCATCCATGTCAGAATCCCCTCGGTCAGAATATTCCACAGACTCCACTACTCCAGGTCTTCTGTTTTTCGCTCGAGCACCGTCAGACGAGGATCTTCTCTTCTCATTCATTTTAGAAAGCCCAGACTGGGAATCACTGTAGTGCTGAGAATCCTGCTGGGCTCTGCCACTTGCACGTTTGCTGAAGAAGCTGGCTGGCTGACTCTGAGACAGGCTGGCACTCTCGGTTCGGGAATCCTGGGAGCTCACGCTGCTGTCCCGCTTGCCTCCCGACAAACCAGACAAACTCCCCGAAACAGGCCTCTGGTGACCATGGGACTGGTTGTGTTCTTCTGAAGAGGACTCCACCTCATTGTCCTGCACTGACGATGGCCTTCTCAAATAGCCCATGGCTCCATTACTGATTTGTGTCACATTAGATGATGCTGAAAAACCAGGACACAAGACAGTCAGCGGCAGCTGGGAACGTCTTATCGCAGTATGACACAACTTTCTCAGCTCACGACCACATAAGGTTTTACCCTTTCACATTATGCAGAACACTTTCTCTTTACAATGCAACTGGTGTGTCCCTCACCAAAGCTTACTGTAACACACTTCTCACAGAATCACAGAGTCACCCTGGTTGGAAAAGACCTTCAAGACCTTCAACGAGTCCAACCCTCAACCTAACACTGACAAGTCCTTCGCTAAACCATATCCCTAAGTACTGTATCTACCTAACTCTTAAATCCCTCCAGGGATGGTGACTCCACCACTGCCCTGGGCAGCCTGTTCCAACACCTGACAACCCTTTCAGTGAACAAATTCTACCTAACATCCAATCTAAACCTCCCCTGGTGCCAGTTGAGGCCATGACCTCTTGTCCTATCACTTGTAGCTTCACTGAACTTCATTGATCCCCAATCTCCTCTCAAACAGCTGCAGAGAGCAATAAGGTCTCCCCTCAGCCTCCTTTTCTCCAGGATGAACATCCCCAGCTCCCTCAGCAGCTCCTCATAGGACACATGCTCCAAACCCTTCACCAGCTTCGCTGCCCTTCTCTGGACACACTCCAGCCCCTCAATGTCCTTCCTTGTAGCAAGGGACCCAGAACTGAACCGAGGACTCGAGGTGCAACCTCACCAGTGCCCAGTACAGGGCTAAGATCACCTCCCTGGTCCTGCTGGTCACACTATTCCTGATGCAGGCCAGGAGGCTGTTGGCCTTCTTGGCCACCTGGGCACACTGCTGGCTCATGTTCAGCCCCTGTCAACCAACACCCCCAGGTCCCTCTCTGCTGGGCAGCTCTCCAGCCACTTCTCCCCAAGCCTGTAGCGCTGCCAGGGGTTGTTGTGGCCCAAGTGCAGGATCTGACATTTGGCTTTATTGAAACTCATGCCATTGGCCTTGGCCCATGGATAAAGCCTGTCTAGATCCCTCTGCAGAGCCTCCCTATCCTCAGACAGTTCAAGACTTTCACCCAGCTTAGTGTCATCTGCACATTCACTAAAGGTGCACTCTGTCCCCTCATCTAGATCATTGATTAAGATGTTAAAATACTGAGCCCTGGGGAACACCAAATGGTGACCGGCCACCAACTGTTCTCTGTTCAGTCCCAGAACACAGTCTGAAGTGCCTGCAGTTAGGGTGATGCTTTATGCCTCTCTCAGTTGGTTAGATTGGTCATCTTGAAGAAACACAGGAAGTACTTCACAAAAGGCATCAAAGAAGGCCGAGCGCTCCAACTTTTTAATAACAACTCTTTAATAATAAGGAATTAATATTTATCTCCATACCTTTGGATAGCTTATCCTTGGGCTGAGAGGTAACGAGTATCACATCTTCAGGTGCATTCTCCAAAATTTCTAGTGCTGCAGGGAGGCTGACCCCTTCTAAACTTGTGCTATTTACAGATATTAGTCGGTGTCCTGCACAAAAGGGTTTGGTCAGATACAATCTACTATTTTTAGCCATCAGCAGGAATGTGGAGTACAGGTCTGAAAATCTCTACACAATGCATGGATCAACAACTACCAAAATTCAAGTGATGCTGGAATGGGAAACCCTAATAATTAAAAAAACACACCCTAAAACCAAACCATAACAACTGGTTATGAATATTTTCCTTAAAAACCTGCTAAACCTCTCTACATTATGATTTCTACCTTCTTGTCTGCCAGATGAAAAAACAGATGCAAAAGCAAAACATCGAGAGAAATAAGCAATGTGCAGTACAGTTCAAGGCACAGACTAAAATGGAAGAAAAAAAGACTAGGTATTTAAAAAAATTTATCTTTTTCTTCCCCCCCACCCCCTCCCCTTGCTATATTACCACAGGGTTACATTCACTTTTTCCAAAATCAAAGTACAGACTTGAAGTTTTAAAGATTTGAAATTCCAAAGCCCCTACAGAGACACAAAAGCAAATAAAGCCCTTATATCTTCATATGTTACTTCAATTTTCTGCTACTTCAAGCTTAATATTTTTTACTTGGATTCAAATGAATTTTGGTTTTGTACAGTTTAACAATGAAGTACCATCAGTTTCCAAAAATTATCCAGAAGGTAACTGAAGGCCAGCATTTGTAAGGGACTGAAGCCCTACACGGTCCTACATCCGTGTTTGGCCTTTTCTTTCATGCATACACCTCTTCTTATTTATGATATTCACCTGGTTTTAGAGATCCTTCCAAATCAGCTGGGCCTCCAGGAATAACTGAATGAATAAAAATTCCCAGATCAAGTTTCCCCGTCTTCTCTCCCCCGACTATTTGAAAGCCTGTGAAAAAAGGCCCAAAGCAGGCCAAAATGTCAGGGAGCACAGTGTAACTTCACACAAGCCTGTCTTTCAGAACTGACAAAAACTTCAGCATTCCGATTAATGTAAAATAGAATAAAATTATAACTCTCAGAGAAGTCTACATGAAGTTGAATTGTAAGCTTTTTCTGATTAAGCTTTATTGCATTCTCTGTTTCTGAGGAAGTGATTCAGACTCTGTCTAGCTAGCTTCTCAGAGAACTCCAGCAAAGGCTACAGAAGACAACTGTAGCAAGAGAAACACCAGCCCAAACACATGACAATAAATGTACATTTGCTGACCAGATGTATTTCCTCTTCCTCAAAAATGTCTGGCTTTCTCCCTTGTTAGATGCTTCACCTACAAGTTTGACCTTGCTCTCAAGAACAGCGTTTTTCAACTCCCTGTTTGGTTTTGAGGCTTTTAATCTATTTCTGCTAATTCTACCAGATAAACCTGCAAAAGATGTTCACGACATAAAAAGAAGCCAGAATATAACAATCCTCTCTATTCTTGCTAAAACAGCAAAGCACCACAGATTGCACAGGGAAGAAAAAGAAGAAATGGTGCATTTCATTGGGATTTCCTTCCTTTTTGGTCAGCTCTTAAGTTACTGTGCATAACACTAACTCTTACTGTCTTGTAGGCTTTTTCCCCCCGCTTCAGATTTACACAATAATCCTATTTTGCATCACAGACAGAACAATATTCTTAAGGACACTTCAGAGAGCCTCTCTAAACAACAAATACTGACACCAAATTATTCATTACTCATACAGGGAAAAATTATGTGGGTTTATGAAAAAACTCAGCGGTAAAAGAAGGAATGGAATGAAAATATCTCATCTTCCAGGTTCCTTAAACCTCAGTGTTTCATCTGATGATACTGTAAGAGTAAGAAAAATGCTCCACAATTAGCTCATAATCGCTGCATAAAGTCTTTTTTTGTTGTTGTTTTTTTGGTTTAAAGTCTTCAAGCCATTACAGCTGTGATGTGTCCACGTAGACAAAAACATTGTAGCTGAAAACAGAGATACACTTAAAAGGCCAACTTTTAGGATGACTAGTATGTAATATAAATATTATCCTACATTTACAATATGGAAAAACTGAGGAACAGACTTGCTTAACATCACTCAACAAATCAGCAGCAGGTGCTATCAAGCAGGTCTAGCCTTCAGCATCTTAAAAGCCTTCGAAATTCAGCTACTGTCTGTACTGCTTTCCTCAGTCCTAAAATAAACTGTACTTAAATACAGACCAGAAGACTTTGTTTTCAGCTTCTAGGAACACACATGACAACAACAATTTTAAAGCCACTTACCTAAGCCCAATTTTTCATCCTTTTTCAAGTTCACTAAAGTTATCTCTCTCTCCGGGGAGGCAACTCTGTCCTGTGTTGTTTGCAGAGAGTCAACTGAAAAGCCAACATTTCATCATCAGACACTACCTGAATGCTGCCCTTCAGGTTTGCCTTGAAGCTCTATTCCATTTAACAAAAGCTGACTTCACTGATAACCTGAAAAGATGTTCTGAACCAGCGGGTCCAACTTTTACCTGCTAAGCCATGTCCAAATATAACCCTCCCCAGCCCCCACAGTTAGAACTCCATCCCATCTTCAGCAGTTCAATTCTGTTCCTCCTAAGAACAGCACCCAGCATCACCTCTTGGAATCACAACACAACTGAGCCCTAAAATCTTCAAATTTATTAGTCTCTGTTCAGCAAAGTTTTTGTGCCCTGCTCAGGATGGATGCATGTTGGCAAAAGTGAAACTGAGGCTTATCATATCAAGTTACTAAAAGGTTACCACGGGAGTTCCCTTAATGGTGGTCCTTCATTAAAAAACAACCAATATTAGAAATTTCTACTAAAACCTTTCTTGTTTAAATGTATTTCCTCATTTGCAACTCCACAGGCTTGTCAGTTCTGCCTCTTCCAAAATGTGAACACCCTCCTAATATATTTATGCATCTCCTGAGGGTTCCAAACAGGCTCAAGTAGACACAGGCACTTCAGAGAGAGAAGGAGCATGATTTGCAAAAAAAACCCTTATCCTGAAACTTCAGGAAATGCCAACCTACTTTAAGTCTGAACTCAGGAATTTGCTACCTGGAGAATATACAACTCATTTGGCTTGGAATGCCTGGCATACTTTTGCCTTAAGTGGAACATGCAATTCCACAATGGCAGAAATCTACTGAGCTCTACACGCTGATCCAGGCAGAAAACAGTGGTGCAAAGAAGTGTGACAGACTGCACCACCTGGAGAAGAAGTTTCTCTTCCACAACACCAAGTCAAATCTAAAAAGTAAAAGAACTTAAAAGAAAACACAGTCTTCGAGCTCTACAGAACTAGCCAACTCAGAAGTACGATGTTACAGTTTGAGGGGGCCCAAGCTAAATTTATGGTATCAACATAAGGACCTAGAGGGAGGTTGTTTAGGAGCTGAGGGATCCAGGGGGCAGAGCAGAGGGGTCAGGATTCCCTCCCATTTCCTGCCATACTTGATAAAAGCCAGGAGGACAGCGAGTCTGGCCCCCCTTTCTGCTCCCTTCTTCCTTGCTGCTTCCTGCTCTTGGACATGGTGGAGAGAGGCTCCTGCTGTTCCACCAGCTTGCCATGTGCTCTGCTGGATCCAAATCCATCAGGGGCTGGGAACAGCCCTGGACCCTCTCCCCAGTCTGCTCTGCTGCGAGGGACCCTCGGGCACTTATATCAGCAATCACCAAGATCAGGTTTTGTGTACATTTGTGTATTTGTTCCTCATCCCATGTGTTACAATCCCTTCCCTCTTCCTGTTTTAATTTCCAACCTTAAAGTCTCTCTTCCTTATTCCCCTCTTATCTTCCCCTGGGAGGGTGGAGGGGGGTCAGAGAGCAGTTCTGTCCTCTGGGTTTTGGTTCACTCTGACCACTAAACCGAGACATATGGGAAATGAGTTTTCAAGAGCATGGTAAGTTAGGTAATAACACCCTTCGAGTCTCAAACTAAACAGACATTATTTGCATTTGAAAAATACTCCACATGGATGTCAAGATGTCCCCCAAGAAGCAACCCGAGGGAAATATTCGGAGTTGTATTTAGGAAAAGGTCCTAGCCAACTACCCGAGAGAGGTGTTTGATTTAAGAAAAGCAAAGAACCAGGACAGGTGGAGCATGACAAGTGCTTCACAAACGGACTGAATTCATTCTATAGGCATTTATTTATCAACTTACTGCTCTCTTTTAACAGCGCCGCTGACGGAAGGTTTCCTGAAGTGTTCATGCTAACGCCTGCGACATGAATGGAGACATTAGACACTGTTACCCTTCATCTTTTTAACATGAAAGCTATCCAGAAGTATTTCAGACTTCACGGAGGGCATGTGAGCTTATTCACAGTATCAGATTCCTTACTTATCATGAAGATAGTTCTGGATTAGCAAATCCAGATCAGACATGTACTTTGGCTGTGCCTCAAGGTTCAGAGAGATGGCAGCTCATGCAAAGAATTAAAGGACAGAGGTTTGGCCATTACAACCACTGTTAAATTCAGACAAAGTTGGCAGATTTTTAAGATCAAAGTCAAAGACTAAATTTTCTAAACAGGATTGGACGAATATGCCTAACCCAATAAACCAACACAACAGGAGTCCTGTAAGACTTGGTACAGTAACAAGTAAGTTGCTGTGGTAACAAGCAATTTGAACCCAGTATTTTTATTTAAATTTGTTTGCATGCAGAATCATATTTTATTTGGAATGTTCAATGCCAAGCAAATATGGCCACACTTTGAAAAGCATAAAATAATAAATAAATGTGCTAAGTTATGAAAGTAAATGAGGTGAGATAATCCAGGCTTCTTAGCAAAGTGGTCCTGGCCTTTCCAAACCTCTGAACCCTGAAGATTCAGCTGGTGAGTTTCATCATGCAAAGAATGTGTTCCTCAGCACAGCCCATGTAATTCAGCAGGACTTTCTGACATGTAGCTAAGATCATTATCAGAACTGCTGTCCAGGAGATCATGGATAAGCACCTGATAACACTACCTGGAAAGCTAAAAGCAGAGAGGATAAATGGCTGCAAACTATCACTCTGGACACTGCATGCCTCATCTCACTCTAATAGCTTATGGTCCAGGTATGGAAAAAGCATGCTTCCCAAGTCAGTCCTGGTTGAAGTGGAGTGGGGAAAGTAGTTTCTATTATTATATTCTATTATTATAACAGGAAACCTCCTATAACCAGAAACTGGTGACACACGGATATTAAAAATTAATGTAATATAACCCAACATGTGAGTCTAAGCCTATTTAGCTGCTCTGATTATTCATTTTTTTAAAGTGAACTCTGTGTTTTAACCACCTAGTAAGACCATTTGTGTGCAAATTCCATCCCTGCCAAGAAAATGGAGTCAGTGCATCTGGCTTAGCTCATCACAGGAGCGTTTTTGTGAAACACCCAATGCACTGCAAACAAATGGTACCTAATTTACCACAGCCAAATGAGACCACACAAAAAAAGAATGGTGCAGTTACAGCTCAGAGGTACAAGCCAACAGCCAGCTTCTGCCCAAAGGATTCCACTTCCACAAGTCACTCCCTGCACCCTTGCCACAGAAAACACTCAAAAAGTTCAAGCTTGGCCAACAGTCTGTGCAGACTAGCAAATTATTAAAAGACCCATCCAATAAAATGGCACTCTGGAGAGACAAAATGGAAGAATGTTTTCTGAAACAGCTTTTACTGGCAAATATTAATGCTTTGCACACTTGTGTACAGAGTGCTGTGCCCAAAGGAGGATTTTTTTTTTTTTATTCATTGCTACAATTATTCAGGAATTACAGGCAATCGGCCTGGATTACTTTAACAGGAGATTATGTGCTCCCTTTTTCAAATCAAAATATCACCATCAGTTAATAAATGTATCAAAGCAATTTTAGAGCTTAGTTAGTAAATACAGTAATATTATTTTTTGCATGCTGACCTACGACATAGGCTTGACCGGTATCTTCAATGGATGATGAGTCTGATTCATTTTTCTTTCTTTCAGGGCTTCTACTTAAACCTGCATGAGATTTTGAACTTAAAGGGGAGAAGGAGAGAAGGGGAATCAGAGAGAGGGAAAAGGAAGTTGGGAGAGGGAAGGAGCAATGTAATAAAATAATGGTATGAATAATAAAATCAAAACTGATGCAAAATGTACATTGATTGTACACAAAGATATTGCAGGGCAGTCAGAAAGGCTCTTACTTGCTCAGTTTTAATGCTCCTGCTGCTGATCCAGAATCAAATTTTGGCATTTGCTGAAAGACTCTTCCCATTATGTCTTCTATTTTTTGGGGGGAAGAGTTCAAAGCAGTAGTATTTTTCCTCGGGGAGTAAACAGAGATGTGGCTTTGACTCAGGTCGTGAAACGACTTGCTCATAACCCTGGGTCTCTCCTCCCACGGAGTCTTCTCATTCTTGTCCTTTGAAGAGCCAGGAATTGGCTGGAAGAGTGAGAGCTCTGAGCAGGACAGCCTCTTCAGAATCTCTGCTTGAACAGAGAGGGGTCGAACCGCCAGTCGGTTCAAAGTGCTGCTGGCCAGGCTGCCAGTACTGATTGCTCGTCCCATGTTGAAACCTTTGACTGAGTCCACCTGAAGGTTTAGGCTCCTAAACGAAGCCCTTTCTGTGGATTTTTTTTTTTAAACAAAAAAAGAAACAAATTTAAGTTAAACAGCAGAGCTAGTGTGACGGCCTTGTGCAAAGCATACATTTTAAACAACCAACTCACACAAAGCTTTTTTTCTCTAGATGCTCAGAAGTATGTATGATCATCATAAAATCACAGAATGATGGAATGGTTTGGGTTGGAAAAGACCTTAAATATCATCCAGTTACAACCCCCCTGCATGGGCAGGGACACCTCCCACTAGACCAGGTTGCTCAGAGCCCCATCCAACCTGCCCTTCAACACTTCCAGGGATGGGGCTTCCACAACTTCCCTGGGCAACCTGTGCCAGTGTCTCACCACCCTCACACTCAACAATTTTCTCCTAATGTCTAACCTAAATCTCCCCTCTTCCAGTTTTAATCCATTACCCCTTGTCCTCTCACTCCCTGTCCTTGTCAAACAGTTCCTCCCCAGCTTTCCTGGAGCCCCTTCAGGCACTGGAAGGTGCTCTAAGGTCTCCCTGGAGCCTTCTCTTCTCCAGGCTGAGCAACCCCAACTCCCTCAGCCTGCCTCCACAGCAGAGCTGCAGCAGCCCTCTGATCACCTTCATGTCCTCCTCTGGACTTGTTCCAACAGCTCCATGCCCTTCCTGTGTTGGGGGCTCCAGAATTGAACACAATACTCCAGGGTGAGGTCTCACAAGAACCAAGTAAAGGGGCAGAATCCCCTTCCTTGACCTGCTGGCCACATTGCTTTTGATGCAGCCCAGGACACAGTTGACTGGTACATACAAAGAACCACAACATAGTTTGCTCAGGAAGCCAAGTTTGGACTTCATGGAATTACACTAACCTGACCATATACTAAACTGAAGTTCAAAAACACAGAATATCAGAATATTTATCCCCTTACTAGTATGAAGACTCATATTCCCTGTTAAACTGCTGTGCCTCATCTACAGGCACATCATCTCTTTCTGCAAAGCAGGAAATATCCTCAAGCCAAGTGACCTGGAAGACTACACTTCCTTTAGACCTGCTCATACAAATCTTTTCCAGAATTTGAACAAAGAGGGCTCCTTCACCTCTCCACTAGCAGATCCTACACAACTTCCATCCATCCCATTTTCATCACAGGAGCCCCTCACACACAGCACAGCTACCAAGTTGGGGGTGCTTGGCAGCATCACTTCCTGGTTGAAGAGCATAGACTCATAGAATGGTGAAGGTTGGAAGGGACCTTCAAGATCATCAGGGTCCAACCACCCTGCTATGAGCAGGGACACCTCCCACTAGACCAGGCTGCACAAAGCCTCATCCAACCTGGCATTGAACATCTCCAGCGAGGGGGCAGACACAACCTCCCTGGACAACCTATTCCAGCACCTTACTGCCCTCATGGGGAAGAATTTCTTCCTAATGTCTAATCTAAATCTCCCCTCTTTCATTTTAAAACCATCACCCCTTGTCCTATCACTGCCCTCCCTGGTGACAAGCCCCTTCCCAGCTTTCCTGTAGGCCCCCTTCAGCTGCACTTGGGGACTTCCCCTGCCAGAAACATGTTAAAATGTTTTAGCCCCAAAAAAAGTTAAGTATTCTCTGCAGTTTGCCAGACTTTTTCAACTCATGAACAAGGATTCCCTTAAGCAGCAGAGAGGAACAGGTTTTGGATTGTAATTAAATTACTGCCAGCTGAGTCGTGGGAACTGTCTGGGTGGATGTTCTTAGCTGAAAGCAAATGCAAGATAATTCAGCTTAGCCTAACCCCCTCTTGCTCCAGAGCAAAGCTGAGCAGGGCCCATTCCTATTACCCTAACTGCCTCCTAAGGCTAGCAGTGAAGTCCCTGTGGCTTGGCTCTTGTACAGAAACCTGATAAGCTGTAGCAACATGTTTGCTGGTTAGAGCCTTGAAAGGAAATGAGGCCATCTCAACCCTTCATCAACTCCACTGATGTCTGGGAGTCACTTCACAGGGAAGGCTGAAGAAAAGCAATCTTCAACTGCGTCTGTATTTCTGATGTAGGGTTAACTAGTTGTTGGTTTGTTTGGTGTTTTTTGCAGCTCCACATACAGCTAGGTAAGGAGCTGCATTTTGGTACACATCATCCATTAGATTTTTACTAAATGCCAGAGTGTTCATCATTCAAGAGTGTATTTGGCAAACGCAACCTCAGCACTGCCATTCCAAAAGACCTTCCTTCCTCCACTACCTAGGGCAGGAATTAACTCCAACAGTGACTCCAGCACTCCATGCTTCCTCTAGAACAGGAATACAGATCGAGAAGATTTAGTTGTGGAAGGTGGTTTTTTTGGTACTTTTTAAAGGTGAATTAGCATACAAGTTCCACTTCCTTCTCCATGCCAAACACCTCCCCTGGCCATAGCCACCAGGCAGACTAGATGAGCTACACAAAAGATGCACAAATCTCAGTTTCCTGACTCTGACAGAAGCTATCAGTGACACTTGCTCTTGTTGTGTTCACATCCTGGGCAGAAGTACCTTAATAAAATATTCTAAGATCTCTGCTCTTGACTTCATACTTTCCCTTGGTGATCACAGGATTTCCCCATGGATTTCAGGTGAAAACTTTCACATCATTATCTGTATAGACATTAGGCCTTTCACTCCTTCTTCCAACCCCCTAAATGAAAATGCTCACGTGCTCAAAACTCATCCTTCATAGGCTGGCTTAACCCTCCCTTCACCTTTGTGGTTTCCTCCACACCCTTTCAGGAATCCAAACAACCATCTTAAAACTCAGTGCTTGCTTCTGTTCCCTGCATGGCCACAGAAGTTATGCACAAAAGAAACCATCACTCCTCCTCCTCATGCTATAGCTTTTCTCATTTCTTAATACCATAACACTGCTAGTATTTTTATTTTTTTTTTTTCTTTTTAAACTTCGTGTCCTTTTCTATTCCTGCAGAAAGAACATTATTCAAGAGACCTCTGCCTTTTCTTTTCCAAGCCTCATTTTTTCTATTGGATTTACATGTGTTAAAATGGTTTCTTCCAGGTCACTGAAGATACTGTGCAACAAGTGAAGAACATGTCATGGGACACTTCTTATTGACATTTTAAGTGCCCCAGAAAAAAAAATAAATTAAAAACAATAAATTACTGGATACTTGTGCAGGCATAGAATAATGCTTCCCAAATACTGCCTGGGATCTCACTACTCTAACAAAGGAAAAGCAGTACTATAATTAAGATCCATTTTGACTAGCTGCTTCATCATTGTTTTCTTTTACCTGTATTACAACACTTTTTTAAAACAATATTATACTAGTAAGTCTATTTCTATCTGCATTTCTATATTTTTATATGCAGGAAAAAGAAACATGGCTAATCAATTCAGATCACTGAAGTTATGACAAATGCAGATTTTTTGTTTGAATTGTTTTTACTTTTAGTAACCAAGTGTGGTGGAATTAACCACACTACTGATGTATTTGCTTCTCCCCGTGAGTGACTGATGAAATTGCAGACCTCTGAATTCCAAGTGATCTGTGTTGCACAGAAGCAAACCATTGTTTTCCAGACTCCCAAAAGCCCAACACACACTGCATCTTTAAGAGCAACCAGGTTTGCCAAGCCCAGAAAGCATTTCATGTACTGCTTTTCTTTGCAATTCAGGATAACAAGCACTAAGTTACAGAATGCTAGACAGGTTTTAAGTCACTTGGTCCTACTTCTTTGCTCACCAGCACAGAAAAAAAAGTCTGCATAGTTGCCACATGCCTTTCCACTACCCCCCCTTCCCCCTTTTTTTTTTTAATTAAATGGAGATCACAATCTCCACAGCAATGGAGACCAAACTCCGTCCCAGCTACAATGGTGGAAGTCTGGATTAACAACAACTGGAATGCAGACAGACAAAAACAGGGAACAAAGAAAGAATGAGCAGGCAGACTGACCAAAATAGCACTTCCAGGCTGTGCTGAAGGCCAGCCAGCCAAGTAGTGAAGAAAGTATTACAGAGGGTTTTGTCAATGACTGCATGCATTCTCCAATTAATATTTCCTATCTTAAAAGAACACTTTTACATTTTCTACCATACACAGAAATTAGATGGCAATTCTGAAGAAAACTGATTAGCAGAGTTGTTCCTTACTGTGTCCACCAAACTTTAAGTGGAATAAGCACAGCTACACCCACAGCTGACAGATGCAGCACCATGAAATGCTCCCTAGTCTATTTGCCCTCACATCATCCCACCGTTGTAATTCCACATTATCAAACCAATTCATTTCACATTAAGCAAAAGATCAAAATCCTATTATTGAAATATCTTCAATTTCTTTCTGGGGAAAAAAAAAAAAGGCTAAAAGCCATTAATCAAATGAGAAAGTACTACCAGTGACCTATTTTCAGATTCCTTTTATTTTAGAGGAGCTGCTGTGTGCCAGCTCTGTGTGATCTGATAACCCTCTTCCCCTTCTTAAACAAAACCTAAACAAACTTAGCTAGTAGATTCTCTTTGTGGTAAAAACTCTCCAAATGCAGAGCTACAAATAGGTAGTACTCAGCAGAACTACTGAAGCCCAAGTTCAGTTTTTCTCCTTCCAAAAAAACATATAGGTTGCTATTAAAAACCAACCCAGCACCACAGTCCTTACCAATGTCCTGAGTGTCTTGGTTGCTCTGCCTGGTTCTCATCTGTAGTTGGAACTTATGCTGGGAAGAGCAGAGATGCAAAAGGTACTGGCAAGTCTTACTATTGTCAGTTTGAAATGCATGCTTGATACCATCTGATGTGTTCTGCAAAGTTATTTTCTTCTTCTACACGATGGGGGAAGAAAAAATTTGAAGATAATTATTTCTTTTAGCCTAAAAAGAATTTTGTATTTGCTTGTGCACAAACTTTCCTGAAGCAAAATGCACTTATGGGAGAGAGTTCTGTTAAAATATGGGTTGAAAGTAATTTGAGATTTACAAAACAGCACTTTCAAGCTGCTTCTGGGCTAGCTGATACAGTACTTTATTATTATTATTATTATTTAATCTGTCTCTGTTCCTGTTAGTGCTGACGAATGATGACCAGTACTATTACATTTTGCAGGACAGGGTTTTCAAAACCCTCTAAGGAAGTCCAAAGAGGTGCTGCCACTCAAGAGAAAAAGAAATCTAATTCTGAAATCTATCAGTTAATGTTCCAGGGCTTATATGAATCTTTCTAGTAATTCTTAAATGTCAGTTGACCAATTCAAGTTAAAATCATACCACAGATGAAACAAGCTTTTCAATAAGGTATCAGGCAGAGCTGGAAGTACTGTTCTCAGTACCTGTATAAAGGTATGCACTTGAAGCTCAATACCTCATTAAAAACTAACACTTGGCCACCAGATTATGGTGCACCCACTAGAGTTGGTTGGGATTGTCCTGATCAACTGCCAGCCCTTGTTACTCATAACCATTTCACTTAACTACTCTTGCAAATACAACAACTTAAAAGCAACATAGGTGGACTGTGTAACCTAGTTCCACTGAGTACTGGCATTTGCCAGAATCCAGTCCTCTAATGCAGGGTTCTCACTCTGCTGCTCCTTCACTACCCATGTCCCATTTGGCAGTGTGGGCAGATTGCCCAGAAATGCAGAAAATGGGCAGAGCTTCTCTCCATGCTAAGGGCAGCACTCAATCTATGTCTGTAACAGCTCTTTCCTTAGGAGGCAGGAAAGCCACGTTTCACATCAATAGAGTTGCCAAAACACAGGTGTTAAGGTCTCTTCTGAGGCTGGAACTTTAGCAGCACAGAATGCAAGCTAATACAAAGGAAAAAAAACCAACAAACCCCACTACTTAAAAACATCAAAACCCTTCTTTCAGTCCCAGAATACAACACAGCTCAGCCACACAAAAGGTAAGTCAGACGACGCTGCATAACAGCACCTTAATTTGCCAAAATAACAAATAGACAAACCCAGTACCTGGAGATACAAAAAGATATGACACAGATGGAGGAAGAAGAGACTGACTCACACTGAAGGAGAAAAAAGAGACTGACTTACACTGAAGGATATTTTCTTTGTCTCTCTCCACGGGAAGCGTAGTACAGGTGTGCGGGCACCATTGTGAACTTCAAAAATAACAACTCCTTTGGAGCACACTCCCAGGAGGATGCCTGTTTGGGACCTCTTCTCAGGCAACACGTGGTGAAGATGAACTCCATATTCTGTGAGCCTCTGACACAACTGTACAGATCAATGCAATGAAAGTTCTAAGAAGATAAATTTGAGGCTATTACAAGTTTTTTATACCCCTAGATAAATATTTTCATTCATGCACACACACACATATATATATGTATGGATTATAGGAAAAAGGATTCCACGGCCTGGTGATTCCACTTACACAGCTTATAGATGTTACAACAGAGACCCATCAGTTACTCTGGAGGGCTTTAAGTCTTGGCAATATCTCTTGACCTGCCAAACACTACAGCAAATGAACCCAGCATGTATTAAAACCAATCAATGAAAGCATGAATCAAGACTGCCTGCGAGTAAACTGAACTTGCACAAACCAATTGTTGGCAACAAACTGCAACTAACCAGATGCTCTTGTTACTGCCACATTTCCTACACACAGAATTAGATTAGATTCATTGATCACATTAAGGCAGCATAAATGCCCAGAGATACAGTTTCACTCACTTTGCATTCCCAAGTCACTGATTCTTGCTGTCTGTTCAGTCGTGGCTTAAGGGACTGACCTAATGAATCAAAGGAGAGACTCTAACTGCTCTTACCACCCAGATTAGTCCTCTACTCTCATTCTCTGTGGTTAAGCAACAAGAACATTTCTGTCAAACAACAGCCTTAGAAGGGATAAAGTCAGTGAGTGCCTCACCAACCACCGTCTCAAAGACACACTGGAACCACAGCAGTCACCCAGTGTCTCATCACCCACTGCACTCATCTGCAGCCATTGTATCAAGGCAGGGTGGGACTATTATCTCAGGAGCAACAGCAGCAAAACCTGATTACAGTTCTTAACAGGTCCCTTGAGAATACACCAAGCACATCTGTGATTATAGTTTTCCTATCATCTTACATTCTACTTGCACAAGGAAGTCTGCTTGGTAATCTGCTGGCTTGCTTCACACCAAGCATCACAAACAGCTGTAACAAAACTTGTCATAATTTAAATATCTATTTTTTTCTCAACAGAAAAAACAAAGAACAGAGGGAATGCAGGGTGTGCTGCCTCATAACCATAGCTTCCTTTTGAGTAAACACAACAATCAGTAATTGCTTTTAACTAGTTTGAGCGAATGCAGGGAGAGTCCTGATGGGAAAAAACCAAAAGCGAAAGGACTTCCTTTTAATCTACTACAATTTCTTTTCACTTGCAATGATGTATCTTTTGAGAAGATCTTTTCAGCCTGCCTCTCTTCAGTGTTATTCAGAATCCGAGCTGTTTTCCTGTGCTTTTGAAGTCCAGGCACCCAGATTCCCCCAAGCAATCTCTTCACTCACAGGTTAAGGAAGCAAACTGCTGCCCACTTACCTTCAAAAATTCTAACTCCGTTTCTTTTTCAGATGCGCCCACGTAAGTGCTATGCAATTTTGGCAGCTCTTCCTTGATGTAGGACAGATCTAGTTTCTCCAGCACTCTAGCTGGCACATAGTGTTCTAGTCTGAAATATGACATGCCGTGCACCTACAGAAAGAAACATTTTTGTGATGGCATCTCCATATACTACTCTATGACCACAAACAAAGCATAAACATTATTTTTACAGAGAACTGAGTGAGGAGAGTGATTCAGAATCTTAACCCTGACCCAGAGCTTAATTTCACACATGGTTTCTTCCTACTGAAGCATAACTCTCCTTCCACTGAAGAGAGGGTTCAATGCCCAGATCTTTAACTAGATTCTGCAGCAGCTCTGTTAGACTACAAAAAAACTTGCCCACAGCAAAAACTGCCAACAGCGATTCAGCTGAGCTTCCAGGGCAGAGCTGTGAAGCATGTGTGGCAGCTCGCAGTTCCTTCTTTAATAATGCAACAAGAACACAGTTTCTCCAAGGTGAATTGATGGTGTACCTCTGCCTGGTAATCTCCATACTCAGCTTGGAGAGCAAGGGATGCTAATAATAAGGCTGTCTCATCATCACAGTGTATCCTGTCTTCCAGGATGTCCTTCCGCAACTGTAGATAATACTGGTGACAGGTCAGGGTATGCCTGGAACAGGAAAACAAAACAAAAACCACAAACCCCACATCATCTTTGGTACTCTTCCTGTTCTAGCCAATATTTGATCAATACACTATTTCTGTCCATAAATTTAGGGCTTAGGGGGTTAAAAAATGTTCATACACTCACTGTATAAGACTGACATCATCCACAAAGAACTTGATGCGAAAAAACAGATGGAAGTTGACAGGGGGCTTGTTCTTTTTCTTTGGTTCTTCTTTCCATCCCTCTGGAGCTACTTTACTGAGCTTTATGTCAGGATCAACGAAGAAAAATTCCTTGTCTGCCAGGAATGTTTAAGGGAAGCACATGGGTAAAAACATTAAAATCAAATACTTTCTCCAGCTGGAGGATCAAGACCAGGTTCCCAGTTCTGAGATGTGGGGTTGAACAGTAAGGTTTTCCGCTGACTATCAGGGCCTAAGAAGCACAACAGCTATTAAAGGGAACACTAAATAAGGGCAGAAGAAACAATTTTTACAGCTATCCCAAAGTCACCAGGAGGGGGAAAAAAAAAAAAAAAAAAGACCTTCCTAGATAGCTACAAACGAGGAGTTAGGGTTTCTTGAAAATTTCAAATTTCTTATCCCATAGGAAAACCAAAACCTGCCATTCCTTCCCTTCCTTTCTACTTCTGACCTACTTCCATGACAAAGCCTTGAAAACGTTTTGCAGAAAAGTGCCAAGAGCACCACCAGGAGCCTGCTATGGATGAAGTCACCTCCTGGCCTGCAAAGGACTTTTATCTCATGCCAATATTCTGAGAGCTACAGTTCTGAAAAAGCTGGTGAGATATGCCAACAGGAAACTTTGGTGGCACCAGGCACAGCGCCATGTAGACTGTGTCCATCTGTTTCTTCCAGCGCTGCTGCCCGCAACTGGAAGGAGAGAGGGAAAAATAACCTGTGCCCCAACTTCTCTCACCAACTGTCCCAAGGGCCTGAAGACTCTTTTGATCCCCCTTGGACTACGTGTTGCATCTTCATTGCTGTCCACATGGAAGATCAGTAATGGGTGATAGTCCAAGGGCCACACCAGACTAGGAAGCTTCCTAGTGATGTCCTTAACCCAGGCCCCATGGAGGCAGAAGAACTCCCTGAGGGTCTGTCTGTTGTATTGCACCCCCTGTTCCCCTCAGAAGGTAGTCGCCTACAACTATAACCCATCTTGTCTTCCTGGTGGAGGTGGTTGTGATAGGGGGGTAGGCCCTTCTGACCTTGGCAACACCTCTGTTGTAGATGGACCATCATCCCCATCATCCATTGACTGGCCTTCCACATCCAGAGCCTCATACCTGTTGTACAGAGGCACCTGGGAAAGCAAAGTTGGGCAAGGAGTGGGGTTTCCTGCAGTCCCAAGCATGGACTTGTCTCCATTCACTCCTTTCATTCAAGCTACTGCTGTCTGCTTGGTGGGAGAGAGGATTGATCTTGGTCCCCTTGGTTTTTTCCTGGTGGCTGTTCTGTCTCAGGGAGGGCAGAGCACAGCTCCAGCAGTGTCTCTCAGACTCCCTGATGCTCCTTAACCTTTTCTACTTCCTCTTGTAGCTCTGCCACCAGGTTGAGCAGATTGTCCAGCTTTTCCCACAGCACACCCCTGTCCCCACTGCTGCCACCTGTTCCCGTTGAAAAGCTGTGGCACTCCCTGCAGCCTGACACCTGGAATGCTGCATGTTTTTGTGGGAGCTCCGTGTGGGTTGCCACAGCCATTGTGGCAAGCACAGAGGACAGAGCTTTCTGCATATTAACAGAAGCCAAAGCCCTTTCATGTCCTCTGAGGGGTACTGGTCATAGTGAAGGCAACAAACAGCAGGGAAGAAAACTCAGCAACAAAGGCCAAAGGCTGCCATTACTCAGGCAAGTGTAGAATTTTACCATGCAAAGCTGTTGTTCATTGAGGAAAGCAATTTGCCTCAGTACATGAACACATAACTCCAAGTAAACACTTGGTAGGTGCCAGGCAGTCTCTGCTTATCTTTTCTAACACCACGCAGCTAATTTTTCTTATTTTGTACCTGTCAGCTACATCAAATGATTTTTCTTACCTCTTAAAGTAGCCAGTCCAAAGAAGTGATGCTCCACCAAACCAATGTGGGCAACAACCATATCAAAGACATCTTTACATATCGTTTTGGTATCACAGGTCAGCTCCAGCTTCTGCCCACTTAGGAGCATCACACTGACTTTTCGCCTGGTGTCATCATTCTTCCCTTTCTTAGTCTGCATTTTGTGAAATAAAATATCCCAACATTGACACTTGTGATAAAAGTGCATTTGGTTCTTTAACATCCTTCCCCTGCCACTGACTGCTGAACAGCCCCTTTCTTACCAAGATAGACTTGGGTAGATCCAAGGAGATGAACGGCTCAATCGTCATTTTCACAAACTCAGGGCCAAAGAAATTCTGCAAATCACAAGGGAATGAGTAAACACTGTGCTGCTGGAACCACAGACTGAGGCACAGTTAACTCCTGCCCTGAACCAAAGGCTGAAACTAGAAAATGGTTCTGAATGCTTCCCTTGAGCTGGTAAGTCTAAAGACTCTGATTTGCCCAGCATATGTGCCAGATACCAGTGGCAAGCTATTGGTACTCTGCATATCTTCCTTCCTTGGCTGGGCAAAAAGCCAACATAGAATCACAGAATCACAGAGTGGTCAGGGTTGGAAGGGACCTCTGGAGATCATAGAGTCCAAACCCCCTGCCAGAGCAGGATCACTCAGGGCAGGTCAGACAGAAACACATCCAGAAGGGTCTCTACAAGGAGAAGGAGACTCTACAACCCCTTTGGGCAGCCTGTCCCAGGGCTCCCTCACCCTTACAGTAAAGTTCTTCCTCATGTTGAGGTGGAACTTCCTGTGCTCTAGCTTAAATCCATTGCCCCTCGTCCTATCACAGGGCATGACTGAAAAGAGATTGGTCCCTCTTTCTTGACACCCACCCTTCAGATATTTATATACATTAATAAGATCTCCTCTCAGTCTTCTCTTCTCCAGACTGAAAAGCCCCAGGTCTCTTGGCCTTTCCTCATAAGGCAGGTGTTCCAGTCCCTTAATCATCCTTGTAGCCTCTGTTGGACTCTCTCAAGTAAATCTCTGTCCCTCTTAAACTGGGGAGCCCAGAACTGGACACAATACTCCAGTATTGTAGAATTATTTGTCTTTCTTTAAAATACAATTTAAAATACAAGGTAAGGGCTGCATATTGGGACCATCTGGGTCTATCTCAGTGAGCAGCTGCCTGACATTACAGAGGTTATCTGCACTGGTGACAGTACTGCCTTGACAGGTCTCTGCCTGTGACACACAAGTCTCATCTCCTGAAGACTGAAATGTTTCAGCCTAATTCTATCTGCTGGATTCAAGTAGAGATCCTGGCTAATTTCTGTCTGCCTGTAGACAAATAAATGTTCTATTCATTCACTCTGTAAACTATAGAAGACTACCTGCCCAAACTGTTAAAGAACTCTGCACAATACCCACTTCAATACCACATTCAAAAAACTGGCCCAAGATTCTCCTGTTGAGGGAAAACCTTCACTGACTACAGCCTACCTACCTACTGTGTGTACTGTATATAAAATATCTGCAAGTAAACCTCTTAAGGGCTGGGAGGGACAAACGTGGTTAATTAAAGCCTACATGAACTAACTGGTTACAGTGCTATGGACTGGACACAGATACAGGGAACTGTTACCCTGGATTAAGACAGCAAATTCACCCGAGTCTTGTTCCAGGTTTTCCTATCCTTAAAAAAATACTAAGTAAATCCAATTCACTAAAGCCAGCAGCAGAGGGCATCAAGCTATCACCTCTTCCAAACATCAGCCACTCTACCTATTCCTCTGTCTCCCTCTTTATCTGTAATCTTACAGTTTACCCACCTACCAAGACAGGTGGGAAAGGAAAGGGCAGTTGGCACGTTGACTCAGGGTGAACCCAAGGGAGCGAATCCTCTCTGCCTTTCTTTACCTTTCCAATTTGTTAATGTAATAACCTTTGATGCTGGTGGGACACATCCACATTCCACTAAGAGAATAAAAGCACACTTAAGTGGTTGAAAACACCACAGAATAGAGGAGAAAACAACACCTTAACTTTGTTAGGATGCTATATTGCTCAATCAATGCAATCTTTAGTCAAGGCTTCCTGTCTGTTTTAGCCTGACAGGGTGCTGGGCCATCTCACTAAGACCATATTAGCACCTAAAAAGGTTGGACTGGATGCTCCTTGAGATCCCTTCCAATCTGGCATTCTATGACCTCTTGATACTTCTTTAGGCTACGTAGCCACGTATGCCACAAAACCTCACAGGTTCATCTTGTGAGACTAAGTCTTTCCTATCAGGGCAACACCAAACACCTAGTATTTAATCTCTTGATGACTTGTTTATTTCAGGACCCAGTATATGAATCCCACATATTAAGAGTTATAGTCGGGATGCTGCTGTTTCAATGAAAAGAAGAGTTCACCTGAGATCAGGGCATTACCCTCAGTTTTCTTTGTGTCATGGCTGTTTCCAGGGCTATTTCTCTCAGCGGATCTCTGGTGATGTCAAGCATTGAGGACCTAATTGCATCTCCTGGGTAGAGGTTGGGTCTGGACTGCCTCAGAGCCATCCTAGCTTGCAGTTGCATCATTTCTTCTTCCTGACGCTTCAGCATCGCTTCTTGACTTACTAGATTGCCTTCAAATGGTGCTTCATGTTGCCTGTGGTATAGTCAGGGGGGAGGAAAGACATCAGTAGGTCTGCCTAAAACATTCTGCTGCTTTAAGCACTTACCTTGGTGGAAACCCAGAGCACAAAGTCTAGTCACCAAATACTACATTAAACACAACATTCATTCAGCAGCCAGGATATTAGCACATCAATATAGAAATGAGCAACCATGCCAAGTTTCTTCAGCTGCCTGTCATTTATTCATAGGAAAATAAAGGCTCAGCTGCAGCCTAAAAAATACTTGACACTAGGAGGCCAGTGAATCAGTACAAAGACAACTAACACACAGGAGGAAGAAGAATATTCATACTTGGAAAATATCTTAATTTCTGTGTTTAAGCAGGGACTGTGAAAAAGGCTGGAAAACATGTTAAAGAAGAAACTAAAATAACAGGCTACTTTATGGTAAGTCAATACTGCTCTCATCACTTTCTCTGTAGCAATTCTTCACAAGATCTTTGCACAGCACTGTTATTTATTCCCTGATTTTTCCTGAGCAGTAGGATAGCTTAAGCTATTTATATAATATAATATATTTTATATTTATCAGCATTCTATACACTAAATTATTCTAAATATCACACTAATGTTTTCATGACCCTATTTTGCTGAAAAAAAAAAAAATCCCTTTTCTTCTAAATGGCTTTATTGATAGACACCCACCACAAAAAAGAAATTAGAGTCTAAATTAATAACTTGAAGGAGAAAAAAAAAAAGAAGAGAAAAAACAAACCAACCCTATCAGTATTTCTGAAAAAGACAGCAACCTATTCTCCAGTTCTTTTCTCAGCAGGTATGGATCCCAAATGTCCTACCAATTTTATCCTCTGTGGAAGAAAATAAATCCATGTCCTATTTTGGCTGAACACAAGCTGGTTTTCATTTGAAACACATTTTTTAAACACAAATGTGGTCTGAATATTTTTAATACTGAAGTTTCATTGGTTAGCCTACAAATGCAGCATTAAAATAAGAAGTTATCGTGAGAGTCTAAGCAATAAAACCCACTCATGTGCCACAAATTGAACAAAATAATGCTGAAGATCAAATGGAATTTCAAGGAAGATGAAGAGTAGCTACAGAAAAATGTATGAATTGTGCAGGGCTTTCAGAGCACCTCTTCCCTTCTCCCTCTTCTATTCCTTTCTGCACAACTTCATCATGTGCATCTGAAAGGACAAAGTAACAAGAAGAGGCCTCAGACCTGCAAGGACTTGTGCACATGCCTAACTTTTCAACAGAGGAAGCTTATTAAGATTGACATATGTGGGAATATTCACAATGAACTAAGTTAAATACACCCACAAGCACCCTTCAGCTCAAGTTCTAAGGATGGGCTCTGAAAGAAAACAAACGCTTTCTGAACATAAATATCTACGAATTATCAAAGGTGATATGAAAAAGAGAGACATGTTGCAACTGGCTGTACCTGAAAACACTTGCTAATGTGAAAACCCCTACTGCAGACAAGAATGTTGCCTTTTTAATAACACAAAGCTCTGTGCACCAGAAGCAATCATAACCTGCTGTGTAAAGTATTATAATTACATTGGTTTATCATCTTCGTCGCCATGTATTAATTTCTCAAAACCTGGAGTGGGTGTGGGGTGTTGAGGAAGGAAGCTCAGAAACCTAATGGTTTAAAAATTCTCCTAACTTTGTATATAAGCACTATCACCACCCAGAAATCAGCACACTTCAGCATCCTGGGTAAGTAAAAGTAACTCTGGCTGGGTCAGACTGTCAGTTTTCTAAGGAGGATATTAAGCATGATTCATTCCTTGGGCTTCAAGACAAGGAATGCACCCCTCTTGTTTGGCTGAAGAGGAGAGGGTGTTGACAGACACAGGTAGGGCTCTTCCATGAAGTTCAGAATATGCAAATATTATTACTCCAAAGAAAAAATAAAGCCAAATTACATTCCTAACAGATAACATCATAAAAGTGTGTTTCCTATGGTACTTCATCAGACAAGCACTTGGCTGCTACTCTGTACTTTCATCAGTGTCTGACAGCAAACCAGAATCTCACAGGCACTTAACCTGAAGATGGTAGGTGAGCAGTCACCTGGAATGCTAACTCCTATAAAAGAGGGAAGGGAATTAATTCCTCACCTAGTGTACTTACCAAGAGATTAGCAGGTATTGGATCAGAGAAGGAAGTTGGAGGAAGGGAAGTAGGTAGGCATTCCCTAATGATTAGTGCAGTGGAAAGGTCAGGAACAGATTAAGAAAGCCTTTTGGTAAGGTAGGAAGGATATGGAAATGAAATCTAGTGGAAGGAAAAGGCAACAGAAGGAAGAGATCCATGTCAGCTGCTGCTCCTAGAGAGAAAAAGGAAGAAATAGTAAAGGAACAAAAAGGGAAAGGAAAAAATAAAAAACAACAAAAATGAGGAATACAAGAAGAGGGAACACAGACTCAAGTATCCATGCCATGAGTAAAGCATTCCAAGAAGTTTAAAGGATAACAACAGCCAGAGACCAAGAGAAGGGTACTCATAGTGTATTACTGAAAACCTGTGGCTTCTGCTAGTTTAAGAGTAGGCCTGCCCACCCAAGCAGCACAAGTTACACTGGCTAATAACTCTGACCAGCTTCACTGTGCTATGGGTTGGTTTTTTTTAATATTAGCAGCAGACTCCCTCAAATCCAAACCCCTCTGACTGATTCACAACTGGGTTTTACAAGGATAATTCCATGGGTAATTCCAGCAGACTGCCTCTAAGGACATGCCACAGGAGCAGTATATTTAATACATACTGAAGTACAGATCATGTCTCTGAACACACAGAGGAAGACTGAAACATGCTCCCAAGTGCTCATGGAATTCATTTAATGGATTAAGTGGCATGTACTTCCCCAGACCCTGAAATCAAATGACCAGCCAAAAAATGTAAACTCTGAGCATCTGCCCCTTAGAACTACTTGTTACCAAGGGTTTTACTTATTTGTGAAGCTATAAAAGCCACGGTCTTCTGCAACACAGGACATTTTAAAGCAGTAACATGCAATGTTCTGGATAAAAATACTAAGTTATTGCCTTGTCCCTGCTTCACTACCTACCCTCTTTGATAGTACTCCTTTTTACACTTGGTAGCACTGGGAAGTTTTAACAGCTGTTTTGAGAAAGACAAAGAGAGAAAGAGCACACAGTGTTTTCTGTTCAGCTCACATAATTAACACAGATATTAATTAAGTATCTAGGACCAAATGCTGCTTGTGGCTGCTTTCCTGATCCTCAATAGGTCTACAAAAAAGCTAATAATCCTTGAAGACTGTAGAGTCACACACATGCAAGATTCATCCTAGTGCTCAGCACAACAGATAAACCCATGCTGCACTAACAGTATTTTCCTTCTTAATTTCACACATACACAAGTGATACCCATTAAAAGTACTAGTCTTAACAGAGCAATATAAAGGAAAAAAAAAATGTAACATGAACTATGAGAAAGCTTGTACTGTTTTACCATGGCATTTTCACTTGCTTAATAGGCCCGATTCATTTACAACCACGTGACTCATTTCCACACCACATTCTGCTTTCCATTTCTGAAATATGTGGTAAATGGAAATGAATATTCTCTATCAGCACCCTCAAATGACTGCTGTTTTATTTGGAAGTGTGGCCACAGTGTTGAGCTGGCACTGGCCCTGGGTCCAAGTCAAAGAAGAATGAAGGTTGACTTAGCAGTATTCACCAAAAGAAAAAAAAACAACCCACAACAAACAATAGCAAGTAAGTTAAGAAAGATATATGCTCATTCTGTACACACAGCAGTACTACTTTGCCATTTTACTGCCATGCTAAGACAACATAAAATGCCAAGAAAAAAATTTACAGCTGTTTTATGGGGTTACACAGAACATAAACCTGCAACCTGAGCCCTTGAAAATTTGCCCTAAAAGCTCCCAAACTAGCCAAAATCCTCTCACATCAAGACAGGCTGGATTTCTGAGACTGCTTGGACACTGCAGTGTAACACATACACTGTTGCATGAATAGATACTGAACTGGCCTGTCTAGTGAGTTCCAAATAGATAAATAAATAATATAGCTAACTCATCCAAACACAACAACATAAACTAAGAGTTTGCCAGAATAACCAGTCAAATGCATGGCTTTTGGCTTACTTCAAAGAAATAAGCATGCTATCATTTCCTTATTAAATGGAAAAAAAAATAATCTGTATTAATAGAAATACTTTCCAAAACTTTATTGTAGAAAAGTATAGTCAAAATGGAAATTATTAAATATTTCCAAGCAGAATACAGCCCCTGATCTTCTGACAGATAAAACAACTTGATAGAGTATAACCCAGTCTCCATTATGGGAACTGAATTTGGACACCTAACTGGCATACTTACCTCCACATCACAGTGCACCACGAGTCTTTTACTTCAGACTACAACATGTAATTCTGAAATGCTCTTTTCTTTCAAGCACAATATGCCACTTTTCAACCTTAAACAGAAGCTGCAATGGGAGTGCAAACTTTGCTTGCAGATTTAGAATACTTTCTTTGATAAAGAACATGCTGTTCTCACTGGGTTTACCTTGGCCTCTGAGAATTAGCTTGACTGGATGTGGAGATATCATCAGCACCTGGCAAAGCCCCACTGGCATCATCTCTCTTGAAACCTTCATTTCTTCTCACTGGCAAACCAAAAGACAAATTAATACCTGACTGGGTACAGTCACCACAGAATAATCCCATCTGAAAGCCAAGGATTTATCAGTCATTTGAAATTACTCAGAAGGAATCAAATTCCTGTGTTCTGTACAACTGCATTACAGTATTAAGACAAACTAGCATTATGAACTTGAGTTTGGTTTTCAAAGCACTCTGACAGTTTCTCCCAATGAAGACAGCTGCACAACACACAACACAAATCCTTGGAAAAACACTAAGGAAGACCTGAAAGAAACCACACAATTGCATAGACAGCTTTCCAAGGTGACACGTTTCTTTGTCACCCATTAATTGAGACACACACAAGGCAAAGACATCACACAAAACCACTCCAGAGCAGAAACAGAGCAGCTACATGAAGTATAGAATCATTAGAAAGGTTAAGGTTGGAAGGGACCTTAGAGATCATCAGGTTCCAACCTCCCTGCCATGAGCAGGGACACCTCCCACTAAACTAGGCTGACACAAAGCCTCATCCAACCTGGCATTGAACATCTCCAGGGAGGGGGTTTCCACAGCCTCCCTGGGCAACCTATTCCAGCACCTTACTGCCCTCATGGTGAAGAATTTCTTCCTGATGTCTAACCTAAATCTCCCCTCTTTCAGTTTAAAACCATTGCCCCTTGTCCTATCACTGCCCTCTCTGGTGAAAAGCCCCTCCCCAGCTTTCCTGAAGCCCCTTCAGGCACTAGAAGGTGCTCTAAGGTCTCCTTGGAGCCTTCTCTTCCCCAGGTGGAACAGCCCCAACAACCCCAACTCAGCCTGTCTCCAGAGCAGAGCTGCTCCAACCTTTTTGTCAGCTTCGTGGCCCTTCTCTGGACCCTCTCCAACAGGTCCATGCCTTTCCTGTGCTAAGGGCTCCAGAGCTGCACACAGTATTCCAGGGATTTGTGCTAAAGGAGCCATGGTACTTGTTGCTGCTCTTCAGTCTTCTGGCTCAGTAAGTAGGAGGATAGACAAAGACAAGGAAGGCTGAGAGAGCAGCAAAGTACAGGGAGGTTGGGTTGGAACTCTGTGCTTACAGAACACTTATGGTGCAACTACACTCCAGCTAATAACTGCTGCTTTCTTTCCTCATTTTCATGAAATGGTTTCTCTCCATCACTTAGAATGACTCTGTGAGCTAATGGTTTCATCAGCTGTGCTCTTCTCTTCACTTTCCACCATTCTAGCAATTATTTCAAAAAATGTGCCAAGCATTTCCTTCCACTGTGTTATTAAATCCTTCCTGCCACACATGAATCAGTTAACCCTTTGTACCATCTCCTGCTTTTCCCAGACATCGATTTCACAGAACTTAAATTTATCACACCAACATGACATCAAAATCCTTGGCCTATAAATTATCACCCATTTAACCCTCACAGCAAAACCCACTGATATAACAATAATTAAACCATGAGTGTCCCATATAAAGCTTTTGCAATTTTCTGTTATTGTACACTAACAACTCCATCATTTCTTGTGCCTCTGAAGACAGCATGTGATTTAAAACCAGCACTCCAGTAAAAACTTAACAGTTTCCAGCTTTTCCTACCAAGCTCCCCCCTTCCAGAGTGCCAAATGTCAAACTCTGAACAGACTGCCAGTTATGCTGAACTGGACAAAATGTTGTAATTACATGAGATCATCTTACAACTTCGTATTAGTGGTTATTATCCAGCCTCATACTAAACATTTAACTTCATACTACTGGGGTCTATTTTTCATCTTGAACTCTTTTCTTCAGGTTTTTTGTTTGCTTGTTTTTTTTTTTTTTATAATCATAGAATGGTTTGGGTTGGTAGGGACCTTAAAGATAATCAGGTTCCAACTCCCTGCATGGGCAGGGACACCTCCCACCGGACCAGGTTGCTCAGAGCCCCACCCAACCTGCCCTTGAACACTTCCAGGGATGGAGCTTCCACAAGTTCCCTGGGCAACCTAGGCCAGGGTCTCACCACCCTCACACTTTGGGGTTTTATTTGTTTGTTTGTTTTTAACACAGCTCTTACCTTGCCTGAAATCTGGTTCCGAAGATATAACAGATGGACTTTCGCTCGAAGTGCTATAAACGTCGCTGTGGTAGGATTTGTACCTCCTCAAAGGCTCTGAAAGTTTAAATCAGAGTATCAGAAGAGTAAGAAAGCAACAGTTCTAAGGCAAAAATCAAACATATTAACATTTTAAATTATTCTGAAGTATTTTCAAAACATTTTTAAATGCCTTTGTGTGGCTATAGAGTCTGAAAACAAACACTCAGTGGTTGCTGTGCAGTCCCATTCTGTCCCCACCGCCTGAGGGTCCCTGTGGTCTGCCTGGCCTCTCTTGGCTATCCTAACAGAGCTGTCTCCTCCGAACTTCTCTCTAATCTCCTGGAACATGATGACCTAGAGGCCAGGGAGCAATGGCAATGAGTTCCTGCCTGGCACAAGAGGTGTGGCAGGTGTGTCCCTCCAGCAACTGTTCCACCTTCCCAGCTGACCGTGCAGAATAGGTCCAGTGCTCTGCAAGGGGAACTGAATAGTGACAAAAATTATGGTCCACCTACCTTGGAGGTGCCACCTAGGCCAAGTCAGACCACGCCTTGCATCAAAACAGCTTCAGTTAAGAAAAAAAGATGGGTCCTTGTCATAAGTGACTCGCTTCTGGATGGAGCGCAAGGCCCTATATGGAGGCCAGACCCACTCCTTAGGGAAGTCAGCTGCCTCCCTGGGGCCAGGATTAAAGATGTACAGAGAAAACTCCCTACTCCAGTTCAGCCCTCAGATGAATGATTTTTTGGGGAGGCAGCGATGAGGTAGCAACAAGAACTCCGAGGGCAATGAAGGGAGACTTCAGGGCCCTGGGACAGCTGATGAAGGGATCAGGAGCACAAGTCATGCTCCTCCTCTATTCCTCCAGTTGCAGGGATTGATGAGACGATAAACAGGAAGAGCCAGCACATTAATTCCCAGCTTTGAGCCAAGAAGTCCAGTTGCATACTGGCTTGTATTAGAAATAGTGTGGCCAGCAGCAGTAGGGAAGTGGTTGTCTCTCTGTACTGGGCACTGGGGAGGCTGCACCTTGAGTCCTGTGTTCAGTTCTGGGCCCCTCACTACAGAAAGGACAGTGAGCTACTAGAGCGTGACCAGAGAAGGGCAAAAGAGCTGGTGAAGGGTGTGGAAAACAAAACTTATGAGGAATAGCAAAGAGAACTGGGGCTGTTTACTCTGAAGAGGAGGAGACTGAAGGGAGACCTTATTGCTCTCTACAACTGCCTGAAAGGAGGTTGTAGCAAGGTGGGGGGGAGTGTCAGTCTCTTCTCCCAAGTAACAAGCAATAAAGCAAGAGGAAATGGCTTCAAGTAATGCCAGGGTAGGTTTAGGTTGGATGTTAGGGAAAGTTTATTTACAGAAAGGGTTAAGCACTGGAATGGGCTGCCCAGAGAAATGGTTGAATCACCATCCCTGAATGTGTTTAAAAATCATACAGATACGGTGCTTAGGGACATGGTGTAGCAGGGGGCTGGTAGAGCTAGGTTAGTAGAGTTAGGTTAAAGTTTGGATTGGATTATCTTACAGGTCTTTTCCAACCAGAACGACTCTGTGATTCTATGATTGTTATTTCCAAGATAAAACTAATATTTGAAAAAAACCAACACAACCCTGGACAAAAACCAATCCCTCCTGCAACCAAAACTGACTAAAACATTTGGTGTGCACCTCTTGTGTGCAGAAAGTGACCATCAGGACTCAGTCTCTGGCTCCTTCACGATGGAAAACAGAAAAATATCCAGACAGACAAAGCAGGAATTGGAAAATTATGCCTCACTGGATCCTTGACATCCACAAAATAGGATTAACAATCAATTACTAAGTCCCTAAAAGACATTTAATTACCCAGGACAGCTAAATGCTCGTGATGAGAAATGAGAACAGCAGTCTCAGCTGCTATTCATGGTGGATTCTTTAAATAACATACTGGAGCAAAGGACTCCACAGAAGAGGTAGGTACTTGACACTTGCAACCATCTCCCAAAACTCTCCTATGCACAAGCCAACAAACAGCCCTGCGGTGTGGTAAAAGCAGCAAACAAAACAAAAAAGTCCCCCTCAAAAGATTACCAATGCTTCGCCGCCCAAGTGAGAGAAAACTTCAGGTGTTTATATTTGCAGAAGGCTGTCTCTGGTCCAACCAGTTAATGTTTTCAAAACCAAAAGTGATTATATAGAGAAAACACAGGTAACTGCTGTGAAGACAAGTGCAAAACACTACAGCAAGGACTGTGAAGTGTAAGAATACAAAATGGGGAATACACGAGCTTGAGTCTGGACACTGCAAAAAGGAAGTAAGAGATTCCAACTTCCCACATGCAGAAACAAAACACCTGGTGAAGTGCCCTGCAGGAACAATAAACCTGTGGCACAATCTGTATTAGGTCAGAGGACGAGTCGGACGTGCAGTCAACAGTACTACTCATTCAGACTTCCTAGAGAAGCAGGGGAAACTCCAAAAAGGAAAAAAAAGTAGGAGAATACATAAGATAATGCAGTAGACCAAGACTAAAGACTAGTTCAGGTTAATTACTGAAAACGTGTTTCTAAAACCTTCCTCCTTAAAAGCCAGCATTTCCCCCAGTCCTGCCAGCTCACTTGCCTTGTGCAGCTCCCCACTGGCCCATCAAATTCAAGTTTGAGAAAACTGGGACAAGTAAGCAAAGTCACCCATCAACCCATGAAACCATCTGCTTCTGCCAGCCCATCCCAGTTGCACAGCTTAGGAGCACAAAGCCCAATCCTAAGGACGTTTCACATGACTCTCACAAACAAGACATACTGCTTCCACATTTGCAAACCGACCCACGGCAAGACGAAGAGAACTCGCTGCAGGGGGGAGGTGCTGGGGGTTGGGCTTGCTTCAGTCTTTCACAATGGCTACTTTCAGAGTTGGGGATTTTACAACAAAGAAATCTGCTGCCAATCTAGCCGAGCACTTGCCTAACAAAGGACACACAAACCGAATTCAGTGGGTAGCTTTTGGAGATGTATTTTTAAAATGCTCCCAGCCCTTTAAGTGAGGCATCAATCCAAACAAGATACTGGAGCTACAGTACAGAAATGTTTAACTGAAAACAGATCTCTTCTTTCCCAGCAGTTTTATTAGCTGTAGGTTTTTCAAGACTCCTAAACTGACTTTGAAGCAAGAGGATGGAAAGGGAACAATAAAATATAACACAAGCTTTTAAACAGATTTTTTTTTTCCACCTAGTCAGCAGTCTGGGCTTCCTTAATCGCAGTCAAATTGTGGCTCCATTTTGCTTCTTTGGGACTTGAAGTTTTACAAAAAATAAATGCAAAGTGGTAAAACAGAAACACGCAGTTAAAGCACGAAGCAAATATTTGTATGTGGTGGCATGATAGCTGGCTCTGCAGGGTATTTGACTCATCCTGTTAGCAGGAGCTGGCGCCCTGCTGTAGGCCAAGGGGTAAGTTCACGAGCCAAGAAACATAAAGCAAGATTCCCAATCACTCCTTATCTCCATGTTTTCATGGCCCTCCCCACCAGGCCCAGCTAGGTTTCAACCACTTCCCCCAGAACTCACAAGCAGAGACAGCGATGGGACCCACCCTCCTTTCTTGTCCCATCTTTCTCCCTAAGCAAGATCATACAACTTACCCAAATAACAGAAACAAAAGTATTCTTCTCACCTTCTGAAAACGTTTTACAACCTTTCCACATGGGGCTGCACATGGACAATCAGCTTGTTCAGCCAGGGACAAAAGTTTAAAGGCAACTAAGGAGCTACGACCTGAAATTAGTAGTAAATCCTCTAGATTTTGCTTCGCTTTGCTCAGTTCACAGAAAATATGTACAGATGTGGAACCCTTTGCTGCTGGGGCATCTTCTCTTTGGCAACTGCCTTCCAGTTCTCTGCTGGCACATAACCCACCTGTGTACACCTTGCTATGCATCCTCCTAACACCACAACTCCTTTTAACCAAACTCCATCTTTTCTGGGGCATGGACAGGATGCACAATTCAGATCTGCCAACATTCAATCCAATTGTAAATATTGAGACTACGGTACCTATAATGCTTATAAAATTACCCAAATAATTTAGGCTGTCTCCTCTCCTCCAGCAAATTCTCCTCAATTCTAACATATATTAAGATTTAACTTCAGAGAAGGCACTCGGATCATGTCCAAGCCAAACTTCTGGCTTCCAAAGGTCACAAAGTCCCAGTTCTGGGATCATGTTAAGCTTTTCACACAATGGTTTAAAAAATGAGGACAAACTTCTAGCCTGTCTGGCTGGGGAGGAATTTAAAGATGGCATCCAAAAAAGTTAAAGGCAACAATAAAACAACTTATCTCCCGTATTTACACTTTTCCCTGGGATTTTTGAATGGCTTTGTTTTGTTGTTTTGTTTGAGGTATTTTGTTTTGTTTGTTTGGTGGTTTGTTGTTTGGGTTTTTTTAAATTTATTTTTGGTGACTGAGACTTCAGAATTTATTTAACTACTAGAAACATCAGGCACATTGTGGCAAAAATTATTCTACCAGTTTATCTTTTTTCACATTTCAGTGTTTTGATTACAATGTCTTCCCAGACCACTTCAAGTCATTTCATACCTTAGTAGAAGAACTAACCTGAGTTTAAGCACGTTTTAAGAGTCCATAACTAAAATGAATAAACAAAACTTGTGCTAGTAATACAAGTTTACAGGCACCATCACCACAATGCAGAGATGAATTAAGCATTACAACTTGAAGAATCTGTGTTTGTGCTGCTTAGTGCAGCAGTGCTGCTCTTCCAAACTCCCTATCAAAGCCAGCAGAGCATAACCTTACAGGCACCCAACCCAGCATAAAATAACAACACACACTATTTATGCAAGACAAGACATGCAAGCCCAGACAAGCAATTTACAGAAAGCCTCGTCTCGGCCAACTTCAACAGAAATCAGAGAACCCCATTTAGCTTGAAATTTCATTATCCTGAACACATGACTCACATCAGATATACAGGTTTTCAAATATGTATTATTAGAGAATTATTACTGACTGAACAGAGAAGGAAAAGGACAGAAGAGATGGCAGAGTTGAACAGGCAGTTTCATGACAGGGAGGGAGCTCTTGTTTGCTTTTTGAGGTTTATTGGTGGGTGTCTCTATTATGCAAGAGTGTTACTATAATACCATTTAAAACACATTAACTGTCCTTTAGGAGAGGCTGGGACTTGCTTCTTTCACAAGAGTTTAACCAATAGGTTAGAATCATATTTACTCTTCTTTTTCCTCTTTTCATCTAAGAATACCTGAATTATCTCAGGCAAGGCAGCACAAGTTTAACAGGAAGGATGCAGTGATCCAGAATACATCTCTGGTAAGGATTCATATCCAACTAGGGGACAAGAGAAACTAATCCATTCTGGCCTTCCAGGGGAGCAGGCTCATTTTAACTTGCAAGATTTCCACCACCCATATTCTAAATGAAAAAACTGTACTGTGCATACAGCCCAAGTCACCAGCCAGCCAGGAAACCCCCTGGAGAGCCTCACAGATATCTGATGCACAGGGTCTAGTAGGATCTGAGTGACAGAAATAAACAGAGCCTTGTAAAAATGCAGAACAAACACATCTCCAGGGCTAAACTAGAAAGAAAACCAGCAAGATTAAAATTATCTCCAGGGTCTGGTAAGAACTCAGTGTCTTGTACTTCAAAGACACCCTTCCTTTCTGGTCTGGATCATGCCATCTAGGATAGGGTATGTAAATGGACACTGACTGAACGAGCTGCAAATAAAGGTGTCTGTATGTTTAAATTTAAATGTTTTATCCAACTGACAATGTAACGTGTTGAGTAAAAACTTATAATCCCAGATGGCGTGAGCTGCCGAAAGCTCAATAAAGCAGATACTACTTTGCTGTGCAATTATGGAATTGTAAGAGCTGTTTTATTACCTTATGTTAAACTATGCAATTCAGAACAAAATAATAGTGGTTGACGCCAAAGTACCTGTACTTCACAGAAATCCCACAAACACCTCTTTTTCCTTGAAAAGCCAAATTCCGTAGCCTGAGTAAAATTAACACCTGCAATTTTTCCATCTAAAATGGTATCAGTTTATAATCTCACCCTTCAGCTTCATTAATCCCATTTCTGAACATTGTTCTAAGCGAACCTCATCCAGACTTGCCAACCACATGAGAATCACACACCTCACCACCACTGAATTTCAATCATACTGCAGCATGACGATCCTGAGACGTGTACACTGAGCCTGGATTTGCTTTCACATGCCAACAGGGATGCCACTCTGGATGACTCCCATTTCCTCTGCTTTGCCTACTCATCCACAGAGCTCATACAACTCCAGAGATAAAGCAGGCACACTTCATTGAATTTACAGAGGTAAACCTGTAAAGCAGCTATTCCTCTTTTGCCTTAAATCCAAACTCCCAACTGAACCCACTTCTACAGAAGCTCCCAAATTCAAACTTCTGAGGCTTCATTTGCTGGGATAAATTTACTACCAACAGCAGGCTGATTATCTGCAGAAATTTTCCCTTATTAAAAAAAACAGCTTCAAACAAAGACAGCTTTTAAAATCGTGGTGGCATTTAGAGTATCTCTAACATCTAGAGTATCCCTAACTGCATCTCCCCACCTAAACACGTGGGCATACTATGCAAGTTTTATAAATGGTGTCCAGATGAGTCTTCAATGAAAACATTTTCTGAGATATAGACACAGAAGACTTAGGAGGCAGAAACACCTCTAGAAACACAGAATATTGCTGCCTCTTCTTGCTAAGTGTATGAAGCAGAAGGCAAGAAGTGGAAAAAAAAAAAGGAAAAAAAAGGACTTAATTAATTAGGTTTTCAGTTACGAAAATCAAAGGTAAATAAAGGGGCAAACAGAACCTAAGGTTCTAGAATGCCCATGGTTCCTAACTGCGAAAACAATTAACAAAGGCTTGAAAATATTCCCAAACCATCCCCACCCCTGGATTCAGCATTCCAAGCTTCAGCAAGATCAGCTTTTTTAGTATCCTTCCCTCTTTTTCCTTCCTGTCTGCTATTTAACCCACAGCCAGCTACATTACTCCTCTCCTAACTGGTTTTGTGCCTCTGTATTCCACCAGGCCATAGGCAATCTTCACACCCTGCTACCTCATGCATCTCATTTACAACGTCCTCATAAGCAAAAGTGCATATAAAAAAGAAGGATGCACCTTCACTCAAGTAACACATAAACCAATTCACTTGGGATTACACACACACACACACACAGAATCACACATAGAATTACCAAGGCTGGAAAAGACCTTCAAGATCATCAAGTCCAGCCTATGACCAACACCACCACACCATCTAGACTATGGCACTAAGTGCCACATCCAGCCTTTCCTTGAACACATCCAGGGATGGTGACTCCACCACTTCCCTGGGAAGTCCATTCCAATGTCTAACCACCCTCTCCGTGAGGAAGTGCTTCCTAATATCCAACCTAAACCTCCCCTGGAGCAGCTTGAGGCTATGCCCTCTTGTCTTGTTGCTAGTTGCCTGGAAAAAGAGGCCAGCCCCCACCTGACTACAACCTCCCTTCAGGTAGTTGAAGAGAGAGATAGGCCTACATTCCAACCAAGGCGGGAGGAAGCTGCTTGAGTAACTAACAGGAGAGACTGATTCAAGGATACCATCTCCCAGCCTCGCTCTACTATTGGTATAGCAGGCCACATCTACCACAGCTTTCCACACAGTTGCTTGTATCTCTCAGCCAGGCTGGCTTTATGTCAGAAGAGCAATTCCACACACACTTGGTAATGCCTGACATTTTGAAGTATCTGTCTGCCCACTAAGTGCTGGAAAATTACATACAATGAACTAAAAAAACTTACAGGTTGTATTTTTCATTTCTTTGGCAGATGAAACTAGCAATTGACTATTTTTATGAAAGATCTCAAGGGACTAGTCTGTTGTAAACAAGATGGGAGATAAGGAATAGTAAAACATACAGAACGAAAAAGGCAAAGAAGTCAATAGACTATCAGACTGCACTAAGGCTTGAGTGAATCTGCTCATTAAGGCAGAACAGAATACTTTCAGTCGGGATTCTCAAGCTCTGTAAAACACAGCAGTAATTAACTCCCATTTGAAAAAGCTTTCCCCCTCCATCTCACTAAGATACTCCTTTTTAAACTGGCTCTCATTAAAAATTCAAATCCATAACTAGGTTCTGGCACAAAATGTTTCGGTAGATAACTGATAAATAAAAATAAATAAAGAGCCTAAAATAAAACAACAGAGCACACACTACTAACTCGAAGAGTGAAACATATGTCCTTCCTCTGTCGAAAGTAGATAAAGAACACTGCAACTAAGTTATCAGTTGAGAAAGTACCTTCATTTTTTTCTAACGAGTAATGAGTGTGAATTCAGAAGGATGGGCAGTGAGTCAGTAGCTGCTGCCTCCAAACAGATTTGTCACTCAGCTCCTGTGACTGTTAAGCCCCAGTTCCCTGTTGCACTTTCACCCACTCCCTGTATGAATCGAGTAGTTTCACACATCCAGCTATCTCAGTTTGCAAGGCAGGGGCATGTGACGTTTTTTTGCTGCCTACCCATGTGTTTGAATGCGAATGATCAACTCTTGCTCATCAATGGGTTTGGCCAAGCTTTTGGTTTTGCTGTTGTGCAACACAAACCTGCACTCCTGAACAACAAGCCTATTGAGCTTTCCCAATGCAGGGAGTGGCCTCCTCCTAAACTTTTTCAGCTGCCTATCGGGAGAGATCCGAGTTGACTCCTATACTTGAGATGGTCCCCTTCAATTTCAGTCTCTTCAACCAAAAACCAACCAACCTTCCTCAGACCTCAATCAGACATCTGGGTAGATAATCACAGATAGTGAAGTTCTATTGAGATAAACAATGGTATCTCCATACTACTTCCATCTATATTCCCTCCTTCACGTTATAATATAACCCTCATCAGAAGATGCCAATTTGATAGCATAAAGAAATTTTAGCTGTCTTGTCAGTACAACTTGTAAAGAAATCCCAGTAGCTTTTTAAAAATTGCTTATGCTATTTCAATAACACTCCTTACTGGAACACGAGGCTGGGATGCATACTTAGGAGAGAAAGAATTGGCTTTCCATGCTAACTGCAGCATAAGCATCTCCTGAGATGGTCACAAGGGGCACGAAGAGGCATTTTTAGAAATTCAACTTTGATACAAGGCTTTATCATATCTCCTTAATGAAGAGGTGGGTTGTTGTTTTTTTTCCACACAGTTATTTCTGTCATGCAACAGAGAGGCAGCCACAGGTTTTCAACTGTGTGGATTTTAAATGCACCTGAATAAACAGACTGAGCTAGCTCTGTACATGCAGCTCTTCTGTGGTATACCTAAGATGACTAAGTCATGTCTTTTGGCCCACCATAAGCAGGATCTCACTCTGCTCTCAGTTTCTATGCAGCTGTCCCAAATTTACAACCCCTGAAAATGACATTGCATTTTCTAAGCAAACAAAATATGTCATTCCCCTCATAAGGTTCTGCACAAATACCATTTTATAAGTTTCCACAAAACAAACACAGTGACTTTGCCCCCCTATGCGTTCTCTTAGTTAACTGATAGAACTTGTTGCCAAGTATTCTCACTGAGGTAAAGATCTTAATGTGAGTCCAGAAAAAATGTCATATTTAAGGGCTTAACTGCATCTTCCAGAGCTGTACAGTGCAAAAACCGAGAGATCTGGAGAGTAAATTCTCCCTTTCCTCTGGGGTATAAACCCATCTCTAATGGCGGGAGATGAGGATTTTCCTTCAAGGAAATTACTTGATAATTGGCTGTTAGCAACTTTGTTTCTTTTTTCTAATTTTAATTTATGAACTTGATACTGGCTGACTTACACAGATCAACTGTTTTCACCGGGTAAGCAATCTGGACAAGCACATTTATCTTCATTGGCAACAGACGTTCTAATGCTTTCACTTTATCTACAAAAAGAAGACGAAGCAAAGATCTCGGCAGTTTGAAGAGCTGCTACAAGAGATCTCAAATTTATCATCAAGAGAAATCTTTTGTTTACTGACTGGAATGCTCAAATAAAAAAGCTTCACCAACCTTCTCCATTCATAGCTTCCCTTAGAAGCTGCAACTTCTTCTGTCTCTCTCTTATCCTGTCAAAGGCACTTGATATTGCGGCAGAAGTTGATGTCTCGGGCGCATGGCGGGCTTGGTCCAGTTTTTGTGGTCCAAAGATATCCATTGCTATGCTCCCATCAGAGTAGATTGCCTCCTTGTTTCTGGTAGCAGTAGAAGTCCGTACTGTAAATGCTTCACACTGATGGTTGTGCCCGTGAGAGCCCTGAGCATGGTCCCTCTCAGCTGCCTTGTCAGTTGTGCAAAGCAGATCTGTGGAGGAAGCCCATACTTTCCGCTTGGGAGCGACATCTGTGTGAAGGTGACATTTTTTTTCAAATTCACTGGTTTTACATCTATAAGGACAGAAAACATCTTCCTGCCCCAAGCTGTAATCTGCAGAAATGCCCTGGAAAAACTCTTCCTCTGCTTGTGTTCCCCTAATGGACAGAAATCCCATAGACTTGCTAAGTCCTTTGTTAAGCATGGTCTGTTGAGTGAAGAGAGCTTTGTGCCCATCGGGTGCATCGACCACCAATGTTTTTCCTGGAATAAGGAGACATTTCATACATGTAATTTTGCACTTCATACACCAGAGTGCAGCACAAGTTACTTACAGTTAAAGTGTATCTGGAGCACACATTTTGGCCTTGATTTTGCCACGCAAAACATTCAGATGGCTACTTTAAGGGCTGCCTCAGTCAACAAAGACAGAACTGCAACTACTTCATATCTAACAGGCATTTTATTTCTTTTATTTCTCAAGTGCTCAAGAAAAACATATGGTCTACTACAATTCAGCATTAACATTAGAAAACTCACCAACTACCAGAAACATGCTCAAAGTTGTTTTCTTGTTAGTTTTATTTTTAAAATAGGCTGGACTGTCACCAAGAGTACTGCTTAATGATCAATCTGAAATCAGCCATTCTCCTCATCTCTCACACCCAAAGACACCGCCTACAACTTTTAATTACAAGTCCAGGTTTGTTCTACAGATTTACAGATGCCCTGCAGTACTAAGAGAATAATGACTGTGTAGTTAGGAATTTTAAAGTCATGTATCTTCGCTTTAATGACTATTTTTGGTGATGACAGTCTCTCCAGATAAAGAATACTCTAAAACAAAAACAAACAAAGCTTCTAAGATCAAAGTACACTTCATGTTTCATTAATAAATGGATCAGCCAACACAAATGAATACTCTCTTCTCCCTCTCCCTTACTGTGAAATTACTTCCAGAATAAAAGCAGCTGTCAGAGGTGGATTAATATCAGTGACACAGGTGCCCTTTGCAGAATATCATACCATGGTCACCAAGAAGTTCTGATGATCGTGTATGTCTGAGGAATAAAATTTTCTCAAGGTATTAGCCTAGTTTTTCAAAACTAATTACAACCATCAGTAAGCACAGTCACATTTCTTAATATTAACAGATGACCTACGAGTTTACCTTTCATGTTCTTAAGCCTTCCTGAGCCAAGAATAAAAGAATTATAAACATTTTAAGAGTAACATGCCAGAGAAAAACTAGTATCAAAGACTACCCAACTGCTACAGGCTTTCTGAGTCTCTTACCCTTTTGTATTAACAGAATGCTTAAAGGATGCTTGTAATTGTGCTCAGAAATTCTTTAAAAGCTTATGGCTTTACACCTTTCACCTCTGATACTCTACTTGAAGAGGGGTGTTAGTTTTCAGTTTCTATTTCTGTGAGATTAAACTAAAAACAGGCATTTAAAAAATAACAAAACTAAAGGCAAATGTGACCGAGAAACCCCTTGATTCTTATGGACACACAAATACATGAGGGTAAAATGTTAGGGTTTGGATTGTCTAAAAGTGTCATGTAAGAAATTAGACAGTTCCCACATGTTCCAGCCAAGAGAATTAAACAAAAACCTTTGTCAATGACAATGAACTTCTGAAAGCATCTGATGCACCACTCCAGATTTTACAAGTATAGATTGAAGTCTAAACTTATGGAAACAATTATCTTTGTGGTCAGGTAAGTCTTATGTTATTATCTGATTCTCAGACTAAGCATTCCTCATAAGGCTGGTAAATTACATGTCACATCCACAGACACAAAAAAGCTTTTTAAAAATAGCTGCTCACTGTGAAGTTCCCACTTTCTATCTAAAGAAGCAGCATGATACCCGTTCTGCAAACACACACTCCACATTCATGGACATGCACATCAAGGACAGACATTCCTAACCTGGATTTTAACGAAGTCATTTGAGAGAGAGAGAAAAAACAAAACACTGCAGTATTTCAGATGGTCACCAAACAAGCCAATCAAAAGGAGCTCCAGGAATCCTCCCCAATAGTGAGAGTTCCAATATAATTTTAGGCAGATAGCAACAAAACAACCTCCTCTATACAGTGTGTTCACATTTTTTAAATGTAAAAAAACATCCCAAAACCACCACCTCTTCAACACTGAAAAGTATTTACGTGCACAAGATCTTACTGAACAAAACAATGGCAAACAAAGCAGAAAAAGCAAGAGACACAGAGAGCTGCAACTCCAATATAGTACAGAGGCTGTAAATTCAGGATTACTTGTCACATCCTGGGTCATGACTCTGAAGAACATTCCTGCTTCTAAAGATCATTTAGGCACATTGAAGTGTTATCTCTTTTCCAGGATCCCATGGAGCTAAAAGAGCTACAAGGTACTTTAAGTACCAGCAGTTACTCTCACCATACACAGCCAGAGACAAATGTAGCTGTTGTGTGCTGAGGAGAACTGCAGTGAAAGAGCCCAGATGCCAGTGAGAAAGAGTGCTAGAGGGGAACCTGATGTCAGTTTTTAATTGAAATAACTAAAATTGGAGGAAAAAAAAAAATCACATAGAAGAGAATGAATGAACATGTCGAATAAAAACAGAGGTTACATAACACTGAAACAACAAGAACTGGAGAAAAACACATCCCAAGTAGACACCAACACATCCTTGAGACATAAGCCTGCAGGACAGATGAAAGGGATGGAAAGGAGCACTCCCCACAACTTATCCTTGTTATAGCCTAGAGCACTGGGTAGAAAACACTGACTAATTGGACTCACTGTATTAACATCTCATCAGCATATTAATATACTATTAATACACTACAATACCCACTTGTATGCTAGGGGGACCCCTACTCTTCAAGCATGCCTAGTGACATCTTTAAGCACTTTGGCTTTAGATGGAAGCAAAGAACTAGTCAACCAATCATGTCTACAAGTGACAGAATATGAGAGAGAAAGTAATTTTACACCTTTCTGTGTAAAAAAGTAGCCTGTGTTTCAGGAAGCTGAGCTGGCTTTCTGGAATACCACCCTGCTCCCTTTTCTGCACAGAACTGGAAATTATACCTTGACTCCATGTGTTGGCTTACTGCAGACTGGGTGACAGACCTTGCTTTGGGGACAACAAAAGGAAAGGAGCAGTCTCCTCACCAAAGCTGTAGTTTCCACAGACTTGTAGCATTCGGACTAGATGTAACAGAAGCTTCTCCCAGTTCATACAGAAGCTCCAAAGCCACAAACAAGCTCCTCGCCTCGGCACACAAGAGATGCTCCTCTATTCCTCAAGCCATCTACCCACCTAATGAACACCATCTCACCAGCAGCAACTGGGAGAGTTCTCATTGCTACAGCTTTGCCACTCATTCAGCTAATTGCTTGATGAGACAGGAGATGAGCTGTCCCATCAGCGAGCAGTGCAGGAGGTGTTCCACTTCCACATGGCTCTTCCAGTCTTCTGAGAGATGTCTACAGGTCTGTATAATTCACACCCACATTGACATATGCAGTGAACACGAGTTTTTAACCTAGTACCAAAAGATATCTACAGATGCCTTAGTACTCATTCTTGAGACTGTAAAATGCTCTTGCACATCTTACATCTTGCCTTTATTACTCTCCCCATTCCCACTTTTGCTTTTCACCAGTCCTGGCACTTCTTCCCACCTCTGCAAAACAAAACCCATTGCTTCATTTCAACAAGCTCTCCCCAAACTGGTTCAGAGTGTCAGCATGACCCGGTTAAGAATCATCCTCAAAGAAAGGTAAAAAAGAAACGAGGGGCAGGGGCTGCAACAGCCTGCTCAAGCGGGCATCCCAAGAAGTCAAACCAAAAAATGCAGCAATAGAGAACTTTCAGATCCATACTTTACACCAGACATCATGCATGATGCTTGGGCACCAGAGAGCAGAGGTCAACACTGAAGAACAAGAATTCTCAATACAGTAGCAACTCAATTGCAGATACCAGTGAAAAAACTGGATCAGGCAACCAGAAATCAATCCAAGCCAGTTCTTCTCTTTTTCGTAGTTTAAATCTGTTCTCATTCCTCGTAACTTTTTTTTCCCCTGGACTTCTTCAGCACTGTCCTGGTTTAAGCCAGGATGAAGCAAATTTTCCTTTTACTCATTTTTTTTTTTTCCTTTAGAGAGCTGTCTAAACGTGCCCTCAGCATTACAGAGATCAAGGGACTTAAATGACTGCAGTAAGTCTCCTTCAGAACAAGGCTCTTAGGTCTAGCTTTCAGCTAACAGTACACCTTGAGAACACAGCAGACTGGAATCATACGACCTTCTTTAATACATGTATTTTCAGTTGAATGGCACACCCAAGTCCAAATTCATTAAGCCAATACACAGTTCATCCAGCAACTTTTTTCTCCCCAGTTTTTATGATGAAGTCTGTGGAGAAGATGAAGGGAAGAACTACCAGTGAAAATGACAAATGAAGATATATAAAGATCCAACTAATGATCAGACGAAGCCCAACTGTAAAATGGAATTTTTAAATCTTTAAATTATAATGGATGGCAAGACTCATGTTATGATCTTCCTTTTAAAAAATGACTTGTTTTTGTAACAGAAACTCTGAAGACTTGTCCAAAGCATCTTGGCTCTACTTAAGCCATGAAGTATCTCAACTGAGACCACACAGAGCTACTCAATGCCTCAGTTACCCAAGGGTCTAAGAAAGTAGAGAAGTGCTTCCCTACTTGTCAGCGATGGTGAAGGGACACGCCATTAGAATTTAAGATACTACAGCATGTAAGTAACTTCAAAAGATGTGCTTTCCCCTTCCTCAATTACTTCTCTGTAGAACTAAACTCTTCTTCATGCTCATCTGAATAATATCTGAGTTCTTGATTTTACGTATTGCCCTTGGGTGTTTATCCTCTACTTGATGTTACATTACTGCAATTATTTATAATTACTGTAAATAATTCAAATGCAATTATAGTAATTGCATGATTCCAAAGTGTAATATATAGTGAGGCAATGTATACAATAAAAACAGCAATTAATCACCAAGAGTTCACAATGAAATTTCCTTGTGGTGTTAAATGAAAACCTAGTTTCCTGCACACCTTCAACTGGCAGATGCAACATTTGCTAAATGACCATGGATCTGCTTCCTTCTTCCTTTGGTGTCTTCAGCTATGAATGCAACTACACCTTCATCTTTCACTCACACTGACAGTCATCTGGTTCATTGTCCTCTGAGAAAGAAAGTTACCTGGTCGTAACTAAATTCAGCCTGACTGCAATTACTAGTGTACCAGCTTGACCATACAGGCCAAATACTATGGAAGTGCAAACAGTCAATGCCATCACAGACCTTATTCAGGTTTTACTCAATAAACTCAGCTTAAGTCTCTTTGAAGCCTTTCCGATTCCTTCCTTCCTTAGTTTTCACAAAACAGAATATCTTTTTCAGCTCCATTTTAGCAAAGCTGATGGATATATAGATATATGGACACACAAAGGGGGATGGGGTGAGGAAGAGAGAAGACTTGGGGAGACAGAGAGATTGCCTGCACATGCATGGACATGCACACCATCATTCCCAAAATGAAAGGCCTGAGAAGAGGAAATTATTATACGTGAGTTTAAAAAACATCTCCCACACCATGTCTGAGCAGAAGACAGAGTAACAGAAAAATCCTTATCCCAAGACAATGCAGTCAGCTTCTCAAATATGAGTGGGTGGCTGGTGGAGGAGTTGGGTTTGCAATCCCTTTAGGGCAGGCTGAGAGCCAAACAGAAGCTGACTGCTCAGAATGGCATCTCCTCCTTTCTTTTACTTTTTCAATTTGAGAAAATGCAAGTTTCAGATACAAGTACTTCTAAAACAATGAATGCTCTGTGAGGGAAGAAATGAGCTGGACACAAGGTCTGTTGGAAGCACACGAAGTAATGACCAGGCTGTAATTCTGTAGAACACTGTGCATTCTGCTTTGGGCTGACATGGTTCCTCTATCAAAATCCAAACAGCTCCAGGAACTAGGCATCTTGTTCTGAACACTGGTAGTGAACCTTGCCAAGCAGCACTTCATAAATGCAACATTTTACCTCTTCCCTTCCTCAGCAACTCTGCAATAAAGACAACTGCACCACTGCTCTTTCCCACCCATGTTTATAGGCGTTTTTGTTTTTGTTTTTTTTTAGTATATTTCTTATCCAAGTAGCTAAAAGGGCCACCTATCCTCTTCCTGGATTTCTGTGTACCCCAGGAGAGGCTCAGTGATGTAACTGCTTTTCTGCACACAGACAGCATTTAACACCTCTGGTTTGGCACTGATCTTTGTGCCCATCCTTGTTTTGGCTTCAGAGTTGTGAGTTTGCAGGCAGAGCCACAGTGACAGTCCTCCCAAGAGTGGCAGAGGCTGGAAGCTCAGTACAGCAGCAGCAACTAGACTTACATTCAAAAAGATCTCCACCAACACTAACCACCAGTACTGCTAGATGCAATCAGAAACAGCCATTGGAAGAAAACAGGCATGGCTTCTGGAGTGCAGAAGAATTTTTTATTATTATTTTAAACAAGAAATCTTCATCTGGCTTCCATTTGGTTTTGCTGAACCCTGGCCATTTTTCTCCACCCACTTAGTTCCTTTTTTCTAGTACTGAGGAGACAGGGGAAATAAAAAGACATAATTTTATTTCCAGATGAGAGGTTTTTCAAGTCAATGGAATTAAAGCTGTGCTATTTTTTGATGAGTTAAATCTGCTTGCTTGCATTTAGCAAGAAACTGAGGAAGCTGTTTCAGTTCACATGTGGAGGTCATCGCTATAAACCATTTCTTTGTAGACCAAAACCTGCATTTCCAAAAAATCCGCAATCAATTTCCCCGTTCAAAAGCAAAAAGGGCACATTTTCTTTTGTCTGAGAGTTTTTGCTGGGCAGCTACAGTAGTAATTGTTATCACAGAATCACAGAATGGTAGGGGTTGAAAGGGACCTCAGGAGATTGTCAAGTTCAACCCCCCTGCCAAAGGAGGGTAACTAAACACTACAACTTCTTGGTAAAATTAAAAGCAACTTCACTTGGCCTTACAATCTTTTATTCTGTTTACAACAACTACCATTTTTGCTGACCTGACAGAGTGTATAGTCTAATTAAGCAGGGAGTTTATCAACATCTGAAGGTTTTTTTCAGCACTTCTAATTATTTTCTGCTAGGTACAGTTAAGGTGAACCCTAATGATCTTTCAACTAAACTTCAGGCTTTTGTTCATGTTGCATGTATTCTTTTAGCAGAGATGAATGTTGTAATTTTGCAGGATACAACTGTGGTATTGTAACATACAAGGTTAATTCATGACAGTCCACCACACTGCACAGGTCATGTTAAAATTAGAGAGTCTCATAGTAGGAAAGCAAAGCTGAGACATCTGTTAGTTAAACCTCTTTAAAAGATGAACTATCTCTGCAAAGGTCTGTCCTTGGTGTTCATAGATCATTAACATAAGTTGCACCTTTGTAAATAAACACAAGATGCAGGATTTCAGTGACTGGAGGGCTGGGAAGCAGGCTGCCAGGCATGCACAAGCTATGGAGATTTCAGCTGGGCTTTACATAGCCCACACATCCTTTTGAAGGAAGAGTGCCATAGTTTGGAAGGAAGAATAACACAGTGAATTAATTCTTGCTTCACGTTTGCAAGAGTTTGACAGTGACTTCCTGTTTGGACACACCAAAAAGAACTTTATCTAGCAACTTAAAAACCCTTAAGGTCTATAGTGCTTTGAGTACAAAACTTATAAATAATACTCATTGGCTCAGATGATTCACACCAGGTTTTACTACTTCTGTTTCTGCTGGCTAAGCCAGTTCCTAAGAACTGTGCTGTGAGTATGACTTGAGCAAAAGCAATCGTTCTGTATTGTTAATGTAGAATAAATTACTTGTGCAGTCAGCCCTGTGATGAGGCTCATTCATCAAGATGGCCACAGAAAGTGAGTCATGAAAGAGACAGAAAAATACATTTAATTGGGGAGAATATTAACATGAAGCTATTTATTAATTTCATAGTTATTTCCCAGACATAAAAGACAAAAATTAATAGCTGAAAATATCCAACCTTGGTACGTGAGGAGAGCAAAATATCTGAATTAAACATGTGAAATTGGGGAAAAAAAAAAATCAAAACATTTGTCCTAAGCCAACAATAAAGTCCCAGCAATTCTAACTTTGGATGACCACGGTATGGAAAACTGATCTTAATGACTTCCAAAGACTTCAAGCAAAAATCTCACCATTTTTCAAAGACTTCAGATATCTAAGGTATTAGTTGACTACTGTCCAACTGGGAGCACATCTCTTGCTGAGCCATCTCTATATTCCTGACCTTAACATGATTTATCAGGTATCTTAAGTTAGATACTCATATTAACATCCTGATGCACTTCAGTCCATAAGAAATGCCTTGGCTCTGTGCTGCTTTTTTCTCCATATGACAGCTATTCTAGTAATTGAAAATTTACTAAGATTCTCACAATGACTCAAAAGATCTTCACCTCAGTATCAGATGTCTCCTGTCCTCTCCAGGGAAGACTTCTCCTCACCGTATTTACTTCCTTAAATATGCTGGTAAAATGTCTGCTAAAATCAGACACCTCCTTATGCATGCCCCTCCCCTCTCCTCCAACTGTCCCAGTGCCAAACTGGGCCCAAAATTTATTCTTAGAGGAAGTTAAACCCAAATGTTTAGATAGAAGGCGACAGACACAACTTCTAGTTCACTCAGAATCATCCTGCCTGGTAGCTTCCTACCTTTCTAAGTGCTTGCTGGTTTGCAACTGGAGTAAGAAGTGTGTATTTCAACTACACACAGCAGCAAGGTCAACAAAGGCAAAAAGGACTGTATGCTTCTCTGAGCTGGTTTGTGGTGTTTTTTTTTCTTTTTTTGTTTTTCTTTCACCATTACTATTTTTTCTTAAACCCTCATCTGGCCTTCTATTTGTGGCACTTCAATCTATGAGATTATCATCAGTATAATTAGTACTACATTCCACAGCTCACTTTTCCAGAAATCTAAAAGCTGTGCCCCCGAGGCAGTTCATCTGTGCTGTTATTGACTGACTTTGCACCAGCAAACCAGCAGACCACTGCAGAAAAAGAAACAGCCCAGCATTAAACTGCCCTGATTCAAATGTGAGCTGTCACTCATTAATATCAGCCACCCATTTCACTGGGTCCACACTACCTTTCAAATCCATAACTTAGTATACATGCCAAGTGGAACTGAAAACTGCTACAGCCACTTTGGTTATGTGAGGGGCTTTGTTTTGTTGTTTTGTATTTTGCTGTTACTCAATATTCCCTGAGTGAAGTGGAGATCAGGGACTGTATCTAAGATTGAAACACTGAGAAGTAAGATGGTGCTACCAAGACACACCAGGAAATGGGACTGATAACAGAAGCAAAATTGGGAAGAGGAAGCTAAGAGGATTGTAAAGGCTCTAGGGAAAAAGGAGAAAAAGAAGAGTTCCACAGGTAATGAATATGATAGAGAGAAACTGAAACAGGGTGAGTGGAAGCAGGACAGGCAGAACATAAAAAAATGAATAATTGACTTAAATTCACCTTCTATTAAAAAAAAAAAAGGACTCAACAGAAAACAAGAAAAAGATTTTCTTCATCTAGGAAGGAAGAAAGAACGTAACACCAAACATCATAAAACCCACACAGTAAGTGGAAAACATTTTTGCTGGATGACAATGCACCTTGATAAAACCAAGAAAAAATCAAGTATTGAAAAGCATCTCATTAATTAACCTGTACCTTTGGGACCAGGCTTGGAATCACACAGGCAAAATAAGGTTTGCACTGCAACAGTGATGCCTCAGCATTCAATACCCATGGTGCCACACCTGATCTGTAACACTCCATGCATGCATTGCACATGCAGTCAACTTAAGAGAAACAGGGGTTTCTTAAGGGGTTTCTCTTTTCTCTCTTAAGAAAAAAGAGGATGAGGACTAATTAGCCAGCTTTACAGCCTGGGGGTTATCAAGTTCCCTCACTTCACAAATATTACATTTAATTAGTTCTCTTCGGACAACATGATGTTTCCTAGAAAGATGAACCTTGCAAAGAATGACTTGGACTGTGGTCACTTAAAACCCTGTGTAGAATTTACTGGTCGATAGCAGCTGAGCCAAGTGAATGACTTGGTCTCAAAGAACCCTTAGCTCTGGTTGTTCTTCCCCAACCCAGTGATTTTCAGAGGCACACACACTGCAGGGAACCTTTCAGAGATCAGATAATGGACCCTAAGTGAACTTTTTGGTAATTAAATAAAAGCAACATCTATCATGGAATCATAGCATAGTTAGAGTTGGAAGGGACCTTCAAGATCATCTAGTTCCAACCCCCCTGCATGGGCAGGGACACCTCCCACTAGACCAGGTTGCTCAGAGCCCCATCCAACCTGTCCTTCAACACTTCCAGGGATGGGGCTTCCACAAGTTCCCTGGGCAACCTGTGCCAGTGTCTCACCACCCTCACACTAAAGAATTTCCTCCTAATGTCTATTCTAAATCTCTCCTCATCCATCTTAAAATGGTTTCCCCTTGTCCTCTCACTCCAAGCCCTTGTCAAAAGTCCCTCCCAGCTTTCCTGGAGCCCCTTCAGGTAGTGGAAGGTGTTCTAAAGTCTCCTTGGAACCTTCTCTTCTCGAGGCTGAACAGCCCCAACTCTCTCAGCCTGTCTCCATAGCAGAGCTGCTCCAGCCCTCGGATCATCTTCATGGCCCTCTCAACCACCTAAGAAGCAGTCATACATACTAAGGGATTCAAAAAAAGTCAAGGCTAAGAGGAAAGAATCTTCTAGCAATGACATTTTTCCAGTCAGAGGATACAGTAGAGAACCAGCTAACAGACCATAGTGCATATCCTTCAAGTTAAAGACATAGTCCTCAGAGGAAGTTTCAGATATTACAGGGATGTTATTCACCTTCATAATTAGCCAGAAAGCCATGGACCTACTGGCTGAATCTATTACATCAGTCTGCAAAACTTAGTAGAACCTAAACCAAAAGCTTTTTTGTTAAGATATACTTCAGAACTTGGGGACAAACATTACTGCTGGGGAAAGGAGGAAGATTCTGCTAAAAAGCTTCAACAAAGTTGTGGGTAGGAAAACAAAGCAAATCCTCAAATGACACAAACCGATTAAAAAAAGTTAAGAATTCTCTTAGAAAATGAAAAGCAAACCAGCAAAAGACTGTTCAGTTGTGTTAGTGAATACAAAACTAAAAACAACAAAAAATAATAATTAAAAAAAGAAAATAATAATTGGGTTTGCTAATGCAGTGAGAACAGAGTTGAAAGACTACCTTGCTAGATCTGCAAAACTCAACAAATATCCCAGCGATGATCAAAACACACAGTTGATGATGATCATGGAATAAAAAAGCAGAACAGATGATGGAAAGAGGGTATGGAAAGGACAAAGCCTGAGGTAGTAGCTGAATAGCAGTGTGCTCAAACAAAGTTCTAATAAATAAATCATAAATACATAAATGGAAGGGGAAGAATATGGAATGGGTTCATTTTTAAAAGAACAAAGGTGTGTAAAGAAACCACTGAAAATTTGGAAAAATAGAGTTAAAGAATAAACTAAGAATAACCAAAAAACAAGGTTCTGATACAGCCCTTATAAAATATGGGGGAAGCAGGGAAAGAATTCACTGTAAGGAAGAGCTCAAGTTCAGAAAAGCAAAGATTACATTGTTGACAAATCCAGTCAACCAGATTGATACAGTCTCAAACCCTGTATTCCTACAGATCTTCCTACAGCTATAGAAATACTCTGGAAAAGAAGAATAAAAAAAAAAAAGCCAGTAAGAGAGCAAAGGCCCTGAGAAACTAGTCAGAACAGTGCATTTGTGCCAGAAAATGAAGAGACAGCTTCCTAAACACATAGTGCTGTACTGAAAGACCTGGCAACCACTGACAGAAGGCTTTTATATCAAAAAGTAGCCCAAGTCTAGGACTCATCTCAAAAGAATTACTAAAGGAAGACCACCAATGCCTTGCCAGACCCATGTCAAACTTCTACAAGTTCTACTGCCACCGACAACTCCAAGAATTATTTCAGTTCCTGCAATTCCCTGCACTGTTGCTTGACACAAAACTAAAAAACAGAGGAGCAACTTCAGCCCATCAGCAAAACAACTTTGTTCCAAGTTTACTGGTGCTAAATAGGCAGAGAGATCATGTGAGGCAGATGGAAACACTCTGTCACTAACACAGTGTTGAGTATTTGGGGGTGATGTTGCATTCTGGCACCAAGATGCTCCATTTAGAGAGGAAGATTTTAAGGCAGGAATGGTGTCCCTTGATTATCACATCTCACTGCCTGCGTCACAATCACTTAGAGTGGTCCAAGCTAAAGCCTTTTAAAAAGCTCTGACCCAGTCTCAAAATTCTTCCAGCAAAATACAAGACTGGTCTTTTGGAAGAATCTACGTCCTCTTGTCTGAGAAGCCTAGCTCAGAGCTATTGCTGCCACTGACCTTAAAAGGACACCTAATTAAGCAACAGCCAGCATCAGCTGTCAACCTACATCACTTTATCCCTTCTCCTCTACAGTGGCAACAGCAACAGTTGGCCTCTAAAACAGTCTCCCTGACTCCCCAGGTTCCTCTTCCCTTACTTCCCTGAAGTAACAGGACAACCCTACCTGGCCTCCAGGTTCACCTCACACTGCCAACAACAGCAGAACCGTGAGGGAACATATCATACACCTCTTCAGGAAAAAAGAAGCAGGAAAAAGCTTTGTGTGCAGAGAAAAGAGTCCAGGGCTGTCTGGGAAGCAGGGAAACAGGCTGTGTGCAACTAGAGCTATGAAGAGAAAGTTGAGTCCACAGGAAAGAGGTAACTAAGAAAAGCTGCTTGTTGTTCCTTTAGCTGATCTGCCTTCAGCTGCTGATTCCCTTTCTCCAGAAACAAAACTTCTCACCAAGAACCTTTAAGACCTGTTCCTACCATCAGGCTTGAACGGGAACAAGACATGCATTTTCTTGAAACAATTCTGTCCCCATTGCCAACACTGAGCTAGACTCTGAACCATCAGAATTCTGTGTACGTCAGCAAGTCCTCCACTACCCCACTTCTTTGGCTCCAAACTCTACCCAACCCCGACCTTTCATGTATTGCCATAAACCCTACTGCAATGAAGCACTTACCTGTGGGCAGTCCTTTTCCCCTCAGCCTCTCCCGAATGGCCTGGCTCCTGTCTGGCTGCAGTTTTCTATCTCCATTGCAAGAAAGTTGATCCACCTGCAGAACAGGCAGTAACGCAAAGTCAAATACTAAAAGAGCTCATGTTATGATGAAACAAGTGTCTGTCACATAAATGCACAAAAGCCAGTGCCAAACAGTTCAAGTTAAGAGTGGCAGTTCAAAGAGGTTCATCAGTGAGAATATCCCCTGGAATTATCCCTATTTTAATAATGTCTGCGTTATTTTTACCATACTTGTGGTATCATACTTTTTTCCACTAAGTGTAAATTAAGTTCACAAGAGTGTACCTTAAACACATTCCATCCTTAAGCAAACTGAAAAGACAACACTCAAAAATCACGTTCGATGGTTGCAACGTGACTGGAACTCGTGACTGGCCTGGTGAGCTTTCTGTGGAACAGGAAGAACTGTCTTGTACCTGACAGTTTTAGTCTGCTACCTCACACAGCCTATTACACATGTAAAAAATCTCATGCATTTATGAGAAGTCTCTTCTTCAGCCCCTCAGGCATATTCCTTTTGTGTGTCAGGCTTAACTACTCCCATTACCTTTTAGTTTTGGGTTTTTTTTAATCATTACTTCCTTAAAAAAATGATGTCACATGTACAATCATTCAAAGAAGAGCTTATTTGCTACAACAAAAATCTTTAGTGAGGTCTTTTGATATGGTGAGAATCAGGCATAACTCAGACAGTGGCTTTGCTGGGAGGTGGGAAGGAGAAAGCAAGCAGCCTTTTGTCCATCACAGTTACAATGCAACTCAATTAACATTAAACAGATTGACTCAGTCTTGCACCTTATGGCCCTTGACAAAGTGTATGAACATAGCAAGTGGAACACTCAAACAGGACCTCTCAGCTGTGCTTTATAGAGCACCAGTTATAGAGCCAAGACTTCTCCACTCATTGATAAGGCCAATGAAGATCGGAGACATGCTGATCTTGGAATATCAAGTTGTACTACAGTTCTGGAACAAAAAAAATTTAGATACTTTTCCTATTAATTTAAAAATTCCAACACACAATACAGAGTGCTAAACATTATAGCAGCAGGGATGGCTAGTGAAGGTGCAAAAAGACAGCAGCACAGCTCTGTTGTGGTTCTTCTGTCAACACTATTCAGCCATTTTGTTACTGTCTTCTTGCAAAGCCAATGCAGTGACACGTTATCAGTTAGGTTAAAAAGGTTACTGGCAGATGAAATCTAGAAGATGAACAAAACTCCACTGCTGGATAACTGCCAGTAGCCCCACTCCTTCATAATGAACATGGGAGAGGAGACAGGAACACACTCGCTGGATTCAGCTCTCCACTGGATTTCAGGAGGTGCATTTGGGACCACTATTGCTGTCTTTGGCAGGCTGGTCTACACTAGCCTGTCACAATGACCTCAGACTCCTTCTGAAAGCCTGTTGACAAGAACACAACGAGAACAAAGAGAAAACTGGCTAAGCAGAAAGGGCCATTGAACACCTGGAGACCAATCACTCTCTCTCCACAGTAGGTGTTTCCAGAGCTCGTGGCCTGATCTAAGGTTTGCATCTTTATTTTAATAGTTGTTTGATTGATGCCTTGTAGGTCTTTATTTCATCGAATTACAGACTAGCTCCACTTGGCAACTACACAAGACTTTAGACACAACAGTGAGTAGCACTGAACTGACAGACATAACCTCACAGACTGGACAATGCTCTGTGGAGCTCAGGCTCAGCACTATTTCTGGAGGCCTGTCATAATCAGCTGCTGACAACTATTAGACAAATGCACGCACCCCTCACCTCAAGCAAGCATTTCCAAACCAGATTTGTGAAGAAACTATCTATCAATTAGATCAGGCCACTTTTTTTAACCCCTCTCGGATTAGAGAAAAGGAGTTTGAATTATATAAAATGAGATAAAATTCAGGACCATCATGGGTTATCATTCCAGCAATAATAAACTGCCCAGCGCGTGTTATAATTATAAACTGAACATAAGGAAAGCAACTATTGGCAAGAGAACAGTCAAACAACGCTGACAGTTTATGGTCTTCCTTTCTACTCAGAGCCTTGAAATTATTTAACTATTCTGAAGTCATGTTGTAATGGTTTAGGTGAAGGGAGATCTTGCCTGTCAGGAATAGTAACTTTGTAAGATGAGTTCAAGTAGTTTCTTTCAGGCCTGAAAACAGCATTTGTCACCACCAGACAACAACATCCTCCACAACTGTCATATCCAAGAGCTGAGCAGAAGTGCATGAGAACTGGTACACCACCAAAAAAGTCCATCTTCCTGTTAATAAGCAACTCCACAGAAGTCAAGCATAACTTCAAAAAAGAAAATCCACAGCAATCCCTTTTGAAGCGTTTCAAGTAGCAACAAGTCATCTAGGGCTTGCCCGAGTTCATCGTCTTTTTTTTTCTTCCGTTTTTCCCTACTTTTCTCTCAACGAAGACAAACAGTTCACGAAATTATCTTCCTCAGAAGCAACAGTTGTGAATGCATATTCCAGGAGAAATTATCAAGTGCACAGATGGAGGGTTACAAGAAGAGAGAAGCAATTATCTCCTTTCACTCACCCTTACCAAAATTACAACATAGTAAAACAAGAGGAAGAATGACTACAGAGTGACTCCGAATTAGCACCTTTGCTCTCTTCCTGCTCATCTCTATTATTCTTAAAATGCTGACAAAGACTTACCCCAGACAGGCTTCCCAGAACCAGTCTGACCAACTGTTTCACATATGAAAAAGAAGGGGCACAGTTACTGTTCCTGATATGGGCACTGCAAGCATCCAGAACAGTCCGCACGGACACACGGGCGTAAATGACATCTTCACACATGCCAAGCAGGATGCTGTTGAGATGATCTCCAAGCTTGATAGGCTAGTGACAAAAACAGGAGACACAGGAGAAACAGTTTTAATAGTGCCTTGTGGTACAAACAGAAACAAAAGACACAGGAAAGTATCCATTCACCAGATTCACTGCTGACATTACCTGGGTGCCAGTTTGAAAGTCACCATCTAAGTGGTGAAAAAATAGCAGGTTGTTTGTTGTTTGGTTTGTTGGGTTTTTTGTTGTTCGTTGTTTTTTTTTCCCAAACAAGCTGCCTGATCTGTAAGGTCAGAACAGCAATGCTTTCCTTTCTCAAGGGCCTAATGACTAGTCAAAGGGTTCAGAGGAAATTTTCTTTGTTGGTTTTGAATACTCTGCCCACCACACGCATAAATCATCATTACTGTCATTTTGTAGCCCTCCGCCCATTTTCTATAGTCTTTACCTCAACAATACTTCATAGAACCACAGAACAGTTTGGACTGGAAGGCATCTTCAAGATCATCTAGTTCCAACCCCCCTGCACTAGGCCAGGTTGCTCAGAGCCCCATCCAACCTGCCCTTGAACACTTCCAGGGACAGGGCTTCCACAGCTTCCCTAGGCAACCTGTTTCAGTGTCTCACCCCCCCTCACACTACAGAATTTCCTCCAAATGTCTTACCTGAATCTCCCCTCTTTCAGTTTTAATCCATTACCCCTTATCCTCTCACTACAAGCCCTTAAGTTCCTCTCCAGCTGCCAGCTTTCCTGTAGTCCTCCCTCCTTGCCCAGCTCCCAGCTTTCCTATAGTCCCCCTTCACTGTGGTGGCATTTCCAAAGTCCAGTGACACCATCAAACAGTAACAACAAAAAAGTAAGGAATAAAACACCAAAGCCACTGGTTACTGAAACAGAGCTCCACAGTTGCAGGACAACACCTGTACAGTTAAAATCTAGATACAATTGCCCTCTACCCGTTCAGTTAATCCAACCACACTGCATCAAATACCACTCCTCAGGGTATGCAACAGAGGTAACACTTGTTCTCAGATGCTGCAGGCATTTGGGACTTGAGCTTTCTGATCTGCAACTCTCCCAAAGTGGGTGGTTACCCACCAAGTACAAACATTGTTGTGCCTTTGGCATCGCAGAGCACTTCAAACCATCACAATTTCCCAGTCTTCCCTGTATTAGTACTCTTCAACTGTACCATTAAAAAAAAAAGCATTCTGGCCTACCCTAGTTTAATTAACACAGGCTCTTCTCATCTATTTGTTTAGCACTTTTAACTAATTACAAAAATCACTATTGTATTCAACCACACTCCCAGCAGAGAAGTAGCTCATTAATTGACATAAGCAGGCAAATATGGAAAAAAAGATAATTAGAAATGGGAAAACTCTGCACATACAAATTAACACTTAACACTCATGTCATACAGAGCCTGTCCTTTTGCCTCCCCTAACTCCACAGGGCAAAGGGCCCTAATAAGAACACCTCAAAGGTAACTTCTGGACTTCTGTCACCCTTTTCTTTCCAGGCATACCTCACCACGCTGCCTTGGGAAAAATCCTGTTACACCAAGGGGTAAAGCACTCTTTCCCACTGCATTACTGGGAAACTGTTGCTACAATCTAGTACCAAAGGAAGAAAGAGAGAAAAAGAGGACTAAAATCACGCCTACTTTTTGCTCAACGCTAATGGGGTCAGAGCTGCACCAGGGGAGGTTCAGGCTGGACATTAGAAAAAATCTCTTCATAGAAAGAGTGGCAATGAGGCATTGGAACAGGCTGCCCACAGGGGTGGTGGAGGCGCCATCCCTGGAGATGTTCAAAAAAGGGGTAGTCATAGTGTTTCATAAGATGGTTTAGTGGTTAGGGGCTGTAGGGTGGACGGTTGGACTTGATGATATGAAGGTCTTTTTTCCAACCTTGACGATTCTATGATTTTATGTCTACTGTTCCTTTCATCTCCTACAAGACAGGAGAGCAAAGAAAGGAGATAGCTGACCAAGAAAATACCGGGACTTTTGGCACAGGCACAGTAGGCATTACAAATAAGCATCCCTAAAACATTCACAGCTTCAAACTTTCTGACATCTGCATTCAGGCAGCTACTTCCAAATCACTATCCCTGAGAACACAACCACCATTCTGCTAAAGAAAACACTAAGAACTGAAAACTTAAATGGCCAAGGAGACTTTTAAATTTCCTTCCATGCACATAACACCAACTAGTAGGAGAGAAGCCAAATATGAAACAGAAATAGCTTATCTCCTTGAGCTGCACAATGCTCTGACAAATTCTGCAAGTTGATCATTAAATGGGTCAAATTATTCATCTTTTAGATATTGACTTCTAGAAGCTTAATAGGGAGTGGGGAAGGAGCATCCAGGAAGCTCAAGAATCACATCATCTTCAGTCAGTTTTGGAAAGACTGTATAGGAGGAGCTCTGCTGGGTGTGTGAAATAACCTCATTGAGCAGTAACACTTGGCTCTGAGCAGTCTGCAACTGTGTCTGCCTTGACTGACAAGTCAATAGCAAGAGTTTACTCCGTGTTCCAAGCAATTCATACCCTTTCTTGGCCATCCTGTAATGTAAATATCTCCATGTGCTAAGCCCAGACTCACAGAACTTACAGCAGCATAGAGAACAAGTTGCTTTATCATGAGTAAAGCAACAATGTTATTTAAATACTTGTTTTTACATAAGCCTAAACCAAACCAAGTAATTTTCTGCTTTGTCAGCAGCCTCAACTGTTGTCTTTGAGCCTATGACACTGCAGGATAGAGTAGCCCAGATATATCTTCATGGAAACTAATAGAAAGGTAGTATCAGCACCCTTCTGCAAGACACCACCACCACCCTCACACACTCCCCAGGAATAAGCTCCAAGTACAGCAATGAAATCTTACTTTTCAGCATCACGTTATGATATCCTGCCACGTTAACTCAAATGCAGACTCGGTCCAACTATTAAATCTGAAGCTGCAACATTAAACAAAATCAAATCTAAACTTACCTGACTTTGAGGAACTTCATAGTCAGCTCCCCAAAAGAGGGCCATACCGAGAGAATAAATATGGACCTGTCATAAGACACAAGACATTTGTCAAGTCATTCAAGAGGCTTCTGTCTTCTCTGTTCAATTTTAAGCTTTCATCTCACACAGAAGCCAGAAGCACATGTAGTCCATGCGACCAGCCTGGTTTGGGGTACAGACTGCATGATTGTGTCCAAGGCTCCCTAAAACTTTAGTCTCAAGGCAAGCCAGGCCTTATCAAGGCTCAAAGAGTGGGTTACTACTGTCAAGAGATCCCCAAGATTGGGATCACAGAGAAAAAGTAATGAACATAAGACTACTAATCTCTTATTGATATTTTAAGATACAAATACATTGATCACTACATGTGTAACTAACAATTAATGACATTACTGTACCTAATCCTAATCGTCTAACATATTAAGCCCATCAGGACAGGGCTTAAAACCTTTAAATACTGCAGAATTAAGAGCACAAACACACACTGGCCCTGTAGGTGACTGGGAAAACAAACAGGTAGGTAAGAGCAGAAAAAAAACCCCAAGTTTTTGTGGATTGTATAAGTAACATCCAGTAGTGATGGATCTTTCTACCAAGTTATGAGTGATATTCGTCCTACTTAAAGCAACAAGTTTATTAAATAATTGTTCAATTATAATTATATAATAATTGTAATAATAATATATCATAATTAACAACCATTACAGGGACAGCAATAAATTAAAAGCTATTTGCTTAGGTTATCCTGTTCACCAATTAAAAGGAAAACATCTTACTTAAGTCCTAGGTTTATACACTGACAAGATCTGTCCAGACTCAAGTACTTCAAACACAGGTTTTGAAAACTTAGGTGTAAATTCAGTGAACAAAGGTAACGCAGAGACTCAACAGAACCTATGTAATTACCAAAATAATTTTCTTCTTCCCATAATAAATAGGTAGAGTTGTTAATATATCACACACCTTGAACTAGCTTAAGGTTGTACAAGGGAATTCACCTCTGTTCTGAGGAGTCTCTTAGCCTGCTTGAGACAACAAAATACATTCTCAAAGACTCAGATAAAGGATGCTGCATAAATGTTGTTCTTTTTAGACCAGACTGCATGAAAGACTTGATAGCATTACTACACTGTGCCAGGAATTAGCCCCAAAACACAAGTAGGATGTATTTGTAGATTTCTACTGTAAAACAGATAAATGTTTCCTTTTTATGTATTTGGAAGAGCAACACACAGCTTTGTGACAGGGTAAGGAAGTAATTACTTAATATACTTAGAAGCACCATTAAAATGGTTTTGGTAAATTCAACATGCCTTATGCATATAAAATTGGAATTCAACGTACTCGAAGCACCCCAGCCCTAAACTTCTGTCACTTAACTCTTATGACCAACCAAAAAGGAAAGATTTCGAGTGAATTAATTCAGTGAAACTACGCCAAGTGGTGACAGAACAACAGCAACAAAGTTTAAATTAAAATCCAGTTTCCCCCAGTCAGCATGAAGGCCACGTATCAAGACAAATAGTCTGCTATCCAACATGCAGTTTAATACAATGTAAAGGGAAACAGTGAAAAAAAGGATGCACATACAAGCTATTTATCAACCCTACTCACTTCAACTCACAAAGCCATAGCAGGAGAACAGTTTTTGTAGAAAGCTATGTGCCAGGTAGCTGTCTCCTTCCATATAAGCAAGTAAGCAAATAAACTCAAGAGGGCTGATACACATGAACCATGTTGCACAAATCTACTATACTGTGTGGTTCCCTACTGTGAGATTATAGATCAGTATTGCAGATACTCCAGTCTTTTTATTTTTTTCCTGATGCATTACCAAAGATTATTTTTACATATACTGGTATCTAAGTAACTCAGGTCCCATCTTCAGATGATAGCTGTCCTTCTCTGCCCCACACCAGGAGAACAGCTGTGTGATTTATCCACAAGGCTTTTACACTGGGAGCAAGAATTGCAGCAGCAACTTTTCTTCAAATGTTTTTGTATCATCCCAGGCTACCAGAAGAGTATTTTTCCTCCCAGTGTGTGCAAAACACGTGGAGAACTCATGCAGAGTTTAAAAATTAAACAGGTTAATTCATCTCAAACCCAAAGCCTCAATCTTCAACCTAATACTAAAGCTGACTAGCAAAAGCTAAAGAGTTTTATTTAGTTTATATCTGACTGTAGGAGTAATTTGCTTATGTAAAGCCAAAGCTTGTCTATCTCCACATACATGTCCATCCCAATGGACACAGCAATACAGTTGTTGCAGCCTACAGTCTCAATTTTGTCATCACCTTCCAGCAAGCAATGTTATAGTGATACCGTGACATGAAGTCACACAGGCATAATTGGAGAGGATTAATAAGCACTGGACATTTGGGGCCTACAAGAAAGCTGAAGAGGGACTTTTGACAAGGGCTTGCAGTGAGGACAAGGGGGAATGGATTAAAACTCAAAGAGGGGAGATTTAGGTGAGACGTTTGCAGGAAATTCTTTAGTGTGCGGGTGGTGAGACACTGGCACAGGTTGCCCAGGGAAGCTGTGGAAGCCCCATCCCTGGAAGTGTTCAAGGGCAGGTTGGATGGGGCTCTGAGCAACCTGGTCTAGTGGGAGGTGTCCCTGCCCATGCAGGGGGGTTGGAACTAGATGATCTTGAAGGTCCCTTCCAACCCAAACCACTCTATTATTGGATGATATGTGCAGTATGCCAGGATTTGGTCACTATTGATAGGCTCTGTGCAGGAGTTCCCAGGCCCTAGTGGTCCCCCTGAGCATTTCCTTCCTAAAGATGAAGGAACATCACAGCATGGCTTTTAATGGTAACAGCTCTCTATTTATTTCAGAAAGAAAAAAAGTAACACACTGCATGAATACTGGCACAGAACACAGTATGCAATCCGCTCTGATGAAAGGCACAAACAACTAATTTCAAAACTTTTTTCCTGGCATTTTTAAAGGCCTGGTTTGCATATTAACTTCAGAGTTGGCACTAGAGGTAACGTTACTGGGCTCAGTGTTGTCCTTCTTGAGAGAAGATAAACAATTCCAACAGTATGACTACACAGCTTGGCAGCTGCATTCTACACAACTGATCCTGAATTTGCACTGATGTGTTATTTTTACTTGTTTATTAAAACTTCCAACCTAGGCTGCTTATAGTTTTGTCATAGAGAAAGTTATAGACATATTTCATTATACCATTAATTTTTACTATACTGGGTGGCAAGAAGGATGTTTAAAGGGCTCGTAACTGAGGAAATTAATTCTTTGCTAGGTATTTGGTGATACAGTCCTAAAGAAAACTGATTATATACAAGGTCTAGAAGAAAATAAAGATGCCAAACATTCAACACAGAGAAATGTGTTTTAATACTCCCTGTGCACACAGCAGCAACCAATGCCAAGACTGGTTTCCTTTGGAGTAAGAGCATGTTGCTGTTCTTCCTGGAGGAAGGCTGCCAAATGCCATAACTTGTTCCCAGATAACAACACCACTAGCTGCAGCTGGCTTCCTTCTCTGAGGATTATCCATCCAGAGAAGCCAAGGAGATGGAAATAGAGCTCAGCTTCCTTCTTACTCCCAACTAACTCTCCATTAGGCTAAGTCAATGGTTTTCTGGGGAAAGAGTTACCATTACAGCCTTGACATCTGAGAAACCAGTGATTTTGAGTGCAATTATCACTGACCTCCAGGAAAACACATACACAAACCTTACCCACCTTAACATCTACCCTTGGGGAAGAGGTATAAAAGGAAGGTGGAAAGGAACAATTTTTTACGCCACCGAGGAACATTTATGTTAATTAAAATAAACTTTTTCTTTTCAGATCTGTAGGAATATCCCGTTTCTTGAAGCCCTGGATTGTTTGAGTAATTCCTTTGCTTACCTCTCAGATGGCACTGTGCCAAAAACTTCTGAAAAAGTTAAAAATTGTTGATGTCATTGAGATCTTTTAGAAAAAGAAGGTGAAGGGTTGCCTACTACTAGTTCAATGGCGAGTCATTTGGTGCAGCCATTGCCCAAGTATGGCTATCAGTAGGGCACATGTAACAGGGACCTGCATGCTGACACTACCTCAGAAGTGCATACAGCCACCACCACCATTCCACCTGCACAGAGTCACACAACTGTCAGAGTTGGAAGGGACCTCTAGGGATCATCCAGTCCAACTCCCTGCTAAAGCAGAATGGCCCAGAGCACATTCCACAGGGCTGCATCCAGGTGGGTTTGGAATGGCTCCAGAGAAGGGGACTCCACACCCTCCCTGGGCAGCCTGTCCCAGGGCTCTGTCACCCTCACCATCAAGAAGTTTTCTCTCCTAGATTTCAATGGCACTTCCCATGTTCCAGCTTGTGCCCGTTGCCCCTCGTCCTGTCACTGGGAGCTCCTGACAAGAGTCTGGCTCCATCCTCCTTGCCCCCACCCTTCAGATACTTGCAGGCATTGATAAGGTCTCCCCTCAGCCTTCTCTTCTCCAGGCTGAACAGTCCCAGCTCTCTCAGCCTTTCCTCATCAGGGAGATGCTCCAATCCCCCAAATCATCTTTGCTGCCCTCCACTGGACTGTCTCCAGCAGTTCTCTACCTCTCTTGAACTGGGGAGCCCAGAACTGGACCTGGTTCTCCAGATGTGGTCTCCCCAGGACAGAGTAGAGGTGCAGGATGACCTCTCTCGACCTACTGGCCACACTCTTCCTCATGCACCCCAGGATTCCGGTGATGGATCATTGCCTATCTACCAGGACTCCCAGATCCTTCTCCTCAGAACTGCTTTCCAGCAGGTCCACCCCTAACCTATACTGGTGCATAGGGCTCTTCCTCCGAGGGTGCAGCACTCTACACTCGCCCTTGTTGAACCTCATGAGCTTCAACAATTGACAAAAAACCAAGTAGGAGATCGAGTAGGAGATCCCTCCCCCTCCTACAAAAGAAAATCAGCAATTACCCATACAAATCAAGAATGACAGGGAGACAAAAAGGACAGTTTATAGCTATTTCATAAAGAGATCAACAGCAAAAGACAACAGCTGTCTTCCAAGGGAGAAATATTGTACCTTTTCAACGTCCGACAGGGATGACAGAGAATGGTTCTGCAGAACCTCTGGTGCTGTGAACGCTCGCAGGTCTTGTTGGGAGACATTTTCATCAGTAAATGATACACTGCCAGATGGAAGCAACAGGAGAGACCACGGAGAAATGATGAATCCCAGAGCCGTAGGATCAGCTGCATTTGAAAGGAAAAAGAAAACCACACCCTGAAATTAAAGCAACATTGTTTGATGCCCTGGCTTGATGTTACTTTATTTGCTCTAAGACACGTTTAATATCAACCTATATATCATTAGTGGAATCATTTCATGCTTCCTTTTCCATACATGGCACTTCATAACCACAACTACCTCAATTTTAATCACACTGAGGAGTAACACCTATTGTTTTTTGACTATTCTTTGCTATTATTCATCCCAGCAAGCTCAGAAAGAGCCTGCTAAAATACTCAGGCTCTCCTGTCCTCATGTTGTTTCTTTGTATGTTACGGTCAACATATAAAATGGTCATATTTTGTAGCATACCTGTCATTAAGCCTAATTCCTACAATAACAATGGAGTTAACTGTTCCTGTAATGTAGCACTGATCTGAAGAGAGGAGAAAAAGGTAGGAGAGAGAGGAAATACTCCTTATTACAGCTGCTGATAGACCTGGACAAAACGGAAATCTTTTGAGGGACAGAAGTCCCTTTTAGCCTAAAGAAAACACATTCCAAAAGCGAAAGAGAAAAATTCTAAGCTGCAGTGGAAGTGGGCAAAGAATAAACCTGACATTTTAGTAAGACTGCCCATTTAAACCCTGCGAAGAACACATGAACCCAGCAAAACAAACAGTGAAATCAGAGAACCCAAACTGAGAAAGAAAACTTCGTACACCGTGAATATGCAATTTGCCAGCTGTTTTTTTCATGTCTGATGATGCTTCTGTCAAAATTCTGTCCACAGACCTACTTAAAAAAAGGAGTGGGGAGGGAGGGGGAAAACAGGCTGGACCCACGGGGGAAGGTGTTAAACTCCAAAATCTGCTTTGAAAGTAAAAGTTAACCAGGGCAGGAAAAAGAGAGACCATTTCCTTGAGAAAAAGGAATTTTTTTTTCTACGCCTCAAACAGTAAGTCAGCTCTGTTTCACCAAAGGAGGCATAACCTTTTATCTAAGCAAAAATGAAAGTTAACTTATTTTCCACAGGCAAGGAGACAGTTGCTGTGTTTTATGCTACATGATACATCAAAGATGTGAGGAAATGTGCATTTGAAGGACAATTCCCTTTTCCCTCTGCAAAGAATTCAACAAGAGAATAATAATTTCCTCCTTCAGCTCCACCACTAACATTTTCCACTCTCCTCTCAGCTCAGGATGTCCCTACAGTGTTGGTTCCTAGGCTGTTCAATTATCTTGTAATCTAGAATATTTCTAATCTCCTAGGTAATGCATTAAATTACTGCTTACAGGTACCAGATGTAAAAGGATCTCCCCACATCAGCCCTTTGATGGCTTTAACTTACCTTCCTCCAGAAGAAGCTAAGAAATTGCTTTTAGGCTTTCTACATTGTGTGATACCAAAGCAAAACTACATTAGCAACCCGGTAGTACAATTATTAAAAAAAACAAACCTTCCCAACTTTCAGATCCTGAAGCTCAGAAATTTTCCCTCCTACTAACATGCATAAGAGATACCATTCACAGAGAACCCAGTGATTCAGTTTTCAATCTGAAGACTGTGGTGCACATTTTTCTGAATATACCTGGAAACCCTCTGCAGAATATTGCTTTAAAAAGGAAATGACACCACTGAGGAAAACAAACACTCCGGTAGTGAAAAGATCCTACAGAGTCTACTTCAAGTAGTGAATTCAAGTTGTTTACTCATCTGAGAACCAAAGGAGTTTGTTATGGCCTTTCTAATGGATTCCAAAATGCCAGTGTGTTTTGCTGCAAGCCAGTATGACAAGCTCAGGATTCCCAGTGCACAACTGGTTTCGCCCTGCTCTGCTTTTTATGACATACAAGGGAGTGTCAGTCTTCTTGCCTCAGGGGAGTGTATTTTATACCTGTGGCTTTCTCCCCTGGATCCAAAAGAAGTAAGTAATTGCTGGATGGTATCTCTGATCATATAGACTAAACCAGTTTAAGCTCTCACAGAGAACTGCTGAGCTCCCCATGGAAACCAGAGGTCTTTGTCACATACAAAACCAAAATATGCCCAAAACACCCTAAAAAACGCCCAGTGCAAAACCATACCTGATGATCTCTCTCATACACAGAAGACAAGATCTTGGGGTTTTCCTATCCTATTTCAGTAAGTAAAATCACAAGAGACAAAGCAATACATATATCTGAAGCTACCAATGTGAATATAAAGCTCGACTAAACAAAACATTTGGGTCAACTAACAAGCTTTGCAAGTATCTTTCTGTTTCTAGACCTCCTCCAGTGTGACTTCAAATACCTCCCAATACTGAATTTATCAAGGTGTTATAAAAAAAAAATAATGAAATCCAACCAATCACCAAAGAATTGCACTTGCTGAGCCACTTGAAAAACATCGTCTAAATTTGGTCAAAAGAAGAAATCGTTAATTTGGTGCAGACATTAATTACCAGTCCTTACACCACAGCAGGTACTTCTCTTCCCCACAGCAACCCAACTGACCCCTAGCTACAAAAAGATTTAAACCTAGAATCACTAGAGACCATGACAAAATACCTGTTTGATACAATAGCAAAAATAATCAGTCACTCCAAGATGATGGTTTCACCACAGTGTGTAGTGAGACACTTGGCATGAAGCAATTGACAACACCTCTACAGGCACCTTTTCTCAGCATGGCCAACTTCAAAACTGAGTTTAGAAATATCCCACATTGTGAAAAAGTCCTCAAGGACATACATTTAAAAGTAAGATGAGCTGAAGAAACCTCCCCCCACCAAGAGCTCTGAACAGCACATGTGGCAAAAGTAGTGGAAACTCACTTCCATCAACTTAAATGAATTTTAATTAAGAATGAAAATCACATTATCTGTTTCTCCCAGTCCCAAGAGATGACATTTTGCACTATGCCTCCAACCCCAACTCTTCTGAAAGAAAACAGAACAAGTGCTGTTCACTGTTGTGGCAATAAGTTCAGATTCTAACTGAACAAAATAAATGTAGAGATGGAATTCCTATTATTCGTACATAACAAAACATCACAGATAGCAAGGCATTTATTGAAAGAAGATGATAGTTGGCCACCAACTTCCAAAAATTACCCTGCAGGTAACTACTGGATTTTTTACTAGTTCTGTGTGTCTGCACCTCTGATATAAGAATTTAAACCTTTTAAAATATTGTAAGATTTCTGCTTAAAAGCCCCAACTCAGGAACCTTACATAATTTGCAGGCTTTATCCTCAGCATTTTTGTATGACAAAGACTTGAAATACATGTGAACTCCTCATATTCTGAAACATACTACTGAAACAAGAATTAAAAGCAAATTGTGCTTCTGTCCTATCAAGAGCAACAAAAAACCCCCATATCTAGCCTGAAGTCTTCCCAGTATTAATTTAACCAAACTTTGGAGCACTCATTCGTCCCCTAAAGAGGCAGAAGCTGAATTTACTGATCCCCAATAATCATCATGATATTTTAAAGTAACTCTTCTAGTACCCTTTCATGTGTTTGCACCACGGAAAAAAACAAAACAAAACTAACAGAGGCAACCACAACATAGCCAGGGACCACAGGAAAATGAAAGGAAATAATTTCTAGTTATAATATTAATGTCATTCTCTGTTTAGGCTTTCAGAAGAGCAGTATGGGAAACTACTCCCCAGAATAGAGGGAAATGACAAACACACACACAAAGAGATTCAAACCCTTCTTTCTAAAAGCACTGGAATTCAGGGTATGGCTCCTTGTCAATTTTTTATCCAGTAGGCTTTGAACTGTGGGTAGAGCTGCCAGCCTTCTGAGTTAACTCCAAAACTATGCAACTTGGTAACAAAACACTTGTGAGAGCACAATTTACTGAGCAGTGCCAAGACAGAGATAAATAGTGTGGTCTTAACTTCAAGTGAGAGCACAAACTGGTTTTAAATGCAATATAAACCGTAATAATCCTCAGCTCCGTAGTATCTGCCAAACAAATGAAAGACTTTTAAAACAGTCCTTCACGTGGTTGACCAGGACTCAAGAGGCCAAGGACCAAAAAAACATCCCCACCACATTATAAAGAGACAGTAAGTTCAGGTAGAAATTTAACATGGACTTATCTTACACTATTGATGGCATTTTGAACCCTTGAACTACACAGACAGTTCAAGCTCCCTCAGGCTTTGTTTTTCCTACTTCTCTCTTAGGCTGCAGCCATTGGCAAAACTGGTGGGAAGTGATGGACATTTCAGCTTTTTAAGGACAGAAAAGAAATACCTTAAAAAAGCACAATATCACCCATAAACATACCTAAGGTTTTCAACACTCGTCTCATCTTTCTCTTGGCTTCACTCTGTAGCCCTCACTGAGACAAGGAAGATTTCTCCTAGCTCAAAGGAACCCAAAGATTTTATGCTCAGGCCAGGCTGGAGGCAGGTGGACCACTGCCAGGCCACAATCCAGACAGGCCAGGATTGTGCCAGGACAAGGGACAAGTTAAACTGCAAGTCATCCTAGAACAGTTTGGGTTGTAACAGACCCTGAAGATCATCTAGTACCAACCCCCCTGCATGGGCAGGGACACCTCCCACTAGACCAGGTTGCTCAGAGCCCCATCCAACCTGCCCTTGAACACTTCCAGGGATGGGGCTTCCACAGCTTCCCTGGGCAACCTGGGCCAGTGTCTCACCACCCTCATACTGAATAATTTCTTCCTAAAGTCTAACCTAAATCTCCCCTCTTCCAATTTGAGTCCATCCCCCCTTGTCCTCTCACTACAAGCCCTTGTAAAAAGTCCCTTCCCAGCTTTCCTGTGGCCCCTTCAGGCACTGGAAGGCCACTATGAGGTCCTCCCAGGGCCTTCTCTTCTCCAGGATGAACAACCCCAACTCTCTCAGCCCATCTTTATAGGAAGGGTGCTCAAGCCCTGTGATCATCTTTGTCCTATACTCCTTTGAGCTGGTGCAACATGTCCCTGCTTTCTTGGTGTGCAGGGGAAGCAGCACTGCAGAGCTTCTGCTCCCTCTCCGGTGGGGACAAAGGGATGGGACTGAACAGAGAACCCTGATGTGATAGTGAACCCCTTGGAAACCAGCAGGCACTGAGAGGCTAACTGAAGTTTCCTCATTCCTGAAAATACTGGAGCAAGAAACAGGGTGAACAATTAGTTTCTGAGATCATTCATATTGTTGCTGAGATGCTTCCTGGTCAGCAGACCACCACACTACACTTGATTGTGACCTTGACCACTTTCAGCAGAGAGTGGAAAGAGCACAAGTAGTAACTAAGCCTCACTTGGGAGAATTAAAAAAATAAAAAAAAAAAATCACCAAAACCCACAAAAGCTTAATCTCTTTCCTTCTCAGCAATCAAAAGATCAAATGATACCCGAGTGTGAAAAAAAATTGTTCTCAGTTATTGGTAAAGAGAAAAAACAATCATTTAACAACTGCCAACAAGGAGCAGCTGGAAAATGAGGATTCCCCTGCCCTATTCTGTATTCCCTCCTGTCAACCAAAACAATCTATTTACCCCTCCATCACAACTAAGTCTATGACTGCTTGGGACCCACCACTAATTCCCATCAACATATTGCACACTTCACCTTCCTGCTTTTCCTTTACTTACCCAAGCTAAGGAGATGCAGTAGTATGACTGTCAAGATCTCCAGATCCCCAAAAAGCACAATTGCTGTTCTTCACATCCACTTTCAGATGATACTACTTTTATTTACATAAATAATTCCCCATAGACAAATTTGCAAGACAGTCGATTTGTAAAGTCCCTCTTTGCTCAACCTACCTGTTATCACTTGTTTTTTCCTTCTCTTCCCCTCCCTTTAAACACGTCTAGAAACATAAGTTCCAACTATTTTCAGAATCCACAATACACACTTCATCATAAGAGCGGCCTAAATCACAGATGAAGCCTTTCCCACTTTTGAATTTTGAGAAATCTTTTCCAGTTAAACCTCCCAAATTAGAGGGATGCCTGGTTTCTAATTCTCAGCAGCAGAGAGCACAGCATGCTCCTTATACTTACTTGCTCACATTCGAGATACTTCACTTCAAAGACCTCTTTGACCTCGTGAAGTACCGAGTACAAGATGCAGCATGTCTGAAACAGCTGATACACCCTCTCAACAACAAAATAGGTATTGCAGATAATTAAACAGATGTAAGAGAAGGGCAGGTCTGGTATCGGCCTTTTCAAATCTCCAGATTAATCTCAACGTCACTAGTACAACTGATGTCAGGTCTCAGCACTAGGTTGTCTTTCTCCTCCATTTAACAGCTTACAATATGCTGACCAGACAACTAGCAGAGTTGGTCCTTTAAATGAGTGATTACCAACTGGGCCTTTCAATCTAATCTTTCATTGCTTATACTGATTGAAAGGAATTTCTACAGTATCTTTGAAGAGTTCGACGCCTGTTAGAATGAGAAATACAAACAGGCACAAAAACATGCACATTTCTGTATCAGTCACTGAATTAAACATGGTATGATCTGGTTAAACATGATACACATGCAACACCTGCATTTTCACTCCGTGCTTTTATTCAGTGCTTTGATGGATAAGAAGACAGACTCACTAAAAGGCACGCAGTAAATCAAGAAGTCATCAAATCTGCAACAGAAGCTTGTTTTGGGCTTTCTTCCCCAAATTCCTGAAACTAGTTTAAGTAACAAATCAACTGAAGAACACATTTTCAGTTGATGGAGTAGCAGCAATGACTCCCAAATTCAAACAGACTATCAGAACTCCACTAGGTTTAGATAAATAAATCAATGGTTACATGGGCTGGTAATTCCTTTAAGTGTGTGGGGTTGCTGGGCTGGTGCAGGGAGGGTGCCAGAAGATGTCAATTTAAGAGTTGATGACTTCCATGGCCTTTCTATCCTCATTTCAAAGCAGCTGGACCACAGACTGTTGAATATGCCTCAATATATCTATTTTAAATCAACTTATTATAGAAAACACTCAAAGCTTAGATTTGGTTACAGAATAACATGTTCAGGGACTCTGCAGCTATACAAGGAGGAAGAAAAGAGCATCTCTGAGACGGGTCAGAGCCAAGCATGCTGTAAACTTTGCAGAAGCTAAAAGCTGATTTCATCGTGCTCTGCCCGGGAATGATTGGTCACTTCTGAAAAATCTTGGAAACTCACCCTCTGCCATAGAATAGCACTTCCATGCTGTATGCTAGGTCTGAAATTTGACCAAGGAAAATGGGATTTCTCTAAGATGCCCCATTTGCTACAAGTCCTTCACAAATAACACACTGAGACAGAGAAGCCTACAGGAACCTCTGCATCCTCTGTTCCTACGTCTTTATAAGCCAGCACAGAAAATGATATTCAAGACAACCAAAAAAGGTTTATAGTTTCCTCAGTGAAGCCAAACCTTCATTTGAGACTGTCTGCTTATCCTAATCTTGCTGGAAGGAGTCAGATTGCCTTTCTCAACCTTAGCTACATAGTAAAGCTCCTTCATTTGGGTGTCTCTTGAAGTGCATTTTACCACAGGGCTACATCTCAGGTTAATGAGTAGCATGCAACTGAAAACACTTTGCTGAACTAGCAGAAAAACAACTCCATAAAACAGCTTCATCTCCAAGAACAGACAGATTCTTCTGGCACTGATTTTATCCGAATTTGTGTTTTGGTCTTCACTGATAGGAAGTAAGACCAGCAGCTTCTGCCACCATAGCCAGTCTTGGCTGGCAAACATTTCCCTACCTTAAAAGCATGTCATAGAAGTCCTGGGGCAGATTTCAATTTTGTGCTCTCATCTTTCACTACTCAGTACTCCTCTGGAGGAGGGCTGACTGCCTTCTCATCCTCAATGCTTGAATGCAGCCTTCCATAGTAATTATGCTAACTCTTTTCTGCACTAATCTCAGGCCAAGAAAGGGTGAGCTCTTATTTTCAGTGAAGACTTCCTTCTTGAAAATAATTTAGACGTAGGATAATATCTTAAGTGGTTTCACTACTATATACTCCTGGCTACTGTGATCTTTCAGGTGGATTTCAAGATGGAGCTCAATGTGTTGATTTCCATCAAGTGTACAAACCTCTCATTGTTCAAGATGTCTCTTCAAGACAAGGTCTCACTTGGTCTCAACAACTGCCCTTTTAAAAACAAGTAACTTCTCTGACTCTGTCTGAGAGACAACAACGAGGGAAAGAGAAAGGAAAAAAGAGGCCAGGTTTCAGTTAGTTGCAATACTGAATAATCTGAATAATAATCTGAATTATTTGCCTACCAAACAATACTGATAAAAATTAATATTTATTATCCTAAGAGTCAAGCTTGATGAGAAAACAAACAGGGTATGGCAGTCTCTGCCCCCATCTGCCTTCTTTGTGAAACATCCACTTTCAAAGGCTGTGCAATGTACCAGACAGACCTGGTGTCTGACTTGACAAGATTGTCTAACCCAAATCTTAGAAAACCCCACAACCAACCCCAAAACAAACGCTGAACCTTGATGAGGTTATAAGCCAAACGCACGCAAGTCACACGATAGGTTTTGCCATCAACAAAGAATGTTCCCCTTGCACAGTCACGTGCCAAGACAACGGGCTATTTTCAACATGTGAGCTTTTGATTTTTCCTGAATACAAGTGAATTAGCTTATATGTGCACCCTTAGATATTAGGAGATGACCCCCATAAATTTGCTGAAGTACTAAGACGCACCTTGAAAATTCCTACATTCAATTTTGTGAAACAATAATAAACAATATAGTTTATACCAAATGTGTGCCAGCATATAGGTTGCCAGGGAGGCTGTGGAAGCCCCCTCCATGGAGGTGTTCAAGGCCAGGTTGGATGAGGCTTTGTGCAGCCTGGTCTAGTGGGAGGTGTCCCTGCTCTTAGCAGGGGGGTTGGAACTAGATGATCTTGAAGGTCCCTTCCAACTCAAACTACTCAATGATTCTATAATCACTGGAACATACAATCTATCTGAGGCCAGGTTAAAGATGACACCAAAGTTCAATATTTAAGTTTCTATTGCTTTAAAAAGCAAAAATTAAAAAAGTGGGGAGGGGAAGGGGCTTAAGGATTTGCAGATTTTAAAGAAAACAAAAGCAAAGTAAATAAAAGGACGTGTTCCATACTTAGACCTAGGTCAAAAATACTATAATTATTAGCAGTACTCCAGATGCACAACTTAGAGCCTATTAATTTGGGGGGATGGGGGAGAAGAGATATTTACTTCTACTCCGAGTTCAACAAGCCACCACATTCCTCGCAGTAGCCTCAAATGTCTTGCTAATTGCATTCTGGAGAACGACACCTAATCCTCTGGTCAAGTTTTCAATAACACATCATCTCCTCACTTGAGACTCAATCTGTTTCAGAGCAGACACTGTACTGTACATGACCCCCTTCAGGACCAAAATGTCAAGGTCTCAGAGCAAGGTCTCAGGACTTATTCATAATTGTTTCTATCTTATTTCAACGAGCCTAAAATAATGCATAGATTCTGTGGTAGCTTCCTACCAAAATGAAGTTGCCACCACAGGAAACTGAGTGTGCCCCAGGTCCTGACAGAACATGAAGTAATGGTTAAAAACATCCTTTGGGCTGGGGTGCAGGTAGGCACTTCACCCAAAGAGAACCTAGGAGCAAGTTATTACTCGAGTTCAGAGCCTAGAAAGAACAAGGTAGCTTACTTATATGACACAAACATACCTAAGGTCTTGCCAGTTCTGAATATATCAGTCTTTTAAAATGCTTACCTTTTCTGAATAGCTCTTGAAGGCTCTCTGCACTTTGATTCAAAATGGCCCATATTTCCTCTTCTTGCAGTGGCCCTCCCCGAACCTCCAGAGCCTCTGCCAGTGACACATGCATGTTACCTGGAAAACAAAGACAGACTGATTTAAGAACACATAAGAGTTTATTTTCTCTTTGCTTTAGTACTCAAGTAGAAATAACCCATTTCCTATCTCAGTCACAAAAATACTCTAACATTAATAGAACAGGATGAGAGAGTTGGGGTTGTTCAGCCTGGACAAGAGAAGGTCGCAGAGAGACCTTAGAGCACCTTCTAGTACCTGAAAGGGCTACAGGAAAGCTGGGGAGGGACTGTTTACAAGGGCTTTGAGGGAGAGGACAAGGGGGAATGGATTAAAACTGGAATTGGGGAGATTTGGGTTAGATATGAGGAAGAAGTTCTTCACCATGAGGGTTGTAAGGCACTGGAATAGGTTGCCCAGGGAAGTTCTGGAAGCCTCATCCCTGGAAGTGTTCAAGGCCAGGTTGGATGGGGCTTTGTGCAGCCTCATCTAGTGGGAGGTGTCCCTGCCCATGCAGAGGGGTTGGAACCTGAGGATCTTTAAGGTCCCTTCCAACCATAACCATTCTGTGATTCTATGATTAAATATAAATACTACAAAACCTTCACCCAGGCAACAAAGAACTTCAAGTACCTGATATTACAAAGAAGAAAAAAACGTGGGTTAAGAGAACCATTATCCATACTAATATTGTAGGCTACTAAATCAGTAAATTCAACAAGCTGGCATTGGCCATATGCTATGGGCAAGAGATTGCTCAGTTTAGAAAAATGACAGGATAATTAGCAGTTACAGGTTTATTAATCTAAATAAGCTATTAACATTGTTTTGACAGGTTTAAGTCAGTCAAGCTGCTGTTAGGAAAGGAAGCTCTTCTTCCAAGATATTTTCATAGGGCTGTTTCTATTATCTCATGACCAAATAATAAGCACTGCCTGCAAACATGCAAGCCAGCAAGCTAGCTCTGCAACTGAGAGTTCTCTCCTTTGGTCAGCTTCTTCAAGCACTTAAGAAAACAAAGAAAAAGTGTTAGAGGCACTTTACATACTACATCCCCAGAAAACAAATATGGACTTCCCAACTACAAGGGGTCAAGCCTTAGTATCTCTTCAAATAAATAAACCATTTTCACCCTACCACTATAAGATATTCAGTTGTCTGAAACCAAAATAATTTTGAAAACTGAAGAATGCATCCCTAAATATTCTGGCTAAGTGAAAGACACATCATTTCAGTAAGCTCAGGAGCAAATCAATCACGTCTGCTTAATTACTTCAGCTTTCTATGGACAGTAAATGTTTCCAGATTGAGCACTCATGTCAATTTATATTTCTGATTGAAATGCAGCTGCATTTGCTTCTCCTTCTCTCCAAAGCCTGAAGAATAAAATATTAAGACAGTGAACTGCAGTAAGAGCCCAAGATACATTGTCAATCATCAGTGACGAATTTGTTAGGTCTCAAAGGCTCCAAAGTTGCTGCTGGAAATGGAAAAGACAATGCATATTGTCCCAAGATCAGTTACTGATATCAACAGCTTTAGATGATGCAACAGTACTGCTGGAGGTTCCTCCCCCTCCTTTCCAATCAACTAGCCAGAGCCTCCCCATCCACAAACAAACCTGGCTCAGAGGTACACCCATGAGTATTAATCTGACAATGTGTAAGGATGACAGCCTGACTAGCTACATTTAGTTGCCCAACTGTCTAGGCAGTTTCATGCCTTCCATGTTTTTTTTACTTTCAGATAAACAGGCTTACAGGCTGAATATCCTGTAGTTTCCAGCTGAAAATACCAGCTTTGAAGATACTTGCTGAAGTACCACCCAGAGCCTTTTCAACTACAATTCTACACTACACTATTGACAAATTACATATTGTTGGCTGCATTTCAGCACAGACAGCTTATTTTTCCTTACTTCACAACTTGCCAGTTTCTAGTTTCAATTACTCTGTGTATATACTAAGCCAGATATACTTTCAACAATTAATGTTCAAAAGTCATCATCAAAAGATAGTGGAAGGCATAATAGACCCTAACCACATTTAAAAGAAAGATGAAATCTGAATCCCCAAAGAGAAAAATAAATAGAACATTCAAAAGGGAAAGCTAGGGACCAACATAGACTTGCAATAAAACAACAGAAAGCCTGAGATAATCAAGTTTCTAGTCAGTAAAAGATTCACATGCACCTGCTACAGAGTGTCTGGTTGTGCTGGTTTTGGCTGGGAGAGAGTTAATTTTCCTTCCTAGCAGCTAGTATGGGGCTATGTTTTGGGTTTGTGCTGGAAACAGTGTTGATAATCCAGGGATGTTTGCCCTCCAGCAGTGCTTACAGAGTCAAGGTTCTCACCCCACCCCACCAACAAGTAGGCTGGGGGTGCACAAGAAGCTGGGAGGGGACAAAGCTGGGACAGCTGACCCCAACTGACCAAAGGGATGTTCCAGACCATACGCTGTTATGCTCAGCACAAAGCTGGGGGAAGAGGGAAGGGAGCAATGTTCAGAGTTCTGGTGATTGTTGTCCCAAGACATCATTACATGTGCTGATGTCCTGCTCTCCTGGAGATGGCTGAACACCTGTCTGCTGAAGGGAAGGACTGAATTAATTCCTCGTTTTGCTTTGCTTGCCTGCACAACTTCCACTTGACCTACTAAGCTGTCCTTATCAATCCACGAGTTTTCTCACTTTTACCCTTCTGATTCACTCCCCTATCCCAGCTTGGGGGAGTGAATGAGCAGCTGTGTGGTGCTTAGTTGCTGGCTGGGGTCAAACCACAACACTGGTCTGTCATCTGTACCAAGGAATTTTGTGATTTCATGGCACTGTCTCAAATTTCAGTATGTACATCTAGAATCAAACTGGACTATTCAGATTAAAAGATCTCATCTCCTCCTAGGGAGTAAAAATATATCATCTGCAAATGAAAACTGTTTGTGCTACATGACCCCAGCATAAGAAGTACACAGAGACCACAGAGAAAGTCCAGAGAAGGGCCACGAAGATCATCTGAGGGCTGGAGCAGCTCTGCTCTGGAGACAGGCTGAGAGAGTTGGGGCTGTTCAGCCTGGAGAAGAGAAGGCTCCAGGGAGACCTTAGAGCACCTTCCAATGCTTGAAGGGCCTACAGGAAAGCTGGGGAGGGGCTTTTCACCAGAGAGTGTAGTGATAGGATGAGAGGTAATGGCCTTAAACTTGAAGAGGGGAGATTGACATTAGACATGAGGAGGAAATTCTTCACTGTGAGGGTGGTGAGACAGGTTGCCCGGAGAAGCTGTGGCTGCCCCATCCCTAGAAGTGTTCAAGGGCAGGTTGGATGGGGCTCTGAGCAACCTGGTCTAGTGGGAGGTGTCCCTGCACATGCAGAGGGTTTGGATCTAGAGGATCTTTGAGGTCCCTTCCAACCCAAACTGTTCTATGATACAGATTTCAAAGACAGTACGCTGAGCATAACACCACCACCAAAAATTCTGCCCCCCCAGTCTTCTCTGCCACTCCCCTTTTCCACAGCCTCCAAAATCCTGACTCTTTTCAGCTGTGGTTAAATATTAATGTGGACTGTTTTTCAGCAGATATAAGCTAATTCCCTATTTAACATCACTATAGAGGCCATAAGCATGTCTGCTCAAACACCCAAACATGCTACATCGACAGTAAGGGAATCCTACAGAAAACCATTTTTTAATCCTAGTAAGAGGTGTATGAATTATTAGAAAAAATGGAGTGGTTGGACACGGGAACAGGCTGCCCAGGGAGGTGGTGGAGTCACCATCCCTGCAAGTGTTCAAAAGAAATAGAGATGTCGTGCTTTAGGAACATGATTTAAGCATTGAATGGGTAGATAGAGGTTATGGTGGGTGGATTTAGGTTATGGTTGGACTTGATGATCCTCGAGGTCTTTTCCAACCAGGATGATTCTGTGATTCTGTGAATATTCACCCAGCCACACAGGCCTCAGCTGTAGCAGTGTAAGCAAAAAGATCTGCTTGTGTATGACAGATAGCAGTAGCCTAACAAATAAAAACAAACATCACAACACACCAAATCCATCACATTTGCAATTGGTTTTGAAAGCCCAAGCACAATACAACAAAACACCAATCATCAGAAATACAGCCACATGCGAAATCCCACGAGTTGGCATTTGAGTGCTTATCTGCTTCAGCAACTTTTTGGTAACCATTTTGGTAACTTTTCCTGTAATTTTTCTTCCTCAAGAGTATCTTTACGCTGCAGTGCTTGTCTATCCCAGCGAAGTGCAGGCCAAAACATCGGTTACGAAGATTAAAGAAGCTTCCACAGAATGGTTCTCTGTCACTGAGGAACTGACTGAAGCAAGCTGGAGCATTGTATTTGCAGGCAAATGCGTGGCTGGAGTTCTCCATCCATACAATCCACCTGTTAGCATCCAGGAACCATTAACTCAACAGCATGAAGCCCAAAGTGCAAGTGTCTGGCTCAAAATGAACGGCCATTTAAAATGTGTATTTAAACTGCTATGGCTAAGAACTCAAGGAAAGGAAGCTGGGTGATAGGAAGAGGTGACTACACACTAACAGCAGCAACCTCTTAAAATGCAGGAAAGAGGAGACAGAGTAAGGATGAGTTATCTCAGTTAAAGGTAAACTTTTAGCTGATTTCAATTGAGCAAAGAGGACTAAACCAAGGAAAAAGGGTGAGTAGATCTCAGGAAAGCTGAATAGTATTGGCCTGAAATTACAGAACACAAAACGCCAAGTAAGAGGAAGACTTCTCCCTTTTACTAATTGTACAAAGTGGTCTGCTTCAAACTTCCAAAGATGCTCCTGGGTGTCCCTGTGTTTTTCAGGGCACCAAGCTGACTGGCAAAGAAATCTGCACGCACTGGCAGAGTTCTCAACGGATTATTAGATGGGTTCCTATCAGGCCACCTTCTTACAATGAACCGTCTCCTCTCCATTTAAGGTATACAAGATATGTTGTGCTGGCTTTCCTGTGCTCTGTTCCTTTCATTCCTTTTAATAAAAATTGGAAGATGAAATTACAGTGAAAGGTGCCCCTTCTACAGATGGGTTCACTTCCTTTTTCCTTGGGCCAGGCATTATGGTGGAATCTTAACATGAAACCACACCAACACTTAGCTGGAGATGGGATGGGGAAGCTTATAAAGCTAACTGCATCCTGTTTCTGAACCTTGCTTCACAAGGTGAGAAGTCCAGGTGCTGTCATGATCAGGAGGCATGTCAAAGGGCTAGGTGGTATGAACTCACTGTGAACTGTGAAGGCGTGGATTCCCCATACACCCAAAACCCACACAACTTCATAGCCACAGAACCTCCAACAAGGGACATTCCCACAGCAGAAAGCACAACACAATGCAGGAAGACAGTGGACACATTAAAATTGTTAACACTGGAGAAGCACGGACATGACCATTACTTTCAGGTTGCTGCTCTGGGACAGAATTTACTCCTAAACCATACAAGAGCACAATTTCCACAGGAACGCAGTTACATCACGTGGAGGCAGCTCTTTTTTGCTCCAGGACAAGAGAGTAAATTCAGGTGTAAATCATTTGTACCAACAAGCCCTGAGTGCAATTTCTCACCCTCCACGCCATTCACCCCTTAGCCATACAGGCAGCACAGTTCCAAGAAAGTATGCTGCCTAAGCAAAAGGCCTCTCCCATATCTCAAACACTTCCTTTAAAAAGTCTGTTTACCTCAGGAGGACCAACTGTCAGCTCCTCCCTCTAAGGTAGACAGCTTATACACTCCTGATGGGTGGTATGGGTAGTTCTGGCTCTTTGTAAATGAAGCTCACTACACTCTACATTCCCAACACCACGATCAATAAAGACTATACTATCAGTAATTTTGTGAAAAAGCTCCTAAAACCAGACTGAACTGCTTCAGTTTAACCACTACTTGATTATTCTGCGTTTTGGTTTTAGTAACACACATCCCTTTCTTTTTTCCTTACTCTACTACATCAGCATTTCCCTCCCCAATTTTGTAACTTCAGAACCAAAACTTTAAGTCAAAAGCCATGATTTAACAACATCAGCTATGATGCCTCCAGTATCCCATACTGATTTGATATCTCCTTGGAATACATTGCCAAGAAACATGGGGAGAAGCTGCTTTATTCGCACACTCTGTTGGGGTTTTTTTTTTTAGATGTGCTAGAAGCAGGGAAAAAAAAACCCAGGAGATTTTACAACAATTTTACAACAACTCTAACAATCTAGATTGTTGGAGTTCCTAGATAATCACCAAAAATACTCTTTTTTTTTATCCTTGACAAAATTTAAAAGAGAAAAGAGATAGCAAGAAGGCTTTATCTAAACTCAAAATCAAAAAAACCCCACCGTATTTCTCCCATATAAAACGGACTTGATCTGTCCTGAACAAGAGCATTATTGCCCCTTTTTCTCCACAGGTATATTCAGGCAGAAACAAGCGATTTCCAAGGAGCACTTTTCTCTTAGCAGATATGCAAAGAGCCCTTTCTTGGCCTCTCCTCTGTAGATAAATATGCCTGAAAGCAGAGGCACAATTAACGAGACAATTCTGTCCAAACAAAGCTCTTAAAATTCAGCTTTCTAAAACCACGATTAGCTGCCTAAAGAGAAAACACTGACACTTGTATTCAGCACGCACTGAATGTGAAGTGCTTTCTAAAAGCACTCAATGTACACCAAACCCAGTGAAACCAACTGGAGCTATACCTGAACAGTTTTGAAAGCCTGGCCTCTCCCATCGCACAATGTAAGCATCTGGAGTCATTGCCATGCCCTGTAATTTCAGAATGCTGGCATCTATCCTATTTATTTACATTGGCCCACCCCTGAAGACAACCTGGAACACATCTATCCATTAGTTTATCCCAAGAACACTGTTGCTGAAAACTGTGCTGAAGTGTGGAAGCCTGGAGCCAAGTCAGAAAGCTTGTGCTTCAGTAGTCTTTGACATCTTCTTTTCAAATATGCACATACTTGGATGTGTGCACATAAAATGTGGTTTCCTGTATCTGCAGGTCCTGTTTGCACAGACTGTCCACAGAATAAGGCACTATCTGCAAATATTCACATAAAGCACACAATCAAGATAAATGAACAAACTGATCAAGTATGCTTTCTATTTTTTAAGATGAAGCAAACCCTTGCGCCATGACTATTTTTTCACTTCTACTACAGATATGAAAAAGTGACAGAAAGCCCCACAAGATGCAAATCCGTCGCCTCCCCTCTCTAAGTCTCTAAAGAGCTGCCAGAAGTCAAGTGAACCGAAGTTTTTGCAAGCAAACACACTTCTGTAGTGCTTTTCACTCAATCAGCTACCTGATAATATTATCTTAGTACAAGCTCTTTTCCTTCCTCCTTCATTTTGGAGAGGTCAGCAGAGATTAGTATTACCACCCAAGTGCTTCCTCCCCCAGCTGCAGAAGAGATTAGCTTCTTCCCCTCACATTTTTCCTCACAGGTCCTCCTCTTTTGCCCTGCTGCAGGCAGACAGGATGAAATGTCAGCAGAAGAGTCCCACGCTCCTGGGCCAATCCTCTATCAAGAAACTTTTTTCTAAAATTGCATCTCCTCTACAAACTGACAGCTTGCTGCTTCAGCTCAAGCCTTCTAAGGAGAAGAACAGAAACCAGCACAAATTTGAGGTAAAACACAAAGAATGTGAGGACATGCTCAGAAGTACAGGGCACTGCTGGCCTTTTATTTGAGCAGACAGTGATCTGCTCATGCTCACCGTAACAGATGAGATGTTAGCATTTCTCCTTCCAAAACCTTAAATCAGTCGTGTATTCATTCCCACGTCTGGAAGACAGAAGAATGTGACACATTGACAATCTTGGCTAGTGCCTCCAGGGCAAGCAGTGTTTGTTTTACTTGAGAAGTGCTTGCTTTCTTTCCTGGATGGTGGAAAGAAACCAGTTTTTGGCATGGGACTGAACTCACAGTAGAAGACAAGCAAGGTTATTGCTGACTCCCTCCCTTGCCTTTCTGTCTATCAGCAGAACCAGATAAACTTGTTTATCTGAGGCTTTGTGTAAGACAAACTAGTAAATCCAGTCCAAAACGTATATAATAATCATGAAAGTCTACAGTTGCCTAGAAAACATCAGTGTTCTTTCATACATCAGGCAGCTGATGTTTCACATCTGATATTAAAATTGTATTTGGAAGAGTATGTAATTATCACTACAAAGTAAGTTTAATCCACATAAATCGGGGTATGACTCTCATATCCCTCTCAGTTTAATTGTCAGTGTAAGATGCTCGGGCAACTCCCATAGTTTGCTGTTGATCTGCTCCACCTCAGAGAGGCACGTCTCGGTGGTGTGTTTCTCATCCTCACAAACTTCCATTTGAATTGCTAAGTAGGAGCAGGGGACGTGTAACTAAGACAAACTTTATAAATGGAAAAGCAGAAGTTTCAGGACTGCAAAACAGCGTGGCAATAGTAACACCCCTATTCACAATTAAGAGATGAAACACTCCGAATGACATGAAATAATCACAAGCAAAACACATCTTACTGTTTACAACGTAGCTTCATGGCGTAGTGATGTACTGTCTATCCTGTCACTTCACTCAACCACAGGCAAATTCCAGACTGTGCAGCAGTCCTGAAGATGCCTTCCCTGGTGTGCTTCCATACTGCTTTTTTTCAGTGCACAGCTATGATGGTGGTGCTCTTCATGAAGTACACCGGGGGACACAACTGCTGCGGGGTGTATGCGGGTGACAGGCACTGCCACCACAGCAAGGACAGGCCACGCTGAGAGGAACTAAGCCTGGCACCTCCAGCTTTAGCCCAGCAGTTATCCCACTGTTGCATGCAAGAGCTACGCATTCCTGGCATACTATAAAAAGGTCATGACTGAAGCCTGTCCCCATTCAGCCACAGCTCTTAGCACAGCTGAAGAGGGAATGGAAGTTTATTGTCAGAGGAGCAGAACTAATAGCACACGCACCATTCAAATACCATGGAGTCATAAGGAAGCATTATTCCAAGACAGTAAGTAATACTTCCTGCCATCTGTGGCATTTTACAGGTAGCTGCAAGCAAGACAATGACGCTCTGACAAGCAGCAAGTCAAGGGAGAAGTGAAAATCGTGCAGAGTAACAGTTCTTTCAAATCCCTATGAAGATGATTTTCTTTCTGATCGGTCCCCCATGTTTAAGAATAATGACAAAATATTTAACACCAAGACATAAATTGCCACAGCCCAGAAACTCAGTGACTCTACAAGTAAGTTTTACTGATTTAACAGGTACAAATTAAGCCAGGATTGCTCAGCAGGTAACTTCCCTAATGGATAAACTTACTCTACAGTGCGTTTTTAAAAGCTTAGATTAGGGTCTCTCCTATGGTGATGAAGTGATATGAATTTTACTACACTAGGTAAATTCTCTAGTACAGATTCTGTTAGATATCAATCGTTCCAGCAACAGAGAATGGTACCTTGCTTAATAAATGCCTCTTCTCAGTACTACAGCCCCTTGCAACCATGTAATAAGCAGCATAAATGAAGGCAGCACAACTGGATCAGCAAGAAACTAAGCATGATATACCAAGAAAGCAAGTCCTCAAATTTCTTGGATGTGGCATTAAAAAGTCAACGCCAGGAACCTTTATAGCTTCCCCTCACCTCCCCCCCCCCTCAGAAAAATTGCTGACTTTCAGGTAAGTGTAGAACACCATGATGTCCACGTGCTAAAATACTGGGAAAAATAATTTTTTACATCCACCCACCTTAGTAATAAAGAAAAGTTTTAGGATTTTAGTGTATTTGTAAATCACTGTTAAAGTCAACATACTCTTAACAAGTATAAAGACAGACCCCACCATACACTGTATCAGATTTGAATCTGACATCCTCATGTCTAATCCTTCAATAAGTGGCTTTTGCTGTTGGTATGGCAGGTGAACTGCAGCATTTGCTTTGTTTTTCAGACTTCTTCTCCTCCCACTCTGTGGGAGAAGGGTGGTTGTGAGCAAAGAAATCTGTTCTTATCCTTCTGTTTTTGGCTGCCAGACATTTTCCAAAAAGAAATTAGCAGAATAGATACTTCACTATGGTACCAAAACAGTTTCTCCATAGTTAGAACACTTTAATGTCATGTACTCAGGTGAGAAATGTACCCATTTCAGAAATAATTCTGGTTTTAGTTTGAAAGCAACACCCTTGCATACTCAAGACAAGAAAGCAATCTGCTAGCAGGGAGCATAACTTGTGTGCTCAACCACAATAAAACTCTAGTATCCATCCAGATGACTGTTACACTAAACAGTTACCTTCTATATCCCACCAGGAAAGGAAACAAAATCTGACAACAGAAGAAAAACTGGCCAAGTAACAGAACAGGTTTGAAAATTACATTTTTCTGCAACTGATTCCTCCAGCATCATTTTACTGCTGCAGCCCCCAATACAAGAAGGACATGGAGCTTATAGACAGAGTCTGGAGAAGAGCCATGAAAATGATCCAAGAGCTGGAGCACCTCTCCTACATGGACAGGCTGAGAAAGTTGGGGTTGTTCAGCCTGGAGAAGAGAAGGCTCCAGGGAGACCTTAGAGCACCTTCCAGTACTTAAAGGGGCTCCACGAAAGCTGGAGAGGGACTTTTGACAAGGGCTTGCAGTGAGAGGACAGGGGAAAATGGATTAAAAACTGGAAGAGGGCAGATTTAAGTTAGACATTAGGAGGAAATCTTCACTGTGAGGGTGGTGAGACACTGACCCGGGTTGCCCACGGAAGTTGTGGCTGCCCCATCCCCAGAAGTGTTCAAGGGCAGGTTGGATGGGGCTTGGAGCAACCTGGTCTAGTGGGAGGTGTCCCTGCCTATGCAGGGGGGTTGGAACTAGATGATCTTGAAGGTCCCTTCCAACCCAAACCATTCTGAGATTCCATGAAGTACAGGCAAAGCTGCACTGCTAGAACACAAGGATTTTTTTGTTCAAGTACACATTTAGCTCAATATGAGAGCTAACAGCCTCTCGCATGGATCACCCCACCTACCAATATTTCTACTAAACTGCACTTTTATGGGTTTGAGTTTTTTTGCTACGAAAACAAACAAAAAACCCAACTCATTTAAAAGTTACCACCTGGCAAGTGTTTTCTTCAGCTAATCAGCTGCTACAAAGAGTCCAATGGCTTTCTTACCCTATGCCCTAAGTCAATCTACATCCTCAGTCACATTTATTTTCTGCTTAGGAACCCTGGTGAAAACAACTGATGAGAGTCCAAACAATTACTGATGAAGATGGACTGACTCCCAAATAAGAACACTCTCCACAGCCATGACCCAGAATGATGCTTTAGTTCCTGGTAACTGTCAGGAACAATTCTGAAGCAGCCCTACAGCCCGGGGAAGAAGTGCTCACATTCTTAGATTTTAGGATGCCTGAGGACACTATCCATCTGGAGGGTGTATCTTGCACCATTTCTTCAGTCTTTGATGCTTAAGACAGTAATATTCCCAAATGCTTGAAAATTTAAGACTTCTTTAAGTGTCTGCATATGCTCTACATTCAGGCAACACCACAGAATCCCAGGATCTGCAGCAGAAAAAAGAAAAAATGCTGCCTGCCTGGGCAGTTACGAGTTTTTGGTTCATTTCTGGGGGAAAAAAAAAAACAACGGAAATATGGCATAAGGAACAGAACATACCAAGGTCTGCAGCTAAGTGACATCACGGATATCTTATCTGTGAACTCACCTGTCTGGGAGAAAAGCTGTTACTCACACAAGTGATGACTAATTCTTATTGTGAAAGTCTGAATTTCTACCCTGAAAAACAGGCAAGACAGAACATAGGCCCTTAAGAAACCTATGTACGAGAAGAGCTGTGTCTTTAGGATCAAGTAATAAGACAAGAGATCCTTGCTCTACTTATCTGTAAATTGAAGAAAATGCTACTTCAAGCACTGTAGCAAACATCAAAGATGTTTGACTCAAAGAGCATGGCATTTTCTTTACTCTTCTGCAGCACAAAAAAAATGAAAGTAATTTTGATTTCTGACAGATAGCCTCTCTCTACTCATACATGGTAATACCAGGCATGAGATTTATACTTTTTATAGGCCCAAAATGCAACTTAAAAAAGTCTTATATTGTTCTCCTCTTAGGTGTGAAAATCTATACAAAGATTGATGCTGAAGAAGTTTTAAGCAGGGGGAATAAATGACTAACTTTATAAAGTAACTTCACATATTTCTAAGTGAGAACCAACTTCAAGTGAACTACCTCTACAAAACAGAGATATCTGATGATACCCCATCCTCACACTGAGACCCCATCAAGGAACACGTACACTCTAAGGGAACAGCAGGGATGGGAATAAGCAACTGGCTGGCTCTGACTTGTCCATGAACAACTGTTCCTACACAGAGCAATCAGAAAGACAGCAAATGCTAAGCTGGTGCCTCATAGCACTCTCCTGGAATGAAGGCAGACTGATTCTAAGGAGATGGGAAGCACTGGCAAGTCAGATTACAGCCCTGGCTCTCTGAATTTACATCAGCCTCCAAAAGAGCATTTGCTCTTAATAGTGCACACCCACGTGAGAAAGTGTCCCCCCACACATATATATCTGCATACACATGTATTATGTTGCCATCTATCCATATAAAATTTACATATGCCTTTGTCTGCATATGTATACTTCATACTCACCAAACAATTCACTTTTGTTTTAAATCTCTGCTGCAGAACAAGAGAAAAGCCTGAAGGACAAATGGAGTTGTAAAGGGGCAGGAACACTGATCTATTTCAAGAAGTCAACATCAACTACCTGAAAGCATTGTTAGAGGGTCTATAAAGCCTATTAAAGGTTTTGGCCAAGGCAGATTTAAACTAAGAATCTGTAAGCATTTGTAAAACTAGATTTGGTATTGGCAGATGGGCTGCAACTGTAGTAACAGACCTCCATCTGTCAAGAAACCAGCTCTTCATTTTACATGCATGGTATTGCAAGTGTAGCACCAACAAGTCCTAAAGGGTAGAATCATTTCCTGAGAAGCATTTCAATGGCATTCATCATCTTTGTATCCACCTGACCTCATAAGAGGCTTCACAGCAAGTTCTTCTTTCCATAAGTGACTAACTTTCCAGAGAAAATGTCACCTATTTAATTGCTACTTCTTGAAAGCACTTAGCTGCTGTTCAAGTGATATAAAAGATGTTTCTCATTCCTGAAGTGATGCTGGACCAAGAAGCAGACTTTGTCCTTGAACAGTATACATCTGTCAATGTCATGTAATTTAGGTGAGCTACCAAGGTCCAGGCATGAATGATATTGAACAGTATTCAGTGGAACCAATAACCAAAAAAACCCCAACTGGATGATACAGAAGATAATTGAGTTCTGAGTTAAGATGCACACAGTGCAAACACAGAGATTCCTTCTGCCTTACACCTGCTTGTTCCAAGCACAGAACCTGTGACAACTAAGGTGATCATTTGTCCTCTCAGACTGCAGATCCCTTCTTTCTGCTCTTCCTTCCATACTCATGCAGACAGAAATTCAGTTAAGACAGAAATTGGACATCTTCTCTGCATACACACTCCCAGTACCCCATCTGCAAGGCACACAGAAATCTGAGAGAGATCACTAAGCATGCAACGTGTACTTCCCTGCTGTGAAACAGCTCCCTTGCTCAGAAAAAGGATATTATTCCCTACTGGTTCGTTATAGGATTTCCCAAAATTCTCAGTCATCTGCTGGTGTTTTCATACTCCAGTACTTCTCAAGCTCTCAAGTTTTCTAGGTTCTGTTAAATCTACCCTTAGCAGGATTTATAAGCACATTGCTCACCACCATCTTGAATAAATACTGTTTTTTAAAGGCAGACTTTCTTTATCCAAACTACTCATAGTTGGTCCTTCCTCCACTCAGCTCTACAGATGTGCCATACACCAAATATTGAGAACAGCACAGCCCATGTAACAACTCTCACCAACTAACTCAGCAGAATGTCCAGAGATACTTCTCACTTGAAAGATTCCACACAAAACATGAAGTTTTTCAGTCACGGATGCTTGCTTTTTAAATGAGCTCTTTAAGGAAGCCAAAACCTTCCCGAACAGCTTATACTGTCTCGTTTAAATCCTGCAATTAGGAGGTTTTAGCTCTAGATTAATTAGGAGACAAAGCCACCTGAAGACTTGGACTGCCTATGGTTAGAAAATTACAATCTTGTGCCAAAACATGAGTTGACACAGCACCCATGGCTTTATACCAAAATGATACAAGTTAATGGGAACCTGACCAGTTAACTAGTTCCTCAGCCCGTCAGTCTGTTCACTGCACTTCAGAAAAAAAATCTCTAATTATATAATGCATGATTCAGTATGCTGTTTACAACTTAACATTTGTTAAATTGACCATACTGCCCCCTGAACAAATTTCTAACACACACCCAATTCATGATTCATCTTAGATTCAGAGGCTATTCATAATTTATTTGGTCCTGCAGCCATGACATTCCCCATGTCTCAACTGCCCTCAAAGGTAACGTGATTGTTAGTTCCCTTTTCCTCTCAGATGGGAAAACATGCCACTTTTCTTTCACAAAAGATTAACCTGCCTGTTACTGCTGCCCAGTTTCAAAACCTTGCCATGCTTTTGGTTTCTGAGCCAAGAGAGGGAATGGGATTCGGAGTGTAAAAAGGACCCTCACCACAAAGAACATAAGCTTCAGTACCATTTGGTAGCAACATGAAACATCTGCAAGGGTGATTTACAGAACTCTTAACTAGACCTTCTACACAAAACAGACTGCCTGATGTACTGTAAAGACAGAGAGTCCTTACTAGAATAGATTTGTTTTAGCTTCATACAGTAGAACGGACCAAGATCCCATCGGATCATTATTTGAGCTTGATAATATTTTGCTACTTGGAGAGATCACAGGACAGAACAAGCTACTGAAGATGGCATTGCCAGAAAAGAAACAGGAAAAACAAGATAGCAGCACCTCCTCCCATGACACAAAGCCAAGCCTGCTGTTGCCAAAAAACAAGAGTTTGGGGAAGTTTTGCTTTCTCTGGATAATAAATATGTTCATATTAGTCGAGTTACAGGAGAAAGAGCCATATTACACCCTTGGCTGCATAACAAGGACAAAACAGCAGAAACTTCTCCTCTGTGGGCCTGGAAACCATGAGAGGAAAGCAAGTCACAGCACCATTTTTTATTTTTTTTTTTAAGAACACTCCTTGGAACACTAATGGAGAGCCAGGCAGACTGAGGACATATGCAGAAAATGCTCATGTCCAAATTATATTTGCTGGATTGGAATGGAACCAAGCAGGCTGTATTAACCTTTTAACTCACTGCCCTAGTGAGGGATTAAGTGAAAGGAGAACAGGAGGATAATGTAACAGCATTTGAATCTTTTATTGATGCAGCTGGACCACAGGGACTCAGACCAGCTAAAGAATGCAAGAAATTTTGCTGCCTTTTCAAACACTTTGATAATTCCATGTACAGAAGCCCTGTAACTCTTACTGCATGGAGACCCAAGAAAACAGCAACCAGACCCACCTAAAATAAACAGGAACACCACACCAAGGCAAAAAAAATAATAAATTAATCCCTCCAAAACCTAAAAGCTTAAGTCTTACAATATGGTCTGTATAGAACATATCAACTTGATTCCTTTCCATGCATGGCTAGTATTTTTACAAAAATCCAACTTTTCTTCCGGTCCTGAACAGAGTATTTCAATTTAAGTCTTGCAAGCTTAAAAAAATGGGTATATTACACAACAAAATTAAATGATGTCAAATTTCTTTATATAAACAGCTTAAATTTCTAATAGGAAGTGCTGCTTTTAGAAATAAATAATTCAAAATTCTGTCCAAGGAAAAAAGATGGGCTGAAGCTCTTCAACTCCTATTTCCATCTTTCATTGCTAAACAAAAACTTTGCAAAAGAACAGAAAGATTAGTCATTAATACAGCATATTCAATAATCACAAATGTAAGGCTTTATAAAAAGCACCTGGGCAGCAGTTCTGAACTTCTGACTGTTTTATCAATAGTTTCAAGCTATTTTCAATGTTGAGGTAAGTTGTCTTGCTACCAGGCATTTGCTACAAACTTGGATTACAAGATACTGAATTTGAATGGTAGTTTAATCAGACTGGACCAGTTGTATTGGTTTACCTCAAGCTGCATCCACTTCCCTGAGAAAGGGCAGCACTAAATCATCAGTGAGAAGCACCAAGGGTTCCCCATGTACAGTAATACCTGATTTTATATTAAAGAAGGTAGGCCAGGAGAAAACAAACAAAACAGTGAAGGAACAAAATGTTATAATCTTGAGGTTTAAAACTCAAAGACAGGAAAACGTAGGATCTTCTCAGCCTACAGTGGGAGGAATAATCCACAGGTTTCTCACTGTGCAGAGGCACAGAAGCATGAAGCAAGACTTCATCAGACAGAGAGAGCAGTACAGAAAAGAGTATGCTTGCATGAAAGCACACACATACTGTTTTAGCCAGGAAGAAATAGACAACTTACAGACAAAGCAGGAGTTACAGGGCACCAGAAACTTTCATGTTTAAAAATAATGAAATCCAAAGCCATTACAGATGCCAAGGCTTGCTGGCAAACCTAAGGCATCCCGTGGACTGTTGCTCTCAGGCATATGGTGCCATTCTTGGGGTGCCCTACACAAGGACAGCAGTTGGACTCAATGATCCTGATCGGTCCCTTCCAACTCACCATATTCTACAATTCTAAGAAATCAATTACAGAAGAAAAATACTTTTTCCTCAAATAATCAAGTATTTCCTTCATTTGGTTTACACTACTGGCCAGTTTTCATCCACTTAGCTGGAAGCTGAATGTTTCCCCAGTCATTTAGAAGGAAGTAAACGTATAGAATCATTCCCAGGCTGCATTTTGAAAGGTCCATATTTACAGGTGAAAATTTTGAGTTTGGGAAGAAAATAAAAGCTGAAGACAGCTGTCACTAAGCTAGCCTTTGCATTTTATCACACTGAGGAGCAACCTCTGCAGCTTCTTAGTAATCCTCTTCCACAATCACACCTCTGTACAAGTGGCTTTAAGACTTCATCCTTTATTTCACACCAACAGTCTACAAATAGGCAATAAAAAACCCCCAGCTTCTCCAAATGACAGATGGGGAGGAAAAAGGAAAGAGAAGGAAACCCTTCCTCATCCAGAACTCACAATTTACAGCTGCTCTGTATCAGAGAGCCTGTTGGTCACTAATTAGACCTTTTGTCATACAGAAAAATTCCACAAATTCTTTGAGAACAGTTTAAAGACAGTATACTTTAGGGTTCCAAAACGATCACAAAAAGCAGTTGCTCTTACTAGATGCATTTTAATTCTTGACACATCCAATTGCATTGTGTTGCTTCTATTTTTTTTTTAACTGGCATTTATAGCCCATCATAGAAAATAGATCATAAGCCTTGAAGCCTATGCTGTCTACATAAAAAATAAATTTATATATAAATTATGAAAGTCTAGACAGGCAATAGTTTTTCTTCCAATTTTCCAAAACCACTGAAGAGGGAAGCAGAACAAACAGATCTTGCATCATCATCAGACTTCCCAACCAGCAGTTTGTATTACAGTGAAAAGTTGAATTCTGTGATCTTCAGCTCTTTGAAAATGTTTATTTTCAAAGCAAAGGCAATGGGAGGGACAGAATCAGTGAGAATTAATGCATGTACCAAAAAGCCTGGTTAACGTCAAGCAGAAAAATATTTTCTGTAGTATTCCAAATTATATTCCACACTGTGTAAGCACCAGGGAAATGTCCACATACCACGTTAAATGTAATCTGCTGATTCTCCTCTGTGCTTTAATAGTCAGCACTGAAAGACACCAATTCCATCAGTATCTGATAATATCACAAAACTAAAGGGTTTGGACTGAAAAACACTGACTATTCTCTGCTTATTTCACTAAGGCCAAAGAGCACACGGAGCAAAACAGCACCCAAACTGGTATCAACAGAGAAGAAGAAACTGATGTTGGAGACAAGCAAAAGAAAAAATGCCTTTTCCAATTGCAGAATGCCCTTCAGTTCTCAAGTAACATGTTTACCACATTAAAAAGAAAAAAACAGAAATAAACGTCTCCACAAGCTGTTCTTTGTTGTGCTTTTCATGCGACACCATTTAAAAGGACAATTACTTACATAACCTATTCTATTACTTCATCAAGTAGTATATTTTCACTTTCCTCCTTAACAACTAATATTGCAACAGAAACTTTATGATATCACCAAGGTGTTCCTGTCTTTTTGTCCTCTCTTTATGAGTAACAATTTTTACTTCAGAGTTGTACACACGACAAGTTAACTGCCTTTATTACTTGACTAGCCAACATTTAATCCCTCCTTAAAGGGCCTGAAGAAAAGGGAATAAGGATTCCATGACAGAAAGAATGAAAAAACAAGCAAAGAACTGCAGCTTGAGCCAGACAGCTCAACAGCCTGTTCACATTTCTCCAGCTAGGTGGAAACTTCTCTCTTCTTTCAGGTACAGCAGTGACCACTGCTGATGATTCTAATCCAGAGCACTGACCTAACTGCAACCAACACGCTGCTGTAATGCAGACTTCCATGCATGGCACTTCCCAGGGTTTGGATTCCTCAGTTCCTAGGCTTCTCCTCTGCACAACAAGCCAGCCCATGTGGACACAAACAAGCTTCAAAGGCAGATCACAGAAGGTTTCTTATTTAGCTTTTGTTTTAAAAAAGGTTAAGGACGTTTTCAGTGTGGAGGAGCTTCCTATTTATTTTGGTATTTAGAAGACTAAGCAGCGTTCAATACAACAAGTACTATGCTGGGTCAGACCACCTGCCCATCACCCTTCCTTGGCAATAACCAGTTTACTGACTTCCTGAGATAAAGGTCAGAGCTGCACAGTCAAATCTAATATGCAGCACTAGTCTCTGCTCATTTCGCCAATCCCTTTCTGAACATGTTTACTCCCCATGACATTTTGTCCTAGTAACACAGCTGTAATTAAGCTGTTCACAAAGTATTTTCTTGCATTTGCTGTGAAGGCAGGAACCTATCTTGCAGATGCCACTGGAGATGAACATGCAAAGGGTCTTGAAGGACCCCATAATGCCTCACCATCACCTGGCTCTTAATGCTACCAGAAATTAGAGGTCATGTTTTCTTGCACCAGCCTTAGCTGTGTACACTACCACCACAGGAACTGAAAAATCCAGACAACCTTCTAGCATACCAAGTATTTTCTATTCTGAAGACAATCCATGCAAATAAAACTACAAAATTATAATAAAATCTTTTGGGGGAGTTTGCCTTAGTATTTTATGATAAGACAACAAAAAGCAGGCTTAAGGTGTTCTGCCATTTCTCAAATGCATGGAGGACAGGACGGTACCAAGGAGCAAGAGAAAAGGGAGAACACTGTTCTTGCTGGAACTGTTTGCCAACAGATTTAAGCAAACACTACTGCTGATGTGACACAATGGTGCAAAAACTACCGAAGAGAGTGAAGTTTCATAGTCTATCACACTCTTCCAAAACACCCGTCTTGTACCAATCATCATGAGCACACACATTTTAATTTGACATAAAGCAGCTTTGCAAAGCTGTTTCAGTAATTCAGTTCCACACATTAGCCCATGTGCTTAAAGCTCCAGGCTGATCTGGACACATGTGACAACCTAACTGCAAAGCCACTCAATAAACCAGTCTATACAGCTGATGAAACAAACTTTCATCACTGCCAGCTAGCAAACCTTTATAATCAGATGATCTTTACATTCTTTATTCAGGTCATTCAAGGGATTGCAATGACTGGGCACACAGAAAAATTAAGCTGTTAAAAATTGACAGTTCTTGAGAATTAGCTTGTTTTGCTAAGTGTGCACATCTGTCAGATAAACTGCATCAGAAGAAACCTCTTTCAGGAAACATAAGTTTAATGTCTTGGGCTTTCCTCAAAAACTTACAGCATCTATTTCTTGCAGTTCTTATTAAATGGATCATTCTAGCAGACATCCCAAGATAATCTCCAATTTTGGGAGTTTGAACAACCTTACCAATAAAAATGGATGAGGACCAACAGTCCTCAAAAAAAAAAAAAGCCCACTAAAAATCCCAACGAAACAAACGAAGAAACCACACCACACATCAGATAATTCTTAACCCTTGAAGGCCTTGAACATGACTACTAAGCTGGGAGACCCAAAAGTAGTTGCAAGTTCCAGGTCTGAAAGCTCACTCCAACCTATGTCATGGAGAAACCTCAGGTCCCAGAAGCCTCCACCACCCACCAGCATGTGAGATGATAGGAACATTCTGCTAAGGCCCATAACCTGGACTAGAAGGAACTGAAGGTGCCCCAGCCCACCCCTGTTTTTCTTTCTGATTTTTTCCCCCTTCCTTCTTTTTCCCACCTTCCTTTTTTAAACTTGTGTGCAATGCCAAAAAAGACTGTTTTTCTAGCACCGTTTTCACAAGCTAGGCCTTCTAGGTCAATGTCTCCCAGGTGCTGTACAGGTATAATCTAGCTTGTTAAGTAATTTCTTCCTTTTTCAGGTATATTTCAGCCATTTAACATTTCACAACTGCTAGCCCCATGAGAGAACACTTCTTAATTTACAAACATGCAGCCATATACATTGTCCATTGTTATGTTACATATCCTTAAGGATGTCAATGGCATTTGAACACTGATTGCATCCTACTCACATTTCCAGTGAGGTCAGCAGAAAGATTCTCATTGCTTTTCAGGGTGTATCAGCTCAGATGCCAAACACCAGCATGCATAAAAGGCAAAGCTACTTTTGTGGAAAAAAATCATTAAAACCTTAGTTTCCCCTAGATTGCAATAATATTTGGTTTTTTATATTTCAGTGGATTCATTACATGCGTTACCATTTTTTGCTGCTACTCCATGTGCAGATTTCTAACACTAACCAGTAAGCTGGCTTTTTCTGCAAGTATTTCTGAAGCTCTCTCCCAAATGGATAAGAGGAAATTCCTTCAAGTGCAGGACACTGGTCTAAGAAGAAGGAAAAGATGACTGAAGATACACAAGAACTCTGAATGACAGAACCTACGACCGCTGGACAGAACTTCTTCCCTCCTAAAAACCTTCCTGAGATAATAAATCCTTTACTGAAAAGTCCAGAGAGCTTATTGACAAATAAATCTCTGCTAAACACATGCATACAGGCAGTAGTCCCTTATTTCCTGCAAGAGAAGTTAATGTGAAGAAGTCCAATTTTGGGACTCAAGGAAGATGAAAGCAAACTCGTTTCAAAAGACCAAACAAACAAAAATACACCTCAATCATTGAAAAATACTTAAGACATACTAAGGCACTTGAAAGAAATACCGTAACAAAACCTCTGAAGGAGAAAACTATTTATCACCTGTTGAAACATACCATTTAAGGAAGTTATATATAGTCTTTAATTAGGCTGCTGGAAGGATATAAGTCAACATAAACCTAGCTACATAATTGTTCAGTCAGCAATGTATACCACAGAGATGTCTCTCAAAGTCATGCATCCTGTTACTCACTGACATTAAAAAGTAAAGAATAAAAGCAGCACTTGTACCACCTTATCAACCATTTGTTTGTCTGGGATTCCAACTCCCAAGTTAACTCATTGAAGGCAAACACAGCTTTGCATTAACTTGGGGAAAGCGAGCTATTATTTCACTGACCATAATCCTGAGTACTAGGAAGGGATTTTCCACTTACTGATTTTACAGTAAAGATACTAAAAAAGCAAAACATCCACTCTCTTTCCCTTCTCTAACTTCTCTCTTTGCTGAAACACGAAATTATACAAAGACAGAAATGGGTAAAATCAGTAATAATATACTCTTGCACTTGATGAATTGTGACAAGAGAAGAATCAGCGAGATTTTTTTACAGTACTGATACTCTGATGGGCAAACTAGGTAGGAAATTTTTACACTGTTTAATTATCTATGTATGACAGGGATCAAAATCTAAACACTCGATTGTTTCACCCCTTTATTACTTAAGGCACTACACAAGTCCAAATCTTTCATAATCTAAAACAGGCATGCCTTTGCTAGGAAGCACAACTATTTCTAAAAGGTTAAGCTTCAAACTCTAATATGGCCCCCTCTTTAGCCCATTTAATCTTTTAAAATAGCAATATAAAGAAGCAGCCAGCAGAAAAACTCAACAGGCCCACCAAGAAAGATGCAACACACTTATCACCAAATAAGGTTGCTTACAAGTTTGAAATTCTGTGGTTAATGTTTCACCAGCAATGTCCTACCTGGTCTCTGAATACCTGCTGTGCAGCAGACATGGCTTTATGAGTCAAGTGCTATTACCTGCCCCTGGTGACCCTAAGAAAGCCCTGGAACCACCAGTGTTGACAGGTTTACTGAGCTTTTTAATGCCCTCCTTGTAACCACTCATGTCTACACAAAATACTGAAAAGACAGTAACCAATCTACACCCACTAGTGTGATACTAATGAAATTCGTAACAGAAGGAGAAAAATCTTCATCCAAAACGTAAAATGAATCACTGGGAACCAATTCCCCTGCACAAACAGGGAGCTGCAAATGAGAGTGTCCATAACCCTTTAGATAATGAGATAAGCCATATTCTGTCTGCACACACTAACAACTTAGAAAACCTTTGCATTCAGTCCCTGGGTTTTTTTCTCTAACAGATTTTGAGGGCTTGCCCACTACCTGAGGGTAACACCAGCTACTGCATGAATAAAAAAATAAAGACATACTACAGAATGGAGGTGAGACTCAGAGAAACTTACATCTCCAAGTGTGCAGCTTGACTGTATTATTTGCACTAACAACTCTTCATGCCTTTCAACGTTGATTCTGAAATAGCACAGAAGAGAATACAACAATTTCTAACAGATCAGCACAGCTACAGTATTGCAATGAACCAGTACTGTTAGTTTTATGCAGCACACAGCAGTGGTTGCAAGACTCCAACATACAAGGACATCCTGTAACCTACGAGGAAGACTACGGTCATCTGGCTGCTAGAGAACATCAGCTGCACCTACACACAGATGTAGTCAAAACAGCTTTTACAGCTGGTGTGATACTGGATTCGAGAGACAGATGAACCTCATATTTCCACTGATTTATCCAGCAAGGGTCTAGCACTCCTTATGATGAAAAGCACATTCCACCTCCAAAACATGAGGAATTCATATGATCTAACAGCGTTCTCCGCTCAATAAATTATAGGGCAACAAAGAAAATAGGATTTCAGGGAAAGGTCTGATGGGAAACAACTTCTGTTTAAGTTATCTTACTTGAGAGTTAAACAGCAGTGTTTTCTGCTAAAACTCAGCATCAACTTAAAGCTTACAGCACAAATATAAATCATCCGCAATGGCATTGTTTAAGAAAAGTCACCCAGGCAGCTTTTCAGCTCAATATTTTCTTTTTTTCTGAATAAAACAGACTTCAGATATGCTACTTCTGAGGTACCTCTCTGCACGTGTGCCTGAAACCAAGTACCTACACTACATACAAACACTCGGTTAGAGAAGATGTCAATGCCACATGAAAACCATTTTCAGATTCACTTTCCAGGATGTCAGCAAGCTCTACAGGATGTTCCCTTCCATCTCTCTCATACAGACAGAAATGTTCTTTAACAAGGCAACTTTCAAGAAACAAACAAACAAAATTCTCTATCCAGAGCTGGGAGAACACCCCAGAAAACCATGTCCTTCCTCTGACAAAGCAGAAGCACAAAGAAATTGAATTTCTTTTCATCTCAAGAGTCTACTGAAAAAAAGTGGTGTTTTTTGACAGTATCAGATTACTTTATGCAGAGGTCTCTGTTCAATTCCAAACTTGTGCACTTAAATTTTCACCATTTTTAGGTCAGCCATTTCTTCTCCCTGTGCTTTACTTCCAGCTACAAAAGGGGAGATAAAGCTTCCCTCTCTTTTCCATCTAATCTAATTTAATGACAGACTGAAGCAGGAACAATGAGCTGGCACAACACCTGGTCCTAAATCCAATATTACCCTATCATCTACAAAACCTTAATAACACACAACATCCTACAGAACTACAGTATTCCCTCGAAGTATCAGCAATCAAAACCCAGCAGTTATAATACTAGGTCTTGAACATGACATTTACACAGAAGAGATAAAGAACAAGAGATGAAACCCTGAGAACAAAGCCTTCTCACCTCTGTCATTCTTCCTACAGAGTTTCATAAGCTAAATGGAGCAGATCTCTATCCTGGCCGTCGGATTTGAGATTCACAAGGTGTATCATTGTCCCAAGGCAGCCCACTCAATTCACTGCCTTTCATGAAAGCATTTTAACAGATAATGATGCACAAGGAATACTTTCTCACCAGGTATTTAACTGGCTTAGGAGAAAGAGAAGCCTGGACAAAATAAAGACGGCACCAAAGAGTCTTCTTCTGCCCTTCCCATCTGTAAATGCCAGCTTCCTTCTCTCCACTTCAGGAGGAGGTGGGGCTGGGAAACACTTCTTTCAGAAGTTCCACCCTTCTTTATAGATGCACAGATTTCATTAATAGTTAACTGGCGACATACAACATTAACTTACTCTGGTATTCACAGCTTTCCATCCACACTTGTCCCATGGTAAGTGACAGCTTAGGGCAACTCCTCACAAATATTTTCTGCACCATGACACACCACCCCAAGCCTTAGTTTTCAGTCTCGTTGTCTCCCTGACTAGCTCACTTTAAAACTGTAAAATTCCAGCCAGGTTTTCCATAAGCAGAGCAAAACAAACGGTGACTGACAGAGCGTCGGGCTGCTAACCAACACTCCCTCTCAAATGCCCAAACTGTGGCAGTCAGATAAATAGTTGCATGTTCTTCGGTTTACCAGACTCCTGGGCAAAATCACTTGGAGTTCTACCAATGTACTGAAGGTTCTAGGCTTGCTACATGGGTAAATTAGAAAGCTCTACAGAAGAAAATCATTCCCTTTAAAGAACTGACCTTGCTTCTGTTCAAGTTATTAAGTCTTGACAAGTGCTCTGGAACAATCGCAATAGAGACTCTTGGGTGTAAGGTCTCCTTAACTCCAAAGGATTTGGAACAAGAGGATGGCCTATATTAACCAGTCCCTCTGGACCATGCTGTCATGAATTCCAACATATAAATATCTGAAGCCATTTAATTTACAGTAGTATTCAAAGACTTAAGTGATAAAGAAGAGCTTTGTCCAACCGATCGGCACTTCAACAATAAACTCCATTTTAGAGTCTGCCCAGTCTCATTTCACCTAATTACCTACCTCTCTTGCAGGAATACCATGCTATTAAGCTTTGCTGATTAAGACTTGAAGGCACTTTGAAGGTTTATTGTACTACACAACTGCTAATTTTTATTGTTCATACCTGCAATTGGTTGGGAGGAAAGCAGCTATGTGCCAAGTATCTGTCCACATGTAAATGTGAAAATATTTGCTCTGCTGTGCTCTTAAAAAACTAATCAGATAAAAGACTGAGTGAAGGACTGCAAGTTAAAATACATTCTATATCTGTAAGAGCCACATGACTGAAAAAATCCCACCATAAAGGAAAGCAAAGAAACACATCACCTTCCTTCCCACTGGAACAAGCAAAGGCAACATTTGTGCCTTGGTAACCTCCCACCTGCAGGAATGGAGTTTCCCCCCTTCCCTAGGCTCCTTCACTACTTCCCTTCAAGGCATTCAAAAATGACGACACTTCACACAAGTTAACACAGGTTCAAGATGACCAGATGGTTATTTACCACGCCCCCGTATCACAGCTCATTGTTACTTTCAAAGGCCTAGGAAGCTGTGAATAGACAGACTACTGGATCCCACCCTCTCCATGCGCACTCCCTTATCCCTTAACATTCCTACCACAGGTACTTCCTTGTTTCATACATGCCCTTCCATCCACTCAAGTGTCCTTGAGTCTGTGGCTCTCATAGGCTCCATCTCCACTCAACAAAAACCTCAGAATGAAAAGATATTTTAATTAAGCCATTATAACAACACCCTGAGCTAGAGCCTGCGTCCTTTTACATCCAATGCATTCAAAAGTGTTCACTTTCACTGCATCTTCAACTTAAAAAAAATTCAGTCTAAATAGAAAAAAGGAAATCAACACAGACCAGGTTCAATTTTTTTTATCATGCAACAGCAAAAGAAAAAAAAAAGTCCCATTATGGTAGCAATATATGTTATGTGCTTTTCCAATAATCAGACAGGATTGTTAGGTTAAAAAGGAGTAATAAAATATCTTAAAAAGAAATGAGCAATAAAATATCTCTCTCTTGCTGTTCTTTTCTTTCCTTAAATATTTATTAAATAAATACTGCTGCCGTTTAAAAACAGTTTATGGAAAGACATGCTTTTTGACACATTAAAAAAAAAGACACTACAGATTAAATACATATGCCCACTGGAAAAGCTGAACAGACAGGTACACTAGGAGTGGTAGCCAATTCTATTGTAGCTGCACTATCAGAAGATTTTAAGACTAGCCTTACTCTTCCCTCATCAGCATTTCTTGCACAAGAACCAAACTATTTAAGCCGCTTTCCTATTTGTATCTGCATCCTGGTTAATTCTAACTCTTGAAGAAGTATCTTTAAAATACTTTTCTGGTCATCCAGACAAACTAGCACAGGCAGAGCATCAGTGCAAGGCCTGATGCACAATTTGAACATAGAAAGTAGTCCTGCCCTGGAGTCATTACTTCAAGTATTGAATGTCAACACTTGACAAGCCCGAGCCCAAACAAACTACCTGGGACTCAAGACACTTAAGAACATATGTATTCAATGACAGCTTTCTCAGAAGTTCAGCCCCCAGGAGAAAGTCTGGTATTCTGACCCAGTTTCACTGCAGAGTTTCATAAAACGTGTTCTCTTTCTACTGAAAAGGCTTCATGAACAGATCATGGTTACTGCCTCAGCTACTTCCACATGCAAAGACTTTCGTATTCCCTTCTCCAAAACTCACACCTTAATAAGATGGCTAGACACAGATTACCTGCAACCACCCTTACAGTTTCCATGTCCTACGTTTACTTCTGATCCCACCTACAAAACCAAACCGGTTTCCAAATGTTTCCCCAATAAATAGGAGGGGTACAGAGCAGCTCCTGGCGGTTCCCTATGAAGTCACTGCCTTTGTTGTTTTAAACATGCAATTTAAAGAGAATGACACAATCCAGAATATGAGAGAGATTATCCTGCGGTCTGCGGAGGTGTCGATTGCTAGGAGATAAAAAGCCAATGAAACCTACGCTATTTCTCATCCCCAGCCAACAGATTTCTACTTCGTTTCTGTTCCTCTAAAAACGTTATTAAGGCAAAAAAAAGTTTCCTTCTGTTAAGGAGTTGGGGGGTGTTGCTTTGTTCGGTTTGCGTAAGGAAAAACGAGCCCTTCGCCGCCGTCAGACTCAAACCCCACACGAGTCTATTTGTTACTGAAAGCCCAGTTCAACCCCAAAGGCGACTCGGGCGGGAAGTCCAGGAGGAGAACCCCCACCACACCGCCGCGCTTTGTGCAGATTTTCTTTCCCTCTTCCCTCCCACGCTCCGCAGCGCTGCGCGGCCAGGGCTGCCACGCCGCGCTAGCACCGCACAGGAGCGGGCCTGCTCCCTCAGCCTGCCTGCTCGCCTCCACGGGGCCGGAGCCCGCGGCAGCCCGCCCCCCTCACTCCTTCCCTCCTCTCCACAGCCTGCTCCCTCGACGCGGGAGCTGCCGCCCACCTGGCTCCGCCGGCACCCCCGCCGCGCTCCGAGGAGCAAAGCCGCCCCGCAACAGGGGTCATGCGATTAAACGGCCACCAACAGGTCGTCCGTCTGCGAGACCCCCATCCCCCAGGCCACGCACCTCGAGCGGCCGCGACGGGCTGCCCGGCGGGCAGGGAACCGCGGACCTACCGGCCTATCTAGAGACGCCGTTCGCGCATGCAGGACAGTGATGGGGCCGAGGAGCCCGGAGCTTCGCCCTCCTCCGCAGCAGCGGTCGCGTAAGGCTGAGGACGGCCCCTGCAAAGGAGCAGGCGGAGGGGGTCAGATCGCAGCAGCATCTCCTCCCGCGCCCCGTCACAAGCCTCAGCGCCCCTCTCCCGCACAGCCCAGAGAGGGCGGGAACGGCGACGTTCCCCGCCCCGCGGCTCCCTCATTCCTTCCCTCCCCCTGTGCACGGCCGGCCCGCCGCCAGCAGCCGCCCCTCCGATCCTGCTAGCGGGCGCGGGTACCCACCGCGGCCGCCCGGCACCGCCAGCCCGGCCTTCCCGCTGCCCGCTCCGCTCCACGCCGCTCCGCCGGCCGCTGCCCCCTCAGGGCCGCCAGCAGCGCGGAGAGGCGGCCGCGCAGCCGCCCTCTACCCCCGACGGCCGCTCCCTCGGTCGCGCCCCCAAGGCGGCGGGGAAGCTGCTGACACAGGCCCGGCCACGCCCGCTCCCTCAGGCCCGGCCCCGGCAGGCCCCCTTCCCGCCCTTTGCGCCCCGCCCGGCCCCTTCGCGCCCTCGGCGCCCGCCCGGAGCTCTAAGGTAACTTGAGAATTGACTCTCTTGTGTGGAAACTACTGCGCTGATAACGGCAACATGCTCTTGGCCCCAAAGATGTTTTTTTTTTTTTCGGGGATGATCCTACTTCTGCCTGCTCCCAGTCCAGACTGGCGGTCTTGGCTCTCTACTGCAGGAGTCCCGTGTTCTTTCGTCCCTGAGGGAACTGAAGGGACGGGGAAGCCAGGAGCAGAGCCATCCATGAACAGACTTTTCATTTCCCATCAGTTGCCAAGCAGTTGCTGGAAAAAAAAAAAAAAAAAAAAAGAGAAAAGGAAAAAGAAAAAAGTTACACAATGCAGACTTAAGTAAACCAAAGCCCTAATGGCAAAATTTTTCAAATATGGCCACTTGTTTTTAGCCTGTCAGACAAACTGTGGTGAGGAAAAGGTCTGCTTGGCTAGGTGAAAAGTTCTTTTGAAATAAGGCTTCTTTTTGCACTTTGAATGTGAGATCTGCTGTGGGGACCCACTGACCACTCGTGCCATGGGGTTGGAGATTCTCCAGTTGGTTCCTCTGAGGTTTCTGCTCAAGCTCTCTCCTTTAGAGAGACAATATGAGAAAGGAAATAGTCACAAGGTAGGAATGATTTGCAGAGAATAGTGTCACTTCAGATGTGGCCCGAAATTCAGACTATGTGAAAGCGAACTTTTTCAGAATGCTAGTCGAGAAGAATTGTTACTTTAAAGAAAATGAAAACTGGGAAACAGTTGCTTTAGAGTAAATAAAATATGTTTGGCCAGAACTGTTTCGTAACTAAATACCAATTCCTTTGTACTAAGTAAAGTATTAAGGACTCAATTTGAAAGTGAGGATCTGGAAGGTCTGGTAGATAGTCAATTACCCATGAGCCAGCAAAATGCCTTTGCTGCCAAGAAGGCCAATGGAACCTGGAGTGCATGAGGAAGAGTGTGGCCAGCAGGTCGAGAGAGAGGTCATCCTGCCCCTCTACTCTGCCCTGGGGAGGCCACATCTGGAGAAATGGGTCCAGTTCTGGGCTCCCCAGTTCAAGAGAGACAGGGAGCTGCTGGAGACAGTCCAGTGGAGGGCAACAAAGATGACTGGGGGTTGGAGCATCTCCCCGATGAGGAAAGGCTGAGAGAGCTGGGACTGTTCAGCCTGGAGAAGAGAAGGCTGAGGGGAGACCTTATCAATGCCTGCAAGTATCTGAAGGGTGGGGGCAAGGAGGATGGAGCCAGACTCTTGTCAGGAGCTCCCAGTGACAGGACGAGGGGCAACGGGCACAAGCTGGAACATGGGAAGTGCCATTGAAATCTAGGAGAGAAAACTTCTTTATGGTGAGGGTGACAGAGCCCCGGGACAGGCTGCCCAGGGAGGGTGTGGAGTCCCCTTCTCTGGAGCCATTCCAAACCCACCTGGATGCAGCCCTGTGGAATGTGCTCTGGGCCATCCTGCTTTAGCAGGGAGTTGGACTGGATGATCCCTAGAGGTCCCTTCCAACTCTGACAGTTGTGTGACTCTGTGACTCTCTGAATCTGCCATAAGTAATAGTGTCAGTGACTTAGTGTAAGTCATAACAAAAATGAAAATGATTAGTAGAATTAACATTTTAAGAGACTACAGTAATCGGAGATGTTGTTAGTATTATGTTAGTTATGTAATTTAAATATTCTTTTCTTGTTACACAAGTTCCTTAAGTTGATAACTATCTACTTACATTTTAAGGTGAATTGAATATATTGGTATCCACATTTCCAACAAGAGCTTATTTTGCTTTCTGTACATTTATACATTCCATGGCAAGGAATGTATAAATGTACTCTTTCTACAGTTTAGTTTCATACTGAAATAAATTTTTTTATTTTTTTTAAAGGATGTTGATGATTTGTAGTAGATTTTACCCTAAAACTCTGCTTCCATGCCTCAGGTCAATTTGTAGTTGCTGTAAACCATAATACTATATATATTCTGTACTTTTTACTGTATTTGAAAATGGGGCACAGAACGAACACTTTGTAGGACTAATGTCTTTTGCAAAGATACATTATTAGTTCAAGTACACAGACCGAGTAAAACAGGACTTACAGAAGTCTTAAAACCCACATAATAAGACAATATTGTCTTCTGGTACTACAATATGCCAGAATATAGAAGTCTCCCCAAAAAGTATCCTCCCCAAAAAGTCTCCTCTCTGAAAAGACCACCAATTGGATTGTAATTTACTTTCCTCTAAAGAAGATTCAGTTTCTTGTTCTTCATTCTACTAATGAGCATCTGTTGGGGACAGCATTTTCTTTAGCCCTGTAAATGTATGTGAATGCCTTAACAATTCTCTCATTACATCATTTGATTGTTTGTTGTTTTGGGTTTTTTTAATCAATTAAAAACCTTCAACAGGGAAACCTGGAGCTTAGACTAAATGAAAAATATAATTACCATCTTCACCTACTGTGCATTTTATAGGGATGCAAACACATGGAAAGCATTGGCATAACTTCAGAAACTTCTTACATCACTGACTAAAAGAGAGACATAACACAGTGCACAAAGGTTGGTGCCTTGGACTGGCTCCACTGTGGAAACATGACATGGCTTTTATCACTGGGGTACTTCTGCCATTTGTCATGAATGCAACGTACATTTACTGAGAAGATTGACAGGCCACTACTTAACAGATTTCTCAGCATGACTTTTTCCTTAGCTGTTCAGGGGAAGTTTCCATGCTAACCAGACTTACAAACTTGACGTTTTCCTCTGCAGAGAGTGTCTGGCAAATAAATGGACTCCAATTACTCCACCATCAAAATCTTGCATAATTTTCTCATAGCTTTTGCTTAGTGTAGTGTGCAACTTTGCCTAGAAAAAAAAAAAAGGCAAGCCAAATTACATTATCTACTGTTCTTGTTGAAGCTTCCTTAATAAACAGGTGTGCCCCTATCTATGTCTAAATGGAGGGATTTAAGAGCACCTCCAAGTTCCTGGTTTGGGATGCATGTCTGGCCACACCTTGAATGCATATTAGGACAAAACCTGTACATAAACTAGAACCCTCCCTTAATCTTATGCTTACAGGTAACTGGGGAGTCAAAAATCATGTGGCATGCTGCAGTGTACAGGTAAGGTTCTGTTTAGAGGAAGGCTGAGTCTGAGTATTCACACTTTGTGACTGTGGGAAACCTTAAAAAAACCAGAAAATATAAAAAAGTCCAATGTAACTGCATCTCAGGGTAATTCACACACAAGTTCTTGGCCCACAAAACATCATCTTTTTGAGTTAGACTGCAGTAGGTATTAGGTGTTGTCCTTATATTATCTAAAAGATCTTAAGGAAATTACATGAGTTGCTCAGAAAGAAGCAGCAAAGAGCAATAGCTACCACAAAGATTAAATCTGTGGGAAAGATTAAGACCTAGTACAGTGACTGTCTGGGATTTTCAAAAGCGACAATTAATTTTGGGCATCTCCTAGGTCTGGTGTCCAAACAGAGACCTTCTTTTCAACAAGTACACAAGTCTGCAGTCTGGCAGCTCAATTCAAAAATCCCTTTAGAGCTAATAGCCATTTTATGTTCTTTAGCTAAATGACAGCCAAGGGATAGAGAGAACACTGCCTACAAACATGGGATGAGGCTGAATGCCAGTGAGGGGAAATAAGTATCCCTAGTCCCTGTCTGCCATGAAATCCACCTGGCAGGTTAATGCCAGTGAGGTTTAAAGTGTCCTTGTTGGCCCTCTATCTAGCTGCAGAAAAAGGGCCTGAAACGTATTTTGGAGAACAGTACCATGTAACATAGAAGAAAAAAAAAAAGTGAGAGTTTACCAGGAAAATATTCCCCACACTAAGACTTCCAGCTCTGGAAAATCTTCTTTTTCTTGAAAATCTTCAAGAAAATCTAATTTATTGCGGCTAATTAGCTTTAGATATTTAAAACCAGACTGATTGAAATAATAGTAAATACACAGCCAAGAACAATCTTGCCCAGACAGAAACTACTTGTTTAAACAGGTACTTTCTGCATGTAACTTGGGCGTCTATCTTAAGGTTTTGTTTGTGAGTATTACAGTCAAGAGTTAAACCAGAGCAGCAGAAGAGAGACATTAAAATGTATAGGGAGAGGAGGAGAAAAGGAGTTGTTTTTATTTGAGATTTGAAATTAGATGAAGGGTCACCGAGGCTGAGAAAAACACAAAGGCTGTCGCAGACTCCAGCCTGGTTTGAAGAACAGGCTCTCACATCAACAGTAGCTGGATTGTGTGGAAGGACAGAGCAAAGTCTAGACAAGTTGGGGGCGGGGAAGGGGGGAGAGGGGGATGCAGAGAACAGAGAATTTTTTCCAAAACTGTAGTGTTTCTATAATTCTGTAATTGACGGCTCTCGGCTGACCACATTTTAAAGGCCAGGCAGACAATGTGGATGTTGGATGCTCCTTTGTTGTACCTCCCCGACATCTAAAAGCATCGTGTTTCTCTTCAACAAATTAATTGCTCTGCTGCTGCAACACAACTTTGCACCAGTGGGTGTGCAAGGACAACCTGTGCTGAACACAGCAACAGCTTCACAGTGCCCTTCAGTGGGGAAGGCTCTGAACTCAGACAGATGGCAGTGTTATCCTGAGTGCTCCCAGGTCAAGGAGAAATTCTGCTTACCTACTGGTAAATTCTGTCGTGTGGGGCTCATCTTTTATTTCCATTTTTAAAACCATTCAGTGGCGTTTCCAGTGAGAGCTTCAGCCAGTGAATGTCTGCAGGCTAAGAAGGGAACGTGGAGATCCAGCATTTCATTTTATAACACTTCCAGGACCTGTTGCAATTCCTAAGGCTTCTCCCATCAATCTTTCTGCTTAATCAAATCTCACTTTTCTAAGGTGACATAAATTACTGGAAACCGAGTTTTTATACAAATCCTTAAGGAATACACAGGTTTGCTTTTTTTGTGCACATTCATATGCATGCAAGGACTTGTAGTGAGAGGACAAGGGGGAATGGGCTCAAACTGGAAGAGGGGAGATTTAGTTTAGACATCAGGAGGAAATTCTTTATTGTGAGGGTGGTGAGACACTGGCCCAGGTTGCCCAGGGAAGTTGTGGAAGCCCCATCCCTGGAATTGTTCAAGGGCAGGTTGGATGGGGCTTGGAGCAACCTGGTCTAGTGGGAGGTGTCCCTGCCCATGCAGGGGTTTGGAACTAGATGATCTTGAAGGTCCCTTCCAACTCAAACCAGTCTGTCATTCCATATTCTGTGACTTTTAATTTTAATTTTATTGGGATAACTGTGCTTGTGTGTTTGTGCAGGCATTTTTTCAGGACTTTATCTTGATTTCTTAATTGCTTACTATCACCAAGCTTTCCTGGTAATGTCACTTTTTTTTTGGTAACTCATTACCAATTAGTTTTGCTCTCATGGACTTTAAATGAAGTGTCTTGAGAAAAAGAAAGACACTTCCTTTTGAAGATAACTTCTCACACAGAGTAAGTGGCATCCCTCTCTTCTGGTAAATTTTATCTTTGGCAATACATATGCCAGCCACTCTAGCTGACTTCTGCAAGAATTGCATTTGAACATAGAAGTTTCACATTTACTTTGGTGATTAGAAGAATAATGTTGATTCATATAATCATATAATCATTTGGGGACACTTTTTCCTACTTTTATTTAGCTCTGTTACATTGCTTCTCTTAACCTTTTACTGCTTTGTTAACTGGAAATCATCTTTGAAGTGTAAAGCAGCTGAAGCAGTATGTTGGACCATCTTTTGTAGATTGCTACTCTAGATTTCCACAAATGGAAACCTTAACAGAATTTATAACAGCCATTAGCCCCAAAGAGAAGTTTCTTTAGTATCCCCTGGCCATAGGTTACTTTTAGAACAAGCAGAGATGGAAAACAGTTTGCAATAGGAACACGCCCTTGGAAAACTTTCTCACTTCTAAAAGCCAGGTCATTGTTTAATCCCTATAAAGGGAACACTTGACAATTTGGGTCAAGTGTTAATGAAGTGCTTAATTTTCAATTCTGGTTTTGTAATCCAAATGGTATCTCTTCACGTGCCTGGTAATATTTTGACATCTGTAACTCCTGCCTCTTGAAGCTTTCAAAGCAAGTCACCATACTGATATGGTACATCTCCCAATACACATGGAAAGGAAATATTCTTCACATTTCAAAGAAGGAAAAACTGAGGCATGACCTGATTTATTCAGGGTAACGCAGGAAACTTAGTGCAAAGTGCTGGAAGTTTTGACTTCCAGTCCCCTGCTCCTTCTACAGAAGAGCCAATAGTCCAGAAGGAATCACACTTAGTCTCTGCAAGGCTTTATTCTGGCTACCCATAGCAATAGTTATTATCTCTTTTCACTTCACTACCTTTCATATGTCCTGTACTATTTTGTATTCAAAACAGGCCCCTTTCTTCCTGCAACTGTGGAAGTGATTAGGTGAAGGAGTATCTTACTGAAATTTCAAAGGGCTGCTTTGTAAAATAACTACCTTATAGTGGAATCACTAGTTTATGCTTTCAAATAAAATCTTTACTCAGCATGTTTAGAAATTACAGGCCATTGCACACAAGGAGCATTTCAGGCTACATTTGCAACAGAATTTAGTCTGTACAAGTGCAGTCAGAGTGTAAGAATGTTCTGATCTTTTGAGCAACTTGCATTGTTCTGAGGTTGCTACTCTTTGGCCTGACACTACTTTAACTAATTTACCTGTGCCACCTAAAAATCAAAGAAACTTTACCTCATTCTCTTTGTTTGGCATCTTGTATTTTTAAGAACCCAACCATAAAATGCACCATGTATACTTATCACATGACTAATTACAATCCAACTACTTTGCACTCACTGAAGGCATCTTGTCAATTACAATCAGGCATCATCATTAACCATGCGACGATGGCTGAATCCATCAACAGGAGAAACAGCAATACAGAGTGGACCAGTGCAACAGGACGTGGTGCTACCTTCCTTTTCATAGCATCATTAAAATTGCAGCCACTTTATACAACCCCTTTCCCCAGTGAACCACAGCAGTCCCTGACACAAGCTGATCAGAGGTTGTACACCAGCACAACCACCAAGTGCTCCTGTATCCTGCATCCAACACAGCAGGAACTGGAGTTGCTGGGGCTGAGCTGGTTGTGTGCCAGGGGCCTGTGGAGGGAGATGTGCATGGGAGGGCTGGGTGTAAAGCCTGTGACAGAAGAGCAGAGCTGTGTCACTGGGGTCAGAATGTGGGTTGGTGTGACTGGCTGAGAAGGAGACAGACTCGTATTTGGTAACAAGGCTCAAGGCACCATGTTTCACAGAATCACAGAATGTGTGGGGTTGGGAGGGACCTTTAAAGGCCATCTAGTCCAGACCCCTGCAGTGCACGGGGACCTTTTAAACTAGATCAGGTTGCTCAGAGCCTCATCAAGCCTGACCTTCAATGTCTCCAGGGATGGGGCCTCCACCACCTCTCTGGGCAACCTGTTCAGTGATCCACCACCCTCATAGGAAAGAACTTCTTCCTAATGTCCAACTTAAATGTACCCTGCTCTAGTTTAAGACCATTCCCCCTTGTCCTATCACTCCCTGCCCTTGTCCAAAGCCCCTCCCCAGCTTTCCTGCAGCCCATTCAGGCACTGGAAGGCCACTATGAGGTCTCCCCAGAGCCTTCTCTTCTCCAGGCTGAACAGCCCCAACTCTCTCTCAGAGGAGAGGTGCTCCAGCCCTTGGATCATCTTTGTGGCCCTTCTTTGGACTTTCTCCATGATCTCCATGTCCTTCTTATGTTGGGGGTTACAGAATTGGACACAGTACTCCAGAGGTGTATTCAAATCATACAGCATACCATGAGAGCAGATCATAACCACATGAAGAGTTAAAGCTGGAGAAAAAATAATGCATAGAGGTCGTAATTAAGAGTCCCCTGTGATGTGTATCATAGTAGGTCCACCTGAGGTCAGAATTTGGAAATTGCCCCTATTTACAGAGAAAAATATTGTCATGTGTTTTTCCACAACGTATTTTCCAACCCTCATGTACCAGAATTCCACAGAGAAGTACCTTGACAACTTCAAGAACAGCAGACTGTTTCTAGGCTTTGGAAGGGAGCAGTAGTACATTTCCTTGTTAGTGATTTGATTTGTCTTGTTAGGGAGAAGCTGACTCTTCTCCCTCTATTGACTTACACAGAAAGAGCCCATTTCTGTACTGACTATTGTTTTTCCTGACTACCCATATTTCTGCCAGTGGATGCTCTACTTTTTCCTTCATCTGTCCCAGCTGTCAACTTTTCATTTGAGTGTTCAGAGATTGTTCTTCCTTAGTAGGGACACTATCTGCCCGTTCTACAGACCCTCAATAGTGAATGGTCCTCTAGAGAGCTAGCACCAAGGATTCTGGAGAACCAGAGCTCCATACCCCCATGGCAGGCAGCAGCTGTCCAGTGACAAAGGGTCTGCAGTCAGTAAAAGCAATGTGTGAGCTGGTTATGACTTTGACAGTTGTCCCCCAAGACCATATGGACACGTCCTTCCTTCTGTGTGACAGGATTGTATTTAGCCAGGAATGAACTGGGAAGATGGAAGAAGTCTAATCTAGACATACCTGTAGTTCAGTGAGGCTTGCCCATTAAACAGTGTTTGCCAGGCAATCTGGAAAATGCTAGTACTTCAAGGGTCTGAGGGAGTCATTATAATTTAACAATCCATGGAGATTCTTGACTTGGAAGCCTCACAGGCAGAGGCAGAAGCTGGCCAGCTTTCATGTAGCTATTAGGAAGAAAAAGGTAGAAAAAAACCCAACAAGGTGAAAGAAAATGAGTAGCCACTCTCTAGCACCCTCTATTCATGTCCTGTTTAAAAAATAAAAGGAAATAAAATAAATTCCTGGGACTGCACCCAAATGCAGTGTGACCATGTCTATCACTAGCTTACCTGGTTTGTGTGACACTTGGAAATGAAGCTTAAAATCAGAGGTTTTAGCACCAACCACTGGATCAGATGCTGGCCCAAACCCTTAGCTGGAAGCGTTTGAGGGGAAGTCTCTCTTCTAGTTCAGGAAACTCTTTGGTGTCAATTATTTCCTTTACACATTTTTAATAGAACCATTGTCTCCAAGGCTTATCAGGCAGAGATTTAAACAAGCAAACTTAACCATACATTATGCACATGCAGGAAATATGAAATAAGATGTATTTAATTTCTTATTTTAATCTGAATGAAATTTTCATTGCTGCGTAGTGGTAGGAATACGTTAGGTATCAAATCACCAGAGGAAAATAACCACATTTTGTAGGCTGTGTAAGAGTGGGAGTGACAATGTGAATTAGGGAAAAGGAATTTATCTGGACATAATTGAAAATGTGAAGAATTGCCTTTTCACAATTCCTGTGGAAATACATTAGTGTTTTTAAAAATAGCCTTTAAGATTCACTGCTGGTACGGCTGCCTTATACCAACAGGAACAGTGTGTTTTATACAAGTAAGATTGACAAGTTCCATTATTACATTGTCATTTTTCTCTTAAGAGAAGCAGACATTGTATTACCCAATTTTAATATGAATCAACTTGTCTTCTTTTTGACAGTAGGCTAATCTGTGTCAGCAGTGCTTAGGAAACTTACCTGGTGACTGAAAGAAGGGTGAGAATTGAAGCTACATTAGCCCAAAGCTTTCTGAAGTATTTAGCTGAGCAAGTCTGCTCTCTGATTTATGACTTCCCTGTATGTATGTTGTGAACTTATTTTCTAAGTGGTCTGATCAGGAGTGCATGAAAATAGGCAGGAGCCTGTGGGTGTCTTACAGTTGTTCAACACCAGCGTAGTTTGGTTATTCACTCCACAGAATTATTCAGACAGACAAAGTGACTGCACACCCACGTCAAGTGCTGTGATTACTCTTCCAGGAGTAGACAACCCAGATTTGGGGGCTAAAAGCAGATATACCTTGCAATGAAGAAAAAAATACACAACAAGATTCTGTTGCTTGTTGGGCCCTAAATCAGAGTTCTCTGAGTGCTCAGAAGAAAAGTACTTACAAAAAGAGTTTGTTTGGAGGACCAGAACAGTCTTGTCATTTGAAAAAAAGGCAGAAAAGGAGGAATTGCTTCCAAGACTCCTCTGTGTGGGTGGGTATTTTTTGTTCCCACATCCTTTGTAGTTAAGAGTTGTCCTGTTGTTTCTTGGGCAGAAATAATAACAATAATAATAATAATTATTATTATTTAAAAAACCCAACCCTTTAGGGAGGTCTTAATAATACAAAAAATGCCGTATACATGAGCCATCAACAAATCCGCAGTCATTTGAGTTGTAGACATGAACTTCCTCAGCCCAGAGCAGGGCTTTTCTGATCCATCACTGCACCTGCAGTCTTCTTCCCTGCTGTAAACTGACTGACATGGCACAGGAGACTTTAACTGGAGAGAACAGACTTGCAATCCACATCCCACATGCAAGGTCAACTTGAGGTGCTTTTGGAACTGAAACACTTAAGAAAACAAACTCAGCCCCTTGCAGTAGCACATGGCAGTTTCCTGTCTTGGCCTGTCTGATGCTGTCCTGCACTTAGACTCTGTCCTGACAGTCCTATACACACATCTCTTTTTTGCAGCTTTCCGAAGAATTGACGGATTCAGGGAGGTTAGAATTCTGTGGCATGACCAGTCTTGCTGCAGGAGTGGGGTGAGATGACTTCATCCTTGACTGCTGCCTTCACCATCTCTCTGCCCAACTAAAACCTGCTGCTCATGTGTTTGTAATCCTCTACAGACTTGCTTCACCCTTTGATTTGAAACATCCTGTGTGTTTCCACCCACTGGCTCATCTTTTTCCATCTCTCTTCTGTCCAGCTCTAGGTGGGAGCTGCTTGCAGCGTCCACTTTATTTTATACCTAGAAAATCTCATTTTAAAGCAGTTTTTGTTGAAGTGTGTTAGTCTACTCCAATACCAGTGCCATTCATCTCTCTTCCTAACCAGTATTTCCCATGTTCAAATGTGGTAGGAAGCGTAACAAGAATCATTCTGTTTCAGAAGACAAAATGCAATGTGGTTTCTTTCTGAAGGGAGACGTTGCAAGTAAAATTATTTATACTGCCATAAATATACTGAAGTCAGTGGAGCTGCACTGATTAGCTACGCCTGCTAAAAAATCCTTGTTAACATTATTTGTGTAATTATTACTCAAGAAGGGGTCAAGAGGATATTTTTTATGACACTGCTGGAGTGCTTTCCATTACAGAATACTAGCAAAACGATCATCTGAAAGCAGGTATTTTAGTGTACTGCCCACTTGCAACTGGCTTACCACTGCAGATAGGCTTTCTCAGAAACACATTTCATTGCAAACCAGAAACTATTCTGCAGACACTTGCAGTTAAGTGGCTTAATGTTGAAGACAACAAATCAGAAACTCTGCTGATGTTGTTCGTGTTATCTTGGCAATGCTGCAGAATTGAAATGTACTCCTTACACCAGGGACTGCAGTCTGATGCACAGCTGTTCTGCCCTGAAAAAAAACCAACAAAGCAGCTCCCTTTTCACCCTGGACACCTTTTCTTTCACTGTTAAAGCAAATCATGAACAAAATCAGATAATCTGAGAAGTTAGGATGCTGCTTCATCTTTCAGTCTCATATATTGCCATCTGCATGCTTGGGTGTTAAACCTGGTTTATATTTCATGTAATATCCTTCAAGTATTTGCTCTTGGCACAGCTGGCACAGCATTAGCCTGGATGCTGTGGTCAAAATCTGGCTCTTTCAAAACACCATGCATGGCAGCATTCATAGGACAGGAACACAAGAAACAGGAGCATGCTGTAAATAAGCCTGGGGAAAAAAAATTATATATAATATTAGTTATTAATAGGATCCATGGTGGTTGTGCTGTTTGTGCCAGTGGATCTATCCCTGACTAAAAAAGAAAAAAAAAAAAGTAAATAATTTTATAAACATCTAATGTCAATACAGAATGAGTTTCAGATTTCTCTCTGTAAAAGAGAAGAGAAATACCCTGATGGTGGTGAAACCTCAGAACACTGCTGGAAAGGCTAAGCATTTCATTTATGTCTAGCACCCTAACTAAAACTGTGAGATAACAAATGACCAAGATACAATATAAAAAGCACTTAAAAAAACCCCAAAAAACTCAGAGTACTTTCCTATTTCTATTCAAATTCAATTTCTCACTGAATATAGGTTACAGCTGTGTACAAAAAATATTTATGGACAATGTCTGAAGGAAAAACAAGGTTTTCCATTCAATAATAATAATACTCTTGATGAGAGGTGCAAGTGGATGAAGCAGCCCACGCTCTGATTCTGATTTCAAAGACTTGCTTTTATTGTCAATCACATACATATAGTAGTTATTCATACAGAGGAACTTTAAAATCTTGAGCATCTTTTTGTTCTTCCTTCTAAAAAATATAATCAGTTCAGGAGAGGAGACATAGGTGGGTCGTTTCCTGAAATTATTATACTTTTCTGAAAAGTTTGGTGGCGGTTGGAGTTGGAATTCAGGGAGCAGAGAAGGGGATGGAGCTGCCAGACTGTTAAATTGCACTGCTGTAGAGAAACTGTGCATTGAACCCCTCACACCAGAACAAAGTCAGTCACAATCAGTACAAAAGAAAAATTACCCCAAACCACTTCAGAGTTATTTTACAGAAAATAATTACATTTAGTCTCAGCAGTTAAACAGTTTCTTTCTCCACCTCCATCCGTATAGAAGGGGTGACTTTGATTCTGACCTCCTTGTTCTGCCAAATCTCCTGGTGGACTTTGAAGGAGGAGTTTTTGCCCGAGGGAGGGATACAGCCTTGGGCCTCTGGGGGTGGTGTTAGTGAAGGAGAATGTACCCGTGGGCTCTGTGGTGCAGGAGTGACTGCAGCAAGGACCTGAGTCTCCCTTCCTCATGGAGGTCTTAACTCTGTGCTGCTGTGGCACCCATGACTGGGATGAGGAGACTGGAATGCAGCACACTAGGAAACTCTGTTCCTACAACGTTTTCGCCCTGAAAGGGGAGGATGAGATTTTAGCGTGCAAAGAACACGGAGGGAAAGGGTTAAACTTTGAAGGGTACTTTAAAGGATAAAAGTACACCACTCATACTTTTATCACCGTCACATTAGTTCTTTTAATTGCTATTTTAAGTCCTGCTCAGTTGAAGCACTGTAATTTTCTTTCCCAGCCTTAGGAGCTGCCTGCCTTAGTCTTTTAAGTTTGAAGCTGTCTGAATGGGCAGGTCGGAGTCAGGTGGAGTTAGTTAGGAGAGGCCTCCCACAGGCAAACCAAAGACTGGTTCTCAGCCTGTGTGACAATAAACATTACAGTTCCCATTACTGAACCTCAGGGAAAACATCATGCACCAACTGAAGCAAAACCTACGAGTCAAATTATTTGATATAAAAGGCCACAGTCCACAGACCAGCAATAGTTCTCAGCACACGGTGCAGGAACGGAGTCCTCCTGGCACAGAGAGGAATGATGGAGAGTCCAACTGCTTCTCTGCAGTGCAACAACATGCTGACATTCCCAGCTCTCCATTCTTCCCTACCCTGCTGCACACTCCTGTGTGTGGGGGGGGGTGTTTGAGGGGGCATCTGACCTCAAGGTTACAAAACCTTCATGCTCCAAGAGCACAGGTGGTAGTGAACTTCTGCTCTGGGCTGAAGATGGAGTTCTGATTTGGTGTTCCATACAACCACTGGCCTACAGCAAGACTGCTTCCAAGTAGCAGGTATTACTTTGTTCTGTTATGCTGGCTGAACTTGGTATTTTCTAACAGAGAGATGACTGCAAGCAGCATGGCTGTCAGGCCTTGGTTCATCAGTTCAAAATGCTGAACCAACAACCAAACTGTGGCAGAGCTGTTCCAACCAGCTGCTCAGCAGTTCAGCAGCGGGTCAGTTCACCAGGCGCTGCTTATTCGCACAGCTCGGCTGAAATCCCACATCCTTAACAAACTGCCTTATTTTCTTTCAACACAAAAACTCTTAAAAATATCCAATGCTTTCTCCCATAAAGACACGAGTAATTGCAAAAAAAACCAAACCACTGTGGTAGATTAATTCGTTACTACAGCTGAGACAACTGTACTTCTCAGTAGTTAATGAAGCAAAGAGAACGTAAAATATCCTCTGCACTGCAGTGACCTGGGGGCAGGTTTAGGGCCAGATTTCAGTGTTGTAGCAAAAAACAGGGTGTCAAAATGTTTCCAGGGATATTTCCCCAAAACACCACATTAATTTAAAGCAACTGCTGCCTGGATACCATGTCATTTACTTCCCTAACTAGCCTTTGGACATGTTCAGCATCGTGATGTGGCTGACGAACACACACAGCAGGTAATTGATACTTGAAGGAACACCTGATAGAAACTCATTGCCTGGGATGTGTTTTACAAAAAAAATTGGTAAGAGAATACTTTCCATTTAGCTTGGTGAATTAATTTTTCAGTTAGTTGCTATTGTTCTGAGTGCTTTGTGAAGAAAAAAAATTGCTCTTGTGTGCACTTACTGTATTATGTGGCTGTTCCCTGCATGGTCACTGTGCATCACCCGCACCATCGAATCAGTGAAACTATTAATTCTCTGTGTGCACTTCACTAGGAAGTGCAAAGTCACTAGCTCTTCACAGCAAGATTCCAATGTTGAAGCAGTAACATTTTTTTCTTTCCTTGTCTTACAGGAAACAGAGCAGGAATTTGGATGTAACCATCATTTTAAGTGGCTTCTCTGCCATGGTAAAAATGAGAGCTGGGATGGTTACTGAATGCTGTTATCTTTAAGATAGCTCATTTCCTGAGCTGATGGAGTAGCTCCTCACCTGTGAGGGTGAACTGCTTGTGGCCAAAGCCTTCATTTATGAAAAATATCTGTGAATGATATAGATAGAAGTGGGTTTGATTTGACCAGTCAATGAACCTTTGAAAAAACATTGAATGAATATGATGTTTCCTTGATAGCTCTAAGCCTGGACTGCGTGTGTGTGAGGTAGGCTCTATTCTGGCCTGACCTGTTTAGCTGCCTATCTTACTGTGAAGTTTCACCTCTAAATTGAGTATTACTTCCATGAAAATCAGAGGACTGGCTGGAGCAGCTCTGCTCTGGAGACAGGCTGAGAGAGTTGGGGCTGTTCAGCCTGGAGAAGAGAAGGCTCCAGGGAGACCTTAGAGCACCTTCCAGTGCCTGAAGTGGCTACAGGGAAGCTGGAGAGGGACTCTTGACAAGGGCTTGTAGTGAGAGGACAAGGGGGAATGGATTAAAAGAAGGGAGATTTAGACCATGTATAAGGAAAAAAAAAAACAATTCATGATGGGGGTGTAGAAACAGTGGTACATGTTGCCCAGAGAGGTGGTAGATGCCCCATCCCTGGAAATATTCAAGGTCAGGCTGGATGGGGTTCTGAGGAACCTGAGCTAGCTGAAGATGACCTGCTGGACTAGAAGACCTTTAAAGGTCCCTTCCAGCCCAAACTATCCTATGATTCCATGATTGTTCCTGGATACCAAGGTAGATGTTACTACATAACGCACTGCACTGGACATGAGACTTGTCAGTCTGCAAAGCAAGAAGTAAATGAAACGCTGAGTCCATGACAGATTCAGATTCCATGACAATCTTCTCTTTGGGAAACAGTTACCATTACAGATGTTTACTTTCTTTTCTTCAAGTTTCACTACGTGCCTTTCTTTTTTTTAACCTATACTACCTCAGCAAATATAGGTGGGATGGCTGGAAAGAGCCATCAGGGTGGAGTCCACCGAGGAGGAATCTTCAGGAAACAGAGATCGGCAATGTCTTCCTGCTTGGGAATTCCTATTTCTTAAATACAGTAATTGAACCAGAAAAAAAGTTTGTACCAATTCTGAAAGGTACTGTAGTAAGTGGGAAAACTTTAATCTTCCCAGAAGTTGAAGGAAGCAATATTTAAGGTGTGGCTCAGAGAAAACCCTGTTGTTAGAGTGGACATAAAAAGAAAACAACCAGAGCAAAGTTTTCCAGAGAAAAGAACTTATCAGTCTGTAATTTCCCAGCATGTGGACCAGCTGTACTAATGTCTGAGCAGCAGGGGGGGGAGATGGGGGAAGAGAAATCTGCTTACATAGCATGTCTGTTTGGATATATCTTTGCATGCTCTGTTGGAAGAAGTTTTCACCAGGTAATTTCAAATTGGACACAGAGCAGACAGTGTAAAATTCGTAAAAAGTAATTGCCTAAATTATTGGTGGCTTTTTACTTCCAGGACTCCAAATAGTTTTGAAGAGATTCATGGTGGCCAAATCTACCCATCCCCAATGCGTACCATTGTCATCCCCAATGGGCACCACTGTCCTCAACCCCTCAATTTTGCTCATGTCACCATCTTTTGTGTCATCCCCTGTGCCACAGGGAGCGACTGGCACACACTGATACATAAAATAGATTGGAAAATGAAGAAAAATTAATGAAAACTTACTGAAAATGTAGATTTTATTTTTAGGCACCGGAATAGGTTTCCCAGGGAGGTTGTGGCAGCCCCTTCCTTGGAGGTGTTCAAGGCCAGGTTGGATGAGGCTTGTGCAGCCTGTCTAGTGGGAGGTGTCCCTGCTCATGGACTGCAGGGAGGTTGGAACCTGCTGATCTTTAAGGTCCTTTCCAACCTTCATCATTCTATGATTCTATGATTTTTGCTTTGTCCAAGAAACACTGCAGACCATCGAGTGAACTGTCCAGGGTCCGTCTGGCTGGAGAAGAAACGGAACAGGCAGGTGATTTACAGGCTGAAGGGTTTGTTCAGTTTTGCTCTCGCTGGAGCCTTCAGCACAGTTCTGCCTTTAGGAGGCACCCTGCACCTGCAGTCTTCCTTGCTCCTGGGAGCTGTCTCACAGCTCTGCAATCGCACATGCAGAGGCCTAACCTGAGACAAGACACACAGCAGAAGCCAGAATATTCAGGGTTGCCTTCCTCCATCAGCTTTAAACAAAAACCAAACCTGTTTGCACTCGCACTTGGATTTCTTTAAAAAATATTTCTTTTCTCTCCAGGTGCTGCATGGTCCCGTGAAACGGTTGCAACACGATGCAAATGTGGAATCACAGCCTCTCTGGATTCAGTGCTACCTAAGAGTGGCAGGGAATTGTTGGAGTCCATGTGAGTGTTCACCTTTGTGTCTGTGCTAACTGCTTAAAAACACATCACTGAAACGGATGGACAGCTCAGCTACCCCAAGCATTTGCTTATGCTAGTAATTAATTATGGCCAAAAAGGGAAATTAAACCTTCCTTCATATATTTCAGAAATCACTGCTGGCAAATTAATTATTTTAGTAATACATGCTGTAACTTTATTGCAATGTTCACTAACCCTGTCTTGTCCTTGTGACAAAACAGAGCCAGAAAGCTAGAATTGGTGAGTACAACTGTGCCCACCTGCAGTCAGCTGCAGGGTGTTGTGTTGCAGTGTTGTTCAAGGGGATGTTACTTTTCTCCTTTCTGGTGAAAAAAAGAAAAAAAAAGAGGTCTGCACATTTCCAAAAATTAGTGCTTTACCTGAGGCAGAGAATCACAGTAATCCTTCCACTAATAGACATTTCAGAAAGACGTACACAAAAAATCTCAGAGGACTCCTGGCTCTGAGAACACAGTGATGCATTCTGATCTGTTACATTTGCATGAGGCTTTTGAAGAAGCTTTTGGACAGTCTTCTGGCTGCTTGGAATTCTGAAATTCAGTGGTGTTCAGACACGAGGTTTGACTTCCAGGCTATTTCTCATAATGCTCATTGGTTTTAAAACCAAAGCTTCATCCTTCAGTTCACTCAGGTCCATGCTGAGCCCTAGAGTACTTCCAATTTTACTGCAGAGAGCCCTGTACAGACACTAAATGTATCTGTGTGCAAACCCTGTTAATTCTGGATTGAGCTGACATTCAGAAATAAGTCTCTCTTTCCCCCTGAACACCTACATCCACAAATCTTTCCCTGAAAGGCAGACAGCTCTCTGGAAAACAGGTGTGGGGTGGGCACATTTAACAGCACCCTGCAGTGAGATACCTCCAGGACTTTTGCTTTTGCTATTAAAGTATTTGGAGTAATTATTCATTAAAAAAAAAAAAAGGCCAAAAAGTGAACATTTATTCTAGCTGTGATTTGGCATTCTGATGAGAACACTTAAAGCATCTCCTTTCCCATCTAAGATGATGCTGCTGAACAGAAAAGATATGACTACTCCAAGAGCAGGAGTATCATCTAGAGAACACCAAGGACAAATCCAGCAAAGTACAGAATCACAGAATCATTAAGGTTGGAAAAGACCTCTGAGATCATCAAGCCCAACTGTCAATCCAGCACCACCATGCCCACTAAACCATGTCCTGAAGTGCCACGTCTGCATATTTTTTGAACACCTCTAGGGGTGGTGACTCCACCACCTCCGTGTGCAGCCTGTTCCAGTGCCTGGCCACTCTTTCAGCAAAAAGTTTTTCTTAATATCCAATCTGAACCTCCCCTCGAGCAACCTGAGGCCATGACCTCTTGTCCTGTCACTTGTAACTTCACTGAACAGCCTGATCCCCACCTCTTTACAGCCTCCTCTCAGGCAGTTGTAGAGAGCAATAAGGTCTCCCCTCAGACTCTTTTTCTCCAGGTTAAACACCCCCAGCTCCCTCAGCTGCTCCTCTTAAGCCATCTGCTCCAAACCCTTCACCAGCTTTGCTGCCCTTCTCTGGACAAGCTCCAGTAGCTCACTGTCCTTTCTGTAGTGAGGGGCCCAGAACTGAACCCAGGACTCAAGGTGCAGCCTCCCCAGTGCCCAGTACAGGGGCATAAATGTATCTTCAAAGACCAAAAATTCCAGAGGCAATCTTTCTGAACATTTGTTGATGACAAATCAAGACTTAAAGACATTTTCATAGAACCTGCCATCAGTTTCTCATTCACTAACACAGCTTAATCTTGTAACATCAGACTTACCTAGTGAGGATTAACAGCAGGAAGGGGATATTGTACAGCTTTTTACCTCATCCACACACTAAACCACCAACTGTTCTGGAAAATGACTATTTTGTTGCAGCAGCTGCTACTTGCTAATTTCTGCCTCACGAATTTGTAAGAATCAAAGATAATTCCCCTTATTCTCCAATGTTAGACATGAAGCAGAGGTGGCAAGAACTTCACACATGTCAAATCTAGCCTAGAGAAACATTTAATGCCCCCATTGTTACTTTCAGCCTTATGATGCAAGAAAGGCTAAAAACTTCCAGACAGCACCAGTCAGCCACTCCCCAGAATGGGGATGACTTAACAAAAGCCCCAGTCTGGCCATTAAATAGACATATTCAGAAAGAGAGCTATTTTCTCCAGCACCCTAATGACTATTCCATATATAAGTGCTCGTGGAATGTGGACAGAACATCATATGAAAAACATCAGGAAACAAACACCACTTATTCCTTCTCAGCAGTCCATTTCAAAATAAGACAAATCTTTTAGGAACCCAGCATTCATTTAACCAGCTAAACTTCCTCCCTGGCTCCTTACACTGTACTGATAATTATGTTTTCTGGGAGGCACAGCAGATTTGCAATTCAGACTCCAAGCTATGCCATTAACATTTGGGAGAGCATGTTGGAAAGCCAGAGCATCTCAGCCTTTATCTGTGTGTACTTGAAATGAATCCCAGCCACAGGGCAGCAAGTAGAGCCTGCAGGATTGTTGCTTTCTAAGCATTAGCACACACACAGAACCAGAGACAAAACTGAGGAGCCCCCAGCAGAGGGTTCCACAGGAGAAGCAAAACTTTAGCTCTGCCATCATGTGGAGAGTGACTCCACATGAGCTCACAGCAGCCCCAAGTACTGTGAGGGCACTGCAAACTGAACAGCACGTTTCAATGGGCCTCCCACCACCACCTTGAATGTTCATCAGCTTGAGTAGACAGGTTACTCACAGACCTTCATGCCCTTTGTTTGCCTCAAGCAGAGAGGGAGTTTTGGAGAGGGCTCCAATCTCCTTCCTTCAACTCTGCTGCAACGCAGACGATTCCACGGATTTGCTGCAGCTCATGGTGCAACATGTCCCCCCTTACCAACAAGAGATGTTTAGGCCATCACATAAGCAGACTAAAGAAAAAAGGCTTGTCTACTGCTCCAAGAGGTACTTCTATAGAATACCAAGGAGTGTTTTAGGAGATAGGCCCATCCTGTTAAAATGCAACTTCAGGTTATCTGGAGTTTAGGACTCTGGGCTATGGGAAGCTAAATCACAGTTACAGCTTCAGATCTGGATTCAATGATGTGTAAATCACTGAAATATGGTAAAAAAAAATAAAATTCTGAGTCCTGAAAATCAGGGCATACCTCTCAAAGATGAATCTTCGGTTCTCAAAAGGCACCCAGTAAAACAAAAGAGCTGGTCCTTCTGCTTCCCATTTTGCAGTAAGAATCACAAAGCCAAAATTCCCAAGCTGCAAGTCAGAGCCTTGTATTGTATGCTGTAGCTTAGCCCACCTCTGCAAATACAAACTGGGAGAAGAACAGACCTTTAAAATTGTCCTGTTTTAGCAAGTCAGAGCAAGAGTACCAGCTCTGTATTGTATCCTTGAAATGGCATTTAAGTACCAACTACTCTAAGAATTTCTTCACTTTTCTTTTCTATAGCTCCCCCCACCCCCCCCTTCCAGTTGTTTGGACAGCAGGCTGTGATTTTTCTTTTCATCTCTACACATGATAAATCCAAACATTAAAATGTTCTTTGTGGATCAGGGTTTGCCTTGCTGGGAAATCTAATGGGCCCAGATAGCTTGTGCAAGAATTGCAAAAAACAGCAATGTTTGCCAAGAGGCAGCACCTCTCTCCTTTTTCCTGTTTTTTTTTCACATGAAGTGTCTTCCACTTTATGAAAAATGAGTCCACAAATAGTAACTGCGGTTGGCGTGGTGCTTTGGGGTTTTCTTGGTTTGTTTTGGGTTTTCTTGTTGCTGGCTCGATTTTGTTTTACTTTTTTTAACGGGGGGAAGAGCTGGGAGAGGGACTAACTTTTACTTGGCAGTTTTTCTTCATTCTGTCCCGTCATGTGGTAATTTTCCCCCCCAATATTTTTTAGGCAGTCAACCAGAAGAATAAAGTCTTAAGCTACTTAAAGACAAAAGGGGCCGAGTCTGACATGCAGTAAGTCCCCTCTGCATTTCTGCAGCGCTGTAAATGCCTCTTCAGTGAATGGTGCTACAGAGGACGAAGCCTATGAAGGACTAACTGGATTTTGTAATCCTGGCGACTTCCACATGTTTACAGCTAGGGGACACTGTTTGCACAGCGGCTAGCGAGGGCTGAAGGAAAAGAAACAAGAATCCGGGAAAGCTGTAGGAGCATACTTGGTGTCTTCTTCATTGACACCCTTCACGCATTTCAAATAGGACTCCGGAATCCACTATTTTAATTAGCAAAGCTTGTTTTAAAGTAAACAACACAAACACTCCTTACAGAACAGTCACAGTCGCCCCTGTTTAGACATACAGGCTTTTTTGGCAAGATCACATTCAAACAGCACGATACTGACCCCTGTGCACGGCCCCCCAGGAGGCCCTCACACCGCTTCAGCTTCCGCTGAGCTGCTCTGCTTTGTGGGAGAAGGACAGAGCTTCACTACCACTTGCCTCCAAAAAAAGAAGATGCTCCAAATCCACATCTGTAAAGATCAGCAGTTTCACCTCTCCCAGGGCATAAAGGCGTAATGGAGGCGTCATGCCTAGAGTGCAGATGGTATTTCCATCGAGTCCTGTCCCTGCGTGACTCTGGGCCCCTGTGGAAGCACAGAGCACAACACACGTGGAGTGGAGCCCTCGGTCGATCTGTGCTGTGCTCTGTGCTGGGAACACTGCAAAGTCACTCAGCTGACAGGAGTCAGGACAGCAGTGAGAAGAGTGTCCTCATGAGGAAGCTCTGACGGGATTCCTTTTGACACATGGGAGAACGCGAGATTCGCATCTTAGCTCAGTAATTGCTAAAGGAAAGGAAATCAGAAATCATTGATGCAACATTGATCCATCAAACACTGGTGACCGAGGCCCTGTTCGTCCCTGCACTACATGCAGGGAACAATGGATGATCAAAGGAAAACAGGGTAAGAACAAAACAGTATGGAAATAAGGTTGGTTCCTTAACAAATGTCACTACTGCAGTGCATTTATGCTGACACTGGTTGTTCTTTTCAGCTATAACTGTGCAACAAAATCAGACATGTCTCATCTTCCAGTCTTGACACTGAATTGTTGCTGTTGTTGGTTTTCTTTTGTTGGTCAAAGTTGGTTTTTTGTTTTTTTTTTCTGTTTTGTTCTTTTTATTACATCTACTTTTATCAACACTGATACATTACAGATCTTATTAGTTATACTTTGAAGGCTGATCATGCAGAACTACAGGCAGGTGCAACTTAGATCTCATTACAGGATGGACATGGCAAGGTGAACAGTTGTTTTTTTGCTAGTTAAGATCTGGAGCTTTGTTACTGCTGTGGTTTAATGTATACTGGCCGTAAGTCCCACTTACTCAATTTACTAAATATACATGATTCTATATGTACACTGAAACCTCCATCACCCTCCTTTTCAGCATGTGACTGACTCAGGAAAAGGCCAGAGGTCAACCACATTTAGGCATAAAGCGGCCTTCTAGTAAAAGATTGAACAGAAATAGTGTGTTGGATGATTACATATCAGTTACAGAGGAAGGGGAAAAAAAACCCAAAACCAACCCAAAACCCAATACATCTATTTACATTATAAATATCTTGCTTTCCAGAAGTCAAGAATGGCCCTGTTCAGCGAAAATTAGCAAAGAAGACAGGCTTACCTGTCTGAAATGATAAGCATGGTACGGATACATTTATTTCCCAAACTGACTGTGTCTTCCTTCAATACATGCTTTTCAGCTTTTTGCTCTCAGGTAAAAAGGCACCATTAGCCCCAGTTGAAGTTTTTCAACATTCTTTTGTCAAATCAAACCCTCTGTAGAACTCAAACTTGCCACGGGTCAATGAGCCTGGACAGAAATTAAGTTACACAGTTCATCTCTTGCAGTCAACAGTTAATTAAAGAAAGAAAGAAAGAAAGAAAAAAAAATAAAAGCAGGCCACAATGGCAAGTTCCTAATATACTGAGCAGATTCCACTAAATTCCACTGGACAGGTCTGTTTTCCAGCTCATCAGTGAGGATGACACATTCACCAGTCCCTCACCTCTCCCAGGCATCATACTAATTAACACATCACATACTTGTGGAGTATTCCAACCTCCTGCACAATGACTTTGTGTTTGTGTGTGAGAAAAAGATCACCTTGAGCCTGCACCTGGTTAACTGTGTCCTTTGTGAAGTGGTGGAAGTTCAAATAAGCACAGCCATCAGATTCTTGAAGATGTGAGATTCTGTCACAAATACGTTCTTGACCCACACTGATAACTTGGATCAAGTATGAACTGAACACAGGTTCTAACAATCACACCCATATGCACTCCCTCTCTTCCCTACACACCTGTATGGAGGCAAAGAAAAACAGAAGCCTCAACTTAAAGTGAACTACTAATTTAGTCTTTTTTTTTTTTTTTCTATTAAAATAGAAATCCAATTCTTCCCTGCAGGTTTTCTTTCACATTGCTCTCCCTGGAAGCACACAGAGTTTGTTGCAAAACACTGTTTGGTTGGTTGGTTTTTTACATTTGTTTTCAGTTTGTTTGCATGTTGGAATTCATGCAAAATTTTAAAATCTCAGTAAGTGTGAAGAAAGGAATATAGATAGATCTGAAACCAAAATAATTTTTGATCCTTTGAAATACTGCAACGCTGGTCATATAAATAAGCTAACATTGGCTAGTAAAAGTTATTTTGAATGAAAATATTTCTATTTCCATTTAAAAATAATGTCAGGATACTCAAACCACATTTTTTTAAATTAAGAATTTGGGAGATTTTCTGAAACTGACTCTCTCAGGCAGTTCTACAATTGACTTCTAGCATCTTTTTCATGAGAACATAAGTTGGTGGAAGAGAAATCACTGGTGCTCACTGACAACCATTGGAATGCAATCCAAATCAGTTAGGTAGCAATACTTTGGATAACTTCCTAAAGGCACTGCAACAAGTTGAATTCATTCAGTATCATTAGCCCAAAGCTTGAAGATGAATCAATGTATATGAAGATAAAGCCACAGATATGAATCTATTTTTGGTACTAAGTTTAGAAGAGTGACACAGTGACATGATCATCTGTCTTGTGTAATCTCTGGAGGCCAATGTTGTGCAGGAACTGGTGATCTCCAGAGGAAAACCATCAGTGCATTAGGGAAGTACCTGATCAGGCTTTCTGTAGCTGCTTGTTTTTGGTTTTGACACAAACCACACTCTCCAATTTCAGCTCCACTTGACATAATGCAAACTTGCTAAGATTCCTGGATTTATCTGTGCCATGGATTCTGGACAGCATGGGAGGATTATCAAAAATAACGTGACCCACATAAATCGGTATGTGACCAACTCAAATACCTGAGCCCTGGTAATGAAGTTCTATTACATTTTAATGGGAGTACAATCCAAACTCACAAGATACTACTCCAGCTACCAAGTCAGTATCTGAAGTCTGATTTCAAAAATTACAGGAAAATTTGGAATGTAAACACAATAACGTTTCACCAACTTGAAGTAACTCAACAGCTCATCCTCATTTAAATTCATCAGTGGGAAGGAATGGAGGGAGGGTCTTTTAAGAACAATTCTAACACTTTTTTTTTTTCTTTTGTTGTTGTTGTTCCTGAAACTATCCAGAAGTACCCCATCAGAAAACAAAGCAGGAATGTTTTGCAGTAACTCTCCTCTCTACCTTCTCAGTGCTATTTCTTACAGCTAGTGCTCTGAGCAGCCACTGATAGTGAAGATGCTTCTGCCATTTTCCTCACCCTGCTGATCTACATGACTTACATAAGCCACCTGGGACAGAATTTTCTTTGGGTATTCAGGCACTTTAGATACCAATAGGCTCTTAGGCATATTTTCAAAAATAGCAAGGTGTCCAGCTGCCACTCATGTTTATGGAAGATATGCCACTTCTGGCATAAGCTCTCTGATTGCCCCTTTAGTGCCTAATTACCTTGGGACATCTCTGCAGGGGTGGCAATTATGCTTGCAACTTCAAACCTCAGAGAATGAGGTGAAAATTGTTAGTCAAGTACTATTTAGTAGCGTTTTAAACAGAGGTAGTTTTAAAAGATCAATGGCAAGAAAAATAAGAAAAGCATCTCTATCAAACTTAACAGAATGTCGGAATAAAAAGGGAACAGATTTGAAGAGAAGGGCATCAAAACTTCTACAGTCTGAAAGAAAACTTTTGTTTAAGACAGCTACAGAACGTCACCACTGGTATCTTTTATTCAAGAGTACATACATTCTTGTAAGGTATAAACTGACAACACCAACTTCCTGACACAAAGCAAAACACAGGACACTATTCCTGTTTGGTCGTCGCTACTTCAGTTTGGACACACAAGGACCAGAATTGTAAAGAACTATTGCTTTTCTTCATTGATGGCTTTTTTCTAGTGTCCAATGTGGACAGCCCGAAGTCTCCTCCCCCAGACAGAGCTTCTGATGAAGGAGACTAACTCATTTGAGGACAAAAAGAGATGCAGTCATTCTTTTAGGCCCCATTTCAGCAAGGCACTTAAGCACATGCTGATGTCGATCACTGCTGAGCAAAGGACAAAAGCACACGCTAGTTACAAGTCTGCATGCATCCCTATCGTCTCCAGTACATGTCTGTACAAGCACTGGTGCTTAGCAGAATCAGGGCTTCTGGGAACAAAGCCCCAGAACTTCCATCTTGTGGGTTCATTTAGCACCAACCATGAGGGCACCTTGTACGGTAACTGCTTCTCCACCCAGCGCTCATGAACCCAAACAAGACTGAATTATACCCTGGGACTAAGAGCACGTATTTTGGCTTTGAGAGATGAAACATGGGAGATGTGTAAGCATCTGCCTACTACCAGTGGCTTCTCTGCTATTTCCTGTGCCACATCTCCACAACCTCACTGGCAATGACCTGTGATTATTCCCAGTTTCTACCCTGGTGGTATTTTTGCAGTTCCTCTTAGTGCAGCTTTGCCTCTTTGAGACGCTTGTTTCATTTTCTTGAAACAACACACCCAAATGGTGCACAGTAAGGAATGTAAAGCAGATACTAGTTACCAGAATATTATTAATATATATCTATGGTTAATTAGGTCTGGAGGTGATAAATTCCATTATTGCTAAGAAGTGTTACTGGTGTTACTGGCTTCCGACCTACAGAACGCTGCTGTTTACCAGTCAATAATTTCATGATCATTGGCTTTGAAGTGAGAGTTCCATCACTCAACAATGTCTTGATGTTTCATGGCTTAAGAGAGAATATTGCTAAATATTTTAGCAGTAGTAAATTATTGCTTTTACAGTTACTGCTCTGAGTTTTTAACCTAATTTTATTCTCAAAAAAGGTCCTTCCAAAAATATACCTGGGGAAAAAAAAAAATCACATTTCCTACACCAATTTGGAGACAGCTCAGTCCTACCAAGTCTGAAATAATTTTCTATCCATTTAGTTTCTATTTCCCCTCCTTCCCACCCTGGAGAGAAGTTTTTTTTCTTTGCTTTCCCTTTGAACAAAATCTAATCTGACTTGATACTCAATTTTTTTTTCCTTCCACAGAACAACAGACTTGTGAGCCACCTAAGAGAACAATCTTATTTTGGTAGAATTTTGCCTACACGAGAATGAGTGAATTCAAAATCTCCAGTAATATAGTCAAAATGGTTCCTCTCTTTGACATTTGGAAAAGCAGCAGATTGTGGTTTAGCTCATTTCAGTTTCCATGGCATGCTTTGGTTAGAGGCGAGATGACTAAGATTTTAGTTCATTTCCAACTCAGGTGATAATGACCTTGCAGTGGAAAATGCTGGCTGCTGTTTTGGCTGTAAAAATATTCAGTTTTGCTGAAATCCTGCGTGGAGTTTTGCCATTCTCTGGTAAGAACACTTGCTGTTCCTTACCACTGGGAATCCTACGTATTCTTTATTAGTTGGTAAAATCAATTGGATATTCAGTCACTGTTGGGTTCTTCAGAACTTGTCAGAGCTACCCAGGACCCCTGATTGTGATGCTTTCAGCCCAGTGCACTAGCTGATTGGTATCCTCTGCTATAACTTAGAAGACAGGAAGACTAGACCTGTGCACTCTGTGGTTCTTTTCCATGTAACATAGCTGATAAAACTTCCTGGGGAGTCAGGTGATTTGTCACGAGCAAATGAACTGTCAAAAGCACCTAGAGAAGGCCTGTTCTTTTAGCAGTGGAAATCCTTGCAAGGAAATGATTTAAAGGGAAAACAACCTCTCAGCTGCTGCAAACATCCACTGAGAGGGAGTGGACCACAAATATCCTTTCTCTATTTAACCTAGTAAGGATCTAGACATGAAATAAAAACAAGCTGTCACGTGTCCTTTTGGCCATAATCTGCCCGTTCCCCAACCCTGTCATACTCCCTAAGATACAAGCACACACGAATCTACAAACTATCTACAAACTAAGGGGATCACTCACTTCACATTGACAGAAGAAGTTGCTTACTGAGATAAACCTTTCTGGGCTTAGACATGCATAAAACCCTTTCATTCTTGTTCCCTGTAGCTTGCAAAGATATATGTGCTTCCTTCTAACCTGGTCTTAGCTTGGCATATCTGCTCTAAAAATCAGAACAAGTCTTAACATTCACAAACATTTTTCTATGAAGCTCTGTGGTGTCTTCTTTCAATACAAACCGGTTATTATTTCAAAATATATATACAAATCTCAGCAGAAATTTTGGTGCTACATCTTCAAGTGTCTGAGGGAGCCACAGTTTGATGTGGTTATTTACACTTCCACGAATCCTCATACGAGATATGCAACCTCATCCATGGACAAAGAAACAGAATATATAACCTATGTCGTTATGCAGTTCACCTGAAACGGGCCATTTAGAGTGCACACTAAGTACATATGCAGATGTGTGTGCTCCTGTGGGCACACAGCTGCACCAACTGTCAGAATTCTATTGGCACGTATGTGTAGGTGCTATCAGTGTATGAAGAAAAATGCAGCTATATCCCTACCTGCCTCCCTGGGCAGGAGATGACAGCAGAGCGTGCAGGCAGATACACACTTGTATGTCTGAGAGTGGCCACTGCACACCTTGTCATGCCAGTGTGAAAGGACAGTTGCAGGTTGCTGGTTTTGCAGCCATTCATTTTACATCTTATGGAGAAGGGGTTAAAAAAAAAAAGGATTTTTCAGTTCCTTTTTTTTTTTTCCCCCCCCCCTCAGTAAGCATCATTGGAAGAAGACCAAAGCAGAGCAACTATAAGTTAAATATACACTTGAGCTTAGCCGCGTTACATAACTCTGTAGGAGAAGCAGGCTGAAAAGATTTGTTTGTTTGTTTGTTTCCTGTAAAACTTTGTGTTTGATTTCTCTTCCTTTTCATCTCTTAACTCCTGTGAATTTTGGCTCCTGAATCCCATCACCCTCTGAAGAACGCTGGGTTTCGCAGGCAGGCGGCTAGTCACCTGCAACAACCGAGGGGTCCCGCAGAAGCTTCCAGGCTGCTGTCCGTGTCCGACGCCAGGGTTTGATCCGTGGACATGGAGGAGATGTCGTTGACAGATGAGGATGGAGGGAGGCTTTCACTGCTGTTCACTGCTGCACCTGTGCTACGGAAACGAACACCAGTGTGATTAAACCTGAAACCCCCAAGCTGCTCGCAGCTTAAAAAGCGCAGGATTCAAGACCTGCACACGGAGCGCTGCCAACAGTGGCAAACATCAGCAGAAAAACAGGCCACACAAGCTTTAGGCATTGGATAATTAGTATTTTGCCAGGACATTCTCTCCTCAACAATCTGTTTTGAAGAGGCAGAGCTCACGTTGTGTCAATCGCTCTACCTCTTTGTAGCTTTCTTAGGAGTTACAAAACGCCCGACAATCAGATGTCTGCTAGGATCACAAAGGCACCAACAAGACCATTAAAAAAAACCAAGCCAATCCTCCATACTCATAAAATCCCAGTTTTCTTGTAGATAGTTTTATAGAATCATAGAATGGTGAAGGTTGGAAGGGACCTTAAAGATCATCAGGTTCCAGCCTCCCTGCCGTGAGCAGGGACACCTCCCACCAGACCAGGCTGCACAAAGCCTCATCCAACCTGGCCTTGAACACCTCCAGGGAGGGGGCAGCCACAACCTCCCTGGGCAACCTATTCCAGCACCTTACTGCCCTCATGGGGAAGAATTTCTTCCTGATGTCCAACCTAAATCTCTCCTCTTTCAGTTTACAACCATTAACCCTTGTCCTGTCACTGCCCTCTCTGGTGAAAAGTACCTCCCCACCCCCCAGAATGGGTGGCATCAAATCACCTAGTGGCAATGCAGAGGAGATGGCTGTGTGGGAGGCAAGGCTGGTTTCTTCCACTTAATTAAGGACTATGTAAACTAAGCCCAGGATTTTGGTTGTGACAGTATTTTTGTGCATCCAAGTTTCCTGTCCTCTGTAAAATTATGGTCGTACCAGGTATTATCCAACAAACAGTTTTGTGAAACCAAGAATGTACCTTCCTGAGGATATTGTTAACATCATGAACATTTTATTATCAGGTATTATCTGTCCTATGAATGCAGGTAACTGTGTGATAAATACAGTCACTCTGCCCATTAACCTCAACTCATACTTAAGTTCTCAGAGTAGCAAACATCAGTTTGATTGGTATTTTTTTCCACTGAACCTTCAGGAAGCCTTTTGGTGTCCTCTTTCCACAAAAAATTAACACTGTCTGCAGTTGGGGATGGATACATTGATTTTCAATAAATATTCATGACAATGGAACATGTGAGTTGGCATGATATTGCACAGCTGGAAACTGTAGCTAGTCACCACCACACACAGACCTGTGTTCTGCTGATAGATGCTGATGAGATTCTTGTGGCCGAAAAATTTTCCCATTTCCTCAAAATGGACAGAAATTAACATCTCTTGCCTTGAAAAGCAAGAGAACTCCTCACCTAGTAAAATTACAACATTCCTTTCTTCTTAATGTATTGATAGCCTAGGCAAAATATAGGATGTATGGACAACAGGAGAGGATTTCTGTCACTTTCCCATTTGCAGTAAAAACATTGCTTTGAGAAAACAAGCCACCATACCTCCCTCCACCCTTCTGTTTTTCTCAACTTCTTCTTCCCTTTGTGCACACTTACTGTAACTATGCACATACCAGAGACAGATACAGTCATGCTCAGAGCTCTAGGAGGGAACTGCTTTCTGCTGTTGTAGCAATACCAAAGTATTCTGGCATCAGAAGAACCTTTGAATTAGTTTACTCTCCTGATACAGTTGGAAAACAAAACAGTTCCTTTTGTAAAGGCTGCAAACAAGACAGAGCAGTCTCAGTGATGTCTCACTGGAGACTGCAGACAGCAATCATCCATCCTTCCTGACAGATGTGTTTTTCTCAGGGTTATTTACACATGCTTCATTCATATTGGTCAGTAACCAACCCCTAAAATGCTGCTACTTCATGTTTACATATTATAAATCATGTGGCATTTAATGCAAATACTGTTCAGTCAAAACAAACACATTTAGATATAGTCACCTATGTCTGAATTTAATTGTATTCATGACTAAACAATATATTACCTTTCTAAATGTTTACAGTGCTGGACAGAAGCCTGCCATTAAGTCATGGATACTGTCCCAAGAATCAAATGGAAAGAATTCCAGTAGGTTCAACTGACTTTTTTATCAAATTCTTGCTGTGCAGCTTGCTTTGATGAATGTGCCATCAAGTTAGCTAGGCAAAATAACTGAAGAAATAGCTGCAGAAATTGTATAGGTGAAGATTTTGTTATTCTCTGCCTGATTCAGCACCTCTAAATTCAATAAACTTTGCAATGTTCATTTCAGCAAGTATCAACTCAGCCCACAAGTTTCTGCAAAGTGCCTTTTTCTGGTTATTCCTAGCTTGCTGCACAATTCCATGTCACACAACACACAGTCCTGATAGTTACTGTTGCAGCCCCAAAGCCCCCAGACTCACAAAATACAAAACCAGACTGCACCTCAATGACAGAATTAAAGAATTCAGCAGCACAAAGCAGTGCTTCTGCAGCAACACTCAGAAACCCAAACACATGCAGTCCTAGTCAATAAGTAATATCATATATATAATAAGTATTATAAGAATATACAGTGAGCAATGCTTCCTTTGCTAGTCTCAGCACCTGCCTGGTGCTACAACAGCTTGTTCCTGAAGGGATGGGTGCCAGGTGAAACACTGCAGGAATGACAGAGGTGCATTCAAAAGAGAAAACCAGCCCTGTTTATGAATTTGCTGTATGGCAGGAAGCATCTCACTGGCAGAAGAGTTAAAGAGCAAAAGGTTAGAGCAGGTGAGAAACATCTCCTGGGACCTATACTGGCTCTGCCATTGGCTTGACAGCTGCTCTTTTAAGCCATGCATCAGCTTCCCTGCTGTAAAGCAGGGATTCCTTCCTCAGAGGGCTCCTGTGAAGCCCTGTTTAATTAGCACCTATGGAAGTGCCTCTAAGACTTGAACTGTCAAGTGGTACAGGTGTGTGGGGAAAAAAAACAAAGGAGAACTTCAGCTTTTGCTGTTTCCAAAAAAAGCTTTGTGTCTGTTTGGGGATTTGCTCAACTTCTTACAAATGTGTAATTAGTAACTCTTGACATCTAATGTCATGGTGCTTGGCAGGTCCATCAGCTGCTTATGTGTCTCTGCACGTGACAGGAGAGAGCTACTGAAGGTGACAGCACCAAAGCTGACCAAATCAGAGAGCAACTAAAAGGCAGGAGGAGTAGAACAAAAGAGCAATTTTCAGCAAGAAAGGAGACTGCTAATAAGCTGCACTAAGGTCAGTGCTATTTACTATGTTCAGTACCCAGAAATGAGAAGCAAGTTGGAAATGTTAGGTATGGAACTGCAGCTGGGTGGTGAAGATGAGGGGAGAGTGTGAGAGGAGGTTAGATAGGATGCAGTGTCACAGCAATTTGGGGGCCTGCAGGCTGATTAAATTTAGTGCCTGTTTCTCACATGTATTGTTGTGAGTTCCACTGGGAAAACACTTCATTCTAAGCACTTTAATTCTCCCAGCCAAGTGATGGTGTGGCACAGACCCTTGGAATAGAGAGCATGTTGGTAAAGGGTACAGCATCTGAATTGAAAAATAAACCAGAACCATTTAGCAATTTTGTAATGTAGATTAGAAATCCAAAAACTACCATCTAAGATGAAATTCAATGTTTGTGTGTGCAGGAGGACATGCATATGTTCTTTGCACATGATACTCACATATTTACATAATACATCTATACACACCTACATGCAAATCTTTCCCCTCTGTTTAGCAGTACTAGTTCCTTAAGCAGATAGGTTTGGACACTGACCTATGAAACACAGAAGTCAACTAGATAGAGTATAGAGTAGACTATAAAGTATAGAGAAAGCAGTAAGTTTGAAAGATTGAAAGATTCCAGTAGTAAAGTTCAAAGGGAGGAAGACTGGGGATGTGATAATGGAAGTTGCCTGAGCTAAAAGCTACCTGAAAGAAAAAAGGAAACTGTTCTCCATGTCCTCTGGAGACAGGACAAGAAACAACAGATTCAAACTGCAGCAAAAAGAGGATTTAAGCATGGCAATGCAAAAAGCCTTTTGAAAGTAAAGAAGGTAGCCTACAGAGGCTTTTTTGGAACAGGCACCAGAAGTATCTGTTAGGAACAGTTTTAGACACAGCTGATTTTGTTCATTGGACATGAGCATAAGGGGCACTTGAGGTTCCCCCCAAGCCCCACATTTCAAAGTTATACATTGTTGTATTCACCAAGGCTTCCCAAGCCAAAAGGAAGCATTAAGTGACTGACACTCTAACACACAGACACTCTAAGTAGCCTGAACTATCAATGGGCAACTGTTTCCCTTGATGCTGTCAGCTTCAGCTGTCTCCCCAAAAGCAATCATGGAAACTCAGCTCCAGCTTGCTTGTTAAGATTCCTACTAGAGCACCACATCTGAGCCTTCTGAATTCTTGCCTAGAAAACTGACCAGTGAGCAAGGTGTGTGCAGAGTCTCCCTTGTTTCCCTTATGCTCAGAACTGGTGAGCTGTTGCACCTCATTCAGTTGAAAGACAGTCAGTCAGGTTCACAAAGTGATGAAAACCAGGACATGTACTGTTTCACAGGCCAGCTTCATGTCCAAGCTATTTTTACAATAGCTGCTCTACTTGTTGGTGTCTAGCAATCCAAACACAGTCAAAGGGGAACAGCAAAAGAAAGACAGGTAATGGCAATTTTGTATGTTTGAAAATGTTTCACATAAATAAAAACCTTCCACATAGGAAAAACAAGCATGGAATACGTAAAGAAATCCCTGCATAGGTAATTCCTGAAACCAGCAACTACTAAGCTTCTTGTTCATAAATCAGACTGCAACCCCCATTCTGTAGGGGAGAGAGATTTAAGAATGGAGATTTATCAGATGCTTGTCAGGGCCCAAGATTTCTTTTCAGTGGTGGAACAGCAGTTTGGTAAATTGAATCTGCAAGTCCTATACTCTGCTACTCATCAAGAACACAATGCCTTGTTTTCAATATCTTACTCCCTCCATGTCAAAATCCAGGTGCAATGCTACTGCTCTAATTCTGGCCCTCCAGCACTATTTCTTTCCTCCATTGTTGCCATGTTTCCCCTTGTCCTGTCAGTTACTAATGAGGCATTCTTGTTCTAATGTTAACTCAGCAGGAACTGAAAAATGAGAATGCAAAAAAAAAAAAAAAGTATATCTGAAAAAATGCAGAGAACAATGAACTAAATGATTTTACTTTGAGGAAAGGCTCTGCAAAAGGTAGGTAGTTTTACCTAGATGTGGATTTTCCTCAGGTAAAATTTCGTTGCGATTTTTTTTGGTGACAGGACTTCAAGAATCTGTGTTTGAAGACAAGTTTCCCTTCTCATCCAAGTGTCAACCAAGCTTGTCAGCAAGTGGTGCTAATGTCATCAGACTTCTGGGAGGATGAACTGCCAGAGCAGGTACCACGTGTTCACATGGAGGGGGCTGCAGTGTTGCATGTCCAACGGAGGGATAGGTGCTAACATCACCAGTTTTGCTTGTATCAGTTACTAGTTCAGTTACCCATCCACAAGCACTGTAATAACAGTGTGGGGAAAAAACCCTCCCCAACCACAGCAACACAACCACAGATCTTCCCATAGAAAATACTTTGACGACTCTATCTCAATAACAAGCAGACCAATTTTTAAGTATTAACATGACAGTGGAGTGCAATTAATCAAGGTCAACCCATTAGAAACTCTGGATTTCATAATAACTTCTTGACTTGGTCTACGTAACTGCAGGTGTAGCCCAAGTGCTTCAGCTAAGTTTGTTTTCTTTTTGTCAGTACAGAAAACACCTCAAAGTTATTAAATGGGGCTGAGTACCTGAAGGAGAAGGCTGCCCTTTTACTACGCCGTTTTTAGTCTTTTCTTCTGAATTCATTACTTCTTTGTAGATGAGTTCTGGAAGGGAGAATTGCAAGAGTTACAAACGGGAAGCAGTGCCTGTGATCAGGAACAAAACCACTGCAATGAAACACAGAGTCATAACCCTCCCAGGGCTCCCTAGGCCTGCCCTACCTTGTCTTCACGAGTCTGACAGTTCTACTTGCCTAAGACCTCTCTCTTCCATTCCCCTCCTCTCTTAGCATCTCTTTTTTGGAGCTGAATTGAGACAAACAGGGTTAAACTAGAACACATGAATTGTTTAAAGCTGCACTATCTAGAAATTAAGCAGCGCTTTTCACTGTGAGTAAAATTCTGATGCATTGTCCTGCTGAACAGTGTCACACACACACAGAACTGTCAGGGTTGGAAGGGACCTCTAGAGATCATCCAGTCCAACTCCCTGCTAAAGCAGGATGGCCCAGAGCACATTCCACAGGGCTGCATCCAGGTGGGTTTGGAATGGCTCCAGAGAAGGGGACTCCCTGTTCTCCAGTATCCTGTTCTCCAGATGATATCCTTAGACTTCAATGAAGCACTGGAATCTGCACCTCTTGTGTTCACAGCAAACTGTGTACATAATGATGGTCCTTGGGACACTTCTTTTCACTACCAAAGCACCAGTTTGTAGGGCTAGTGTCAGTTCTTCATGTCAAAGGAACTGTTTGGTTTTCCACATGCAATTGGTGGTGGGGACGTGGCCATTTTGCCACTGGAATAACCCTTCCCATACAATTCTAACCTGCCATTACCTTTCCATTCCTCGATTGTATGTTCCCTTTCATCCAGCTGTTTATCATATATCTGAGGAGGAGGCTGCAGGAGAAAAACAAAGCTGTTTAGTCTATCGTCTGTTGCAGTGTTAATAATTAGGAGTAATTATTTCAGTAAATATACATTTAAGATAAAGGTAAAATAAATATAAATTCTCCCTCTTTGTTTTCCATCCTGTACATGAAACACATTGAATGTAAAAGGATTAACCCTTCTGGAATTCAACCCTTTATGTAGAAGAAACCAATCTATTTGTCCCTTTTAAACAAAAGCATAGTTGCACTTGAAATAGAACCCAGGTCAGCAATGCCATTGTGCCTATACTGAGTCTGGAAACTCTACACACAGATTGTTTGCACTGGCAGATAAAGTACTATTAGAGTACCAGACAAATACCCATCCTTATTAATTAGTAGTAAAATTGCTATATTTAAGTTGCCCTCTAGACATCGTACTTGCTGCTAGACAAAATTCTCAGAGTAACTCTAATTTTAAAGTAAATCTCCCTGCCAGAATTTTTGATCCATGTTTCAAATTCCCCAAATTTTCCAGTATACCCGTTTTTAGGCGACTAGAAAGGCTTCCTTTTTTTTTTTTATTGCATTTCTTGCTTGATGGAAATGTCACAGAAATAGATCCTGGAGTTTACTGAGGCCAAGGCAACTAGTTTCCAAGAGCCTGAATTCCTGCTTTCATTGGGCAACTAAGCCATGGGTTCATTGTTTCCCCTGATATTAGCTGCAAAATACAGCAGCCAAACAAGGCAGAGGACTCTCTCCTCTTTCCTTCTACCAAGAAGCTTCAGCATCCAAAGTAAGAGTATCTAATGAAGATGGAAACAAGATCTACAAGACTTTTCTTGCTCAGAAGTATTTCCTTTAACTTTTCATCTTGGGCACTTGGCCATTGTGTCCCTTTCAAAACACCCTACTGTTAAATGCACGTTAACTGAGCTGTTTTCTGATTCACTAAGAAGTTGAAAATTTGCTCTCAGGACTCTCAACAGCATCAGCTCATGAAGCTGTTTGCATGCTACAGATACAACTGAGAAAGTAACACCTCAGTGATGTAATATGGACCAGGAAAATTACATGATAGCTGCACTGGACAGTCCATGAAACCAAGAGAAGTTCCTGCAGCGTGACACTTGTGTTAGAGCTAAAGACAAGGGAATTAGAGGAAGTCCTGGATTGCCAAGTCTCATACCTGAGAAGGTGGCAAGAGAGAACCTGAAACATGTGTCATGATGCCAGAAAGTGCTTGGCCTCAGCAGGGATACCTGAGATTTCCTACAAGACACAACCATGGAGGGAGTGTGAGTCCAAAACTAGCACAGCCATTCTCTTATTCAGCATAGCCACCCTTCTTGGTCCCTTCCAGTCAGTCCTGAAGCTTAAGACAGATTCAAGCACAAATGATGCTGTCTCCATTAGGACTCTGTGTTCCTACTGGTCATGATACTAGGGAGCTGGATGCTCTGAAAGAGTGCAGGTGAGCCTCACCATGGACCAGCAGCATGCAGCAGGTAAGCTCCACTCCTCCAGCTGAGCCTGCTGGACTACTGCTCAGCCACTCCATCAGCCCTGCAGCATGCCTTTCCTATCCAAGGAAAGCAGAGAAAGCTGGTGGAGACAGGGAGACCCTGGAGGTCTAAGAATTTACAGAAGACTTCCAGGGGCTGTCAGCTCCACTACATAGCTGACTCCTGGATTTTTTGGTACTAGGAGGGGAAGCATTTGGCTGAGCTGTAGCCTGAATCACAGCACCAGACCCACTGCTCCTCTGTCAGATGGAAGGAAAGCAGGAAAACCAGGTTGAACTGGAATATCCTGCAAGTACCTTTCTTTCTAAAAGCTTCAGGAAGAGGCTTACAAAAAGCTCAGGCTGTAGGAAAAATTGCTCCTACCTAACACTCTTTTTACACCTTCCATAGAAGAACAGGATTATTTCTCCCCTGGCCAGAAATAAGAGGATAGATTCCTTCACTACTTCAGTTCCCTAAGACACATTACAGAATCAAAAGGAACAAGTGATCAGATGCACATTCCTGTCCTTAGTTCACACAACCACAACATCTTTGGCTTATGTCTCTTCTAATTTATTTCAGCTATATCTTAAGCAGGCATTATTTGCTATAAGAAAAGCAGCAGTAATTATTTCCTAGGTTAACACATTCTGGAAATGAAGACATTTTCCAGAGAGAGAGCCCAGGATAATCTCCTTTGTTACTGAACTCCTATTTTGCTATGAGGACAGTCAAGGGAGAGCAACCAAACTCTGTCCTTCACACACAGCAGCATGCTGAAACTGCACCTGCAGTTCTGCTGCTGTGCCAGAGCTTCTGCTGCAGATTTTTATTTGTGAGTTAGCAGAACCCCCAGCTATAAAACATGGCTCTGGGCAGGAACATGAGAGCCAAGGGTAACAACTATTCAGTGTGATCATGAGAGCAATAAATCCCTGCTCTTCACACAGGCAGGATCTTTAACCTCTCAAACCTGTGCAGAACATGGGTGAATGGTGCTCTGCTGAGAAGGGAAGGCAGTGCTCTTGCCTGGGAGAGGGGAAGCTTTCCCATCTAAATTCCCTGATCTATGGAAATGAGCCCTTATGACAGATTTTCATTGACTCAAAGCACAGAGCAGAGCTGGGAATACCACAACAGTTTCAGGAATGAACTTCTTTTCCCACTATGCTCATTAATCTTAATGAGAACCACAAAGCTTAATAAATTCTTATCAGCCTAGATAATCCCTGCCAGTTTGACCACCCATTTTCTGCTAACTTACTTGAGATTTTTTTAAACCAGTTTCTAAAATAAAAAGGAAGAGAGGATTTTAACAGCAGCTGCCATACCTGGGTCCTCCCCAGGCACCTGACTTCAGTCTTGTTGCAAAGGTTGGCCTAAAAATTACTTTGCTGCCTAACTCAAATGCATTAAAAAATGACTAAGTTCATAATTATTAATTTTCTATGTGGATAAAGCTGCAGTATTATAGACATTCTTATGAATCCTTCATAGAGCACATCCCAACTCAAAGTGATATGGTTTCATCTGTACAAGCTGCAGAAAAAGTCTAGTTGAACTGGCACTAAATGAAAGCAGAGTGTGGATCAAGCCTATGGGTGGCAGCAAATGGCTTCAGTTTAAGGGAGCCATTTTCTCCCCAAATCAGATTGATTTGTGAGCACTTGCATTGGCAGTAGTGACAAAGAATAGAATCTATTTTTGGATGCAGAGGAGAAGGGATGAATGATGTTTTCCTTGTGCAAATGAAAATAATTCCTTGTTGTTTCAGTGGTTCTTGGCTTTCACATTTTACAAATGGATTTAAAAAAATATTCTTGCATTAAAATCAACATTCATTGAATATAATAAAAATAAAGAAAAACAAACAGAAAAACACACAGAGCTTTCTCTTAAAAAAAAAAAAAATCCCAAATAAAACCCCAAACAACACAGGTTTGTTGTTTTTGTGGTTTTTTTTTTTCATGTGGTCAGATAAATACCTTTGAAATATCCAGTGAGGAAAAGCTTTTCACTAGGGGAAAAAAGCAAAACATATGTGGAGGCTGATGTATTCCCACTTCCCCAAAGCAACACAGATGGGTTTGAATGCTACTGCTAGAAAGAAAAGGGAATGGGCTGGAGCTCACACTGGAATAAATCCTGCCATCTCTGTCCCTGCCTCTGCAGAGCTAGTGCCAGTACAGTGAAGACACTGGGATGAGCTGTTTTTAGAAAGCTTGGCAGGAGCAAGGCTTGATCCTGCATCTGTTCCTGGAATTGCAGGGTCTGGAGCAGTAGCTGTGGTGTACCAGGCAACGATGGAATTAGCAATACACAAATACCAGAGGCAATGGATGCTGTAAAAATTAATGGTGTGAGGTTAAACAATTTGTTAAATGGCTTAGATTCTCATAGTATGGGAATAGAAAAATTGCTTTTTTTTTTTCCTACAACCTAGATTGTGTTACTGATACCATTTATGTATTTATTTTTGCAGTGCAAGCCAAAAGACACCACTGTGCTGTCACCAGATGCCTGGAAACTCTTTTGTTAATGAGAAAAGTGTCAAGAGCCTTGAATTTCACCCTGTTATTGCCCAGGGACTCCACAGTGGGATGGGCATGATCTCAACTGTGGATATAGAAGAGGAGATGCCTCTGTGCCCATTCCTTCCTTGGACTCTTTGCAGAGCTGTGTGTAAAACTCCATGCATAGATGCATCAAAGAAACTGTGGTCTGAGCTGTTTCTGAGCAGCTGGACTGTAAGGATACCATGCAGCAGGAGTCAGGATGACTTGGCTACACACAGATGACTGAACAGCTTGGAGATCCATACAAGAGCAAGCTGGGAAAAGCTTGAGTTTGGTTTGGGAAAGAAAAAGAAGAAAAGAAATGCCCTTTCTTCTCTAACCACTACTTCTGCCTCAGATGAACAAAGATTGGTGCAGATGCTGTGCTCAGCTTCAATAATTAATCAGCTCTAAATGCAGAGATGTGGCTGACTAGAGGAAATCTCCGTGCTTGTGTACAAAGCAGAGCTGCAAACTTCCTCTGTGAGATAACAAATGCCCACCATTGACCTCTAAACAGAAAACCAAACCCTCCAACTGATTGACAAAAACCCCCCGTGGCAGCTCACCCAAGAGTTGAGATACAACATCTATACACACCGGGCTGAGCATGAGCAAAGGATATCAGGAAAGATGCACAACCTGACAGCCTTGATTTTGCCATGAAATGTCAGGTACAGTAAAGGTGACACATTCTTTGCAGTGTTGGTTGCCAAGGTCACAGACCTCTCCAGAACATGTTCATCATCATGGATGCTCAACACTCCCTCGTAAATAACAGATGGGTCTTTTTTTTTCTTATATCAAATGATAAAACTTGACATTAATTTGAACAGATTATATTTAGCAGTTGGACATAGATAGTTTATATAGGGCTAAGACAATATAGCAGTAGTTTCTATCCTGGACAGGATCTAGGAATATAAAACCAATCATGAAAGCAGTGTGAATGACAGTGAGTAAAACCCCACAAAATCTATCACTGTTGTAAAATTCTGTCAAAATAGAGAAATGCTTAAAAGGACCATTTTTAACATCTGATCTTTCTGTTTTCTAAGAAATCTCTCTTCTAATGGTGGCATATGTCAGCTAACAGACAATAACCAGAGGTACAGTAAAATCTAAGATGAATTTTGAAACCAGTTAACAGAAAACATCAGATAATAATCTACGGCAAATTTTGCTACTAGATTTGTTACCAAGAAGGAACCAATATGAGATCACACTGATATTCAAAAGGCTCCAGAACTAAGTGATTCCTGAATCATTTATTGGTGAAGAAAAAATGTGCATATGTCTGAAATGACTGCTCGTAAACTGCAAAAATCCTTCTAAGATTGCATCTTACAGGAATGTGCAAGCAAAATCTTTTTGGCTGGTTCATTTTATATGAAATAACAAAATAACTAAAAAATTAAGGGTAGAAATAGAAAGCAGCCACAGTCCTGCATAAGAATTTGACTTTGATGCTGATAAGTAGGTATTTCTACTGTTCAACATTATTTCTAAAGCAGGTGATGAGGAATCCAGTCTGTTCACTAACACTTTGAACAGTTTGGGATCAAAACAGGGACATGCATATAGGCAACACTGCACAAATATTAAGGGAGATCTGAAAAATTCAATAGCAGACTTTGAATTTATTCACAGATGGTCTCAATGAAGCATAAGAATGTATAGCAAAATGAGGAAAAAAAGGCAGCTGTGTAAATGAAAACGAAGTCTCAAGCACAGCATTTTCAGCCAAGGAACAGAGAAGCTCATATTTTATCAGGGAGATACTGAGATTACCTATAATGAAGGGGGTAGTCTACGTGTGGAGGCAAGAGATGTTGGAAATGCCTTCTTTCCCAAAAAAAAAAGAACAAGAGCACTTTGAGGGAGAAAAGGTATCGTGTTTAATTTATTCATGATAATAGTCCAAATGCTGTTATGTAGGTAAATATCTCAACATGAGAGGAATAAATATAGTAATTGTTTAAAAGTGGAACTAAGACAGTTTCTGCATATAACATAAAGGAAGAAGGAACCTTTAACTGAAATATAAAGGTTCCTAGTCTGATTTTGCAATAGATTTCCTGTGTGATATTAGTAAATAATACTTTTCCCCTTTGAACTCTGGTTTCTCCACATTTAAATTAAGTGTGAAGAATGACAACAGATTTCAACAGTTCCTAAAATCTTGTGAATTCCACACAATCCTAAACCCACAGTATCTCTATGTTTTGATGTTTTTTTAAAAAAACACGTTTTGGTTCTAATTGGTTGAATGCAGAAATTACCTTAACTGTGAGTTACACTATTCACATTAATTTCAGAGCAAAGATGTATGCTCTGGTGAATCTAACACTGTGACTGTGATCAAAGATACTGTGGCAAGCTGATTGGGCTCAAAAGAAGCTGGCTATCTAGGTTAGTGTGTTGGACAAAAGAATTTCCTCTAAATCTAGCTTAAACACTCACTCCACAGGTAAGCTTAAAAACTTTGCAAGGCCTGTTTCTAAATGTGAATATAACAGGTGTTTCAGAGCTGTTATGGGCTTTGGATGTGGTTTGTTTTTATGCAGAAATCTGTAGGAAAGTCAGAGTGCTGTTGGTGTAACCTCCTGCTGTTACTGACTAGCAAATACATTTAATAGCATATCCTCTTCCTCTCTGTATCAGGGAATCACAATGTGGCATTTAAGGCCAACCAGGAGAGTTTAATGCTGTTACACATCAGGGGGAAAAGGGTATTGTATTCCTACGACTTTCCCATTTGTGTTACAGTCTTTGCCCATTAGAATGAGACATCATCATTCTATTGCCCCCATTCAGCCTGTGAAAGACCATAAACTTTTAATGGACTTACAAAAAGGGACTGTCTCACTAGTCTGCATTTCAACTGGACAGGGCTATTTTATCTGTTCCCCTCACATTCATAATGCTGTAAATCTGGGCAGAAAAAGAGGGTCATTACCTCCAGGTTAAACTTTGACACCCAGCTCTGCTTTTTCCTGTCCTCAGTGCTCTTCATGGGCTCGATGACATCCCAACAGCCCACTTCCAAATTCCTGTCACCTTCAGTGCTTTCAGGTACCTGCCCTCCTAGGCCTCTGAACCAAATGAACACTGTACCACAGATGTCTGGCTGCTTTTGATGAAGCCATTTACTGGGGAGAACAAGTAATCTAAGCAGACAGCTGAGGTAACCAGATCCCCCACAGTGCTATATTGGTTGAAAATGCCATCTTGTTTAGTATGTCTGCATCCTAATTTCAGTGCTATCCATACTGTACAGGATTATTGATTTGGATATTGGAAGGAATCCTGCCTCATGGACTGTGGGAGGAGGACTCAAGGAAAAAAAAAACAAACCATCACCCCACCACCAAATCTTTAGTCCCATGATGAAAGACCTCACTCTGTGGAAAAGTGCTTTCCGAGGGCTACAAAAGAGAGGGTGCAGGGAAAGCAGGGAAAGCAGGTGCAACACAGGGCAGGCTTCTAAGTCCCAGTGGGACAAGCAAGAAAAACAGTGGGAAGTTAAGCACAAGGCAAGTGACCAAAAGCATCTCCATCACTCATTTTCCCATCATGCTCTTGTCAGGTTCCCTTGCCTGCACATTTGCAGGGCAGTCTGTGAAAAAGCAGGGTTGCTTCACAGAGCCTCGTCATGCTGCAAATCCTAAAGCAGAATTCATTAAGGGGCCAGCTGGTCCCTTGCAAACTTTCCCTAAGGAAGTGGCAGAATATTCATCTTTGCTAGTCCATCCTTTCTCCCACTCCTCCCTCCACTCCATCCTTGCCTGCCCACTTTGTAGTCAATAGCTAAAGCTCCTAAGCCCTCTGGCACCTAGCCCATGAAATAGATGCAGATCTGTATGAAATGAAGAGCTCATCTGGGAAGAGACAAGGCCTGCCTGGGGAAGGCAAAGCACAAACTGTGGTTAGTACCTGTTGCCTATGATATAGAAAGACAAAATGTCAAATCTGGCTTACAGCTTTTTCTTCTCCCTTCAGCAGAGATCAACAGAGCTATTCCTTGAAATCTACTGAAGGTAAATCCCCAAATACAATGTACCCTTGTGTAAAGCAAGACAGGAAAAGATGAACACCACACCTAGTAAGCTTCTGCAAAGTGCTCCTGATCCCTCTGCCTTCAGAGGCATTCTGATCTGCCTGTTCATCACACCCAGAGTATTGTAATTCAGCTCGGGTCAGAACCCAAACAACAGAGAATTGAAATGCTGAGCTTTCATTGAGTCAAAGACAACCAGACTTCTCTGAAATTTCTGTCTCTGAAGCTTTGTTGGCAGAAAGCAAAAACAAATCTATGCACCTTGTAGGAGACTGGTGGCAGAAGCCAGATTCAGACACCTGAGAAGACTCATTGAATGCAATTGTAAAGGAAAGGTCTAGTGGGAGGTGTCCCTGTCCATGCAGGGGAGTTGGATCTAGATGATCTTTAAGGTCCTTTCCAACCCAAACCATGCTGTGATTTACTGACGTTTCAGTTGCTCAAAAGTGACCTTTGCTTTGAGTAAGAATGGCTACTGTGCTTTCACATTGGCTAGATCTCTTGCCATCACTTTATTTCTATCTAAGTTTGCAAGACTGTCATGGAAAGTGAAAAAATCTCAGCACCTCTTTCTTGGGTTGGAAATTTTCCAGACAGGGAACACAAACAACCTCGTGCCATTTATTACACACCAAGAAGAGAAACTTCATACTAGCAGATTCACCTTAGTCTGACACAAGTTTGTGTAAACCTTTTGTCAACCTATTCCAATCATGAACACAGATCCTAAATCTGTACATGAATAATCATAAGGAAAAATGGGGCCAAAAGGTTTGAAACAACTATTTAGACTGTAGTCTTTCATTTGCTCATATTGCTCATTTATAAAAGCTGGCTCCCAAACATAGCTAAGGTAGGTGGGCACAGAAAGTTGAGACCACACTGAGACAAACTCTTAGCTGCATTTGGTGAAACAGTTAATGTTCAATACACATTCCTCTACCTTTCCCACGAGACACTTCTAGAAGCTTCACAAACTAGGGCATGGTTTGTGGACAAAAAGGGCCTAGTTACCTCACAGTAACTGTGCAAAGACCCAGGTGCATGAAGAGAGCAGAGAGTCGTATAAAAAGATGCAGTTCAGACAAAGATGCAAATTGCAAATAACTGGGACAACGTGGAGCATTTGAAATTGAACATTTAAAGGGGCTGTTCCTTCCCCACAGGACGTCCTCTGTTTTCTGAGGTGCTACAGGAACAATGGAAGTTTAGTTCCCCACTGCTTTACACCTTTTGTAGACATTTATTGAGCAATGAAATGCAGACAACAGTGAAAAGGCAAGAAATGTGATTTGATGGCGTGTGGCAACATATTTGTACAGGTATCTATGGTGATAGGTGATGCACACGAGAGACAAATGCCTCAATGAACTGGAATGTAATTACTGCTGGCTTTTGAGAGCTAGTGGGCTCATTAGATTCCAGCCGATTCACCTGGCAGGCAAACCAAGTGATTATTATTCCTGCTTTACAGTCATGTTCCAGAGAAAGGAGGTTTGTTCTAGATCACGTGAGGACTCTCGGGTAGGATCAGATATTAAAACACTGTCTCTTCAGCCATAGATGTACCCCTGATCTCTGTCTGCATAAGAGGACAGTAGTGAGAGGTTTAAGATCAGCTGTAATGCTGGGCAGGAAGGGGGGTGTGAGTGAGCGGCCACGGGGGCCGGTTCTTTGTTGCTGGGTAGGCCCAAACCACGACACACAGTTAAACAAAGAGATACATCCTGTCCCTACAGATCTCATTTCACAGAAATCCAAAGACCACCAACAGTCACACCAACATCATTTTGTCCTCAAGCTGCTGTAAAGCAGCAGGTATCTCTGAGTCCTGTCTGCGTTCAGTGTCTGAAGTCAGGAGTCAAGCCTCACTTACCGCCTCCACTTCTGCTGGGTCATACCAGACATTAATGTATGGATGCTGTAAGGCTTCATCTACTGATATTCGCTTGGCCGGATCAATGACCAGCATCTTTGATAAAAGGTCCCTGGCTTGGCTGGCTAGAACAATGAAATCAGATAAACACAGTATTAGTACAAAAAAATCACTGCCTCCAGAGGAGGGACAATTGGGTTAGGAAAGTAACAGTGACACAACCAACTCTTCTCCCGCCTCTTGGCTTGTTAAGAGCAAGAGCTCTTCAGTAATCATTTGAGGTTGGATTAATTAGGAAGGTGCCAACATCAGGGCTGCACACCTTAAGTCCTCTAACAAGCTTCAATGAGATGTTGCATGTTGTATGCAGATTCCGTGTACAATAACATACCCAGGAAAAATGTGCTTGAGGTATCTGTAACAGTGCCAGGATCAGAAAACAAAAGCTCACGTAATTAAGTCTAAAATCGTGGCACTTCTAAACCAAAGCCAAAAACTTTCAGGTACTCTTACTGTGGCTCAGAAAAACATCCCAACTTTTCTGTACATTTTAAAGGTTTTCATCTTAGCCTGCTAGGAGGCATTAAATATTGCAGTGAGGCACAGGTACAAGGTGCATTAGAAGCAATAACATCCAATCTGTAGCCTGGATCAACACGGAATGGTCTGGAAGTGCCTCAGAACTGCTGAAGTCTTGTTTGTGCAAATAACACAGTTTAAATTAGTGGAACACATCATCTTCCACGACAAAAATGCACAGTTTTACATATACATTGACTTTTATGTTGCAACATTGATTTATTTTACCTGATAATATAGCCCATTGTGCCTATCAGGCCACAAACTCATCCTTCTAGTAACTTAACTGTTTGTACTGTTTAGAGTTTTAACAAATATAATACCATCTAAAGCCATGTAAAAAAAAAGAACAACATCTATTTCTAGTATTACTATCAATGTAGCGTTCTAAGCTCTTCCATGCTCAAAATTATTTCCTGTGTAAATGAAAGTCAAAGGAAAAAGAAGGTAAAGAGATATAAGTCCAAAAATATTATTAGGTATCACATCAGACATGGGTGAGTAAAAGTAGTATCTAATGAAACCACTGACATAACATTATGGTGAAATATTGAGGCAGGGCATGGGATGATACAATGATGCACAAGCAGAATTTTTTTAATGCACTGTTTCTTGTTCTGTAATTAACTCTTAAAAACTGGCATTCTTTATGCTCAAATGCATGTGCTTCCTGTATCCAAAAGATAATGGCACTGTTTGACAGTCATTTCTATTCATTAGTTCCAAATCCAAGATAATTCTGTTACTGAATTTTATTGTAGTAGGAGTATAAAACTCCATGTATCCAGAAGCATCTACTCAGACCTTTCACTTTGTTCCCAGAGCCGAGACAGTCACCTTGCTATAAAACAGGTGTTAACTGGAAGAGTATTCTGGGTGATGGAATGACATGCAAATTGCAAACGACTGAAAACCATTACATGCCACCACAGTAAGTGGCCCCAAGTCCTCAAGTGGTGCAGAACTGATACCCAGTACAAGTGTGCAGGGGTTCCAGAGCTGTAATGAGAAATCCTTTCGATACACACATTCATCACCCTGCCCAACTCAAGGTCAACGCCCTGGCTAAGTAAAACAAGACTTCAATATATATTAAAATCATAGCAGCTTCTATTTCACAGGGTTATATCTAGTTGCACTGTAATTAAAATAGTGAAATAGTGCTCTGCTTCACATAGCCAGACAGACTCTCCGCATTTTTCAGAAGAAGAAATCCACTTGTAGCAGCTACTAAACCTCAGCTGCATCAAGACCATTTTGGTTGACATTGTTAATACCTTTCTTTTGTCTAGTAAAGGTCTATGAGGCAGGCATCTGGCTGAACTGTGTTTGCAACTGAAACACAACACTGCAACCACTGAGACCTTCTGATGGAAATTCTACTGTTCCTCTGTGTTTAAGATGAGAGTAAAGGAACACCTCAGTTCCTCCATCACACAGAAAGCTCAACACATCAGTGATAATTTAAGTTCCCTTGGCTGCACCAGGGTCTCCAAAAATCAGTTCCAAAACCAGCCTCTCAGCTGAACTAAGCTCACACAGTCATTCACCTCAGCAACTAAATGCATTGAAAGGGAGTGCAACTAGAGAGAAGAAAAATGGTAGCTGTTGACATGTGAACCACGTCCTTTTGCCATACGTACCTTTGAGTTTGTTGTGTTCCGAGTCAGCTGGGAAGAGAGAGTCTGGAAAAAGTTTGGGGAAAGTGAGGCCAGTGTACTTGGGTCTGTTCTCAACGTAGTTCCGTACCGTCGGCTGCAGCTTCTTCATGAATTCTGGACAGGGTGTTCCCAGCTGCTCAATAACTTTATTCCACTGATCAATATCTGAACGTGAGTAGTTAAGGAAAACAAAACACAAACCCCAGTGTAGTGTCCTGACATTTCTGTTTGAGTGTTCTCTGGGAATCCTCAGAGGCGTTTAACTCCCTTCATACCAGCTTTGCAGTCACCATCTTTTGTCACCATTAGGCCTCCAGGTCCCGCCGCCTGCAAAGGGCAAAACTCTCTCACAACGATAAGTTACCGAGGGCGCTCTGCAATCCTAAAACCACCAACATGGGAGAACCTGCAGCTTCCTCTCTTCAGGTCAACTCTTGGTACTCTTTCTAATTCTAACTTGCAATCCAATGACTTGCACTCCCTTTTTTTTACATGCAGGTAATTGCCTCTAGGACACCTTGGCTACAACGGGACGCTCACCTGCCCTCTCTCTTCAGTCTGTGGAGAGTGAGACCCAGCTGGCTCAGAGGGGTTCTGCGCGGGACAGAACTCACCTTCAACTCATCTGCTTCACGCTTGAATCTTTACTCTCTCCAGGAACTTTATTGATGCTAATTTTGCTCAAACCACCCAACCATCAACCCTTCAAAAGCCATTTGTTTGATTTTTATAAGAATCCCCTGGGACTCATTTTCTATAGACAAATAATGCCTCAGGTACAGACAGATGTTCCTCTTTAACTGCAAATGTGACAGCTTCATTGCTCAAGTGTTACTGTCTGATAAGAAACAGGATCTCATGCTTAAAAAGAAATTGTATTACAGGCAATTTGTACTGAGCTTTTTGTTTTGGTCTTGATTGTTTTTTTTTTAGATAACAACTGGGCATCTGATAGGTGTTAGGTAGCTCTTATGGCCACGTTCAGAACAAGCCTTACTGTGCCAAAATTTTTTTATAATATTATTAAACCAATGTCTATAAATCCAGTACCATGTCTACATCACAGTGCTAAGGATCTGACGACATAAAAAAGGAATGCAGCCACGGGTACAGTGATGTTAAGAAATGTGATGAAGGGAGCTTCATTAAGAACATACTGCAAATAAAAAGCTTTTAAAAAACAAACATTAAAAGCGTTTCAGCACAGAGTTGTTTGAGGTTTTTTTAATTGTTCTGCTAAGTTATTGTCATGAGTGTCTTAAGTGTGGAGATATATTCCCAAATACTAGCGACAGTTCCTCACACACTAGGATAGAAATAAGGTTAACAGAACGAGGATAACAAGTAAGAAAAAGTCAGGAAAATAGCAGCTCTTTGGTGCAGTAACAATATCAGATTTTGAAAAAAGTGTCTTAGTTGAGGAAAATGGAAACTTGGTATTTTCACAGTCCTTCCAAAAACCAAGACAGACAATTTTGGTTCACCGGAACTATCTTAATTTGAACAAAAATAAAATAATTCATTTTAAAATTGCAGCTTTACTAATCAAAAATGTTTAAAGGAATTAAAACAATTTAAACATACACATTAAGAATGCTGAAATAGTGTTTTGAATGGTTTTAATTTCAACTGAAAAAGGTTGCTAGAAATAGCAGTGGTCTGTAAATAATTTAAATAATGTAAATAAAAGTTAATAACTTTCATTTTTTAAACTAAAAGTTTATGTAGAACAACCCCTCACATAGACACACACTCCACAGGTTGTATGTATCTTGTGTTGTCCATGAAAAATACCTTTTTATGAACAGAAAAGTAAAGAATTGCAACCACAATAAAGTTATCCAAGACTATAGCTGCTCGAAGAGTAGCTTGAATGTTTTATTAAACAGTTCATTTTAAAATGAAGTGTTCTGACATTTTAAACTTGTATTCAAGTTAAGATGCCTAACTGTAGCTGACTGGACTATTTCAGAAGAAGGTCTTTTGGAGCAGCTTGAAAATCTAGAGTGTGTAAATGCTTGGCAGAGAAGAACAGAGAATACAGCAATTAAGGTGAGAGAAGGTAAATGGGTGAGAAAGCCAAGCTATAAAAGCCTCACAAAGCATTTATCTACGCAGACTGATTGAGGGGCATTTGATAAATGGAGAGCCAAATATAGGACTTGCTTCAAAGCAGATGTCAGAAGCTTTTACAGAGCAGGTTAAGCATCTCTAAGGCATTTAATGAAGGCATTCACAGAACACTGTGGGACTTGGACATGCTGAGAGGGCAGATGTAGCAAGATGCTCTGGATGTGTGTGATACGGGAAAAGAGTACAAGCAGATCCCAGAATAGGGCCTACATGGTGGGAACCAGTGTGAGTGGTGATGGAGAGGGGAGGATCCTCAGACAAGGGGGCAGTGCCTGCTGCACACACGCCTCCTAAGCTGACGGAAAGGGGAGACAACAGGCAGGCAGGCAGGCAAACACCCATCACTGGAAGATTTTAAGGGATGGAAGAAGTTTCATGAGAAGTTTCATTTGCAAAGACGACTGCCAAAGCCAAGGGAGCTGGCAGAGCCATCATGTTCCACTCCTTGACTAGCCTTGATTTACAGGGGGACAGCACTGGAGCTTTTGCAACCCTGGCCTGCACCAAGGAATAAAAATGTCAGGCTTTACACCACAGTAACTTCAAGGACTGGTTTTGAGTAAATTATCTAAATGGGTAACTGTGCTTCTTTATTATTTCTGACTTGGGTTGCTCAAATACTGCCAAAACCCCTGGATAAGATATATTGATTTGCTCTTTATTTATATCTATACACAGACACAAATTGATGTGATGGCGCACTCAGGACATGGTTTTGTCCTCATATTAGCAATAGCAAAACCATGCCCAGCGAGAGCAGGTTGAGACTGACCATTTTTCAGCCAGATGCACACACATGTTTTCCCTCTAGTATTGTTTCTCCCCTTCCCTAGGCCTTACTATGACTGCACTATATGAAGTCAGGTACATAAAAACGCGCAAGAATGTGGCAAATGTTCTTGCTCAACACTGTTTTGGCTCCATTTGGCTCCGAAATGTGACTGCGCTAGAAAAGCCTCCTCCTAAAATCCTCCTCCAGCAGTATCTGTGGGCTGTGATGTGGAAAGAAATTCTGCCAAAATGCCTGTTAATAACAGAGCTTTTGGAATTGTGCTGGATGGTGGTGGTGATGGAGGGAAATCATGCTTCCCTACCCAGCACACAGGACCTCACTTTCTTCACCAGTTAAGCAGCCCACCCACACTAGCTTTACTGGAGCATGATTTGCTCTTTCTGGCTAAATGTGCTTCTTCTGGAGATGGTCAGGACTGGGGCACGTCCAATCTTGCTTTTGTTAATGTAGGCACAAGTAAAACAAGATGGACATGGAGCTCTTCCTTCATAATGGACAGACAGGGTTACCTTCATCTCTTTTCAATCTCAAAATCTCAAAACCACCTTTCTAAAAGTTTTTCTCCTTTTTTGTTGTTCTACCAACAAAAACTGACTGCATTGTTTCAGGTTCAAATTTTTTTATGCTCTTGTCAAAATTAGAGTAAATACTGCAAGCAGCTCTGTATTTCTCTCCCCAACACCAAACTGATGCATCAACTGTAAAGTTGATAGCTCAACTCATTTTCATGTTGTTTCTTTTTTAAAAATTTTACCTTTTTTGAAAAAAGTAAATCCGTGACTGAAAACCAAACCAGCCAACTTCACTGTGGGAGACGTGTCAGATACCTCTTTTTTCCCACAGTCCCATAATTTACATATCAATGTCAACACAGTTTACAAAAAAGCACACAAAATAAATTGAAAACAGTAGCATCTGACAAGACAGCAAGTGTAAAGCATTTTGTGTGCCAAGGTAAATGCTGTTGGAAGAATGTGGCATTTCTAAAAATTAGACCATAACAGAAAATATTCTGCAACTTTAAGAACAGCAGTTGTTATTTATATGTTATAAAAGAACATGTGGTAATAAAAATAACATGTAGCACATAAAATAAAATTCCTTTTAAAAGATCATTGGGAAGTTAGAAGAAAGCAGTGTTGGTTGTGTAGCTGTGGTTAAACCTTTGGATGCATTTCTATGATTACACCTCCACTACAATTCCCAACAGCTATTTTTGTTTAGCTGGCACTTGTTGCTGAGCATCTTTGCTTACACAGCAGCCAGCAAATCAGTGCTTAGTGAATAGTGCAGATACTGCAGCACAGGATTGCAATCTTGCCCTACCATTTCTCTCGAGGATGTTTTTCCTCACCACTGTAGTGTCTCCTTCTCCTATTCCAGGCTGTTTCTAGGCTTCTATAATTCACTGCTGCAGTACACTTCTGTGTAACATGCACAGCTGGATGCAAACTGATTATGTACCCAGCCTAGCAGACAGCCTATGAACATTAGCATTATTAAATACCTTCCAAATGAACTGTGAAACTGTGCATAAATACTATACCCCAATCTCTGTGACATGCAGAACACGATTGCAGTTGTGGAATAAGGCTCTGGAAGTGATAACTTGCCTGGCCATCTGTGATTTATGCTGAGAGAAGCTGACATCCTACTAGCCTGACACTTCTCTACTGAATATATACTTGTCTCCCTGTGAGCATTCCTGAATACAGATTTTAAAGGCACATTGTTCCTTGTCTGCCCAAAATAGATTCAGCAGTTTAAAAAAATATATAAAAATCCATGTATAATTACCACTTTCACAGCTCACCAGAGGCCTAAGGCACCTTCTTACCTCCTTCAGATCATTTATGCAGTGGTGAGAAGAGAGCAACAGTTTCCCTTGTAAAATTTTGAGAACAACACATGGAACAAGAGTCAATTCTCAGGTACTGTCACCTTTCCAAACTGCTCCTCAGGCAACACAACAAACCATGCTGCTGTTTTCTCTTTGCTTGAGCCACAGGTATATCCAAGCTTCATGATAACAGTTTCTCTGTAAGCAGAACTACTGCTGTCAACCTTGAAAATAGGTTTCATATAAAATTAAAAAAACAAACACAACAAAACCAACCCACAAATTAACTGCACCATTAACTGCATCGTGTGCATAAACCCAAAACAGCAGAGAAACAGTAAAATTTCTAGGATCACTAAAGACCCAGAGGATTTTGGATACTGCAAAGCATTCACTTGCAACTGGAGTTTAAGAAAGAAAAGAGGAGGATTCTGTTCTGAGCTCCACTGAAGCCATTTCAGTGAATTGAAAAGGACTGCAGGAGTGGAACAGAGTTGCAGTCTAGCTAAGCACTCCACACTTACTTGAAGGCATTTCCTATTTTTCTGCTTGTGAATTTTCCACGACCACATCAGATGGCTCTGTTTTGCTACAGGAGCTGTTTCAGTTAGCTGAACATGCTATCTAGTTCTGTAAGCAGAGCAAACAACCTATACTCCTTAACTGCTGGAAAATGGCAAATGGTAAATTTTGCAGTCATACATATGACTGACAGTGCATCTTGTGAATATTCAATCTTTCCAAAACTGCTTCTCACAGTTATTTGTGCATTAAAATGGACACAAATTAGTATTAAATACTCTTCAAATCACAGTGTGGTTGTGAAATGAAACACTGCCTGTGAAGAAAAAATTGCTGGAAACAAATGTCTTAACCCATTTTCTGTCAAAGAGGAAGCCTGTTCTTCTTTTAAGAAACAGATTTCTAATTACTCTTTCTTCTTCTATACTTAAATACATCCTTGAGTATGCTGCCCTCAAGGTCTTAGAGCTCCCAGTCCCTGCTGATGGAATTAAACAGCTGCCCAACTCCATCACACATGTGAAGAAATAATCTTTTTAACTGAAATGCTAAGCATTTTCTGTGTGGATTTAAGGATGAAGATGCCACAAGGTCATCCATCTCAGCAGGCTGGGGCTGCCCTTGCAAATTCTGACTGGTTTCAGCTGCACAGAGCAGCACAGGAATGAGAAGTCCAAACCCCTGCCAGTTCCTGCTCAGCAGCAGGGAAGAGGTGGGGAGGATGGATTTGGAGAAGTGGCTTTAAGGAGAGGTGCTGAGCTCCCTGAAAGAAAGCAAGGGCATCGTTCTCTGTTCACAAAAACATAAAATGTATTTTAAATACAAACTAACTAAATTACAGAACGATCTCAAACAAATCAGCAGCTGGTAATGCCAACTTCTGTGGGGCTACTGCAATACTAAACAGCACATAATGGTTTAATTATAGAGGCTTTGTTTTATTTATTTTCAAAAAGTATGCAGCTGTGCCAAAGAAACCAGTTTCTGAAGTGCTATATAGGACACATTCAGTTCTTTTGGTACTTGGGGATTCCTTTAAATTATGTAATACAAAATGTATGTCTACTAACACAAAACCAGTTCTGACTGAACTACACTTACCCTCACACTTCCATTTCTCACTCTACATTCTCAGAAAACAAGCTCAGCCTGGGCCAAATCTTCATGGAGCACAAATAGGTTTCGAAGGAGTTACAATAACAGGTAGAAGGGAATGATTTACTTTCAAGTATACAGATGAGATGTGCTCCAGATCATATGAAAACTCATGGCAGTTTTAGCATTCATTTCAGTATGCATATGATCACCCAACATTTTGGACAAAAACACAAATCAGAATCTTACTAGACAAAGCTGTGAAACTATTAAATTATATTATTGCCTACTTCCATTTCTTTAAATGCTTTTCAGTTGTTACTTTTCCCACATTTTTCTCAAAATATTAAACCCTTTAAAGTGAGAATGAGACCAAAAGTAAAGTGTTAAACTGAATTGGTAAGTAAGGGTATATATGTACACACACAAATATACCTAAGTGTACATACACACACATTCAGAGGAAATTCCATAAAAATGAAGAATGCCTGGAAACCCCTCTATCACCCAAGTACAGGGTTTAAATTAGAAGGAAAACCTGTACACACATTCTCTCAGTTTCTCATTTGTGTAATCCTACAAACCATCAATCACTGGAGTTAGACCAAGCATGCACACAAGGAGCTCAGTTGCTGTTGTGCACACGAAGAGACCACTTTCACAAGCTGATAAAATAACAGAGTATATGTCAAAGCTTTAATAAGCCATCAAATAAACTAAGTCCTAAATGCAAAATGGTCTCTAAGGAAAATATACGTATACCTAGCATGCTTGGACTGCTTGTCCACTGATTTAAGGTGTTTCTCTATAAATCACCTGTTGATGTCAAAACCACATTCCACTTTCACAGAATGGCTACATGTACTTAAATCAAGGATGACAGACTGAAGTCCACTACAACAGCTCTCAGGGAAATTCCCAGCCTTCTGAGTAATCAAATTGCTACAAATCTAAGTGATATTTCTAGTCTTGGGAAGCAGAAGTCATGCCCAAACTACTCCCTGCTTTCCTACTTTGCTACTAATTGCAGAGCAGAGAAGCAAAGCCTACCATTCTACAACCTGAACTTAAAAAAACCCTGTCATTTATGAAACAACCCCATCTGCCAATCAGTAAAGAGACATTTATAACAACAAAACTAAGAACAAGTGGTCACTGGCTACAGAAAGTGATTCTGATGAACCACGCAGGAGGTTGTTTTCTGTCTTCTTATACTTGCTGTAGTTTCCACCTAGGACTTTCACTGCGAGGCAGTGATGGTTTATTAACATTTCAGCTTGCAAGGATTTTGTGGTGGGATTTAACCCAGCTCTCTAGATACAGTACAAGTGTCTGTCAGCACTAGTCTAGTGGGAAGGGGCTGGAGGAGAAAAGGGTTGGAGGTACCTACTGAGGCCAAAATGGCTGCTAGGAAGGATACGATCAGTGCCAGGAAACAACACAGCACCTTTAATCATTTCTCCCATGATGCACCCTACTGACCACATGTCAACTGAAAACAAAAATGAAATGAGGGTAAACAAGAAAACAGGAACAGAACAACAAATAAATGAGAAGACTTATCCAATCATGCCTCAGCACAGAGCCTGCAGCCCACACCGCACACACAGACCTGCCTGTCACTCTCTGCAGATGCTTTTTTGCTTGAGCACACCAGTTTCATGACAACATAGCAGGTCAGAGAAAAATCAACTCCAACAGTTTTCTTCACCCCAGTGTGAATGAAAGACAATACTATTAAATCCAGAAAACCAAGGAAGGCCCACGGCTGGCTACTGTGTCATAATACAACTTTGTAATGAAAATTTACCAACTAATTTTGCCCTTTTAAAGTTTTCATTTGTATTCTTTACCTAGGTTGATACTGCTTTGTATTGTAAATGAATGCTGGTCTCTGTATTCAAGGAGGATATGCAAATTGCTTCCCCTTCATCCCTTCAGTTACCAGAGAACCATGCATATTTTCACAAGCTGAAGGGCCAGAAGCCACAAAAGGAGCTTGGGTCCTTGTGAAGACATATCCACCCCTTATTCAGGGGCATGAACAGGCTTTGTTGAGATCATTTGACTCCAATAATGCTTGCTTTAGAGCCTCTTGGCTCACTTCCACTGAACCTCAGTGAAGCCAGCAGTCCATAACAGGTGTCCTGAGAATCTCTTTAAGATTTACCTTTGCCACGATAGGAAATGCTGCTTTCCAAATAGGACAGCTGAGGCACAGAAGCACTATACCTTCTGTAATGAAATTCAGAGCAAGCCAGGGGATTATTTACCTCGTATGTAGAAGAGCAGTCCAGCTGAATCAAACATAGCTAACCACAATTTGCACTGGAACACGAGATGAAAATAAGGCTCCTTATATCTAGGATGGGATTATGGTGCTGTTTTCCCCCATACCAATGCCACGAAACCACATTACCTCTGCTGTCCTTGCTCTATGGTTAAGTCATAGGGCATGGAAGCAAGAAAAGGGACAGACTGGTCTCTCAGGGTCAGAAACTGTGGGAAAAAAAGGAAAGCATCATGCTGCTTGGCTACATTTACTCTTATAATTTCATATTGAGCAACAGTTTAAAGTGGATTTGACTTTGAAGACAAATGTCCTATCTGTGGAAATCTTTACATGCCTGGATCTAAGGTTCCCCATTGCTTTGTTTAGCATATGAAAAGCTTCATCACTACAAATCAAGAAACAAATCAATAAACAAAGAAAGAAATTAATAAAAAAACTAGTTGTTTGGAAGCAATAAGCAAACCTAGAGATGCAAATTATTGCTGCTTTCATCACAAGCTAAATGGCATGCAAAATATCAGGAAAAGATAGAGCAAGCAGTTGTTTGTTCATCTGTTATTAAAGCTTTTTTTATTTTCAGAGGCTGCCTTCTGACATTACTGCTCCATGCTGTGCTCAAGAGCACACACACAGAATTTGAACTAGTGACTTACTAAACTGTAAATTCTGTAAAAGCAGAGATGATTGTTTTCCTCTACTCCTGAGGTGTTTTGGAAAGGAAGCTCTTTGAAAATTTCCAAATCGGAAGAAGCAAAGATGAACATCTGAATATAACCAATGTTCAAAGGGAAAAAAACCTGTGCCTTCTTGCCTGCTGCCTCTTTTTCCTCTCCTGAGCCAATCAGAGATACAATGAATTAGAACCTACAGTTTCACTGCAGGTTTAAGAAGTGTAGTTAGTTGGAGGTGAGGAGTTTCAGCAGACATGGCAGCAGCTGTCAGAAGCCCCAGGTGAGGCACTGAGACTGGTGCAAAGCTCCACAAGGGACTGCAGAACACAGACCTCAACCCTCAGTTTCATTTAGTCCAACATCAACCCAGATGTAGTCTGAGTAATTTCAGTCATACAAGCACCAGATAAAACAAACCAACCACAGTCTCCAGAGATTTGCACTCAACTCCAAAGCACTGAAAACTTAGAATTGGTTCAAGATTCTTTCTAAATGCAATATATTCACAAAGAATGACAATGCTCCACCAACATACAGAATATCCCTAAGCTTTAATCAAATGCAGGCAGCCTAACTTAGAGCCACAGAGACCTCTCTGCATGACTCCAGGTAAAACTTCAGCTTACCAACTATTCGCCTTGATGTTTGAGGATCACATGAAACTGAGTGTTAAGGAATCAAACCTACGACTTTTCACGCCTCTCTGAAATGAAACTGCTGAGATTTGGAAGGCCTTGATGAGAAGTCCCCTCATCATTAGAATGGGTGTGTCCTGGATTACTTAAAAGAGTAGGGGATTTTTAATTTGCTTAAAATCTCTACAAACCAGGTAATTGCAGAGAGCATTATGAAATGTGTTCTTGAGTGGGTACATCTACTTCAAAATATGAGTAAGTTTTCCATAGACCCCAAATGTCTTCCTGACATGGCCACCTTGAATAAATGCCCACCTCAAACCACATGCAAGTGTTTTGCTCAACAAAGGAATTACTTCACTCATACAGCAAATCTTAACCTCTAGGCCACCTCTTGGTTCTGATTCCATGACAAATAGTGCAGAAATACCCTCTGCAGTGATGGAGCCAGGGCTGTCTCGCAAAACATTTGAGGAATTAATCTGTCCTCCACAGGAACCTCCAAAAGCTCCATACGGTCTTGAATAGAATCACAGAACGGTTTGGGTTGGAAGGGACCTTAAAGATCATCTAGTTCCAACCCCCCTGCATGGGCAGGGACACCTCCCACTAGACCAGGCTGCTCCAAGCCTCATCCAACCTGGCCTTGAACACTTCCAGGGATGGGGCTTCCACAGCTTCCCTGGGCAACCTGGGCCAGTGTCTCACCACCCGCACACTAAGGAATTTCCTCCTAATGTCTAATCTAAATCTCCCCTCTTCCAATTTCAATCCATTACCCCTTGGCTCTGTTGCACACCAGCATGCACACCACACCCCCAGACCTTCCTGTGTCCTGGGGAAGCAGTCTGATCTGGCTGCTGTCATGCCCCTTCACAGGGAAAGTGACCACAAGAGATGGTGAGAAGGGAGAGATGAGATGGAAGAACATTAATAAGACATCTATTCCTCTTCATGCTTTGGTCTAACGTACTTCCTGACCCAAATGAGTGCTTGCTCATCCTTCCAGCTGTGAGATTCCTTCAGCAATGATGCAGAAGGATCAGGAACTGTGGAACTATATGAAGATGTTTCTACATGGAAAGGACCCAAGCTAACCTTCCATGGACACCTTCTTGTAACTCAGATGTGGATGCAATTTCCTGTTCTGTTACTGCAGAGGGTGCTCCTACCATGCTGAATGAATTGGAAAAAGCATGGATGTCACTCTGTTACTGAAGACACCATAGTTGCTTTCCACATTCCTCAGTAATGGCCCTGCATTCTCCTCTTGCCAAACTGCAGGTTCTCTGGGACTAGACAAAACACAATGAAAGGGATCCCCTAACGAAAATCTGCAACTGCCCTTGCTAAAACTCCTAAGGAGGTGGCTCTTCAGACCTGCACTCAGTCAGCTCCCGTTTGCATTCAATTAAAATAATGACATTCAAATTAAAATTCATGAAATGCATGCCACAGGAAACTTTGGAGATCAGAGATACAGGCTCAGCTGAATAGCTTTGCTATTTTTCCCAGCCTCATGGGTAAATTCACATTTAATCTCTCTGCCCAGAACATGAAAATGCCAAACATTCACATTTGTAATAGCTCCTGGTTTAGTGGTGCAGAAATTGCCCTTCTGCAAGCTGAAAAGAGATTATCATGTCCTCAAAACTGACTTGGGAAGACTGTCGATGTAGAAAGTTGTATTTAGGAAGCAAATAATGATACCTGATTTTATTTATGTAATTGTAGTCCAAAATATTTAGCACACAATGCTGTCTGCCAATGTCTGAGGTGCAAACTCCAGTAAAATTTCAAGGCGACTCAAGTGTGCCTGTCACAACACAGTGATCTTCCCTCTCCAAATCCTCCTAGAACAGAAAGACACCTTGCTGGGTAGGACCTCCCTTTACCTCCATCTCTATTGTTGAGTGCTCCTGCAGATCTACACTGAGGTCAGCTCTGAAGAACCATTTCTAGGCCCTTACCTCAATTTTCAGGAAGAAAAAAATGCAGCAGTCTGTATTGGACACTACTTTGTTTTGACAGGTTTATCTGTTATTTCTATGCAATAGAAAAGGACATGGTTTATAAAATACTTGATAATTCTTGGTAATACATGGGTGAAGCTGCTTTTTTTTATTTCCACAAGCTTCATATAGCACAGCTACAAAGGCTTCAGACTGCCAAGGGAAGTCTGTGGTGCACAGCACTCCTAATGACAATTGTGAAGATGGCTCAAATGCTTGAAAATGATGAAAAGCCTCCCAAATCCACCAAACTCTTCCCTCCCTCCATTCTGTCTAAGTCATGGCAAACTCCCCATTTTGTGACATTCCAATCTCAGGATCTTGCTGAGAGACCAAAAACTTTCCCTTCATGCCTGTATTTATCTTATGCATGGATTTCAGTATGTTTTAAGAAGTGCTCAGTACAGTATCAGCTCAATCCGTTAGGATTTCTTGAGAAAGCCTTTCCTAATTCAAACATCACTTTCCACATGATGTTATTCAAACCTCTGCTCAGTAACAGGGTCCCAAAGTGTTTGAATAGTGCATTAATGACTTACAGTTCACTACCTGCAACTGAAGCTGCAACAGCTACTCTCCTGAACAATTCTAGATGGAACCAAGAGGGAGCTGCCACAAGTTTACATGTGTGATTATTCAAAGCAATGTATTAATTTAGCTCTTTTTTTTTTTTTCCCCCCAACTTTTTGCAAGTTCCAGACTGATATGCATCATGCTGCCTTATGACACAGCTGAGGTGTCACTCTCTAGGATTCAGACTAGCTGATGTCACCTTCATTTGGCATAAACTGAACTGATCTGCAGTAGACAGGCAGAGCATCCAGGCTCACCTGGAAAATGCAGAAAGAGGTACACATCACATCCAAATCTGTGCTCTTCCTCAGGGGTTGGGTCTTAGTTTGCAGTGTTAAAGAACTGTTGAAAAACTATTGTTTTTTCTTGGGAACTTGTGCTCCACTGTCCCTTTCAGAACAGCAGAGCTTGAAGAGGGGTTGGCCAGGATGTCACAGGATATTAACAGGCATGTGTATATTAAGAAAAGGCCATGAGAATCCTGAGGTGCAAGCTCAAGAATGAGTGGAGGCATGAGGAATGACTCCTGCCCTTCCCTGCCTCCCATTTCCTTTGCATATAACTATATAAAATACCATCACAGTAAGAGACTTAGGAAGAACCTTGCCAAGCAATGTGAAACACACTACACTGCATCTAACAGACAGTGACATTTCAACCATGTTTTGCAGATCCTGCAGTTGCTACCTTCAGACTCTCTTTGTAGCTTAATTTAAATTTTGACCTTCACAGAATCACAGAATTACCAAGGCTGGAAAAGACCTTCAAGATCATCAAGTCCAGCCTATGACCAACACCACCACATCAGCCAGACCATGGCACTAAGTGCCACATCCAGCCTTTCCTTGAACACACCCGGGGATGGTGCCTCCACCACTTCCCTGGGAAGTCCATTCCAATGTCTGATCACCCTCTCCGTGAGGAAGTGCTTCCTAATATCCAACCTAAACCTCCCCTGGACCTTGAAGCATCTCTTCCCAGGTCTCAAAGAGTATTTGAGTATATGTGTTTTACTTCTTCCAGCAGGAATCCCACAGGTAGTCTCTCCTGCTATGATATAAACAGATTAGCATATCATTTAAGTACACTTATGTATTTTCATACCTGACAAATAAAATATGATCCTGAGTGTGTTCCAGCCCTCTGCTTTGGTCCTGACCAAACACTTAGGTGTTGTTGACAAAAGACACTTAAGTACTAACTGTTTTGTCTACAAGTACTCAGTTCTCTGCTCAACTGTACCTGTGAAACTCAGCTCAAATTAGTACAGATGCCATCAAGGAAAAACCTTATTAATGGCATAGAAAGGGGGAAAATAAATAAATAAATAAATGTTTGAGACCATCTAATTTTCAGAAGTGCCTGAAAGAGCAACTAACTTGCTTTGGCTGAAATTCATATAAGGCAGTAATAGGTGCCATATCTAACCTCAACACTTAGCCACTTCTGAAACTGCATGTTCAGACACCTGCTGAAAACATTTAAGGTGAGTTTTGGGTAAAGAGCAATGGATTGTCTTCATTGCAGCAGCTGGGATCCACTCCAAACACCACACAGATCACCCCATGGGGGTGTCCTTACACCAAGTGCAAACTGCACTATCAAGTGTTAGAGTATACATATCTGAATTAAAAAAAGAAAGAGAAGAATGGCAACAGCCAAATCGTCTTCACTGAAGTCTCCTTGAGACAGACCTTGTTTCATATGAGCAAATTCCCCCCAATAAAATCATCATAATGCAAATTCTTTCTATATCCTCAGAAATACCCAGAGTCCAAAACCGAATACCATATACCCAGGGAGGAATCATCCAGCTGAACAAAATCCAAACATCACCATCAAATGCCATCATAGCTAACAGACACTTTAACAGCAGGCTAATGCATACCAGCTCATCTAGCCTGGAAAACCAGCCCAGCCATTCTTAAAAGTCCCTTTTAAATAATCCTGATGCTGTTTGGTTTGGTTTTGATTTCTTTTAAAAAGACAAAACAAGCCTTAAAAAAACCAACCAACTGGGAACATGAGAAACAAGGGACTGCATTAAACAAAACCGCAGATGTTTTATTATAACCAAGTTTAAGAAAACCCTCAACATCCACTCAAAACACTAGCATTATACCCACTAATAAATGCAGATAATATTTCAAATGCAAAGACAAACTGTACTAATGAGTGGTGACAAGGCAACTTCTTTTCCTGAAAGACTTTCTGGATTAAAAAAAATTTTCTCTAAGGCAAATAAATTTTTCCATACGAATTCCTGTTTCCCCTTGATCTGCTGAAGGACTCACAGATGAACTTGCTAGACTACCATCCTCTACACACCTCCCCAGAACCGACAAGAAATGCTTTTCAATTTTCTTATTTCCCCACTAACTCATGTGTTCCTGTGGGACATCACAGTGGCCTCAGCAGCTCAGATCCTAACACATCTGTCTCACTTGAAAGCATTCCAACCATTTTAAGTTTTCCCCTCTCTTAAAAAAAAAAAAGATACACACAAATATAGTTCCAATCCTTAAATTGAAAACTTAAGATTTTGAAGACATCCTTAGCTAAAGCTCAACACAGCTTTGGGGAAAGTCCTGGAGTTTTCCAACATATTTCCAGTGGGATCCAAGAATCTGGGCAGTTCTTAGTTACTCACACTCTTCCTGATTTAACTGAGACAAGAGCAGAATAAGCATCAAAGAAATACTGAGTGAGAAGCTCAGAAGCTTACCAGAACTTGCCATGAATATTTTGGTCTATAAATCCATCTGAAAACTGATCAAAATTGGAATTCTTCTCATGAGAGTCTGGCTTCTGACAAAGAAGTCTCCCTGACAGTATTTTGAAATGTCTGCAAGGAGCAAAGGTACCTGCTATGCACGTTCTAGCCAGTACTGTCCACCAGCCTGGAGGGTGTTGTTCTTTTTCTGAAAACCATCTGGCTCATCACAAACTGACACCACCGGAATGGCCCAATCCTCCAGCCCTGCTGCATCACAAGTGTCTTACTAGGTCAGTTAGACTGAATACCTCAGCAATACTCCCAGAGCCATCCTTTTCAAGTACTGTTTGGCTTTTTGCTAATGGAAATAGCAGTTAACTGCAAGCATGTCCAGAGAGCATTTTATTAAAGTTGAGAAACAGACATCTTTTAGGAAAATGAGTAAATTCCATCTGTACCACCTGGGACAGTTACCATTTACTGCTACCTGTAGTCTATACAGATTTCAGAGCTTTATTAGAGTAACTTAGAGATACTTCCTTATTTATGTGGATGAGATGACCTGAAATTAATCTCCATGTTTTAATTTACAGCTGAACCTCAAGTATATGATAAATCATTTAGCTTTTCTTTGTACACTTGAAAAAAAAAAAAAAAAGAAAAAAAAAAGAAAATACAGTATTTGGAGGAAGAGCTATGATGGTGTTTCTGAGAGGTTGTTACCACTGAAACACAGTAAAACCATCCCACTGAATTCCAGGTTCCTGGATGCTGGGAGTTGCTCTGCAGCTCTGCATGTTCAGGTAACAGGAGAAGATGGGTGTGCAGCCTGCTCCACATGCTGCAGGAAGAGCTCAGCACCTACGGAGTGACATCTCAGAGCTATCCAAGAATAAAAACCACCATTTTTACTTCACTGTTGGGCTTTGCATCCAGTAACTTCCCATTCCATATTCCTTTTAGACTGGAATTCAATACAAGGTTGCTGTTTCCTCCTCAGTAAACAGGAGATACTGCCTTTTCCCCATCTACCTGTTAGTAAAGTATGACTGCCTCTTCACCTCGCTTCCAGGTAGAGCTCCATTTTAAGAGAAAGTTGACAGAGCTATGAAAATAACTCTGACAAAAACTACAGGATACACTCAAGAGCCAGCAAATAATAATCATCACTTCCACGACTGCATGTCTGTAAAAGCTGTGTTTTCTCCACACCAACTGCTAATGGCCGATTTTTACATTGTCTTTCTACCAACCTGCTGAAAACAATATGCCTGTTTGCTTCTGAAAATGGAAAATGTGATGTTGCTGCATTTTATTCTGATGGGCAAAATGCACACTACTTACACTTCCCAGCCATTGTGGCCAGGTTGTCTGGCTTAGCCTGTGATAAACCAAAGGCTAAGTGGACACCTCCTCTTTTGTTTTCATTTTCTAATATTGCTTTCACCACCTTCGAAGTGGTAAAAATAATATCACCCAAGACGAGTAGAACAAGATGGGAGGGAAATACAGTTAAATCAATGACACAGACCTCATGCACGTAAAGGAAAGTCCTTTCTTAAATAAAGAGATTCTGATTTCAGGTCAGTTTGGAAACTATGGCAGATAAAGGGCTGCCTCAAACTGAGCAAGTCAAATTCTTCATTTTGTTTGATAGAAATACATGTTGTATTGACTCAACTCTGAGCTCATACAGCATAGAAATGGATCCAAATCCATGATGCATTAGCAAGCAAAAGATTATGATGTCACCACAAATGTTATGAAGTCACTATTTTCAAATCATAAAAGCAGAAAAACAGATTTACAGGAACCAGAGGGGCCGAGCTAGGATTCTTTTCTTTTTTTCTTATTTTTCCTTTGAAGAAAAAGTAATGCTATCCAATTTGCCATCATTATGCTTGTTTTCTATGTTGCTTATTAGTACGACGTAAAGACTACATAAAATGGAGTGATGACAGGTTTTAAAATCATTAATTTGACTGAAATAATTCTGTGCCTCTGTTTTTCATTTTCAATTTTGTTCATATCAGTAGTGAGCTATTTTCATTTACTCATACCTCCGGGGGAGTCAACTTTTTGCTTCTATCTTTACAGTCCTGGTATAGTCATTAAATGGTAGAAGGGATGAGGTGAAGCAGAGGAACAAATAATAGGTGAAGCTGCAGCAAATGGCACAAGGATACAGTCCCTTCCTGGAAAGAGGATTTTGTGGCGAACCATTTCTCCCATAATGCATCCCACAGACCATATATCCACTAGAACAGCAGAGACAGGGAAGTGAAGAAGGAGGAAAAAAAGCAAAGTTAACTACAACATTTCACTCCTAAAGGAGGGGGAAAAGAGCAGGTTGATCAGAACAGTACAGTTTGTTTTGTGGTTTCGTTGGTGGGTTGGTTTTTTTTTCATGTCTCTCCAAAAGCCAAAATAAGTACGTAAATATGTAAAAGCTGCATCAGTCAGCTCAACAGTAGTTAGTAACAATGGTGGAAAAAGTCTTGAATCAACATTTTTGGGAAAAAGCCCACAGCTAGCATGTAAAGTTCAAGTAACAACGGCACAGACTTGTGGTATACGCTAAGTTAATGGTGAAAAATTATTATTTTTTTGAAGAAAAAAACAAAAGGAAGAAAACTCCAAACCCAGCCAGTGATCATCTGGAATAAATTCTACCTGCAGTCAGGCAGGGTCTAGGCTTTGTCCTGCAGGACTGAGTATCTCTGCAGCAATACATGGAACTGCTCACACTAGGAAAGGCCACATGGATAAATCCCTTAAGGGTTATTTAAAACTCCTGCTTCAGGGTCTATACCTGTGTCCTGCCTGCAGGTACCTATCTAGCTGCATCTGTCTGCACCTACATACTGACTGAAAAGAACTGTAAAGTGTGACCTGTGTGGACTCTGATTTTTACTGTGCAGGGACTCAAAATAAATGCTAAAACAAAGGCTTCTCAGGACACGTACCAGCAAGACTAAGAGCATTTTTTATCTTCCTGATCCTGCCTTCAGCTTTTAGATGCAATATGCATAGCTGCATTATCTGCTTGACTTGGGTGGGGTTTTTCTTTGCCCTTTAACTCTTACAAGAAAAAAGGCTAGATGGATAGTGACACGGTACGCACAGAAAGAAAAGATGTAGTCCATGTGAAGGGGAAAAAACTGCTTTCCAATGCTTTAAAAAACCATGTTGTTTGTCAGCTTTGAATCCTCATTTTGTGGTCATGTTTGACCTACACAACCAGTTTCTCCTCTTTTTCTTCCCCCTTTTTATCCCTCAAAAGCAATGCAAAACAAACCAAAAAAACAAACAAAACAACTGGTTTGTTGGTAAAACAAAAGAAAGGTGGAATGTTCCATTTGGGAAAAGGAGGGTAGAGGTACCAGGGGCATGGGACAGCAAGAGCATGCCTGAGGCAGTGGCAGAGTTTTCTTCATAGTGACAGTTTTGGGAACTTCCACAGAAGTGCAGCAAACTGGTGATAATTATGCATCTTTAGCCAAACAAGTGCAGAAAGAAAATGAAAGCAGTGACCAGTTCTTATACAGGCAGTGTACACAGTAAGAGGAAAAAAAAAGTAGGGGAGCTTCAGTAATGTGGCAGCATAGGCCAGAGCAGGGAAGCAAAGAACAACCCTTTCTGCTGGCTCCCTTGGGAGCTGGATCAGAGGCTCCAAGCCAACCAGCTCCTCAGACAGCTGATCTTCATTTTCAAATACCTTGTTTTCTTTCTTTGCTTACTTTATTTTCACCTTGTACAAGACAAGAGAATTCATCTTGAGCCAGACTGACTGCCCAGAAGTCAAAGGAGTTCCCCTTCAAAGGGTATTTCATCAGGGACCTTTGGACGTGGCAAACGTTCTTAGCACCTTCCCAGCTGTGTACTTCATCACAAAAGTGTGTCTAACTTTTCTTCATTTTAATAATGTGAAAAGCAAGTCCTTTCTCTGTCCTTTAAGGGACAACAACAGTAATCATCTACTAAATGTCTGGACAGAAAAAATAAAAAGCAAAATAATTAATTTCCCAATAGAAGGAGCACTGGATATTGACTGAGGAACTATCTACATTATGCTGATCCTAGTTCAAATTTCTGATGGAACTTCCCAAAAATATCAATTACAAAATATTTTAAGGAATATTATTCCTTTTTCAGAAATTATTCTGTATGCTTAGACTCGGCTTAATAATTCTCTACTTTTTAGACTTTCATATTAAAATGTGTACTGAAAATTCATAAACATTACAAATAATTCATGCAGAGACTTGCTAATTTTGGAAGAGGTTCTGTGAGCATGCCTTTGTTCTTGCTTAAGCCATGGAATCAGTTCCACTGCCCTTTACAGGCCACAGTAAAACTCTTCCCACAGGTTAGCTAACTTCTTCAACGTAAATTAAGCAGGAGAGTTTTTAATAAATTCCTGGTTTTGATGTTTGCTGTATTTGTCATCAAAAAGTCTCCTCATCAAACAGACAAGTCATACTTTTTGACAGCAGAATCTGAGTCACAGCAGATTTTTCTCCACTACATGTCATATCCTCTCTTTTCCTGCCTGGTCTACCTGGCACTCACATGCAATTCTCAGCTCTGTTACAAAATGAGAATCACTTATAAAGTTTTCCCTTCATCCCCTGCAACATGTGGATTCTTCCTTACCTGCTCCTCCATAGTGAGCAGCCCCTACCTGCTTTTCACAGTCTTTTCAGTGACCAAGAGGTAGCCAGATCCCTCACAGACTGTTCAGAGAAAAATCCTATTTACATCTAGGGAGATTACATACAAGTTTGATGCACGATTTTTTAGCTTCAGCTTTTTCCTCTTCTCTCCAACTCTACTTGCCATTATAGAAAAAGACTCAAACTGCAAAATTTATAGCTAGATCTTGACCACATGAAACCTGTCAGCAAAATCTGAGACTTCAGTTAAAGCTATCATGAAGACAGAAAGCATTCCTGAAATTGAGATGGAGCTCTGGATTTGGAGAAACTCTGGAAGACCAAGGATTTCCTATTTCAATTTGTAACTCTTCTTCTTCCCCCAAACAATTCAGAGACCCAGACTCAACTTGAGAACACATCACTCATTCAGCAATTCCAGTGGTTCCCACACTGCTTCACAGCCACAGAACCTGAAGACATTCTGGTCAGAAAGAACTAACTGCATTTGTTAAATTCAGCCATAACTAAGAACAGGTTTCTCAATCCTCTGCAGCCCCACTCTGATAAATTCACCAGCATTGCAGCCCAAATACATTCTGTAGCTGCAGTATGCAACAGTGAGAAACTACTCTAAATGACCTGCCTTTTAAACTCAAGATGTTGTTTGTCATTATACTTTCTTTTTTCTCCTTCTGGTGCCCCAGTTGTACAATCATAGAGGCAGACTTTACACCTCAGGTTGCACTGGGCTTGCTATGAAAACGCAGCCCTACCATTCTCCTTGTAGCCCATTCCCAAGATGACCTCTGGTGCTCTGTAGTAACGTGTCACCACGTATGGAGTCATCATGAAGCTAGTGCCTGCAGTCCTGGCCAGTCCAAAATCCAGAATCTTCAACGTGCAGTCAGATTTTACCACAATATTACTTGGTTTTAAATCCTGCAAAAGACAGGGAAAAGATACATGAGTGTCCTTCATAAAGCTAAGAACAGCTGTGATGTGGACTGATATTTTAGATCACCCTTCAAATATTCTTTCACTCTTCTGAAACAATTACTACCAGAAATACCTGTAAATACACAGCAAAACCTTTCTACTGTTTCTCCAGCAAACTCTTCTGGAAGATGTTCTAAATTGGGATATTGTGGGGCTTTACCTTGACCTAGGAGCCTATTGGTCTTAAATGAATTGCACTTAGCAGGTCAAGAAGCTAGGATTAGTATTAGAGTACTGTTTTGAGTATAGATGTTTTTTACTGCTGTGAGCCTAGTAGTGACACCTGTGGCATTCACATCCTTACCAGACTCAGCACTCTGATGCAGGAAAGCAAAATGAGAGGATGTATTAAATACAGACTTGGCAGTCTTTTCATTTGTTTCAGAGCACACAAATTATGACACATGCCAATTCCATTTGCCCTGACCTCTGCAGATTCTGATCAAGCAATACTTGGACCACACTACAACATCAATTCGAAGTGTAGCCAGATGCAATTTCAAGAGAAAGAACATTCATCTACATGTTTCAGAGATCATAACAATGTTTATTATTTCCAGTGCTTATTATTTACTATTTATTTTTAATAATCACATTACTTTTTTTTGGATTAAGTTCACAAATAATCACATTCCTACCACAAGCATGAAGCTGCTCTGGTAAGCTGTATCACTGGCAAATAACTGATCCACAGTACACAAGAAACTCAAGTTGTTTTTAAAGTCTTCATGATGATGTCATGTGTTACCTTAAGTTTCAATCCAAAGGCCCCTTACCCTGTGAATAATTCCTGCAGAGTGAAGATGCTTGATACCACAGAGCATTTGGTACAGTAGGTAAGACATTCGCTCATGGTCTAGCTCCATCTGAATGACCTGGCACAGATTGGCATCCATCAACTCCATTACTAGGTAGCTGAATGGAAAAGCAAAGTCATAGGGTTATTGTCTGCGTTGAACCACAGCATCACCCCAACAATGCCTTTCCTGTCTTCAGAATTCACTTTATTTCTGACAAGTGGGAGTAACACAGCTGAGGAACTGGCCCAATCACGACAGTACCACTGTGGTGCTCATTTCTCACTGCACTGTGTCACTGCAGATACACCATTCCTTAGTGTCCCAGCAAAACAGGTGGCTTGCTGGCCCTTTCCTGGTGCTTCTCCACGACAGACTGTGCCCTGCATGTGCACACAGGCACCACAACACTGAAATGTGCAGAAAACAGAAGAGCCACAAGCACCAAGTGACACGACTGCTTGGCCTTTGACCATTATTAAGAATGGCTACCACAGGACATGTAGGAATCAGAGAGCAGTAGAGATGCATACGCATGCAAAACATCTCCAAAACTCCTCCTAAGATTGCACAACTTAGCACAATTCTCATTACGACTAATTGCTCTTGTGCTTCTGATAAATAAGCTTCACTGACAACCTTAAGCCAGTCCCCTTTAGCAGCAACTTAATGTGTTAAACACAGCAGCTCATTTCTTCCGAGACATCTCACAGGCACAGCTGATCCGTAACTGTAATCACAGACTCATTAAGGTTGGAAAAGACCTCTAAGATCATCAAATCCAACCATCAACCCAACACCACCATGCCAACTAAACCATGTGCCAAAGTGCCACCTCTGCACATTTCTTGAACACCTCCAGAGATGGTGATTCCACCGCTAAAATTACACTGAAGCACTCTCAAACTCTGAGGAAAACACTGGCTGTACATTTTAATGTGAGCTGCATACCCTGTCATCTCTCCAGCACTAGTTACCTCCTCTGCTCTGCACAAGTCTGCAGTAACAATATCATGAGGAAATTCCATATACTACATTCCATACATTCCAACCAGAACAGCAGTTGCCTGACTTCAGCCATTGCTATCTGTCTGTTACCACTATTGATACTTGAGTACAGAATGGGAATACATTTCCATAGAATGGATATAGAATATGGGGAAGAATGAAAGATAAACCACTGAATATTAAAAATTTCACTCAGGGCAGGTTCATACTACACACAGTAGTGCTTGTGCAACAGGGCAATGTCCAGCAGAGATGTTTGTTGTCCTTTACACCCAGTTCCGCAGGAAAATAATTGTAGGCACTCAGATATTATATCAAGACAAACATGAAGTGAGGAAATGTTTCACATCAGTCTCTACCACAGGAAACTATTTCAGAATGAAGTGGCACATTTCAAACAACCATCATTTCTCAAGCAAACTAATAAAAAAGCAGACCCTTTTTCCCCAAGCAGACCCTAATAACACAAAAGCAGACCCTTTAAACTACTCATACCCCTTCCTCTGCATGTGCAGGCAAGTGCAAACACACTTTCCATCTCAAGAGCAGCCATCAGCAGGCTCTGTACACTATTATAGCACTTAGGATATCTGGTATTTGGCACCTTCTAAGTAACAAAAGCCAGAGAGTAGACTGCACATTATCTTTTTTAGAGGGGCTTATAACATTCGTATTTTGCTGAGTTACTGTGTTCCAGGTACACTATACTGCCCCATACACCTCTAAAGCTTTTGTTTAACTACTGCCTGTGTTACTTACACATCCTGGAACTCCTCCAGAGATTTCTGTGGTGTGAAGACATTTAATAAACTGATGATCTGAAAAGCAAAGAAAGACAAAGCGATAAAGATTAAGTGATGCATTTCTTATATATGAAGAATGCTAATCTGAGGGGACAAATAACCAAAGACCATCTTATTAAAAACAAAGAGAAGACCTTTCTTCTCTCTGACATGGCCCTGGTTCCTTTGAGGGCTCATATACACATAGCTGACACAAACTCACTCACGTGAGGTACCACTTCTTAGCAGAAGCATCTTAAAACTGTATACACATTCTGGGTAAAGACATCTCGCATACGGCAACTCTTTTTATTTGGTTTTGGGGTTTTTTGGGGGGATTGTTTTTTGGTTTTCATTGTTTGTTTGGTTTTTCAAATGGGCTGGGCTGTTGAAAGACACTGATAAGAATGTGTGAAACAGCACAGAGGAAAAATGTGACATCAGGGATCTGAATTTCCTATGCTTTCCTTCTGCATGGGAAACAGGTAGAAGATACCAGCACAGCCACCATGAAGACAATATCTGAATGTCTCCCTCTCCATCTTCACCACTGCTATAGGCTTTCTAACAGGAATGGTTCCATATTCTGTCTACTCCACATATTCTGACTGATTCTTACCTCTGCAGATGCCTTTACAGTCCTCTCCTTCCTTTGCATTTCTCTGTACAGATTAAAACTCTGACCCAAACAATGTGGTGCTGTTGTCAGTTCTTATGCAGCATTTTAGAAGTTATATATTTTAAATTAATACTGTTCCTGCTGCCCCCTGCTGTTTCCAGTCCATAGAATCACAGAATGTTTTGGGCCAGAAGGGACCTTAAAGGTCATCTAGATCCAACCCCCCTGCATGGGCAGGGACACGTCCCACTAGACCAGGTTGTACCAAGCCACATCCAACCTGCCCATGAACACTTCCAGGGATGGGGCTTCCCCAATCTATACGACACATCCATATGACCAGGTCTCAGACAAAATCCAGTACAGTAAGTAATGCTTGTGCATGGGTACTCCAACTCAGAAGACACTGCCTTTGAGTCACAAGTGACAGTGACAAGAGGACGGAGCCAGGATTCCAACAGCCATCTGTGTATTTCTGGATAAGGAGTTGACAAGAATGTAATCTGCTCCCTCCCCTCCTATGACCCTAACCCTAGTAGCAGCAGTCCCATTTGGCACAAACGCACTCTCTCATGTGGGCATATAGTACCAGGAAGCCTATAGTCCTTTGAGCATAATTTACTTTTTGTTTCCTTGGTTTTAAATAGGCACCCAACAAAACAATTTTCTCACTAACAATCCAATATACATACCACTTCTCCTGTTACTTACTGGAAACTTACATTTTTATGGTTCACACACTTCATGAGGACAAGCTCCCTGTAAGCTCGCTTGGCATGAGTTTGGTTCTGAAATGGTCTGCTGAGCTTCTTAATGGCCACATTCCTGTCAAGGATGGCATCATATGCAGCACTGCAGTAATGACAAACACAGGGGTTATGCACCTCAGAGGATGTCCTGCATTTCTCATGGCAAATTCCTGAGCCTCAAGTCTACTATTGCCTTTTTTTTTCAACTGAGAAAAATACTGTGGCAAAAGAAAGAGAGAGCTTCTAGTGAGAAAAAAAGAAGACATCAAAAGGAAACATGTATCACCACATCAGCAGAAGGCAGCATGCACAACTAATTCTGAACTCCAGTTCCATAGGGAATTAACACTTATTTTCAATGGATGGAAAAAATAAATTAAGTAGCTTCAAATAAAAATACAAAACCCTGGGTGAGACAAAAAATTGTTTCATAAAGCAACTCTCTGTGCATTGGGTACAGCGGAGAGGATTTTGCTTCTTCTGTCATTATTAAGGACACCTTCACCAAATGAACCTTCACAGAATGAACTTTACCTTTTCCTTGTGAAATTTCTAATGGAACCAAGTTCTTTAATCATTCTTTGAGACCATACAATCCACCTCCGATAACATGCTTAGGAAAAGGATCGTTTCACAAAATTTCTTTACCATTTCCTTCTGATAATTGAAAAAAATGTTACATGTGCTTAGTTAAACATTTTGAAACCATGAAGAAACATGGGCTGTGGTTTGCAAAGTGGGCTTTTAAAGCTAGGCTCCTAAAATTCTCCTTAAAACTTTCAAATGTTTTGTATAACCTTCAGTTATTTTGATAATCTTCACCTCCTATGAATTTGAACCACTCACTTTGGTTGTTCAAACTGACTAGACAAATTTTGAATTTGACCTTTCACAAAGCACACTGATTCCTAGAAACATTCCCAAACAAACAGTCCTCAGACCCTCTTCCTGATTCTTTTTTTTTACAAGAAGGAGGAAAGGCATGACTTGAGTTTTCTGCTACTCCATGAAGAGCAAGTGTATTTCCCAAAAGATAAATCAACCAAACCACTACTTGTGCTAAAAATAATGACTTTTTAAACCACTAAAGTGAATATTCCAGATCCTGTAATTTTTTTTTCTTATTAATTCCTGCTTATTGTAGACATTCACTGACATTTACTTACAGAGTCTTACTGACCAAGTACAGAGCCAAAAGAATGCAGAAGTGTAAGAAGCTTAGCCACAAAGCCAAAAAAACCCATACAAGTGCTTTAAGAAAGCCAAAAAAGTGCTGGCAATGTTTGTCTTGGAAACCACACAGGCAGAGAAGAATTAGAAATATTTCAGTTACACTACTCCTGCATATATAACACACCAAATACATCCCATAAATAAGAGTAACTGCTAAAGGTGATGAGGAGTTTTGCAAAGAATGCTTTAGTCCACTTGTTGATATTTGGGATAGGATGGTGAGATTTGCCCCAAAAATATGTTCTGAAGGGAAAAAAAAAAATAATTCTCATTACTGTCCTTGCAGGTACTTTAGAACTGTCTGAAAGTTCTATTTTAACATTTTTGTAGTGAAACTATTTCAGATCAAATGTTAATTTACAGAAATAAAAAGTAAAAAATAAATACTCAATCTCCCCAAATTATCAACTCTGTGACATGCCAAGTCCTAGATCTGGGGAGGAATAACCCCAGGCACCATTGCACACTTGGGGGCCGACAGTCTGGAAAGTAGCTTTGCAGAGAAGGACTCAGGGGTCCTGGGGGACAACAAACTGAACACTAGCCAGAAACACGTCCTCGTGGCAAAGAAGGACAACAGCACCCTGGGCTGCATTTAGGAAGACTTTTGCTAGTGGCCCAGGGAAGTGATCCCTCTGCTCTGCTCATTGCTACTAAGACCACATCTGGAGTGCTGGGTCCAGCTCCAGCCTCCCAAGTACAAGAAAGACAGGGATGTACTGGAGCAATTCCACTGGTGAGCTGTGAAGATGATTAGGGACTGCAACATCTGTCATACAAGGAGAGACTGAGTGAGCCTGGGTTGTTTAGCCTGGAGAAGAAAAGGCCCAGGGAGAATCTAACTACTGTTCTTAAGTGTTTTCTGGGAGGAGTAAAGAAGATGGAGCCAGACTCTTCCAGTGGTCCTGAACAACCTGCTCTGGTTGACTCTGTTTGAATAGGCAGGTTGGAATAGGTGACCCCCAGTGTCATCCATTCTGTTATTTGGTAACAATTCTTTCTTCTGTTATTCATTATTAAGACATGTAACTTTTTATGACCTAGCTAATATGTTAGGCACATGCATAAACAGATTTTATACTCACTAGTTAAAGCACACAGGAAGCAGCTTAGGTTATAAGGCTACCAAAGATCCAGTCTGACTTGACTTCATTCTGGCCAGAGAACATCAGTCAACTAAATCTTAAGTTACGAGGAACAAGATGTGTGATTTAGAGCCTAATAGGAAGTATCAGAAAGCAGACCTCCTGGAGCAAGCAAGCGTCAGAAGTGTCTTACATTCTCAGTTAGTGCAGCCACAACAGGGCATCACAAAGGCCACAACTAAAATACCCTTTAATTCCATTAAGGACGTATAAGACAAATACAATGCAAAGCAGAAGGGTATAAAACCCATGATCTTTTAACAATTAAATGTTTTTTCTCTATAGTTCATGGGTATATATTGCAAATATAATTCAGCAGGCAAATCTCTCAGCTAATCCATACTACTTAATCACCCAACTTCTTCTAAGAAAGAAGAAAAGCCTACATGAGACTCCTCTGAGCTATGTAAGAGTATTTTGAGTACTTTTATTAATCTTTTCTCATCTTTTAATGTCATTAGTTACATCATAAAATCACTAACTAGGAGATATCTGGACAACCATTGTCTCCATTTCCTAATCTCTGTTCCATTTTCTGAATTGTATCTTTCCGTCAAAGCGAGAGAGAAAAAAACATCCATCTAAAATACCAAAGGCTTCCTAAGTCTTTGGCTCTTGTGATCCATTCCCAGTCCTTCCCACACCATGGAGGGAAACAAAACAACTGAAGAAATCCTTTGTACAGGGATATTTACTTTGCGATACAAGGATCTCGACTGCAGTTTTATCACTGTCTTCTATCAAATGGAAGGAAGGTGTCCAACTACTGCAAGAAATAAATGGGTAAATTCATTGCACTGAGTAAATTAATAAATAGCACTGATGCTTTTTTCCTGTTGACCAGGGAGAAGCTTTGGTTTACACACAGCCAACTATGCATTGAGACTACAATGAAATTACAGATACCACATGTAGGTCCTCTCTCTGGTGCTTGCTACACAAAATCCTTACCTTGGAACACCAAGGTTAGTACTGATGCTATATCAGCCTTCTTAAGACAAACTTCAATCACTGGCAGAAGAGTGGCTGTATAAACAGGTGACTCAAGAATAAGAGAGAGAGAGTAATGAGTGTCTGCAACCTGTTATGAAAATGCTGAGCATGAAATTCAATTTCAAGATGGCCAATAGGAGACTGGACTTGCACCTAAAAGCCTGTGCTTCTTTCTCTGGAAACTATCATAACACCTCTTGCTCAACTATGAATTTATTTCTTAATGTATACAGTTGCCCTGTTTTTATAACAAAGACAATAATTCAGCCCGGGTCTTGTAATGAAATGATAGTTTTACTGCAACATGAGCTCAGAAAAATCCTCCAAGTTTACTACCCTATCTCTGGCAGCTGTACAGACAGAAAATGCAGTAAATAAACTCTTTCCCTATAAATTCTGTTTACAACTAGTGCAGCAAGTGTAAATGTTAGTGTTAAAAATGCCTTCTAAAACCATAAATAATTTGAAACAAACCTATTTAGCAGAGATAAAAAATTTTAGCCAGATGTGAATATCAATTCATGACTACCAAGAGATATATGTAATTTCAGCTATTTAACAAGTCTCTGCTGACTTCAGCAGGAAAAAAAAAGAAATGAAACTCATTCTAGTCAGAGGGACACAAATGTATAGAATCACTTACCACTAATATTGTGAGTTCAGACTGTAATGATCAGCGAGCAATGCTCTGTTATCATATACTTGAAGAATCAGGCATTAATTTTATATCTATTTCACAAAGCAAAGAAAAGCATTCCAGTTTAATGTCCAAGTTTCTATTTCAATAGACACTTACCAAGTGAATACTTAAAAGTATTCTTCCCATCCAGGAATAAATCTTTTAATCAACAATGAAACTTAACATTTATCACTTCCGATTTCTTCTACCCCAGAACAGACTTCCAAAACCACAGAAAACACATATATTTTTAATTCAACTCTTAAAGATGGGTTCCTAGCATAACAAATAGCAATTTTTGGTAGTCTTTAGTTTCAAGAATCTTTGGATGGGGCACACACACATCCTTTTCAAGACGTTTACCCTTTCTCAAGGCACTACTACAGTAAAGTACTATCATTAGTTCTCATATGTCACAATCATAGAATTCCTACCCATAAGCTTTTGACCTGCTCCTGGCTATTCCTCAGGGACATCTCTTCACACTCGATCTGTTTTTTGACCTAGAGGACACCATCTCTGCTGCTTCCTCCTCGCCTGTCCCTTCTGAACAGCTTGTAGCCATCAATAGCCTCACTCCAGTCCTAGGATTTGTCCCACCAAGTTTCAGTAATGGCCACCAAGTCACAGCTTTCCAGCAGCACAGTACCTTCCAGCTCCTCCTGTTTGTTGCCCGTGCTGCATGTATTCATGTAGAGGTACTTCAGATGGGCTGTTGGCTGTATCACCTTCTTAGGAGGAACACCCCTTAGTTCCTTTGAGGGGTTCCATGGGTGTTTCCCTGTTGTCTCCTATTACCTCAGGAGCCCCTGGCTCATCTCTGTAAGACTTCGGCTGTGCTGCAGTGTCCCCAGCATGTGTCAGGGCAACAGGTTGAAGGCCTTTCTCTGGCACCTTGTCCCTCTAACCCTGGTGTGTCATCCCACAGCTTGTCACACACACACCATATACCATTATCCCCCTCCTCCTTCACATCTAGTTTAAAGCCTTGTCAATCAGCCCCGAAGTCTCTTGAGCAATGACCCTCTCCCCCCTTGGAGAAAGGTGTGTCTCATTTGATGCCAGCATTCCTGGTGCTGTGTAGCCCATCCCATTGTCAGAAAATGCAAAATTGTGACACCAGCCACAGAGCCATGTATTAATGGACTTGATCTGTCTGTTCCTTCCAATGTCACTGCCTGGAACTGGAAAAAGAATGGAAGCCCAAAGCAGCAATGGAGGCTCCCAGCCTCCAGCCTCCTGGGGCAGGCTGTGAAATGGAGACTTTCAGCAATCTCAGCAAAGAGCTTTCTATATTAAGAAACTCTCATCACTGAATGTTGTAGAAACCCAAAGGACACTAAATGTTCCTTTTACCTATCACTACATGTATATATTGCAACAAATACAGTGTTAAAATCTTTCTGAAAAGCTACTTAATATTACACCCACTTTCTAAAGTGACAAACTTTGGTCATCTTTCCCTTCCTCCAGCAAGACTCCAGCTGCAACTCTGTTTATTACGTATCACTGCTATTTACACTTGCATTATTTGATCCTTCAAAGTTCAGTAGCTTTGCCACTGACAAGCATTTTGCCTTATTTCCTTCATTCCAGCACAGCAAGAGGGAAGAAAGCTGAAACTGATCTTGGTAAACAAGGCACTGATCTGCGTGTTTGAAATACCCTGGTTACTTAGTGCCGAGACCTCAACCAGTGGAGAAAACTGGTAACCTTGAAAATCACATTTAACAACAACTCTAATAATAGCTCATCCTCAACAATCACCACTGATGCACAGAGCAGAACACATCCATAGACACATCTAAATGTATACACACATACATGCAAAAAGAAAAGCACAGATGGATCCTTTCCAAAGGAATTTCTCTCACTTCAAACTCCCTGCCCTTGGTTTCAGATTCAGACAACTATCACTACAGCACTTTCTGAAGAAGTCTTTTTTAGGAATGACAAGAGGCAAATCTTTTTTTCCTGTATCAAGCAAAATTTCTGTGAAAACTGTTTATGAAAACTGAACCAGAAAATATTTTAAAAAGTGCTTTTTCTTCTCTCTACTTATGGACCCATTTCAAAGAAGCACTCTAAAAAAAAAAAAAAAAAAAAAAGAGAGAAGATTATTTTGCTTTAAACAAATTTTTTTACTTTTTTTTTTTTTTCTCCTCCTTTTGACATGTACCTTTTGAGTTTCTAAAGGCAGACACTGGTACATTTCTATTCACAAACTGTTGCATATTCCCCTCTTCAATAATTACCTTTAAATACAAAAAAAAAAAATTTAGAGTGAAAATTTCTCTCCAGAAATTATCTTTAAAAATAGGAAATGCTTTCCATGAAAACAGTGCAAAACAAAAGAATTCCTTACATTCTCTAAGATGCAGAAACAGTTTCTCTCAAACAGTACAAGAGCAGGGCCACTGTAATGAATAAGAGCCTTTCAATGTCCTTATTAGGTTTGGAACCAAGCCTGTGTGCTGAAAACCCAGAAAATAACTAATAAAACCCTAGCAAAGAGTTGCAGACCTGCTGTCAGGAACCCTACACTCTGGATCAGGTCCCTTTCACGTGCCAAGATGACATGACACCTAAGCAGCAAAGGCAAAAAGAGAGGTCAAACTAAGCTGTTCAACATTACTTTCAAGATGATACAGTGAATTCTGTTAGCACTTAAACCTCAAAGATGTACCTTCAAAATTGGATTACATTAAGACAAAAGTTCAAAACGTGTGGCTCTATTTTGCATTTCAGTGCTTAATCACGAAAAACAGGTTTCTTTTCAAAGGAAACTCTTAAGAGATTCAGGCCCACCATTCAGTGTGCACATGCTTTCATAAATTTAATAAATTTATGGCAGGTAAATCCAGTTAAAAGCAGAAAAGGCGTGTCTTGCTCTGTGTTGCACACTATTCTTCATTTAGTCTAATGCATTAGAAAATGCCTGCTCTCAAACTTTAATTGTAAGACATGGTTCTGATACTGAAATAAACTCCTCTGAAAATGAAGAAGTTTATTTTCCAATTCATATTATGGATTTTATATTTAGATACTAAATATTTTAGAACAGAGAAGGGCATACATGGCACACTTTGACTAAAAAATGTCCTTGTCTCCTTTATCATTTCATTATAGTGTCACTGAAATGATTACTGTAGCATTTTAATACAGGTTTCTTCTCTTCACTACAACATACTGACTCTATTTCCCACCTTGCAAATCACAGGTCTTTAAAGGCCCTGGTAAAATGGAAACATGTTTTAGCTGAGCTACATTTTTTCCAAAATTAGACCAAAGCTCTCTGGCTATCCATATGTTAAACAAGAAAAGGTGATTTAATGAGCTCTACACTCATTTCTGTCTCAGAATGTATGGAAATTACAAAAAAAGACAACTAAGAACAGCTCACATGTCCAGTCATGACTGAGCTTACTTGACTGGGAGTCAGACAGACAAATCTACACCACAGCTAGAAGAAACTACTTCAACAAGGATGTGAATACACTGTGACAGTGTATTCCTAGATATTTATGATCTTATAGAACCTGTTCAAAGATGTAAATGCACTCATGCTTTTTCTTAAAAAAGCAAACAAACTCCAAGCCCACAAGTCATCCAGTCCCTTAAAGGATTAGAAGAGCATCATTTTCATATCCATGACATCTGCAGTCCGATTTTGAATCCATATTACTCATTCTGTTTAAAGCACTTCAGTCAATTCCTGAAATGTCAAAGCCAAGCCGCCCTTCCCAGAAAAGATTAACTAGGAAGCACAATGAATTTGTATTTCTAAGGGAAACTAGATTGGAAAACTTTGCTGTGCAATCTGTTACCATTCAGTCACTCTGAGACAGCTCTTATCTGCCAAACTTTCAGATGGGTGGTCTGAGGGAAGATGACCAAGCCATCATCCATAAGACAGTGTAGAAGAAGCTGCACAGAAACAAAAAGACTGCAACATTTATTTTTAGTAAACAAATTTACAATAAAAGTTCACTCAACATCTGTCACTTGTGGCTCCAAATGTGCTATATGATAATTTTGCCACTTACACCACTCAGCAAAACCATGAAATAATGAAATTATTTACTATGTGGCAAAAGAAGTTTGGAAAACTGCTGGGAAAAAGAGGAATCACAGGCTGGAATCTATTTAGAAACAGGAGGTTCTGAAGTAAAATTTGCCCCCTATTACTTGCTGACAATTTCTGTTACTAGGATGAACCTACTCTGCCGATACCTTCTTTTAAAACAATTACACAAATAAAAGTATCAAATTTGCTGATGTTAACAAAGTGCCCTTTCATCAAAACCTCTAGCAGTTCTTAAGGTGACTATCCTCTCCAGCACCATCAACACCACAAATCACAAACTGGTGTATAAAGAAGCTCCACACCTCGCCCACACCAAAATCTCTTGACTGACCTGACAATTCAAATGCATCCCCAGCTCTGATCCTTTTGGCTCAAGTTGTACAAAAATATCTCTGTGACTCTCTCACCTTCAGCTTGAACCTCAGTTTAGTTATCTTTCCGACTACATGAGCTGGTGGTGCCCTACCAAGAACCATTCTGGAATCCACTGATCGGTTCTGCACATTGATGCAAGATAAACTCTTTTTCCATAGTCATTCTGGAGGGATACGGTAGGAAAAGCAACATAGGAACACATTGCCTGGCACACCTCTCATAATGGGTGCCATTTTAGTTTGCTTGGTGAATCAAATATTCATGAGGATGCAGAATATAAAGTATGCTTACATACTTCTCGTCTGTAAATACTCTGCTAATTCTTTATACTTTGCTCTGGAAGTGACCTGGTTGTAGATTCCTTTTCTGAACAGATCTGTAAAGCCAGTACTTGCTGGTTCTGCATTTCTCCAATCACTAATTCACTACGTAGTCTGCTAGCTGACAGTAACTTTTGCTAACTACCAGCCTAGGAAATTCAAACTGGTCAACAGAAGAAGCCACAGTTGTTTTTTTTTGTTCTGCTTTAAAAGGGCTCTAGACCAAAATGCTTTCCCTTACATCTGTGACATGGAAGAGATTACAATCTTGTGGTTTTCAAAGTATGCAACACTACTCACTCTTTGTGATTTATCGAAGCCAGAGCAAGGCACAGATCTGAAAAATGGATCAGAGCTGGGGGTGCTTATCAATATTCAGTGACAGAAAATAAATGGGCCAAGGAAGTTAAAGCATGATTTGTAGTTAAATCATATTGAGTAAATGTTTGCCCAGCATTTGGATAATGGGTATAAGACACTGAATCTGGCAGAGAGATCTCATATTCAGTCCTCTGAACTGTCAGCAGGGTATGTAGACTTTGGATAGCTTTCAAGTTGTGTTAAAGAGCAAAGCAGCAAAGCCAGAAGACGTCCAGTTTCCTCGTTTAGCAGCAAGTTATGAGATTTGGAAATACAGGCACTGAGGCAGAGACTGTGCACGTGGCAGAGGTTGAGTACCTAGCACATTCAAATTTTCAGTCACATGACAAAGCTCTTATTTTTGGATCTACAAATTGAAACCTTCATGGCTACACTAGTCACGTAGCCAGAGGTTGATACCCTCTATGCGCCTGTTTTTGGCTGCTCCCATGTCTCCAACTATTTGGTGGAGTGTGTGTGGTGTTTGTGTTTGTTGGGGGTTTTGTTGTGTGTGGGGTTTTTTGGGTGGTATGTGGTTGGTTTTGGTTGTTTGGGGGTTTTTTTTGTTTCTTTTTGGGTTTTTTTGTGATGATGGTTGGACTCAGTGACCTCAGAAGTCCTTTCCAACCATGACTATTCTGTGATACTGTGACTGGTAAAATGGAAGAAAAGGTAAGTTGGTCCCTGAAATTTTTCACTTCTTGCCCCAGAGGTCTGAAGCTTTTCTTAATTTTTCTCATGTTATGGGTTACAGTGTCACTTGCACCCACATGAAAGAGTAACAACAGATAGTAATCTGTGCTCTTAACAAGTTGGGGTACCTGTTCAGCAACATCCCGAACTTTAGCTCCTGGAAGGCAGCACACTTCCCGTGACTCCCTGTCAGGCCAACAGATGGGCACCTCAGTGCCTTTTAACAGAGTCACCACCTACAAGCACTTCTTTTTGTGACACTCATAGTGTTCTGGTGGTACAATTGCTCCTTGTGGACATTGCTTGGGGGTGTCAAAAGTTGTTAATGCCTCATATCTGTTACTGGTCATGACAGATGCTGGACCTTGACCTATATCTTCATTTGCCTGGCCCTCAATTTCCAGAGCCTCACACCTGTCATATAATGGTAACTGGGAAGGTGAAGGAAGCCAGGAGGGGATTCACCTGCCACCCCAAGCAGGGACCCGTTTTCATTCCCCTCTGTCTCTTAGGTTCTCTCCTTTGGCTTGGTGGCAGGAGAGCATTGGAACCTCTGGTTCTTCTGGAGCCTCCATCTGCTGCTTTTGCCTCAGGGATGGCATGATGTGGCTCCACCAATATATTTCCCTCTCACAATCCCTCACATGCCTTAGCCTTTCCAATTGCTCCTTCAGCTCTGCAACCATGCTGAGCAGATCGTTTACATGCTCGCACTTCACAGAGCTGTTGTCTCCGGTATGAATGACATCAAGCACTCCCTGCAGCCGGAGACCTGGTCAGCTGTATGTCTGTGTGGCACCTCCGTCTGGGTCGCCACATTCCTTCTGGCAACGGCTTTTGCCCAAGCGGAAACCATAGCTAATGCTCTTCTGGCAGGGCGACGGCCACCAGTTCAGTTAGCCTCTGGGGCCAGGAGCGGGGCTACTGCCTGCGCCACACCCTTCCCGCCGCCTCGGGGCCTGCAGGGAAACGGCGGCTACACTGCCTTTGAAATCGCTCCCGCACGCTGAGGCAGCGCCGTCCCCTGCTGGTGTGGAGCTGCCTCTTCCGCCTCGGGACGAGGAGCTCTCCCTCTCCCTCGCCCCCTTTCCCTCTCCCTCTCCCTCTCCCTTCTCCCTTCTTCCCGCGCTTTTTGCCGCCGCCATTTCGCTGCCTCAGCAAAGGGTCTCGTGTCGGGACCGGCCGGGGTCCCTCCCTGCAACTTCACCGTATGTAAACACAAATCTGACCAACTTCGATAAGCACCTTCACTCAGTATTGTGGAGCTGAAATCCACAGAGATACTCAGTCTTTGCTGTTCACGTCTCTCAGCACCTGTCGCGGACCACTCCCCACAGCACCTTAAAAGTCACATGCTGGTGAACCAGTTTCCAAATACAAATGGGAAATTTGCTGTCTTTCTGAAGAATCTGGGCGTAGATGTTATCAGGAGAACAAACCAGAATGTGCTGTTCTAGATGCACATCAGATGGTGATCAATGCCTAACTGAATAAATGCAATTAAGTTTTTGGATTTCAGAGCCACAACACTTGAGAAAATTCAAAGAATACTACACTGTGAATTTAAATTGGTAGTTGGAGAAAAACCCTGCAATGTGCAAATGAATGAGACTTCGAAGCTCGCTGTGAGTTTTCTTATGGTAGTTCAACATTTAAGAACTTCCCAAAGTGAACCCCCCCACACACACACATTCTGGCAATAGTTTAAACCATTTGTACTCAGGACAAAAAAATAATAGCCAGGTGTTGCCCTTGTATGAGATTATATTAGCACTGGGACACATCAGAGAACTGGCATAAATTCACATGCTTATTTCAATAACAGTACAAAAATAGTTCACAGCACAACCTGACAGCTATTTTCTACATTACTCTCTCACAGAGAACACTTGTAAAACTCTCTAAAGGTCGCCTTCAAAAACCTCCTCAGAAGCAGAGTGTCAAAGCACATCAGCAAAGCACACAACAGCATGAGAAGGAGAACACAAGCTAAACTAATGGATCCAATTTGGAGAATCTTTAACAGAACGAGACAAATTTGCAATGCCAGTCAACCAAGTGTGCACGATGTGACTGTGGAACTGAAATGCAAGGGAGTGAACTCAGAACATACATGCGGTACTGATTCACAGGAGATACTGGGACTGACAAAATTAATACTGTCACTGCCTTCAGGGCCACTGAAATTTTAGGCATATTTGGGTACAGGTTTCACTTCATTTTTCCTCTGAATGACATGTATTATTTGTTATCCTAAGAAAAATTAGTGATCTATCCTGTGGTGAGAGCACCTGTGAACTTCAATGGGATTATGCCAGTTAATACAAGCAGAAATGTTGACCTCTGTCAAGGAATACAGTAATGCAATTCAGTGGCACAAAGGAACCAAAACAAACTAACTGGGATAGCAGGGTCATGATGGAGAAAAATATTGATCTCTCAAGAACTTAATACACTAGTGTCCAGCTAAACAATACAAATAAGGTTGTGAATTAACTCTGAGACACTGAGACGTCCACTATTCTGTCTCTTTCCCACTGCACCATAGCAAAAACATAGACTATTCTTCTTCGATCAGTGTGGGCTCAGAACTGATTATGCTCAGAAGTGTCAGCTCCTCTTTTCTATGGCTATTATGATTATTGCTACTGCAATATCGCTTTTGAACCTTCTATTCAGAGCAGAAGACAACTGTGCTACACAAAACCAGAACTGAAAAATAACCATCATACAAAAGAGCTCAAGTGTTTTTGCAAACTCAAAGTTTTGATGCTCGTCAACATTTACAGCCACCTTCCACACAGAAGGTAGTAATATTAAATTAAAATCTATTTTTAAGTGGTCCTATTGATTGATCATGTTCATATCTTTGCAGACCTCCACTAGAGTTCTATGGGATGGAAGAGGTTTCCCTGCAATAATTATGTTAGTATATATAATACAGGGATATATGGAGAATTAGAGGAAGTTTTAGCCAACTCCATCTTAACAAATCTTCCACTACCGGTCTCATGACACAACAGGACACCTCCCTGTGATAGTTTCATGGAAAACAGCAATGAAAAAACCTTCATATTGGACATCCTGTGGTGGACAGTATCTGTCACACTTCTCTTTGGCCTTTGAACACTATGGGAAGTGAGTGGTTGAGTCAGCATCCCTGGAGGTACTTAAAAGATGGGTAGACATGGCATTTCGGGACATGGTTTAGTGGTGGACTTGGTAGTATTAGGTTAACAGTTGGACTCAATGATCTTAAAGGGCTTTTCCAACCTAAATTGTTCGGATTCCATGGTTTCTTCAGAGAAATAATCATCAGTTATATAAGCCACGACAAGCACCACCATCACAACATGCTGATTTGAAAGAACTCTGCACTCCTTAAGATTCAACCACCAAACTACAATTAAATGGGAGCAAAGGAGAACCACAGGCAACATGGCAAACTATTAGCTGACTTGCTGACTCCACCTGTTACACAAAAAGAGTCTGCAATCTCCTTCAAATTCAGGCTCAAAGTTATAATCAAATCATTAATTCCAAGTGAAAAAATACAACAAATTGCCCCATTTTGAGAGAATATTTATAGTCTCCTCTAAATGTGCAATAAAATATCTTTCTAATTCATAATGCCATCACTGAAGAGCCACCAGGACTCTTCCAAACTATCCTCAAACCATCATTCTTGCTCACATACTCCCACCCCCCGCCGCCAAACATTACTCCAAGACATAAAAACTTCTTGCATAAACTAGACAGCATAAAGAACTTCCCAGCTAGACACTCCTCTGGTCCAGCTGACAAGTCATTAGACCATATCCCAACATCATACAGCTTGAAAGCCTGTCTTCACTCCTCAGGAAGAGCAAGAAAAGCATTCAGGATTTCAGCTGAAAGACAACATCAGACTCACCTATTTGATATTCAGCCAGACAACTTTGTCTTCAAAGCTAATACTTTCTCCTGATAATGCACACAGGTATAGCCACCCATGTGGTCATAAACCAGGCCAAATGTCCTCATAAGCTGCTTCTTGTATTTTAATTACTTGTATCCCCAAGCCTGTAAGTGATGTCTTTACTACCTGCCATGGGAAACTGGGACTTCATCCTTGTTTCCATCATAAACTCAAAAACTACCATAGCCCTTTCAAATTGGTCTGGAAATATTCCTGTACAACATCATTTTTCTAGACACCACAAGTAGTATCAAAAACATTACAGGCAACATAAAAAATGATAGCCTGAAAACCACAGCAGAAAATCTACAGGTCAATTGCCTTGCTTCCAGGCAAAAAGCATTCATTTAAAACACAAAGAAACACCCACTACTACATCAACGTATTTCTGTTGATTTAATGGCACATGAGAATTCCTCTCCCTCTACCCTCATCTAAACCATTCATACCCACAGGCTGAAAGGGACCTGTCTCTCTTGTAAAAAAAGGGAGTTATCAACCCCCTCCTACACATTGCAGAGGGCTATCAACTACCTTTTCTCTTAGTGGTTTAAGTGGCACATATCTAATACACACAGAAAACTGTTCTCAACTTGTTTTACCTTTCTGTTTCTATCACTGACTTGAAAATCAACCTACAGAATCACAGAATCATCAAGGCTGAAAAAGACCTTCAAGATCATCAAGTCCAACTGTCTGCCCTACAATCCCTAAATCCCACTAAACCATCTCCTGAAACACCACGTCTACCCATTTTTTGAACACCTCCAGGGATGGTGCCTCCACCACCTCCCCGGGCAGCCTGTTCCAAGGCCTCACCACTCTTTCTGTGAAAAAATTTTTCCTAATGTCCAATCTGGACCTCCTCTGGTGCAACTTGACCCCATTTCCTCTTGTCCTGTCACTGGTCACTAGGGAGAAGAGACCAACACCCACCTCCCTACAACCTCCTTTCAGGTAGCTGTAGAGAGCAACAAGGTCTCCCCTCAGCCTCCTCTTCTCCAGGCTGAAAAACTTGTGTGGTTAAAAGCCAGTGCAGTTTTTACAACTACATCTTGGTCTAATAAACTACAAGCTCTGTTTCAGCTGTGTCCCATTGTCATCATGCCTAGAACAACATGAAAATGTCATGCAAACACACCCTATACAGCCCTTCTCATAGATGTCAGTGTGATGTACAGTGAGCAAACAGCCTACACTTGAATTAAGAGTCGTTTCTGCAGAGTGAGGAGGAACTTCCCTGCTCAAGAGATTCCAAGCAGTTTGCTTTCTTCCTGCCAGAAAAAATGATTTTGTGAACGTAGTTAACACAAATCCCACTGCAAGCTTCCACAATTGTTTTCCAAAGATACCGAATGCACTACATCTACAGTCAATACCACTTTCTGACTGAGTTTGTAATTATTTCACATGGGCACAATGACCATTATAACTAACATTCACACCGTATGGTTTCCTCTTTTTCACATAATTTAATACATTATCATCCCTCGAAGATCTTAATAGCTTTAATGCTTCCATATCAAGAAAACTATTTTGTCAGATTAATCAAGTGAAATCAAGTCCCAATTTCTTTCATAACCACATTCCCTGCTTCCAGTGCTTGCTTCTGTTCCACCACATGAATAGTGTTCCACTGCAATTCTCCTGCTTATGTTGACATCTATTTATAAAATTGTATGAGAAATATTTTAGTACTCGGTGGCTTTGCCTAGGAACCCTGCAACACCATCTTCCAGAGCAGCTTGAAAAACATCGTGTCTCTCCTCCATCTCCCTCTACCTCTTCAAGTCCTTCTTGGGCTGCAGCTTGCCTGTCCAAATATATCTGGCAGGGTGCTGGGCACACACAAGAGGGAACCTGTTGCTAGCAAGTGGAGTTTGGTCCTGAAACCAGCATGCTGAAGCAGTCCTTGGCATGGAAGATCTTGCATCTGATCAGTGCTAAGGGATCTGATGACAATTTTTTGAAAAATCTATCTCCTGATCTTAATTAATTCATTATTAAATAGGCCCCTTTTTCTCAAGATGTGTGAACTACAGCTGTCTGGCCAAGTACTAGTCAAAGCAGAAGAGTCAGCAGCAGCTCAGCTCTTCCAGCATGGGGAAGACAGCATGGACTCCACTTGCCAAGTTGCAAAATCCAGACCAGTCCAGAAGCAGAGCACTGGCTGCAACTGCTGGCAGCAGCTCAGTCCTGAAAGGGTTGTTGTCATTTACCAATAATACTCTACTCCATCAGACCTGAAGTTGCTAGGTACTAAAGCTGTCTCCAGTAGCTGGGCAGCCTGCCACTCCAGGCAGACAACAGGTAGTGTCCTTTTACCTACAATTATCCATAAGGAAAATCCAGAAGTAGTGCATGCTGTCATAAGTCTGAGCCTAAATCCCCCTGAGCTCTCCCACCTGCATCTTCCCTTGGTAGAGGGAACAACCAAGAATCACCCACTCAGCCCCTACACTTCTGCTAATTCTGGCACTAAGAGACAGACTTGCATCCCAGATCTGTTAGGCTTCTCAAACAAGTCTCCAAGTATAAACAGATCCATTGGATCCAAAAGGCACAAGGACCTAGGTAGGTTTTTCCCACTGTTTCCATCGAGGCACTCCTCATGGCTATTCTTTGCAAAAAGAACAGGATGAGCAGGGCAAAATATCTCCCTCACCAGAGCCAGCAGCACTCCACAAATACACAGGTTTTCAGTATATTTTTTTGCTTAAATTAACCTGCTTTTTCTAAATGTAACCCTATATCCATTAGAATATTTATAGTTTCTAAATAGTGTGAGTTTCTACAGTAGAAACTTACACTACTTCAATTTACTATGTAAACTTGTTATTATTACTAAATAATAATTAACACAACTAGTAACTTACACAACTGAAGATTTTTCTTTAATTAGGTGTTGTCTTCCCTTAGCTAAACAATCTTACAACTTATTTCATTCATGTATCACTTCACCATTGATTCTTCATGCTTTGCTCATCATTTGTTAATGTATTTCTGGTGAATTATGGCTCATGACAGGTAGCTTACAACATAACACATACTAGCCAAAAATGCTCACTATCTTCCCCATCTATCATTTAATACTTCTACAGCTGTTCCATCAAAATGTAAAAGGCCTTTCCTGGCCTCTCCACGCTGCTCAGCCATTCCAGGGGATTTCTGTTAACTTTCACTTGCAACTTAAATTGTTTTTTAATTTGATTTTCTTTCCTAAGGCATTCTTAATTTTTGCCTGTCAACTCTTCGTATGAAAGACAAATTCACAGGATGTAATTGATTTTATTTAGCTTAACTTCTGTACTTTTTGCTGCTCATTATTGACCATCACAGCAATTCAGCTGCAGAAGGTTCAACAAAAGCTAATTTTCCTCTAAAACAAATAGAGGAGATTAAGTAGGAAGAAAAAACATTTCTTGCTATATGTGGAAGTGGGCAAATACTGCAAAATGAACATTACTAGTACTCAGTGTAAAGTATCTTTCTTTCCCAAAGCTGATTATAAACTAAACTTGAGTCCCTTCGTGTTTAAGATATGAAATAAAGTACATTTAGATGAATATTTGGACTTGTGTGGCCTCAAAGTATACTAGACACTGGAAGTGACAGACTGCTGTGTTGCTGCTTGTTGTTAGACTGGCAGTGATGGTGCCAGTGCCAATGATCCATGGAAGCCTGCTTGCCCCTAAATAAAAGGAACCTCTTGCTCCACTGTTTCCTCCAATTGTAAGGTAACAGACACTACATCAAAGCTGGAAAAGCAGTGATAAAGATGACTGATTGCCAAGGTTTAAACCTGGCTCAACCCAGGACACTGATGGAATCAGACTTAATTTCTGACCAAGTCATAGATAAAAGATGGTCTTAATTACCCTAATGCCTTGTAATTAAACAGGTAACAAATGCCTGCACAGAGACATTTAAATCCAAGCCACTGAAATTTAAGAGCCAGCTCTACAAACGCAGAGGCAAAAGCCAACCTGGATATCACAGCTTTTGAACATAGGAAGTTTGAACTCCACAAGCCTGTTGTATTATTTAGGAGAGCTACTGAATTTGTCTCTTTTGTTTGCATTACTCACATCATTGCAATGTTTCTCTTAAGAAAGAAAGGCAACATTAGCAGTTCCCTTGATTCCAAAGGCTTCCATTCTGAATACTTGAGAATGCTACTGGATGTGACAAGTTTCTATATTGCTCTCAGTGGCTTTTACTGTACAAAGCCTGAAATTACAGGGTTTACTTGGGATATGACTTGCACTGCCTCTGGAAGTACTGGCCCAATTGTCTCCCACTTTTTTGCTAGTTACATTTTGCAATGTGGAGAAGCAAACCTAGTGCTACCATTCTCACCTGCAGGAGAATGTAACAGCAAACAACGAGGCTGCTTCTGCCTCAGGAGGTCTGTTGCCTGACTATTATTTTTGCAATTTTAGGCAACATCCATGGCTAGCAAACCGTGAGGAAATGCAAAAGGCAAATCCTATTTAAAAGCATAAGAGAAACTGCTGATACTTACCAAACTATTCCCTGAGCCCCAGAGCCAATAGGTTTCAAGTTCTGGTAGCGTTTGAGAACTGTGAAGGTCGAGTCACCTACTTCCACGCTGTAGAACTGGTTGTCAACTTTGCTTTTGCTCATGTTGTAATGTTTGGCAATATATGACACATCCACTTGTTTCCCAAATCCCTGTTGTACAGAAGAAGGGAAGGGGGGAGGGAGTGAAAAAACACAGAAACCAAGGCTGGTAAAACAACAGAATCCTGATAAAACACAGTCAGCCTCATTTTCCAATAGAAATTCTTGTCATGTTAGGCTCATTGTCATGGATCTGCATGAATCCTCAAATGCTCTCAAACCCTCTTTCACCCAGGAAATGCCACTGAGGAAAGCAAGCTAATGAATTCTCCAGCTGATGCTTGTGACACAGTTACTCTCAACTCCTGGTCTCTGCTTGCCATTACTGCTGCTTTAGGACTCCTGGTTTCCACTTGGCCAGAAGCCATCTGCAGAAGGAATGTGGTGACCCAGACAGAGCTGCCACTCCAACTTACAGCTGTCCAGGTCTCCAGCTGCAGTCCCTGGTACTGGAGGGCAGCAGAGACAACACCTGTGTGCAGTGTGACCAGGGGAATGACCTGCTCAGCCTGGTGGCAGAGCTGAAGGAGGAGGTGGAAGGGTCAAGCAGTATCAGGGAGTGTGAGAGGGAGATTACATTATAAGCATTTTATCATTTGTCCCTGAATACTACAGAGCAAAGTATATAATGATGTGAGATAAAAATCAGAACTTGGTGTTTGCAATTTAGGATTCTATACTGTGTGATGCTGAGCAAAGGATGCAAAAGTACAACATATTACAACACATCTGTCCTCAAGTAGTTGAAATTCACTTGTGGCAGTCAAGACTTTTTCTAATACCATACAGAAGCAAAAACTAAACATGCTTCTCTCTGCCTGTGCATTTATTTTCCGTGCTCTCAAAGGCAGCTTCTAAATGTTCTTCTTTCTTGCTTTCCCCCCCCCCAAAATCTGAATGATCAGCTGTGTTATGTAACTGTGGACTACTAAATTTAATTTTGATGGAGCAGGGAAAAATGCCAAGTTGATTTGGAGAATAGTATTTTTTCAATCTAAAAGGACATAATTTCATTGTTCCAGGAAGCTGGTTATTAAAACCAGGTAACTGTCCTTGCCCACAACTTGGATTCTCAGGTTTGCCTTAAGACAATTAATATCCATTGACCCTCTGTCCTCTCACTGGAAGGCCCACTGTCACCAGACAGCATTGGTTACTCCTAACCACCTCATTTAGAGACTTGGAAACGTTGTAATAAACATAGCTGTTCACTCAAACAAGAAAAATCTCATTTCAGGGGAGCAACTAGAAACATTACATTTACTTGTTATTAAAACAAAGGGCAAGGCTTTCGATTTCTATTTCTAACACAGAAAGGGAGAGCTTTATGGACACTGACACAGTGTGAAATGACTCCAAAAGAGGTTTGAATTTTTCTCATCTAAAGACAGACAGACTGCATCAGATTTGCACTGTGGAACCTTAGTCTTACAACTCTTAACATTACATGAAAAGAGATGCCTAAATTTGGCTAGCTCAGCTATTCATACCAGACCTGGAACTGAGAGGCTTTATTTTAGTGTGTTCCTGTTAGACAGGAAATAATTGCAGCTCCCTCTGGCTAGACAAACACGGAGTGGTTTTTTTCTGATGTCACTATCAGAACAATGCAGATGATATTCACCATTAACACCCATTACTCTGAAACCACTTTTATAGAAAGTGTCAGCATAAAAACTGCATTCCTTAGTAAGCCTGACTTGGAGCCAGCTCCTCTGGAAGTACAGATACTGTGACTTTTTTAAAAAAAAAGCCAGCTTACTCTGTTAAGGCTTGGGTAAGCCAGGCCTGCCATAACTTGTTTGCATCCACATGCCTGATGTGGTATTCCTCACATGGTATGGAGCTACGTGGGAAAACATACTTTGTCACTCTTCATGTAGCTCATCAGAAGCATCTGATTTTAAGTTAGGCTGACCCTGTGAACTGCTGGCCTCCAAAATCCCATGCTGCTGAGAGTGGGATTTCTGAACTACCACAGTTGCAGCAGGTGCTTATTTTAAATCCAGGAAATGTCTTAAAAACCAATTGCAACAGCTTAGAAGAACAACGCTGTAGTACCTCAGGTATCTGGATGATTAACGTGTGCAATCGCTTCAGTCATTTCAACAGCAACTGAAGTGATGTTGATCACTGGGATGCAGAAGAACACAACTGGTAAGACCTGGACAGAACATGCAAGTGTCCTGATGAGCAGCTCTCCTCTGCCTAACATGGACCATTCCTTTGTCAATTCCCCCCTAACTCCATGTGAGTAGGAAAGGTAAAGTCTATTTTATTTAGTGGTGCTATGATTCAAGGCTATGACAACAACTAAATTACTCCACATGTGTTAATGCAGGTGAGGAAAAGAATTAGGTAGAAGACTGAAAGGCTGACTCCTAATTTACAGTTAGCACAGCACCCAAAGAGAAGCAGGATGCAAAAGAGAGGATGTTCTGAGCCAGCAGTCACAATGGCTCCCCAGGGCCCCCCACGGTCTCCACCCCAACTGAGACAAAGAGAGATGAATACGGAGGACAGCACTTTTGAGAGGTAGATGCCTTCAATTCTCTCAGGATCCAGAAGGATATCATCTTAAAGCTACAACTGATGTTAAAAGTCAGAGGCTGAGATTACACAAATTGAAATTCTGAAGCATGGTAAAATCCTCAGTCTTCTTGCCAGCTGCAAAAATGTACACACAGGCAAGCCCTGCTCATCTGTGTCCAACTAAGTCAACAATGCTATTAATGGCTATCCTCCCACTCATACAGCTGTAATTTTCTCAGAAGATTCAAGTGCCAGAATTCTGGGATGAATACACATTTACTGAAGCCTCTTGATTTGGATTTAATGGTCACAGGTTTTACTGTGTAAATCTGGATGGCCACAGAAGCCACCACTTGATAAATACAACATACCTTTGCACAGTAAGGCCTGCTCCATTAGTTTTCATTGTGTATTCTGTGTATGTGACAGTTATGGCAGAAATATCTATTTTCTCTCATCATAAAGCCAGATTTCTTACTTTTTCTGTATCTCTCTGAACTCAGAAGTCCATAGATAGTAATCAAGGCTCCTACAAAAAACAGTTTTTTCATCTTGTTTGTGTTTGGGTGTAGTATTTTTATCTTATCAGCCACATCACACTGACAGTTCCCATTCTCCTATCTCATTCCCATCCTGTAAGGATTGCATTAGTCACCCAGTCTTCCTGATTTTAGTGTGCTTTGAGTGGGGTTTTTTTACAGCTTCATTTTCTGCCTTCTTTTAATCTCTTTCCAGCAGTCTTGTCCTAGCCCCCAGACACAATCTACACTCCTTTATGAGGTCAACCTTTGAAGTAGCCAGCTGACCCTTGTAAACAACTTGATCAATGAATCATTAATCTTCTTATTGCATTTGCTTTGTTCACTCTATTTTACAACAGATTTCATTAGATGGAGTAAAATATTTGTTAAGTGCTTGTTGGGTTGTTTGTTTGGGGTTTTTTTTTTGGGGGGTGTTTGTTTCTTTCTTTGAATACACTGTCCTTGTTTAACCTCTTCTAACTGAGATATCAAAAACCCAGTGGCTTCAGGACTGGTTCTTACCTACTTGTGATTACACAAGAAGCAGCAGGACTGCCTTCAGTTTTCTTCTCATCTGTATCTACTCAAAACACAAAGCAAAGCACTATTTACATATTCTTCACTTGTCCTCCACATGTTCACTGAGCTTCAACTACTTTTAATTGCTTATTTCTTACAGGTTCCAATTTTTGTAGTTCATTTGCAACTGTGGTACCATGTGGTGCTCAGAGGTCACTGTGACCCAAAGCTGTCTGCTTCATTCCAGACCAGACTTCTAAGAGAGAAGCAATATGTGAGTATCTGCACAACAAAACAACTAGTTCAAAATGATTCCTCATTCCCCTTGTGCCTGAAGAATTCAACATTGACACACAGGTAACATCCAACCCTGGTCATTGTACCAAAGAAGGAAAGGAAGAGAAGACTGATCAAGAAACACTGAGAGAAAAGACTCCTTGAGAGTGAGGTTTCTTTAGGGACAGGAACTTTATCAGTGATCCAAATGGAAAATACAGCTAAAAATACAAGAAACATTTAAGAGTGCATGACAAAGCTCCAGCAAAGATGTTTGGAAACATCTTATTCAGGCACAGCTCCAGAGATAGGAAGCTAGCAAAGCCACACTGTGGAATTGTGTCCAAAACAGAGGAAAGTGATGGCAGCAGCTGCAGGAGAAATGAGAAGAGAGGAAACACTGCAGTTTATATTAATCAGTTTATTCTGAGGCTGTAGATTTGAAAAAGAAGTAATACCATAGCAAGAAGCAAGATACAATTAAGATTAGGAAAGAGAAATGGGATCACTCAAAGTGGGCCAGAACATCACACCACTAAGACAGGAAAATTACACTCAATTTATCAACACTAGTGAAGGGAACACAGAAGCACAGTGTGTTAAGAGCATAGGAAAGCCAAGACTGGATTAACAGCTTCTCTTTATTTATGGCATATATTGGAAACACAGTGTATGTCAAATGGCTTACACTTCTCAGGAAACTGGAATTACACAGATATACTGGGTATTGTTTAAGGAGCTTTCTTCTTGAACACAAACAGGGCAGCAAGAAGACTGACTGCCCAAAATGCTGTCCCCCAATGCACATCATGGCTTCCTTTAAAAAGAAGGATGAAGAGGCACGTAACGACAGCACACATGAAGTATTCAAAAAATTAAATTTCCCAATTTTGTAATAACTAATGAAAATATTCTCCCTTTTTATGAGTAAAAACTTAAGGAGATGAATAATTTAATCACACATTTTATTAGAAATAGGCAATTCTTGATACTATAAAGTATCATGTTAGTCCTAGAAATCTAAGACCTAGGTCATGGCTTGTTGATGGCTTATGAATACCAATGAATCTCCTGTTGGATAGAAAGCAGAATTATAGGACATTCTGCATCAAGACAGTTTCTTCAATGTAGTAGAGCAGTAACTGTAGCTGATCTCATTAAAGCATCATTTGTAATTAAAGTGGTTTACTGAAGTTACGATAACTTTAAAAACCAGACCAGATGAATCAGCCAAGCAATGGGGAGCAATGCAGTTAATAAAGCTGGTCTTTTCTGTGTGTAAAATGAGAAGTTTTCAAAAATCATGTTATTTTTAAACTGTCACTGAAGTAATGTTGCATCTAGGAAGTCTATACATGTTTTATTCAAGACAGGTAAGCAAATAAAGCAATTTAGCAGAATACAGGGGGAAAAAGATGTCTAGGGAGAAATTAAGGCTTTAAAAATCCTCTTGTTTTGGGATATTTTTTAAAAGGAGAAATTGAGTAGAAGTTGGCAAAAAGATCCTCGACGTGCAGACTAAATTTTCATTCTAAGGTTTTCTTTTGGTGGCATCAGTACAGCCCCAATTCCAATTTCAGTATGCAACAATGCCAACGGATTCTCTCTGGGCCATGAAATCGGTTAAGATGGGCCATAAAGACTAGGGATGATGCCATACCAAAGAGTGAGCATGTGAATTTTACATTCCTCATTCATGAAATGTTATTCCTAACACGCATGGCCAGGTCACTGATATCTCATCTCACCTCAGGAATCCCATGTCCTGCTTTTCTGTTTAAAAAAATCTAATTGTTGCAGCACTATGGAAATACCACGACATACAAATTCTAATAATAAAGATGTGTTTGTCAAAGGAAAGAAAATCCAGGACTACTGCTTCGAGTAAAAAAGTAATTGAATTAGCTTCTAAATTAAGGTGTTCTATGCAACTACAGTTCAGAAAACTTGAAAATTCTGGCAGGCTTTACACTTCGACATTAAAATTGAAAAACTAAATGAAGGAAAACATGGATGAGGCAGTCAGGATCCTATTATTCAGGACTTCAATGTCCTTTTCTACTCAGAATATACTACTCTGCATTACAATGTGCTTCAAAAAGAATCTCTAGGATCCTATAGATAAAACTTGTTGGTGATACCAGCCCTACAAAACTCCAGTGAAATTCTGCAGAATCATGGAATCATAGAATGTGCTGAGTTGGAAGGGACTCATCAGGATCAGGGAGTCCAACTGCTGTCCCCACGTAGGGCACCCCAAGAATCACACCATGTGCCTGAGAGCATCATCCAAACGCTTCTTGTAGGTCTAAAAAAGAAATCTTCTTGTCCTGCCTTTTTATTATGATAGAAAAGCAAATGTCTTTTTCCTCAGCCTTAAGAATGAGGGCTGTTTCAGAGCACCATTTGGCTAGCAATATATAGTAATGCCAGACACAGGTATTTTTATATTGTAAAAGGTGTGGGGGCTGGGGAAAAGGCATATTTACCCATCTTATGCTGCTAAGTATTTATCAGGAAGGGCTTTTCTTTTTTCCTTAAGTTGGAAATCCTTAAGATTCTATCCCTGCTGAATTAGCATCTAATCATAGAAAACAGGGACACTCAATGACATAAGCTCTGTGTCAAGAGGAACAGTCTATGACCAGATGTATGTCACTTTCTTTCCTTGCACAAAAAGCTATGCCTTTTAGGTCATGAGAGAGAAATTGCCACAAAATATTTATTGCAAGAAAAATATGTCCAGAGTACTGACATTCACTGGAGTACTCTTCAATATTGTACCTTTCCTAAAGACACTTCAGCACAATTCTGTATGTTGTAGAAAGTCCCCAGTGACACCAAAATTCCAAATGGCAGCAGGACTTCTATTCTACATGGTAAACATGACTCACAAAATTGCAACAATCCCTTGGATGAACTGTATATTCTAGTACACCATGACTAGAGGCTCTCATTTTAACAGGTCAACAGAGCAGGACTGAACCATACCACATGGACTTCTTCTGATCTCTGTTGCATGTTTATATGGTAAAACCAGTTTTTACATTTGTTGAAGCACATGAAAATATTATTGAGTTGAATTATGTTCACTGGAAACTAGATTTTGGTGGTCTCTTGTCTAGGTACTGCTGGGTTCCTTGTCAGCTGTAGACACCTCAAGACCCGACTGGCAGTACCTACCTCTTGTTGATGATAACCATTCTCCTGTCACATCATCATTTTTTGTTAACAGCAGTTTCTGAACCTCTTAGATTTACTGATTGAGCAGACAGAAGTCTCCCAAAGGTACAAAGAAACTTTACACTTAGAGCAGAATAATTACTAGTAAATCACAGGGCATTTGATTTCCACACTGGCATTATGAATGAGCAGGCAATAAACAATACTACTAGCTGGATACTGTTGAACTGTCTCTGAATAAAGATCTGGATGTTTGGACCAAGTATTGCCAGGACACAGATAGAACCCACATCCCTCCTTATGCAATACAGATGGACAGCATCCATGACAGCTAAGATCTTAATGCAACAGAACACTTAATTTAGAGACTGTCCTTGTACCTAATGCTAACTTTGTGCTTATCTGCTATTTGGGTCAGGGCATATCTTTATGGAAAGAATAAATTAACATGAAGCCAGAACCAGCTTTTATCCTCAGGAGAGTAAGTAAATACTGTGTTGGACAAAATAACTTCTCTCAAAAACAGTGTAAGAATGAAGGCAGTTAGATAAACATATGTACGTGAAGAACAGGAGATAAAAAAGGACAGAGAAGACAGTCAAACAGGTTATCAAACTGAACAGCCAAGATGCATCCTAGAGTGGATGACTTACTAAGTGCAGAGCCAACCTTCTCAGCAGAACAAATATTTAGTACTCCTGAGTTTAAAAACACAAAACAAACATCCCAACACCCCTCACTGTTCTGTGTTAAATGCTTTCATACAAGTAATAGCCTTTTCTTTCATAGAATTTTACTTTCACTTACATGGACCCCATAAGCAATACAAAGGGGAAAAAAACAGTGTTCACCACAATTCCATTTCTAAGACTGCAGCATTGTTCCCAACCCTAAAAAAAATGATGAAAGTTCCTAATGTCCCTCCAGATGGTTAGATTACTGGTGTCCCACCTCGTCAAAAAAACAATGAAGAGACAGAATTCAAACATAGAACACTGTTCAGAAGTGAGCAAAAAAGTAATCTTTCATTCATGATGGAAAAATATGCACCTAGATTTGTGACTCATATTTATATGGTAACTAACTTAATCTAACCAAGAGAACCAAAAACCAGACAAATCAATATGCTTTTAAATTCACATCACAAAGTTAGTTTCAGCCTTGTAGACTTGCAAGAATTGTGACCAAACCATTTCAAGGGTAATTTAGAAATATGGAATTGCCTATAGTGCAGTCTTGTGGCTCCAGAACCTGCATGGCACATGGTGTTCAACTGGAGAGAAGACAAATCCCACCATTTTCATTACCTTCCCTTCACTCCGAGTACAGGTAGACTAAGGAACAGAAAACTGAAGTCACAGACAAAGACTAAGATAAAATAGTTCTAATTTACCTACTCCCATGAAAGCATCTGTGTACGTACAGTTATGCTTGATTGATCTTAAGGCTACTGAAAGCACAGACAACATTTTTTCTGTTTGCAAACTCTGCTATTAATTTTAGCTGAAGAAAATATCTCAGAACATTAACTGACATTTTAGCAAAGCAAAATTCAAAAGAATTAAGAGCAAAGTTCAAAATAAATAGAAAATTTTGTGATGCGTTCTTCTATGTTTTATATTTACTCTCACTCTTATAACCAGTTATTTGCAGCAAGCTGTTGAAATACACTTAAAATTTTATTTTATTATGACATGAACTGCAAAAATTAAGTATATACTGTACCTTGTTTTACCTGTAAGGAACACACACCTGACAAAAGGCAACCTTCACATCCAGAGTAGGTTCACCACAATAATAGAAGAAATGGCGGCTCATAAATACCTGCAATTAAAGGAAAGGAAATACAGAAATCTTTTATGTCTGATGATGTGCAAGTACAATGCAGCTCTACCTACATTTGGATTATAAAACCAACCTGGAGTTGCTACCCAGCTCATAAACAGAAATCAGTTAGAACACAGAACTGTAAATAGGCTGTAAATACTTTCTGATGGTTGTCAAGGTTATGGCCTCAAATATGAACTGGTGACATCTGCCACATTTTGCAGTAACTGATGCCATTACCTCTAAGTTTATCATGTCACTTGTAGCATTCCTATATCAACAACAATAAAAATTGGGCCAAAAGCATTCTAAACAATGTGGAACTGGGAGACAGTTATTATGAGGAGGAGGAAAAAAAACAAGTCTTAGTTGACAATTATTAGGAAAGTTATAGAAATGGAAAGACTCACTACGTCACTTTATAAATTCATGGCACAACCATTAAATGAATATTACTTGGAGTTCTGGTTCTCATACATAAGGGTCCAAAGCACATAGAGATTCTCTACACGAAACAACTGCACAGACTGAGAATTTCCTTTTAGTCTAGAAAAGCTGTCTGAGTGGAGATATGCTGGAGATCCATAAAATGAGTGGCCCACTGAAAAGTGAAAACACTTCCTTGTTTTATTTGTTTTCAATAAAAGGATATGTGTGGCATCAACTTAAGTTATCAAACAACAGATTCAGACTCGGCAGCAGGAGAGAATCCTTCATACACTGTTTGGTCAGACTGTGAAACTCCTTGCCTTGCTTTGCTGTGGATGTCAGAAGTCAATGCAAGTCCTAGTACCATGAGGCAAATTCACAGAAGGAATCTGCTGAAGGCTGTTAACCTCAGAGATGTCACTTCTGACTCAGGACAACCCTGAGCCACAGTCTGCCACTAGATGCTCACCCTGTGTTCAAATTCTTTCACAGGCATCTGATACTGGCCAAGGGAGCCACAGAGCAGACTAGACAGGGCTCCCTACATACCCCATTGCAGCTGTTTTAACTTCATCCCACAGTACCACGGGGAGCTCTCACTAACCCATCCTTTCCAAGCTGCATTCTAGCATGGGACATCAATGAAAAAAACCCAGAACACAGCAGTGCTGTCAGGCTGAGATGGGCAGCTATGTCACCAGACTTTGGAGCACATTGGTTTTTCTGCATGACTCCACTTGAAAAAAAAACCAAAACAACAATATAATTAGAAATCAGCAACTTCTAGGTAAAAAGAGATACAGAATCATAGAATGGCTTGGGATGGAAGGGACCTTGAAGATCATCTAGTTCCAACCCCCCTGTATGGGCAGGGACACCTCCCACTAGACCAGGTTGCTCAGAGCCCCATCCAACCTGCCCTTGAACACTTCCAGGGATGGGGCAGCCACAGCTTCCCTGGGCAACCTGGGCCAGTGTCTCACCACCCTCACACTAAAGAACTTCGTCCTAATGTCCAACCTCCATCTCTCCTCTTCCAGTTTTGATCCATTCCCCCTCGTCCTCTCACTACAAGCCCTTGTCAAAAGGGTGCTTTCCTGTAGCCCCTTCAGGCACTGGAAGGTGCTCTAAGGTCTCCCTGGAGCCTTCTCTTCTCCAGGCTGAACAGCCCCAACTCTCTCAGCCTGTCTCCATAGCAGAGCTGCTCCAGTCCTCGGATCATCTTCATGGCCCTCCTCTGGACCCGCTCCAACAGCTTCATGTCCTTCTTATGTTGGGGGCTCCAGGACTGGACACAGTACTCCAGGTGGGGTCTCACGTGAGTGGAGTAGAGGGGAAGAATCACCTCCCTCGACCTGCTGGCCACGCTTCTTTTGATGCAGCCCACAACTGTAAAGACTTTAAAACCAAAAAAACCCATACCCATCACTCCATTAAGACACATCCATGATTCTGAAACACATTGGGCCTCCTTACAGCACTTGCCTTCAGCAGGAGCAAATAGTTAACTTCAAGTGTAAATACCAGTTAGTAAGACAAGACTTCCTGTGGAGTAGTCAGGCACTGGAACAGGCTGCCCAGGTGGTGGAATCACCATCCCTGGAGGTATTAAAAAATGTGTAGACACGGCACTTCAACACATGCTCTAGTGGGCATGGTGGTTTTTTTTTTTTCTGTGTTAAAGGTTGGACTTGGTGATCTTGGAGGACTTTTCCAACCATGATGATTCTGTGATTCTGCGTGATCTCACGCAAACTGATCAGTATTTCAGAAACTACAAGCAAGTATTTACCAGTACCTGCCAACTTCCAATGCATCATGGTCTCCAACGTGTTCAATTTTTAATGAATGAATAATCCTGTTATGAAAGCACATTTATCACCTTTTCTGCATCACATTACAGTGTCTGAGATTGCTGCCTCATTGCCCAATGAGTCATTACCAGACCCTCACATTCCACAGAGGGTTTATAGTAAAATGAGAAGGAGAGAGAAAGAAATTAAAAAAAAAGCTTTTAACATTAGTAATATTGCCAGTGATTTCTGGAAAGCCAGAAGATAATTACACCCTCACATTGCAGATGCATACACCATGAAAACCCACTGGCTGGATGCATCCTGTACCTGTAATAATAAATTACTAAAATTAGTCATAACATATCACATTCAAGACAGAGTCTTGACAAGAGGGGCAGGGATATGCTGGAAAGAGTCCAATGGAGGCTACAAGGATGACGAAGGGACTGGAACATCTGTTCATACGAGCAAAGGGTGAGAGACCTGGGGCTGTTTAGTCTTGAGAAGAGAAGACTGAGAGGGGATCTTATTGATGTCTATAAATATCTGAAGGGTGGGTGTCAGGAATGGGCCAGTCTCTTTTCAGTGGTGCCCTGTGACAGGACGAGGGGAAACGGCACCAAGTTAGAACACAGGAAGTTCCACCTCAACATGAGGAGAAACTTCTTTCCTGTGAGGGTGACGGAGCCCTGGGACAGGCTGCCCAGAGAGGTTGTGGAGTCTCCTTCTCTGGAGACTTTCAAGACCCATCTGGACATGTTCCTGTATGATCTGCCCTGGGTGTTCCTGCTCTGGCAGGGGGTTGAACTCGATGATCTCCAACAGGTACCTTCCCACCCCTGTGATTCTATGATAATGAAGGAAGGGAAGGCAACTGGGGAAATTTGGTTCCTCACTGAATTTGCTGCAATAGTGAACTGCAAAGACACACCTTGCATCTTACCTGCATTACTAGTCATATACATCTCCACAGCTTTCCACAAGATGACTGTAACTGTTAACAGTCACCCTGGGCAGAGCAATACACTAGTAAATGTTATGAACTGGAATACATTTTAAAATTTCTTCTGTTGTCTTTGTATGCAGTTATTGCTTATAAAATAATAGAGGTGTGATATGTTTTAAAGGCCTGGATCAGCAGTCATATTCCACCACACATGAGATACATCAAATGAATCACTACAGAGCTGAGACCTTCCAAGTGTACACCAGGAATGAGAATATCCCTCTGGAACATGGAGGTCTGTAAAACTTTATACCTAGGGCAAAACTGATTTAGGTTCATGTTTTACACAGTGTGCATGTGAATTTCATACGAGATTCCCTTTAGTGCCTGTAAGGAATCACACACGTGTGTAACTTCTGATTTCTTCATGCATGAAATACATTCCCACTCAACTGGGTATATGCCCTTGATCAGACCTCTGGAGCTAGCTGACACCACAGCACTGGACAGTGAAGAAGTGTCAGCATAAAGCAAATAAAGAACTAGCATGATGCTGAGATAAGTTTGTCACAACATAAAATAGCCATAAAGCAAGAAGCTACTGACAAATGTCATCACTCTCTAGGGATCTGAGCTTTAGGTTAGAGGATAAGCATCCAATTTTTCTATACCCTACTTCTGATGCTTCATCTTTTCAATCTTGTACAAAATCACCCAAGGGTGGGAAGTACTGGGAGAATGGAACAGTGCTGAACCAACAAAACACCTTGTAATAACCCAGGCTGACATCCAGCTGGGAAGCCAGAGATTGCAACAAGGGAGAAAACACCACAACTGGACCTCATATTTTCTTTGGGATCAAGGCATCTGCCTGTCAGAACCCATAAAAACATACAAGTTTAAGCATCATGTAGATGATCTATTTTCAGGCAAGACAAACTAAGAGGCACTAAAATAGGAGGGGGAAAGAAGACATTTGAAAGCAAGAATAAGAAAACCCTGAAAATCCTCAGAGCTGCCCAGTGGCACAGTCCACAAGTGAACTGCTGCCTGGGACTGTGAAGATACCACCGAGTCTTGGCCTCTACCTGGCCTGCTGCTTCACCATCCTCTTCTTCACTCCTCCTCCCTTAACACCAGCTACTCTTCCAAACAGAAGGTGGGCTAACGACATGCCCCTATTTCAGGCATGAACTTCCCATTCCCCTCAGTGCTGTTACCAAATCTGTCTTTTCTGGATGAGGACTGTGTATTTTTAATAATGCTTATCTGTCTCTCCAGGGGTCAGGAGGATTATCTCATTATTATTCAAATAGCTCTATGAAGACTGAAAGGATTAAAACAATACTATTAGTGTAACTACTGAGAGCAGAGAGGAAACCATGCAATGACAGTAGACAAAGCAGTGCAGAAAACCAGCACTAACTGTAGTTGTCAAATACAGCCTCTCACAGTAAATCTTTCTGCTTGTCCTTGAATTCCTCCCTCCCTCTCAAAGCTACACCGTGTTGGTACCCAGTGAATATCTAGGCAATTTGGCAATCAGTCTTCTGGCCCAGGGAGCCTTCTTTCCCAGACTACACTGTTGTTCATAAAATTGGCTTCTTGATCATGAATGGGGAGCCTGTGTCTGCCTTAGGCCCAACAAATGCAAACTTTGAGCCTGAGGGGCCTGAGTTGTTGCTGCACCAGTGTGAGGGTAGTCTCAGTGCCTGCACCCACCATGTTGCCTCTAAGCTGCTTCTCTAGCTGACACTTAACAAGCTCTCTTGTCTTGACAAAGCATCACAGTCACTTTCTTCTCAGAAATTATCTCCATGACAGTTTCTCATCCCTGTGTCTCCTAAGCAACAGGCAAATCCCTCATGCTCAATGGATATTGCCTTGGCCTGTCAAAGCATATTTACATCTTTTTCATGACAATTTGGAAGACAAACGTGGAGCCTCTGGAAAGTTTCACGTAACTTTTTAATTCAGAGAGATGAGGGAGCCAGCTGGCCTGCTGCAATACTGCCTTCTTCATCACAGCCCACACAGGTGGGACTTCTTCATCTCACCCCACAGCAAAATCAGCTATGTCCAATACACCGATCCAGAGTGGAAACGAGGTTCCTGATTAGAAAACCCACAGCAGCTGTTTGACATGTATTTAAACCAGTGTTGCTGCAGTTGAAATGAATCAAGTCCCAAGCTAGTCCTGGAGCTGTTCTCACCACTTCCCACACTCCTGAGCCTGTGCTCTGAGGGCTGTTTACATGTCCTACAACAAAACAAATTGGAAGCAAATTCCTCAAATCCCTAATTTAAAAAATAACCCTGTGTGGGGACAAAACACTAAATTATTAAAAATTAGGAGCTCAAATGTAAACAGAAATCACATGGCAGCTGAAGATATCATGACAGATCTACTAGTACCTAAAACATCATTAGATATAAATCTGGCTGCAAACTGGAAAGTTTTAACAGAATCACAGAACATCCCCCAACAATAGCCTATAATCTACTCCCAGTCCATCAAATGTGATAATGTCAATAATAAGAGGAAACTACATATATTCATTTGAAGAGCCAAATGCAGCATTTCTGCTTATTTGATATAAACCATCCAAATACATCACAAAAGGTACAGTGAATGTGCTCCCTATCTTCACAGCTGTGTAGTTCTATACTTGTGCTACAAAAGGCTAATTAAGGTATTTCTTGCTGCCTCATTATATTTCATTCATAAACATAAAAATTCAGAGCACGAAAAAAATTAATGAAACATAACAATCATTTAAAGTTATTAAAAAACGTTTCCTGTCCACTTCAATGGCAATTTATCAGATCAGCTGTCACTTAAAAACCTTCTTGAAGAACACTAATGTGCAAAGATTAACATTTAGGAATTATTAATGCCTCCTGCTGTGAAAATGTATTTGAATCATTTAGTTCATTTCCAGGACTGGAATTCCTCTCTCCTTCCTCTCAAAGTATATACTCTCATCACAGTCGCTTATCAGTTCCTTGAAGCTTTGAGTAATGCTCTCACTCCTGTAACTGTTGTTTTTTTTTCTTTACTGAAGTTTGTCTCTTCTGCTCTGTATTAACAGCAAGAACAATCAAGAAGTTTCAGAATGTTGTCAGTATACTGCATCTTTCCATTTAGCATTCATTTTTGTATCCCAAATGCATGACATAATGAATGGCTAAAGTCATCTAGTATGAGGAAGTGAACCAGAAGAGAATTTCTGATGCCCAGACACCTACAGAATTTCATCCATGGGCTCTGTCTTTTCTAACTTGCTGGAGAGAGAAAGAACAGCTGCAATTTGCCCCCATCTTTCATATCATTGCTGCCAGTTATGACTGGGACGTGTATGCCCAAATATCCTATCAAATTGGTCTTCAAAGATCAGACCTTCAGGCTTATCAGCATTTTTTATAGAATTTAATTCACATCTAATTTAGAGCACTGCAACAACAGTATCAGCTTCAATGAGACCCACTGCTTGGCAAGAAGCTTAAAAACCTGACAGAAGATAAATACAAACTGAAATTTGCCAAGTGGATTAATAATAGGCAAGGAGAGTGCTTCTACAGAGAAGGAATGCTCTTCTGTTGTGTCTATGCTCTCACTTTAATTATTCTTGGAATAACTGGGGAAAGCCACTTCCTAGAGGCATTAAATCAGACAAAAAAGTAATCAGAAAGAGCTGAGTACAAAACACTTACTACTTGCCTACCATAATATAACCTTTGCCACAATGGTAAAAGCAAGGTTATTTTTTTTGTCTGCATTTTTTTCTATACTGGCACTTGGTTTCAATCTGCTTTCTCTTTCTAGGGGGAAAAACAAATAAATAAATAAATAAAAAATTGGAGGTAACCATCTCAGTGCAGCTGAATGAAAAATCCTGCCCTCTCAGAAATTTGTTTTCCTCTATTAAAAAACATAAAAATCAATAAAAGCTGTTCCTTAGATAAATGTCAGTGGCAAAACTGCCTGAAGATATGTAATGAATCCCATCAAAACTATTTTTAATACACTCTCGAGACAGAGCACAATCTCCAAATCTAATTCATAGTTAGATTTGCCTTCAACACAGATGGCCCTGGCACTGTATGACTAATGGAAATGACATCTACTGTGTAGACTACATGAGAAAAAATAATCAATTACTGCCTGCATTAAGCAGTATCAATAAAGTTAATAGATTTGATTAAGTTGTATATACTGAACTCTAACAGTTTCTAATACATTGAACTGTAAGCTATTGGACCTCATTCTTAATATGCTCTGCTACACAAGGTAACCACCCCATTAATGAAGGGTTAGTTAAGGGTTAATTACCGGCCTTCCAGTGCCTGGAGGGGCTCCAGGAAAGCTGGGGAGGGGCTTTTCACCAGAGAGGGCAGTGATAGGACAAGGGGTGATGGTTTGAAACTGGAAGAGGGGAGATTTAGGTTAGACATCAGGAAGAGATTCTTCACCATGAGGGCAGTAAGGTGCTGGAACAGGTTGCCCAGGGAGGTTGTGGCTGCCCCCTCCCTGGAGGTGTTCAAGGCCAGGTTGGATGAGGCTTTGTGCAGCCTGGCATAGTGAGAGGTGTCCCTGCTCATGGCAGAGAGGTTGGAACCTGGTGATCTTTAAGGTCCCTTCCAACCTTCACCATTTTGTGATTCTAAAAAGAAGCAATATCCTACTCAAAAGCAAAATAAGCTTTGGGAGAAATGAAAGGTCAGGGCACTTATATCCAGACACAAATCCTGTTTGAGGGTACCTTCAGCCAATCTCTCTGCTTAAAGCCAGGACAGTTGCTTCAGTTGTTTGCAAAGCCAGGATGCTCAATCCCAGCCTTGGTTTGTATTTCAATATTAATACAGGAGCTACACAGCTAAAAATACTATTACTCTAAAAAATGTAAGAGGCTTAGTTCTGGTGTACAAGCCTGTGTCCATGAGCAGATTACACTGTAAATTCTGCAGCTACAAAACAGCTTATTCCTCAAACAACTACAATCCAGATTCCATCCCTTCTGAAAAGCTTCTTCCCCCCCTAAGATCTAACATTTGTGAATTTTCATTACTCCCATAACAAAAACACTACTAGAACTGCAGGGATGCAAGCAGGATTTACTGCAAAATCACTGCAAATGGTTAATATGAAATGGCAGCTGAATCTTGTTTGAGAAAACACAGAAGAAAAAAAATTATACTTTCCAGGTTGCATTGATTAAACCCCTAAATATATGAGAAAAAAATTCTTAATGGAGTAAGAAGAGACCCTGTGTTTCTAATGATCATGAATTAAATCTGATGTAATGCAAGACTGGAAAGTACAGCCTGTCTGCTGCTGGACTATGTCCATGTACCTGCACTGCTGTTGTTTACAATGTATGCCATGCTAGGGCATAAAGGCTAAAGAAACCAAGACTCACTTCAAGTTAGACAGGGTACAAACCCAGCAGAAGTGGGTATCTCCTTGCCCCAGTCTAGCTGCAGTTAATGCTGAGCAGAAGTTTTTCAAAGGACAATGAGCTTTGTGCTAAATTAAATACTAGTGCAGAATGATTTTCAGCCTAGAAGATGATGTGGGCAACGGTGCAATGTTTTCCTCTTGTGCTCCCTTGGCTGGCTGCATGCAAGAGATGGAGCACATGTACATTGATACTGCAAGCACTATGTTCTACTCATCCCATGGAAGTTTGTTTTCTCTTCTCCTGACAGACATTCCTCCTTAAATGCCACATCAGATTTGGCCATGAAGTTGTTGTTATATTAATCAAGTCCTTAACTACACAAAAAATGAAGCGCAGCACCTACGCTGTCAAGGATGCTCAACATCTTCATGCCTGCCACGTAATTTGTAATATGTGGAGTCCCCAACACAAGGACATGGAGCTCCTGGAGTGAGTCCAGAGGAGGCCATGAAGATGATCCGAGGGCTGGAGCAGCTCTGCTCTGGAGACAGGCTGAGAGTTGGGGTTGTTCAGCCTGGAGAAGAGAAGGCTCCAGGGAGACCTTAGAGCACCTTCCAGTGCCTGAAGGGGCTCCAGGAAAGCTGGGGAGGGGCTGTTTGACAAGGGCTTGTAGTGAGAGAATGAGAAGGAATGGATAATAGACAAGGTCACAAGGTCATCTAAAGAGGAGAAAGCTCTTAAGGGAGATACTAAACCCACATGGCCTTTTTGTTCTAAGAAAATCTCAGGGATTTAGCATGTGCCTAAGGCATAAATGCTTCCTAGAGCCCCCACCAGGACACTGCAGCTGTGCGTGAGCCTCAGTGCAGGCCTGTGCTCACAAAGCATAACACAGCCCTTGCACAACTCCACTGGAGCATTCACTCTCTTCAATGGGAACCATAAACATGAATGAAAAATGCAGAACTCGGTCATGTGCCAGGGCTCTAGAGTTTGAGAGGAGGTTTCAGGGTGTTTACAGGTGGCAGCCCTTACTGAGGGCTCAGCAGGCCCTTTTCTGTTTCTGACATGTCTGCTGGCAGGTAAAGTAACAACTGCACTTAGCTCTTCTCTTGCAGCAGGCAAGGAATAAATAGCACAAGAATGCAATTGCCATTTGAATGAACAACAGATCAGAAAACAGAAAGGGTTTCTGGATTTAATTCCTAGAGCTTTTACACTTCAACTACAAATATAAATATAAACCTTTCCTGAATTACAGAGAAGATATCAGCACCTTGCCTGACTTTACTCTTACTCAGTTCCTATCTTCTAGATGCGTCAACAGGTACAAATATTACGAAAAAATATATGAAAAAGATGTTTTTTTAAAATATATTAATACTTTTCTTAAACTCTAGCAGACAAATGTCTCAAACCTGATGGACTGTGACTCCTTCTTGTTCACTCAAACTCCCACACTATTAACAGAGCCATTGCAATTGCATTTTCCAATGTGATATATCCAACACATATTTAAAAATATTCCTGAGAGAACAGGAAAACACAATGGAATTGAAATATTTAGTCTTTTGATTTTCTTCAATTTCCTCCCCCTCTAAGCAAATATTTCTGTTCTGTTAAGAGGGCTTTTTGTAATGAGAGGTCTTCTACCAGTATTTTCTTCAACCAGCTGTAGTTAATAGTATTTCCTAAACATACTCCTGAGTCTAAACCCTCAAAGTGGCTGTTTTTCTGAAAAAGACACTGGTGTTTCAGATAACATTAGGAAAGTGTCCAGCCAGCAAGAAAAAGACAGGAACTGTTAGAAACAGGAAAAGACATTGTATGACAGAAGAGGAGCAGTTTCTAGGTCACGTCATAAAATGCAGTAATCACTTCCAAAGGAAACTATCTGAACTGAAGATTCATTGAATAAATACTGAAACATCAATTAAGAAATAAACTAAGGAGGACTTCCAGAAAATTCTGTTCCCGATTTATAATGGACACGAATACATGAAACAGTGAATGAAGTTTAAAGTTCCAGGTAATTGTATTAGGAGCATTCATCACTGACAGCTTCTTTTATTGCTGCTAATTACACAGATTTGACAGCTGAGGTCTTGTCAACACTACCAATAATAAGCATCAATCCTAATTAATTAATGTTTATTGTATTCTTGCCATCACCTCAGCCTCCCATTTTACCCTCATCTTGTCACTTACCCTCATACTGGGTTATTCATACACTACCATCCAGCTAGAAGTGCCAGCAACAACCTTTCAGTACCTACCTGGAAAGTACCATGGACTAGTAGCTCAAGCTATTAACACTTTTTGTAAATATTCAAGAAAAAAATCATGTATAAACAACTGGTCAGTTGGCCTGCACAAGCTGCAAAGAGCTGTTGCCCCTAGTTTGCAACTGGAACTTGAACTAAATAGTATGAAGTCAGTTAAAGTCTGTTTCCTCTGAAGCACTGTCTATTGTGTCTGCTACCTCATCTACTGGGGTGGCCCAGCAGGCAGTCTGTGACCCCAGTCTTGCCCACATGCTGCTTATATTGAGGTACCTGCCCTGTTCTGAGGCAAGTGGCTGCAGCTGCCATGTGATTCAGTGGTATCCTTTTGTGCATGCACATGAACCACTGCCACTACTCCCTTGACAGAGCATTTTAAGACAGACTGCCTCTTTCTCTGTTCCCGTTTCCAGAAAGTTAGAAAATACCATGATTTCTTGTTCTTTTGAACATCACAAAAGCCATGTGTCCAGAATACAAGTGCCACACTGAATAAATTCACTGAAGGACACTAATTTCCTGTATCATAAATAAGTTTGAGCTCTGCTTCCTAAACAAGAGCAGATGTCCCAAGAATCAGACAGTCCCTAAGTATTTTCTGATATAATTTCCAGCTCCCGCAGAAGCTGCACAGGAGACAAATCAACTTAAATCCAACTGACGTGACATCACTTGCAAGGAATCATCCCACTTTGAGAGTGCTGATGGATTCCTCTTCTCCATTTCAAAGTAGTAGCATGAGCTACTGCAACATGCAGTGAATGTCATGAAGCTGCTCCACACAAAGATGGCTGTCCAAGGAAAACACCTGACTTGAGGTGAGAAATTTGCTTCATATGGTTTGCAGCCTTCTGTAGACTACAGATCAGAGCTTACTTTCCATACCCTACATAAGCCCCTTGGAATAATGTGCACAGTTCATGTACTTCCTAGGTAATTGCCTGTTTACTGCTTTTTCAGTAAAATCAGTAAGAGGCTCAATGATAACTTCACAGGGAAGAAACTTGATGATGAAAAAAACCAAAAACGTTTTGGACATCTCACCCCTTTCCCATGCCAGTGTCTCACCACCCTCACACTAAAGAAGTTCTTCCTAATGTCTAACCTCAGTCTCCCCTCTTCCAGTTCTGATCCATTCTCCTTTGTCCTCTCACTACAAGCCCTCATAAACAGTCCCTCCCCAGCTTTCCTGGAGCCCCTTCAGGCACTGGAAGGTGCTCTAAGGTCTCCCTGGAGCCTTCTCTTCTCCAGGCTGAACACCCCCAACTCTCTCAGCCTGTCTCCAGAGCAGAGCTGCTCCAGCCAGTCCTCTGATTTTCATGGAAGTAATACTCAATTTAGAGGTGAAACTTCACAGTAAGATAGGCGGCTAAACAGGTCAGGCCAGAATAGAGCCTACCTCACACACACGCAGTCCAGGCTTAGAGCTATCAAGGAAACATCATATTCATTCAATGTTTTTTCAAAGGTTCATTGAGTGGTCAAATCAAACCCACTTCTATCTATATCATTCACAGACATTTTTCATAAATGATGGCTTTGGTCACAAGCAGTTCACCCTCACAGGGAGCAGTCTACGAACTATAGCTGCAAACAACAAACTACAAAACACCTTTTCAAAGTGTTTCCTTTCCTGAACTGATTCTCCTCCTATTACTTTGTCTGCATTTTTACAGTATACTCATCACAGTGCATTATGAATATTTCACAACCATGTAACATCTTAGAATCACAGAATTGTTCAGGTTGGAAAAGACCTTTAAGATCATCGAGTTCAACTTTAAAATCTCTACAGTTCACTTCATTTGCAAGGATTTTCCTTTTTACTAAGCTCATTTTCATCAGTAATTAGGTGGCCCCAGATGCCTTACCAGGGACAGGATAGTCTGGCAGTGAAGTTTTACATTTTGTCCAGGTGACACACTTGTAATTGTTCTGAAGTCTTCCTGGGGAGAGCTGCAAATCTGGGGACCACTTCTCAACAAATGCAGCCTGGCGAAGTTTCACCTCTGTCCCAGTGGAAGACAGCTGTCAAAGGAGTTAAAGACATGCAGGGTTAAGGAAGCCTGGGTCTGAGTTGGGACAGTTAGCTCATTTTGGGAACACCTGTTCCATTCTACCATGCTCTCATACAAAGCAGCACATATAACATGAGCAAGGGACACTGAGTGGTCTCTCTAGCTGTTTTCTTTCAAACCCTCTGCAGCCTCTCTAAGATCCTCCACACGCTGGTATACTCTGTTGGATTAAAAAGCCTGGAGGTGACTACCATGCATTGCAATAGTCAATGACTGCAATATCCTGTTCATCCCCAGGTAGAGAACATTTCTGTAGCTGTGGACATTTGGGTATAGAGAACAGACTGAAGGGCAAACAAACAAGCAATGCATTATTCCTTAAACGTGCCACCATACAAGAATAAGGAAACCACATCATGGATCTTTTTTCTGCACAGTACTGAAGGTTTACAGGAAAGGGAAAGCTCCTTATTTGGAGAAATAAACAAAAACAAGGGAAGGTAAATTAAAACTCCCAAACCATCAGATTTTAAATACTCAAGTGTAGAAATGTAACAGAGGTAATCAATGAAATCTTATTAACTACATATTGGTGAGGGAGGAGTACATTAGAAAGATATATTGGTGTCTGCTATTTAAAAATAATATCAGACCCAAGAAATTACAGTAGCTCTTTACCAACCTACCTATTTTTGGTCCTGTCAAATATACATGTCATCCTTCTCTTTTGCCTTGCTGTCCTGAACAATTCTAGCAAGTCTTATGATCTAGAGAATGGCAGAGTGAAGGGCAGTGGCAACCAGCAGCCTTGCTACTTCTCCCATTAACTTACTCTACAGGTTGCTTAAAAGTAACTCTTGCAGACAAGTTGGCAAAACAGGCCCTTCAGACCAGCAAGCAGTGTATTTACCTCCCTGTGTCCTTGGTCTTCTACGAAGGGTTGTACTGTCTGCCACATGTGGTTTAAGGTGTAAACTTTAAAAGGGACAAACAGCTCTTTGAGGTCTTTAAGACATCCTTAGATGTCAGGGAGAAACTGGGAAGCATCTGTACATTCAAGAGCCTCCACATCTTCAAAAACAGTATCCAACAGCATAGTCTGCTTTCTACACAGTCATGGAAGAGTAAGTCCATGTCACAAACCATTGTGCAAAGCCAAGAACAGAAGATAATTAACCTTTCCTTTCCCCTTTTTTCTTTTAGGCTTTTTTCACCACTTGGGAGTTAAATTCTGATATTACTGGTAAAAGAGCTATAGAAAACATTGCTGAAGAAGACACCAGTAAATTATCCAGTCTATATTCCCGCCCAACTGCAGGAACAACTGTAATTATTTCAGACAGATATTTTTATAACTTTTTCTTCACAATGGAACATGCCCTTGCAATTTAAATTACATTCAATGGAGACATTCCTGTTTGCAAAGAATAAAATCTGTAGCTTCAAGAGAGCAGTGCTCAACAGAATTCTAGGCTTATAAAGATGCAAAAGAATCCACAGCAAATTGATATTATCTGGGCCAAATGAACCGCTAGGAGAAAGGTTAATCAGGGTTGTGCCCCCCTCCCTGATGAACCAACATATGCCCTCTATAAACCTTGGAGAGTTCTACCTGTTAATGAAGACACTATATGTTTCATATACTTGTGTCAGTTGCTTTACACATTCCAAAGATAATTTTAAACAGCCACTGCATTTGAATTACTCTAATCCAATGAAACAGGTCTCATCAACCTAAGCAGAAGAGCTCAACGTCTCATTTAAGTCAAGGACTTTTCTTACCCATTTCACAACAAGCAGAGAAACTACAGCCAACAAGACAGCCTTCTGGCTCCCACACACTTTTCCACCATGTTTGCATCGAGTTTAACAGCACTGAGAATAAATGCCACTGCATGGTCATTTACCCCTGGATTCTGAAAGCCTGCCAGACATGGATTATTAACCAGTAACTATTTATCATTGATTTGCTTGGGGGTGTTGGGGTTTTTTTGTTTTAAAATTATCTCTATCACTTCAAAATCTACCACAGTAACCATGAAGTACTGCTTGCATGGGATGGGTGCCTACTCTCAAGAGCTTACAAAGCATCTCTGGAAGACACAAGAAAGCACATGGCAGCTGAGAGATCATCTGAGCGTAGCTTATTTCCTTTGTATGGGGATGGTTCTTAACACCCCCCATGGTATTTCCAAGGCCCAGCTTCCATGAAGTGTCTCCAGGGTTGCTCAAAGCAAATCTCATGAAGGACTGACAGATTTGGAAATAGAATATCACTGGCTTAAGTTCACCAGAGATGAATCACTGACCTGGAACAAGATGAGTGGAACAACCAATGCATGCTGTGCATCTCAACAGGAATGAAAATTCACAGCACTATTTCAGATCTGCCATATAGGAAACTTAAGAAATTTTAGACCTTGCATCAGTATCCAAGTAGGACAAGCTATCTACCCCTCTTTGGGAACCTGTGATGTCCTACTTGTAGGAAATCTCCAACACAAGAAGTATTTTTATTATTTAGCAGCTAGTACAAGAGATATACAGGCCAAGCAAACCTTGGTCACAGAGATAAATTTTCTGGCTTTGCACTTCTACTGTTGACTCGTATAAACATTTCCACATGATACCAGTCTCACCACAGGGATGCAGGCATGCAAAAGAAATCACTATGTCAGTTAACATCTTGTAGGCTTTAGGAAAGCCATGCAGGTAGCACTGGAGCATGACGAAATGAGCAACTGCTTACAACACTCTTCTCCTTCAGAGGCAGCATGCTTCCATCAAAAATGTGTCACTGTATTTCACTACTTAGCAATTTCAGTAATTCAGATACATGTGTTAGAACAGTTACTCTCCACTTCTCTGGGGAGTTTTTCCTTTAAGAGAGGTTACTCTCTCTAAACCAGACACTGCCGTTTAAAACATGAAGTTTTATTCTATCACTTGCCTCTGACCCATTTAAAGCATATATTATTATTACTGTAGCTCCTTTTTCTCCCTATAATCCAGATAATGTCTGAAAGCTGCTCAATGAGAATGCCGGTGCTTTATTTTAAGCAGAAGCTCCTACCTCAAAGATGGACAGAAAAATGAGTTCACATTTGTGGGATATGATTCCCACATGACTAAAGAACAACCCAGTCACTCACAGAAGGGTGGGTGACAAGCAACCATTTCTCTGTGACAAACAGATCCATTTGTCCTATAGTAGAGCATAATTTCCCCCAAATTAACAGCCCTATACTACCACTGGAACAATTGTACTGGATTGCAGAAAGGGCATTAGTTCTGGACTAATTTTATTATTCCCATGAAGTTTACACATTAAGCCTATTTCAGTGCTTCATACTTGAAGAATAAAGCAGCATTTTCTCTCAAACTGACATCTGAAGGTGACACACTACGAACATAGTGCAATGTTTGGGGTTTGGGGAGGGGAATGTTGGGCTTTTGGTAGACAGAACTTACCTGCAATGTTTGAATGGTTAGAGGAGAACATAAGATCCTTTTCTAGACTAGCCAGCATGTGCTCTTCAATAATTAATCAGTCCTGAAGAACATTCAACCATGATACAAAAAATAAATCCCTATCCTCCTGTTAAGCAGGATGCAGTTTATCAGTCTGTATGTTGAAAAGGATGTTGTACAAATGAGATTCACAGCATCAGCAATAATGAATTAGGTCTTTAAAAAGCTCATCAAAGCAAGATGGACTCCTCTAATTCTCAATCAGAAAGGCACATTAAACCAGCCACAGAAAGACATTTCCATTTCCAAGATTTTTTAGTGAATTCACAGCTAGTCCTAGCTGCATTTCAATGAAGATAAAAATAAAATGACATGTACGCTACACCAGCTCCACAGTAGGAGGACTTCCATGACTGGGAATTGAAGAAACAATTTCTGAAGCAGAACTTCTCAAAGACATGCAGAGTCAGCAGAGCACAAAAGCAGCTGTCTCTGCTGACAGGATGGAAACAGAATTTGCAACAAGTCTACTTCGAGTTGGAAGGGGAGAAGGAGAAAAGGAGAAAAGGAATGTGACCACAGCTAGTCCACAAAATCTACCACAAGTCTTTCCTTGAAAAATTTCAAAGCTGTAAGGGAAGGGAAATTGTAAAACCAAACACCACCAGTACAGAAGCACAGTTTTGTTGTGATTACAAATAATCCTCAACAGAAATATCTACTCATTTGCATAAATCCATAGCATAGTGTCACCCTTCCAACTTCATGTGTGTGCTGTTCTCAAAAGGACATGAGCCACTTGCCCAGCAGGACCAGCCTTTGCTCACTTTTCCTATCACTACTATTGCAACGCAAAGTCCAATGGTACCTCTTGGTCTTCTCAAAGCTTCAGATTAAGAATTTTAACTTCAATGTAAAAGAAGTTTCTATCCCTCACAGTTGCAAAAAGACAAGAGGGAGCAGACTCAACAGCATCAAAAGATGAAAAACAAAACCACACAAAGATTCTTAATTTAAAAACAAAATGACCCAATCATTTTTTGAGACTTCAGCTCATGATTCATGAGTCCAGAGAAACAAAAATCCACTTTGCAAATGACAGGAAGACCTATGCATGTGCTTATTTAACCAACCTGGAGCCATCATTTCAAGACAGCTTATTGTCTTGAAAAGATTCCTTTCTCTAACATCAGTATTTTAAGAAAACTACTGGTTATTTCATTGGGAGGAAAAGCAGGTTCATTGCTGACTGGTATCAGCCACAGTTAGTGAAGGAGAAATGAAATTTTTCACTATTCAAGAGTTTCTTTATCATGACTGTTAAGAGTTAAATTAAATGTCAGAGTAAGTGAGGAGTCCAAACAAAGGTATGCAAGCAGGATGGACAGTTAATCTGCTGAGAAAAATTATCACAGAATCACAGAATGGTTTGGGTAGGAAGGGACCTTAAAGATCATCTAGTTCCAACCCCCCTGCATGAGCAGGGACACCTCCCACTAGACCAGGTTGCTCAAAGGCCCGAGGGATGGAGCTTCCACAACTTCACTGGGCAACCTGTGCCAGTGTCTCACCACCCTCACACTAAGGAATTTCTTCCTCTTATCTAACCTAAATCTCTCCTCTTCCAGTTTAAAGCCATTGCCCCTTGTCCTATTGCTACAAGCCTTTGTCAAAAGCCCCTCCCCACTCTCCCCAGCTTTCCTGTAGCCCCTTCAGGCACTGGAAGGCTGCTATGAGGTCTCCCTGGAACCTTCTCTTCTCAAGGCTGAACAGCCCCAACTCTCAGCCTGTCTCCAGAGCAGAGCTGCTCCAGCCCTCTCATCATCTTCGTGTCCCTCCTCTGGACCTGCTCCAACAGGTCCATATCCTTCCTATGCTGGGAACTCCAGAACTGGACACAGTACTGCAGGTGGGGTCTCACAAGAGTGTAGTTGGGGGGCAGAATCCCCTCCCTTGCCCTGCTGGCCATGCTTCTCTTGATGCAGGCCAGGATACGGTTAGTTTCTGGGCTGCAAGCACCCATTGCTGTCTATGTTTTACTTTATGTTCCTACTTCTACCATTGAAACCACAGTTGAATCTCTCATTCACCCTGCCTAGTGCCTACATAGTAAGCTCAGACTACACATATTTAAAATACATATAAATTAAACTTATTATCAGAGGAATGCTTTCAGAAACCCCACCACAATTTTGTTTTCCCCTTCTTGAAGATGTTAATCACAGAGGTACATCCAGTGTCACTGATGGGCTCAGCCTTGGCTAGAGGTGGGGCCGGATTTTGGAGCTGGGGAAGCTTCCAGCACCTTCTCACAGGAGCCACCCCTGGGGCCTCTCCCCACTACCACAACCCTGCCACACAAACCCAACACACCCAGGCCTGCAGAAAGAGTGTGCACTACATGTCTGTCAAAGAAATAAAGCATTAAGTAAAAAATTACCACAATTACATTGTCTTGAATAACTGTCCACAAGTAACATGAACAGAAACAACAACGTACAGCAGAAGCAGAAGACAATCCTAGACAATCCTAGAAACAAAGCAGCAGAGCACATGATACCACATTCTTGGAAGTCACAGTGAATTTACCGTGATAAACCTGATAAAAAACCCCACAACAAACTTGCTCCTTCATCAAATGTGTACATATCTACTGAATTCTATGCAATATGCACCACAAATTCTAAGCATAATTCATGTACAGATAAGCTCAGATTAGCAGGTAGCCACGAATACATTAACATGCAGCAGTCCTCACGGGCATGTGCCTCACAGGGGTGACCTCATTGCAGTCCATGGCTTCCTCACGAGGGGAAGAGATGGGGCAGGTCCTGATCTCTTCACTCCTGTGACCAATGACAGGACTCGGGGAAATGGCAGGAAGCTGAATCAGGGGAGGTTTAGGTTGGATATCAGGGAAAGGTTTTTCACCCAGAGGGTGGTTGAGCACTGGAACAAGCTCCCCAGAGAGGTCACAGCACCAAGCCTGCCTGAGTTCCAGAAGCGTTTGGATGATGCTCTCAGGTACATGGTGTGATTCTTGGGGTGCCCTACACAGGGACAGGAGTTGGGCTCCATGATCCTGATGGGTCCCTTCAAACTCAGCACATTCTATGATTCTATGACTCTAAGATTCTATGATTTATCCAAAAAGTCTCATTTCTTTACATACTGTGCAATACCAAGTACAATGAGGTCTGTAGGCAGGCTAAATAGGCAGTAAATAAAAGGCAAGAAATTAACATCCATTGTCTTAGCCTGGTGAAGACAAATATGTATCTCCCCAAAGGCATTCACACTCAGCAAGAATAAGCTATCAGTGGGGCAAAGACAAGATAAATCTTCCTGTACAGTCAGATACTGATAGCAATTGTTGACCTCCCATTCTCTGAATATCAGTGGCATCTTATCTTTGGATTACATTATTTATACAAAATACAATATTTCTTAATCTCATAACAGAGAAGCTTTCTACAATTGATACGGATGTTTTAACCTTGGGAATAATTTTTTGTGCCAGTTCAGTAACTTCATTTTTGATTATACAACGTATACACAACCTCAAAAAAATGACTGTAGGTCATGCTTTGTCTGGTACTCAGTGTATTCAATGGGTAACTTGCTACTGATTTCACTGGGCTCTGGATTATTTCATATTATTTACAGCATCAACTTAATATTTTCAGTTATATTTTGCAGTACAGATTCAGCACAGTAATTAGTCTAGAACGTTCTGCTTACCTGATGGATGTGCTTACAGACTTTCCACAAGAAATCAAAATATCAAACTGAAGATTGCTTAACAGATAAGCTGAAGTTTAGGCTAAGGCATCTTTAATTCATTAGCTCTCTTCTCCTTTCCAATCAGTGTTATGCATGTAAGAAAATTTTGTAATATTAAGAGAACGTTATCACCATTTAAATATTCTCTAATATTCCAGACCGACCAACCACATTTTTTTTACTCTTCTTGGACAAAAATTCAATCGTAAGTGTTCTTGCGAGTTGACATATTTACACAAAGATCCCCAGGGGAGGTGCAGATTGGCTATTAGGAAAAATGTCTTCACAGAAAGAGTGGTGAGGCATTGGAACAGGCTGCCCTGGGAGGTGGTGGAGGCACCGTCCCTGGAGGTGTTCAAAATCAGGTAGATGTGATGCTTTGGGAGATGGTTTAGTGGTCACAGGGGTGTAGGGCTGACGGTTGGACTTGATGATCTTGAAGGTCTTTTCCAACCTTAATGATTCTATGATTCCACGTATGCAATATGCAGAGGGTAGTGTTTATAGTACTTGTAACATGTTTTGTCTCAAAGTATCCAAAGATGCATTTTCATTGGCTTTAAAAAGAATGCTTTTCAGTTCAGAAAACACAGGTTACAGTGGCTGAAGAGAGTCCCTGTCTCAGTAATTCCAGTTGGGTCCTCCATCCGTACAACACAACGTGACAGCTTTCACAACGCATCACCTTCCCTGAACATAAAGGCTACCTTGCTGAAGTACTGCCAAGATGTCTGGCACAGTCCCCAGTCTGGATTACAAGGGGCAGACCACTTGCTCAGAGCAGAATGCTGTTTGGGCAAATACATCTACCCTTTTGCAAAAATCAAAGACAACCAGTCAAGTCACAGCCACAACCACAGTAGTCATCTACCTCTGATGTAACCTTCAGTCCTAAAACGATGAGCATCAGCTGTTAATGCTCTAACCTCACCACCACCAGTGGAGCTTGGAGGCTCTGCCTGGTCCTAACATTTTACGAAGTGACAGCCAGAAATGAGCTACTGCAGAACACATTCATCACCCACACTGCCAATGGTATGATTGTAACATCCCATCCTATCACCTACAATATATCTAAAGCTACCTGTGGGTTAACTGGAATTATTTACTTTGATGGATTTTAGCAATCAAATCTGTTACCTGGCTGGATAACTAGCTGTATCTTCCACTGAATTTATTTTTAAGAATACAACACAACAGTTGAACAAGATTAGCACAGCACCACATGCTTTCACAGCTTTCAGACCCAGTACCAAATGCTTTAGCAGGAAAGCTCAGTTACTCCTTCATTGTAGCTGAAGGGAGGCATAGCTTTTTGTGGCAATTGCTGTATGAGCAGCTCTCTGCAGAGCAGTCACATCCAAAAAGAAGGATCTGAGTCCCACAGGAGCTGTTCATCCAAAATGGCAATAAGCAGTACAAGAATAAAGAAAAACATGAAACACACAATGGCAGTGAGAACTAGAAAGCTGAAAGTATATAATGTTTGAATCAACACTGGAACTATTCCTTTCTCATGCTTTAGTATCGTATTAGTATTATTGCTGTTAAAGACATTAAGACTCCTCCTTTTGCTACAATGACCAAAAACAGCAGGTCAGTGATTTGCTGAGAAAAAAAATGAGGCACCTTTCAGATGTTGTTTGGGGCTGTGTGGCTTACTTCCATTTCTCCTCACCCCATATGCCTGTCCCAATTCACTGCCCAGCACTCCCAGCTCTCTAAACCAAATGGCTTAGCAAGCTGAAGGTCACTGTAAGCCAGGTTTCCCTAGCTGCTGCCTTCACGGCAGACACTTGGGTTGAGATCAGCTGCCTCTCAGCCAAAGGTATAGCCTGTAACACCAAAACACAGCCATAAAACACAAATACAGTGAAAGATTAGGTCAACAAATTGTTAGTGTTCTCATACTGGTGAGTGTCGAGCTCTCAGTGAACAGGAAGACAAAAAAAAAAAGCTAAAATAAAAAAGAACAATCCTTTCTTCCACAAAATAACAGAAGGGGTCAATAGTTTGGGTTTGGAGGGTTTTTTTTGTTTGTTTTGTTTTCCCCAAGAGAATGTCTCTTGAATGTCTACCACAAGTGAATAAAAACTCTCTTCCAAAATTGCAAACAAAAGGGCTCTTTAGAGCTCCCTGTGTTGCCCTCCCCACCTCTCAACTCTGACTATTTACCAAAACCTGAGAAAATATTTGTCTCCATCCTTTTCGAGTTTGCTGAATGTAAAAACCCACCACATCCTAGTGGCATCTCTCCATTTTCTCATCACAAGGAGCGGATATGCTGCCAGACTACCAAAGGCTTTCTGTGGAAACCACAGGTTTCCTTTTCTTCTCCCTTCCCCTCTCTCTCCAGCACACATCCTCTCTGAACAGCAAGCTCCATCTCCAGTTTGCTTCTGCCACCACAAGGCAGTTGCACCCAATAGAGTCAACCACTGCCTGCTCTTGACATGCTGCCCAAGAACACATCTCCTCTATCCTGAACGGGGCAAGACAGCAGGTGAGATGTCTATGCACAGAATAAGATCTACTGCAAACAGCAGCGGGGTCTTAATGATTGAACTAAAAAAGGCACAAGCACAACTGGATTGTGGGGGCGTTCAGGGCAGCAGAATGGAACATTAAAGCAATCATGCAGAAGGTATCTTAACAGTAAAATGCACAACTAATAGTCAGTTGGCAGAGGTTAACCAGTTAAATGCTAGCAGCTGGACTATAGAAAAACTCAAAAGGTCCAGGGCTAATTTACTCAAAGAATAACTCCATGAGGTCTTAGCTTTCATCACAATAATTAAGAGCAGATACACAAAAGTGTAAAGAAACAAGAATACAGACCATATGTCTTTTTCCACTCACTATCACAATTGTGCAGTGAAATAGCCAGTGTTATCAAGAAAGTTTGATAGATAACAGAAACAGAGAAGCATCTAACATCAATACAAAATATTACAGAATAACATTTTGTGCCCATTTATTTTCAAGTACTTAATAAAACTGCTGCCTTTTATTCTACATTTTACAAACTGAAAATATGGGAAAATGATCTAAAGTATGAAATACTTCAACAAATGCCACCTCAGTTCTTTGTACAAAAAACCCCACACTTCATAACTCTGTGACTCAAAGCCTTCTACAAATGCCCAAATTCCACCAGTTTTAAAAGAAGGATCTCAGAAGAACAGCACAGAGCCCTGTTCATACTAATGTTATTTAGATATCTTAAATCAAGAGCACTTCTTTCTAAAGCCCACATTATAATGCAGTATCTAGCACATATACCAGCTATATGTATACTATATAAATGTATTTAGACATACTCATAGAACATACGTGGTGCTTTGAGTACAGAAGTCTGCATAAAACTAGCCTTTTAATTTGGCAGCCAAAGCAACATTTCTTGCCTCTTCTGTCCCTCACAGTGAATGCTAACATTGCTCTGCTCAAATTTACTCCTAAATGGACAGATTTCTCATTTCTCACAGAGTATGTTTCACAAGAAATTACCTCTGTTTGCTCATTCATCTATCAGCAGATTGTAATTTTACTGTGTTAAAAAGAGTGAACTCCAGGAACTCTGTATGCAATCTAGTCATGTCTCTTAAAGTATTACTGTTTTTAAACTGATGTTAAACATCATAACTTAAGGAGTAAGAGCTGCTAACTTTGGGGTGCCTTGGGGGGATTGGGGGGGCAAGGGGAAGTAATCACAGTTAATGTTTCACATCCCAATTCTAAACAGCAGATGCTCAGATGAAAGCTCTGGGATTTTAATATGAAATTAACTCTGAACGTTTTCCACTGCTGATCGTGTAACTGTTGCTGATCGGTACGGGCAAGACTTCCCATGTCAATAACCACTTACCCTCAACATAATATGGATTATTTTCTTCAACTTAGACCCTGAACTATCTAAACTGCTGATGAAACTTGTGGTTCTGATCTATGACAAGGGACTGAGCAGCCTGCAATTACGTTTTAGTTCAGCAGGCCATTTTACATGTTGGAAGTATGTCAAACAGAAGAGGAAGGCTGGCTCTGCTTTACGTGCTTGCCAGATGTTTTTCATGCACAATGACATCACAAGTTGAAACACCACCAGAGTCCTCTCCACCCAGAAAACATGAAAGCTCCTTGAGGACATGTGGAGAGTCCCAGTAGCTTGTACTGCATCACCATCGTACTGCCCAGCAAACAAAAAAATCCTCTGGCTGATCAAGAGGTTTTCCTGTACTTGCTAACATGGGTTTCTGAGATGTGAATCTACCATCAAACCACAACAGAGCAGATACCTCAGCAGGTTCTGAACTCTAACTCTGAGGACTCCAATCTTTTCACACGTTACCCTTTGCAAAAAATTACTAGTATGGACTGTGTCTATTTTGTTCTCATAACAGTGTAATTAATCAAAAGTGGATATGCATGCTGCTGAAATGCAGAAATGTTGATGCTGATCCAGTATCCAAATATCTTAAATACTTTATTGTCAACTGTGTCCCTGGCTCAACTCCATTAACACACTCAAAATAATGAGCCTATTAACAGGCTAGTTGCATTTGCACCCTTCCTATACACAGTAAAATGCAGAACCTTCAAGTGACTGATCCTGTGCAATTCATGCACTTCATAAGAAAGAAGCAGGGCTCTTCTGAACCAGTTTTAGCTAACAGCTTGACTGATCTCTTGCCAGCAATTTTAAAAACACTAAAAAGCATTTGCCAATTAATTTGTCAGATCATTGGTAACTCAGTTCTCCTTTACAGAACTATGCAGGAAATGGTTTTGAGCTAGAGTCACTGAGGAGAAGGAAAGTTTTCATACTGAAAAAACAATTGTTGCTGCAGAAATGGCTTGAAGAGTAAACCAGTGTGTTCAACACAGAAAGGTGCTGCCTATCATAATGCTTGCTAAGACTCTTCCAGAAACGTGCCCCACATTCTCTCATTACCAGAACTGGAAATAACCTCTGTTTTACCTCCCAGAGAATATCAAGATGTATCAGTTAAAAACTGAAGAAATAATTCCTGTATTTAATCAGGAAAATTACTGGAACTCATTTATCAAACTAATACCATTTGGCGAAATACCCAACACAAATGTAATGGTTTGAACTGCGTGCAAGGTGTATTTTGTACTTCAGAAGTTACCTGGAAGCCCTCAGTGCTTTTGAGAGAGATGTGCAAGACACAGTTTAAACCCCTGTTCCCTCTGTTTAATGACCAAAAATACTACCTCTGTGCAGACTTTGTAAGAGGACACAATCTGGACGTAGTCATCTCATTAATACTGCTAAGCATGGTAGTAATATGGACAATACATGGCAGTCTGTTAGAAACTAAGAGAACTTCTATTATCTGTCACACTAGCAGCTGGTCTGTCAACTGCCTTTAGTAAAAGTCATCACCAGCCATTTCACAAAATCTTGCAAAAAGTTTACAGAAGACATTGGAATGAAATTCTTTCCTCCTCCATGGCAAGTAAAGATATAATTTATTTCCTGAAGCTAAATCCAAAACTCTTCAGATCTTTTGGTCTTGTTTATCTTGTATAATAACTCAAGGGTATTCTTATTTCTTTAGGTTTTGGCCCTGAGACACTGAATTCAGAAACAAATACACCATACACAACAACAATTCTTCTATTACTTACATCTTTGGTTTCCCTGACTCCTGTCTCTGGAGCCAAGAAATAAACAAATGTGCATGACAGCACTTGTTAATTACCTACAATCCAGGTGTATGTCTAGCTCCTTCATTTTCTGCTCATTACTAAACCTTGCAGAGGCAAACAATGCTTAAGATGCACTGCATGGAGCACAATCCCAGCATCAGGCCAAGAGGTCAGGTCTCACTCAGAGGCATTTCAAAACATTTGAACATTACACCAGTGACAAGAATATGAATGAGGTCTTTGGAACAAACAATTTCAGGGACAGGCAAAACCCATTTCTGTCACCTGTGCTGTCACTTACTGCCTCGAAGAAGCATGCCTTCTGACAAATACCAACCAGGGGGTGAAAAAGTGCCAAGAAAAACAACGGATGTAAAGCAGGATTTCAGACTGCTGGGTTTAGTGTGTTTTTCTTTACAAAAGCCCAAGCTAAAACCACTGCTGTGGACTGTTCTCGTGAAGCTATGTTTCTCCAACAGCAAGTTATGACTGCCTTAGGAGTTGTAAAAGTAGTCAGCAGCAACTCACCTCTACCCTAATCAACAGTGGTTTAATTCTTGCAAGGTAGAAGGAGAAAACCCCAAAATTACCAGCTATAATACTCACACAAAGCAACCACTAAATCTTTGCAATTGCTGGCAAGACTCTCCATTCTTCTAGAGCTTGAGAGGGACTGTAAACAACCAGGAGTGGGGAATTGGAGCATGGAATACAGAGGCTGACTGAAGATGTCACAAGACAGGGGAGACAAAGGGGATCATCCTCTCAAAATGCTTGAAGAAGATGGTTTTGCTGATCAAAGAAAGTGAAACAGACAGGTAAGAAACGAAATAATAGAATCACAGAATCACAGAACGGTTTGGGTTGGGAGAGACCTTCAAGATCATCTAGTTCCAACCCCCCTGCATGGGCAGGGACACCTCCCACTAGACCAGGTTGCTCAGAGCCCCATCCAACCTGCCCTTGAACACTTCTGGGGATGGTGCTTCCACAGCTTCCCTGGGCAACCTGTGCCAGTGTCTCACCACCCTCACACTAAATAATTGCTTCCTAATGTCTTACCTAAAACTCCCCTCTTTCAGTTTTAATCCATTACCACTTGCCCTTTCACTACAAGCCTTTGTAAAAAGTCCCTCCCCAGCTTTCCTCTAAGTCCCCAATTATTCTTTTTTTTTTTTTTTTCTTTTTTAAATTAAGCCAAGAACAGTACTTTGATCAGATTGATGCTGCATCTCTAGTTGTTGTAGTTTGGAGATCACGAAGCCTTGCTAGACACCAATACTTTCTGCTGTTCTGCCTGCACGCCCTGTTGCCTTCAGAGGCCTCCTTTCAGCTGTGGTTAGCTGAACAGGATTTTTGAAGAGAGGACATGATACACACCAGCAGGAGTAGGGGAAAGAGGAGAATCCCCACTTTGTAACAGAGCAGACAGACCATCAACTACTTCATGCAACCCTCAGGTATCTACGCCACCTTTAGACAGACAACCAGCACGAAGACTGTTGGGCAATTAAAGACCTGTTTTGAAGTAGTCTAGGAGCAAAGAAATGGTAGGAAGTGAGTGACTGATTTCCCAGTGATGTCACCCATGCTTAAGTTACTTGGCAGCTCTTCCTGAAACTCCTAATACTGCTGAATGTGTCAGTGAACTCTGCTTGTAAGTTGAAGCACAGCTTCAGCAGGGAAAAAAAACAACAAAAAGCACACCAAAAAAGTCCCTTTTAATACATTGATAAAACCAACAAATGGTCAAGTGACCCCAAACTCAATTCATCATTCTAAGCCCATAGTAGCTCCACGTTGTTTTTTTCAGGAACCCCAAGACCAGGCTACTTATGTTTGTTTAATTCTAATACTGATCAAGCTATTACCAGTGTTCCTGACTCTCCAAGCTTAAAAATGGAAAACAACCTCTTAAAATTTAATCCAATGGAGCACCCAGCTGTCAGAAAACGTGGAGAAGGCAAATGTGATCCCTGGGAAACAGTAGCCTTACACAGCTGTTCTTTGTCACATTTCTGAGGAAATGTGTAAGGACACAAAGCCACAACCCCTTGAACTCAGAGTATCCATATTAGCAGATTTCCTGCCAGGATAAACTTCATTAAACTTCGTACATATACAGCAGATTAAGTGCAATTGATCCCACACAGAGTCAGATGGAGTTGGAAATTAGCTGGTTTAGACACGCAGTGAGCAGTTAAATGCTGAGGTTATTTTTATTCCATTGTATCTTGTACCTGTAGAGCAAAATGGTAAGAAAAAAATATCCATTTATTCTCTGCCCTTCTGATCTCTTCAATGGAATTCCTTGGTTCAAAATTTTAAATAATTCACAGTAGTGATAATTAAGAGTGGAAAAAAATTTTTGTATTTTCATTATGGGAAAAGCAGTTAATATATCCTAAAAGGAAAACATCCCAGAGAACAGCAATCTCTTAACACTGTACAGCAGAAAGATGCTGTTGACTGCTCATGGAAACAAACCCCAAGTTTCTTATTCAACCTTCTGAGAGCAATTCCTACTGACAAGCACTTTGAAGAAAACCAAATGACACCAACAAAAACATGACTACCCAAATGCATAAAAGAAGTGTTATTTAAGTAACACATAAAGAACATAGTCATCAGACAGAACTGTCATAGAATCACAGAATGGTCAGGGTTGGAAGGGACCTCTAGAGATCATCAAGTTCAACCCCCCTGCTGCAGCAGGAGCACCCAGGGCAGATCACACAGGAACATGTCCAGGTGGGTCTTGGAAGTCTCCAGAGAAGGAGACTCCACAGCCTCTCTGGGCAGCCTGTCCCAGTGCTCCATCACCCTCACTGTAAAGAAGTTTCTCCTCATGTTGAGGTGGAACTTCCTATGTTCTAGCTTCTACCCATTGTTCGTTCTCCTGTTCCTGGACACCACCAAAAAGAGACTGGGCCCTTCCTCTTGACACCACCCCTCAGCTATTTATAGACATTAATAAGATCCCCTCTCAGCCTTCACTTCCCAAGACTTAACTGACCTGTTATGCAGCATTACTGGGACAGCCTTTCCAACTCCACCGCTGCTAAGTTTATGCAAACTGTACCGAAATCTAGATTTTGTGGAAGAGCATGTGCTCAAGTTTCCCATGTTGTTTCTTCAGATGTGTTTTGAGCTTCTCTGATGGGCGTGAAGTTCCAAGTGCCAGTGACGCTTTAAAATTCAAATGAATTTTTTTTTTTGCATTTCAGCATGTGCTATTTTAAAAGGTGCATTGCTCCAAAGAAAGGCTGGGAATTATCTTACTCCATTTGAGATAATTTATTGAGGAGAAACCTGGAAAAATGCTGCTTGTGTAAATTTCTTCCTCTTCATGGGCGAGGTAGGGAAGTAGGGAGGAATGGAAGTCAGATCTTGAAAATGGGTATTTCCATATAACTAATAAAATTACTCTTCAGGTCACCAGGGCTGTGGAATCAGCTGTTGTGTCCAGTGGATTTTGATTAAATTGGAGTGCAACAATTGTGTTTTCCCCTTTGTGTGAATCTGGTTCTCTGAGGCCCATCCTCCTAGAGCACATACTGTTTCAGCCCATATTTCAAAACATTTCCAAGTCTTCTACCTGCTTTGAGCCCTAGGAATTTCTTCCTTATACCTTGATTTTGGTGTACCATGCATTTTTGAAGGTAATAAGGTAGATGGAAAAGTGGCTTGTCCCTTAAGAGAGGCTATGAAATAAACACACATCATGGTATAGAACGGGAGGGAACAGAAAGATATTTAGGGGGAGGGTAAATATTCCTTTATATAGTTTCTACGTGGCAGAGAAAAAGATGATGTACAGACAAAAGGTCCTATTTTCATTCTTTGGGAGTCTATTTTTGCTGTTTCTTAACTTGTTTAAAATATCTAATTTAGATTTTATACTAAAAACCTATGAGCTTCATTAAACCTCATTAGGTTGGCAGGATTTTTGGGGCAGGGGGATGTTTAAGCCTGGTTTCCAAAGAACACTGAGATGACTTGATTATGCTGACTGTTGATCCCATCTAATATAACTTTCTTCTGTCTGCTGTCCAATTGCTCATGTTCATGAGGGGCATGGAAGTCTCAAAGAGACGAGGTTCTTATGCATTCCCCAGTAGATGGTGAAGCAGAAAAAACTCTGCTATCATTCTTATGAAGGGAAAGAATTCACCAAGAATATAAGACTCATCAATTACTGGAAAACTTAATGCAGAGAAGAGCCCTTTATAAAGATACTTAGTGCAGAAGGCAAATAAACTGGAGAAACTCATCCTTAATTCATTGTGTGTACATATAATATGCCCTGAAGGTAGACAAGTCTCTTGTAGGGTGAACTATACAGTTACTTTTAACCTCTATCAATTCTTCAATCCTCTTCCTGGGAAACTGTACCTTGATCATGCTGATAGAACTGAGGGAGTAGAGCAGGGGTGGAAACAAATGCAGGGGCATATAATTTGATTCTGAAGACATGGTTGCCAAAAGAAATGCTTGCCAAAAAGATGGCTTCTCTGCCACGTGGATTCTTGTTCTGGGGTGACACAGATTTTAAGCTTTCCTGAAAATTAGGACACAGAAGAGCTTTTTTTTGTAGGTGAAGTCTCTGAAACATCAAAAGGGGCAAACTCTTGCTTTAATCATAATCTGGTTTAAAAAAACAAAGGCAACACAACAACTGCAAGATACAAATACTTCAGAAATGAACCTTTGCTAGTTTGGTTGCCCACTGAATCACATTCCACTGCCTGTATTTTAACATTTCTATCTTGTGTCTGTTCAAAGGAGAAAAACGTTTTGGATAACTTTTTTTTACCAAAACGTGAAAATAGTTTTAGCCACCATATTTTCTTGGAAGATTTTGTTCTAGGAGCATAGATAGTATGGAAATAAATTGAGAGCTTTATGAAAACTTAGGGAAAAGCTGAGCAGTGCTGTGCCAGCTATTTTCTAAGCACCTCCTCTAATAGAATATTACACATGCCAGATTCTAGTTCAGCCCAAGACAATGGTGTTTATAGTTCCGTGCGCTCTATCTTGATATTTATGACTATGGCAGGTAGTGCAATCATCCTAGAGAAAATGAGAAGTTTATGGATGTCTTTTTATTTTCAATTGGTGAAAAGAGAGTTAGTGGAAGTTGGCCTTTTGTTTTTTTTCCAGTCAGGAGCAGTATGTCAATATGCTTATTTATCGGCTGTTGATCAATAAAACCTAACTAGTAATTCTGAGAGATGAGCAGTGTTTCAGCTGTCTTGAGTTGGTGTTGACAAAGCATGAAGAAATTCTTCAGTGTGAGGGTGGTGAGACACTGGCACAGGTTGCCCAGGGAAGCTGTGGAAGCCCCATCCCTGGAAGTGTTCAAGGGCAGGTTGGATGGGGCTTGGAGCAACCTGGTCTAGTGGGAGGTGTCCCTGCCCATGCAGGGGGGTTGGAACTAGATGATCTTGAAGGTCCCTTCCAACCCAACTGTTCTATGATTCTATGAAGGGGACATTATCCTCCTAGAGGACCTGGTTGTGAAACACATTGACTCATGTAATCCTCCTTCAGTAGCTTCAATTTCATGATGAAGCAGAATTTTTTCAGAACACTTTATCATACAAGTCTAATGATTTCTGTCCTTTGGTATTTTCTCTTTCCCATTAATACAGACCACTAAAAACAAAGTTATCATTAAATAATGCATACATGCCCCAAATCCCCAATTTTTTTTTCCATGTTTCACAGCATCCAAATATAAACTGTTGAACTATTGATGTGCCCCTACTCTAATAAGAGGAACTAGTAAATGAGTATCTGAACACACAGACGGGAAGCTCTTTTCCTTTCACCAGCTAGTATTTTATAAGTAACTGCCCTAACATCCATAAGAATATTTTGTGGAACATGATATACCCAGAAAAAGAAAAACTTTACCATGTGCCCTAAATCACTGTAGATTTAGGACAAGAACCTACAAACTCCATTTCCCTTTGCCAACCTCTAAGATTTCCTCTTCCTCTCAAATTATAAGGCTTCCTCTCCATTTGACTGCAGTGAAAATCCACCTAAGGGTATTCTAAGGAAGCCAGTTCTGAATACAATGAAATCACAGAGACCTGGAACACAAACTGAACTACTAATTTGCATTATACTACACTCAATTTTTCAGAAAGTTTATAAATCCAGGAATACGTTTGCTGGAACATCCACAGTCGATATCACAGTAATGATAAAGGCATAAATAACACTCTCAAGCAAGCTGTCTCTGCCCTGTGAACCTGCAGACATACCATAAAATGACTCCCAGTTTGCACAGTGCTAGACTCATTCTTTTCAAGTCCTGCTCATTTGAAAGGAGGGAACTGAGATAAACAGAAGTGCCAGCTATGATTCTGCTTGAGGTCCTCATTCTCTTTGTAATTCAGCTGGTGTAGGATGTAAAGAAATTCAGAAGAATTGTTCTGGTGACCGTGAAAAAGCAGCTGAGACATTGTGCACAACTAATTTAACTTTCACATATAATTATCACTGCAAAAGGTGAAACAGATGACCCAAAGAAGACACAGAAGAAACTGTGCAGCAGAATGTGCCATCCCTCCCTGCAACCTTGAGACACAGGCAAGTGTGCAAGCTGAAGGAGCCCTTGGGATGTTCCCCTAACAGCTGGGGGCCCTAGGGGCTGCTCCCCTAGCAGCCAGCTAGCTCCACAGCATGCTGCAGCACTGAAAAGGGCCAGGAATCCCACCCCCCTGCAGCCTCCTTGGGACCACTCTCCTTGGCAGCTCTCTTCCACTGGGGAGCATCACGAGGTAACAACTCCGTAGATGCTTTCTGTGCCATGGCCTTAACAAATATCATCTTCCATCTATCACAGCTGAGCCACCTGTCTGCTCCTGTAAAGGTCCATTGTGACCTGCCTCCATCCCTGTTACAATTTCCCATCAAGGATGGTATCAAAAGAGTAGCCTTCACATCAGCCCAGAATGTGTGCCCATCATCCTGTAATCCTCATGTTCACTCTCATGTTACCTACCACATGTAGGAGTAACATCCAGTGTATAATGTCAGTTTACTCCTTAAATCAGTAATTTTCCTGAGTGTATATAAAAAAAAAAAGGAAGAAAGACCATAAAGCCATAGGAAGTGCCACCACTTTCACATTTTTTTCTTTTCTTTGAAGTGGAAGCCAGGAAAGCTGGTAAGATCTTCATCCATGCCAGAGTATTTTTCCAGAGGTTTCAAAATACAGTAACAGCAACTCCACTGGGCATGTGGAAAGATGATACTATGTGTTTGACAAGACCTATGGAGAGTTACAGAAGTTGAGATGTGAAAGGCTGATACCAGTACTGTCAGCAGTAATTAATTATTGCAAATTTTTGCTCTAATAAACTCTTCACACAGGCAATTCTGAATTTATTATTTTGTAACAAGTATGATTATTTTGTTACTTATCAGTAAGGTAGATGTTATCTGAGCTAAAGTCAGGGAGCTTTCTGGACAAAAATAGGGGAGGAGGTACTGGTGCGCTGTTTAATTTAGCAACTGTTGCCATGGAAATATCTTTTTTACTGACTGCTGATGATTATCTCATGTTTGAAATTTGATTTATGCACATTCCTCTTCTAGAGCAGAGAAGCATATTTTTAGATGAGGAAACCAAACTGTGGCTATTCCAACATTAACATGCAGCTTGCTCTATGCCCTTTCCAGAAATACATGATTTGTCAGAATTGACTATTAATCATGGAAATATATTGGCCTCCTGCAGTATATAACCCAATTACCAGAGTAAAGCAGAAGCTCTTCCCAGATATGAAATAAACGGGAACAGGAAACTAAATGCAATTCCCATTTTCTTTCTCTTAGCCTTTTACAGGAAAGGCACACCAGTAGAAAGTGATTTCTTCAGGAAATAGAGGCACTTAATGCTTGTTTTTAACTAGTTCTGGGTATGTCTGCGTATTCTTTCTATAAGAAAAGAATAGCTTAGAGAGATAAATTTAAAAACTCTTCAGAATTAAGAAGAATTACAATTCTGAAGCAATGGATAACAGAAGAGGTAAATGGGTAAAAAGAAGAGCTATCGGAAGTGCCTGCTTTAAGGTGCAAGGAGCAATGTGTAATAGCACAGCCTGACTTCAGTCCCAAGACCAACAGGTCACATATTGACCAGCCTGTGGAGCCACCTGCACAAAAACAGTTGCAAGGAAGGAACTGGACAGGTGAAAGTACACGTAGAACACGTCACATAAACTGAAAGGACTTGGTAATTGTGCAGAGCCCCCCAGAATATGCTCCGTATTTGAAGCAGCAGCAAAACTGCAGAAAATTAAATGTCTGTTCTCCCACACAGTCAAAAATTTAGCCAAACGAGACCTACAAATTGTGTGCTGAACTCAGACGTGATCAAGCTGATCTTCAGTATATGGTATCACAGATTAAAAGGACACAGTACGGTGGTTTCCAAACTATGATTTAAGAGTGCAAACTGACCACAAAGCCATCTGTAGATGCCTTAACCCTCACACTGACAGAGGCACACTGGGTATTTGGAAAATCTTTGCACAAAAATACTGAACTGCAGACATGCTTCTTCTAGAGAACCCAAGCTACTATCCAGGCTCCTTGGGTACACTCCTGTGTTTCAGGTCTCATTTCTGAACTGTACAGCTGGGAAAGGAAACCTACTAGTGGAGTGGAGTAGAAGACTGGAATTCAACTGTACCTTTTTCAGTATGAAAGCAATATATCTATGCATTCAAGTTTGGTACTGCAGCTAAAATTAGTCTACTACCCTACTTTTGAAAAGGTATCAAAGGTATTTAAAAACCACCTGAATGTTGGGTTTGTAATAAACGGAGATGAAGGAAGAGTCACTGGAGAAATCCTCCATTAGAAGTGACAACCAAGAACTGTCATGGTTTATGCCTGGCTGACAACAAAGCATCAGGTGGCCACTCACTCATCTGTCTCTTTGCTGCGGGATGGGGAGGAGAAAACCCAACTAAAAGCCTGTGGGTCGAGACAAGGACAGAGAGGGTTTGTTCACCAGTTATGGTAACAGGCAAAACAGACTCAACTTCTTCCCAGGCCCAAATTCCTTTGTTCCCGGTTTCTCTCCCTCCTTCCCCTCAGCAGCACAGGGGGACAGGGGATGAGGTTTCCAGTCACTTCACAGTCTGGTGGTTCCCGCTGCTCCTTCCTCCTCAGGGAGAAGGATTCCTCACAGTCCTCCCCCGTTGCCCCACGGGGTCCCTCCCACGGGAGACAGTCCCTCACGAACCTCTCTGCCATGAGTCCCTCCCACGAGGTGCAGTCCCTCAGGAGCTGCTCCAGCACGGGCTGCTCCGGGAACAGGCACCTCCCCTGCTGCAGGGGCCTCCATGGCTGCAGGTCCAAGTCCACGGGCTGCAGGTCCACATCTGCCCCACTGTGGTCCTTCAAGGACTGCTCCAAACATGCTCCTCCATGGGCTGCAGGGGACAGCTGCCATCTCACCACAGGCTGCAGGGGGACCTTTGCTCAGGCACGTCCTTCCGTTCTTCCTCACCGACCTTGGCATCTCTGCTCAGGTGCTGCTCTCTCCTCCTACTCTCCTCCGCCCTCCAGGTCTTGTAGCAGTTTTGTTTTCCCTTTCTTGAAGATGTTACTTGCAGAGGCACATCTACCATCGCTGATGGGCTTAGCCTTGGCCAGAGGCATGGATGGATATTGGAACTGGGGGAGCTTCCAGCACCTCCTCACAGGAGCCACCCCTAGGGCCCCTCCTTGCTACCAAAACCCCGCCAAACAAACCCAACACAAGAACACAGAATCGTAGAATGGTAGGGGTTGGAAGGGACCTCTGGAGATCATCTAGTCCAAGCCACTGCCAGAGCAGGATCACCCAGGTCAGATCACTCAGAAACGCATCCAGACAGGTCTTCAGCATCTCCAGAGAAGGAGACTCCACAATCTCTCTGGACAGCCTGTCCCAGTGCTCCGTCACTCTCACAGTAAAGAAGTTTTTCCTCATGTTGAGGTGGAACTTCCTATGTTCTAGTTTGTATCCACTGCCCCTCATCCTATCACAGGGCACAACTGAAAAGAGATTGGCCCTTCCTTCTTGACACCCACCCTTCAGGTATTTGTAAACATTAATAAGATCCCCTCTCAGTCTTCTCTTCTTCAGACTAAACAGCCCCAGGTCTCTCACCCTTTGCTCATCAAACAGGTGTTCCAGTCCCTTAATCATCCTCGTAGCCCATTGTTGGGCTCTCTCAAGTAAATCCCTGTCCCTCCTGAACTGGGGAGTCCACAACTGGACATGATACTCCATATGTGGTATAACACAGCCACTCCTCAGTTCTGCAGTTCATGCAGTCCAACTGCATAAACATAAAGCTAGCATGAATGATCAGCTTACTACACCAAGATGCACAAGACCAAAAAAGAGCCGATTACACAATATCCAGAAATTGTGACGAAGTACAAAAGTTCTTGAATAAGCCAAATAAATACATCAATTGCTGAGTTACCACCATCATACATGGATATGTTCTTTGCAATGACAGATGTAGGGAGATGTCTGCACAGAGCTGGTAAAAGAAGGGACTCTCAGCTGATGCATACAAGCTCACTCTACAGGATGGTAGCCTGGCAAAAAGTTGAGAGACAAACATAGACTCCACCCCAATTTCTGACATCTTAACAAGGCTATCCCAAGACAGCATTCCTCACTCCCTGTACCAGACATTCAGCACAGCCAAATTGCTAAAAACATACTCAGTAATCCATACAGACACAAGCAAATCAGATCAGATCATCAACTGTCTGAACTACATACTTTGAAGAGGTGGGAAGGAAGAAAGAAAGAAAGAAGAACACTTTTCCATCTACTTATTTTTGGCAATCAAAGCAGCTGACAAAGTATTTTTCTAATGAACACAGAAGAACCTGCAGGTGTTGGCAGCATTCCTATAATAGCTGATGACATGATAAGAGCATCAGTTCAGACAGATGCTGAAGCTAGAGATGACAAAGGCCCAAGCAGAAAATTGTAATGACCACTTGTGCCCAGCACTGCAGCCCCAGCAAACTGAGACATCAGGAGAGTATCAGGGCAACATGAACAGGAGGCACCTACCACTGGTATTATGTGACGTGCAAATAGCACACTTGTTTGTACTTGAAGAGCAGGAGCAGCAACTGACATTTGCACCAGCAATTAGAATTGCCACCACCATCTCTAGGGATGCACTTTAGCTAAGAAGTATCAGCAAACAAATTTACAAGTGGAAATGGGCTATGCATTCTGGCTTGACAGTACGAGACATATGACAGCTTCATTCAGGCACTGCATGAAGAAACAGACTCAGAGAGCAGTAAAAATTGAGCTCTGACTGGTTAAGTGTTAATAATACCTGACAGACTCGAAAGAGGGTTAATCAGGGAGTTGTCAGGACTGTTATAATAATGGCTGCTTGATATAATGTTCAGTGGGAGGGATTCTAAAAATGAGAAGACATTTGCTTAGCAGTATATTGCAGTGCTCTCTTCAAAATTAATAATGAATCATCATTAGAAGCCTTCTGGTTGGAGGGAGGGAGGATTTCACATGACCCAGATCCTGGCTATAAATCTACACAGATGGGATTATAGATGTCTGGTAGGTAATAATGAGAGCTCTGTTTCAGACTTATGCCTTTTATTTCACTCTTGGTCTCTAATATTGGGAAGCAATGACAGTTAGAAAGTTCAGCAGCTTTAGCCAACAAACATGCTGGCATTGCTAGGATTGAAGAAAACCATGATGTAAATACAACTGTGCATGTGGACGTTATCAAAGATGTATAATGGAGATAAAACTGTGATTTTTGCCTGTGGAAACTTGGGGGGTTTTTTGTGCTGCAATGATGTTTTTTGGCATCCTGACCTAACGCAGGGATGCTCTTAACACTGTGCTTAAATTTAAGTACCTGAACCTCAACTGCTTAGATTTCTCAGAATGATTCAGTTGCTTCAAATCAAGTATTCGTATAATTATCCTGGTAAATTGAGCTCTTTTTCAGTCCTGTGGGTAGCACTGGATCCAGAAACGCTATTGACAGTAACAATAAAGCAGCTAGAAAGGACAGAATGCAGCTGAATACTTTTTTCTGTAACAAGAATTCAACAGTCAACTGATGCTGTTGTTTCTCGAATCAAAGTTAAATAATGAACTGCAGACCAGCAATGCAGACAAGTATCCCAAATTTTGAATTTCTTCCATTCTACCTCCAGTACCCTCATTACATTGCCTATCTTACTTCCCTCACTTTGAGGTTGTCTTATTAGCCCTCCTACAGACTAGGGTCACCTCTAGGTTACTACTAACAATGCAGCAAAAGGATTACACTCTTCCCTGTTAGAAAAACTTCTTCCTTACCATAGTTCTTCAATGCTAAAAAGGAACTGAGACAGCACTATTTTAATTTCTTTCTCTTTCTGTTGTAGTCAGGTACCAAGCACTTTCACTTCCCCTTTAATCTGTGGGTCAAATATTAATATGCTTGAATGCAAATTCTATTTAGTAATTAATTTAGGGCCAAATACTGCTTAGATATGATAAGTACTTGAAGTTCTAATGTGCACAAAGGTTAAATACTTGTCAGAATTATTTTATGTTCTCACATCTAAATTACCTCTCAGGAAAGAAGAGATTCCTCAGTCAAGTCAAAATGTTTTGCCTATAAATTTGCAGTCTTGCATTTACAGTATCTAGAGACAGATTTCCATATACTATAAAATGTTCTCTGCTCTTATATGGGGAAGTGCCTTTTCAGCCATAGAGATGTAAGCTGTTGATCAGTGTAAATGACACTGACATCTGTACTTGTGAACTTCATGCATACCACAAAAATACTGTGATGACACTTGTGAAAACCATTGGTAAGCAACACCAGAGTGTAATTTCAGTCAGAAAACATGAGCAGTCTTTGGCCACACTGAAATGCTCCCACTACTCAAGAGGTGGCCTTTTAATTTCCAGCTGGCTTCATCACTATTTACGATGGTTTGCTTCCATTTTTTTCATTATCTTTTTTCTTCTGCTTTCTCACTGTGTGATCATCATTTTTTTTCTTCTGAAGGAAGGGAGTTTTTCTATTCTCTGCATCCTGTGGTATGCCTTCCATCGAGGAACCTGCAATTATTGATTCTGCATTTCCTGCTGTGGTGCATGTTAGGCCATAAGTCTGGAAGTGGCCGATTATAGATATTTTCTATTTTCAGCTTTTATTTAGTCCAGTAATTTTACTCTATAAGGGTTTTTTCATTCATTAAATACACCTTGATGCGCTCATTTTTTAGTTATTATTATTTTTTTAATTAAACCCTATTATTTAAGGATCCACCCAGCCATCTGCACTTCAACACTGTGGTGCAAGCAGCTGGAGGAATGTTTGGGAGCTGTCCTTTGCAGTATTTGTCACTTCAGAGCAAATCACTCACCCTCTATTATGTTTACCCAACTGTAAAATGGGGGCAATAATACTTATTTTTCTAAGTTGATACGAGGCTTATTACTGCTTGTTTGAGTGCTTTGTCATGCTTGAATGGAAAAGGAAATTATTACTATTAGAATTTTAAGTGAAGCTTAATTATAAAACTGTTCACATAAGCATATTAGAAAAATGAACTCTGAATTGCAAGCCAGCACTCACTTCTTAGAACAGTACAAGATTATTTTATATGCATCTTGCTATCACTAATCCCCACTTTTCTAAATCCTGCATTTGTTTTCCACATTAAAGCTAAGTAGAGGCAACATGCAAATTAAATTTAGTGTCTAATCAATCCAGAAACAACATCCACTACCTTATTTGGTGACAATCTTGACTAAAAAATAGCCTCCATAGAAAACTATTCTGTTTGCTATTATATTTGGTTTGTTTGGCAAGATTTTGGTACCGGGGGGGGGGGGGGGGGGGCGCTACAGGGATGGCTTCTGGGAGAAGCTACTAGAAGCTTTCCCTATTTCCAACAGAGCCAATGCCAGCTGCCTCCAAGATGGACCTGCCTCTGGCCAAGACCAAGGCAATCAGCCATGCTGGTAGCACCTCTGGGATAAGATATTTAAGAATGGTAGGGAAAAAACTGCACAATTGCAGCTGAAGTGAGAATATGTGAGAGAAGCAACTCTGCAGACACCAAGGTCAGCGAAGGAGGAGGGGTGGGAGGTGCTTCAGACACTGGAGCAGAGATTTCCCTGCAGCCCATGATGATCATGGTGAGGCAGGCAGTCCCCTTGCAGCCCATGGAGGTTTACGGTGGAGCAGATATCCACATGCAGCCCATGAAGGACTCCATGCTGGAGCAGGTGGATGCACTGCAACTCAATAGGAAGCCCATGCTGGAGCACGCTCCTTGTAGGACCTATGGACCAGTGGAGAGAGGAGCCCACACTGGAGCAGGTGTGCTGGCAGGACTTGTGACACCATGGAGGACCCATACTGGAGCAGTCTGCTCCTGAAGGACTGCACCCTGGTGAAAGGACTCACACTGGAGCAGTTTGTGAAGAACTCCAGCCCATGGGAAGGACTCATGTTAGAGAAGTTCATGGAGGACTTTTTCCCATGGGAAGGACCCCATGCTGGAGCAGGGAAGGAGTTGAGGAGTCCTCCCCCCCCACGTAGGAAGGAGCACCAGAAACAACATAAGAAGAACTGACCTCAAACCCCATTCCTTGCTCCCTGTGCTGCTGGGAGGGTAGGAGGTAGAGAAAGCAGGAGTAAAGTGGAGCCCAGGAAGAAGGCAGAGGTGGGGGGAGGTGTTTTAAGATTTAGTTTTTATTTCTCATTATCTTACTATGACTTGATCGGTAAAAATTAAATTAACCTTCCCCAAGTCAAGTCTGTTTTGTCTGTGATGGTAACTAGTGAGTGATCCCTCCCTGCCCTTGTCCTGACCCACAAGCTGCTCGCTGCATTTTCTCCCTCCTGTCCAGCTGAGGAGGGGAGGGACAAAACATCTTTGGCCAGCACCTGGCATCCAGCCAAGGTCAACCTACTGCAGCTAATTCTTAATTTAAGCTATGCATGGGATTGTCACTTGTGCTCCTCCTAACTTGGAAAATCAGCTAATTGTCCAAGATCAACCTCCCAAGTTACCAAAATAACTTAAAATTTGTAATAGGATTCTCTTGCAATGTTACACACAAATCCCAGGCTGCACAGCTCTTCCTTTAACCAAACAACAATATAAAATCCTGTAAGCATCTTGCTTACAAGACAAGTTAGGATTTACAAAAGTATGTGATATTGAAGAAAGCACAGTTTCTCTAAGGTATAAATTAAGCTAAATAACTTTTTTTTTTTTACCTGACAGAGCATATTTGTCAAAACAAGGATCACCTCAAATCCTCAAGCCCAAATCTTCTGCTAATATATTCTATGAGCTTAAGCTCTGTCACTTACACTCTGTGTTCAAATAAAGACAGAACTCCAGGCTCACTTTCATAAACTCTGTCTTGAGATTAAGAGATGCATAAATGGTTGTTGTCCCATGTTACCTAAATCAAACGTCTGTATTGGCAAACAGGATCTGAGCAAAACTGACAGAGACATTCATTCTTCACTGAACATCAACAGGAATATTTCATCTACATTTAAATGCTGTAAGCTTAAAAATAAAGATTTAGAATCACGGAATGGTTAAGGTTGGAAGGGACCTTAAAGATCATCAGTATCCAACCTCCCTGCTATGAGCAGGGACACCTCCCACTAGACCAGGCTGCACAAAGCCTCATCCAACACAGATTTACAACAGCGGTAAGAAAACTGTCAGTAAAATAAAAATACTTCTGTCAGTCGTGGTCGTGAGACGCAACCGCTCTCAGGTGTGGCTGGACCTTGCCCTGGAACACAGGAACACAGAAGACTGTCACCACTATCCCCTCCTGTCCACAGTGCTCTCGGAGCATCATCTTACATGCCACCCCCAACACCCCTTCCCAAGGCAAGACAGGAGAGGGAAAACGGAAAATGGAAGAGTGAACCCACCAAAATGATTTGGCAGAATGGCCTTGATGCCTTCTAGACAAAGGGAAAAAGAGGACATTTGAACAGTACAGCCTTAGTACTAACAGGTCTGTGACAGCAGAGTGCTGCTACAGAAGTGACCAGGAAAACTTGCAGTCAAGAACCAAAATGTGCCTGGTTCTTTCTGTAGCTGTACCTTGTCTTCTCCTCCTGATGATATTCCAACAGCAACTAATTCAGAAAGCCACAAGGTCACCCACTGGGTTGCTGGCTCTTTCTTCCTGCATGCGACCGGGGTGTCCTGATGGCAATTTCCCTGTCTCCCAAACAACTTAGCTGAAGGCAAAGGTTTTGCTGATTTTGAACTATCAACAGTATCAGACGTTACTCTCCTACTCCAAACTTTATTAACAGATTGAAGCTAGAATTGGAATGGATGTTACAGATACTTGCACTTGTTCCCTTGGCAGATTGTCCCATGGCACTGGTGTTCACTGCTTGTTCTATCAAACAATTTCAATGACAAAGGCTGTATATCATATTAGCGGGAGGTTTTTTCTGCCCTCTTACACAAACACCCGTTACAGTGTCCTCCACGTTTCTAGAATGCTGGTTCTGCAAGCATAGCACACTTGTCAGCTAGACTTACCCAAAGTTTAACAAACACTCAGTGACTACGTGAAAGCCTCCTGCAAAAAACCTGCAGTATGTCACATCCAGCATCAAAACTACCTTGTCCCAAACTCCAAGAACAACCATGTCAAAGCTGCCACCATCCAGCTTTGCTCTGCACCATCTTCCCTTACTCTTGTTTTTACTCCCAGGGTTACATTATATTTCAATACCAAACATGACACTTGGCAAAGAAACAAACACTTATTTATCATATGCAAGGGCAAATCAATTCATTCAATGACTTACAATTAAGTCTCAAAAGCCAACTGTGATATGCTACATATTTATTTAAAAAAAGACTTAACAAGTCAAGGCAAATAAGCAATGCTGATGATGCACTGTGATAGAGAACTAACCCATAAAATTCTATAGCATGTGAAATAGTGCAAAATTGTACACGTGCACGAAGAAGCCAAGTTCTGTGTCCTAAAGAAATAGCTTCATATTCCACAAATTTACTGCATTTTATAACTCACAATACAAAATCATTCACTGCATTTAATATCTCACAAAAGGAAATTACAATAAACCCCAGCATATCTTTACTCTTTTTTTTAAAAAAAAAACAACAACAACCCCCCATTATATGCATTATGGGGAAGCTGTCATTAAAAGGCTGACAATTAGCATGAAAAAATAACTAAGTATAAGGACTGAGAGCCAAAACAGAAGTGGAATACCAAAGCAACACCATTTTCTGATGGTGAATTTGAGCAATTGAATGGCAGCATCTGTTCTTTTTTGATAAGCAGGCAGATGTATTTTGGGCCTCACCCTAACTGAAAGAAAGTGCTTGCATCACTTTATTAAAGAGCAACATTTAACATGAATTCCTAATAACAAAATCATAATGAAAATCTTATCCATTCTGATGACCTGCTAGTCCAGCAGAAGCTTTGAGTCCAAATATGTCTTTTTTACTATAGGAATAAAGTGATTCTAGCAATGAATTCCACGTTATTATCAGCAGTCTTACCCAGTATTGAAGATGGAATAATGGCTTAGATCTCTCTTGACACCCTTTTTTATTTTCATACATGGTAGCAAAGAGCAGAAAGTTTTATTAATGCACAACCACATGATCTACCAGGAGATACACTAATACTATTCAACATGAATATAAATTAAAAATCTAGGGTTTACAGCTAGATATATATTAATTAAAGCTACTCTCAACAATATCAGATGGAGGTGCAACCAACATGAGAAAGCTCTCTGTGGCTTTAGGTGTAATCAACATTACAAAGCTCTTCACTTGCCATAAGTGAAATGGTGTAACAGATACAAATCCAACACAATGACACAGTTAATTTTAAGTCATATTTTGTTTGAAACTAAACCTGTCTCTACCTTGCTACATCTATCCCCATTCTGCACCCATCCAGCTGCCAAGTCTGCTAGTTATCAGGACACATGCTTGTCCTTTGGAGTAGCAATACAGTCTTCCAAACTGCAGAACACAGAATCCCTGGAGGATACCTTCCCTTTCATGAACAAACAGAAGGTTTTCCTGGCACTCTCTCAGGTAACTCTCAACTCCAAGTTGAAGCTTTGAATTAGAACATAAGGATAGAAAATAAATAGCGACATATATTTTAAGTGCCACAAGGAAGTGCCTCATATGGAAAAAAAAATCAGCATAAGAAATCCTGCAAAACAAATGTACACAGCTTTTTTGTTGTCTGCTCCATCTCTTACCCAGCCAGACACGAGGTGCCCAGTACAGAGTTACTGATTTCTGGAATGGAGAGTGGCAAGAAAATTTTGAAAATCTTTAATAGATGATGCTGTGCAACGAGGTTTTGATTTACTGGTTGAATAAAGGAGCATCCTAGGCAAAAAGCCTTCTTCATTTCCAACATGGCTGCTAAACAGTCTTGATTACTGCCAAGCTTTTCAAGGCACAGACTTGCTAGTCTGAACTTGCTCTACATCTTGAACCTGAATTTTTCTCACAGAGGTGAATTTTCATGCTATTGTGTTGAGGAAGTAATTTAACTTTCTTGAAAAGTTTTTAACATCATATTTATCACCTTGAGCTGCACTAAAGACAAAACACAGATCTAACTCAAAATCATGCTGTTGCTCTTTTGGACATCCCACACAGTATTACTTTGAGCATCTGATTTTTTTTCTTTGTATCTCCAAAGTATATTTGGAAGATATTTCTGTTAAAAAATACTACATAAATAAGCAGAGAAAAGCTTATAGCTACAATAATGTACAGAAAGCAAAGACAACTTTGTCTAGCATTTGTGTTTCACCATTATCTAAAGTATTAACTTTCACCTTAGCATGCAAAAAGGCTATCTTGAAAAAAAAAATGAAGGGCATGAGACTGAAAGTCCTCATAAATGATGATGCAGCATAATCCCTTCAGAAGATGCCTGCATGCAAGAGAAGTGTTAGTTGTGAAAATGACATGTATTCTAAAAGAAGTGCTGAAATGGCAGACAAAGTTGGCAAAGCAGTAGTGTTTAACTAGAGCAGCAAGAAATGGAGTAGGTGGTTCAACAGACATAGCTCAAGTCACAAGATCAGGAGAAGCTTCGACTGGGCTTTGTAACCCAGCAGGATGGGTAACAAAAACCTGAGGCTTGGTGACACCAAACTCTGTATGAGGTGTAATGGAGAACCAGACTGCTGGGTCAGGTTGCCCAACAAAGACAACTACTGCAGAACAGCACCAGTCCTACTTCAAGGGTATTGGTTTGTAAATTGTCTATCTACTTAGCCAAGTTTTTCACTTCATAGAATCATGGAATGGTTTGGAAGGCTCTTTTGAAGGTAATCTAGTTCCAACCCTCTGAAATGAGCAAGGACATCTTCAACTAGACCGGGTTGCTCTAAACCTCATCCAACCTGACCTTTAACATTCCCAGGATGGGGCAGCTACAACCTCTCTGGGCAACCTGTTCCAGTGTTTTACCACTCTTGTTGTGAAAAATGTCATCCTTGTATCTAGTCTGAATCTACCCTCCTTCAGTTTAAAACCATCACCCCTTGTTCTATTGCTACAGGCCCTACTAAAAAAGACTTGTCCCTATCTCTCTTTTAAGTCCCCATTAAGTATTGAAAGAACTCAACAAGGTCTCCCTGGAGCCTTCTCTTCTCCAGGCTAAACAACCCCAACTTTCTCAGTCTTTCCTCACTGAAGAGGTGTTCCATGCCTCTGATAACTTTTATGGACCTCCTCTGGACCAGCCTCAACAGGTCCACATCTTTCTTGTACTGAGGACTCCAGAGCTGTATGCAGTAGTCCAGGTGGGGTCACACCAGAGCAGTGTAAATTTGCTGACTGATGCCTATTTATGCTTGCAGATGATTAAAATTAGGTCACTGAGCATTAAAAAGTTTCTCTGCCATATTTCCAGGTGTGAGGTCAGAGGCCAAACTTGCTTTAGTGATCACCACTTACATCCCAATTTGGACTTTGCTGCTGACAGTCAAATCCTGGCAGAAGATTTAGAATTTATTACTTATCTTTTTCTCTCTTTCCTATTAAAAAAAAATAAAAAAATCATTGTCATGTATGATGGGGCTACTGTTTGATTTATGTGTCTCTAGAAAGTAGTTTTATGCATAATATTTTTGTTGTTTAAAAACTGCCACTATTGCCTTCACCCTGATAATTAAAAGAAGTGTTCACCTCCACCAGTGGATCATGTTATTTCCCATCACAAGTCAACATTGTTCCCTTGAAAACCCTCAAGAATTCTAGCCTGAACCAGCTCAAAGTCTTCTTCAATCTAGTCTGATCTCTTACCAGTTGTGAAATCAATTGTTAGTCCAAAAGTACTCTTACAGTGGTGATAAAAAGAGTAGTACTTGCACAATGATTAGCAATTCAAGTGTGTGTTTACTCTGAAATCTTGTACATCATGACTCAGCTATGATTTCCAAGGCTACTAAAGCTTCACTTTGCACTTTTCTCCAGTTACTAAATTTTGGAGCTATGAAGGAGAGCATCTGGTCCTACAGACCAGCTAAACTCTTAAGAAAAGCTGCAGCATAACCAGCACACTGGACAACAGTATCACTCACAATCACACAGGACCGTATGAGATGTTCCTCACTGCTGCTTTAGAGGTTTGAGGAAGAGAAAGAGAAGAATGTGTGGCCTTATTTTCTTTTCATTAAAGCCACCAGAATTTAGTGTAAAAAAGCTTATGTTCCTGACACCATTCAAAATTTAAGCCAAGTTTTAATGTTTCTTTCATTTGTTGACAAAAAGAGCAAAGAACTAATGAGAGAGCAGCATGATAGTCTCAGAATTATAAAAACAGACTGCACAGCACAAGGGATACATCTAGGTTGTCTTTGTCCATAATGTTTTCCACGACCTCACCAAGTTCTGCTTCACTGCTTACTTTGTATGGATCATCTGGTGTCTAGACCATTCAGATGAAAAAACTCTTGAGCCAACCAGCCAAGTCCATACTAAGTTTCAGGTGGAAAAATATTTGGAGCAAACTGATCTTGGGAGATGTAACCCACGCTAAATTCTCCTTCCAACTGCCCACCCTTCAAGGTACAATAAAATGTGTCAGAAAGATTCCTCATATAAAAAAAAACAACTATATTTTGTTTTATAATTTTAACACTTGATGGGCAGCTGGGGGGATCTTGAACCTAAGAAGTACTTCCCAGGTAAAGATTCTACCTGGCAAGGATGCTTGGCAGTTGATCGACGCCTAACTGTGTTTCCAACAAAATTTGCTGTAAAATTTATCCCACCTCTGCTGACACCCAAAAAGTTTGTCTGTAATTTTTTCTATTAGTTGGTTTCTTTCCTGAAGCCTATTTTATGTTTTTAAAGCCTTTCAGTTTTCAGAGAAAACCTTCAAAGTGACACCCAAAGGTAGCCTACAAGTTCTCAAAATGAAAATCAAACAGCCTCTGAGCCTGAACATTTCACTCAAGCGTTTTGAATACTTCAGTTTAGACAATAATACTTCACATGTGGCAGTTTCAGCTGCATATAATTTTGACAGTGAGAGATATTTTCCCACATTAATGAGATCTAAGAGAAATGAAGCCTGGGTGAAGCAGGAGGAAAAGTCTGTAGTCCAGAAAACTCAATCCCCATCAAATCAGAGAAGAAATTTTCTGAAATAAACCTTGTTTAAATCACTTTAAAATAACATTAAATCCAACCTACAGAAGGCAAATCTCAACTGGTATGTATCATCCATTCTTCCTGTAATCAGTGTAATTACATAGAAGATTTAGCCTTGTTAGCTCAGCTAACAACTGCCACAGCTACATAAAAAAGCCAAACCCAAGCAAATATCCTCATCTTTATTTTTTCAAATTCCCAAAAGAAAAGCAGATGATTGCACTACAGGTTTGTTAGACTGAGGAGTACTCACCACCTTGAAATCACTGGTTTTATGAAAGGATTTACACACCATTGCCATTTGTATAAAGATGTAGGCATTTTTTCCTACAGTCACTGAAGACATTCACCAGATTCTCAAGCACCTTGACAGATAATAAAATTAAGTACAACAGCAAATCAAGCATTCATGATGCCATAAAAACATCTATCTACAGACTGATGACTGAAATCTAACATAAAATTAATTACAGGCATGGAAGTAGCATTATGCTTCACAGTTAATCTATGCAGATCTTTTTCAGGAACAGTGGATTTTTTTGTTTGCTTCTTTTTTTTATTATAAGAAAAGGGCTAGGCATGAAGTAGTGAAGTGGTGGGTGAAAACCCACCAACAGTAATGACTTAGGTTCAGAGAAAAATTTGCTTTGAGAGTACAAGGACAGGAATATTCAGATACCATTATAGGTCATTATGTCATCTGGTTCTGATCTGCAACAAAGAAAAAACTTCATGTCCACTGTGAAACACAGGGCAATTAATCCCTCCCTGCTTTCTCTTGTGTGCTCTGTTTCAATCTCAACAGCCTATAAAACAAGACAAATCCTCCCACCCTTCTTCCCACTCATGCAAGATGATGCAGTGTTGGCAGGATGGAACAGAGAGCACTGGCACCTGTTCAACCCACCCTACTCTCTGCTCCAAGAAAAATAACCCTACTAGCTGGATACCTAACTGGAGTTACATTTTTCCAGAAACAAAAGCAGTAAGGAAGCAGATTAAGAAGTGTCTGTATCATGTGCTGCATTGATCTACACAAACTAGCTTGGGATAGTAGTCATGTTAACACAAAGATACATACAGTATAAATTACTCCTGAGTCTGCTGTATAAACATTACCTTTAGCAATGATTTCGTATCTGCTACACATCAGAACTTTTTATCATGATGCTATTATATCTTCATAACACTTTCAAAGCCCCTGTAGTATTTACAGTGGGTTCAGACAGGAGGAATTTTTTTTTTCTGAGATAGGACTGACATCCCCCCAAAAAACCAACCAACAAACAAAAACAAACAAACAGAAACCAAAATAAAAACCCAACCCAAACCAAAAATGAACAAACAAACCAGCATTTGCAATGCAACCAGAACTTGTTCTTCATATTGAGCACTTAGAAAAGAGGTCATAAAACATGAGTTGGGCAGGAAACGTTGAACCACAAAACAGAATTTTTAACAAAAAGAAACAATTTCTGCCTCAAAACAACCCTGATTTCTGGAAAACAGGAGGACACAGCAAGAGAAATATCAATGATTGCTTATCTTGTTCTCACTTCACCAAATATTTAAGCTAATGACTACTGAGGACAGAAACCTTTGCTAGATGGATCTTTCCTGCGAGACTTCTGGCCATTCTTACATCCTTCCATCTTCTTTAAACTGATTAAAAACTGTAAGCCTGACAATTCTGATTTTTGTAAAACAAAGCCAGAGTTACTCAACATCCAGTAGCTCAAGAATGCCTGTTTAATAATTACGTCTCCTCAAAGTCTTGACAGGTGAGTTTCTCTTACTAATTTTGCCAGGAATTTAGAGCATATTAAGAAAGCACAAGCACTGCACCATGTCTGCAATGTTCACCCTCCTCCAGCCAACCTGCTACTGCACAGCAGTCTGCAACCAACACACCAGGGATACTTCAGGTGCTGTAGATGAGGCTGTGGATGTACAATTAGTCCAAATAACTTCCAGAGAGTCCCCCTTCGTGCATATTTATTTTTGTCCTTTCACTTGTCTGCCACACTCCATCACAACACATGGCAGTAAAGAGAGAAGGATCAAGACATTAACATCCTACCTGCTGCACTGCATTGATAACCCTGAGCATCTCTTTCACTTGTTTTACTCCCTTTTTATAGTTGGGAAATGACTTCTCCAAGAGCTGAAAGCAGCTAATCTGATGCCTGCACAGCAGTTAGCATCCTGCTGCCATGAGTGTGAATGTGATAGCTGATGCTGCCAGTCCTGCAGGTGCTTCTCTACAAGAGCTATACTCTCCACTTGCAGTCAATACTCCCCGTTCTTCCTCATACACACAACAGCAGAGAGAAGGTGACCAGATGAAAAGCTGATGCTATTACACAGAATGTTCAGGTTTCTGCTCCTTTTGACAGACTGTGATCAGAAAAGGCTCTTTTGCTAAGAACAGTACACCAGTATTTTAATACAACTCATAAGGATCACCCAGAAAAACTACTCCAAGGTTCAGAGGATATTTGTTTGACATTCTACTCCCATATTCTACAGCAATAGCCCTGGACATTTTCCATAAGGTTGGGAGAGGAGGCTGCCAAATACTGAATTAGGCTGCCAGGTGGCACTGAGTTATTTTTTCCATCAGCAACTCAAAAATACAGCAGACACAAATATTTCATCTGATGTGTTCACAGGTCACAAATGACACAGGGGGAGGTATTAAGCTCATAAAATAAGTCCCCTCCTTTTCGACAAGCTCAGACTCACATACAACAGAATAAAAACATTTGATCCATCAGAATTACAAAGGGAAATGAAATAACTGGAGATCCCCCAAAGACAGACATCTGCCCTTCAACTTTGTAGAAGAATTCCAGTTTAAATTCCATTTAAATGCACAATTAGCTTGACCTTTCCTAGGCCAATCCAGGCTACTGGAGGAACTCACACATAGATAGAGAACAGAGGGATGTCCATATCTTTATTTGGAAAGACAGCAAACTGGACTTCAGAAAGATAGCAAATCTTCAATTTTCAACTTAAGACTATCAGTCCCAAACATCTAAGAATCATGTCACATGCCCCCACAATTACCACTAGGGAATAATCTTGGTGGGAGGGTTATACATTTTTGAAGCCTCAAGCTCTCACATAGTCAAGCTTCATTTTTTACAGGAATAAGGACAAAAAGCCTGCTTTTTATTAAAATAAAGTTCACCGTTTCTCATGTGCATGTGACACTGAACCTAGGGCATTAAAAAAATTATAAATATTCAAAGACTGCAAGAGTTGACAATGCTATGTTTCAATATCATTTAATTAAAATACTAATCTTACAGTCTGCAAGGAGCAGTAATATCAGATGACAAACCAAGGATGAAGAGAGATGGGACATAGAATCACAGAATGGTTTGGGTTGCAAGGGACCTTCAAGATCATCTAGATCCAACCCCCCTGCATGGGCAGGGACACCTCCCACTAGACCAGGTTGCTCAGAGCCCCATCCAACCTGCCCTTGAACAATTCCAGGGATGGGGCTTCCACAACTTCCCTGGGCAACCTGGGCCAGTGTCTCACCACCCTCACACTAAAGAGTTTCCTCCTCATGTCTCACCTCAGTCTCCCCTCTTCCAGTTTTAATCCATTCCCCCTTGTCCCCTCACTCCCTGTTCTTGTCAAACAGTCCCTCCCCAGCTTTCCTGTAGCCACTTCAGGTACTGGAAGGTGCTCTAAGGTGTCCCTGGAGCCTTCTCTTCTCCAGGCTGAACAGCCCCAACTCCCTCAGCCTAAGTCCATAGGAGAGGTGCTCCAGCCCTCTGAACATCTTCATGGCCTTCCTCTGGACTCTCTCCAGGAGCTCCATGTCCTTCCTGTGTTGAGGGCTCCAGAGCTGGACACAGTACTCCAGGTGGGGTCTCATGAGAGTGGAATCACAGAGTCACAGAATCACTTTGGTTGGAAAAGACCTTCAAGATCACCAAGTCCAACCATTAACCCTACTCTACCAAGTCTGGCATTAATCCATGTCCCCAAGCGACTAGATGACTTTTAAAAACATCCAGGAATGGTGACTCAACCACCTCCCTGGGCAGCAGGGAGTAGAGGGGCATGTGCTTCACACGTTTACAGGACTGTATTCCTAATTCATACACAAAGAAAATTTGAAAAACCTGCTAAAGGATTGTATTATATACCTGAAGACACCTACAGACATTTTCTGTGGAGCTGTAGCTTCAGAACCACACTTGGAATTCCTGGATTTCTGTTAAAAACATTTACCTATTTTTGTCTGTTATGTGAGTTGGAAGGAAAACTTCTCAAGCAACTCTCTACCTATGACATCTCCGAGTTCTTTTGATTCCTATCTTATGCATTTCTGAAAACCTACACTACCTATTTTTACGGATTACCCATCCTAAAATCTAAATGGGGAAGCCTTGAGGGACAAAATATCAAGTCACTGCTTGTAGTCACAGCACTATCACTGTATTCCAAAATTACCACTGCATATACTACTACATGTAAAATTTCTAGGAGTGGGGATTATCATCACCCAGCTTCTTCAAAAAGATTTGTCTACATACACAGAAATCTGTAAGATGTCAATGGTGAGAGGAACTGAACTGCATGACTATGGGCTAATCCTACTAATACGTATACAACACCACAAAAACTCCATGCAACTTCTCTTCAGCTCCTGTTTAGCACAGACAAAATTTTTTTACAATGCCATTTTGTTTTGGGCTTGATCATGAATTCAAAACTCACTCAGACCCACTCACAGAAGGAAGGTTAAGTGTCACAGTTTTTAGAGTCCACATATTAAACCAAAATGAAGGCTGTTTTGCTACCAAGAATTGCCTTAGGACAAATGCAATAGGCCCTAAAGGTCATCAGAAAATAAAAATATCATAGTAGTAACAGAGGGAGGGATTTATGTTCTTCATAAATGTTTTGCTTCCTCTGGATGTCCACAAGTCAAGGATGTGAGCATCCAGCCTGCAAGTCTTCAGATCAGAAATCACTTTTCATGCCCAATGTATGGTTTCTCCCCTTGGGAAATCTCTTAACAGATTTTTCAATGAAAGCACTGCTTTCTGCTAGTTTGTCTCTCACTTTACTCCAGAGCAGAGTCTAATTGATTTAATTGACACCTAGTCCATTTTCTTCAGCAGTTCTACCAAGGATGAACATCACACACCATCAGAGCACTCATTTCATTAGCAATATTAGGTGCATATCAGTGCTACCCACCAGTCAGTATGTACCATGTGTCTCCATCTCTGCCTGATATAAAAATAACAAGAGAGTTCTGTCTCCTAATGAACAGCAGAAACATTTTAGTCACTTGGATCTACACCTTATTTCTGTAATAGCACCAGGAATAAGATTTGACATTGGACACTGGTAAAGGCCAAATCACACAAAGTCTGCTTGAAGTCTACAGATCAACTTGTATCTGTGGCTTCTTTTTCTAGCTGTTGGCTTTCAGTTCATGCTGGTTATGGTGACTGCAGCTGACAAATATTTAGCTAGTATTAAAGGACAAAAAATGAACTTAAGCTTCTTTTCAACCAAAAACTGGTTGCCTTCAAGAGTTACAAGTTTTCACTATAATTCTATCGTGACTACATGGGACATCTAAAAACAATTCCTCATCTCCCAAAGCTACACCAAAGGCATCCCAAAGGAATTATCAGGGTCAAAATTATTTATTATGTAAGAAATATGCATTGAAATTATTAGCAGACTTACAGACAGTTAAAGCCACACAGCATTTTTAAAAGGGCTATTTGCTTTCCATCACTATTCTCACAATTTTTTCTCCAGTCCAAGGATAAAAAGATATGTGTGTCAAAAAATTCTGATAAGATTCCTCAGAGTCTTCTGACATCTCAAAGAGAAACAAAACAACTTTTCCTCTCCCCCACCCCAAATCAAAGAAATGCAAAACATTCATTAGAAAAATTCCTGTAAAATAGTGGATATATCAAGCCAAGAACCCTGCATTTGCAGAATTTTTTTATTATTTTGCTATCTTCACACATTCACCAACACCATATTCCCAATGCACTTCAGCTGATAACTACATGTACTATGCAGAAATCACACACTTGGAACAGGCACAGTATTATTATGCTCACATGTGCTTCAAATCACTAGAAATTGTCATTTTAACACTTCCTCCCGCCCCCGAAACTAAATAAATCAGGATGCATTTTGGCATTAAGCATCACTTTTTTTTTGCCAAGGAGTATGATTTAATAAAATAATACATTGTTGACTCACCACAGCACGTGCTATGTCTCATCTATAGGAAATGGTTCAAAGGCATCAACTTCATGCATGGGTTGCCATAGCTGATATTTGAGTCTGGCCTGCTGCTGGTACAGGATTCTTATACTAGCCCTAAGCACAAAAAAAAAAAAAAAAAGAGAATGGAATAGTTGAGGTTTATTTTTGACATCTGACAGACGTAGAAAAAGTTCAGAAAACTCAGCTAATCTCGAATGTCAGTATTTGCACACCATAAAACAAAGACTTCATCTTTCCCTCTGATAATACCATAATGCATCCAGTTACAGGCAGCATGTGTACCATAAATTTCCCTTCTTCCATGCCAGGAAGAAAGGCTTGAGATAGAAAATAATGCAGGCTTAAGAGCTGTATACATGGGAGAAAGGTGTCACAAGTTATTTAAAAAAAAAAAAAAAAAGGAAACAAAGAAAACAAAAAAGATAAATTCAAGGCAGGCAAACCCTAGTGCCCAAGAGCTCAAGTTTAAGACTGCTCAGATTGCAACAGATGGAACTACAAATCATAGAAATGTTCTAAAATATTTATTTTAGTTTCTATCCTATCTTTCTCGGGTCAGATCTTCAATTTTCCTTTGGAATAACAGCAGAAGCTTTCACTATAACAAGCTGAGATTTGTACACAGTCATCAGTCACTAATACCTGGGGACTGGAGTTCATTTTGACTGGTGACATGATGAACAGCTTCAAAAACTGTGCAACGTGGATACATAGAGGCACAAGGCCTGTGAATTACTGCTGTTGATCAAATTAGCATGCTCTTTAAAACAAACAACAAAACATGTGACAAAATATGCTCAACTGACAAAGGGATTGCAGCTAATAAACTTACAGGCAGCCTCAAGAATTGAGCTAAAATCAAATGTTGTGGTATTCAGACACTGAATGAGAGGTGGATCAAGCAAGCATGTATCCCTCTGGTGTCTAAACACCAAGCAAAATCAGGTAAGTAGCATCAAGAAAATGATTAAGAAGTGAACTAAAAACGTGTAGTAAAAATAGAAGATTAAAAATCCTTATGAGAAAACAGCTGCTTAACCAGAGAGGACTCGCTACACTTCACTGAACTGGGAAATGAGCTGCATATACTCAGGCTCCCTGAAAGCCCACTTCAAATAGCAGATTTCCTGGGTTATCTGACCTCTTAGTGTAGAATTCTGGTGAGGCAGCTGTTGGCTTGACTGGTAGGCTCTTCTGGACCTCCAAATTGTACTGTTTCTTACAAGGTAAAAAGCCAAAAGCAGTCCTGAGAGATTAAAACAGTCAAAATTTTCCATGTCACCACTGTGATGTGAGCAAGGGTCTGCACTCACGCAGTCATCAGCCTCTTCTTTTCCTTGGACAAGAAAAAAAACAACTGGGAGCCTAAAAATACAACAGCTGCTTTTATCTTTCTTGCTCCAACAAGAGTTCTGACTCTGTCCTATGCTCCTGCAGTCTGATATCCTCATATACACAAAAACTCAGGACTTCACATCCCTCCTGTAGAGATGAAGCTGAGGAGAACATTCCACTACCATTAGGGAGTTCATGTGCCAAATCCTTTGTTGAAAATCTCACGATACAACAAATACATAAGATTGTAAAGTATCAGGACTTGAATTTCCTGGCCTTCTAACAAGTAACCTAAACTGATTCTAAAGCTTGCTAACAAAGCTACAGCTCTCAGGCTAAAACACAGTAGAGCAACTCCAGGAAAGCTGTGCAACTTTTGCAAATGGTGGGCAGAGGACCATTAAATTCTGTCCCATCCCCTGTACTGCTTTTGAGCTATACTTTTCATCTCACAGCATAAGAGAAAGGAAACAGAGCCCTAACACTTGGTATTTCACACTAATTGAAGTTTTACTTTGCCTTCAGTTTTAGATCATCGTTTTGAGATGATTACTTGAGTACAAAAGATTTTTTGTTTCTGTGAAAGACTTTTTCTTATGTCTGCCTCCACAGATGGTGCTGCAAGAATGAAAGAAAAAGGAGCTCACAGCACATGCAGCATTTTTTCTTTTAACTGGTGCCCTTTTATGAGGGTTAATTTTTCTTGCAGGTGGCCTTCAAAACAGCGTGCATGCAAGAATCATAGAAAAGGGTCACAGCATTTAAGGGCTGGAAGACAGGTTATAATTTTTGTTCAGTATTGTGGTCCAGTGAAGTCCCTCTCCTTTCTCCTGATGATGTAACAGAGCAGTGACTATGGTAATACTGCAGTCTCTAGGCTTCCAGGTCATAATAGGGTATAAATATATAGTAAAAGTAAGGCTACTGTAAGCTCAAAATGTAACCAGTGGAATGGGAGGGGCTATGGGTGTAGAATGCTTGCCATAAAAATTAGAAAAAATTAAAAACTTAGTTTGCTTTGAAAATCTATCAACTCTGATGATATGGTGATATTTTCTGTTATTCAGGATTATCCAAAGAACTGGGCAGCTTCTACTGATGAACAGTTTAAGAGAGAACCAATTTTAAAGCTGGGGACCATCCTCTAAATGCAGCTTTTCTGCCTTCCAAATCTTAATAAAATTATAATGTAGTCTGCAAAAGCACTGCTAAAACCTTCCTCCTTTGGGTCTGCATAGTCCTCTCTTAAACTGCATCAGTTTTGCCATGGACTCCCTTTGCTTTCACAACATCACTGGAAGATATTTTGTCTTATCATTATTGATCCAGTACTATTAAATCTCCCAATAATGGCTGCAAACTTGCCAACCACTGACAGCAAAAAAAAAAAACCCCTACCAGAAAACACTCATCCTCAAGGTCTGCTCACAAAAAGCCTCCTCAGTGAACATACATTTTTCTAAGAATGAGAGGAACATTTTCTAATATCAAAGAGGCAAAGAGGCAGTTGAAGGCAACTTATTTTTCATGTTAAGCAATTTTTGCCCTTGCCCTACTGAGGAATATCCCTATTATCCTAACACTCCTCCACAAAATCTTAATTACAATAGCACTCTGACAAATTACATGTACTCGGAAACACCAGGAGAGCAATGCTGAGAGCCAGGGAGAAAGAATATTGTTTAATGGCTGAGGTCAAATCACCCTTGTCATTCACATCTGTGTCCCCATAAGAAAAAGTCATTAATTGAACCAACTGAAAAGGTATTTCTATGCCAGCATAGAAAAAATATGACTCCAGAGTGTCCCTGGCTGGTGACTACAGAGCAATGTTCTGAAAAAGGGTTAAAACACCAGAGGTTTGGTGCACTTCACTTTCCCCAAGGCACAGGAACCAAAGATAGCTTACATGTGGGCAACAACAAGCAGCCCTGTGCAGTGCCAGCACCATCCTATTCTGTCTTAACGTGTCTCCTTTTCTGAAGCTGGCCTTGCATGACAAGACCTGTGTCCTCCAGCAAGCTGATTTCAGGCTTCTCTTGATCATTTACAATATACCATTTGCATTTTCCTCATTAAAAATTTCTGCTCTATGCCACCACTTTCTTCAAAATCTCTATTTTCTTCTGCTGTTGGTTTATCTTTAAACAAGTCTCTGGCACAACTCACAGTGAGCACACCAGAGGAGGGGAAGGCTGCATTGAGGGCATCATGAAGCTATGCAGCAAAAAGAACCCATGTAAACAAGCTTACAATCACTCAGCACACGAATGGTGTGAAACATGCCCATCACGGTTCACTGAAAGCACCGCCTGCTTATTAACCAACGCTGTAACTCTTCATTATCCAAGTAAAATCTGTATTATTTCTAATAAGGCCTCTCTTGCAGTCAAAACATACAACGTACTGCCCTGTAGCAACTGCTTTTCTGCCAGAAGATCTCCTTGCAAAGGAACATTGATTTCACTGCAGTATTTACAGACTGTCAATTCTCTTCTGCAAAATAAGTGGCCTCTAGCCTACTGTAAACACTTCCCCTAAAAGCTCTTGGTGTTTCTGTAAGACCCAATAGGTTGAGTTGGTCATTTGCATCTGAGAGAAATGCAGAAGAGTGATGATTACCTTAGAAGACCACTTTCTTAAAAATAACCCCCACATTCAACACAGTTTGCCAAACAGCAGCTTCTCCCCACACACCCTTCTTTTTTTTTTTTGGCATTCAACCACGTTGTAACAGGCTAAGACTTCTGCCTTTTGGATCTTCTAGTTGCTTAACATTATCCTATCTTCTTTTTTATTATTACAAATTCAAATTTTATATGGCTCTGTATGGACTATATAACTCAGAAAACGTGCTCATTTCTACTCAATTGCAAGCCAAGACACCTCCTTCCCCCAAAAGTCCCTAAGCAGCATTAGAGGTGATGAGGCTGAGTAAAACACTACTGTTTACATGAGCCAGCTGGTAAAGCCCTGTCAGACTCCTGTCCATTATGTGCCTCTGCCCTGCTCTCACAATCACCAGCCACCCAAAGCACCCAAACAAAAAAGCTCATACACACCCGAACACAGGAAAATTATGGTTTTCTGGCCACAAAACGTACAGCTGCAGTCTTCTTCCTTCAGTTAGCAGTTTACTTCATTAACCTGTCTCTCACTCCCTCTCCCCCATTTTTTTTTTTTAAACAGCAATCAATATTCATCACCCCACCCTGCAAAAGCAGTTAGTCATAGAATATTAGCATCAACCACCTACCATTCCGTGCTTGCCAGCTATTCTCCTCGTCCAGAAACCTTTCCCCCAAACTGCGACTTTAAGTGGTATTTTAAAATCACATTCCAAACAGTGCCAAGGAAAAGACAGGCTATCTATAATAACAATAAAAAATTAAAAGACGGACAGTGGGATTCAAGGTAAAACAACGTTTTCCTTTAAAGAACAAAATAAAAGCCTGGGGGGAAGAGGATAGAGCAGAACAGAAAACGGGGAGGCAAAATGTCTGATAATAATGAAATAAAAGAGAGGGGAAAAAAAAAAAAAAAGAGTGGCTTGCTGAATCACGCTCTTTCACTGCCTGGAAACCATTGTGCAGCGTGATGCTGGCTGTACCATTGTGGAACCTACCAGAGGAGACAGGCAGCGAGCTTGGGGAATGGGGCTGCTATGGCAACGGAAAGGAGCACACTTGACGTCAAAGCACACAGAGGTCTCGCAGGGGGAGGGAGAGAAAAGTCTAATCTGCAGCTCTGGTATCTCCTGGTGAACCAGGGTATGGAGCAGGCTGCAAAGGGAAGCTGAACAGTCCTCTGTGGCACTTGGCAGCAGCAACGTGGGGATCTGCAGCGTCGGGGAGCTGCTCAGTACAGAGAGAAGGTACTAACAGCAGTGTAGATCTGCTCTTTTGTTTGCATTAGCTGCTATACCATGGCATAAATGCCCATCCTAAAAAAAAATAATAAAGCCAATTACATGAAATTAATTTAAGTTTTGTGCCCAAGGGTGAAAATAATTAATTAAAAATCACAACCCATCTCCTTCACAGCTATTAAACACAGCTATCCATGCAGTTATTGCTTGCATGAATAAGCAATGCAGCCCTAAGAAGAGAGTCCCTTAGAAGCCCAAGGAATGACTACAGATCTCCCCCATTAGCACTATGTTGTACTCACCACTGGAATGCCCCAAACCCCAGATTAAAAATTTTCCACTTCTAGAAGTTGCCATTACAGAGAGGTACTATAGCATTTTGAGCTCACAGAACCAGCAGAGTTGGTGATGACTGCTGATGTCCTCAAGCTGAAAAGTCATGAGGACCACTTTTCTTCACGCATCAAACTGCAGGATGTCTCCTCCCTTCTGACATTACACAGCAAAGAAAGTACACTGCTAAGGCTACTAGACTGAACTAGCCTTCCATGAGATTTAGGCTGGGATAAGAAGTAGTCAGAAATAGACATGTTCCTCACGGGTCAGTACTGGGACCAGTGCTGTTTAACATCTTTGCTGGAGATACGGACAGTGGATTGGGTGTATCCTCAGCAAGTTTGCTGACAATACCAAGCTGTGCAGTGTGACTGAAAGAAAGGAGGCCATACAGAGGGGCCTTCACAGGCTGGCGAGGTGGGCCCATGCCAACCACATGAGGTTCAACAAGGCCAAGTGCAAGGTCCTGCACCTGGGTCGGCGCAACCCCAGGCACAAACACAGGCTGGGGGGAGAATGGATTGACAACAGCCCTGAGGAGAAGGACTTGGGGGTGTTGGTGGATGAGAAGCTCAACATGAGCTGTGCACTCGCAGCCCAGAGAGCCAACCACATCCTGGGCTGCATTAAAAGAAGTGTAGCCAGCAGGGCCACGGAGGGGATTCTGCTCCTGTACTCTGCTCTGGTGAGACCCAACCAGGAGTACTGTGTACACCTCTGGAGCCCTCAGCACAGGAAAGACATGGACCTGTTGGATAGAGTCCAGAGAAGGGCCACAAAGATCATCCAAGAGCTGGAGCAGCTCTGCTATGAAGACAGGCTGAGAGAGTTGGGGCTGTTCAGCCTGGAGAAGAGAAGGCTCCAGGGAGACCTTAGAGCACCTTCCAGTACTTGAAGGGGCTACAAGAAAGCTGAGGAGGGGCTTTTCATCAGAGAAGATAGCGATAGGACAGGAGGTAATGGTTTTAAACTGAAAGAGGGGAGATTTAGGTTAGACATTAGGAAAAAATTCTTCACTATAAGGGTGGTGAGGTACTGGAATAGGGAGGTTGTTGTTGCATCCGTGGAAGTTTTCAAGGCCAGGTTGGATGAGGTTTTGTGCAACCTGGTCTAGTGGTAGGGGATCCTGCTCATAGCAGGGGGTTGGAACTAGACGATCTTTAAGGTGCCTTCCAACCTTAACAATTCTATGATTCTATGATATGGTGAAATCCAATCTTGCTAGAATACCCATCTTCTTTGAAAAACAAACCATTTTATTCAGTGTGTAAATTATATTGGTCAAGATCTCCAAGGCATTGCACCTTTCCTGCCAGTGATCTGAATATTCCACAGGCTTTACCACAGCCAGAGCCAAATACAGTTGTGTGTCACCTGGAACTCGAACACAGACATTAATTAACTCAGATCAGGTAACTGTTGCCTTCTGAGGGCCACCGAAATGCCTTTAGCAGGCCATACACTGACATATGACATGGTCCATAAATACTTCAAATGTTTAATGTAACTATAGATGAACTGAAGTCATTGGCTGTGTCTGGCCCCTGAGCTATAGATTACCCACTCTTGTTTTAACTCTACTGTGTTCCTCCACCCTACTTTCCTCATTAGCCTGTTTCTCCTGCATGTTCTGCTATCAGCACTTATTTTTTGGAAGAGAAGGTTTTAATCTCGATCAGTGTATCGTTCTTGCGTGCATATTTACATGCATGAAGGCCTGAAGACATTTCTTTCCAGTGAGAAAAAATGACATAGTTCCAACTTTTCCACACGGTTTGGTTTTGTTTCTTTGTTTGTTTTTTAAATTGGCTTAAAAGCCCTATCACAAGCTAGCCACTGCCACAGAAATTTCTTACCTTATACTAAGAGAAGAGTGAAGATGCATGCACAGGTACATGACATGGCCTGAGAACATCCTGCCACTCACTGTCACCAGTGCCACTGATGTTCTGAGGAGGCACAAAGGGCAGCAGGGCACAACCTCCACTGCAGTTTGCAAACACATGCAGAGCAGATGTAAGCAACAAGCCAGATACTTTTAGTGTGGGAAAACTGCTCTCAATAACCAGAGTGTATTTAACTGGGCAAGCTTCAGGAATAGATAGTTTACTAAACTTTTTTTGAGTCATGATGGGGAGAAAGGGCAAAGAAATGAGCTGCAAGATGCATAGCAGAAGCCACAATTAGCAGTAACTAGAAGCTACCGAAACCAAAGGAACCCCAACCCAAACCCTCATCACAAAATTGGCAAAACAAAAAAACAAATTAAACAGGCAGTTTTTCATTCCCTTTTTGTGTCTTGTAACCATAACCTAGTTCCTCCCATGCCATGTCACATCTACTCTCTTAAGGTGTCTAAGACATTATTTTCTTCTACCATCTAACTGTCATGTTTGCACAAGAAGTACTACTTCTACTTCCAACACAGAGGAACAAAATATTCCAAGAAAGGTATGAAACCTTCCAGATCCTTCCAGATCCTACAGAATACCACAAGAGAATACACTGAAAAATAATGTCTTTTGTGCTTACAGTCTTCTTCAACAAGACTCTAGAAATAAGCTACTCTTAGGCAAAACACCAAAATGGAATTACCTCTTTGAATAAAGCCTACACATTAACCCCTTTTTTGGGGGTGGGGGTAGCTGTTTATTGCAAAAACCTATTAAAGACTTTTGCCCATTTAGCACTACAGCAACCACATACAAATATAGGTATGACTTTATTACTAATCTGCAGCAAAGGGTTTTTTTTTATTACAAATATGTCCATACATATATTTCACCTGTAGTACCTAAAATATTCAGGATACATTCAAAAATATGTTTCCTGGAATGAAAGCAATTCTTTGAGTCAGTGAAATGGAGAATATCTTTGCAGATAGCATTAACTGACCATTCATTGGTGCAGAAAGGGGTAGGGGCTGGTTGCTTTTGACACAATTACCACACTAGGGTTAGGGGGAGGGAGAAGAAACAAAAGATCCTAAGCTCTTGCAGAGGTGACAGAGGCTTTGGAGTGTAATTAAGGTGTTTGTCCTTGAGACAACAGATCTAATGGGAAACAGCATCTTTCCACATGCTGCTTTTTCCAATGAAAGGGATGCTGCTTCCTTGAGCTCAACAACCAAACCAGCGTTTCATTCCACACTCATCTTGAACGATTACAGCCTGCTCTTTAAGGTGTCCTGCTGAGATGGCTTACTGAGGGCCAAAATATATAAAGATGCCATAAAATGCATTCCAGCCTGGAAACAGGCCACTGATAAACACTGTAATGGCCTGACACAGCAAAGAAAATTTGAGTCAAACCAATTAAACAAATCATTTTAGGCACCTGTTTCCCAGAATAGCTGCCCCAATCTTAACAGGCAGACATGCTCTCCATGACAGGCAAGACTAGAAGTGGGTATGGTCTGAATTTAAGGTTAACTGGACTGAAGCAGTTGTTTAAAAGGCAAAGACAGCTACAAAGGTCACCATGAGCCAACTGAATGCATTTCAGCTAAGCTCCCCTCTTTGTGCCTCTAAAGCACTCCTTAGTGTTGGTCTTTTTAGTACAAAACTTCATCATGTTTTACTTTAAATGTGAACTCCAAAAAAAGTACACACAATTTGCAGCCGGGTAGATGAACATTAGATTGTACTTCTGCACTTGATTTTCACGAGACAGACAGGGATCACTGAGGTTCAGAGAACAATTACGTTTGGAGTTGCTCATTTTCAGTCCTCTATTTATACAAAGAAAAACAGACCACTCTTAAAACAAAAAATTACAATGTCAAATTGAGATTCTGGTCCATCTGCATTTCCAATTCCTTGTTTACTGATGCTGTTTAGTTAAAAACAAAACAAAAATAGATGTAGGTAAATAAGACACACTTTTAAAGAACTAAACGCTGCTTTTAACAGATGGAGGAAAGCAGCTGTGACTGTGCTCACCATGAACAGTTTTTATACTAATCTGCTGGAATTGTCCTAGCAGGGCGACTGTGACTACAGAAGTTCTAGCTCTGCCTGCTGTGGAAGCACTCAGTGACTCACTGTTAATCTATGTGAGGTCCAGGACTAAAACTGGAATTGCTCAAGCAGTTTATGCCATTCCTCCCAGAGCCGGCTGCATGGATGACTCAATGTAGCAACTCCTGAATTGTCCCCAGTTCTGAATCTGGCATTATTAAAATAATCTCAAATTGGCAATGGCTTAATGGAAGCTGTGATGGCTTGAAGGGTGCTACACACCCTGCTCAGCTCTGTCTGACTTTCAGAGGTCACATTCTTCTCAATGGCTAGATGGATCACATTAAATTAAGGCCACTAAAATAAAATCCTAGTGAGCAAACATCTTCACGTTTTCAGTCATAAAAGCAACAAACCAATCTAACCAAATTCTTCCACCCAACTCAGTGCCAAAGCTAGAACTAAGTGATTTCTCAGCATCACTTTCAGCCATGGTTTTCTATGATTCCACTCTGATGTCATGTTGCACTGTCAAGTGGAGCAGTGAAGAGGTGTTACAGCCTATCCACAGATGCTGGAACCCAGACTCACTACACCACTGCTGTTCTCCCCAGGTGTATGACCACTGTACGTCATGTCCAAAAGTTCCTGTGCTCCAAAGTTGTTTTTCAAGCTCGAGGGCTCAATATACAAACCTTTTTTTCAGCTCTCATTTGTCTGCAGTACAATCCCCCATTGTACTGAACTCCTCAGCTAGTTTTAATAAAATAAAATAAATTTGCAATGTCTTAATTGATTTTATTCAATCTCATTCTCAAGAATAATTACTGATGAAGGTTGACCTGGACTTTATCTTATGCAAAAGAAAGGACAGCTTGGACTTTGTACTCATCACCAGCAAAAGGCTTTTAGAGTTATTGCATCTGCCACCTGATCATTACACTACTGGCCAAGAGAGGCTCTTGGAAAAGTTAAGGAAGCTGCATGTACTCCTATCATCCATCTTTCACCCTCTTCCTTCTACTACCTCTTCACCATCACACTATGAAGAAGAGTATATTTTAATCTCAAGATTTCTTGAACTTTGTTGTATAGATGGACAAATGTAACAGAACTAAACTGTGGTGGAAAAGTAACTATGGCATGACATCCACTTTCTGCTAAATCTGTCACTGAAAAACACAGTCTAAACAGTAACTTCATACAGCCTGAGCAATACAGAGCTGCTGCAATTATAAAGTGTATCTGGAGACAAAGTCTGGTCACTGAGAACAAGCAAGAGTATCACGGAGCAGGGCAAGGCACGGCTGTTCGGCAAGCTGACCTGATTCTTTTTTTCACAAGGAACGTTTTAAGTGAAAGAGACAGTGAATTGGCAGCAGAAGAATTCGTAAAAGACAGAGAGACTGATTCCAGAGGAGGCCACAAAGATGATCTGAGGGCTGGAGCAGCTCTGCTATGGAGGCTGGCTGAGAGAGTTGGGGCTGTTCAGCCTGGAGAAGAGAAGGCTCCAGGGAGACCTTAGAGCACCTTCCAGTACTTGAAGGGGCTCCAGGAAAGCTGGGGAGGGACTGTTTATGAGGGCTTGTAGTGAGAGGACAAGGGGGAATGGATTAAAACTGGAAGAGGGGAGATTTAGGTTAGACATTAGGAGAAACTTTTTCACTATGAGAGTGGTGAGACACTGGCCCAGGTTGCCCAGGGAAGCTGTGGAAGCCCCATCCCTGGAAGCGTTGAGGGGCAGGTTGGATGGGGCTCTGAGCAACCTGGTCTAGTGGGAGATGTCCCTGCCCATGCAGGGGGGTTGGAACTAGAGGGTTTCTAAGGTCCCTTCCTACCCAAACCATTCTATAATTCTATGATTAACAGTAACAGACCTAAGGAGTTACACCAATCACCTGCTTGTACAAACAACCGCAAGATCAGGCAACTACTCTGGTATTTTACAGAAATGTATTAATGTAGAAACTGAAAATCTGGTTTATATGTGGTAAAGGAAGGAGTAGTTTCTGAAAAAACGGTTGATTCCAGAGCCATGTTCATTACCTGTACATTTCTAAATCAACATCTTCTATACGATAAAACAAATCTCAGCAGATTTACATTAAGCATCAATAAGACAGGCACTAAGACAGCAGAAATGTGCACACGCATGCATGCATATGAATACACAAATTAGAAAGGCTCGAGTCTTTATGGTCATCATAATTACAAAAAGGAAGTCTGGATCCAAAGCCTGTAAGTACCAAATAGAAGGATGAACCTCTACCTCACTAAGCAGTGAATTGGATGTAAAATCTGGACTGCTAAGTACTGACATTAGCGAAGTAAATTAACTTCATAACTTAAAGCATACAAGTGTTGGAGAAACAGGACCTTCTTACTGCACATGAAACTATTTCCTCTGTAACTTCAATTACTGCATCTTTAGTGAAAACGATTTTAGTACTTATCCGATGACATGTATCAAGAGAATTATTTCACCATACAACACTACTGCCACTTTTGAGACCTCACCCTCACTGGTCTGTCTGCTGTCAAGGGCTTTATGTCCCATAAAACTCGAGCAAATGAATGAACCCTAAAATGTACTAATATAATTTTGACTCAGTTTATCATGGGTGTTTTATTATCCTAATGACATAAAACATTACATAAAATGCTAAAGGTGCCATAAACTGAACGCTTACTATGGAAAAGAAAACAATTGTAAATTTAAATTGCCATCTGAAGGTAAAACCAACAACTGCTCAAGTCAAATTTAATTTTTAAAATTGCCTTTTCTGTATTCAATAATTCTTCCAGAGCAATGATTTCATGCTCAATTTTCCCTGCAGAGATACATTAGGCATGTATCAAGGATTCAATTATAAACAATTCCAGTACAATAGAGCACAAAGCAGAATTTAAACTTGTTTCAGGATGCAAACAAACAGAAATCAACCCCTCCCCCAAATGAGAACATGAATTCTCAACCACCATTTACAACATTTCACAGGTTTACCTGAAAACCGTAACATACTTCCAGCTGACTTTTGTGGACATTTCTACGCTGTTACTTCACTTTGCTACAACCATAAAATTAAATCAGACTGTGACAGATGGTGTCCAGCCTGTCTGAAGATATTATCTGCTGTATAAATATTAATGATTTTAAATAAATTGTGCTCCAAATGTACATTTTGAAACAATATAGGTTTTTTTTTTTACTTGAGCTTGACTAACAGTAAAAGCTTTGACCATGTTACCATGGCAATAATATGTTCCCTAAGGTAAGATTTAGAACAGTTGGGCCAAATAATTCTCTTATCTAAACATTGCTGTATTCAAAGTTGCTCACACTTACTGAAATTGGAAAAGAATGAATGTCTAGATCTGGTGAACTACATGGACTTCAGCACCCTGCTGACAGGTAGCTATACCTCCTACTGCTACTGAAAACTCAGGTTCCTGCGTAACTTCACAAGCTTCCCAAATATTGCCTTTCCTTAGAAAGTCTTGGTTGGTAGCTGACTTGTTTGTTTCTTAAATGGAATTCTCGGGCAACTCATGCAGTTTTTCTCAAGCTCAGCAGCTAATGCTTTGCACTTAGAAAGTCCTGATTTCTTGCATATGCGCAAGTCTCTGCTCCCACCAGGAAGCCAAACAGTTCTAAGAGTGGGGTCACAGACTGTCAGAATTAGCAGTACATAATCCATTTATTTTCATGCAATTGGGTTGACTGTCGCCATTCATTTGGTTCCCCCAGGTATTTCATCCCAATACATGATTTCAAAGGTGTGCTTGTTCCACTTTGCGAGCAGAATGATCACACAATGAAACAGCATTTTTGAGTGTTTCATTTTATCTCAGTCCTGACCCAAGAAATAGGTCAAAAAGATTTTGCTTAAACTAGGGCGTTGCAGCTCCTAAAGACAGAAACTAGCATTGAGGACTCCAGCATAGCCTGTAAGTTAAAATGAAGAGAACCGGCTACATTTTCCTTTGATTTGTAAAAAGGGCATTCACAGCAAAACACAGTGAGACAGGTATGACAGCTCCCCAGCACATGGGATGCATGTTCTCCAAGTACGTAAAAATTCTCTTTCAAATACCTGCTTTCCACACCTCAGAGAACCACAGACTGGTTTGGGTTGGAAGGGGCCTACATGCCCTTGTCAAGAGTCCCTCCCCAGCTTTCCTGTAGCCTCTTCAGGCACTGGAAGGTGCTCTAAGGTCTCCCTGGAGCCTTCTCTTCTCCAGGCTGAACAACCCCAACTCTCAGCCTGTCTCCAGAGCAGAGCTGCTCCAGCCCTCAGATCATCTTCACAGCCTCCTCCGGACTCTCTCCAGGAGCTCCATGTCCTTCTTGTGTTGGGGGCTCCAGAACTGGACACAGTACTCTACGTGAGGTCTCAAAAGAGCAGAGTAGAAGGGGGGAATCACCTCCATCTGCTGGCCAAGCTTCTTTAGATGCAGCCCAGGACATGGCTGGCTTTCTGGGTTGTGAGTGCCCATTGCCAGCTCATGTTGAGCAGTTCATGACTTTAAAACACCACGTGTGTTATAACTAATGATAATTCATCCAGTGGGAGGAATTACTCCCACATTAAAGACACCCGTGCTGTGAAGCTTCAGCCAACAGCCAAGCACCTCCTCAGGCACAGGGTGGGGGCCAGGGCCCTGCCAGCTCCAATGTCTAAGGAATGGTTGTGATGGTCTCCAATGCTGGGTGAGGGCAAGCGAGTACATATTACATGTGACACTGTTCCAGCATCAGTATGGAGCCTTCTTATCCAAGACACCACTGCCAAAGGGAGCTTTGCCTGCTTCATCTTAGCAGGAGCAGCTCAGGCTGCATCTCTCACTTCATGTCATACTGGCTGGCACAGAGCCAGAGAAATGGAATAAGAACCTTGAAAACTATGTTTCCTCTTCCTTCCCCAACTCCAAACACAATCTGAGGTCTCTATTAGTGAAAACAGCAAGGCAGAAAGGATACAACTGTCACTTAATATCACACTCAGTTTGTCAAGAGAATCATAGAATTGTAGAATATCTTGGGTTGGAAGGGACTTCTAAAGGTCATCCAGTCCAGTCCCCCCTGACAATAAGCAGGGACATCTCACACTAGAACAACCTGCTGAGAGCCCCATCAAGCCTGACCTTGAATGTCTCCACGGATGGGGCCTCCACCACCTCTCGAGGCAAGCTATTCCACTGATCCACCACCCTGCGATTAAAGAACTTTTTTCTCCTAATGTCCAACCCCAACAGCCCCTGTTCTAGCTTGAAACCATTCCCCCTTGTCCTATTGTTACATGCCCTTGTGAACAGCTCTTCCCCAGCCTTCTTATAGGCCCCTTTCATGTATTGGAAGTTGCTGTAAGATCCCCCCAGTGTCTTCTCCAGGCTGAACAACCCCAACTCCCTCAGCCTGTCTTCACAGGAGACGTACTCCAGCCCTTGGATCATTTTTGTGGCCTCCTCTGGACATGCTCCAGCAGGTCCACATCTTTCTTGTTCTGGGGGCTCCAGAGCTGGATGCAGTACTCCAGGTGAGGTCTCACCAGGGCAGAGTAGAGGGGCAGAATCACCTCTCTCCATCTGCTGGCCACACTTCTTTTGATACAGCCCAGGATGTAGTTGGCCTTCTGGGCTGCAATTGCACATTGGTGGCTCATGTCCAGCTTTTGATCCACTAGTACCCCCAGGTCTTTTTCCACAGGACTGCTCTCTAGCATGTCCTCCTCCTGCCTGTATTCACATCTCTGGTTGCCCCAGCCCAGGTGCAGGACCCTGCACTTGGGCTGTTGAACCTCATGAGGTTCACGTGGGCCCACTTCTCCAGCTTGTCCAGGTCCAGAAGGATGTTGTGGGGAACCCTGTCAAAGGCCTGGCAAATGTCCAGATAGATAACACCCATAGGTCCTCCTTTGTCCACTGATGCAGTCACTCCAGTGTAGAAAGCCACTAGGTTAGGCAGGCAGGATTTGCCCCTAGTAATGCCAGGCTGGCTGTCCTGATTCACATCTCCGTCCTCCATGTGCTTTAGCATGTCTTCTAGGAGGATCTGTTCCATGATCTTCCCAGGCACAGAGGTCAGGCTGACAGATCAGTAGTTCCCAGGGTCCTCCTTTCTACTCTTTTTAAAAACAGGCGTAATGTTTCCTTTCTTCCAGTCATCAGGGACTTCATCTGACTGCCACTGCTTTTCAAGTATCATGGAGAGTGGCATCACAATAGTCTAATATAAACCCAGTAAGACCCTGGAGTTTTTACTTCCAAAATGTACTCAGCTGCTTCTATCACACAGTGTTATGCACATCTGGCAGAGGAACATTTTTAAGCACCATGTTTTAGTATTAATGCTGTAATGAAAATACAGCTAAGTGAGGGTGATGTGCAAACTGTCCAAGCTCACTATGTCCATAAATCTCCCAAAAGTGCAAAATGCTGATGTGAAAGGAGTATAATTCCAAGCCAACATCATTTTATTTCAGAACTGATGTAACAGCTCACACACAACAGAGACCATGTTCTCCAGGGATTCTCATTCCACTAATTTAGACACTGTTTGTTCTTCTAGCCCTTCCCCCTCTTTTACTGCCTCAGCATACTTCATTCATTTCATCCTGCCATGTTGCAAAGGATGTCATAGAAACAGCAAGAAGGAAAAAAAGAAACCAAAAAATCCCCCACACTCATGAAAATCCTGCCTAAGCTAGAGAAACATAAGGATCCCAATCTGTTTATCTCACTGAAAAAATAAACTGAGAGATGGTGTGATCAGTGTCTGTGAGTACCTACAGTGGGAAGAAGTATCCGATTCAGACATTAAAGTAATTTAATAAATTCAGACAATTCTACAGCCACCAACTGGAATATGAATCTAGGCAAAGCTAGAAAATTCAAGAAGAAAAATAAGTTCTACAAGTTATGCCGAAAGCACATGGCTTATATCAATTCAATATTGCATTATTTCTGCTGATGGAAGTCAAGACTGTAACCTGCTTGAATGGAAATAAAGCCTTAGAGAACCACTTCTGGTGACTGAGAATAGCTGGCAGAGGCCAATTCCAAGGATTATTCTTACAAATCATCCATTTACTTCACTGGAGAGGGACTGCAGCATCATACTATGTTTTCATCAGGAAGAAAAGAAAAAGTACTTCAGGGAAAAAGTGTTCTTCCTCCTTACTAAGTCAAAAGACAGTTCACAAATTAAGAATGAATAACTACTACAATAGAGAACTGACTGATGGAAAGAAAAAAAATAAACCTAAGTCAGGATTTGCAGAAAATTCTATGATCTACCTTCAAGAAAGTGAGGCTCTAAATCATAAACAAGTGGCCACTTTAGCGAGAAAAATAGCACTGGATCTCTCTATTTCAGTCCTAAGAATGAACATGCTGTGGGGATTGTTTTAGCTATGCACATTCATCCTAAAGCCCCCTTCTGTACTGTTTTCACTTTTTCCTCTCTCCTGCTTTTTGGCTTGCTTCCTTCATTTAGCAGCTTCATTACTTCTGAAAAAAGTAAACCTTTTAAATCTAATTATGATTGCAAAATGTTTTTTGTTTCTCTTTGGTTTTGTTTTTAATGTTATGAAACTAATACCTTTAAGCTAAATGTTTATGGCAAATTAGCAAATAAACCAACAGCAGCTCCAGGACTGCTTCCATCAGCCCACTGACCACAAAATTGAAGCAGTTTGCCTTCAACCAGCTAAGATGATTCAAGTGTTTCTGGATGTAAAAGAGTAACAGTCAGACCCTTGGATAGCAGAACCAGCAAATCATAGAATCACAGGATGGTCTGCGTTAGAAGAGACCTTAAAGTTCATCTAGATCCAAACCCTCTGCATGGGCAGGGACACCTCCCACTAGACCAGGTTGCTCAGAGCCCCATCCAACCTGCCCTTGAACCCTTCTAGGGATGGGGCAGCCACAGCTTCCCTGGGCAACCTGGGCCAGTGTCTCACCACCCTCACACTCAAGAATTTCTTACTACTATCTAACCTCAGTCTCCCCTCTTCCAGTTTTAATGCATTCCCCCTTGTCCTCTTACTACAAGCCTTTGCAAACAGTCCCTCCCCAGCTTTCTTGTAGCCCCTTCAAGTACTGGAAGGCCACTATGAGGTCTTCCCAGAGCCTTCTCTTCTACAGGCTGAACAGCCCCAGCTCTCTCAGCCTGTCTCCAGAGCAGAGCTGCTCCAGCCCCCTGATCATCTTCATGGCCCTCCTCTGAACTAGCTCCAACAGCTCCATGTCCTTGTTTTGGGGGCTCCAGAGCTGGACACAGTACTCCAGATGGGGTCTCATGACACCAGAAGGGCACAATCCCCTCCCTGTCCTGCTGGTCATGCTTTTTTTGATGCAGCCCAGGACACAGTTGGCTTTCTGGGCTGCAAGCACACATTGCCGGCTTATGTCAAGATTTTCATTGACCAACACCCCCAGGTCCCTCTCCTCAAGGCTGTTCTCCTTTCCCTTCAATGATAGCTTTATTTGCTATTAACAAATTACTAACTTGGCTTTCTGTATCTACCCTAATACTTGTGCATCTAGCTTATTTAAACTCTTAACATCCTGGTTTACATTCCTTGGAAGTATTTTGAAAGTTTCTTAGAGCAGACTGATTCTGACATGATCAGCTGAATGAATGCCACTGCAGAGTAGTTATCCTGGTGACTTGAGAGATTTCTTTTCAACAAAAACCTTGTCTAACTCTCCAGTCCTTTCCTGGCCACAAAAGTGCAAAACCTAGCAAGACTGAAATCTCAGTGTCTAAAATAAAATGCTGGGAATGCAGGTTCCAGAGTTGCTTTCTGCGACATTTAACATTTCTGTAACCAGAGATGCTATTTTTACTCAGTAATGCTTGCTGTTCCTGTTTGCTTTTTGCCAGTAATAACTTACCACAAGACTAGTTGGTCCATTTTTACATCTTCACAGAAAAGATGACACCGCAGTGAAGTGCAGCCACCGAATCTTCGTTATGCAATTGTATCTCTTCTTGAAATGGCAGTCAGACCTAAAAAAATAACAAATAATAGCATTTTCCTTCAACTTTCCCAGAAAATGCATGACAAAACATGGCTAATTTTTATGATATACTCTATTTTTATCATATATATACACATAAATATCCATTCATATATACATAGAGAGAGAGAGAGCAGCCCTTTTCGCACAGACACTAGTAATACACAAAAGGTAGCAGAAAAAACCCTATTTTTATTTCAACATGTCATATAAGTTCTATGATCAATTTCCAGAGAACTGCAGAAACCCATGTTTAGGACTGAATTTTTCTATTTTCAAAATCTTTTGCAGGAATGCATTTTCCAGGCAGGTAAACACAGAAGCGACGTTACTATTCACTACAAAACCTACTCTAGCAGCTGTTTATGAGCCAGTGTTTTTCCTCACATTGCACACATCTCAATATGAAAAACCAGTGCTCCAGTCAGCAAAGATTACAGTGAAGTAGACTGAGGATACGATGATTCCTATTCCAGGTTCCAAATTGTTGATATCCCCAAGAAGAACTTCAAAGAATATTTATATTCCAGTGATCTTATATACATGCTTTAGAACTTTTCTGATCCTTAGGCAGTTCAGAAAGAAGTTTCTTTACAGCTGCATATGGTATAATTTGGCTTCCAGCTGTGGGGAGAGAGGAAGACACTACTTTAGCTTTCCATTTTTTCCAGAGTATTTCAGAATGGCTATGACTGCACATAACTGGATGCCCACAGTCACCTGCTGGCACTAAAAGATCTCCAAGATACTCGCTGATGGTTTTGTTCCTACATAGCATGTTACACACATCAGCACATTCAGCATTAAAAGGAGTCCTCCCCTGGGTCCAAAGTGGCCTGCATTACTCTGACCTTCTCCTTTTATTTCAGTGCAACATTAAATATAGTATAAATAACTATATATATGAATAACTATATACAGAGATACACGATTATATAATGTAATGAAAGAGCAAAGCCATAAAATACTAGGACTGCACAGCTCAGAACTGTAAGCTCATATCCTTGAAGCCCTCATAGTGGCCTCTTACAAAAAAGGTTTATTCCACATTGTAGTGAGAGGACCAGGGGTAATGGATCAAAACTGGAAGAGAGGAGATTTAGGTTTGACATTAGGAAGAAATTCTGTAGTGTGAGGGTGGTGAGACACTGGCCCAGGTTGCTCAGGGAAAATGTGGAAGCCCCATCCTAGAAGTGTTCAAGACCAGGTTGGATGGGGCTTGGATTTAGATGATCTTTAAGGCCCCTTCCAACCCAAACCATCCTACAATTCTATGATTTGTCTATTCTTGTAGGAAAACAGTTAGAGATGTCTTTCAACCAGCACAATCTTTCCTGGTGGCATACCAAGAAAATCCTGCCACAATAATGTAAATAGTCTAATATAAACCCAGTAAGATCCTGCCAGGCGGATCAGGAAAACCACCATTCCAGCTCGTAGACCTACTGCAGTCAACAGCATTTGGTACCTAAATCAATATACATGGTATGATTGCAAACTGGAAACTTGCATGTGCTTCAGTGGCAACTGTAACTGTCAGAACCAAGAACCTTTGCTGGCATTAATCTGTATCCCTATTCTGAAGACACCTACACAAATTAGAGGACTGCTGTCATAACTTTTGCACTCCCACATACCTCTTGCTTCTTGCTACCAAAGTCCTTTGAGCCCATGCACACCTTTATATCCCACTGCTCTTTGTACCATGCACACAGGGTCTGCTCTGAAACACTTAAGAGAGTAATGACAAGTCTCCCACCAAATTCAGCTTCAAGGCCTTAGGCAGACCACTTGTCAAGTGCTATGCAAATCTGTCCCTTAATAAAGTAAAATTGCTCTTCACTGCTACCATGTCTTAAAAGATGCAGCAGATTATTTTAAACTTGCTGTCTTTCTATGAGAAAAGAAGAAATGTAAGAGGAACAGTAGCTACAGAAATTAAGCAGACAAAAACATAGGGTGGGGGAGAGTTAACAATGCCTTAAAATAGCAAAAGCAAATATTAAAAAAAGGACAAGATTTTAACACAGAAATGCAGAGAGAGATGTTTCTAAATTGACTCTCCCTGATCCAAATTAATGGTCTTCTTAGACTGGGGATTCACAGAAGTAACACTGATGTTTGTTTAAGTACAACAGAATCCCAATTATGATCACAACCTACAGCTATGACAGAATGAAGAATTAAGATGGAAAGCTATACACAGACAGTTCTTGAATGTGCTGAAAACATCAAGGCATCCATTTTGAAGAATTTGAGCTATTTAAAAAAAAAAAATCACTCCCTTGGCATAGGCTAAGGGCTACATTTCTAGAGCAAGTGAGACCTTATCTTTTCACTTCATTTCGATTACGATCAACAGAACAGGATACAGGCTGCAAGCAGTGTTCCACAGATTGACTGGCACTAACACCTGTGTGTGTGTCAGCAGTTATGTACAGAAACAGTATAATACAAGACTGCTTCACAACACCTGCTATGGGCTTATTTAATTAAACCCTTACCATACACAGGCAGAGTGGATGGAAACAGTTCAAGATTCTCGGATAATAGGTACCAGGGAAGATAGACCTATTATTTCTTAGTCAGCAACCAAGATCAAATATAAAAGACCAACCAATAGAATTTCCAGTCCCACACTGCCAGCTGGCACTGAATGGTAAGTGAAAAGCACTGCAAAATGATTTTTTTCCCCTTGCTTTTATAACAGTGCAATTTTAATATATGGTACATGGCACACTGCCATTTCCATTTTTTGAGTGCAAAAGCCTTGTACAGGGAACAGGGAGTACAGCCAGTAGAACCACATCTACTGAGAACTTGGAATTAAAATTCATTGTTTCATGGGTGAACAGCAAACATATTTTTTTTCTTGGTTTATTCTTCAACACTTTTTATTTACTTGAATGAACTGTTGAAACTTTTAATACAGGCATTATCAACAATGAGACAGTTCTCCAACTCTGCTTAAATTCACTTTTGCCAAAGGGAATTACAGCCACCTAAATATGAAAGCATTCTCATAGGAGCAGCAGAATCCCTCACACAACAGCCTGTGGTGGGAGAAGGTGTAGTGCTGTCAACTCTCAACACATAGAGAGGACATGGAAGTCACTGCATTCAGCCCTACTACATATCTGCAGAATCTGACAGCCTCTAGGGGAAGTTCTGACTGCCCTGTCCTTGATGTGCCAAGCATTAAATCATTGAAGATGATGAAGATCCAATTCTACATTCACAACCACGTCATTTCAGAGAGGTTAGCCTCAAGACCAAGGTGTCTGGATCTTACAGACACCATGGAAGGCTGCATTTTTGTCTGAGAAGTGTGCATAACATACGCAACCTAAGTGAAAACAACTAACTACTGATATGATGCTACGTATTCACATTCATTTTCTCAAGCAGATAAAAGGCAAATACATGTAATCAAAAGAAAAACCTCTTTGATCCAGCTTACTTTATCCTGTAAAGAATAACAAGCAAAAAAAAAGTCCAGAGAGTAGTGTTTACAGACATACCCAAATAGCAGAGATGCAAAACTCTTAGTGAATTTTACTGGTACGTGATTGTCTGGTTCTTTTTCTGCTCTTTGAGGTAAAAGCCAAGGTACTTCTCAAGGAAGAAATTTTTTAAAAAATAAAACCACAATACAAACAGAACAGCTCACAAAGACCAGGAGCAGTCACCAAGAAGAGAACAGAGACTGTGTCACAGAAATCATGGTTTTACAGTGTAATCCTTTAAGCTGAGGGTCTCCATTTCTAGACTGCAAAGAGTCAGTATTCTTGGATAAATTTCTATCCCAATTATAAAGCAGCAAAACTTCAGAATATCCCAGTCATGTTTTAAGGATGTTCCTTTAATAGTTTTCTCAGACTATTATCTTATTTCTGTCCATATTGCCAACTAAATTATATCTGTGGTGCCTTGCTGGAAGCATCTCCTCTTTATGCATTTGAATTGCTACTGAGTAGGATAAAGAGATTATGAGAGTCTTCCTTCAAAACCATTCTAAGGAAACTGGTAAGCAGGCTAGAAACCTAAAAATTAGAGGATAATAGCAACAGGATTAAACACAAACACAACTCCAAATAATAGTCATGCTAGAGTATGTCAACATTGCAGCATTACACAGGCATAACAAAACACTACTATTAGGGCTGCCTAAATTGACTGCTGTATTGCCTCTAAAATAATACAATTCAATGTAACAAGCCAGAGCACACAAACAGGAACATTTTACAGAAAATACTGTTTTGCAAACATCTGCCTCAATAAAACCCAACAGTCCCTTAAAATGAACAACAGGAAATCCTTTCCATCTCTGGCACCTGAATTGCCCCCCTAAATTACATAGTTTAACTGGATCTCCTGAAATAAGTAGGGTTTTTTTTGTCAGAAGATGGCTTATTTGCATTCAAGATGCACCTGCATTTCATCACTGGTCAGTCACTGTCAAAAATACCTACTAAGCAGTCTCCCTTCAGTGTATGAACCAGACTTGAAAAGCATCCCATCACACAGGAGCTTGCCCTGTGAGAGCTCTGGAAAAGCTAGCTGAAGTAAAAAAAACCTGCAGATAGCTGCTTTCCTTATCCATAACTGACAATTACTCTGAAAAAACCCCATTTGTTTCAAAAATGAACCATTAAAGCAAGCCTAGGAAAACCCTGATCATGGCTAAGGTGAATCTGCAAAGACTACTGCAAAAACAAATGCTGAATAGAGTTGATGTCTGACAACTTCACAGGGAAACCACAGGTTCAGATTGTTTAAAATGCAAAACCACAACTCTAAATCTGGGGATTTATGCAATGCCAAGCCTTCACTTTCCAAGACATACCTGTGAAATTCAGCTACTGACTTTAATGGTTTGAAAATGAGAACATAAACTAAGACTGTGAAAATGACACAGGCTTTGTTCAACAGGAATGAGATACTGTCAGCTGTTTCCTTAGGTTTTTATTATCCTCAGGTGACTTTTTTTTAAATAAGAGTATCTCTTTGAGAAACTGTATACTTACAAATATAAATGAATATTCTGGATTCAATTAGAACCATCTAAGTCATTTCATATAAAGAAAAGTTAAAGAAAAGATATCTCAAAGACTGTCATCTAACTCAGGCTATGGGATGCCATGGTTGCAACTGCATGTACCATGCTGGCAAAGCCACACATGCGTATTTTTATAGCATCATAAACTGCCTGTAGTAGAGAATCTAACATTAGAAAGAAGACAAAATGTGTATTGTAACTGTAAGGAACGTTACAACAAAAATTAAGATGACAGAGGAGCATCATGGAATAGATCACAAAAACATAGAATGTCTTGGGTTGGAAGGGACCTCTAAAGGTCATCTAGTCCAACTCCCCCTACAAAAGCAGGGACATCTCACACTAGACCAGATTGCTCAGAGCCCCATCAAGCCCGACCTTGAATGTCTCCAGGGATGGGGCCTCCACCACCTCTCGAGGCAAGCTGTTCCAGTGATCCACCAGCCTCATAGTGAAGAACTTTGTTCTCCCAACGTCCAACCCCAAGAGATCCTTTTCTAGCTTGAAACCATTTCCCCTTGTCCTACCGTTACATGCCCTTGTGAACAGCTCTTCCCCAGCCTTCTTGTTAGCCCCTTTCAGATATATATCAGATCAAAACAATCTACTTTAATATGTAATACAAAACACACAGATTTGCTCTTTAAAACACTCTGACAAAAAAAAAAAAAAAAAAAGTCGAGGAAATGCAAGAAACAAAACACATCTATATTTGACCTGGCTGATACTGACCGAAACAGCCTGAAAAATCCACCAGCTCCTTTCAAGTCGAAAACGGAGACGCAGCCCGCGCTTGCTGCTGCAACCAGTAGTCTGAGGGAGGCACAGCCCAAGCGAAGCTGTGGAGCAAGAGCTGCGCGGCCGGCCTGGCGCTGACAGACCGCGAGGCCTCGGCCGCTGCCGGCTCGCCCGCCGAGGCTGCCTCAGGCCCCGGCTGCCTCAGGCCCCGGCCGCGTCCCGCCCCTGGCCGCCCTCGCGCTTCCCGCCGCTGCGGCGCCGCGAGCGGCTGCTCGAGGCTCTCCTCGCTGAGGGGCTCGGGCGGCTCTGCGGGCACTGAGGCCTCCCCCCTCGCGGGTGGCACCAACCTCCCTGTAATGGCGGCACCAGGCTCCCCGTAATGGAGGGCGGGCAGCCCCTCTCCTGCCCTGCCTTCTCAGGCCCTTTGTCTGACAGGCTCGGACCGCAGCGCCAGGTACTAAAGTGCTGAAAGTCAAGATAATGGCCGTACTTCTTCAAGTCTCCTTATACAGGGAGCGATTAGAAAGCTAAACAAACAAACAAAAAAAATGGATTGTAAGGCCCAGGACCTTCCCCCATCACACCTGGGCTGTTAGTAGACTCGGGCGAAAACATCGCATCTGGTAAATCTCCAAAAAGACTTTGGGACTCGGCTCTTTTCAGACTTTTTCCTTCCTAGAAGAGTGGCACCCGGAGGCATGTTTACCTTCTGCGCCCTGAGGGGAGGCACGGAGCTGGAACTCCCCGCGGGGGGCTGGGCCAGGGCAGCTGTGGCAGGCCTCCCTAGCTGGAAAAATGCGGCAAGTGTTCGCCCCCATGTTTCACAAAGCAATTTCATGCAGCAAATAATACAAATGTTACGTGTGTCTGAGTGTGAAACGCCAGGAAAGTTCCTTACGTTCACTCACCATAGGGAATAATACAAGGAAATCGATTTTCATGCAACAGCAGTATGGCTATGGTGACTTCAGTACCATCAATACCTGATGGTTTATATTTTTAAATGATATTTGCTTTGTCCATTCTGTGCCTGTACATGAACACTTGAGGAAGTGACTTCCAGCCTGCTTGCCATTTTGACTTCCACATCGAACTGAAACCTAAATAATGAGGATGCCAAACTAATAATAGCAAATCATTAACATTCATTTTTCTACTCACACGTGCATGAAGCCAGTAAAACATTTTGGCCTCAATTCCAAGTTGAACGTAACTAGGCAATGAATGATCATCTAGGAGGTGCATACAAGTTCTTCTACAGCAAGCTGAGAAGTAAGCTACTGGCAAGAAGAACCTACAAGAGCTAAAACAGTGAAGAAGGTAAGCACTGAAAACATACCTTGCTTTGATATCTTTGAGATGCAGAAATTTTTATGCTGTCCAAGACGGTACTGGCTTTGTAAAAGAGTAAGAAGCAAAAAACAGGGAGCTTGTGAGTTAAATATATTATTTGAATTACGTAATATTTTATAAAGTTAAAAATACTATGTTACAAGATGCTGTCGGTAGCCTGTTTCTCTGGCAATTAATCGATATGAAGCACAAAGAGTTCTTATGGAATTAACTAGGTGTTAAAAATGGTCTTCTAAGAGTCTGCAAGTCTGGGTCATACCTCTGGGTTTCTACTATGTGTTTGCCACTGATTTACATAGTTGATATCCTGGGGGCTTCTGATAAGAGTTGCCACCAGCAGTTCCATAGCTCATCTTCAATTTTACCAACATGTTTTACTGGAGTACAAATACCACAGATATGCAAGAACTAGACTGGCACATGTGTATGTCTGTAGTAGTTTAAGAATTTTTTTTCCTTATTGGTGTATTCATGCTTGTACAAATCATTGTAAAGATAGAGTTTTGCTAGAATCCTTTGTCTACAATTTTGTTATACTTCCATGCAAGAAAGAACAATGTAAATATCAAGATGTTCTATAGCTTAGTTTTTAACTTGGGAAATCACTTATCGTGCTACAACTTCATATTTGACGAGGAACTCAAAAAATACAACCCAAACGTGCAACTTTTTAAAAACTAAGTTTCATTTTGAAAGCTGGAGTGACAATTATGGAGACAACTTTTTTCTCTTTGGATTTCTTGTGACTGATGACACCTCCCAAACCCAGATTTCCAAAGTATACTTTAAACAAGCCAAAATATAGCTACTACATATTGAACATGGATAGATAAGTTTTTGAATTGGAAAAAAATAATTTGACTTCCTTATAATTAATCTGAAAATTCTTAATGTGAGTACTGTAAATTTCTGTGGCTCTGTCATTTTTTAATTTTTCCCTGGTAATGAGTTTGTTAAAATATCTTTAGAAAAGTAAGTTCATTAAAGTAATTTCTGTCTCAGCGGACTTAATTTCGTAGGCTGAAACAAAGTAATTGTAAGTTAATACCTGTACTTTTAATAATTGAAGCTTCTGCTCCCAGCAATTCTGCCATACCAGCATTTGTTGTTTTGTTTTGGGGCTCTTTCTTGAGTTTTGAGCAGAGACTATAACCACAGCTGGGCAGAAGGTACTCCACCCAGAAATCTTTAAGAAGTCTCAGCACTTAAATGAAGCCTATGCCTCAGCAGTGTATGATCCTATGGCTCCTGCTGCACAGAAAAAAGCAGGACCTTCCAGAAGCGTTAGGCAGCTGCTCTTCCTCCTCCATCCTGCTGCTTTTTGAGCTCCCCAGAACACCTACCACCCAGGTAGGAAGGTGGTTCACAATTAACATGTTACACCTCAATAACCAACAAACCACAAGCCTTTCTCACCTTCCAAGGCCCAGTCCATGTCTTGGGCATGCTCTTAACTGTTGGTTGCACAAGTCTCTCCTGTGTGCCCTGGTTTCTACGTATGCTGGAACACGTGCCAAACACACATCGGCTGCTTTCTGAACACACTTGTGTGTAAGCTGAGAGCTGACTTCCTAAAAAAACCAAACATAGTGCCAGTTTCTCTCAGATGAGGAATATTCTGAGAGACACAAGTGTTTCTGGCCTCGTGTGCCCCATAAACCCAGATTCTGCACTCCCTTTGAGCACAGATTGTATGTTAGGAATAGCATCGTTCTTAACGTAACTGAATTGGTTTTTTCCAAGTAGTTTAAACAAATTGGGAAGGACTAGTTCTCCTTGGCTTACATGATCAAGAGAAGGAGAAAAGACTTTCTGCCATCCTAATGGGAGTATAGATATTACATTCTGTGGATAGACAAGAAAAATAGGAAGGATAGAAGAATTCAGTGGTCATGATTGTTTCATAATGTGAGGGAGTTTGAAGAAAGCGTATGAGAAAAGCCAGAAAGATGCTGTCAGAATCACTGGTTTCTTTTTCCTCTAAGTAATTTCCATGTAATGATGAGTAACACAAGTGGTGCTCCCTAGGGCACAGTGTTGGGGCCAGTTCTGTTTAATCTTTATCAACAGTCTGGATGTCTGCAGAACAAGTCTTATGAGGAGCATCTGAGGGGCCTGGGGTTGTTTATCCTGGAAAAAAGGAGGCTGAGGTTATAGCAAGGCAGGTGTTGGTGTCTTCTTCCAAGTTACAGGTGATAGGACAAGAGGAAATGGCCTTAAGTTGTGCCAGGGGAGGTTTAGATTGAATATTAGGAAAAATATCTTAATTGAAAGGGTTGTAAAGCATTGGAACAAGCAGTTGATTCACCATCCCTGGAGGGATTTAAGAGTGCTGTAGATGTGGTGCTCTGGGACATGGTGGACTTGGCAGTATATGGATTTGATGATCTTAAAGGTCTTTTCCAACCAAAACAATTCTGTGATTCAATGACACAGTTTATCCCACAAAGTAATAGAGTTGGGTTTCTTCCCCCATGACTGATATTATATAATACCTTAGTACATTCCTCTCTAGTCTCTTAAGCAGAGTAAGTGGACTTTTGATTCCTTTGAGGGACATCCAGGTATGTGTATTGTAAGAAACCTGAATAAAGTGGAGATTGCGTCAAGGGGTCAGATAAATGGATATTGATATTCATATAAATGAGATTTATAAAAAGAAAATATAATCACATATTTCTTATTTGAAGAAAATGACTTGTATAAGTGGATTGGTCAATAGTTCTCTATGTCTTTACTAGTGAATCTTATGTCTTTGTTTCTAGAGCATTCTGCTCAAAGCTTGAACAAATTCCTCCTGGGGAAGCAGTTCCCTCTTTCTCTTCTAGGAGCTTGGAATTGCAAGGAAATGCCACAGTCTGATTTAGGATCGAGTTGTTGGCACTAGACAACTATAATTACTAAGTAACACAGTGTTAACTGGTGGGCAGAAACTGAAGAATCTACTTTATTTCCTGTGAGATGTGTAGCTTGGTGGAGAAAAAAAAGGCATCTCAAGTGCAGCCATTAAGCTCTGGAGAGGTTATCCACAGCATTACAAGCCTATTGTGCCTGGAACGTAGCTTATTGGAATAATTTTGGAGGACAAATACATGCAAAAATACATAGATGCATTTAACTGCAGTTTAAGTTAATGGGTAATGCTCTGCACAAGAATATCACCTTCAAAAATTCTTAATAGTCATGCAAATAGTTTGCTTGTTCTAACTTGGATTTTAGCCATGCCTGTGAACAGATGAGTACCAGCTCTGTTCTGGAGCGTGACCTGAGGTGGGCAGTAGCTGCACTGTCAGTAAATGTAGTGCTTCACAGCTGGTCCACCCTCTCCTGTCTTTCTCACCTTCTGCTCACCATTTCAGTGTCTGTTCCTCTATCACATTTCACTCATGTTCCCATCTAGCCTTCAAAGATAATGTCAATTTAAAACCAAAATTTGCAGTTTTACATATAGGAGGGAAATGACATTCTTGGAGCTGCATGGAAATGCAGACTTGGGCTTTATAGGTCAGTTCAGCGTGTGCTACATCACCTAGTTTCAAGTAATGAAACTAGCAAATATTGTGTCATTTTTTTTATGTTCACATTTGTGCTCAAGAAAAAAAAACATGCCACACTTTTTCACGGTGTCTACATCTGTTACTGACTACTAATACATTACCAGTCTTTCCTAAGTAACTTCACTTGAGGCAGTCCCAATGTTTAATAGACAACTGTAGACAAATCTGCAAAAACAACTGGTATGAACTATCACACCCTCTGAGATTTAATTTGCATCTTATTTAATTGTCTGTCCATAGCCTAGCTCAGTGTAGTCATGCTCTTTGGTAAAGCTTCAGGCACTGTGGTATTAGAAATAAATAATGTGATTTTCTGCAGGCTAATAAACAAAGTCAGCTAAGGCTTACAGGATCTCCATTAATATTTTATATTGATCAGTTTTATTGTGCACTATGTTCTTAGGAAGCCAGGTCAAGCAAAGGACTTAACTGGAGCTTAAGGAGAAGAGAATCCAAGTCCTGGTACTCTTTTTTTTCCTGGTACTCTTTTTTTTTTCCTGGTTTTCGCCCTTCTCATCTTTTGTCTTTTTACAGTCTTAGTTAATTGAAAATTTATTAGGATTTGAGCTCTTTCCCCTGCTGATGGCTTTAGCCTTTCTTAGCATTCCCTTTGCTGTCTCTCCCCCCAAGTGACAACAAGCTACAGTGAATAAGACTGAAGGATTTTTTACAATACCACAGTCATGGCACTGTACCTGAAGTTAATCTTTCACTTTAATGAGATTTCTTTTAGCTTAAATGATTAACATAGCATTTCAATATAGTGTATCCAATGCTGTGCATTAAAGGTTGGTTTCTGGTATTCCTCAAGATTAGAAATTTAGAAGGAAGCTGTCACCTGCTGGTCAGCCTGAGATGGAAGCTACCTGCACACACCTGCTTGGCTGCAGGGCTTGTCTTGGGAGCTTGATAATTACATGTCTTTAATTAGCCTGTGCTAATTATAAACCAGCACACTTTCTGAGGACAAGTACTGTGTGTCAGCAAAGTGTTTCCCAGAGAAGCAAGAGTATGCAGCAAGCAATCAAGTAACATCTGTTGGTTTATATGAAAGTTTTTGTTTTCATTTCATTCATGAGTTTTTATAATTGAGACAATAATCAACTCCAGTGTAGCCTCAAAGCTGTTGTTTTACATCACAATCATGTATTAAGGAATCTTTTTTGATCCTGCTCATACTAAATGGTTTTGTTTCCAATTTTTGTGCTGTGAACACAGTTGCAAACTTGTGTGGAACTGATTAAATTAATTCTCTCTATGGGTATTAAGGTTGTAACAATTCTGAGGTCACATAGTCCTGCTGCACAGTTTATGTAGGCAGTTGGCTCCTCCTGAACACAATTCCTTCACAGTCTGTGACAATCTTAGAGACTTTCACAGGTGTATGGATCCCTTTTGCAAAGGTATATGCAAGGCTTTGCATATACCAACAGTAATAATGGCTTTCTGTAGTAAAAGTACTTTTTTAAAGTTGCAATCCCTATTAAAGAAACTGTCAATGGAAATACTTGAAAGATCTCAGAGGGGAGGGGACAGAAACCGACCAACCACATGCAAGGGGAAGACGACATTAACCCTGCAGACTTCATGAAGCATAGTGTAGGTTAAAGCAGAAATCCAGATCTAGCACTCCACAACCATAGTTAATTGCTCTTGATGCCACGGGGCAATTGCTTCTGTAGCAAAAGAGTAAGCCACAAAGATAGTATGTTCTTCATTTCTCAGGCAGAAAATGGAACTGCAGGATTTCCCAGAGAATATGAGCACGCTACTCTGAAAGGCTGCCATCCTGTGGCACTTTAGGGATGCTGTGGTAGCTCACTGTTACGGTTACTACTCTCTGGAGTGGAAAACGTGTCTCCAAAACACCTTATAAGTAGATTAAATATATACTTCCTCTTTTTTAAAAGAAAAATAAGTAGTTTCAAGGGAAGGCTCTAACCTCTTTTTTGAGTAAACTGTTTTACAGTGTAGCTCATAAACTAGGGCTCAGTTGAAGATTTTTTATTTCCATCAAAAGAACCAGTGAACATAGCTTTAAAATACCTTAAACTTCATATTCATTCTGTGGTATTGCTGCTCCATTTAGACATAAATTAAGTGGCTGAGATCACTGTACTGCATCTCAGGAAGCACTTCTCAGGAGCACTTCACTTCCCTAATCTATTTATAACTTGGTTTGAAAGACTATGGTAAACAATCCTATAAAGCTCACTCCTTGAGAAAGTAATGCAAGTTTCCAGGTAAATCAATGGGACTTTCAGAACAAGGACTTCAGGGTTTGACCCTAAACCTGATTAACTGCTTTAACTTCAATTCTTGTTGTTTTTCATTTGCTGTTCATAGCATATTAGGCATTAGTACCAGTGAGTACATATTTCTTCTAGCACACACATACAGCTTTATTTGGTGAATGTATTTTTTGATGTTTCAGTGAGTGGTAGTTACACCAAGGTTCTTTTGTTCAGTTCCTTCACCCACATACTTCTGATGCTCCTCTGCTTCAAGTTGCTTTCTTTGTCTTTCCCTGAATCACGAATGCCAAGGGGCCACCTTCTGGCTCTTCTCCCTGTGGTTTTCTTTCAGTGCAGATGATGCTTTGTGAAGAGAGCTAGTGGCATGGCAGGTAGGAAAGGATGTTCAGGTTGGACATTAGGAAACACAGATTTACTAAGAAGGCAGCACAGCAATGAAGGGTACATGACTGGGAAATCCCCATCCTTGAGGGCCACCAAGACTTTGCTACACAAAGCCATGGCTGACCAGAGGTCCCTTCCAGCTAACATTTCTGGGATTCTAGGAAATTTTGTACAAGCAGGTTAAGTGATAATAGATCAGTCCAACAACCAGCCTAGCTTCTGCTAGAAGCCTGGGGACTGCACCTGCTTGTACAGGTTGCAGAAAGAATTAAGTGACATTTCCTTATTGTCTCTCAGACTTTAGTTAGATGCATCATAAGAGCTTTACAGATCTGCAATATCCAGAAGGAAAGACAAGCTCCAGGGCTTCTCTTAATCTCACTGAAACTTCAGTTCTGACTTCCAATCCCAACTCTGCAAAAGTATGATTCTCTATAAATAAATTCCAGGAGGCTGTACTAAATTAGCTGCATTAACACATGTTTTGAGTGGCACAATTTACATACATCTGAGACCCCAACATTTTCAAGAACTAATATTCTAGTGAAATTAAAGCTTCAGTAGAACAGGTGATTCCTAAGAGCAAGACCCTAATCAACTCACCTAGACCTTTTACAGCTATTTTTGTTGTCTAATACAGCAGTTTCCTTTGTGTATTCATCAGTTTGAACTCTGTTCTAATCTTCTTCAGCTACAGATAACTAATTATGAATACATCAAATAGATCTAGCCAGGGGGGCTCAGTTTGGCATTGCAATTCTCATTTCTGTTTGAGAAGCTCCAAATTTTAGCTCAGATAGTAGTGGCTGCTAGATATAACAGGAAACACCATTTCCTTTCTTCTGAACAAAAATACAGCAGTATTTCCTCCTCACAGTCCAGTAGATTTGTTTCTGAGCTCAGCAGTAAACACCTTCCCTAGTATTTGTGAAAGGCATTTGCAGCAAGTCAGAGAAGATGCTCTACATGGCATTTTGTACAGTACTGCTTCTCATCACAGAGTGGTTAAGGTTGGAAGGGACCTTAAAGATCATCTAGATCCAACCCCCCTGCGTGGGCAGGGACACCTCCCACTCAACCAGGCTGCACAAAACCTCATCCAACCTGCCCTTGAACACCTCCAGGGAGGGGGCAGCCACATTGTCCCTGGGCAACCTATTCCAGCACCTTACTGCCCTCACAGTGAAGAATTTCCTCCTAATATCTAACATAGATCTCCCCTCTCTCAGTTCAAAGCCATTCCCCCTTGTCCTATCACTGCCCTCTCTGGTGAAAAGCCCCTCCCCAGCTTTCCTGTAGCCCCTTCAGGTACTGGAAGGTGCTCTAAGGTCTCCCTGGAGCCTCCTCCAGGCTGAACAACCCTGACTCTCTCAACCTGTCTTCAGAGCAGAGGTGCTCCAACCTTTTCATCATCTTTGTAGCCCTTCTCCAGACCCATTCCAACAGGTCCATGTCTTTCCTGTGCTGAGGACTCCAGACCTCGACACAGTACTCTAGGTAGGATCTCATGAGGGCAGAGTAGAGGGGCAGAATCCCCTCCCTTGCCCTGCTGGCCATGCTTCTTTTGATGCAGCCCAGGACACAGTCGGTTTCTGGGCTGTGAGTGCACACTGGAGGCTCATGTTGAGCTTCTCATCAACAAGCAACCCCAAGTCCTTCTCCTCAGAGCTGCTGTCTATCTATTCTCACAGAATCACGGAATTGTCACAGTTGGAAAAGGCCTCTAAGATCACTGTGTCCAACTGTCAAGAACCCCTGAAAATAAAAATAAAAATTGCCCACTAGAGCAGGTACTGAAGTGCCTCATCTACATGGTTTTTAAATACCTCCAGGGATGGTGACTCCACCACCTCCCTGGTCAGGCTGTTCCAGTGCCTGACCACTCTTTCAGTAAGGAAATTCTTCGTAATATCCAATCTGAACCGCCCCTGGCACAACTTCAGGCCATTTCCTCTAGTCTTACCACTAACTAGCTGTGTTAGGAAGTTCTGTTCCACACACTGTATTTCCAGCAGACATACTGTAGGGTTCAAGTCCCTCACAAGAACCAGGGTAAAACCTTCGACAGCAGCTTGTAGGATGCTTCATCTGCCTCTTCATCCTGGTTGGTGGTCCATAACAGACTCCCAACAGGATATCTGCCCTGTTGGCCTTTCCCCTCATACTTACCCATAAGCACTTGACCTTATCATCACTATCATCAAGCTCATAGTAATTTATCATCAACCTTACTCTTGGTTATACCAGTTATGCCATTTTGAAGCAATGCCATTTAGTGTATTAGAATTGTTCCAGACCATGCTTGCATACCTGTCAGGGATTCTTTGACTTGCCTCAAACGAATAGATAATTTATCCTTTTCTGGGTCAAAAGCATTCATCTGAAGCCAAGGGTGGAAGACAATAGATTTGTATTGCTGTAGCATCACAGACATTATCACTAAACAGATACTATAACTGTATTACAAGTAATTAGTTTTGTCTTCAAAAATCTGAAGGGGCTACAGGAAAGCTGGGGAAGGACTTTTCACAAGGGCTTGTAGTGAGAGGACAAGGGGGAATGGATTAAAACTGAAAGAGGGGAGATTGAGGTGAGACATTAGGAAGAAATTCTTGAGTGTGAGGGTGGTGAGACACTGGCCCAGGTTGCCCAGGGAAGCTGTGGCTGCCTCATCCCTGGAAGTGTTCAAGGGCAGGTTGGATGGGCCTTGGAGCAACCTGGTCTAGTGGGAGGTGTCCCTGCCCATGCAGGGGGTTGGAACTTGATGATCTCTAAGGTCCCTTCCAACCCAAACCATTCCATGATTGCCCCAAAACTGTCAGGAAACAAAAACCTGTCCCATCATAAATCCACAGCAGCAGACACTTACCTCAAACGTGCATGTCATCACAATTACAATTCTTCTAAGCAACTATTTGTAATTTAAATTTTTACCATAGAAAAAAAAATAAACTAAAAAATTGAGGATTTCTCCTGTTGTAATGACAATAATTTCTGACTCATGGTAGCAATCTAGTTATAATTCTCATGTAAATTATTTTAACCCAGCCTAGTCCTTCTCCTTGCTGTGATGGCAAAAATTGCTCCGACTTCAATATCAAGATGACTAAGCCCCACATTTTAGAAGTGTTAGTTCTCAGAAAGAATACGTAACTTGGTAATCTTGGTCAAACCCTTTTACTGTTTACCTGCAGACCGTGGGCTCAAATTCAACAGCACTCAAAACCAAATCTGAAAGTGATCCTCCAGGTAACACATAGTCTTGACTTGGAAATCAGGCATAGCTGTGTGACTGAGGACAACCCCTCAAGTGACTTAAATTACAGCTGTGTGGCCAGACTGAACAGGAAGAGTGCAGGCACTATAGGCAAGCATCTGTCACTTGTACCTGCAGAGTTTCCAGGAAAGATTGAAATGCACTGTGCTGCTGTTTTATGATTTTCACATGTCCTGTACATTGCCTGAACAAACAGAAGACACATCTTTAGATCTGCCAAGCCAGCTTCTTTCATCAACATAAGATTAAGATTCAGAACACAGACTCCAATAGCAAAAGCTCTGGTTTCAATATTAAATTTGTTTGGATTTTGTTCCATGTTTTTTCCCAGTCTATACACACACACACACCTCGTTGCTGATTTCCTTAACTGCTTCCCCTCCAACTGCAGTCACAGGCCATAGTGTCATCACAGCTCAGAAGTGAGCCAGCTCTCACTAAATGTGTCCAAGCATAGGACTAAATGGGGCTGTCACCCTGCCACAAACCTGTTCTCACCTGCCAGCCACAGTCAGAGGGAAAGCATTCTCCTTAGTCATTATCTTCATTGTTTTCTGAGTGAAACCTGAAGCTGTAGTTGTTAGCATGGATCCCAAGGAGTAAAACTGGAAGAGGGGAGATTACAGTTAAACATCGGGAGGAATTCTTGAGTGTGAGGGTGGTGAGACACTGGCACAGGTTGCCCAGGGAAGCTGTGGAAGCCCCATCCCTGGAAGTGTTCCAGGCCAGGGTGGACGGGGCTCTGAGCAACCTGATCTAGTGGGAGGTGTCCCTGCCCATGTAGGGGGGTTGGAACTTGATGATCTTGAAGGTCCCTTCCAACCCAAACCAGTCTGTGATTCTGTGAAACTTACCCAGCCCCTGCTGGCTTCACTGCACTGAAAGCTGTACATCTTTACACAGCACGTCCTCCTGATTTGGTACTAGTAGCTCTCCACCTCTTCCCTTGTTAGGCAAGGTTTTTAACAATGTGCTTTTGATCTTAGGTTCTGGCCTTGGGAAAAACAGGCCTGGCTGGCAGGACAGAAATAGATTCATTAATAGAAATGGTTCATTAACTCTTCTCTTAATGGCCTTTGGAATTGCCTCCAGAGAAGCTTCATTTCTGTCGTGGTTCATACCTTGCTTAGTTTCCATTACAGCCTCCTTTGATGTAGGTCCCTTCAGTCAGACAGAAGAATATCAAATAAGTCAATTGTGATACACTATTAATACTAAATTACACCAGTATCTCCATTATCCACATGCACAGTATTAGGGCACGTCTACACATGAGAACTATTATGGAATTAGGCAGGTGTGAATTTGTAACTTTTGCACACAACTGGAGCAAGATCTCACTGCTATACAAAGCACACATCTGCAAGAATGAATTAAGCAAAACCTCAGCAGAGTACTCAGTTAAAGTGGCTGCAGGAAGATCTAGCACTACATTAGTCACCCTGCTCTGCCAAAACTCAGGAGCTGTAATTCAGCCTGATAGAAAGAATGTGCAATTTACAGTACCAGTTACTGTCACAGTTTAGCAGTGATGAAGATTGGGAGAGCACTTTTCTGTTACAAAGTATGGAGAACTGGTTTGCCAGTAGTGCTACAACAATCACTATAATTTCCACTGAACTGCAGGCTACGTTACAAAAAAGAAAGAAAAAAGTCAAATTAAGAAACACCCTTTCGTCCAATTGTTAAGGTTAATGGTGGAAAATAAAGAGCATGTCTTTTTGACTTGAACAACAGAGATAACTTTGGTGCTGAAAGCAACCTGTTTTGGTCTCAGGCCAAGTCACCTAAAAACTATAGAGTCAAAAAGTTATTATGATGAGCATGGCTGTATTTCAAACATCATAATGAAGTCCTGCTGAATGTGAATCATTCTAACCCTATTTCACATGAAGAGAGTAATATACACAGAGGCAGAAAGGATTTTCCATTCTTGCATTTAGGAGATTCAGAAATGGAATGGTATTGCATATAGAGCTCATTATTCTGGATCCCTTGGGGAAGAAGGGAAAATATTTGCATCATGCACATTTTCCTGCCCTCAAACATTTTTTTGCACTCTTCATTGCTGGCATCCTAAAAAAACTTGTCTTCTTGCTGACAAGCATTTCTCCAGAAAAACTAGACACAATTGGAAACACGATTACAGTAAATTATCATAAATACACATTGTGACAGCATCTAAAAGCCTAGTAGGGAAGCTCCTCAGCTTCTCTCACCGCTTCCTAAACCTCTGCAGAGCTATGGCCATTTATATCAGCAGGGCATCTGCCATATCTCATTGTACTTCCTGAGAAGCACTGCTGAACAACAGTCCAGGGGCCATTAGCAGTTCCCAGAGTGAGTGCTGGTAACCCACGGAAAACCAACCATCTGACCACCTGGGGCTCCCTGCCTTGCATTCAGCTCTTGAAGCAATGGCTTTGCTAGGTATTTATCCACATGAACTCTCACTCTTGGCACATAGGACCAAAAAAAGCAAGGAAGGTAGCGTGCCAGACAGTTGCCCTACCTACTGATATTGGCCCAGAAGGTAATTTAGAGCCAAAAACACTCAGGGAGAATAGTGCAACGCAGAGACAAGCTTCAGAAAGAATGGTCTCAAGTGAGGCCATATTAGAACCACCCACACATGGCAACTTCAGGTGTGTTCACTTCCTTGTTCTCATCTCTCCTAGCTGTTTCCTCTATTTTTGCATGCCCACATCACAAGTGCAAGTAAATTTATTTTCTCCCATCTTCCCTTGCCCTCCACCCCACTTCCTTACAGATTTTTCAGTAGCACAGAGAATCTGCAGACTCTCCTCTTCAAGGGACAGACTCCAGAGGGAATTCAGAGTAAGAAAGGAAACTAATTAGGAGTTTCACTCAGCCAGGAAGGGATCAAGTGTACAGCAGCCAGAAGCAACTCACTGTTTTGACTAGGTTGTCAAAATAAGCAAATCAGTGTACCTGTTTATTCACTGCCTCCTTACCCTGCCTCTGTTCCATCCCTCTGGGGTTGCTATAAGATAAACACTTGTTGAGTATTAATTCTTTTTTAGCAACTTGAATCTCTCTCAAAACATTTCTGGACTATTACTTTAACTACTGGCTCAAGTACTGCTTAGAGATCTTAAGAGTGGTCATTTTAGCAAGCTCCTTCCCTCCTTCATTCTAACAAAAACCTACTATACTGGTTTTGCATATAAATTATTAATTATATTTAAAATATATTATTAATTTTTATATGTGGGGAAGCTTTCTCTGTGAGATGCTGAAAGAACAACATGTAGCAAAGAAGTGTAGTAAGCTTAATTATTCTGCTGCATCAGAGCATATTCCAAATGTGTAGCAGGATTCTCACAGAAAGGAAGACTTTTTGAGAAGAAAAAAAAAAACACTCTTTGATTTTCTGAGCAAAACATGAGAATCTAACACTTAAAAGGTACAGTGAATGTCTGCCACTATTCTAGTCTCTCTCTCCTACTCTGTCCCTCAACTGTTCGTGCTGTCCCAAACTTATACTTCTGAATGTAATGCACTGCAATCACACCCTGTGATTGGATCAGGAGGTTATTAGCTCCGGGAGGATTTTTTCCACTGTCTGTATCAATGAATTGTAAAAGCAGTCTCTTTTGTGCACTGTGCACCAGGCAAAGAGTGGCAGTGTGCTTGAAGGGCTGAGCTGTCAATGGCTGTTCGCAGCCTGGAGCTGGCCAGTGAACTCCCACATTAATTTAGGGAGTTCATAGAAACAGCCATGAGAACGAGGTAAAAGCAAATTTATTATTACACCTTTTTAAACTCACACAGAATTACCTTGGTTAAAACAGACCTTCAAGATCACCGAGTCCAACCCTCAACCTAACACTGACAAGTCCTTCACTAAACCACATCCTTAAGTACTATGTCTATATGACTCTTAAATCCCTCCAGGGATGGTGACTCCATCACCTCCCTGGGCAGCCTGTTGCAATGCCTGACAACCCTTTCGGTGAAGAAACTCCTCCTAACATCCAGTCTCAAACTCCCCAGGTTAAACACCCCCAGCTCCCTCAGCTGCTCCTCTTAAGCCATCTGCTCCAAACCCTTCACCAGCTTTGCTGCCCTTCTCTGGACAAGCTCCAGTAGCTCACTGTCCTTTCTGTAGTGAGGGGCCCAGAACTGAACCCAGGACTCGAGGTGCAGCCTCCCCAGTGCCCAGTACAGGGCTAAGATCACCTCCCTGGTTCTGCTGGTCACACTGTTCCTGACGCAGGCCAGGATGCCACTGGCCCTCTTGGCCATCTGGGCACCCTGCTGGCTCACGTTCGTGTCTTAGGAATTGTGTATTCCTTTAAATTTTGAGAACGACAGAGCCTGAACAACATAGGGACTGCTAAAGGAAATAAAAATGAGAAAACTGGCTTGGTCTGAGTGAGAAAGCAGGATTTCCACCTGCAGGGACTACTGTATACAGCTAGTGTAAAAATTATGAACTGCAGTTAAGAAAATACTTCTGTCAGAAACTCTGCTGTCATGTCAATAGATGTCAGATACTGCTTAAATTGTGCATTGACTCCAAGGCCTACTGCATCAGGTATCAAGGTCTCTCTCATTCAATTTAAAAATCTGAATTAAGACACTCATCTGTTTCCTTCTCTAACCATTGGGGGGATATCTTGTGATTACTGCTAACTGATATAAAACATGCTCTCGTTCCTGTCACCTTGACCTCTCCCTCTCTGACTTCTTCTGGTTTACACACAGAGTGCATGTGCACTAGACATGTTCACAGTAATTAGTACAATAGACACCCTGTCTGGGCACTCTGAACCTCACCAGACATAAATAATGCATCCACAAGCACCATGTATCATGCTCCATTGTAAGTTAATAGTTCTCTAAAATGTAAACCTCATGTTTGCTTCCCAGTATAATTCCCACAGCTAATTAATACTTGTCTAATGTACATGCTGTAAGCAAGAATGTCTGTGAGGCTACCTTCCTCCTTCTTTCTCAACTGAAATTCAAAAATAATTGCAATATATTTAAAAGACACTAGAGGGATGCCAAGACATCTCAACAACCCTCTCTAATAATACAGCTTGCAGTCCTAAACGCAAAGTTAAAACCAAAACATCCTTATGGTGTAGAAAGTACCACTTATACTTACTAGGTGTAAAGATGCCAAACAAATTATTAATTTCCAGCATGGCTTTGCTGCTTGTTTTTCCACCGGAACTCTGCATGCTGTTAGGCTCCAGGCTGTTCACTTCAGGTTCTTCCTTGTTGATGCTGAGAGCCTGGGAAGTTTCACAGTTGTAACACTTGACAGTAATCTCATGAAGCATTCAGACCACACAGCTTACTAATATACACTGTAAACATGGATGGTGAATATGTCAGTATGTTTTCTTCCTTATTTGCTATTTGCTACACAGTTGCTCTGGTAATGTCTGCTCTGGACCAAATTTTTTTTGTTTGTTGTTGTTTTTTCATCATCCATCACACTATCAGATGTCCCTGGCTGGTTTATCCCCAATGTGTGTTCCTTCACCAGTGTTCCAGAAAGGACTCGCTTTCACCCAGACCACAGAGGTGAATTGGATGAAAATATGGTCAGAAGTACTGGTGTATGCTTCAGCTCTGAGCTGCAGTCATCAGGCACAGGGCTTTCTTTAAGTACTCCAAAAAGTTCTGGTATATGATTGACTTCCACTTCAGTTCCCATTCTCCTCTCCCAGGACAAGGGGTAAATGGATTCAAACCGGAAGAGGGGAGATTTAGGTTAGACACTAGGACAAATTTCTTGAGAGTGAAGGTGGTGAGACACTGGCCCAGGTTGCCCAGGGAAGCTGTGGAAGCCCCATCCCTGGAAGTGTTCAAGGGCAGTTTGGATGGGGCTCTGAGCAACCTGGTCTATCTAGTGGGAGGTGTCCCTGCCCATGCAGGGGGGTTGGAACTAGATGATCTTGGAAGGTCCCTTCCACCTCAAACCATTCTATGATTCTATGATAACTTCTTAATCTGCCACCCACATTTGCTCCCAAAAAAGCAGTTGTTTACCCTTTTGCCACTGTTCCTCATTTTCTGACTTGATATCCTCATTTGATTTTTAGGTTAGGGGTGCCCTGGTACTTTCTACCCTGGACACCCAACCTGTTAAATTTGCCCGTAGGGTGCTGTTGTTTCTCACCTTGCTGTCTTTTTAGAAGCGACGGAAAGCAGGGTTAACCACTGGTACATATATCTTAACATACATGTTTTATCTTCACTCCCCAGCAAGAGGGGTAACAAAAAAACCAAAACAAAACCAAAAAACATTTGATATACAAAATAAGCTGATGGTAACACGATGCCAAAAATAGCTTATTACGTTAAGTGCAAGGGAGAAAAGCCTTGATGTAAAGCTTGATTGCAACAACATTTCAATTTACCAGTTTAAATACAAGACTTGCATTAAAATATTTCTTGAGATACATCTCTTGCTAAGGTGATTTTAAAATTTATATACACATATCCAGTTGTAACACTTGACAGTAGTCTCATGAAGCATTCGAAGAATATAACTTGATAAGTACACACTGTAGATATGAGTGGTTAATGTCTGTAAGATTTCTTCCTTCAAGGGTTTATAATATTATGTTGAGTACTAGCCTCAAACAGGTGACCAGCCACCTGGTACAGTATAATACCCCCAAGCCCTTCCCCAAAGTCCCACAGTCTACACTTCCAGTGCTCACTGGATCCAGATGGTGTTGCCTCTTTCTGGTCTGCGAGACTCCACTGTTAATTCTCCAAAAGTGGAGAAGAACTGCTCCATTTCCTTCTGCAACATATCATTCCTCTTCTCTGCATCTTCCTTGGCCCTTTCTGCATTACGCATTTTGATTTCTACCATTGTGAACTTCTTCCGCTCCTGATCCAGTTCTTCATGCAGAGCCATCATTTCTGTCTCCAGGGTGAGATTTCTCTGCTCCAGGCTGCAAAAACCAAAGAAAAGCAGACAGCTCCTGAGCAGCACTCATCACCTCATTCTCCAGGTACAGGCTAAGCATTCCTTTTCCATCTGGAAGTGCTGACACCCTGCTGTAGTTGCACTAGTGTCACATCCAAGGTCAGAGTAACGCCCTGAATGCCTTGGTTTCACTGCTCATCTCCATTCTTCACCTGATTTATCTGCTGTATCTTTTTTGAAAACATCCATCAACAATTTATAAAAAAACTGCAGTCAACATGTTTTTTGTCTGAAAAACCAACCATTCAGATCTAGCTTTCCAATGGAAATCATTAGAAATCCTAAGGGTACTAACACACAGTCATGGTACATATTGAACATGATTAAAAGTGCTCTACTCCACTGCATACTATGCATGCTGTATTTTCATGCCACAGTGATGTGGGTGAAAGACTGCACTGTCTCAAGACGAACAAGGGCTTTGGAGAGGAGTTCTAGCAGTCTCCCAGTCCCCAAAAATGACAGGTGTAATAAGCCATGGCACTGCCTTCATTGAAAGGTGATGCCTAGTTGCCCTTCTCAGTTTTCAACCAATGAAAACATTCTGAAAGCCTACCACTTATGTGAATTGGATTCTACACCAACTCACAAGGTTCTGGCTTTATTTTGATGCCATCAGGATAGTGAGTCACAATCATGGCAAGCAATTGCTCTGACCCTTTGAATCATGATACCACAAAAGATGTGTCAGGGCCACTCAGATGATGAAGGGACCAGAGCCCCTGCCCTGTGAGGAAAGGCTGAGAGAGCTGGGGCTGTTCAGCTGAGAGAAAAGGAGGCTGAGGGGGGAGCTCATCAATGCTTATAAATATCTGCAGGGGGTGTCAGAAGGATGGGGCCAGACTTCTCAGTGGTGTCCAGTGACAGGACAAGGGGCAATGGCCACAAACTGGTACACAGGAGGTTGAATCTGAATATGAGAAAAGACTTCTTGACTCTGAGGGTACCAGAGCACTGGAACAAGCTGCCCAGGGAGGTTGTGGAGTCTCCATCCCTGGAGACATTCCCAACCTGCCTGGATGTGTTCCTGTGTGATCTGCTCTAGGGGATCCTGCTCTGGCAGGGGGGTTGGACTAGATGATCTCCAGAGGTCCCTTCCAACCCCCACCATTCTGTGATTCTGTATGATTCTGTATGTCAACGCTGAAAGATGGGAAACCCAGTGGTGAGCACCCAGTGGCTGCAGCTAGTGCAGATTGCTTGCAAGTCATAAGAGGGAAAACTACTTGGAATTACTCTGCCAAAGGCAGTCTTGTGGTAGAGCCAAACCAGCTTACCTTTTTATCCTTGTCTCATACTCTAGTTTTTGCTTGGCCATTTCTTGCTTCAAGCTGGACACCAAGCTGTGCAAAGCACTGTGATTGTTAGTACTGCTGGGCACAAATGTTTCACTGTTATCACTGCTGCTGGTAGCTCGGCTGCTGTGGCCCCCCACACTTCTTCTGTCACTTTTGTTCTCATAGTCACCCGGGTTAGAGAGATCTTCTTGTGGTGGTCCATCCAGCACAGAGTCTTCAAAGTTTCCTGCATAGAAGTCCTGCTCAGGACAGGTGGTGGTGGATGAACGACAGGAGTTGGAGTGCTCAGGGAGGGATATTTCACAAGAGGACGTTGACCAGGTGGCACTGTCCACACTCTGTTTGTCATCAGAGTTCACCATAGAGAACTGCTGGTGGACATTATCATAGGTGGAAAGCCTGTTGTGCTGTCCTGATTCACTCACCGGTTCCTTCTGCTTGTTGTCCCTTAGTGTGACATAGCCATTGGGCACCCAGCCCAGGGTCCGGCTGTTCAGGGTGTTGCTGTGTCCGTCTGTGCTGGAAACACCCATCCGCACTCCTCCGTTCTGCACGCTGTGTGTGCCCATTTTAGTCACTGGTCCTTTGAGGGACGATGTTCTCCTGGTTTGAAGGGCACAGTTTGGTAAGGTCTGGCTCTTCTCAGGGCCCTCCACATTGCTGCTGAAGGACCCATTGGTGACTATGCCACTGCCTTTATTAAAAGCAGGATTTTTTTTCACCATGAGTGGTGGGCTTCTGGTGACATCTAGTTTCTGGATGCTGTTCCTGGGGCTGTTGGTCTTGCTGCCTGGAAGAGCAGTCGCAGACTCATTGTCCATGCTTCCGCCTTGAGGAGACTCAGGTTTGTCCCAAGAGCAGCGCCTCACTGCTGTCTCCTTGGTGTTGTTGTTCTCCGTGGTCTGTAGCTGCCCAGGAATCGCTTTCTTTGGCATTTCATTGTTGTTGTTGCATACCTCGGGTCCCATCTGAGGGTCTGCATCTTTGGGAAACAGCTCTTCATGTTTGCTAATCATCACTGACATTAGCTGCTGGACTACTACTGTACCTGAAATGAGACGCCAAGCACACAGTCATTAATGACCTGCTTTGTTTAGGCCATGTATGTACCCTACCCATCAGATTCCACAAATACTTAGTCAACATTCAGCTTAAACACATTTATGCAACACGTCCATCTGTGTAACACCCTGAATGTGTAACACACCTCTGGCTAGCAGGCCAGATGAGCACCACCACCTCTTCCTTCTATCAAACCAAGCCAGCAGGCCTCACAGGCCCCTATGAACAGGAACTGCTGTGAACAAACTGTTAGTGTGACAGTAACTGCATCCCAGGAAGACCACAGAATAAGATAATGAGTAGCAAAGGATAACATCATTGTAAGTCTTTTTTCAACTCAACATGGTGATCACTTTTAAAATCCAAGTCTTATTCTGGCAGAGGACTTCTATTCAGTAGTTGAACAGAAAAGAGGCAGGCAAGGGATTTGAATTCCTGCAACACCGACATTTTAGTCTTGTGGAGCAAAACAGGGCAGAAATATGACAGAATTAATGCAATGTGAATGCCTTTAACCACTCTGTGGTGAGACTGTATGCAACTAGGAAACTCTGCCATGTTGCAGCACAGTACAGAACTAATGGAGCATCTCTCTTACAAGGAAAGGCTGAGAGCTGGGACTCTTTAGCCTGGAGAAGAGAAGGCTGAGGGGAGACCTTATGAGTGCCTGTAAGTGGCATTGCCTAAGGGTGGGGGCAAGGAGGATGGAGCCAGATTCTTTTCACTAGTTCCCAGTGACAGGACGAGGGGCAACAGGCACAAGCTGGAACATGGCAAGTGCCATTGAAATATGAGGAAAAACTGCTTTACTAGGAGGGTGACAGAGCCCTGGGACAGGCTGCCCAGGGGGGTTGTGGAGTCCCCTTCTCTGGAGGGATTCAAGACCCACCTTGGTGCAGCCCTGTGGAATGTGCTCCAGGCCATAGAATTGTCAGAGTTGGAGGGGACCTCTAGAGATTGTCCAGTCCAACTTCCCACTAACACAGGATGGCTGCCTTTCCTCCTAAGGAGGAAACAACCCCTTGGTGTGCACACCACTTGACTACACTGTAATTTACACACTAGCATTTATACCTGGGCTTAGGGGTAATAAAGATGTGCAAGTCTATTTTGTTGAGCAGACCCTCATTAAGGATTATGAAGAATATTTCAGGAGCAAGGTCAAGGTAGTTACAATGACCACTCCATTTTTAAGCTCCTAGAGAGCTTTCAGACACATGCTGTGATATTCTAAGCAGCAATTTCCCACTGTGCAACCGTGTGTCACATCTCCATTGTAATATTCTGGATCTTTATATCCCACCCTTTTAAAACACAACTAAGAACCAATTCAATGTGAGTACTCAACACGATCTTTTTTCAGTGTTCTTGTTTGTTTGCTAAAGCAAAATCATACATCAGAACTATGCAGCAGGAGAATTCACTTATTCACTCCCACAGCACATTTAGGTGTATTTTTTTTTCACGTGAGCTGTTACATGCAGGATTTTACTGCAGACATTGCACTGTACTCTGCAACTTTACTACTGTGTTTGACAGGAAAACAAATTGCCCTGTGATTGTAATTCTGCAAAATCTCTCTTGGACCAAACAAAATCAACTCCTCATCCTCATTATACAGGTATGGTTATCCACAATGCCCAGTCTTAGTTAAAAGTTCCTATTTAACCTCATTCCTATACATTTAGCCCAAGTGAAAACCAGCATTGGCTCATCTTGTGAGACAAATCTGTGAAGTCTCCAATTCCAATCTCCTGAACTATTTGAAGTACTTTTTGTACTATTTAATGCAAAAGTGTGGGGAAAAAAAGGACCAGTTTGCTGTCTGACCAGGAGAAACATTCACAACAGTTATCCACCAGGCTGCTAAACTCTACAGAAGTGTCAGGGTAGGAGAAGCTACTGTTGCAGTCAGTCTGGCAGTTCTGTAGGTACAAAGAGACAGGTGGAAAGTGATGTGCAGCATGCACACACACACTGTAACCCCTCTGAGAGACATGACAAGACAGTTGAAGAGGAAGGAAACAAAGCAGGAAAGACTCTTGGGTTTCTCTCTCAAAATACCACGGGGAGGTGATGTGAGATGTGTATAACTACTAGGACTTCAATGACACAGTGAAGCTTATCTCTGCACCCTGTGTAAGATAGTCACAGCACATTTGAGACAACTATGTATGTAACCAGGAGGAAGTCACAAATGCAGATTTGCTGGACCTTGTTCTCAACAACAAGGAGGGGCTGTTGGGTAACATGAAGCTCAAGGGCAGCCTTAGCTACGTTCACCACAAAATGGTGGAATTCAAGGAGGGCATGCAGAAAGCTCACTACCCTGACTTCAGGAGAGCAGACTTTGGCCTCTTCAGGGATATCCTTGGTAGGGTACCATGGGATAAAGCCCTGGAGGGGAGAGGAGCCCAAGAAAGCTGGTCAGTATTCAGCAATCACCTCCAAACCCAGGAGCAACGTGTCCCAGACAAAGTTGAAGGCAGACAAGAATGCCAGGAGGCCTGCATGGTTGAACAGGGAGCTCCTGGACACACTTAGATATAAAAATAAAGTCTTCAGAGGGTGGAAACAAAGACAAGTAGCCTGGGAGGAGTACTAAGAAGTTGGGTGAGCAGCCAGGGATCAGATTAGGAAAGCTAAAGCCCAGAGAGAATTAAGGCTGGACAGGGACATCAAGAGTAAGTGGAAGAGCTTCTACAGGAACGTCAGTGATACAAGGAAGACTAGGGAAGATGTGAGCCCTTTACAGAAGGGAAGAGGAGACCTGGTCCTGCGGGATATGGAGAAGACTGAGGTGCTCATTAACTTTTTTGCATCAATCTTCACCGGCAAAGGCTCTGGCCACACTACCCAAGTTGCAGAAGTCAAAGGCAAGGACTAAGAGAAGGAAGATTCACCCACTGTAGGAGAAGAGCAGGTTCAAGACCATCTAAAGAACCTAAAGAAGGTGCACAAGTCCATGGGACCTGACAAGACCCATCCATGGGTCCTGAGGGAACCTGCAAAGCTACTTTTCATCATATTTGAACAGTCATGGCAGTCTGGTGAAGTTCCCACTGACTGGAAAACGGGAAACAGACCCCATTTCAAAAAGGGAAAAAAGGAAGACCAGGGGAACTACAGGCCAGTCAGTCTCACTTCTGTGCCCAGCAAGATCATAGAGCAGATCCTCCTGAAGGCTCTGCTAAGGCACGTGGAAAACAAAGGGGTGATGGGTGACAGTCAACATGGCTTCACCAAGGGCAAATCCTGCCTGACTAATTTGGTGGCCTTTCGTGATAGGAACACAGCATCAGTGGACCAGGGGAGAGCAATTGATATCATCTACCTGGACCTGTGCAAAGCTTTTGACACTGTCCTGCATGACATCCTGGTCTCTAAATTCGAAAGAGATGGATTCAATGAATAGACCACTTAGTGGATAAGGAAATGTCTGGATGATCACACACAAAGAGTTGTGGCCAATGGCTCCATGTCCAGATGGAGACCAGTGACAAGTGGAGTTCCCCAAGGATTGGTATGCGAACTGGTGCTGCTTAACATCTTTGTTGGGGACATGGACAGTGGAGTTGAGGGCACCCTCAGCAAGTTTGCTGACAACACCAAACTGTTTTGTGAGGTGCATATATTGGAGGGAAAGGAGGCCATCCAGAGGGACCTTAACAGGCTGGAAAAGTGGGCCCATGCCAACCTCATGAAGTTCAACAAGGCCAAGTACACGGTCCTGCACCTGGGTTGGTGCAATCCCAAGCACAAATACAGGTTGGGTGGAGAATGGATTGAGAACAGCCCTGAGGAGAAGGACTTGGGGGTGTTTGTGGATGAGAAGCTCACCATAAGCCAGCACCGTGCGCTGGAGCCCAGAAACCAACCATGTCCTGGGCTGCATCAAATGCAGCATGGCCAGCAGGGCCAGGGAGGGGATTCTGCCCCTCTACTCTGCTCTCCTGAGACCCCACGTGGAGTACTGTGTCCCATTCTGCAGCTCCAAACACAGGAAGGATATGGAAATGTTGGAGAGGGTCCAGAGGAGGGCCATGAAGATGACCTGAGGGCTGAAGCATCTCTGCTATGGAGACAGGTTGAGAGTTGGGGCTGTTCAGCCTGCAGAAGAGAAGGCTCCAGGGAGACCTTAGAGCACCTTCCAGTGCCTGAAGGGGCTGCAGGAAAGCTGGGGAGGGGCTGTTTACAAGGGCTTGTAGTGAAAGGACAAGAGAGGATGGAGTAAAACTGGAAGAGAGGAGACTGAGGTTAGATAGTAGGAAATTCTTGAGTGTGAGGGTGGTGAGACACTGGCACAGGTTGCCCAGGGAAGTTGTGGAAGTCCCATCCCTGGAAGTGTTCAAGGCCAGGCTGGATGGGGCTTTGAGCAACCTGGTGTAGTGGGAGGTGTCCCTGCCCATGCAGGGGGGTTGGAACTAGATGATCTTGAAGGTCCCTTCCAACCCAACCCCATCCATGATTTAAGGGTATTTGAAGCTGCACATGTTTGATGACACTCATGCACAGCCATAATAAACATGCATGTGAAAAGGGACACCTGCTCTTGCAAACCCTCTTCAGTCAAACATGCAATCATCCATTCTCTGTCACATGGAGAATCCACACATTAAGTTGAAGATGATGATTAAAAACCCTCTCCACGTTTGGAGATTTTCGGGCTTGTCTGAAGATGATCTGGAAATGCCATGTTTCTGTGCACAACACCACAGTCGTTGTGTTGGGAATTACAAGGAAAAATGAGGAAACAAGACTTCAGAAAAAGAATTAAATTAAACAAGTACATGGGGAATTGTTGTATCTGGGAAGAGAAAAAGCCTCAAACTCACAGAAAAACAGTAAATCTACATGCTCTCAAACAAACTATGGGCACTGCATTTTTGAGTTTTGGTAAATTTTTCAGTGCAAGGGCTGTGTACAGTCCTAATATCTGAGAAAGTGAAGGAAATCCTACATGTTAAGAAAAAAGTGTTTGAAGGCAGAAAACATGTCATGTCCTATGTGGAGAATTAAAGTCAGAAAGATTAAATCTAGCAGGAAATCAGAGGAGGAGGTTTTCACGGCCACATTTTTGTCTTAATCACAGCAAAATGCTACAGCTAAATGTTGCTGTAAAGAGAATGATCACTGCTGTGCAGAAGGCATGTCATACACCACTGCCTGGTGGGGGGTTCTACACGGGCCACTGTGTCATGAACTGGACTAACTTTTTCTCATCCTCACAAACTGCAGGTAAAATATTAACTGCACTCCAACCCCACATGCTGAGTAAGGGAAAAGAGTTCATTTTTTAGTGAAGTTGCCAGGGCAGCACAATCTCTTGCCACATCTGTTTGTAACGCTGCACATTTCAGTCACTTTTCTAGTAACCTGCAAGATTTAACCCAGAAATTCATTCAGGCTGAAGAATTCTGTGGCTGTAAAACAGATACATGGAACTTAATGCACATATATTGGTATGTACCATTAATGAACCTAAAAACATGTCTTCTTTCTGTTACAAGTTTTCTACAGTAAGCTCACCCTCCATGATGGTCAGAGGATCTTCCACTTTGGGGCGAAGGATGTTGGGGCCAAAAACGGTCGCCAGATTTTGCACACTCATTTTGTTTATACCTGAATAAGACTGGACTTCATCGAGGAATCTGTGGGGAAAGGAAGGGGCCTTTAAGGAACACGTGAAAAAGGAAATTAAAAAAAAAGTCCAAGTACGTGCTGTTTCCTAACTTAGCTCAAGTATTCCATTCCAAATCCTCATGGACCATCTTGAAAGGCTGTTCTCCTCACCTTCTTCAGGTTTGCTTCAAAGTGATACATTAATGACAAAATTTACATCTCAATCTGGACTGACTACAAGGTAACTCTGTTGAGGATGGCAACTTTCTCCACCATAATAAATCAACTACTTGGCTCATAAAATGTCCTCAAAATGCAAACTGTCAATTAAAAAAAAAAATTACACAGTTTTTCAAATGTGGGGGTATTTTGTTGTTTTTTTTGTTTTGTTTTGGTGTGGGAGGTTTTTTCTTTTTTTTGTGTGGGTTCTTTTGTTTAGTCTGGCTTTTCTTTTACGCTAGGAACTTTCTGCAAGTTCACAAATTGCAACTGTGTAAGACACAGTTTTGAAGGTCTCAGATGTATCCATGGAACTATTCCATAGTCCTACAAGACATACACAGTTCTCAAGGATATCATGGTTCAGGAATGCATGGCCAAGGCCAGTAACTGCAGTTAGAAACAGGAAAACCAGGGTCCTATAAAGAGGACAGAACATATTCACTTCTGCCTTCTTGCATTTCTTGCTCAGTGTGGCCTGCTTATGAAAGGAAAGTAATAACTGTGTACCTTGATGGAGCAAATTAATAATTAGTCATGCAATAAACCTCTATTTTTACTGCATTCACTGAAGTTCACAAACCTTCCAACTGGGAGTAATGCTTTTCCTTCAGGGCATTTAGACAGACAGGTTTGTCTGGCAGCTCACAGTTATAAGTATCATTATGGTATCCTTGCAAGGGCACTTACCTACAGATATATTTCAGCAGATTGTAATTGACAGCTGGCAGGCTTTTCACTTGCTTCACCAGTTCTTTCAGGCCCTTTAAGTGGTTTAAGAAAAAAAAAAGTGGGGAAGTACATTTTCTTAGTATTTTAGCAGAGGTTTTCTGACAAGTCAGCAATTCCAAGACAATAAACACATCACTGAAACTGCAGAGTTAAATGCTATAGAGAGGCTACCAGCAGGAACAGCTTGTGGAGCCCATTTTGGATGGGCAAAGCTAGATTTAACTAACTAGGATTAGCTGTAGATAAAAAAAATAAGTAAATAATTTCTTTTCATTCTGCCTTTCCCTTCTCTTTCATTCTGTATTTTGACCAGCAGCTCCATTCCTTCTCCTGCTGATAACAAGGATGAGGCTTCCAGGAATAGTTCTAGTCTGAACTAGCATTTTCATATGAAATACCCAAACCATTTGGTTATTTTACCTGGTTCTGGTCCACACTAGATTCAGACCTACAAACACACCTAAGGTCATGCTATGCACCTTTATTTAGACTTCCAAATGACAATTTTCATCTAAAACCAGCCTCAGTAAATCGATGCACACCTTAAATTAGAACAGAGAATCACTAGCTTCCCTCCTCCAAATCCAAACAGGTTACAACAGGCCAGGCTTTTATTTCATCTTACTCGAGTTGGCAACTCACCGTTTCTTCCTCCTTGCTGAGCACTTTGGCACAGGAAACGAAGTCTTCATACTTTGCATAGGGTATGACTGGTTCTGGGAGCTCCCTCAGATACAGCTTAAGGAGCGAGGCCACTGTGTGCACATCCGTGTTGCTGTTGGGTGGGAATACAAGAAGTCACCACTGTGAATTGGGATAATACTGGGAGACTGACAGGCTAAAAACTGCCACTTCACTTTTCCACTGTCACCCCAGATGTTACTCCTCGGCAGTGTCTACATTTATAGACCATAGGTCTAAACTCTTTTTTGGTTGTGGGTTTGGTTTTGTTGTTGTTTTTTTTTCCCTATAAACAACTTAGGATGCCTGCAAGAGTCTGTCAACTCTGCTGGTTTATTGCTAGAATTAATTACACAGAAGGTCCTATTTGCAGGCACAGGTATTGAGAAGATCCTGGCTTTCACTGACAGGCATCTCACATCAGGCATGCAAAATCCATCTTAACTGATGCCACCCATTTTCACCTAAGGCAGAAATCAGGCTTTATATTTACATACTGGGGATTATTCTCCTAGCATAGGTGGCCCCAGCTCTCAAAACATGCCCATCATGTCTGAATTTCACCACATCATCTCCTCTGCTATCAATATCAAGTAAGGAAGTTTTAAAGAAGACTCTACCTATATACCACAGGTGTTTAGTTCTCACTTCCCCATCTGAATTACAGTTCTGTCCCTGGCACACATCTTTTTCCTGTGGGCTCCCAGAAAATGACTACTGTGCCTTTTAGCTGTACTGTTCCACCACAACCCAGTCTATACTTGACAGACAGAACTGTAAATGCATGGGGAAATAAGGTGTTTTTAGCTCTATCCTGTCCTGAGTAAGCTACGGCTTTGCAAGCCCCCCAACTTAGAAACTGCCTGAGTGCTAGCACAACAGGGCTGAGTCAAAAGCCTGGTCTAACATGTGCTTTCTCATCATGCCATTTGCAGAAACTTAAGGTGTTTTTGGATACAGCTACTAGGTGCCTAGGATGTTTATCAGGAATACTAAAAGGAAGAAGATGGAAGATCAAAATCACAAGTTCAGAGCGTGCAATAAAACATGCTTAAATGTTTCTGTGGTGTGTCAAGTTCCACTGTCACTTCTACTTAGTTCTCTGAAAAGAACGAAGTAGAAATAGATAAAAACTACAGATTAGTGTGAAGAAATCTCTCTTGCATTAATTCTGGTTCCACCTCTGGATTTAGATACTCAGGCATTTGTTTAAATCCTTATTGGAATGTTCTACACACTTCCCCTGGTTCAGATAAAGAGTTGTATTGCAAGCTGGTATCTTTCCCTCTGACTTCTGAAAAATAAAAAAAAAAATCCCAAATTATCCTAAATATCCTATATCCTAAATTATCCTAATTCCATGCATAAGAAACAGAAAATGCACAAACACTTCTACAGTATGCATTGTGTATTTTCCTTTTCTTTGAAGGCTCCACACTTGGAACATTTTTTAAACTCGCAGTCTCTCAAAAGGAACTACTGATATTTGATGTACTTAAGCTTTGCTAGGGGTATGTTAATCATTATTTTGGAATGATCTGTTAAAACAACAATAGCTTTTGCTTAGTTAAATCTTAACAAGAATGATGGGAACAACCTTAGATTAATGTGGCATGGAATGAGCAATTTAAGTCAAAACAGAAGAAGAGAAACAATAAACCACTGTATATACTTACATGTTAACCACCACCTTCCTCAAAATAAATTCCCAGAAAACATTTCTATTTCCATCATGAATAATTTCCACCCAAAATTCCAAAAAGCATTTTCTAGAGAAACTCTATAAACAAAGCACTAATACAAATCCACATTTTTAAGTCAAGATCAAGTTCTAAGCCCCTGATTGCAACCCTCCACTTGCAGACTGGCTTGGATGCAAAACAGGAATCCTGTGTTTACCTTGCCCTGCTCCTTGCATGCATACATAACATATGTGAGGAACTGTACTATACATGAAACTGGATATAGTTCTGCTATTCTATGACATTTCAAATGCTAGCTCAAGTTTGGCCTCCAACCTTTGCCTGTCCCCAGTCCAGATGCAAACTAAGGCCATCCATCTGCAGATAATTGAACTCTGATCACTCGGCATTCATCATCTTCCCAAAGATATTATTATTACGATTTCCTTTATTAAAACAATGAAACTACCTGGGCCTTGCTGAAGAACTGAACCACATCCTTCCAGAGACTGTTTGCATAACACACTAGATTCAAATGGGTTGAGTGCGACAAATTATTGAAGAACAATTAAAATTGAGCACACGGGTCTCCCAGTGAGGGGACTGAACAGTATCATCTTCCCTTCTTTGTACTGCCAGGATCATGCCTCCTGTAGTAGGTGAGAATAATTTTACACTAGTCCCTTGGTGTGAAGCAGACTAGTTGCTCCTTGAGGGGAGAGCAGATGGAGGATAAAAAGCCTTAAGAAGGTGCTTGCTGAGCTGGGGTTAAAAACCCAGGTCCCAATTAGTAGACGGGGACACATTAGCAATATTTAAGATTAATTTGTTCGAAATTACTTGCTTCTGCTGACCGAATGCTAAGGCAATACCGCAGTTTGCCACTAGATGGTGGGACTGCAAAATAAGATTTGGAAAATTGGTTTTGTTAAGGGGTTTTTTTTCCCCCTTAAATTGTGCTGTAACACTGCCTAGGATTCAATCTATCTATTATTACCACCCAGATTTTGGCAGCATAAACAAACAGAAACACACATAGACACTGCCGCCTGCAAAGCTCTTCAGGAGTTGCATATTTAGGTCTGTTTAGCAACAGCCAGACAAAAGCTGGAAACTTTCTTCTTTAAATGTAAATATTGGTATAAAACTATGTCAGTATCTTTATAATAACGCAGCTAAAAAGAGTGCTTCATATAATCTGAGACTTGTTTAGACCTTGTTTAGACCTTGCAGTCTAGTATGATTTTTTTCAGCTTGTTTTCAAATACAGAGGAAAACTTACAAATTGCAAGCTCCAATTGTAATCCATCCGTATTTTAGGTGTTTCAGCCCACAAATAACCATTAAGCTCATTTCAGCCACAGAGGACAGCTGTGAGTTTCAAACTGCAAGCTCTCTTGAGGATCAGCAGCTTTTCTTCTCCTTTCTGGTCTGCAATGGTCTATCTACAGTCTAAATCAACCAACAGCATTTATATATTTTGCCTTGCCTGCATTTCTGTAGTTTGTAAGACATGGATCTTTCCAGGGCCTGTAGAGGACCTTCTCCTCCTGGACTTTTTCCAGTTACAACTGATCACAAGGCAGTATTTCTCCCTTCAAACCTGGCTGCACTTACATTCTGGGACCATTACGGCTACAGAAATGTAATGATTGTACCTATCTTGGTATTTCTTTTGCTGTCTGACAGTGTAATATCATTGTGTTCCATGATTACACATTCATAATTAACATGATTTAAAGTATTCATTAACAAGCATAAAATAGAGTATGTTAATTCCAGCAGAAAATCCTCTGTTATCTAAATTGGAACAACCCCTTTAATGGAGGCCGACGTTCTCCAAGTGCACAATGAATAATTACAAGCCTGGGATGGGAATGACAAAGCAGAACATTTAATGCAACAGAAAAAGCATCCGCAAGCAGGGAAAGCCTATTTTGGCATGTCATGCTGGAGAGTCGGAGAAAGATTACTCAAGTCACTGAAAACCTTCATCCTGCATTACTGCTGATCTGTTTCCAAAGGAGCATCCCCCACTCCAGCCCTGCCCATGCAAACAAAGGCTTCCAAATGCAAATGCACCGCAGCCTCTCATTAGTCATCAGACTACACATATTCAAAGCCCCATTCATCTGAACTTTGTCATTAATATCTCTCAGGCGTTGCTGTTTTGACAGCACTTTCTTTTGTGGTGCCACGGACACTGTGGAAGTGGCTGTCAGACCGATTACACCGCCTGGAGTTTTTCAACCTCTCTACCATAAACAAAAATTACTGAAGCCCAGCAGGTCACCAGAAACCCAAGCCATAACCCTCCCACTTGGACAAGCAGACAGCGTGTTCAGCGAGCTGGAGTCAGTGCTGCAGAGCACAAAGCCAACAAGTTCCTCATAAACTCTGGGAGAGGAAATATTAACAGGGCAAGGTCACATTAGAAAAAGATTAATGCTGTGCCAAAAATAGCTCTAGATCATGATGACACATAAGAGCTTACAAGAAGAGCAAACAGTAGGGAACAAGCAGCTGTGAGGCTGTAATTCAATTTAGGAGTTCGGGTAATGAAAAAAAGGAGAACAATACATTTCAAACAGTTTGTGTATCAGTACCTCCTGGAATTACTAGAATTACAGCTCCAACATTTTGGAATCAGGAGCAGTGCAACTGATTCTGGGAGTCAGGCTTTGGGCCAGAGATTCAAAGGTCAAGTCAAACACTTAACATAACTGGTTGAATGTCCTGTGTGACTTTTGTTCCCCTGTATGGGGGGGGAAACTCAAAATCACAGAATCGTTCTGGTTGCAAAAGACCTTTAAGATCATGGAGTCCAACCATAACCTTAACCTAGCAACCATTTACCTAACTCTTCCAAGTCCAGTGCTTAAACCATATCCCACAGCACAACATCTGCACATCTTTTAAACACCTTCAGAGATGGTGGTTCAACCACCTCCCTGGGCAGCCTGTTCCAGTGCCTGACAATCCTTTGAATAGTTTTTTGCTAATATTTAACCTAAACCTCCCCTAGCACAACTTGAGGCCATGTTCTCTTGTCCCATTGGTTGTTACCAGGGAGAAGAGACCAACTCCCACCTCACTACAACCTCCTTTCAGGCAGTTATAGAGAGCGATATGGTCTCCCCTCAGCCTCCTTTTCTCCAAGCTGAACAACCACAGTTCCCCCTCAGCCTCTCCTCGTAAGACTTGTTCTCCAGACCCTTCACCAGCTTCGTTGCTCTTCTCTGGACACGCTCCAGCCCCTCAATGTTCTTCTTGTAATGAGGGACCCAGAACTGAACAGAGGACTAGAGGTGCGACCTCACCAGTGCCCAAGTACAGGACAACACTTCCCTTCTGCTGGCCACACTATTCCTGATACAGGCCAGGATACCATTGGCCTTGAAGGCCACCTGGGCACACTGCTGGCTCATGTTCAGACGCTGTCAACCAGCCCCCCCCAGGTCCTTTTCCTCTGGGCAGCTCTCCAGCCACTCTGCCCCAAGCCCAAGCGTTGCCTGGGGTTGGTGTGACCCAAATGCAGGTCCCAGCACTTGGCCTTGTTGAACCTCATACAACTGACCTCAGCCCATTGATCCAGCCTGTTCAGGTCCCTCTGCAGAGCCTTCCTACCCTCAGGCAGAGCAACGCTCCCACCTAACTTAGTGTCAGCATTACCCTCTAGATCATTTTCCTGTATGATGAATATCTAGTACAAGCAATACCATGCCTCATCTAAGTACCAGCTGAAATTTTGCCTATCACCTGTAAAACATACATGAAAGCATTTACCATTTTAAGCCCCGAGTCGTCTGTCCTCCTCTCCTCACTGATCTCAATTTTCTTCTGTTTAGACAGAGAAAAAAAACCAAACACATATTTGGCTCCTTCATCCTTGTGCTGATGATTTTTACAATCCATGCTGCCTTCCAGGGACCCGTTCAGAGGAGTAAACACCTCAAGGAATACTAAAGATTGACAGAGTCTATTACCAAGTTAGACATCCACTTCAGTAATTATAACAGTAGACAATTCATCCAGGTTAGAGAGTGATGCTTTAAAAGCAGCAATGAAGACAGCAATTTAGGACAGACAAATGAAAAGACAAGCTATAGATCCTTAAAGAGAAATACAAGTGCTTTCAGGTAAGGTTGGCAGAGTCCTAAGAAATGGATGGATTCCCTTCAGGAAACAAACCAGCTCCAGTGAATATGCTGCTAATTTATTTTATCATTTGATAGCTTGCTCAGAAAGGCTGTTAAGTTTCTGCAGGATCTTGCAGAGATTGCAGGTATTCATAAAACACAGGAAAACACCATGAAACAATCACCTGTTCTAGTTTCCTGGAAGAGAAAGCCACAAATCTTGCAACCTGAGGTAAAGATGCTTAGAAAAAACACTCTCAGATCTTCCACATAGCAACAAAATGTCATCCTTTCTTAATGGTGACCATGGCCATCTGAGAAGTCATTAGCCATTGGCAAGTGAAATAAGCCACAGCTGACACACCAACTCCATTTCTGAAACTGAAATCCATGCAAAGCAACTACGAATGATCATTCACTGCCAGTAACTAAAAACACACCCTCCTACAGCAGGACCCCAGTTCAACTGATTTAATGACCCCTGCATCATGCTAGAAATGTCTCTCCTAATGTGTATTTAATGTTAGACTAGGTCTTTAAGTTGTGTGATATGCAGAGGTTAGTTCTGTTAGCTGGTTAGAAAGAGGCCTGGAATTAGGGGACATCAAGGTGGCTCCAGACACACAACTGATGAGCAGATTGTGAGGATCAGGGAAGGCAGGCTGGAACAGGCCAAAACAAACAGGAATTTTCACAGGCCTAAAGCCATTTGTGTTTGGCAGAAACCAGCTTTCTAGTGAAGACTTCATTTCACATAAAAATGTTTTGTTTAGGGATTACTGCACTTTCCTATTAGGAAGGGAATAAAGCCCCTTCCTTGTAGGGAACTATTTGCTTCTAAACCAAGAAATTCTTATGGACAGGCTTGAATTTGGACAATGAAAGAACAATTTTCACAACCAGTCATTTCCAAGTCAACGTCTAGTTGCAGTCCATGCAGTTCCAGTGCAGGCTGCAGCCCCACTGAAACAGGTCCAATTTCTTGCATTCAGCAACATTTTAAAACACTATTGGTCTTTGGAGGAGAGTAAGAATCGTGCATGCAGTCACTCTCACCTTGAGGATATCGTACTACAGGCATCCCCATCCTTGTCTTCTTATACTTCAACAATCCAATGATTAAATGCACAGGAACATACCTGTTCTACAGTCTGGGTTATTTGGCTCCAGTAAATAAGTTAGCATTTGCCAACTGTCACATCCTGTCCCTTACATACCCTGTTCTCAGATGATTCCCATAGTGACTAGAGCAGTAAGTGATCTCTTGTCCTAGCATACACAGCATTCTTTAGAGGAATTCACATGCCTGAGACAACGTAATAGCAATTTTGTTTTGCTAAACATGCATTTGTGTGCTTCCCTTCTCTCTCTGTGCATACACACACGCAGCAGGTGAGCTGTGTCACTTTAAACTCTTCTGAACTACTGAACTATATACCTCAGTGACTGCAAGAAATGCTGATGTTCCAGTTTTCATACTGGGGGGGGTTGTGTGCTGGATGTGTCAGACCAGGTACTGGGTTTTCTCATCCTGTGAGAAATTTCAAATACTGCTTCCATGCCCATACGCAATAGCTCACGTTTCTTCAGCAACATTTTATCCAACAATAAGATCAACATCAAAATACACGAAGGTTTTTGCCACTCTCTGACTTGCCCTGGGCTTGACTCTGTGTTTCTGTATCTGCACGGGAACATCCAGCCGCTAACTCACGTGGGAGCTACCCTTTGTCAAACAAGTTGTATGTTTCAAAACGTGGCTGCACTTTCTTTTGAGCAAAGCTATTTTACTTCTTCTTTCACATGTGCCACATTTGTTCTGTGGTCTTTCTTCACCAAAGAAGTTCAGACAGGAATGCAACAGAGGAGAAGGGCAGGGTCTTGGCAGCCTGTGAACAGCAGCTGAACTCTGGGCAAAAAAACAATCTGTGCCTTTGAATTCCATCTCCCAACAGCTGTAAGGTGTTGGGATGACAGAGGTGACATTTTAAGGGACTACTAATCATGGCTGTACATGGAGTACATGTACATGGCTGTACAAACTTACCTTTGGGGTTTTTTTGCTTTTAATTCTACACAATCATACACAAACCTACACACACATTTCAAAGCATCTTCACTTGTTCTACAGCCTTTGTTTGACTTACGTGCACTTATACATGGAAAAAAACGTCAGTTGAAAAATGGCCAACTCCTGTAACATCAGCTCTTTGTGTTAGTTCCAACACTGACAACAGCAGCTAGTTTTTCTCCCAGTCACCACAGCTGGTGACCTGGCACCACTACAGAAGAGTGACCTGGATTCCATTGTGTTTAGTGCCCCATCAACAAAGCTAACTCTAGCTCTAACTGCAAGAATCTTTATTATTATTGATATAAGAGAACAGGCAACATGTAAATTAATAAAGAGAACCTAGGTAGATTTTGCACTACCGGACTTTTGACTAATAATAATGTATAATTACTGATTAAACACAGTGGATCTGAAGGTTCATGAGAGAAAGTAAGCATGGACACCTGAAGTATATATATTTTTTCTTCTCTCTACAGTAACTTTTCGTATTGTGGCTAACTTGCCAGGTTGCATCCAACCTGGAGACCATGGTGCTGTTCAGCACAATGAAATGAAAAGTTACCCCTGAACAAGGTGATCACCTAGGCACTCTGTGAACACTGAAATGAACTTCACCTCAAAAGCTCACAAATGCAACAAGAAGTTGAAGGAAAAATGTAGATGCCCAGAAGAAAAAACCGCAGACAATGAAGTCTGCCTGGCTGCTGGACCATTGCTACACCTAAATCACCTCTCCAAACTCAAATGTGAAAAAGTTAACAGAAAAAGTACTCTTGACAACGAGACACATGGAAATACAAGGTCAGTGTTCTATAAATTCTCAGCTTCAGAAGCAGAACTGCAGGACCAGCGATTTACAGGCACTTCCTGCTGATGTTTCTAATTGCTGTAGGAGAGATTATGTGCATTCTTCACAGCAGTGGCATGTAAAATCTCTTCTCCGTTTCATCTGCTGAAGCTCAGCTAGCATGCCTGTTCCTGGGGCTCATTAGTATGTCCTACAGACATTGCTAGATCACCTTACAAAAAAATAATTTATAAGGCTAAGCCCTGATCTCATTTGTTTTGGAAAGGTAGAACTTGTGTACCTCCTTCAAACTGCATCGCTCGGTGGGGTGTTCAGTACATAATTTTCCTAGAGTTTGGGGGGTGGCTTGTTTTTTTTAATGATTTCTCACAGTCCTCTGGCTCCTTAAAGCTATTTTCTGGTCAATTATCCCAAATCTCACCTTCCAATACAAAACTAATATAAACTCACAGGAAGACAATTCACTTTCACAGAATCACAGAATGGTCGGGGTCGGAGGAGACCTCTGGAGATCATCAAGTCCAACTCCCCTGCCAGAGCAGGACCACAAGAATCTAGGGCAGGTCAGACAGAAATGCATCCAGACGAGTCTCGAAAGTCTCCAGAGAAGGAGACTCCACAACCTCTCTGGACAGCCTGTTCCAGTGCTCCGTCACCCTCACAGTAAAGAACTTTTTCCTCATGTTGAGGTGGAACTTCCTGTGCTCTGGTTTGTATCTATTGCCCCTTGTCCTGTCACAGGGCACGACTGAAAAGAGTTTGGCTCCTCCTTCTTGACACCCACCCCTCAGATTTTTACAGACATTACTAAGATCCCCTCTCAGTCTTCTCTTCTCTAGACTAAACAGCCCCAGGTTTCTCTTTCCTTTTGCAGAGAATTATAAATTCTTGCCCTTTCTTAAATGGAGGTTCAGGACTGAGGAAACTGTTGGAGATAAAACAGCATTATATGTGCATCCATAATACACGTACCTTCGTGCATAACAAATTTGCTCACTTCACAGAAATAGGACAAGGAGGGAAATGATTTCCAGTTCATCTGATGGCATGGTTTTGCACTAAAAGATCAAGCTATGCTTCCCACCCTGTTACTTGCATTCCTATCAGGCCAAGGTCTCACAAAATAAATATAACCTGCCTGTTCACATTAGACATGGAGTGGAGTATCCCAGCTCCATTTTGGAGATGTGTTATGGATCTCACTTAGGGCACACTGAGGACAACCACTGTTTAACGGTCTCGTGAATTGACATTTCATTACCATCATATTCATTCTGATCTGAGTTTAGAAGGCTGTGTGGCATTCCTAATCCACTGGTTCTGTTTCTCTGGTTGCACTCTGAGTATGTGGGCTGTTGCTGTCAATGCTCACGGGAGGAGAATGGAATTTGCACCACAAGTCCTTCTTACAAAAGACTGCCCAAAGTCCCACACAGCTGTGTGCACAGTACTGGGTTTTTCCTTGCCCTGGGAATGTGCATTTTCCTTCCTCTTTCTCATCAGCTTTGCAAAACTGTATAAATATTGGAATACAAATTGGACTTGGACCCTCAAAACCACACAGGTTTGTTATTATGGTCACAGTGACTTTTATTTTAAGACCAAAGGGCCCAGAATTATAAAGGAATACAAGAAAATAGACTTCCCTTCCAGTCAGTTTTATAGGTAACAGAACACACTGAAATTGGTGATAAGAGAAATCTTTCCTTTGTGCAACAGACTAAATTCCAGCATCACCACTGGATTTCAAGTAATACTAAGATCAAGGCAATTCAGATTTTTTTGTTTAAGCCAAACCATTAGCAAAACTTTTCCTAACCAGCTTTTCACCAATGGAAATTCTCCAGAAACACTTTGAAATCAGACATCAAAGTTAGATTTAAAAAAAAAAAGGTAATTTAGAGTGATAATAGGAAACATACATAAAAACCTAGAAAACCATGTCATTCTGTCTGCAGCCGCCAGGTGTTTTACAGCACCATGGGGCAGCCAATGTCCTGGAGGATTTTACCTGTCAAAAGAAGGCTTCTCTCCACAGTCAAATGCATCCTGTAGCTCCTTGACAAGATTAGCCTGCCCAGGCAGTCGGAAAAGGCCTTCCTCCTTTAGCCCCCGCTGCCGGATGAAATCCACACACTGTTCCACCAGCATGGGAGCCAGGCGGTTTCCATATCGCTTCTCGTATCGGACAGTGTCTTCCAGCTTCTGGCCAAAAATGCCTGCATGGAAAAGAGAGATGGGATTTGGTTGAACTTCATAAAAAACCTTTGAGGGGCTTGTGTCTTCCACTGCAAACCTCACACTGTACAGCATTTAAATGCACGGACAATTAACCTGCTCTTTTCTTAAGAAGAAAATGCTGCATTTCAATTTATCATGGAAATACAATGCAGACCTATTACCACATTATTTAAAACATAATACTGCACATTGTTTTTTCAGACCATAAGCACAGAAAACATAGCAATAATACAAGCAGGATTTTTCCATCACCAAACTTCTGATTCAGAAGCGATACATACCCATCTCCGTTTCCTTTGGTTTATATCTAATTGTCTGTAAAAAATAAGTAGTTCCTATATCCGTTTCAAAGACACTACCTTTACACATGGAGAGCGAAAGATTTATAAATCTAACTCAGGATTTAATTCCTACTAAACCAAATTATTAATTAAGTTTTCCCACATAAACAAAGACCACTCCTATAATGTATTGCCAGTTGCATTATCAGTGTCTGCTATATCAACAATACATTTGTGTATGAAAACAATCCTGACATGAAAGGTGAAATATGTCAGAATAATTGCAGAACACCTGCCTTTGTACTTAACTCAGAAGAAAACAGAGGGTTTTTAACAGAATTAACTCCAACCCTGCTCTGAGGATATAATCACTACCACTGGAAAGACAGCTACTCTTCATAACTTACTTGGCCTCTCCCTTTGAGATTGCAGAGCCAGCCATCATACACAGCCTCACAATAATGTTGAGGCACATCATCTGTGATGGAAGCTCTCTCTTGAAGCTGTAATTTGTTTAATAGTATTGGGGCTGAAGTGAGGCAATTCCATTTCTATGTATAGCAAGAGAATGGATAGTTCTAAGGCAGTCATGATCAGAAACTAAAGACTAAATGACTACCTATGCTTGGAAGGCTCCTTTTCCAATTACACACACTATGAAGTGGGGGGAAAAGAAGAAAAAAGCAGTAAGTCAAATTGTGCCTTTACCTAAGCACACAGCTCCTACTGGCTTAAAACCATTCAACAAGCAGAACACAGTTGGTTTGGTTTGCTTTTTCTAAAGAAATCCCAAAGTTGAGATAGCCAGCTTTGGTTAAAAAACTTCATTCAACCATAAACTAAAATTACATAAACAAGTAACGAACACCTTTATTTTTTTTAATGGACACAAACTTTGGGAGATGGTCAAAAAAATGCTGAACAGAGGGGGCTAATCACTTCCCTCCCTCTGCTGGCCCTGCTCCTGCAGACCCTGCCCAAACTGCTGTCAAACCTTCCTTGCTGCCAAGTCCACTGCTCACTCATATCCAGTTGGCTGCCCCTCAGAGCACCCAGGACCTTTCCACAGAGCTGTCTCCCTGAGGTCATTCCTCCTTAGGTGTAGGACTTGGCCATTCTGCTCCAGTTTGTCCTATGAACATACAATCCCAGTTTCCCTTTGAGAGCCCATGCGATCTCTTGGTTTCCAACACAAGAGGTTTTGCCTCTTTTCAAACAAAATTATCAGTATAAGATATTCCAATTCCATTATGTCCAATTACAACTCATGCCCCCTGACAGGACAATTAATATATTAATAAGTTTGGTCCTATTGCCTATACTTTCTTCACTCTATGCTAACATCCTTCCATCAGTAGTGTGCATATTGCTGCTTACATTTGCAGAGAAAAGAGGAACTTCCCAAACCTACCAGACTGCTTCAAAACTCCTATTAGTAATGACACTGTAGTCAAAATACATCACTTTCTATTAATACATTTTGTGGGATGATGTTTTGTGGGGTTTTTTCCCCCCTTCATTTTAGAATTGGCTTCCAAAGCATGTCTAGTAGATATAGTATCAGAATAATGGCATTTTGTGCAGTGGCAGCAAAAAACACTCCCATATGATTAATTGCAGGTGCACCACAACACAAAATGGATTGAAAGCAGGTGGCAACCATAAAGCATTAAGATGTCTGTAACTAGTGTCAGACACTATTTTTTAAAACAAATAGAAAGTAACAGAACCAAAAGGTGAGATGTATTAAATGGGTATGACAAACTTGGTGCTGTATTACAGCAGCAAATCACAGGTACTGAGTGAAGAAAACCTTACAAAAACCTGTACCCGAGGAAAAAATAAAACTTGATATGATGGAGAGTGTCAAGAAAAAAAAAACAATCCAAATTGGGAGTCTAAAATTTCCCAGTTCTGGTCCCCTAACTGTAAACGTTAGATTGTTTGCACTACTGACTGCAATAAGGTACACTGTAAATTATGGAATTTTATTGAGGCACTTAAAATACAAATAGCTAGGAATGCCTGAAGGAGGGACACAAGTAACTACAGCAATTGTCTTGGATTTGATAGATTGGATTTTCAGATCCTACACAATCCTCAAAACACCATTTCATCAAGTCTGGTCACAAATATCCTTCACAGCCAGAGGGGCAGGTGTATGGCCCACCATCCTCACATGTCAGATAAAGCCTCAGGGACTCAGGTCCCCACCTATAGGAATGGTAATGATACCATAGCTACCTGGTGGGCATCAGGATCTCCATACTCAGCTTTGGGAAGCTCCTAGCTAGCGTGGTAGTTCTGACAACCATGTAGTAAACTCAGGAGCACACCTCAAAGTGCTTCTGAAGTCACCATTTACAACGCTGCATTCTCGCATTTGTTTGGCTTTGCAACTCATCTCAGGCAGGCTTGGTTTGGTTTCAAAGTCTAGGCTGAACTTCTCCAAAGGAAGCATTTCCCTCACCTAACAAATGCATAGCTCTGCACCCGGAAGCACGTGGCCATGGGAGGAGTCAGTCCTGATAAGCCTGCATAAATACTGACTTGAAGTCACACTTGCTGATGCCTTATGGAAAAAGTACCCTGGTGCCAGGGGCAGAAGTGGCAGAAAGATGATAATGCTGTTTCCACATCATGTCATAACTTTTAACTTTTTCATCATCTTTCTGCTGCCTGTTGTGTTTTTCACTGTTTTGGGATAAAAGCCATAATCACTGCCCTGTAAGGTGTACCTTCTACTACTGTCCCTTTCTAATAATGCTTCTATCCCCTCTTATGTCACAACTAACTGCTACAGAGATACTGCAGATTAATAGTTTATGAAGACTATGGCATTGACTGTTACAAAGCAAGGACGATACTGAAAAGAGTTGTGGTTGCAAGCATACAGTCACCTTAGTGGTTGGCAGAGACAGGCAGCAGTGAACATGATCACCTATACCTTGTACCTACTGACAGACACCTCTACCTTGTAACTGCTTTACAGAGAAGCAAGGAAAAGACAGTCCAAGGTATGAATCATATAATCACAGATGGGGTTGGGTTGGAAGGGACCTGAGGGATCATCTAGTCCCAACCCCCTGCATGGGCAGGGACACCTCCCACTAGACCAGGTTGCTCAGAGCCCCATCCAGCCTGGCCTTCAACACTTCCAGGGATGGGGCTTCCACAGCTTCCCTGGGCAACCTGGGCCAGTGTCTCACCACCCTCACACTCAAGAATTTCCTCCTAATGTCTAAACTGCATCTCCCCTCCTCCAGTTTTAATCCGTTCCCCCCGTCCTCTCACTACAAGCCCTTGTAAAAATACCACAACATAACCAAAACCACAGGGATAATTTCACATACTGCTTTTTAAAAGTAAATTTCCACTACAGTAACTAAACACGAACACCTCTGTGGAGATGAAAGTAAAACAGAGCCCTCATAATTCGTGTTGTAATCCAGACCCAGGTTCTCTTAAATTTCAAAGTCCCCAAAATCCACAAATGGACAGATGCACGAGTGCTGACCTCTGGTTTCATTTATCCTTGGGATAGGGTGCCAGAGGGGAACCAACCAAACAAAACTAACAGGAAACCTTGAGATTCAGAGTGGCAGCAGCTTGGCTTCCCCGCAGCTGGTGTAAAGCAGGGAAATGTACAGGATTCCAGTTCTGACCAGTTATTAGATTTAATCAACAGAACTTCTTTTTCAGAGAGGCCCTTGCAGGTCTTTAAAGCTATATCCAATTAAGCCAAGATCACGCCTAACATCAAAGAGGAAAATCACATGCTAGCAAAGGGCATGCCGAGCCGTTACTCATTAACTAGAACATTCCCATGGTACAAGTTTTGTCAACATTTTGAGAAACTGGATTTCCAAGCCTAACAGATACCCATAAAGCTTATGGAAGACACTTCTATGCTATATCCAAGTTCTTCATATGTCTACTCAGGAGTTGTGGAGGCACTGTGGTATTTTCAATGGTACACACTCACAGTTAGGAGTACGGTTTAAAATCTCAGAATGCTACAAGTCAATTATTTCCTTAGCTATTGAACACAAGTGCGAGTCACATCTCAAGGCTGGTGACTCCAAGCTTCTCATTAATTAACAAAAAAGGAGAAAGAAAGGTCTAGGCAGCAGTGGCAGCAGTTCCCTCTCCTTGCTTTCTAAGGCTTGGAAAAGCCCACCTGCCACTCCAGCTCTACCACAGCACACAGACTCAGTAAGCCAGAAGGTTCTGCCTTTTCCAAACCACCCCTCAGCAATTCAGAGGATCCAGAATTTTCAGACAGCATAAAGCACAGAGGGCTGATGCTTTCAACAGAGGGCCTGTCCATGGCTTCTCTCAATATGCAGCAGCAGGTCTCTGTCCTTCTGAAAACAATCTGAGAGTTCATGGGCTGTACTGATCAGAAAGGGTCAGTTAAGGTCAAATGAATTGATCTCAGCATCTGGATGAGAATTTTAAGCAGCTCTTAATTCTACATCAGTAGTTCACTGACAGTAAAAATAACAGACCAGGTGAACAGCTTTCAGCAGCAGGGGTGGGAACAAAGGTCCTGGAATAACAGAAAGAATTTGCTGTCATGGCCACATAACACTTAATACAGAGCTTTAAATTATTAGTTCTTATCAGCTTTTTGCTTGGTGTTCCCCAGCACTAAAAGCTGTTTCAAGTGGATCAAAGCAAGGATTATTCTGTTCTTCTCAACAGAGTTCTGTAATTTACAGGTGGAAAAATCCCACAAAAAACAGTGGTGGCAGAATTTTGTTCCAGCCTGACTCATTTTCTTTCCTTCAAGCCTTCAGGAAAAGAACCCCACAGTCCGTGTGATGCCAGCAGTAGATAAGCTAAACCCCAGCCCTGGGGTTCAGCACAGCTGCACACCAGAGGCTTAGAAAAAACAATTCTTAAATCAAACCAGAACTAGCTACAGGCTGGAAAGGGAGGGAGGCAATTTTAAAAACATCACCAGGAACTTATCACAGTCAATCACATCAGGGCCTGCACCATTTATCTGGCCACAGCCAGTGTCACCTCCTCCTCCAAAACTGTTTGCCCAAATTCACCATCCTATTGAATATTCTCACCGCTGCATGCCAGCAAAGTTACCCTCAGTTATTGCTTTCTCCACTTACCCTAAGGGTAAGCAAGGGTGGTGAGACACTTGGAACAGGTTGCCCAGAGAGGTGGTAGGTGCCCCATTCATGGCAACATTCAAGGTCAGGTTGCACAGGGCTCTGAGCAGTCTGATCTAGTTGAAGGCGTTCCTGCTCACTGCAGGGGGGGGTTGGACAAGATGACCTTTAAAGGTCTCTTCCAACCCAAACCATTCTATGATTGTACCCTGCACGTGCTCTCAGAAGGTTCCTCTGGTGGTACTAACAGCAAGGATCTTCTCTAAACTGGATTTTAAAGCTGCTTGGCTCTGTCTCTGTTCAGATGCTGTCCTCTGAGCACTGACTTCTGTGGCCAAACAGGTTTGACATTTAATCCTTCAGTACCTATCACAATGGAGCTTTGATCTGGATTTCCAGGAGGGTTCTACAGTGTCCATCACTGGTGAAGATGTTGATGTATCTCTGCCTAAACATACAATGTCATGATTCCCCTGTAGTTCTTCCAATGACTAGCCAATGCTTTTCCCTGCTTGGGAAATGTTTTTTTTCTGCACTGTGTTGCACAGCTTCGAACTAACTGATCTGTTTGATGCAAGCATGGGCTAGGTTTGCAGAAGGCTAGCTTTGCCTTTTTGTACTTAGCTATGCAATCTGCAAATGAAGTGATAAGAATTCGGTATGCCAATTAAGTGTAATTAGCCTAACTGGCTTGTGCAACCATAGTAAAGGCTTGACTGAAAGTCCAGTTCGTGTTCATCTTTCTGTTGACTTCAGTGGGACATGGACCTAGTTAGACAAGCACACCCAGCATTCTGCAGCTCTCACCCAGGGGCCTCTTGACAACGCTCGTGACAAACAAACATGTATAAGAAGGCAACTGAAACAAATGATAGGTAGAGGAAAGCAAAATCAGCAACTCCAGCATTGTCCTCTGCCCCAAGCACTGCAGTGTCACTTGGAGTTCTAGACTTGAAGAGTTTCTGTGTCACAACATTCAGGGAAAGAATCAACAGCTGAAGCTCTGCACCCCAAGGCAGCTGTCTGCAAAACGATCAGTTAATCCTTCATTTCTCAAATAGTGAGGCGTATAAACAGGGCACAGACAGCTCTGATTCACACTGACACCTTGACACACACTAGCACACTTGATACAGACACATCCACGTCCTCCTGGCCAGTCTCCAGAAAGACTGAGCTCCAGCAACTGAGGGAAACCCTGGCCTCAGGGAGGGGGTGTCCAGGGGACAAACAGCTTTCAGTCCTGTCTCAGCTGCAGGTGAGAGCTGATCTCAGTCCCTCCCTGGTTGTGACCCCTCATTTCAAGGCATTGCCCCTGACTGCCTGTGTGCACAGGGCTCAAAAGCCATGACACCCACTACATCCCTCCTCAGCCTTGGGAGAAAGAAGCTGCATGGTCTTGCAAAAGGACAAGTGGAAGCATGGAGGAACAGTTCAGGGAGGAGCAGGAGATGAAGATGATTGTATTTGTATAAGCCCCACGTGAGATCATTTACCACACTTCAGAACAACAAGACAATTTAGCCCTTTCACTTGGATTTCTCTGTCCAGCATAGGTTTTAAGGCAGCACCAATATTCTCCTCTTCCCCCACACAAAGTTTTTGTCCTCTTTCATAGAGGTAGTTTCTCCCCACCCATCCCAAGCACCATAGCACCTTATCATCACTTGTTTTATCTCTTCCTCAGACATGTGTTTCCCTTCCAGCTGACATATTTTGAAAGCCAGCCCCCTCTTTGCCCTTCTCCCCCCAGGGCTGCCATGCTCTGCTTCAACACAAATGTGTGCAATGCAGAAGAGAACTGGCTTTAAACATCTCTCTGCAGCTGGTGGAAAGGCAAACACAGGCTGCAAGGCAGCAGGATGAAGTGGCAATGCAGCACTCGCAGTAGGACAGTGCTCCCCTCTTCTGTCCCTCTCCTACCACATAGACAAACCTAAACTCTTTTCCCTGATGTTCCACCAGAAAAATAGGTGACTTGGAGCATCACAGGGTCTGATTCTCCCCCTGCCCTCACTGGTTTTTGCTCAGAGGCTCTGCAAAAATCTTGTCTCAAACCACCTCATTCAGGCACCATTCATGAGCTATTTATGTAGGAGACAGTATCAGCTGGCCAGCTACAAGCAAACGAACAAAGTAGTAAATAAATCATTCACAGAATGTTCACATCTGCATTATTTAATGCCTTTTTTTTTTGTACTCTCATCAGCTCCTGCACAGGCAGCCCCTTCTCAGAAACCATGGTTTCACTAGCAAAGCAGAACACAGCAACAGAACAGACCTACCTTTACGGAAACTAAAACACCGCTTAATTCTCCTGTAAGTAGTTTTAGGAATGAAAGGAGCTGCTGCTAAGGCACCTGGACTGCGGACTCCAGCATTTCTGTCTTCAGGCATCATACAGGCCAGAGCCCCACGTCCCTCCAAAGCTTCCCTTTACCAGCTGCATCCAGACAAAACAGCACAACTGCTCATCATTACTGACTGCCCAGGAGTTGTTATAACAGTGTATTTTCCTCTGGAGCTCAGAGATTGGTGGTCTTCTAGATCTTGGGTAGGGCCTAAAGTGATTTTAATGTTCTCTTCCCCGCTTCAGTTTTGCTTTGGGGAACAATTTCCTTCCGTCTCTCTATTTCCTTTAGTTTCTTTTATTTCCTGCAGAGAGACAACTGTCTATTATGCAATGTCACAACAAAAGAGTTTCAGCAAAAAAGACCTATCTTCCATTCAAACAGAAGTGCCCACACAGAGGGAGGGGGAGAAAGACCTCTTCCTCTCAGCTGGACCAGGGGTTTGAGTGGCAGAGACTCCAGTTCCACAGGAAAAGGTCAGTGCTTCGTGGTGCGCAAGGGGAGAGGGAAGAACAATACCAAAAAGGCCACTGAAGAATCCTCTGGGATATGATGCTCCTTCCTGGCTCCCTTTATCTCTGCAACCGAGCAGCAGAAACAACAGTCCCTTCGCCTGAGAGGCTCTCTGTGCAGAAGAGATTCCTTTCAAAAGGCCTTTTATATACCCAGCTCCCTGCCTGATGCTCTCACGGGCTTGGTTTATTGCCTTCCAACTCGCAGAAGCTCTCGTGAGAGAGGCACGTCAGCTGCGGCAGCAGCGCGTGGCTGCTGGCAGGATCCTGGGGAGCTGCTGAGGAAGGTGTGCCTCCACACGGGGATGCTGAGCTGCTGAGGAAGGTGTGCCTCCACACGGGGATGCTGAGCTGCTGAGGAAGGTGTGCCTCCACACGGGGATGCTGAGCTGCTGAGGAAGGTGTGCCTCCACACGGGGATGCTGAGCTGCTGAGGAAGGTGTGCCTCCACACGGGGATGCTGAGCTGCTGAGGAAGGTGTGCCTCCACACGGGGATGCTGAGCTGCTGAGGAAGGTGTGCCTCCACACGGGGATGCTGGCTCCCTGCCGATGGCAGCCAGGGCAGCTGCTGCCGCCTGTGCTCGCAGCAGGTGCAGGCAAACGATGGAGAGGAGGGAGCTGCCGCAGCGCACGTTTGTCTGCTCCTCCAGGTGACTTTGAGTGGACTCCAGGCAGCTGTGGCGTGCAGCAGCTCCAGGAGCAAGCAGGCTGTGCCTGGCTCCCATGGGAGGTGCCAGCCCTCACACTACTACCACTGCTAAAATGCTCGTGGCTCCTATTTCTCCTTGCCTACTCCCTCCCCCTTAGTTGCAAGCTGTGCAATTAAAGCTCAGACCTTCCCCTCCTGTAAAAAAAATTGCCTTTTTAATCTAATCAGGAAAGGAATTCCATGTGCAAACAGGCATTACATGCCCTTGTTCATCTACATTTCTTTTTCCTTTCAGAATTTTTTCTACAGTCATCTTACTCCTTTGGTGCAAAAAACCAAGCTGCTTCTGATCAACTTAGCAGATTCCCACCTGCCCCCCTCCCACATTCTCTTTCTAGTACAGGTTAGCAAATAACAATTTAATGATATGGTTAATCATTTACAGAGCTCCTCGCTCTGGTACCAGGAGTCCCTTCCCACTGCCAGACAAACTTTAAATACTAGTGGCTCACCAAGGCTCAAACACATCCGTTGCACGTGCACTCACACACATACAGCTTTCTTACAATGCTTAAAAGTACCAGAAAATTCAAGTAGGTCACTCAAAGTGGCACTTGACTTGTACAACATAAGGCTATTGTGGTTTACCATCAGGAAGCTGATATAAAATCGGTGTTTTGATTAATTAGCTGTCTGAAATAATTTTGTGTTGCAAGTAATTACTTATTACTGGCTAGTCATCATCATGTGACTGCAGCTTTTCTGTGTGTTGCTGATAACTTATGTAATCATAGAATCACAGGCTGGTTTGAGTTGGAAGGGACCTTAAAGATCATCTAGTTGAACCACCCTGCATGGGCAGGGACACCTCCCACTAATGCATAAAAAATTTTTAACTTCAGTGGCTACAGCTCATAAAAGCAGGCTCTTGGGCAACTGAAGCCAGAAATGCCCTTCTGTAGAAGGATCAGACTGTTGCAGCAGCTGTAGCAACATCCCGTGTAGCAAGGGATAATAAAAATATGAGTGTGTCCCACCATACAGGATTACAGAGCAGTTAGTAGGGCTTATTAAGACTTGTTAAAACAGCTCAGACTATCAATTTAAGTAACAAGTAGATAATAAAATGGGGGACTTGTTAGAAACACAGTTCTTGAATGGTGGCAGATCCCCCAATACTGCTTTTGCCTTGTTATCATGGTCAAACCTTCTCCGTGAACAATAAACCCAAAACCATGTTCCATCTATTCTCATGTTTTGCAGGGAGTTAACTGTTTGTTTCCCAATACAAACAACCCTGAGTCAGTGTGTTTCCTCAGGAAATCCGATAGGAAAATAAAAACAACACGCTTAGAAGTGTTTTAAATACAAATTAAACAGTAATTCAAGGATTGCACCCGTCTCCAGTTACTCGCAAAGCAGCCTGCAAAGCCTTCAGCAAGGTGCTTCCCTCAGTAATTGGCATTAAACACTCCTGCAGCAGTGCTCGTGTCCTGAGAAGTTTCATGGTGGCTGGAAACAGTCCCAGCTGTAAACCAGAAATAGCTCGTTGCCTATAAAAGCAAATGAGGGGGTGGTGAAGAAAGCACAGGGTCAGGACTGAGGAGATTTGGTTTCTATTTGTAGCTCTGTGCATGGACTTGGGCTAGAAATGAAGTTTCATCTCATCCCAGCTCCCTGCCTGTAAAATGCAGACACTTTTCCACTTGCAGAAGAACTTTCCTCATTATATGCCACAGAAACACACTGTGGTGCTGGAAGCCAAGTGCAAAAAAACCCTACAAAGATACTCTTTGAAAAATGCTGTCTTGTTACGCCCTTAAATTTATGACTGCCAGAGTGAGCTTCTGCTGCTACCAGACTGCAGCGCCAGAACGCGGAGGAGCCCGACACCAGGCCTGCTTTACGAAGAGAAAGCTGGGGATGGGTCATCGATTTGCTATATTAGCAAGCCTATTTCTTACCTATCCTAGTTGCAGAAGACTGTACTCCTCCCACCCCCCCTCTCCCAGTCCAGTTGGATTCACCAGAAGATCATGCCTTTTAAGACAAACCTTTCACTTTGTGGGTTTTGGGGTTGGGTTGGTTGGTTATTTAAGCATCCTCCTGTAAGGCCTACATGCCCAGATCCAGGACTGTGCCAGCTCGTGAACATACAGGGCCAGATCCCTGTGAAATGATTGCTTAGCACCATCTCTCCAGGCCACATTTCCCTAGGAGGACCCAACAAGAAGAGGTGCCAGGCAGGCCTGAGCTGACCAAGTCCCTCAGCACAGCTCACCAAAGCCTTCTCCTAAGAACTGTGTGACCCGAATACAGCACGAAGGAAGATGAGTGGCTTACAAGAAAAGTTTTGTTTAAAAAGGTAGCTTCCTTCAGTCCCTCCCATCCTCTCTCCTGTGGTCTACCTGGCAGTTAAGAAGATGACATTTACAGTCCCAGTTTGCACTGATAACCACATCTCAGTCATGAAACAGCACAGACAATCCTGCTTGACTTACTTTTCCAGCAACCTGCAGACAAGACCAAAAACTGTCTGATGCAACATGGGTGCTCTTTCACAGTGGAAAAATATTTCTGTCCCTTTACCTGGAGATCTGAGAGCTCCAAGGAACAGCCTGATTAATGCACTGACATTCTGTGCAACTATATCAATCATACCTGTTATTATAATAATGTTTACCAGAATAATAAGGATGAAAATGATAATAATTTGCAGCCCATTCAACATAAGAGAGCTTTTTAGAAAAGACAACTGAACATCCACTAATAAATGTTGATCCAATACTACTGAAATTACTTGGTATGCCAATCAAAAGGAAAAGAATCTATTCAATACTGCTAGTGCTGATATTCTGAGGTTTACACTGGAGTGCACAGCTTTGTATAATATTATTGCTGTCACTGGCAGGAGAATCACTGACAGCTTCTTGTCTGAAACACACGGATGGTCGTTCAGCTGGTGACCAAAGGAACTACTCCTCTTGCTCCCTGAGGGAGAAGACCAACCTTCTGTGAAAGCTTCCCCTCGCCTTAGCAATGCATTGTCATGTGCAGTGCTCATCAAAGGAAGTGGTTCCAAGCAGTTAAAACCTTTTAATTGAGCCCTCTGCATGGGAACATGCCTGATACCTGCATTGCAAGTGGAAACAAAGGGTTTAATCCACTTTTTTTTTGAAAGATCTAGGAGATTACATGAATCATAGAATCATAGAATGTTACAGCTTGGAAGGGAGTCCTGGAAATCATCTAGTCCTACCCCCTGCCAGAGCAGGACCACCTAGGGCAGGTCACACAGGAACTCATCCAGGCAGGTTTTGAAAGTCTCCAGAGAAGAAGACTCCACAACCTCTCTGGGAAGCTTGTTCCAGTGCTCCATCACACTCACAGTAAAGAAGTTTCTCCTCATGTTGAGGTGGAATTTATTGTGTTCTACCTTATACCCATTGAAAGATGGGAGAAACTTTTCACCAGAGAGGGCAGTGATAAGGCAAGGGGTAATGGTTTTAAACTGAAAAAGGGGAGAATTAGGTTAGACATCAGGAAGAAATTCTTCACTATGAGGGCAGTAAGGTGCTGGAATAGGTTGCCCAGGGAGGCTGTGGCTGCCGCCTCCCTGGAGGTGTTCAAGGCAAGGTTGGATGGGGCTCTGAGCAACCTGGTCTGGTGGGAGGTGGAACCTGATGATCTTTAAGGTCCCTTCCAACCCAAACCATCCTATGATTGTCATCCTCATTACTTCAAAAATCTGGCTGCGACTGAGACACAACAGAAGAACCCTGACATGTCTGTGTGTCTCTGGGAGCCTTCCATGTTCCCTCACTGACTCACCTCCTCCAAATGGTGCCCATATAACCCTGCGAATGGATTTCACCCAATCCTCCATGTCATTCTGCGTGCTGGCCATAAGGAGGTAGGTCTCATGATTAGCTGTCATCCGCTCTCGGTCTCCTCCTGCAAGAGAAGATAATTGCACTTAAAAACCCTTCTGCTTTCCTGCCCAGCCAAGTTCCTGCCAGACTGACTGCTGAAAGCAGCACTAGTGGCTCCAGAGCAAGCAGACACAGACACTATGCAGTGAAATGTTTCTCATCAGACACGGCACAAAAAGAAGGTCCTGTAAGTACATTCCCCAGCAGGCAGTGAGAAGCTGTCATGCTTCCAAAAGGAAATGAGAGGATAAATGTCACTGGTAAACAAAGGCAGCCCCATGCGGTTCCAAGGACCACGGGGGCCTGCACTCATCTGTAACTTGATGTATGCACTGGAAATTATGCAGCAGTGATTGTAGCACGACGGGGAGAATAAATGCAGAGAGAGATGAGCGTGCTTTGAACAAGCAGGGATGACTCCATTTTTATTTTCAGGAACACAGTGTGTCACATTCACAGGAACAACATTTGATACACCCAAGTGTTGCTGTGAATCGCTCAGGAGAAGGCAGCCACGCTAGCAGCTGAGGTGGTACAACCCACTCACTGCCTTGGATGGGTCTGAGGATGACTAAATTAAGAGGGAACACATCACCTTATTATCCTTTATTTAAAGGATGGGCCAACACTAAGAAGCTCCAGGTTTTCACACTTGTAGTACTGCTTCTGTACCAATGTGTATGATGTTAGCACAAGAGCTCCCAGGCATTCAAACCACCCTTCCAGCACTGCAGAAGGTGCAAACCCTTCCAGAAAAATAGCACCAGACATTTTGAAGCTCTTTCCCTGGGCCAAGGGGAGGTGTGTATACCTCACACACAAAAGCAATGCACCTAGAAATCCTGTGAGTTCTGTCTTCATCTCTTTCCAGCTTCCTAGAATCATGGAATGTCTTGGGTTGGAAGGGACCTCTAAAGGTTATCTAGTCCAACCCCCCTACAATAAGCAGGGACATCTCACACTAGGGCTCAGAGCCCTATCAAGCCTGACCTTGAATGTCTCCACAGATGGGGCCTCCACCACCTCTCTGGGCAATCTGTTCCAGTGATCCACCAGCCTCCTATTTAAGAACTTTCTCCTGATGTCCAAACTCAATCTACCCTTCTCTAGCTTGAAACCATTCCCCTTGTCCTATCGTTACATGCCCTTGTGAGCAGCTCTTCCCCAGCCTTCTTATAGGCCCCTTTCACGTATTGGAAGGCGCTGTAAGATCCCCCCAGCGTCTTCTCCAGGTTGAACAACCCCAATGTCCTCAGCTTGTCTTCATAGGAGAGGTGCTCCAGCCCTCTGATCATCTTTGTGGCCTCCTCTGGACACGTACTCAGTTTACTCAGTTATCACATTATGACAAATTGGAGGTTGTTCTCCAGGTAAACTGGATTAATTCCAGCCATCTAGATAGCTCGTTTACAGTGTGAATTCTGGAGCAGTACTCTGAACAACTAACTCAGGTAAACACCCAATCAGCAAATACACAATTAATCTGTGCTTAATTATGCAGAGAAGGAAAACAATGTTTGGTTGCATTATCTTTTGGTATGAGAAAGTGAAGCTTTCCTGACAAAAGGAGCTTCACCATTTTGAAGCAATTCCGGATCCGTCCACTTTGTAATTCAACTCCTTTCTTTCACATCACAGTATCAGATCTTGCAGAGTTCTTCTACCTGTGCATTAATTCAGTTTCTATTCAAGAACTGAAGCCTCATTAGAAGATTTCTGGCGATACAACAGCACACGTTGGATTTGTGGTGTATTGCAAGTGTCAGCTTTTAGTGGGAATGTATTTCAAATAGAAAATGAACAAGATCAGGGGGACAGACACAAGAAGAAATTACCATGAGCCATCTCAGATAAGTATTATCAGATAAACAGGATGAGAAGGGCCTTTCTGAATCTCAGTAGGTCCACAGGACGCTGCTGAAAGACACTCTTTAGAATCTCTACTTCTTTTTCCTTATATTATTGTTATGATTATAATGAGGCATGAGTAGATCACAGTCTCCAAAAATCAGACCTCTATGTGCACCATAGATACCAGAGCACTCGAACAAGCTCCCCAGGGAGGATGTGGAGTCTCCATCCCTGGAGACATTCCCAACCCACCTGGATGTGTTCCTGTGTGATCTGCTCTACAGGATCCTGCTCTGGCAGGGGGGTTGGACTAGATGATCTCCAGAGGTCCCTTCCAACCCCCCACCAGTCTGTGACCAAAAGACTAAAAGCTGCTTATCCAAGGTTAAGAGCTGCTGTTTACAGACCTGATGTTTATGTCCTGTTTCTTCCAGCCTCTAGCAACAGCCAAAGCAGTTGGAAGTATATTTTATCTCAAAACTATAATGTAATATCACATTTTTATTCCTGCAGAGCTAACCAATCCCTGATCTGTTTTATTTTCTTGGCAGTATCAGAAAAGAATTCTCATTCATAGCAGCCTTCTAGTACCTGAAGGGGCTCCAGGAAAGCTGGGGAGGGACTTTGGACAAGGGCTTGTAGTGAGAGGACAAGGGGGAATGGATTAAAACTGGAAGAGGGGAGATTTAGGTTAGAGATGAGGAGGAAATTCTTTAGTGTGAGGGTGGTGAGACACTGGCCCAGGTTGCCCAAGGAAGCTGTGGAAGCCCCATCCCTGGAAGTGTTCAAGGGCAGGTTGGATGGGGCTCTGAGCTACCTGGTCTAGTGGGAGGTGTCCCTGCCCATGCAGTGGGGTTGGAACTAGACGATCTTTGAGGTGCCTTCCAACCCAAAACATTTTATGATTCTATGGTTTATTGGAGAAATCTATCCATAACATCCATTTGAAGTGGAAACAGTGAAAACAGCAGAGTACCATGATGAATCTTCCACTCCCTACAGGCATGATTTCCTCCTGCCCCCTCTGGCACTAGCAATGACTTGCAGGTTCCCAAGAGCTCCTTCCTGCCTCGTCCAGGGGCTCAGTATCCAGCAACCAGAGACTGTTGCTGTGCCTCCAACCACGCAGCCCCATGCTGGGGCAGCTCTGTGCACTGAGCCAGCACCACCCTCACACAAGCGAGGTTAATTTAAGAACTCTTGCTAGCAACAAAAAAACCCAACAAACCACAATTAAAATATGGAGAGGCCAATTCCTGCAGGGATCCACTCCACAAGGGAAAAGAAAGGGAACAGCCTGAGCTTGCTTACGCAGCACCACACCACACACTTAGAAAAGCATGAAGAGGACGTGACTGAATTTAAGGGTGTTTCCTCAAATATCAGGCTCAACATCTCTCCTACTTTTTCTCGTGCATCCATTAAATGTGAATGCACAGATAGGCTGCATGCAGCTGCAGGGGGAGGGCAGAGAGGAAGTCAAGCAAAACATGTTTTCTATGTAGTCTTCCTGTCTAACACCTTTCTCTTACCTGAATGTACCCAGGCTGAACTCCAAATGGAGTATTTGCTTGTTTTTTAAAAAGCATTTTGGATTTCTTGCAAGCAGGAGTTCCAGCATTCTTGAGAATGGAACACGAAGGGATTCAATTCATACCAACTGCTTAATAGATAATTTTCTCCCAGGAGGAATATCACAAAATAGGATTAATCTGATGTTTCTGGGCTGAGAATGTCATGGCCAACCTCAGAAGAATACTCACATTCCAACAAAAAAAAAAAAGGGGGGGGGGGGAAATTCCCTACTCCATTGTGCATTTCCCTTAGCCACAGTTTCTGAAACCCTCACTCTCAGCTTGGAAACTGGAAGATGGTGGAAGGCAGGCTGGCATTACAACACAACCCATCAGGTTTTCTTTAGAAACATCCTTCTGCTTGGATGCTTCACGATTCCTTCCTACATTTTTAATTTCTCAGGAAAATGCTAAGTAGTAAAATTCTAGCCCTCTGACGTTTCAGACAAATACACCCAATGCAGCTCTGCATGGTATTCAGAGAGGACCTCCTGGCCCTTTTATCACCTCACCAAAAAAAAATCCAGCTTTACACTTACAAAAATATTTAGAAGCTGATATTCAGGCATTACTGAAAACCTTGCCTGAGGAGTCCTTTGTTTTCTTTCTACTGCACCCCATTCTAACTTTATTTTCTCATTATTTTAGCTTGTCTTTCCATTAGTTCTCTCTGATGTCTAAATCTCCTCTCTTCAGTTTAAAACCATTATCTCTTGTCCTATCACTGCCCTCTCTGGTAAAAAGCCCCTCCCCAGCTTCTCTGTAGCCCCTTCAGGCACTGGAAGGCCACTATGAGGTCTCCCCAGAGCCTCCTCTTCTCCAATCATAGCTGTTTAATCTTACAATCATACTCAACTTTAATGTAACATAATGTACTCTTCTGCTGGCCACCACCTGTGTTCATGAACCTTGTGCCTCCTGGGTCTGATTAAAACCACGTGTACATGTATTTCCAGGATGACTCTGGTTCCTGCACAGAGGTGATATGGGACAATTTGTCCTTCAAACTGCCCTCAAGCTGTCAGACCAGTTTGAGCACTGAAACATTTTATGTTCATTCCAACTGGGTCAATGGAAAAACTTAACTGCAAAAAGCTTGGTCAGAACACAGGTTGAAATTTACAAAGCAAAATGAAAGAGCTAAGCTCTGGGATACAAAATTATATTTTAATGAGATTTTAATGCCTTATTGGCTCTGGGATTCACTGAGAAACCCTTCTTCATAGCAAGTGAGATTCTGTTTTGAAGGCTTAGCAACTGCTGCATCTCACGTGACCAATTGAAAGAACAGAAGGAGATGCAGCTCCTTGAAACCTGCAACGTTTTTGAACTGCACATACCACTTGCTAAGCAGTCAAGCATATGTTCTCACAGATGGACTGGTGGAGGGGATGTAGGGGCAATGAATTCCTGCATATCAGCTGAGGACTCGTCTCTGATGATGCAGGTCTCAGAGGAAGCTTGCAGACCAGAGCTGGGGGTCTGGGGTGTTTATTCTGTTGTTTTGAATTCTTAAAAGCTTCTTTACTCTGCACATGTGTGGTATTGCTCCTGCTCTTCCTGACTGTGCAAAACTTAACCAAGAATTTACAGCACCCTCTTAGTTCAACTAGGGTGAAAAAGGAGTTACACAGCCTAACTTCAAGTCACTGCCACTTCTTTTACCACAAAATCAAGGTGGTCTGCAGAACCAAGTCCTTACTGATCACGGATGAACTCATGCCAAAAAGGCCAACCCACAGTGCAAGATTATCAGAGACAAATGCTCTGTGTTTAGAGGAGCTTCAGCAATTACTTCTGAAGTGACTGTTACAGAATAATAGATGCTGTATCTTTGCATCACAAGAGAACTGCTCCACAGAAACTGCATGGAACATGGTTCCATTTTCCAACAATGCTCAGCTTAGAGCATTCATGGCACAGCTTGTCTAAAACATACCCGTATCCTGAAGGAGAAAGCATGTCCATGAACTGAAGATGTGATGTTTGACTTTGTGAAGCTGAAAATGAACCAGGGAGGCTAAGACCATGGCAGATGGGGGAGAACTTGGACTATAAAGACAGCACCCTGGAAAATCTCTTATGTAGGAGACACTATCAGAACCATCAGTGATGGAAACACCAAGAGCCAAGGAAAATAGAAGACAAGCACTAAGCAAGGCTGCACTGAGGGTTACTCATGTATCTCAGCTTAGTATTTGATGATTCCTGAGATTTTAGGATCCATGTTTTGAAGACTTTCATGACAGAATTAAGTGCAGAAACTTTTTTCTAGGAAAAAACAACTTATGCTAATAATTTAACATCTTGTCACTACTGTAGCATTTCTTAATATCCCATCAAAAGAGACAGCAAAAAAAAGCTGAAACACTTCACTACATATGGAAATAAAAAAACAACTGAGACATACCAATAACTGAAACAAGGAAATTCTCACTGGCCTTATTCTGTAATATGTAGCAAACCAGATTCCCAAGACCAAAGACATGAAAAGGAAATTCCTATGTACTTTAGAAGTCTTAACAATATGAGGTAAAACAATACGTTGGCTCGTCTGCCACAGACGTGGACAGGTAAGTCCATCTAAATGGCTGGATGCTACAACATGGGTGGCTACCACTGGAATTTAACTCAACAGGTGTTCCATCAAACCTGAAAAATACCTTCTGCTGTTGTGTTAAAACAAGAGCAGGTAGCAGATCCAGCTCCTTATTTTGAGTTTCAGTACACAGTCCCATTACCTCTAAAACCTTCATGACAGGTAGTAAGACTGGGTTGAGGAAGATAGACAAATGACTATTTCCATTTTTTTACCCCAAACTGCCCTGCTATATCCTCTTGTTTGGTTCAATGCTGCTGCTCTGTCTTCTTGAAAGGAGACAGAGATGGACAGAAGCTCTGCTGATATCACTTGTGTGTTTTAAATACTAATACCACCACCACCACTGAGAAACCTCAGCTTTGAAATACAGACTTACCAAACTCACTGTTGTTTAACTACCAGACCCTATCAGGTGCACTGTTTGATATCTCTCTTCACAAAGAACTAACATATCTTCCTAACCAGTGGAATTAAGTAACTACAAACAAGTCAATAATGAAGATCCTGCTTTTTAAATACTTCAGTACCAATACAATTTTCTGCTGCAAGCATCCAAAATGATCTTTTGCATTAATAATCTTGACCAGCTGTTCTCTGCAGTAAAGGTGTGTTCCTTTTTGGGCACATTAGCTTTTGAATGTAAAGGCTGCAGCCTCATTTAACTGCTAAATGGCAAAAGACTGCTAACACAAGCCCATTCCCTGGTGGACATTGGGCTGTGTCAGAATGTCCCTGCTTGCAGAATGCCTGAAAGACAGCAGAGCTCTTTGAATAGAAAAAAAAACTTCATGAAGCTCTAAACCAGCTGCTGTTGATACGTGAAATCAGACTCAGGAATTGTTTTACTCACGTGTAACACGAGGAGCACTATGCACAGGAACATTCTGCTGTGCTGCAGGGCTACAACTGCAGCACGTGTCTGCAAGAGCAAGTCTACTGCCTTGCACAATAAAAGCATGAAATTAGTGCCAGTTTAAACATTTTGTGCATTGCACAGCTACCAAGTCTTTCTCCTAACATAGCAATTGCACAGAATCACAGAATGGTGGGGGTTGGCAAGGACCTCTAGAGATCATCTAGTCTAACCCCCCTGCCAGAGCAGGATCCCCTAGAGCAGATCACACAGGAACACATCCAGGCAGGTTGGGAATGTCTCCAGGGATGGAGACTCCACAACCTCCCTGGGCAGCTTGTTCCAGTGCTCTGGTACCCTCAGAGTCAAGAAGTCTTTTCTCATATTCAGGTTCAACCTCCTGTGTACCAGTTTGTGCCCATTGCCCCTTGTCCTGTCCCTGGACACCACTGAGTAGAGTCTGGCCCCATCCTCCTGACACCCCCTGCAGATATTTATAAGCCCTGATGAGCTCCCCCCTCAGCCTCCTTTTCTCTCAGCTGAACAGCCCCAGCTCCCTCAGCCTTTCCTCACAGGGCAGGTGCTCCAGTCCCCTCATCATGATCTCAGTGTCCCTGTGCTGGACTCTCTCCAGCAGTTCCTTGTCCTTGCTTAAATACTTGAGCTGGGATCAAAAACTGTGATGCTTGCTTATCAGCAATTATAATTGTGTTACAATGATGTAATTAGCAAGGAAAAGAGAAATACGAATTCAAATAATCTGTTGTACACTCTGACTTTCCAGAGCTCTTAGCCTTGTCAGGCACATCTCGTTCCTCTGCTTTTGCTGCCCTTCCTTTATTCCTAGATTGAACTTCTGCCACACTTCAAACAGATTTCACAGTGATCCACCTCATCCTCAGACAGCTCCCAAGGGGTGACTGTTTGGTACAGCCTGTTCCTCCTACCCTCCTCTGGCACTAAGATGCCAGTGCCAGCCCAGTTAACACTTTTATCTTGCCCTTCCCCAGTGTCATTCCCACTTGAAAACCATCTCATCTCTCTCCTTGCTCAAGGCCCACAGCCCAGAGCAGTTTGTTTACAGGTTGCACTAAAAGGCCATCAAGCTCTGCAGACCACATCACAGCTCTTCAGCAGGACCTGACCAGCAACACACATCACTACAGTCCCAGTTGATTAGTGCCACGTGGAAGTCAGCGGCGTGCTTCTTGGGCACTGCTGTTCAAGAGTTTCCAGCTTTCCCAAATTTGTTGGTGTTGTCAGCATCACTGGGATACAAAATATGGTCTGAACCATCATGTTTGCTCTTCTATCATTGTGATTTTCAGCTGTTTTCAGAGTAACATTTTCTGCATCCATTAATTACTTCACTTTATTTATGCTGAAGTTCTGTGAACTCTGAACAACAGCAAAAAAAAATCACAGAACCCTAGAATGCCAGGTTGGAAGGGACCTCAAGGATCATCTGGTCCAACCTTTCTAGGTACTACTATAGCTTATATGAGGTGGCTCAGCATCCTGTCAGGCTGAGACTTAAAACTGTCCAATGTGGGGGAATCTTCCACTTCCCCTGGGAGACTGTTCCAATGTTTGACTGTCCTCAGGGTGAAAAATTTACTTGTTGTGTCCAGTCAGAATCTCCTCCTCAAAAAATATTTTCTACTTTTTTTTTTTTTCAGCCATACTGAGATGAAACCACCTTCTTCTGCCTGTATAGTAAAGAGTGGTGATGAACTCACAGAAGCAGATGGATCAGGGGAAAAGAAAATAAAAGGTCAGTATGCAAGTTATACCTTTATAGAAAAGAAATTGCTTCTGTGCAGTTGACTGCAAATATCCTGCACACAAACTCTGGCACTAACATGAAACTTAGCAAACACTCTGACAAAGCATGTATTATAATTTTACCTGGTCTGGTCTTGACAAACTATTACACTTAGAGCAGGGAAGCAGAGAGATAATTTGGTGGAACCTTAAAAGACACACTCAGTATCATTTCTCCAGAAGGCTTCTCATGCTCATCTCCTGCAATGGAACATCACATGGGCTTTTTTGGTAAGAACATGTAGAAAATATGAATAAAGAAAAAAACAGATTGGCTGTAAGAAATCCATTCCTCTATGTCCTTCATTACTACTAGGATTTGAGGCATGTACAATATTGGTCCAGTTACAGAAAAAAAAACTGCAGGCCACACTTGTCTCTGTACATGTACAGAGCCACCACAGTGCCCTGTCTTCTCAAGTCCAACCTTAAAGAGCTTTCATCTGAAACTATAAATTCAAGGAAGTAAAAGTAAGACAGGGTCTTGCCTGATGCCATAAGCTGTTAAAAACATACTGTCACTTTTTTAGTTAAAACTTGGACACACAGAAGGTATGAAATCAAATTGTCAAAGTCTTATTTTTGGTGGGTTTTTTTTTGGACAAAGAAAGTAGAGTAAGTCCATCTTTGTGAGTTTTCTTCCCCATTCTTCTGACATCAGTAGTTTCCTGGGGACAACGACAAGAGAGATTTGCTTTCTGAACCATGTAGCTTGGGTTCTTACAGACAGCAGAACTTGCTTGTTACCTCCCAGAACAACATAAGAGAGAAGAACATGGGTTTTTCAACCCACGTGACACTCAGATGACCTGCAATGCTCCAGTGTTCCACTGCTTTATTGTTACTACCTTCACATCAGTGTATGCCATTTCTACATCTCAACTGCAAAAACCAAGAGAGGAGTGGATTGCTGCAACCAGGTCTCAGCTCTGTGGCACAGCATTTAACTCAGCCACTGTCTACACAAGGTTGTTATGGATGCTGCACATACAGGTAGATTATTTTCAGGAGGAATGCAGAAGATTTCCAAGCAAACACAGATTAATCAATCAGATATCACATGTCCTCAGCACTGACGAGTTCCATGAAGAAGATCTATTGTCTTTAATCACAGTATCACAGAATGGTTTGGGTTGGAAGGGACCTTCAGGATCATCAGGTTCCAACCCCCCTGCATGGGCAGGGGCACCCCCCACTAGACCAGGTTGCTACTCTGTTTTGGCAAAAACCAAGATCCTGAAGCTGTTCTACCAAATGCTTCCTTTGCTTTTCAGCCTCACATAATGAACTGCACTGAAGTACAAAGACTTAGCTGGAAATGGATTCTTTTGAAAGGTCAGTTCCACAGCATGTATTTGTATGGCATTTGATCTAGCAGGAAATTAAAACTTCTGATGATCTTAAGGAAGGAAAGGTCAATACCTCAAACAGAAGTCCTCAAGTGTAACTTCACCCAGGGACTGGGAGGACTTCCATATACACACTGGCACATGAACTTCAGTCTGAAAAGCCAGCACACCCAGATGCCAGACCTAGGTTGTCCTTAGAGTGTAACAAGAACAACATTCAAAGCAGGTGCTCACTTCAGCTCTCAGCATCTCATCTACCCATTAAGCTCTCTGTTCCTCGTGAATGTGGAATATCCTGAGCCTCCAGCAGGTACAAATCAACATGTTCTTTTATCAGTCTAAACATGCTCTTGACTCCACAAGACACTGTGGGGAATTAACTCAGTACAAAAAAACCAAAGTTCAACAGTTAAATTCTTGTGATATTTCTTTCTAAAGAGGCCAACCAAGATGATCCTTGATCACGAGGTGTCCCAGGACAGTGGATTGTGGCTAAACCATAACCTGAGCCAGCCTTTGAAATCCTGTCTCACACAGGGGCCTGTGGCCATTGCTGCATGCAGACAAGCAGACAATGTTACTGCTAATTAATTCTCAGGTAACAAAACTGATCTACCAAACACAGAAAATGTTCCATTTCTTCAAATTTCACAGACAATTATTTTGTAAAGAGACAGAAAAGATACTGTGTTTCCAACAGCTTCCAAGAAAAGCAGTTTCCCTTCTCCAGCAGGAACTGACCATAGCCTCCCAACCTCTGGATGTGGTGCTTTCCAGTCTGATCTGAATTACATCCCAACATAAAATATTTCATTTCTCCAGAGAGCAACCAGCTATTTCAGCACATCTATAACTTCAAATATGATCCCAGAACAAAATAATTGTTCTTTGGGGAAGAGATACAAATACAAAAGGATGCAAATATCCTAAGCAAGCTAGTATGTATTATGCATACCCATAATGTCTTCATTAAATCATTTGTTTAATAATGCAAAGTCATGTTTTAGCCATTTACAAAGTAAATCAAGAACTAGTTATTCAATAAAATATGTGGGCTAACTGACATACAGAAGGCAATTAATACAGAGCTAAGTCTCAGTATAAGACAATCTTAGAACATCGTAGAATGCCCATGCAGGGGGTTGGAACTAGCTGATCTTGAAGGTGCCTTCCAACCCAAACCATTCTATGGTTCTGTGATCTTCTCTCTCATCACTGTGCTATTCAGAGAGAGCCTATTAGATATGTTAGGCTCAGTGAGTCATAAACTTCAGGAGTTTCAGGGCTGTTGCAAGCCAATGGACCTTCAACTTCTCATGCCAGTGGTTTTGCCTCTTATTCCACCTAAGAACAACTCACAGTCATGCTCCTGGGATACACTTTAAGAAAGCAGTTGCATAGTTCAAGCTGAACTAGTCATCATATTCCCTTTTTATGGCAAGGAAGAACTGCCAGAGGGTGATTCATCTGAGCTATCTTTGGAGCCTCCTCTAGGATGAGATTAATCATGCTGTGGAGATACCACTTCTCTTCTGGGCCGTTCATGCACGCACACTTGCATTGGCTTTCTTTGGATGTTCACCAGCACGTGCCTGTGTGTGAGCACACGTGATTTAAGCGTCCATTTCTACATGCCAATGTTAGCACCTTCTTCACTGGGCTGTTCAGGACTGTGTTCCAAATTATAGACGTGCACAGGTGTATGATGGAGACCTTAGAGCACCTTCCAGTACTTGAAGGGGCTACAGGAAAGCTGGGGAGGGGCTGTTTACAAGAAGATTGACTTTAAGGTCCCTTCCAACCCAAACCATTCAATGACTGTGAGGACTCAAAGAAGTATTAGCATTTCTTAAATGGCTGGTGGTTGAAAACACACCCCATCTACAAACCCTTGACTTGTTCAGTAACATCAGTAAACGTGTGAAGCAAATCATCTGTAATTAAGCAGAAAAAAGATACTCAAGACAACTGCTTTTCTTACTAGGAAAGAAGGAAAAACTTCATATAATCAAGTCATGAAGGTGCATAACAAACATGAGAGTTGACCAGCAGGCATTTCTGAGTTTGGTACATGGTTTTTGGCAAACTTGTGTGCATCAGTAGAAGGATTGAAACCCTGACAATGGGAAAAGTGACAAAAATCCATCAGTGACAACCTGGACACCAGCATGCATATTAACCAGCAAAGCCACACACTCAGCAGACACTGGCTAATACTGAAGAGACAGCATCTATCCTTCAGGTAACCACTGACCCTCTCAAGAAGGACAAGGTCTGAACCAGGAATAAGTTCTAAACTTGGGATATGGACCTAACAATGACATACAAATATGTGCTGCTGACAAAACAGGAGACAGCAATTTCCGTGCCATGGGTTCATAACCACCACAGGCACTGCAAACCAAGGCCTCTAGACAGAAGTTGGTACAATTTTCTGATGTCCTCACACAATAACAGAAGAGTTAGTGTTAGTTGGAAGTTACCCAGAAAGTTTTCACTTCAGTTTAACACAATTCTCAAGCTATGTTGAAAGCTACAAAATTATTAAATAGTAAGTTATGTTCTTTTAATGCATTCTTGAAAATTCTGTGTTATGCTTTGACTAAGTTTATAAAACCAAAAAAAGGGTTACTCATTAGGACATTATTTCCATGTGAAGGGCATGGAATATTTTTTTATTACATGTGCTGAAGACAGACACAGCAAGCAACTGTCTGTCCCTAAACCATGCAACATATATGGGAGAAGATGTTTTTATTACAACACGAACAAAAATTATTTATAACATAGAAGTCAGTAAGAGACCAGTATTTGCCAGTAAGATGACTAAATATATCACCAAGACCTTCTATTCCAAATATAGTGGGAACTGCAGCATCTCCTATCATGCTGTGCATGAAGTTGCCAAAACCTGAGTGGTTTTTGGAAAGGTGATGGATGAGTCCCTTAGAAAGACTCGGTATCAGTGGCACTGCTTGAAGTGGCAAGTATCAGAAAGCTGATGAGAGAGCTGACTCTTGTAAGGTTTCCCACGGAATTTCTAGAAATTAGGTTTTCTGATAGGGACACAAACTCACTGATGCTCATCCCAGCTGAAGTGCTGAGCCCTTCTGAAGCGTGCCCAGGCACTCACCATGGGGACAGCAGGGCCCTCAGGAGCAGTGTGCTTCTAAGTGACACACCCTGTGTGGGGGCACAGCTGAGCAGGAGCCCCAGGTAAGCCTGACACAGCACTTCAAAATTCTTTCTCCAAGTATTTTATAGTATAGCCAGCAGCTGCCAGACAAAGAGAAGTTCCCTACTGCAATGAAAGCTGAATCACTTCTCCCGTGTTGCCACAGAACTTCACTGGATGCTGTGATCAATCCATTAGACACAACAGTATAGAATCATAGAATGTTTTGGGTTGGAAGGGACCTTCAAGATCATCTAGATCCAACCCCCCTGCATGGGCAGGGACACATCCCACTAGACCAGGTTGCTCAGAGCCCCATCCAACCTGCCCTTGAACACTTCCAGGGATGGGGCTTCCACAGCTTCCCTGGGCAACCTGGGCCAGTGTCTCACCACCCTCACACAACAAAGAATTTCTTCCTCATGTCCAACCTCCACCTCCCCTCCTCCGGTTTTAATCCATTCCCCCTTGTCCTCTTCACTACAAGCCCTTGTCCAAAGCCCCTCCCCAGCTTTCCTGGAGCCCCTTCAGGCACTGGAAGGTGCTATGAGGTCTCCCTGGAGCCTTCTCTTCTCCAGGCTGAACAACCTTAACTCCAGCCTGTATCCATAGCAGAGCTGCTCCACCCCTTGGATCATCTTTGTGGCCTCCTCTGGACTCTCACCAGGAGCTCCATGTCTTTCTTATGTTGGGGGCAATTAGCCCTCAGTATGAAATAATTTCCTCCCTTGCAGTTTTCTCTCCATCACTTTAGTATTGTTTCATGCACTCACACAAGTTTGCTACCCAGCCCAAAGCCACCCAAGGCAGGCAGCACCACCACAGCCTTTGAAGCAGTCTGTGGGAATGACTGCAGCCTGGGGGTCCCCCTGCTCCTACGTGGAGCTCGAGGGCAGCCAGTCTCATTGAAGCCTTCTCTGAAGGGCTGCTCAGCCAGTGCTGTGAGATGCTAGGAGGAGAAGTACTCTCTTATGTACTAGTGTTTGCTTAGGTTTTCAAAATGAAAAATGGAAGAAAGCAAATAAAAATCCTTGAAAGACAATGTTCAGATGAGACCTAAACACGTGTTGCACTTGCAGTGCAGTTTTCACTTCCTTTCAAAGAATTAATATGAAAAACATCTCGATGGTAAGTGATGTGCATCTTTACATTATGAATAAAATAAAATGTAAATAATTTGTTCAAAGCTTTACAGAAAAAGAAAATAATCTACTGTACAGCACGATGTAATGTCTAGGGCTGTGTTTCCCTTGCCAGCACACTTCCCCTGTCATTGTCCTAAGCTGTCAAGAAAACAAAATCAGATACAAAGTGACCTTGAATGTTTAGGTTTTTAAATTAATTCCCTGGAACTGTGTTCCTAAGTATTCTACTGCAAAAACATTTATTGATATCAAGGTGAACAGGAACACTGTTTCCATCACACAGGCCACATTCTGAAGTTGTTAGCACAAATATTGCTGGAAGAACTACATACTATCTCTTTATTCCATAATAAAATCTCACAGAGAAAAGAACCCAAGTTGGTTATAGCTAATTAAAGGGGGAAAGAGACTAAAACTCACAACAACTTAATTTTTGCAGATCTGTATAAGAGATCTTGCCATATCCAGATGGTCAAAATCCAGTCACTCTCACCATGTTCCTTGTATATTAAATACAACTTCAGTTGATGCCCAGTAGTACAAATTATTCTGTGACTACACAGCACTGAAATTGAGAGAATACTGCTTGGCTGCCCAGTAGCTGGGTCTTTGTTGAGCAGAAAAGACTCGTTCAAAATTAACAGCTCAATAACTGAGCTGAATGACCAAAGGACACCCTGCTAAAAAGACAAGAAGCCCCATTATTCCACAGCATACCCTTCTGGAGCTGCTACAGAACCCACAGATGAAGAAAGAAGTGACCTGGCACCGTGAGGAAGCAACTCAAACCAGGCTCAAAATCCCCACCTGAGAAGCAGGGTACATGATACAGGAACGAGGCTGTCATGAGATCTGGGCTGGCTGTGGCCAGTCTGCCAGCCACACCGGAGTGAGCCAAGGCCAATCTCACCTGGGTAAACCTACCTGACACTTGAGGGACAACACTTGCAAGTCCTTCATGTATACACGCTAGGCAACCTGTGAAAAATGCTGCACTGCCCCGTTGTAGGATGGAGTTTCTGCCCAAGTCAGCTGTGGCAGAGGAGCTTGGTTTTTGCCACAGTTTCTCTCTCTTTACAGTGTCTGACCAGATTAACTTTTCATGCAGAATCACTCCCAGGTTCAGGTTTTAGCTCTGGGACAGACACTTCTAAGAGGAGAAACGGCCTGTGCAATATTCAGATTGGTCTGTTCTATAACTGGTATACGGAAAGTAAATACATTTAATTAATATATAATAATTTGATGATTACTCCTCTAATGAAGGATTAACTATCAATGCCTTGAAAGACATCTGGCAGCAGTAATCTGCAAGCCTTCCTTCTTAGGGGGCTGGACTACTAAAGAAATAGATTCTGTTCCAGCTGACAGGATGCTGACAAACCAACAGATGGATGAACACAGTCCCAAAGGCCAAGAGGTCCAGCCCTGTACCCCAGTGACTGAGTAGCTCTTCTTGTCCACTAGCCAGTTACTGTAGTTACACTGTGTATGTCTGAATCACCACCTAAGTTTTCCAAGAGGAGAGCAGAACAACCTCTTGTTTTCCACAGCCACATCACCCCTGGCTGCTGATTTACCCAGGAATCTCAAAGAAGTCCTGCTGTTCTCCTGAGCTTCAGATCCTCTGCTAGCAAAAGACAAATGGTTTGTGCCTTACTCTGCTCATTATTTTGAGATGAAACACTCTGTTCAAATGCTGATAAAATGACTATACATGACGCAACATCTTGTGGAAGAGAAAATGAAAAAGGCAGCAGGATCTGAGGGGAGAGTGTAGATGAATTCAAACCAACGGTGGAAATATAATGACACAATTAGAGTGGTAAACCAATCTAGAAATAATTAATCACTATATTAAACTGTCACTATGCATTCTTACCATGTAGGCATAATTCTCCAAAGAATGCTTTAACTAACTCTGATGTATTCAAACGCACCAAGACTGCAATTTAAAAAACTCACAGCAAAGTCCCCCGCTCCGCACCGCTGGTACGATGTCTGCAGTTCAATCGCTTTTCGCCCTAAAAGAGATTTTGCTCGGCCATGTAACTAAGCTCACAGATCCCTGCTCTCAGCCTTGTAGGTCAGCTTTCATGACTCTCCTCAAATATTGGGGTGCGTTAGGAGGAGTGTGTCCAGCAGATGGAGGGAGGTTCTCCTCCCACTCTACTGGGCCGTGGTGAGACCTCACTTGGAATGTCGTGTCCAGTTGTGGGCTCCCCAGTTCAAGAGGGACAGGGATCTACTTGAGAGTCCAACGGAGGCTACAAGGATGATTAAGGGACTGGAACACCTGCCTTATGGGGAAAGGCTGAGAGACCTGCAGCTTTTCAGTCTAGAGAGGAGAAGACTGAGGGGGGATCTAATTCATGTCTAGAAATACATGAGGGCATCAAGAAGACAGGGACAACCTCTTTTCACTTGTGCCCTGTGACAGGACGAGGGGCAATGGATTCAAACTCAAGCACAGGAAGTTCCACCTCACCATCAGGAAGAACAACTTTACTGTGAGGGTTACAGAGCACTGGGACAGGCTGCCCAGAGAGGTTGTGGAGTCTCCTTCTCTGAAGACTTTCAAGACCTGTCTGGATGCCTTTCTGAGTGATCTGCCCTAGTTTTTGGTCCTGCTCTGGCAGGGGGTTGGACTCGATCTTCAGAGGTCCCTTCCAACCCCTGACATTCTGTGATTCTGTGATACACCATGCTCCTAGGTCTGCCAGACAGATTTGTCACCACAGAGGCTGGGGCACTGAAAAGCTAATTGTTTCAGTAACAGCTTCTCAGCAGGACTCAGGTGTGATGTCCACAAGCTCTGCTGATAAAACAAAGATGTTTGTTTATACATGAATGGGTGGATAGGAATGGAACCCTATCTGTGGGGTGGGATCCCAAAAGACCCATCTAGACATCAAAACTTGAGGCTTCTAAAGCAAAGATCCCAGAAATAAGGAAAAGGCTCCTACCACACACTGCTCTTGAAGACTCAGCCCTCATGAAAAAAATCTTACATTTCAGCATCTGCTGGAGTGAGACAGCTGAGCCACTGACATCTTTAACAAACGTGTCTGTTTATTTTCTTATTAGTAAGCTTTGAAAGGAGGCTTCAGGCCTGTTGATGCAGCTGCAAGCTGCCTCAGTAAGGCCTACAAACAAGAGTTTGTTTGCAAAATCAACTGTCCCTAGGACACCACCAAACAAATCTGAACCTCCCAGACAGTACATTGTCTCTCAGAGATGGCCACAGAACCACTTGAGTTTCTCGATTAGTATTGAAGCACACAGCTGGGGACCAAGCCTGTTGTGTCAGAGACTGGTGGCTGCTGGACTTCCCAAAGAGACTGCTTTAGGTAGGTGCCAGGCTCACAGCTTCAGCAAATGGTAATTCTCAGCTGACTTTCATGCAGGTGTACTCTCTCTAGGCACTGGGAAGGACGTTACTACATGACATTTCTGCAGAGCACTGCACTTCAGAGCCATGCCAGAGCAGGCTGCACTCACCCACCTCAGCTAATGTAGTCCTTCAGTAACTAGAACTGGTATGAATCAAGAGAACCCCTTTACTGCTACCCTACCCACACTACTGTAGAGGCTAGAGATATGTCACCTGTGACAGCTATTGTCACTTGCCAGGAGCTGTAGCTGTGGGTTCCTAACAGGGCTTTCCCTGTCCAGAAGATGGACTGCCCTGACCACTTCCCATCAACATCACAGAACAGCTTACCCAAACCCCACACCACCACTAGAAGCTTTGCACACCTTGCAGAACAGCTCACCTTGGCCCTTGCTTTGGCAATCTAGCTGTGAAGCTCTCACAGAGACCCTGACTATTTTACAAGTGGAAACAGAGAAACAGTGCTTGAAATGCACAAATCCTGTGTGCTGCCTGGAGCTTAGGTCATAAGCAACCTTCCAGCCAGCTCTACAGCTTTTTGTGCTGAGATCCACAGAATTCACCTATAGTTTCTCTCAAAACATACAGGTTTCTTTGTTGTCTGCCTCTCTGTCTCCCCTCCCTGCAAGGGGCAAAGGAGGCTTAAGATCAAAAGAAGACAGACAAGGATGTCAACAGCCTATCAAATCTGCTTGAAGCCATGCAAACAACAGCTCTGACCTTGGAAGCAGTCAAAACAGAATTATATCTTATCTCATTCCCTGCACGGGTATCTGATTAGCCAGAAGGACACTTAACACAGCGAGAAAGAAGTACCCTCACTGTACACAGGAAAAATCTTGCCTGCACACAACCATCTCAGCCCATAATAAATTCACCTAAGTAAATTCAGAATGGTTCCTTTATGAAAGGAGGGGGCTGGGACCTCAGAGTCAGCTGCCTGGATCTCACATTATCATTTAGGATTAGGTCACTTGCCATTCAGCCTTAGGATGCAGTGCCCTTGTGTATAAATTACTTTTAAAGGTGTTGTTAGCCTTGGAAAGATTATTATTCCTTGGACAAGGGTGAGGAAGGATGGAATGGCTGAAGGCATTTCTCGAGGGTAAAAGGAGAGTTCTGGTGTCTGTGAATTGAAACACAGCTGTCATCTAAAACACCTTTGCTGGGTAGTTTGTTTGTGTGTGAATCTATTTTTTTTAAAGGAATTAAATGCTATCCATATCAACTCTCCCACAGTGTGGAGTATCAGGTAAATAAACTTCCTGTGAAGTCATGAGTGGTTTGTGAGGTTGCAATGACAGAGCCAAGCAGAATTTAGCCCTGTTGAGTAAGCACAGACCTTCCACTGGCCCACCATGAGAAGAGAAATTGACTGACACACCAGTTTTCAAGGCACATATCATGGCTATTGATAGGAAAAAAGCTGCCTTCTGAATGTACAGTGCATGCAGTTCATGGAGCTATTCTCAAGCCTAAATCCTCTGCTGAAAATACTGTAAACACACAAGGAGTCTGTGCTTTTAATTTCAAGTAAAACACTATTTGATAATGGAAAGAAGAAGTCCTAACCAACAACAGAAATTCCAAGTAAACCCAAAGGATGACTTCTCCACCGGAAAAATTAATGGAACTTCAGAGTCATAAAACTCTTTGCAGAACACCCAAAGAACCAACTCAGCAGTTCTCCATGAGCCTGCTGAATGCTCTCTGCTTACAGTGGAGGCATTTCAAGCTCAGTTGCCCACTGGGAATCTCCAGGATCCCGTTTCACTAGGAAAGCTGACGATACTGAATCCACAGCAGCCTCCTGGCTCCTCCTGGCTGGTGAGGTGCACTAGCCACACAAAGGAGGGGAACACCAGTTATCAGAAGCAGCATTAAGTGCTGTGAGAACAAAAGCCTAAGGTGTGGGCCACAGAAAGGTAAGCATCGAGCTCCTTCTGGACCAGGAATAAATGGCATTTAGATTCCAGTGCTTCCTGAAGGATATGCCTGAGAACTCCAGCAGGTTGTACCTGCCTAGCAGCAATGGGCTGAGACTTGCTGCTTTGCTCTTAACCTATAAAATGGTCCATGCTCCCTGCTGGAAAGTACAAACACAACCAAAACAAACCAGTGGGAGGGTGCAGGGGGCAGGCACCTGAGGTTTTCAAAATCACTGATCATATGTAAGACACAGTAGCACCATCCATATGCCTCAAGCACAAGGGAAGGACAAGTCCTAAGTGATGTTAGCACGTGAAGCCTGTGAAACAGAAATCTGGGCACAGAGAACCTCACTGAGCTGTGTGAAATGCCATGCACTGAGATTATTTCAAGAAAACAAACAAAAAATAAAAAGGAGACAGAACTGCAGGTGTAGCAGACATGCACCTAAACCTATCACACAGAATCACAGAATCACCAAGGCTGGAAAAGACCTTTAAGATCATCAAGTCCAGCCTGTGACCAACACCACCACACCATCTAGACCATGGCACTAAGTGCCACATCCAGCCTTGCCTTGAACACATCCAGGGATGGCACCTCCACCACTTCCCTGTGAAGTCTATTCCAATGTCTAACCACCCTCTCTGTGAGGAAGTGCTTCCTAATAGCCAACCTAAACCTCCCTTGGAGCAACTTCAGGCTGTGCCTTCTTGTCCTGTCACCAGTTGCCTGGGAGAATAGCCCAGCCCCCACCTGACTACAACCTCCCTTCAGGTAGTTGAAGAGAGTGATAAGGTCCCCCCTAAGTCTCCTCTTCTCCAGGCTAAACAACCCAACATCCTCAACCTCTCCCTATAAGAGTTTTCCTCTAGTCCTTTCACCAGCCTTGTTGCTCTCCTCTGGACCCGCTCCACATGCCCAGAAACCAGGGACAGAAGTGATAGCACACTGCAGTAGGGGAAGCTGGGAATGGAAATCTGAAGGTATGGGTTGTCAAACAACACCCATAACCAGTAGGGCATAGACCTGACCACTAGAAGAGGGTTAGTGGCTCTTGTGACCCTGTGACCCATTCCCCACGCTGTGGTCTGCCCCTGGAGGCTGTCCAGGCTGCTCCTTCCATTTGTGACTTGCTGAGAAATTGGCCCAGCTGCTCAAAAGGTGATGGGGATTATTCTGCTCCTCAACAAACACCCTCTCTGTAACAACCTCACGTGCCAGACCGCATCAGATGACAGAAGTTGGATGCAGGACAAACAGCTTTCAGGGACATCCATTAACAGCAGTAAGGACAGATTCACTCATGTGTTTTACCAGCTGGGTAGGTGGTAGTATTTTCCCACATGTAAATCAGTCTACAGCAAACTAAATCCCTAATTTCACTGCAGGGATTTTGTATTAGCTTCCACCAATGTTCATTTCAAGGTTGCCTAGTTTATCTCAGACATCACTGTTTCATTGACTACAACACACAAATAGAAAGACCTGTTTCTGGATCAACACTTGTTCTGTATCACACACAATGACAGGTATTTTACAGTGCTACACAAAAAGCAACCAGCCAATTCTAACCCCAACTCAAGCTGTAAGTCGGGAACATTTTCACTGGGAACAACAGGGTTAAACTGGTCCACACATATTATCAGCAGGCTTTTGCAAGCTGATCTAACAAAATTAAAAGGTACATCTCTCTTCTGCTTCTTTCTCAAAGACCTGTTGGTATCAGAGGTAATCACGTCACGACAGAATGCACAACTGAGTAAACTGGGGCCAAAAACATTCCTCCAAAAATCTTTCATGTTCGGTTTTATGGAAGACTCTGCAGTCTCTCATTTGGCCTCCATAAAAGATGAACTGATTTTTTTTATTAGTTGTAAAAATGAGTTTTACTACCTAGCCCCCGAGCATTGTGACACAGTGAAGGACGGCATGGAAGGAGAGGTACTGCTCTGTTACACCATTTCATCACAGTGGTCAAAGGATCTGAATTTCTTTTTCCCCTGAAAAGCCCACATTACCAAGCAGGCCTGTGAAAATGAATCCAGCAGTCACAAACGACAGCACAGCCAGCTCTTGCAGTTATGCTGCACCTGCACACCACTTCGGGTGCTGCAGAAAACCCTGAAGCACCTGTGGAATGTCAAGCTTCCTTCAGTGCAAGAATCCTGGAAAACCTGGGCTGGAAACCAGACAACTGTTTCATCTCTCAGCTTTTTACGACACAAACTCAACCTTCTGCTGCCCGTGCTGCCTCCTGCTGACCTGACAAGCCTGCACGTCCTGACAGGATGGGCCTTGGCAACAGCCAGGCTCTGCTCTGCTGGTCACACACCACTTCTGTATCACAAATTTAGGCCAGTCAGTCTGAGCTTTGATGCTGCATGCTTTTAAATGCCACATGTCAGCAATGAGTGGTGGAGTTTCTCCCACTTGCTAAATGTTAATTAAAATATTTTCTTAAATAACCAGTTGAGTGTCTATCCTGAAACATTTTCACAGTATCACAGAACCGTAGGGGTTGGAAGGGACCTCTGGAGATCATCCAGTCCAACCCCCCAAATATTCAAACAATAACAACTGAAATTTCCAGTCTTTTAAAAAGGACCTTCCAGGATAGTCAGTTATCCAAGGTTAGGCATTTTCATTCCATTTATCTCCAGACTAATATTAGTTCATCAAGCTGCACTCATTAACCACAGACAATTACTTCATCTACTATTTTCACAACAGGGGCCGGATCCCACCCAATGTTATCATACCACTGATTCTGCCCTATGAGGGAAGATGTAAAAAAAAAAAAAAAGCATCCATATTGATCCTAATGGTCAGAGCTACAAAATGCCAGTTTGCAGGGAAACTTTATTCACCGCTTGGGACTTGCTTTTGATCTGCCTCTCACTGGAACGTCTGGAGCTGGTCTGCCCACTGCCTGCTGAACATCCTGCTAAGGGAAATTTAGAGTATAAAACCTTTCTAATGGCATAAATGACATTTCTGTTGGGTTCCCTGCATAGTCTCTCTCCTGGACATCTGGAACTGAGTGTCATTTAATGCTACCATCTCTATTCCGCTGACAGGGAAGGGTAAACCAAAATGAAAAGCTGATTTCATTCAAATTCTTAGTTTATTTAAATAACAGGTAACCTTCTGCTTTCTTTGCCAGTGCCTTAAAGAACTCTGCTTTGCAGAACTCCTGAGTGTCTTACAAAAACAGGATATGGTAATTCAGCAGTCCCTGTAGAAATCTGAAATATTTGCAGTAACATTATGACTGAACATTAATAAAGGAAACCACAGCTTGCAATGCAGGGGTAGTGCTGTTGCTGACAATACTTTATTATCAAAATTCCTAGAGGGCAGCAGGGATTCAGCTATGAAGACAGCACTAAGCTCCACAGCCCTGAAGAGAAGAAAGCAGCATTGAGGCTATCGTTTATTAAAAAGAAGCTTGCCTCTCCCGCTCATTCAGAGCTCGTTCTTTCAGATACTGTTCAAGTTCTTCACATCCAGCACAAATTAAAACATTCCAAGATGGTATTTCATTTCATTATTGCACAGTGACTGCAGTACCTATTGAGGATGACACCTCCAACTTGACATACTGTGTCTCTGATTCAAGAGGAGGACTTAAAATACAACCTTGAGCGTACTGTGGTATAATTACTGAAGAAAAATGAGACAGAATTACAAATTGAATTTCCTCTGACATCTTTGGAAAAAAAAAAAAAGAACTCCACAGTTGGTAAATTGTAAGATCAAAGGAGTAGAGAGTGTGAGCCTGGGGCTGGAAATGTAATGATGTACACTGTCTCACAGCCCATGGTCCAAACCTGCAGGTGGTCTGCACGAAGCGAGCTGGAGCAGACAGGCTCCAGAGGCAGGGGTGACTGTTCTGGCTCCGAGTCATGCAATGACCACGGTGGCAAAGCAGCTTTTGACTGCTGACCAGTGAAGGACACCACAGGCCCACGCACACCAGCTCTCTCTGGCACTTTCCACAGGGGCTCTACATGATGTATTTGCCTGCAAAGCTAAGATTAATGGTAGGGAGAGGAAGGAGATGAAGGGAGATGGGCGTTGCCCTGGTTTTCTGTATTGGTGATAATGCAGGTAAACATTAACTGGCAGCAGCAGTTTCTACCAGGTGCTTTAAATTATATGGATAAATATGTGCAGCCACAATTATTGCAGATGAGTCCCCTGAAGACAGGACAGGGCTGTGGTGGGGAAGCAGGCTGGGGCTCAGTGCAGGCAGCAGGCAGGAGACTGTCTTGGGGCTAAGGGAACAATTTGCTTATGACCTGCTCTGGTGGGACAGCATCTGCTCTGAACAGGGTCACAGAAAGCCACCTGCTCGCTCTGCCACGCGGGCATCAGAGGACCTCCAGAAACAGCCACTGTGGCACATTCCTGACCCGTTGCAGCTGTGCTGCTTCAACCCTCACAGATAAAAAAAAATCACAGAATGGTTTGGGATGAAAAGGACCTTCGAGATCATCTAGATACACCTTCCCCTGCAGCCACAACTTCCCTGGGCAACCTATGCCCATGTCTCACCATCCTCACAGAAAAGAATTTCTTCCTAATGTCTAACCTACATTTTCCCTCTTCCAGCTTAAAACCCTTCCCCCTTGTCCTCTCACTACAAGCCCTTGTAAACAGTCCCTCCCCAGCTTTCCTGTAGCCCCTTCAGGTACTGGAAGGTGCTCTAAGGTTTCCCTGGAGCCTTCTCTTCTCCAGGCTGAACAGCCCCTACAAGAGCAGAGGAGGGGAGTACAATCCTGGCCCTGGCCCTGCTGACCACACTTCTTGTAATGCAACCCAGGACACAGTTGGTTTCTGGGCTTCAGCACACATTGTCAGCTCATGTTGAGCTTCTCATCAACCAACATGCCAAAGTCCTTGTCCTCAGGGCTCTTCTTGACTAATTCTCCACCCAACCTGTGCTTGGGGTTGCCCCGACCCAGGTGTGGAACCTTGCACATGGTGTTGTTGAACTTGATGCAGTTTGCACGAGCACACTTCTCAAGCCTGATTACTGAAGAAAGAGTCTCCAAAACCTACTGACTACAGCTCAGAAACCAGGGGAGAAGCAGCAACCACCCTAAAAACGTGTCCATGTGCAGGGTGATGCTTGGTCTTGTTCTTGACAATTAAGGCCAACAGGAGACAGTGCATGTGGTCCCCAGCCCAAAGCTGAACCAGGCACACAAAGGAACACTTGGCCCATTAGTCAGCTACAGATGACATCTCTATTTTGACCAGGATTTTACTCAGAATGTAGCCCTACAGTGCACCCAGCCCCTGGACTGCAAATGCAATGCAGGTAACCAGTGGGATTGATGGTCCTGAGCTTGTAATTTGTGCTTCATACCAAAAGCTGCAAGCATCTGACCAAACTCTCATTTCCTCTTCTCTGCTCATTTAGCCTCTCACTACAGATTCACTAAGGGGCCTCAGTAAAATTAGGCTGTTACAATCCCAAGGAATTTTGATTTGTTTAGAGAACACACAAGAAGACTGAGAATGTGAAATACTGATACAAACAAATGACATTTTACCACGTTCCATGCTCATGTGGCAAGAGGAGAATGAAAACACAGTTTTCACTGAAATTCCCTCTCTCAGTAGGTAGAGATTAAATACCAGAATTGACATAGCATCTTAAAAAAAGAATTCAGTTGGGAGGTTAACTATGCTGCAGCCTGACGTTTGCTGCTCAAGCCTCCTTTCTTTCTGAGTGTGTCTCTTCACGTATGTGCAGAGAAAAAAACATGCAAAACAGCCTCTTCCTTGGTTTCCTCAGCACCATTTCTGGTACCATCATTTCCACAGACTCAAGTGGCTCATTCTTAAACTTGGTCTAATTGCATCATTAAAACTTGGTAAGTTCTTGTGGTTAAGATCTGCCTAGTCATGGAAAGCATGCACAGAGTTGCACACTCTCCCAGGCTGCAGCAAAAGTAACCTGCAGTATTATTTTAACACAGGCAGATAAGTCAGTTTACAACAAGAAATTCTAAACATGACATGCCTGCATACTGCTGATGTGATGGGATTGGAGATGCCTGGATTAGGAGAGTTGGCCCCAAAGGCCTGACACCAGTTATGCTCATGGTTTAGCCTAAGACCCAACTATGATGGCTCTTAAAACCTTTTTTTTTATTATGCTGCATTTAACTCTTATGGCATCCATTAAATACCCAGATTGGATTCAGAAGCCATTCCCAAAGCACACAGCTACTATGGCAGCAGCTTTTGCAGGAAGCAGACCTTGTCACCTCTCCATTAAACCAGCAGCTATAACAGCACCTCATATTCTTGGTAATACCCCAAGGAGCTGCAGCTAGTCAAAACAACTGAAGCAGGCAGACTTCCTGGGTTTTCACTGGACATGTTCTTCCTAAATAACGACCCCTAAAGCAGGTTAAGTAGCCAAGACCACCTCATATAGGGATTACTTCTGACAAGCTGCTGAACAGCAGCAGCTCTGCTCTATTCTCAGCACCTGCAAAAGACATTAATAACCACCACAACTACTACAGAGAAAAGGCCTGGAGGGTGCTGAACAACTGGCTACTACAGCCGTGGATTTATTTAAAAAAAACACAAGCCTTCCAGGTTGCTGAGCACCCCAAGCATATTTTAAGGAGAGAGCAGAAAGGCAGATACTTCTTTTCATGATTTCCTGCTGGGGACCCAGCCTCATGCTGGCATAACTGTAGCAACCCAAACAGCAGCAAAGCATCGAGGCAGATGAAATCACAGACAAAAACACAGTAACTACCCAAATGAAGCATTTTCATTAGTGGACCAGAACTCAGCATCTGAGCCCCTTCCCCTGGAAACACTTCAAGAGAGCAGAGATTTGAATCAAGACTTGAGTCCATGCTCTTTTTCACAAAACACCTGGTGTAAGGCTTGTGTTGCATGGAGGAGAAGGGAATATGAGAGTCAACTCTCAGCTCTCAGGGTGACAACTACTCCTACCTCAGCAGGGCTTTGGCTCACAGCTGTGATTCTTGTAATGCACATGTGGAGCTCCCCTTTACAACAGGCCATTATAACCGTGGAACTATAATAAAAGCCAGTTATGAGGAGGTGAGGACTCTAGCTGCTAGCAGATGCCAAGTTGCCAATGACCCCACAAAGATGAAATCAGAGTCAGGGCTTGACCAACAAAGAGCCTCAGCAGATGCCATCAGGGCTGGTTCTTTTAGAGCAACAGGAGGGGATGCACCAGAAGCAGATACAGCTATTTCTGAAAGGCATAAGCCTCTACCCAACAGCAAAGCTTCCCAGACAGCCTAGCACCCACCTAGGTAGCTGTTCATTCCCTCTAGAGCTGCAAAGATTAAAATACAACATCACATCTGTGTTGCCCTTGAAACACTGCCACTTCATTTTCATCAAATCACATCACCTGCTGCTTCAGGAGAGTCAGGAAACAAAACTCTGCTGCCCTAAAAAAATCAGAAATAAGAGAAACACATGGCTCCATTCCAAGCAAAGCCTTCAGCTACATATATTACACTTAGCACCATGAGCATGCCTTTCCCCCCCATCCTCTCTCCAGCCTGGTGTCAACAGCCTGCCCCAGGCTCTGTGAACTAACCCTCCACAGGAAAGATGTGACCTGTGATGCACAAGATTATCAGGTTTTAATTTTTTTAAATGCTCCTTCAATGAGGCTGTGAGGGAGATGGGTAACAACAGTCATCAGGAGTTGTGCAGTTGTTGGAAAACAGCTCAGAAATGTAGAAAGATGTAGTTATTTTGTGTAAGTTGTGCTCACCAGGTAAAATTGCAGTCAGAGAGGCACAGTGCCACAGCCAGCACTGGGCAAGGACACCCTGCAGGAACCAGGCCTTGAAGAAGCCAATTAATCAGGAGGTTTGAAGGCTGTCTCATGTAAATCACCAACTTGGCAGAGAACACTTGAGGTCTTTAGGGATAATTGGACCTAAGGAATGCAGGAGGTGATAAAGAACCACCAGAATCAAGACAACTGACAGCTAAACCAGTCTGGGGTGGTTGGAGCTGCAGAACTTGTGATATGGTGTCCTTCAGGTGAATGTAGCTCATTATAATGTCATTATAATACCAAAAATCACAGCCCCAGGTCAAAAAGACCCCTGCCCAGGTGAAGACCCTTCCCCCGAGCATGCGGCACAGCAGAAATAGTGATGGAACCATATTATAACTCTCTGTAAATCACTGACCAATCACTATAAGGAGGATGGACTTGGAAGCTTGCTAACTCTATAGTTGTGGGTATAAACCTGTCATGGAAAATCTGGTTGGGTGTGCTTGGTTTGTGGGAAGGCACCGAGCACCCAGCTTTGTACAAACCTGCAATAACTAACAGTGTCTCCTTCCTAAACATGGTCTCTTTGTCTGTGTTTTGGGGAGCTGGCTTAGAATGGGAACACAACAACCTGCCCATCAATGTTAAGGGAGCCTTGAGGAGAGGACATGCTCTCCAGTCCCTCAGGCTTGCCTGCACACTTGCCTGGCAACAAGAAGGGTGAAGGAAAACATGGTTCAGACAGGAAAATTAACAGTTGGAGCAACCAGGTCTGCTTCTAACTGAACCTCCTCTTAGCTGGGGGAGAGACCAAGGGTGGGAAAGTCAATATTTCCTTAACTCAGCTCAGGATTCAGTCTGCTCTGTGTCAATGGGAACTCTGAGAGACCTCTGCTTTTGTTACTGTTCCTTATAAAAATCCCTCTCAACAAATACCTTTGAGGCCCACATAAATCTTTTTTTTTAATATCTATCACCAGCTGTGGCCCAAAGGCAACACATTTTCGTATCAACAGGATTTTTCTGTTATGTGTATAGCTCAATTAAGAAAGGAAAAGACATATGTGAGCATGTTTTTCAGCAGTTTGCTTTAGACTGGGAAAGCAGTTATTTTCTTTAGCTGCTGCTGCTATAAATCAAAATGCGTAGATATGAAAATATTAAGGTATACTTATTTATAGCTGTGTGAATAAGTGAGTTTGTGGAGTGCTGGCCAAAGAAAACCAGTCATTTCACTGACTCAAAATGACAAGCTTTTTGGCTTCCTGAGTAAAACAAAACTGAGAATGATCACTTCAGAAGAAAAAAAAACAAACATGGTAATCCAAGATCAAAGTATTTTCTTCATTTGATGCCATATTTTAATAGCAAGCTTGATGATTTTAAAAGCAAGGTAAGGTTCTTTCAAAAGGAAAAACAGCTTCAAACCCAAACAAAATCTACTAATGTTTTTTACCTGATCCATATGGTGAGTTCAGGTCAACTTCATGTATAGCTTCAGTCAACCAAGAATACCAAGCAAGTTTCCTTTTACCACGGCACCCAAGCATCGGTTAACAGAAAACACTTTTTCCTCCTTTCTAGCTTCAGCAATTTGGTCATGAATAAATAAAACCCTGCTTGCAGCCAATGTGGGGCCACAGGCAATGGCCAAGTCTCTCTGTGGCTGTGGGCAGCAGTCACAGCCTGGGAGCAGCTCCCTGCAGCACCAAGCCCCCTGTCTAGCCACCACCATCTGTCCAGCTCCTCTCTGCTCCACATACACTGGTCTTACTAACCAGAGTACAGTGAGTGTAAACAACTCCATCATCACATTGATAGCTTGTCTGTGGGCACAATGATCAGTGCCAGTTCAGCTGGACACCATGGCAACACATTACCTGGGATCTGGCTGCCAACTGTGGTATTTGGTTTATTTTGCAAACTGGCATTTTGTAACAGATCATTAAGATGGGCGTTTAAATATATAATATGGGGAATTAAATATAAAGCACAAAGAGAAGGGGCAATTTCTTTGGTCTACCACTGCACAGTTCCAGACAGATGTGCTCTTGGTGTTTTGTTTAACAGAAGAATCCCAGCAGCAAGAAAGGGGATGGTACCTGGTTCCCTGGGCCAGCAGGTCCAGCCTGGGATGAAGCCCATAAATTTCAGCCCCGTTTATTGACCTGGGTCAAGCAGCTGTCAGCACGAAAACTGATCTGAATACTCAGTGTTCCCAAACAATTATTTCAAATCTTTTTGTTCATCATGCACACAAATGTTTCTGCCCTCACAGCTTCAATTGCAATCTATACTCAATAGCCAAACCGAAAAAAAAATGCATCATCACTGAGGTAGAAAATGAATAATCACAAACTACTGTTTAATATCCCAGACTGGTGAGTTTTGGTTGGAAGTCTGGCACTGTGATACTTCTGAGGCAGTGCCTCCCCCTTAGTTGCTGTCTGTTCACATATCTCTTTTTTGAACATGACACGTCAGTGTTACTCTCAGGAATACCATTCAGAAAACAAGCAATACATGCTTGGCAATGTTACCCACACTGGGATGCTCTGGCTCCCTTGCATGTTGCCAGCCAGCAGTGTCACACCTTCACCTGGCTTCTGCCACTCATCCCTGTGCAAAGACCCTTTTTGTGGTACTCAGTGGGGCAGCCTTGCCCCAAAATGTTTTGCTCCCAACCCTCTGGCTTGCCCCAAGTCACCCCACCCGTAACTCCATTATCCCTGGCTTCTTTGCACTGAAGGAAACAGAAAGCATATCTGCTTTTCACACTCCATGTGCTGAGTTAAGTCTTGCTTAAAAAGCTGTACAGAAAAGGCATAAAGATGACAACTTAGCAGACACCCATGTCATTCCCTTACTGTAACCTTTCCTTCAGCATCTCTTGCTAGCTGAGCTCCAGGGGCCAGTGTTACCACGCCATTTGTCTGGGGGGCATTTCTTGGACGTCACCTTCAGCCATAGCAGCCAAAACTCTGCAGCACCCAGGCCCTCAATTCTGGCCTTCAGAGCTGACCTCAAGAGTTAACACAGGCAATCCACAGCCTCTTTTCTCTCCACTCTTCCTCATCATCTGCCCTGGAGAGGCCACATCTGGGATACTGTGTTAATTCTGGGCTCCCCAGTTCAAGAGAGACAGGGAACTGCTGGGGAGAGCGCAGTGGAGGGCAACAAATGACTGGGGGGTTGGAGCATCTCTCTGATGAGGAAGGGCTGAGAGAGCTGGGACTGTTCAGCCTGGAGCAGAGAAGGCTGAGGGGAGACCTTATCAATGCCTGCAAGTATCTGAAGGGTGGGGGCAAGGAGGATGGAGCCAGACTCTTGTCAGGAGCTCCCAGTGACAGGACAAGGGGCAACGGGCACAAGCTGGAACATGGGAAGTGCCATTGAAATGTAGGAGAGAAAACTTCTTTATAGTGAGGGTGACAGAGCCCTGGGACAGGCTGCCCAGGGAGGGTGTGGAGTCCCCTTCTCTGGAGCCATTCCAAACCCACCTGGATGCAACCCTGTGGAATGTGCTCAGCAGGGAGTTGAACTGGATGATCTCTAGAGGTCCCTTCCAACTCTGACAATTCCATGATTCTGTCTGCACTTGCCTGCCTGAGGAACCTTTGGGCAGTAAAAGCTTCTCCAGGCCTTGTTTCTCCTCTCCTTCTCTCCCACCCATTTCCCCATGGGAACCTTGTCTGGATTTTCTCAGGAATGCAGCCATCACTCTCCACCACAGGGAGACTGTGTCCTAGCCCACAGATGGTATTTAACACACTGCAAAATGTTTATTTCCAACTCATTTACACTTTGTTATTCTTGCAGTCTTCCACCTTGTATATTTTCCTTAAAATCTTCAGCTGGGAACAGAAAGCCAGATCCTAGGACTATAAAACAAGCTTCCACAAGGAAGGCTGTTCCACAAATTGCTCTTTTAATAAGGGAAAGGAATAAAAAGCCAGAGAAACTCACCAGCAATGACAGCCCTGACTGAAACCTCCCTGATAACTCCTGTCTGTATTTCAACATCCCCTCAGCCACAGCACATAATAAAACCATTCTCTTCTGAGCACTCAGTCAATACTAATTAAAGGCACAGGCATGTTAACACAACCACCAGGCTTTCTCAATCTTCACAACAAAGGCATCATTTTCTTGCTCCTGCTCTTCCAAAACATTCTTCCATCCCTGGGTAAATTTAGATTTCAAGGGGAAGGGCACGTCTCCAAGAACCTCATTAAAACGTTCCTTTCACTGGGGGGCAAGGCAGATGTTTTTCTTTGCAGAAAGTCAAATGGAGTCCCTGGCCAGGGGCAAACCCCAGCGAGCACTGGCGGCTACAGGCAGCCCGCACTGGCGGCTACAGGCAGCCCGCACTGGCGGCTACAGGCAGCCCGCACTGGCGGCTACAGGCAGCCCGCACTGCAGGATCAGCCTCAGCTCACAGTCAAACCAACATCAACTAAGGAATATAAACCTCCTGGTGCTGGGAAAGGGGCAGGAAAGCACAATGGGCACGTAGGGAAGTGCAATTTTGTGAGCAACACTAGAGCAAAGCAGGACATTGCTTGTCCCCTACACCACATGCATTTAAGCTCAGCCTCACAACAGTTAATGAAATTCTTCAGACCACAGCCTTTATGTAGCCTAAGACACAACTATCTGGGGGAAAATCCCTCTAGGCCCCTGCAGAACTGGTGAGCTAAACCTTAAAACTGAATTACACAACACTGATAAAAAAGAGCAGAAACCTGTGCCAGCAGCAAGACAGACATTCGGGTTAGCTGTGCTTGCAACACAAGCCACTGTGGGATCCTGCTTCTTCAGAAGGACTGGCCTTAGCTGATCCAGATCCCATTTCAGAGTTCACACTCTGTGTAACCTCACTGCAGATGCTAAGGAAAGAGCAGGTGTGAGATGCTACCACCTTTTCTCTTGCACGTGTTGGTACGAGCCCAGCCCCTAAAAGTGAGAGACAGTTCCAGCATGAGATACCCAAGTAGTTACCCAGGCAAGTTCCAGTAGACTAGTGAGTTGAGGAAGCTGACCCACAAGCAAAACTGCTTTCCTCAGTGTCTGGGTTGAAAGCAAAGACCTTATGAGCACAGCTGGCTGAACCAACAGGAGGAGCCAGCTCCTTCCAACTCAGTAGTAGCAAAGAGGATGGGGAAAAAAAACTTCCATGTAGTTCAATACCAAAGGCAAAAAAAAAACAGAAGAAAAAGAAATTTGACCAGAGTAAGTAGTCTTTTCTATCCAGATCTAAAAAGTTACCACCAATCACCAAAGAATACTACCTCTAACTTCATCCTGCCCACAGCTTGCAGATTTTGCTGAAATGATACAGATACCACCTCTGCAATCCCTGCAAAGCAGCCTGTCACTTGCAGCTCATCCCCAGCCTCCCAAGAGCTCTTCTGTTGGGCTACTCCTGCACCTGGGGCAACTGCCCTCTCCTGGCCTTTGGTACAGAGATGATCCAGATGCAGCCACTCCTTCCTGGTTGCTCCCCTGTCCTCTCTCCAGCCAGATAAAGAGGTTGACAGCTGAAGTACAGCACTCTAAGGAACAGGTGCCACAAATCAACCTTCCAGTATTTCACAGGTCATCCTCTGCAGAGACAATCACAATAAATCCAGATCTGAACTACACTGCTAGCTTTTTCCTCAGAGTTTTATTTCAGAATACCCTTGAGCATTTGCAAATTTTAGTACGTTATTTCCCCAGCATATTTACAAGAATGCTTTACTCTATAATTCTTTTTCACTTGATTCACTTTACATCTGAGCATCTCTATTGCTGCTGCATTAAAATCTCCCTCATAGCAGGCTTATGTTAAAAAAAAGTAGTGTTTTTTATGAAATCTCCGACACGAGAAGCTGAGAAGTATGAGAGTTATGTTAATTTTGCTGTTTGCTGACATCTTGCCAAACCACCACAATCCTATGCTACCATTTTACAGCTGGCATGGCTGCAGCACACGTTTAACACATTCTTAATTTGTTCTAATTCTGGTCTTATTTTGAGAAGTCAGAGGTTTTTTTCCTTAGTCTTATGATTCGTTTTTTTAATGCAAAAAAAATTAATTAAAAATATACCCACAAATAATCCTGCCTTGTTGTTGCAGGACTGACTGAAATGATTCTCTCCAGGAAAGAAAAATAATTTGTATTTCTACTATCTAAAATTAGGAAAACTCCTAAACAAGGCTTCTGTCAGGAGCACTGGGAATTATTCTTAGCACATGCTGACATCAACTCAGGCTTTTTCAGTATGGATACAAGGGAAATGTCTCATCAGGAAGCACTGCTGTGCCTTCCAGCTGGAGATGCATTCTAGCCACAGCTCCGACATGCTCATTCTGAAGAACTGATACAAGTTGAAATCTCCACATTACAGAAAGTTCCAGCAGATGCAGGTGTTTGCAAACAGATCCCAGCATATGCTGCATCAAGGTAAATGTGATCTTCACAGTGTTGGCAAACACATTCAACCAGAAATACCACAAACTTCATCAGATGATATTTACCCAGGGTCCACTTGTAGCTTTCAGCATATTTTGAAAAACTGACTGGTCCAGTTCACCACAAACACAAGGCCCCTCCTCCTGCTGCTGCTCCTTTTACTTGCCCAGTAGAAATCCAAAGAGCACACGGAGTACACCTCTGCTTATTACTGCTGCTCCTTTCCATTCCCAACCTCTTTTTCCAGTTTTCAGGATAGCAAGATAAGCTGGTCTGTCCCAGCACAGCCCCACCTTCAGCTCTTAACAGGCCATATCCATGCAGCTCTCCACCACTGATCCAATGTATGTTTTATTCCCATTAGGAATAGGCTGCCTAAACAGCCCTGGATAAAGATTCCACTGCCACAGGGGTTTCTACATGGAAAAGCCACTTCTTGTTAATGCCTGTCCTGCCTTGTGAGGCTGCTCCAGGCAGCCCTGGGACCTCAAGTGGGTAGGAGTGAGACAGGGCTGCCTTCAAGTCAGCTGGCAGCCAACCACCACAGAACAAGCCTTCCTCGGGGGCTGCTGTTTAAGGCTTTTTTAAAACCCACTTTAGAAAATGCAGTTTTTATTTGCCAGACATAAAAGTGGCCTGCAAGGGGTGGTGGTGGTGAAGAGGAAGAGAGCAGGCTACTTAAATCCACAGCGTTGCACAGGTCCAGATATATTCATTTATTTCTTTTATACTATCTGAGCACACAAGTACCTTGCTTCTCATCTATTAAGTGCAAAAAAACCTAAGGGGATGCTTTCAGTGTAGTCATGCAATTCAGATCAGAGCATGGTTTCAGCTGCACTAGGAGAACATTTTGGGTGCTCTGACTGTCCACAGTGCACTCAGAATTAGCCAAAATACTGATCCGATACATCCAAGAGCAGGGAGGTGCTGAAGCAGATAAAATAACTCCAAAACCCAAGGGAGTGTGCTCCAGAAGAGATGGACAGCACGGCAGTGATTTTTGCCATGATGACAAGTGACATCAATCCTACAGACAGCAGAAAAAGAACACACCTGTCAACTGTTCTGCAATGCCTGGACCTCAGTACTGAGAACGCTCAGGTAGCTACCACCAACAGGGTGTTATTCAGTACACTGCATTTTCTAGACTGAAGCTACATTTTTATTCTCAAGCCTGTCAGTTCTCCCCAAACTGGAAGCTCACAGAGCACTTCAGAAATTTTTAAGTAGTGACATCTCAGGATTTCCTCTTCCAGATGCAATAATTCATCAGCCATGTAGTACTGCACTTTGTCTGCTTACAGTAAAGAAGCCCTTCCCGACCCAGACTGTGGATGCTAAGTGACTTTAGTCACTCATTCACATTCGTTAGTGAAAAACTTTAGAGGGAAAGATTCCCTTCCCTATGTAGGTGCTCCACCACTGGGAATCCTACTGTGAACTCTAAAAATAGGCTGTCAAAAATAAAAACCAGATGCACTCTGTCCTCTTGACCCTTTTCCTGCCTGTTTAAGGGATCAGACTTAGCCTAGTTCATAGTAAGATGGAGAAAAAACATCAGTTCCTTCTACAACAACACAGCAGCCACCAGGAAAACGCAGTAAGAAGCAGAAGGGTTTGTGGGGCTCCCTCCCACCCCAAGAAAGCAAGCTTTTCCAAGTTAGAAGAGTTCTAAGACTGAAGCCCCCTGCCAGAATCAGTAACTTCCTGCCCTCATGATGAAAGAAATTCCAAAATTTCTGGTATATTCAAAATAGTCAGTATCTGGAATTGGCTGAAAAACACCCAGGCATATAGCTGGCTAACAACTCATTCCTTCCTACAGGCTTATCTTACCATGCAACAAAGATGCTGCCAAGTGCAAGGTCCCTACTCTCCACGCCTTGCTCTGTCTCCTGGTTGCAGCAAGGCCTTTTCCAGTTTTCCCTTGACCTGGAGGGTGGGCAGCAGCAGGGCAAGCAGCTGACACTGCCACACAATGAGAAGTATCATGCTGCCATGCCAGGCTGCTGCGTCCTCAGAAGGCATCCTATCAGCAGACAGTTTTGGAATGGGCACCAAATGTGTATGCAGGTTTGTTACTACTGCTGCCTGGTATCTGTTATGAGGTGCTATCAAGTTTTAAACACTCAGCTGCAGCTGTGAACTCACCTAGAAGTCCTGAATATCCAAAACACACACACGCATCCCTAAAACATGCTGCAAACCCATCTTTTAGATTTACAAATCCTCAGATAACTATGGCTGTGCAACCTTACGACCATTAAAAGACTCTCACATTCCAAATTTAACAGCAATAACCATAGGAGAGAAGGCAAAGCATCCTTGATGCAAAACCAGAACTCCACTTTGTTACACAGAGCAGTACCTCCCAAAACGATGTCCTGTGTTGGTGCTTGTGAATAGAGAGGCTGAAAGCTTCACCTTGCAGTACCTTCCCACACCTCGGGTAATACACTCCACCCTCAAGGTTCCCTTCAGTTCAGATGACTGATTGGGTTGGTCTGTTTGCTAATAAGATGGTTCCCAGTGTTTACATACCAATTTATGGGTCTGGCCTTCAATTTTTTGCTATTTTTGCCTGGTTTAAATTAGTATTACCATTACCTGCACTTGTTTTAGTTTATATTTTCTTAACTCACCCCATGGAACACCTCTCCTACGGAGGAAGGCTGAGACAGTTGGGGCTGTTCAGCCTGGAGAAGAGAAGGCTCCAGGGAGACCTTAGAGCACCTTCCAGTGCCTGAAGGGGCTCCAGGAAAGCTGGGGAGGGACTGTTTGACAAGGACAGGGAGTGAGAGGACAAGGGGGAATGGATCAAAACTGCAAGAGGGGAGATTTAGGTGAGACATGAGGAGGAAATTCTTTTCTGTGGGGATGGTGAGACACTGGCACAGGTTGCCCAGGGAAGCTGTGGAAGCCCCATCCCTGGAAGTGTTCAAGGGCAGGTTGGATGGGGCTCTGAGCTACCTGGTCTAGTGAGAGGTGTCCCTGCCCATGCAGGGGGGTTGGAACCAGATGATCTTTTAAGGTCCCTTCCAACCCAGACCATCCTATGATTCTGTGATTATGATTCCATGATCTATCACAGTTTTTTATCAGGCAATTCTGTATCCATTTCCCAATTAAAAGTCTCCAGCCAAGAATTCAAAGCAATTAAAAATTTTAACTGCTGTTTGAAAACTGAACAACTATCCTGTGGCAGCAGAGTTTGAGGTCACAGGAATTGGTTTCTGTGCTGTTTCCAGCCTCCCCTGCTTTAACGAGGCTTTGGGATGGGGGGTGGACACACATGCTTTTATTACTTGTCTGTCAAGCTGAAACATAAATCAGTTGTGCCTAAGCCTTCCTCTAGTGTCCCTGTAGAAAAAGGGGTTTATTTTCTAGGAACAATAGGAGAGCAATAAAATATGCAAGCTGCAAATGTCAAAGCAATAATAATTTAGGGTTAGCTCCTTATTGATTCTCATTTCAGCTAAATCAGCTCATCCAATTTGTTGTTGCATGACTGCACTTTCAATTTCATCTACTTAGCATGTGCTGGGTAAAAGAAAATGGGTACAACTGCTGCCAAGGCTTCAGTAAATGAAGGTTTTGCCTTCCTTGCCCCACCTGCTCTCCATTTCTTTGCAAGTTTCACAGTCAAAAGCCTGCTTGGTACAGTGCAGAGCTTCAGCACTCAGTGAAGTGTCTCAGAGCACCCACCAGCAGTGAGGACTGCCTTCCCCCAGCACTTCTGCTGTGCTGGGTCTCCTGCAAACCCTTTTTCTCTCAACAGAGCAGTTTGTGTAGTCCCTTCTTGCTCCTGGACTGGGAGACCACATCCTGCATTCAGGGGATTCAAATGCAGAATAAAGCCTCAAAGTCCTTTCAACACTGTCATTAGAGTCATTCTACCTTCAGCAAGGGTAAAAAAAATAAATAATCCACGTGGGATGAAGCATGGTTGAAGTGACAGACAGGGCTTACTGATTTTCACAGCTGTGGAAGGACAACAATGATGCCCTGTTAAGCCCCCTTCCTTGGTGGTCTTTAAAACCTGGTATCAAATATTTTTATCAATAAATATGGTACCTTCTGCTCACATTCTACACACTGCCATTTTTCTGATAAACTAGGTAGCAAAAACACAGTTGAAATGTTTTTTCTGTTTTGCTCAGGACAGAGTCAACATCATCTTGTGATGTCCCTGCTTTTCACCAGCCATAAATGGTGACAGCCTGACAAAGTGCATTAAAACTTCAGCTACCCAAAGGCAGAAACTTTGCTTACAGACCCACACACCACCACTACCCCCCACCCTCTCCCCATTCTTCCTTGCTTTAGCTTCCTAAAAATAGCTCTTTGGAAGGGAATGAGGCTTTCAGGGTTTGCTTGTTTCTTTTTTAACCAGTTCTGAAAAGACTCTCTCATCCATAGGCTGTTGTTGCTTTCAGCAACTTACAGGTCAAAAAGCAGAAGAGGGACTGACAAAGGAAACCTGACCTACATCTCCCCTCACCACACCAGGCTACAACTTCCCTTTGCATGCTTATGCAATGAAGAGAAATGGTGCACATCAATAAAGAGAAATGGTGCACATCAAAGGGGGTTCAGGAATCACAGCCTCTGCTCCTGCCTCCTCAGTACCTTTTTACCCAGCATTGATTAATTCCTTCAAAATTTCTCTGCCACATTTTCCTCTTTCTGCAAAAAGCAATTAAGAATATTTACTGACCTCACAGGGGAGACAGAGCACTTTGGTTAATTAAAGCTTATAACGACTTTAAGATCACCCAGTGAAGGGCTTTATAGGAATGTGAAGCACGTCATAAACCCAGAAAATAACCCAGCAGAGACAAAGGTCATACCTGAAGTGGAGTCAAATACCCCGTTTAGATTTAAAGAAAAAAGATGCAATTGAAATTCCTACAATGTGCTTTCCCATCAAACCTTAACAGAGATTTTACAACACAGTGATCAGAGGGGTAGTAACTTCCCATGCTACTTGGTGAACTGAAAGAAATGTATTTGCAACCACAGATGCCTGGCAGGAACTACCAAGTACAAATGCTGGCATATCATCTGCTTTAAGCTGTAAAAAGACAGGGAGGGCCCACACAAGCAAAAATGCCTCTCACTGCTACTTACCACTAGCTTCAAACAAAAGCCTCTAAGTTTGGGCATGACAAAAAGAAATCAGGTCCTTTCAATACTCCAGAACCTGAAAGCTGCTAGTGCCTGGGTTCTCACAGGTCTGGAAGACAGGACCTCCTGAGGTGCAAGGGGAGCAAACACCATGCAGACAGGGACAGGAGGTGCTGTGGCAAGGCCTGGGGGCAGAGTGCTGATTCTAAGGTAGCAACCTGCAAGGCTAGCGGTAGGTTTTGCCCCCAGGACATTTCACACATACTTCTGTAAAGCAAGACACCAAAAACCGGCTTAAAATCTTGCCAGCTGCTGGTCTGGGCAGCCAGAATCACAAGTCAAGTCACGGACTAGGGAAAATATTTTACAGTCCTTGGTATAATAATGACATGTCAGTGACTGAAGCACTTCACGAGAACTCCCTGCTGCCCTGGGACCCTTTTGCTACACAGGAAGATGCCAAAAACAGTCAGAACCACAACTTGGCTGAAGAGGGAGAGCTGTCAGGGGAGGGTGACCTCCCAGGAGAGCCTGGGTACCTTATACTTGTATCAGTATCAACAGTCACAGTGAGCACCTACCTGTACTCCTGCTGGAAAGCTGGTCCAGTGAATATTTCAACAGCTCATTTGGATGCCCTTAAAGCTACCAGAAGTTTATGTAAGTTGTCACCTTCTCTGTCAATCGCCATGACATTGTTCTTTCCCCTAACAGTCCTCCCTGTATCACACAAGAGCCTTGGCATTGTAGGTCAGGTTTCGTAAGGTCAGAAGGAGCACGTGAGTAGGGACGATGCACTCAAGTGGCCGCCCCTTCCTTTTTTGCCTGGTGAACAAGGTGTCCAAAGCCCTTTACAAAGCAGATCTCAGAAGTGGCCTCACACTCTTTTAGGACCAGACAATGACTGTCTAAGGCACGAACTTCTAGGATTAAGGATCTCAGCATTTTCCGGACCTGGGGGTGCTGGTCAACATCTGGCTTAACATGAGCCAGCAGTGTGCCCAGGTGGCCAAGAAGGCCAACAGCATCCTGGCCTGCATCAGGAATAGTGTGGCCAGCAGGACTAGGGAAGTGATTGTCCCCCTGTACTGGGCACTGGGGAGGCCAAACCTTGAGTCCTGTGTTCAGTTCTGGGCCCCTCACTACAAAAAAAGACACTGAGGGGCTGGAGCATGTCCAGAGGAGAGCTACCAAGCTGGTGAAGGGTCTAGAGAACAAGTCTTAGGAGGAGAGGCTGAAGGAACTGGGGTTGTTTAGCCTGAAGAAAAGGAGTCCAAGGGGAGACCCCATCATCCTCTACAACTGCCTGAAAGGAGGCTGTAGGGAGGTGGGCATTGGCCTCTTCTCCCAAGTAAATAACAGGACCAGAGGAAATAGCCTGAAGCTGCATCAGGGGAGGTTTAGATTGGATGTTAGGAAGAATTTCTACAGTGTACGAGTGGCCAGGCACTGGAACAGCCTGCCCAGGGAGGTGGTGGAGTCACCATCCCTCGAGGTGTTCAAAAGCTGTGTAGATTTGGTACTCCAGGACATGCTTTATTGGCCAAGGTTGTGTTTGGGATTTCGTTGTTGTTGTTTTGTGTTGACACTCGGATTTGATCTTAGAGGTCCTTTCCAACCGTGATGATTCTGTGATTCTTTCCATTGTTCCACCTGACAGCTTCCTCTGGTCTTGTGCAGCAGCCTTCCCTTCACCTCCTGCAGCCACCAGCTCTGCCATGTACCAGGGTACCCCAGCTCAGTGAGCTGTGTATTCCCCAGTCAATCATCACATCTTTTGAAGACGCAGAAAAAAAGCGAAGACAAGCTCACGTTCATTTGTTCCCCTCAGCAGGTCGGTATTTAACTGCTCTAGGTTGTCCTTCCTGCCCTCAATGGTCACTGGACAATGTATGTGTGACGTGGGGAAGGTGTGCAACCTAATTCCTGCAGAAAAGTGTGTGGTATGGCTTACCCAGGCTGCAGAAAGGCAGATGGTACTGTGATCCAGCAGTGAGGTTGCTGGCACTAACTCATCACCAAGCTGCTTCCAAAAAAACCTTAGAGTTTGCTTAAATCTGGCAGATGGACCTTGGTTGCTTCAGCACCTCCTTCTAACAACTGCAACACTTCCAACCACAGCATTTCTGATTTACCCTAACGTGTCAAAAAATCCAATTTACAGGCTTTTGCCAGTAGCAGCCAGGAGTAACATGCTATTTGTGCATCTGAGAAAGAAAAGATTATGTGGAAGAGGGAAATACTACAATCAAGGTATAATCCAATTTCACAAGAATGAGTTCTACCTCCTCAAATTAAGTTTAAATGAAAAAATTATTTCCTGAAGACACATTCCTCATTCAAAGCAGCCACAGCTCTTCTGATTCCAAGTGCCTCAATAAATATATTTCACACACCATCTTTCATAAGGGTAGATTCTTCCATTTTATCTTTGACCATTTCTCGCAGGCTCTGACTGCATGGCCATCTCTCCCATATTTTAAGTCAGTCTGGGCCCACGTTTTACACCTTCACCCTATAATTTCATTACTTTTCAAGTTAGGAGTGTGAAGGAACAGATCTCCAAAGCCACTAACCCTCCTTTTCTTCTATACTGAAACAAAGATCTCAACAGCAGGCCCCAGGAACAGAGGCAAAACACACCATCTCTTACCTCTGCTGAAACACCACCAATCAGCTCCCCAAGTGGCAGATGTTCAACATCCACAGACAAGCACAGTGGACTTTTACTGTTAGAGGAAACATTTGGGGGGGTTTATCCAGTTAAATATTGGAAACTTAGTATTTTTCATTACAAATCCAGCTTGTTTGCAACGGGGAGAAGAAACTGAGTCAAGCAAAGCCTGAAGCAGAATTTAAACAAGGAAGCTGAAACAACTGCTGGATGTTGTTAGCTCTTCCACACATTTTCAGGAAGCACTCTTTAAGTAAATAGATACATGAATATTATCTGTATTACCCCATGTGGGAATGGTTCAAAGCTGCACCAGGTGGGGTTTAGACTGGACATTAGGGAGCATTTCTTTACTGAGGGGGTGATCAAACACTGCAAGAGGCTTCCTAGAGAAGTGGTCAATGCCCCATCCCTGACAGTGTTCAGGAGGCTTTTGGACAATGCCCTTTATAACATGCTTGAACTTTTGGTCAGCCCTGAGCTGGTCAGGCAGTTGGACTAGATCACGGTTCTATGTCCCTTCCAGTTGAAATCTAATCTATTCTATTCCCTTCTATCTTATCCCCAAGTAGATGATACTTGTTTTTAACATACATTCCTTGCTACTCCTAGCTGTCTCACTTTTATCTATTGCTAAGTGTAAAATGTCAATTCTGTTAGTTATTGATATCCTTCCCATCCACAGAAGCTGGGCTTTTTATTTTTGTGTACAAGTGAGGCCACCTCTCTACCCTGCTGCCAGATGGACTGAAAAGTACAGTCGTCAAATCAGCTGCAGCTGAAGATGGTACCATCCAAGAAAAGCACCAGAAAACAGACAACAACATTAATATCTCCAAGCTTGGCTCAGTACCTTTCCAAGGTACCAATAAGATTGATCTGCAGTCTTATCCAACCTGCACAATCTCAGAAACGTTCTCACCAACTCCTTAAGCCATCTCTCCCTGCCAGACACCCCCCCTAGTGACTGCACTATGCAGGTAGGGTTGTTAGGATGTTACCTGCAGAGACAATCCTAGTCCTGACCAAGCAGGGAGCTGTCACAACAGGGGACAGCTTTGGGCTAGGAAGCCTGCACCCCACCAGTGTGCTCTGTGCTGGCTCTCAGGGGATGTGCACTGCTCCTACCCTCAGTCAGGAACACTATTCTTTTTCCTGAGCTTAGATGCTCACGGCACACAGCCTGGACATCTACAGTTCCATCCCTAGCACTCTGGCATCCAACCAGCAGACAGAAAAATCTCTGAGAGCCTGAAAACTACATTACTGTTTCATTGACAGTAAAATTCACGGCCATGTTTTCAAGAATGCTGTTCCCACACTTGGGGTCAGGTTCTCACAAGGGGTTAGGAATCTATTTGCATACCTGGAAAAAAGTGGAATGTTCTCAGAAGCATCATAGACAGAGCAGCTCTCATCACAACCTGAATCACCCCAATACGTTCCTGGTCCTTTTTAAAGATTGCCACTTCCTTTCTCAGTTAAATCAAACATTTTTTCACAAGATCTGTTCTCAAGAGCAGTTTATAACTGCTCCTCTGCCAGCAGGAATGAACACTTGTTACAGTCTCTGTATTAAAACACTTCATAACTATGTCTTGGAAGAAGAGGAAGCTGTGGTCTATGGATAATGTTCAGGTTAAGTAATTCAGTCATCTGCTACCATCTGACATTCACAGACAGAAAAGTCAATGGCTTCATTTAATGATTTAAGAATTTGAATGAGTTTGGGTTTGTAGCAGACTTGGCTTAAGAAGGATGAGCTGGATCCATTAGAAAATGAAGTTTCATTAATAAGCTACTTCTAGTTAAAATTAGTTAATGAAGAGTGGGAGGGAGAACACAAAAACCAACAAACAAAAACAAAAGCAGTTTTAAACAAGACTATGTAACTGTGATTTATAGCTCTGCATCTACAGGGCATGAAAAGAGAATGAATTTAACAACTGCTCATCTTCACCAAGAGTTCAGAAACCAGTATTTCTTTGAATTGACATGAAAAGGACAAACTCACTCCAGACTTCACAGTTTGCTTTTGCACTGCGTTGCTTGGATTCATAGCCTACAAGAGCTACCAGGTGCAGAACTTATGTGCAATCCATCAGTTTTTTTTATCCCAGCTGGAACAATAAAGCCAGAAAGATACTCTATCTCCTTGAACTACCATCTCTGCCCCATCTCTGAGCCTGCACAGGCATTAAAGTACAAGAATAACCCCATTTTGGAAAGAGAGGGCAAGAGGCAGTAGCCAGCCATCCAGAACAGGGGTGCTACAACACACCCTGTAGTACCACCCTCTCCATCTGTGCTCAGGGCAGGACAGGTGATCAGTAACACAGCTTCTCACCCACTGACCTCATTAAAAGGCTTAAAGGTCTGGGGAAAGAGAAGAAGGGATTTTTATATCCAAACACTGTGTAAGCACATGCTCACTTCCCAACAGCTCCCAGGAGCATTACAGCTGTCTCCCCCTTACCACTTATATTGCACCATCCGCACTACCAAAACCCAACCAAACTGCTATTTTGGGCTGTCTTTGAGCAGAGTAGTTGACAACAGCTGTAGGTAGTTCAGAATAACTGTAGTATCTCTGAGGTATTGTGCTAAGGACCATGTGTCTTTCCAATAGAGAGGCACAAGAATTTCAAGGTGAGATAATGCAGTTAGTTCCACAGACGATGGGACAGGACAACAGGAGGAGAAGAACAGGAAGATACAAGGCTGATCAAGAAACATCCAGTCAACCTTTCCAGCAGTTTAGTAAAAGTTGATGCATTTGATCACTGTAAGCAAACATACAGCTTTAATCTACACAGACCTGTACAGTGTCTCCCACAGAAGTGCTGTTTGCTACAGCTCTAACACACTTGTCATTGAAGTTGTAATGAAATCTCATCCACTTCTACTTTTTCCAGAAGAAATTTAACTCATTCATCTTAGTTACTCAGAAAGTATAACGAGTTCTTTACCACACAGACTCATTTTACTGAATTTGGGTCATGGAGTAAACTGACTCTTCCTTAGACTTGTCTTCGTTTTCCTAATCAGTTTTGAGACTGGCAACTCAGCAATCAGTGTTGAAGACCATTTCTGGAGGAAAAAATCTGGATTGGCCAGAATCAGTCAGAACCAAAGAGGGTATTTAAAGGTTCATATGTGAATATTTTTTAAACAATCCAAAAAACATGAATTACCTAATCTCACATCAATATGACTGATTATTACCTAATTATCTGAATTCAGTTAATGCAAACATAAGCCAAGACATGCTACAGCTACTCTGTTTGTGCCTTCTGCACTTTTTACATACAAACACACACACAGAGCAGGAAAACCCTGAAAACTCGAGCATGAAACTGCCACTTCACCTGTCTTTTCAAATGCACCTTAAGCAGAGCTGAGGCAGAGAACAAGACAACAGCAGCACAAAGGGCAGTCCAGCAACAAGGCATTTTGGTAATACCCATGTCTCATTACACAGAGGAGGCTGCAGCAGCTCAGGCTGCTTAAAGCTAGGCAGGATTTTTAAGCACAGAGTTAATGAGAATTCAACAGTTCCCCTTCCTTGCATTCTCTGCCAAGTAACTCAAAAGAGGTGACACATTGCACTGTTTTAAGACAGGGGTATAATTAACGGTAAAACACAAGCAGCTATTTTAAAACACAGCCATGCAGCTAAACTGCATCAAGGCTCACCCCCAAGGCTGACTCTGAAATAAGGAAGTTGCAAATACCGCACAACTGAGTTAAAACAAAAGGGTGAAAATACAAAACAACAAAATACTGTCCAGCTACCCAAGGTATATTACACATGCAAAAGTTTCCTTGCCTAAGTCCAGCTGTCGCTCCGGCACCCTGTGACAGCAGGAGCTCCTGTGTGACCAGCAGGCTGAAATCCTCTCTCTTAAAACAAAGTACACTTTTAAAACCTGTTACACAGCATCGGTTCTTGCAAACTAACGAGGAGGTAGGCAGGATGCTGCTGAAATCCAACAGCTCATCTCCCTGACAGTATCAGAATCATAGAATGGTTTGAGTTGGAAGGGATCTTCAAGATCATCTAGTTCCAACCCCCCTGCATGGGCAGGGACACCTCCCACTAGACCAGGTTGCTCAGAGCCCCATCCAACCTGCCCTTGAACACTTCCAGGGATAGGGTTTCCACAGCTTCCCTGGGCAACCTGTGCCAGTGTCTCACCACCCTCACATAACAGGCTGTGACACAACCCCTACTAATCTCCGTCTAGGAAACAAATCCGAAGCTTCGTGCTCTCTTCACCTGGCAGGAGCACAGGCAGGCAGCGCCGGCCTGGCCACCCCTGGCGAGACGGCCAGAGCCGCTGGAACTGCCCGGGGCCGCCGCCAGCCCTGCCCGCGCTCCCGCCATCTGCTCCCCGGCGGCAGCCTCTGCCGTGACTCCATCGCTCAGGAATGGCAACCACCTCTCCCCTCAGGGCGCTGGGGGGGTGCGGGGGAGGCGCGAACATGGGAACAAGACACACTAGGAGCGGACCCTAAACCTCCCGGGACCAGCTTCCTACGCGTGGGACCGACCTGCAGAAAGCACCGCGGGGACAAAGGGAGGCCAGAAGAGCTGCCAGAGGGCGAGCACCACACTGGGACAGCAGAGCCCACTCGAGCCACACAGCGCCTGTCCGTGCCACACACCTCACCAGCCAACCCTCCACCCCTCTGTCCGGTCTGACCAAATCCTCCTCAGCCGGCCGAAGGCAAGCTATTTTCTTTTACAAGTTAATGCAGTTAACAGAGATCGCAGAACAGAATGGATCACAGTACTTGGTACAGGCTACTCACCCGGGCACTGAAACGGCTGTTTCTTTAAAAGCAGAATGCCTCCACTTTGGGAAACTTATTTCTCTTTTGTTATTGTCATTTGCTAACTTGCCCCAGGTCCTGTAAAATCCCAGGAAAGGCTAGGAAACGAGAAGAGACGACTTAAAAGCTGACGGTCAGGACAGGAATTTATGGAATGAAATCTTTAAGGGCAGGAGCAGATACAGCCAGCCAGCTAACGCTTTCATGCCCTGTCTCTGACCAGCAAATTAATTTAGTGGGCAGACCAAGGCTTACAGGATGATTTAAAAATACCTGCTCGTGATGTGTGCTTCCCTGCATCAGCTGGGAGTCCCTGGTGGAGCTGGCACGCTGCTCTGTCTCGCCTTCCTGCTTTTCCCAGCAGAACCCTTGCAATCACAACGTCGCAGTTCCCAGGCCTTGCAATCAAGTGGTTTGTTGTAAGAGAACTAAAAATAGTGCTGAATTTTTTGCTGAAGCACTTGCTTGAGTGAACATAGTGCCAGTCAGCCCGTGCATTAGGGAGCTGTACAGACCTTTAATATTAAATATAGCTCAAATCCTCCAGGAAATACGGCCAGCTTTTTTTTCCCCCCCCCAAAGGATGCTTTTTCTTTTCCGTTTTTAAAGACAACAAAATAAATCCTGTTTCTGACCACTGAAAGACAAAATGAGTGGAGTTGTTTTAAGAATATCCTCAGGGAAAGACTGAGTCACTTAAGCTGCTTTTATGATAAAAGGTCCCTGGAGGACATATATCTCCTTAGTAGTCTCCAAGCTGTGGAGAGATCCATATGCCTCCCTGAAAAACAAAGTTCCGCATTGTTGGGTTTTTTCAGGTTTGTGTTGTTTTTAATAGTTGGAACACCTGCTTCCACTGCAGAGCTAGTGCTAGCATGGGAAACAGAGCAGGAACATACTGGAGAACACCTCAAGAGGATGATCAAACAGAAGCCTCTGTCCTGCAGGGTTGTTAATAAGGTCTGTGGAAAAGAGCACCAAGAGGCCCATAAGGACACTGCATGTTAAAGTTTATTGCAAAAACTGACAAGTCTAGGAAAAAAAGTATCAGAGGGAATTATTTTTGCAAAGCTTTTTGTTACTGCGGCCTGAAAATAATCACTGAAGAGAAACTTTTAAAAAATGTCATTTAAGACACAAATGCCAGTGCTACTGCCAACGTCCAAGCTAAGATCCCAGCAGATGATTCAGAAGCAAAACTTCCAGTCAACATACACCAGATCTCACACACATTCACACCGTGGCAAACAGGTGGATGAGCCAAGAAATGAAGAGGTGCAGGTGACAGCTGGCCAACAACCACTTGTGACATTGCAGAAGGCTGGTAATGCCACAGTCATTCTCCTCCTGGTCTTTGCTTCAGCTGTCAAGTGGGCACCAGAGTATGCCTGACAGCAGGCCAGGATGTCTGAACCACAGACAGTGAAATCTTCCTACTGCTGGTAGACATTACTCTGTAAAAGCATCTAGGAATCCAGACTCTGTCACATCATATACACCAATGGGACAGTGGCATCTGAACTTTCATCTCTGCCACACCAAGTCACTATATGATAATACTTAATGACTTTCTAAGTCATGATAAATTTGCAAGAAAATTATTTCACTTCAACAAATAATCTGCCACTGCCAGAGAAGTTTTCCAGTAATAGCTCTCCAGGCTGGAGTAGTATTGTACATATTTACATACACAAACACCCACACACAGAGAAAGAGAAATCTATAGATACCTATATTTTAAAGGAGAATTTTAGGGTGAAAGTAAACACTAAGAAGTTGGAGAGCTACTGGGAATATCAGAGGAAAAATACTGGTTTTGTTTATTTCACTCATTTTCCTAAGAAGAAGCTGAAACCAAAAAGACCAAGATGGTTATGTGGCCTGTTTGGCTGTTAATGTAAAAATACCTCCCACATTTTTGTTTCCCCTCATACATCTTTGAACATGGCTTTGCTTTTATTTGTTTTGCAGTCCAACTGCAGTATTTTTTGTCCCTGTGAAAGGGCTGGCAAATTCCTACTAGTCCTTTCTATTCCTGAAAGAGATGCTGCAAGGCAGTGTGCACTGGCTACATAGCAGCAGAGGTAGCCACAAACATCACAGCAGCTTCATTCCTGTGCCACTCCCCAGCTATTATTTAAAGAGAGAAAGAGCATTAACAGAGCAAAGTGCTCAGTAATTTAGCCTCATTTCGCCATCTGTTGCTTCCCATGAGTTGATCCTAATGAGAAACTACTTCAAAACACATTTGAGGACCAGCTGCACCCAGTGAAGTCATCAGAGGAGGGGAATATTCCCCTCGCAATACATTATACTCAGATGCAACACAGCAGCTTCTTCCACTACTGAAATAAATGGGAACACTGCTACTAAAATGGCTGATTGTTCTCATTGTGAAAAATATTCCTTGTGTCCAATTGGAATCTCCCCAGGAATAACTTGCACCTATTACCCCACATCTTTTTTTGCATAGCAGGGACCAGAACCACACACAGTGCTGGATTTGGTCCATAACTTTCCCAGGGACTGAAGTACAACTGCTGGGCCCAACATTTCCTGGATCCTCCTTTAGGCCCTTCTTGTAGATGGGGGTGACAATTAGCCTTCTTTCAGTCTTCTGGGATGTCCCCTGATCTCCACAACTTCTCAAAGATTACAAAGAGTGACCTCACAACCATGTCAGCCAGCTCTCCTAACACCCTCAGGTGGACATTGTCAGGACCCATCAATTTATTGGGGTCAAGCTCCTGTAATAGTTCCCACACCAACTCTTCCTTCACTGATGGTCAGTCTGTGTTTGCATCAACCTGGATTTTTGCTCCCAAGGCCTGGGGCCCAACAGTGCTGGTAAAGACAGAGGTGAAGAAACTTTTGAGAACCTTTGCCCTTTCAGCTGTGTTGGTGATTACTTGTCCCCCTCCTGGGTCCAAGAATACCCTGGAAAACATGGTTGTTTTTAAACTGAGACAAAACCTCTAAAGCTTCACACTGCAGGATTCCTCATTACAAGTCAGGGTTAGCCTGAATCCTCTCTGTTACTGCATCTAAACAAATCAGGTGGGCTTGGGAGAACACTGAAGAAGTCCCAGGAAAAGCCACGCCGTGAGCCTGCAGAGCTCCCTGGCCACTTGCTCTGCCCAGGGCTCAAAGCTGAAGATTCTGATGCAAGTGATCAGTTCTTAAAAAAAACACTGCTCCCAGTACAAATTTAGAAGTTATTACTTCCATTAGCTAGGATGCCTCAATTTGCCCTTCTGCAAAACTATCAAAGGCAACAGAATCTGTCATCATTGCCAAACTATATTCAAAACCTTAGTTAAGTGGAACTCTGCAATGCTGCTTTGGTTCCCCAACAGTTTTCTAGCTGGGTGTATTTTACACCTTACACACAAGGAATAGGGTAGATACTGTGGGAGCACGACTTAGGAAAGATAACACCACCAGAAATTAAGATTAATAATTGGTGCAAAGTAGAAAGCATGATACAGAACATAATTCCATATTCTGAAGGACTGGTCTGGTAACTCAAAAACAACAAACCCCAACAAGTGCACACCTAATGCTTTAAACCTCTTCAGTGTTAATCACAACCTTGAATATTCGTACTGTGTAAAAGCACAAGAGTGAGTTACACTTAGGCTACCTTAGCCTTTTTGGAGGGCAGGGCTTTAGTTTCTAAAGCACAGGAGTTATGGCTCCTGATCAAGCACAACAATTCCAAAAGATGATAGACCCTATTTCTGTCTGTGTGTGAATGGTGAATTACACATTTACCTAAGCAAGTCAATAGCCTTATGGGGTGCACTACACTGAAGATCAACCTCTCAACTTCTGAATTCTCTCCATAAAAAATATGTTCTAAAAAGCCTTCCATCTTTCCTGCAGTTCATGGAAAAGGCAGTAAATCTCTGTTCCCTTTGTTGTTTCACGCTGTTGGTCTCTGCCACATCGAGGAATATTCCAAGCAATCTTCTGTACACAGCATGTGTTCCTGTGACTGCCCAGCACTGGCCCCAGCACCGTGGGGCTGCGTTCCTCAAGTGTTTTGGACATCAGTTAAGACCAGGAGTGCTTGGGCAGGGAGCAGCTGTGTGTGTAGGTGGGCAGGGAACAGTGGAAGGACAGGGAAATGGGAAACTTAGCAACTCTGCTGCCTGAACATGTCACGGTCCCGGCTGCAGCTCCCTGCATCCAGACTGTTTAACAAGTTTTCCTCTCCTGCCAGCTGGCCAAGATGAGAGGGACTGTTTTGCCAGACATTCTGCTTTCTTCCCGAGTACTATCACCAACAATAAATTACATTTCTTACCTAAGAAAACAAATCACTTTGTAATTTCTGCTCTCCCTGTATGGTCTGGGGTCTGACACTTCAGTATTTGCTTCACATGTGCAACACCCCAATGACAAGACCCTTTGTTATTACCAGAGATACTGTCACTGGGCACACTGGGATTATTTTTAATACTTCATGTGGCTTCAGAAACCCTTTTTTTTGCACAGTGCATGCTTAAATGGGACTTGAGCCTTTTCCTTCACTTTTAGTAGGTTAAGGCAGGAACATTTTAAGCTGGACTACACCCATGCCAAAAGGCAGCAACACCCAGAAATGAGAACTGTGAAGATAATATGTAAATTTATCTGTCCAGCATATTCCTTGTGTTTTATGACATATGTTTAATAATGTAACTGCATATATATTAAAACATGAGGTATGAAGGAAGACAGCTAAGCAGCATAGGTACTCACAGAATATTACTGAAGGAAACCCTTAAGATACTCATTAATCCTCAGCTGCTATGGGAATTTAGTGTGACCACAACACTTTGGGTTCCTTGTTAAAAGCCCCTATAAAATACAGGGGTGTCCAGATTTGGGTCTGCCCTCCACACTATTACCAAGTCTCCCATTGTCAAGAAAATAACCTTGATAGAAAGTAAAGCTATCAGCTTGGCCCTCAAAATGACTAAAAGCAGCATTACAATGACACAGGCATTACTAGACATTTCTATGAGAGGCTGAACTGCTTTTTTGATTACTCAGCTGGATAAAACAGTGCTATACGTGTTCCATGGACAGGTGAAGTGTCAGGCACGTGCACAACCAGAACTGCAAACCAAAGGACATCCCAAGAGCAAGACAAGATTACCAGCACAGAAAATGAGAATCAGGCACAATAGTTATTCCTACGAGATACAGCTGCAGCACCTGGTTTTGCTTATTCTCACACAGGAATAAATCTTCCCAAGTGCTTTTCTCCATTTCCTTCCAACTCTACTACAGTCCAAACACAATTCAGCTAATATGTAAGAAATGAGCCTTCCTCCTCATTTTGTGCATTTGGGGTTTGAGTTGGTTATATTCACACAGCCCTCAGGGATGCCCAAATAACTCTGAGTATGACATACTGGTATCTTCTCACTGAAGCTTCTGTCAGCTGTACCATGTGGAGGGCTCTCAGCTGCACAACCATTTATTGCCCAATCACATTTTTGGCTGCTATGCTTAGAGAAACCCTCTCCAAGAGCTAGGTCACAAGAAGGAATTGCCAAAACAGGCTGTTTTTCAAAGAGCTTGTTCCTACGGGGAATGGGAGATATGAGACATATTACAGCAGGTCTGGAAGAAAACATTAGAAAAAAATTATTGTGCTATTGTAATCCATAAGGACACCTTCTCTACCTTCACCTTATATCTGTTTGTTACACTTGAAATGCACAGGTCCATAAACAAATTTATATGCAAATTGCCCTTCAGACATTAACTCACTTGCAGTTTTGATGCTGGGAAAGTAGGGTGTTTGTGTGATGCATCTCTCTTCTTAACATAAGCAAACACCAGCTGTTATTTGCTTGGTTTAAAGAAAGAGGAAACAAATTTATTACATAGAGAATTCAGAAAACTTATCATAGAATCATAGAATGGTCTGGGTTGGAAGGGATATTCAAGATCATCTAGTTCCAACCCCCCTGCATGGGCAGGGACACCTCCCACTAGACCAGGTTGCTCAGAGCCCCATCCAACCTGCCCTTCAACACTTCCAGGGATGGGGCTTCCACAGCTTCCCTGGGCAACCTGGGCCAGTGTCTCACCACCCTCACACTCAAGAATTTCCTCCTGAAGTCTCACCTCAATCTCCCTTCCTCCAGTTTTAATCCATTCCCCCTTGTCCTCTCACTCCCTGTCCTTGTCAAACAGTCCCTCCTCAGCTTTCCTGTAGCCCCTTCAGGCACTGGAAGGTGCTCTAAGGTCTCCCTGGAGCCTTCTCTTCTCCAGGCTGAACAGCCTCAACTCTCTCAGCCTGCCTCCACAGCAGAGCTGTTCCAGCCCTCTGTATCATCTTCATGACCCTTCTCTGGACTCACTCCAGGAGCTCCACGTCCTTCTAGTGTTGGGAGCTTCAGAATTGGACACAGTACTCTAGGTGGGGTCTCTGAGTAAAGGAGATTATAGGTGGATTAAAAACTTTTCACACAATCATGTCAACTTGGAGTCAAGGAGAGCACCAGAGACAGGTACTCTGGTATATTCTCCACAGTAGCAACTTGGCACTTTATTTACTTGCACTGTTAACATGGTGTCTGACATAACCAAGTATGGACTTGGGTATCACAGACATATATAGGCTGAGAAGTGGCCATAAGCTTTTTCACCTCTCTCTCCCTCTACATCACAGTGAACTGCTGGTGATTGCACTGTCTTAGTTTCAAAACCAGAGAGGAAATCAGAAAATATGCAGAGGTTCAGAAGATAAACACAGTTGTGAGGTTTGACCATGAAAAATAACCCACTAGGTGAGCCAGAAAAGCACATTACATGCTCTTACATGGAAAACAAAACCTCTCCAACTGTTTGCCTTTGGGATACCCAGACAACACATCCTGCAAGTCACACGGTTTGTCTCCCAGCAGTTTTTCCAAGAGCTCAGTGCCATGTGCCACCAGGGTGGTACAGTTCATCTGCAATGCCACAGTTATGAATCCAACTCTTCAAAGCTGTTCCCTCCTGGGTCAGCAGTTCAAACACCACCCCAGTCTGAAATTATTGAAACCTACCCTAGCCTGACACCTGCAAAGCAGCTCCAACGAAATGACATGGTGGTTTCACTCCTGTTGCTGCTACAGGAGCATCACTGTAAAAATAACTGTCATCAGCAGGACCTCAATAGAAGAGGCCAAGGGTTGGCCAGGTGTGGAGGATGGACTCTGACTTGGTCCTGTGATTCCTTTGTTTTGGACAGAAAGGTTTACAGAAGAAAAGGCATACTGAGGTCTCTGCTCTCTTAAAACTTCTGGGTATTCTGTTATCTGCCAACCCTCAGATACACTTGGGAACACTGTAATTTCTCCTGGGCCATACCAAATTAGATGCTGCTGACCACTGTTTTGCTGAGAGGGTGAAAACCCACTTCCTCCAGAGTGCTCTCTCTTTTTATATCATCTGTAGGACCTTTAAAGGTCCCACAGAAAATTGTGACTTACAGCTAATCTAGAAAATACTCATAAGACACACATCACACATATGGACCCTGGTAGTTTCCTAAATTACAGCACTGATCCCAGAAACGACCTGTCTTACCCTGTGTAGCTGGGTCTCTATCAGGAGATCACTGTTCTTTTCCCATTAGGGCATGGAGTACTGCAAGCCTGTATTTATTCCAAAGCTTCCAGGAGAGGAGAGCAGTGATGGGGCAAGAATTAGCCATGCACCACCACTTCCCAACTCACACAGACACATCAGCTGCAACTCAATACCTAGGATCAGTAGAATATTCCAAAAACATGGACTCAATAGCAAGCTGGAAGGTAAAGCTCAATTTCAGTACTTTGCATTGCTCAAACTTTGAGAAGGGGTCAAGGGAAAAACACAGCAAGAAGGCAAAAATCTTGCTTCTGTCCATGAAAGTGCTTTTGTGCAGTTTATGAACAGTCACAAAAGAAGTGAATACTCATTTTCCATACCCCTCATACATAAATCCTAAAACAATAAGGGTCTGCTAGCTATTAACTACTGTCACCTGGAGACTAAGACAAGAGAACATTTATTCCTATAGCTAATGATAATAAAATGTTTGAGAAAGGAGTTCCATTAACATCTTATTCCTCTAGCTGCAGTAAGCAGATAAAGATTTTCATCTCCTTTCCACAGATACCAAAACAAATGTAATGAGGCAACAGTAACATCCTCTAAAACAGACCTGAGAGAGGCAGCTCCAGGAGCAGAAATGTAATGCCTTCAATTCCCTAGCTATTGTCACTACTCACTCCATAACTGCTGCTCCATCTCTGCCCAGGCTAAAAATAATATATTTCATATTTCCTTTGCCCAGGGTAGTGATGCCCTCAGCAGGCACACCCCTGTTCTGTAGTAAACATGGGGGAGAGCAGTGCTCTCATTTCCAATCTGGCTTGCTCAGCTGCAGTATGGGGTGGGTATCTCTGAGGAATCCAAGAATTTTCCACTCCAAAGATTCTCCTACCTTAACAGCCCATTTTTGCTGGCTGTTGGAGCTGAGCTTCACACTCACTGCACAACTTACTCAAAACCAACTCATTTCTTGGTCAGAAGAAAGATGATGTGAGCAACTTCCAAAGGGCAGGATCAAAACAGATTGAGAGCAGAAGCTTGGCAGAAAACATCTAGGCTTGTTGCCAGCACTCCTTGAAGGATCTATTTTACACACAGAGGCTTGGGGATAGACTCACAGCTCCAATGATACTTCTAAGCTTTTTGCTTTGGCAGGACTTAGAGCCTCCCACTGCCCTGTGCTCCCCTGACCAGTGCAACAGGTTCATTGCTACCCTGATGCCTTTGGGCATGAACACAAAATGCAGTTTTGCATCCTCCTCTGGGAAACAAGAACATGAGTTTTTATACTGTAACCACCCCTGAACCAATCCAACATACTTCCAAGATGCACATGCTCTTACACTGTTCGTATAACCTTTTCCTATACTTTCTCAATTGCACTTTTCCAAGGAGATAAAGCACAATTTCTTTTCCCTTTCACTTCAAATGTCTAACCCTTACAGAGTGCCAAGGAAGCAGAAACACCCTGAAAGCATCTTGGTCTGTTACAAGCTTTGAGGAACTAAGCAAAATCAAACCCAACTAATTCTGTGTTAAGGAGGCTCATTCCCCTGTGGCACACACATACACACAACCCACATGTACAAGCACCCACAACTCAAGTATCCTGTACACATCTGCAGGGGGCTGGATCTAGATGATCTTTAAGGTCCTTTCCAACCCGAGCCATTCCATGATTCTATGATATCTGTGTTCTACACACTATCACAGCAGGAGACATAACTGTTTAATAACATTTGGAAACAGCCAGTACCATTTACTGGATGATCAATGATGAAAGCTTTTCCAACTGGTGCCGTTTTACAGAAAGGGGCAACCTTCAGACACAGTATAATGCATAGGGTATCTTATGTCCTGTAAAAATCCTTTAAATGAATTCAACTGGAGTAAAAGTACTTCAAAAGCAAACAACTCTCAGTAATACAAATGCAGCACATTCCATGCACTGCAGATGTGCACTCACGATGAGAAGCATCAGTTTCCCTCACTTTATATGTCCTTCTCTGCTCCCTTCCTTGGCTTTACACCTCCCATCTGGTAGCACACAACTTCATTTGATGCTCACACTGCTTTCCTTTTAAAGCCTAACCAGACAAAACATGTACACAGGCATGGTATGGCAGCCAGACCAACAGCACTTGCAAAACCCCAGTGTCTTTCCACCTACTAGAGGGGCTACAGTCCAACATAATCAGGATTTACAAACACATCTGTCTTAGCTGACATCCTTCCTCCTAAAAAAACTGAAACAGCTCAACAAATTCCTGCATTTACAGTGATTACACACACTGAGACAAAAACCAGTGCAAGTTATGCCCATTTCCCAGGAAGCTTGTTACCTCTTGGATAAAAGGTGGCCCAGCTGGTCAAAGACAACTGAGTTCCTAGTTCTTTTATTTTGAAGAAACTGGATACATAAAAACCTAAGTAAAAGTTATTATTTTACCAAGTGCCAGTATCAGGGAAGAGAAAGAGTCTGAAGCTGGTTTCCTGAGCTCTATCATGACTCCTAGATTTTATCCATAGCCTCCCATAGTCATTTGTACCTTTTCATACATTTAAATCTCTTCAAGTCCTGACAAATCCTTTCCTTTATGTTCCTGCAGCTCTGAGACACCATCCCATGGCTGAAAGGCAGGCAGTGGGCAGCACCGTTTAGCATCAGCTCACCTGCTGCAGCAGAAGGATGATGATCTCACTCAGATGTGTGCTGGCAGACAGATCAGTAGTCACCTGAGCTGGTCAGTCCCACTAGAGCTGTACCAGCTCCCAAAAGGCTTCACCTGTTCACCAGCTACTTCAGCTCTGTATAAAGTGGAGCCCAAAGCCACAATGCACTTGCTACTTCAGCAGAAACAGATTGTTGCGATGAAAAGTTGGATCAGCAGGTTTCAAAAACTTAAATAAAATTGATTCCAGATTAAAATTACCAACTGATTTCCCTTTTGGCCTTCCTGGGAATTGAACCCATCTATACACTTAAAATGTATAAAGATTTTCTCTGAATCTGTAAAAGCCTTTTATTTATGGCCACATCTCATCACATTAAACACCCTACTCTAATCAATTACAAGTTGAAAGAGTGGCAAATGCTAAAGTATAAACCAAATACACTCAGCACATCATGCATTTAAAGCACTGTAAAATTTTACTCATCAACTTCTGTCTGAATTAAAAGCAATCTGCTCTTGAGCTGTTTTGTATGAACCCCCCAACACATCACTAGTAGGGAATAAACAGATGAACAACATGGGTTTTCATTAATCTCCATTTCCTGTTCTGACCTATCCAAAACCCTCAGCAATAGGGGCTGTACCAGCTGACAACTCACTTCTCTGCACAGCAACAGCTCCACCAGTAGCTCCTGCTCACCATCCCATGCTGCACTGCCAGTTAACATCAGCCATAGCTTCCCAGCATCAGACTTGGCCTCCTCCACCAGCCACCCCAAGACACAGAAGCAAGTGGCCAAGACAGTGTCAGCAGTGTGGCCTTGACTAAAGCATGTCTCAAGTGTTTCTTAATCTGTGCCCCATCGTGACTACCTACTGAATGAGCTTTACTTACGGTAAAGAAATAATTTTCATATACTTGGTACTACCTGAGATCTACAACAGCAGTTGTGGCTAGCACTGGAAAGCCATGTGTTAGTAAAACAAGACCTAATCCCAAAACCTAAGTCATAAAATAATTATGCAGCTCATAAGTGAGATGCTACAAATACTCATAGGATTGGTACATCCTCCTGTGAATAACCAGGGCATCGCTCAAGTACCCCCAAAATCTAAGAAGCTGTGGAGAGAATTGCGAGTCTAACCCACCCAGATGGCACGAGCTCATCAAAGTTGAACATGTCAGTCTGCTCCTTTAATTAAGACTTTTCCTCTCCATGGTTTGTGCAGAAATAGCATCAGAACAGATGTTAGTAAATTTGTCAAAGCTGCAGGATGAGTGGTCTGATGACAGTGTCTTTTGAAGGGCTACTTTATTTACATTCCTACAGATCTCTCATGTCAGAACTGGTAAATATCACCTCTTCTTTGGCTGCTCTACAGGACAGCATAAGCCAAGTTTTTTGGTGAAAGTCGTTAATGCTTTGAGAAAACACCATATGATTTCAGGCAGTCTTCATTATTATTTCAGGAGAAAAACCTTTAATTATGGAAAGCATTCCTTGATTTTAAATAGGCCTTTCTCCACATTTTCTTTCATTTTCCCTGCTTAGGTTTCCCATGAAAAACTGCAGTCACAAGTTAAGACAGGAAAAAAGAACTAGGAGATCGGCTTGGCTAAGAGGAGGGAAGGTCTGTGTCATCACCCAACGTTTGGGTGGGATCAAGAATGTCCACAGCAAAGTGAAATTTGCAGGTGCACAGCAGGGTATCACCATGCACGTGGCATTATCTCTGCACAGAGCACATCTGGACAAGGGAGGGCAGAGGTGCCAGCAGGGACTGAATCGCATCCATAAAACGCTTTTGAAAGGTTTCCCCATTGCAAAAAACAATCCAGTTACCAATGAAGACAAAATAATTGCCACCAACATCAGAGGGACAGAACAACTATTTAAACTGTATGTGACCCTATGCCCTTTTTTTATTCACAGCAAGATGGAATCAAACATAAAAGGGCAGGACAAAAAGGCAAGTCCAACCCTGCTTGGTTGCCACAAGGAAGCAAGTGATTGCTCCAGATGTATGCTGGGGATCCACAGACAGCTAGTTCCTCTGCTATTCTGGCTCCCCTAATTGTGCCCTATAAGCACAGTGATGTTTTTCTGGTCAAAGCTAATGCACTATGGACCAATATAAAGGAAATTAACATGGAATAAGTTCCCTGATGAATTAGGGATGCGTAATTCCACCAACAGTAATTCCTTCCTTATTAAGCAGTTATTCTTAGCTGCTTTATGACAAAACCTAATGTACCCAGCTCTTAGAAAAGACAGAGTACCTTATTCCAGAAGAATAGGAGGTAATGTTGAGATGCTCAGAGCTCTCTAAGACAGCTGGTAAATTATTCCTTCATTTTCAAGTTTACTGAACACAATTGTGTACTTCTGTCTCGGAAAACTAAGACCCTAAGCAGTCACTTATTTTCTACTTGCTTCTTGGCATAAATGAGTGTAAATGTTTCATAAACCATAAATGTTTCAAGGAGAAGACAAATGTTGAACAGTTACGAATGCAATCTTCCTCCATTTCAATGTGATACCTATTGCACTATTTGTCTGCTTTGAGAGGTGGTTAACTGACCTGCTGCTTGAGATCCTGCTTGAAGGACTGCAGTTATCAAGACATCTAAACTATCACCTGCTTTGTGCTGAACAAGGGAAGAAAATATAATACTTTCCCAGGCTCGATACTAATTTGTTTTTTTCACTAGTTCAGTAAGTATTTAGCTAACTGGTTTTTGTTAGGGACTTTTCTGTTAACTAGGAACTCATTCAAACACTTTCTTCACCTCTGCAAAAAAGATTTCCGATCAGAGTTCTACAATGCTCAAGTTGACCTTATTTAATTTAAGGGAGAAGAAAAAAAACAAATCAATACAAGACAGAGTAACCTCTCAGGGACATCTTGTTTCACTTCACAGAAGGAACAAGTGTATCCCCACATCTCTGCTTTTCTCCGAAAGAGTTGAGGCCAATTTTCCTAAGTTTTTCCATTCATTGGTACATAAATTCTGGATGACCAAGAAATTTATTGAACTTGGGCTTTGAGAGACCATTCAGCTGTAGAGTGATCTGATTATGCAGTCAAATCCTCTAGGCTACTGAATTTTATCTCTCTCTCTCTGTATGCAGCAATGTGGATAGATAATCTAAATTACTATCTATCATGTTACTAAAATAACCCCCAAAGTTGCCTGTACATTTCATAGAACCACAGACTGGTTTGTGCTGAAGCGACCTTCAAGATCATCTAGTTCCAACCCCCTGCATGGGCAGGGACACCTCCCACTAGACCAGGTTGCTCAGAGCCCCATCCAACCTGCCCTTGAACACTTCCAGGGATGGGGCTTCCACAGCTTCCCTGGGCAACCTGGGCCAGTGTCTCACCACCCTCACACAACAAAGAATTTCCTCCTCATCTCTAACCTAAATCTCCCCTCTTGCAGTTTTGATCCATTCCCCCTTCTCCTGACACTCCCTGCCCTTGTCAAAAGCCCCTCCCCAGCTTTCCTGTAGCCCCTTCAGGCACTGGAAGGTGCTATGAGGTCTCCCTGGAGCCTTCTCTTCTCCCAACTCTTCAAACCATTCTCCACCCAGCCTCTGTTTGTGCTTGGGATTGCCCTTACCCAGATGCAGGACCTTGCACTTGAATTTGTTCAATTTCTTGCAGTTTGTACGTGCCCACTATTTGCACTTTCTCCATTATGACTTCCAAAAAGGCTTACAGAAATAGTTCTACTGTAAGTTTTGAACAACATATCCCTCTATTGCAAGAAAAAGTAACCAAACACCAGCTGTTTGAGCTGACACTTTCCTTCCAGTCTAACTGATAAAGTCTTCAGAAAAAAATAACATTGCTCACAGACAGGATAGCTGCTTTCTACCAAAAAAAGGCAAAAAAATGGAAGCAGAAAACTTGCAAGGGAAGGTAAAAGATGGAAACCAGTTAAGGAAGTGATCTCAAATCACTCAGGATTTACTATGATGTAAGATTGATTACTTTCACAGATACAATTTCAGACAGATTGAACTCCAAGATTGAGCAATTTCAGTGGAAAGAACTCGTAACAAGGCGTGGGAACTGCTGGATTTGCAGCAATTAAACACAGGCCTGGGAAAAGATGTTACGCTCCGGGGTGGCAGGCAGCTCAAAGCATCCTGCTAATCCAAGTCTTGCTAATACTATGCTTACCACGAGCACTTTTTCTGGACTATTAGATGTAATATATATTTTGAGGGGGAAAAAAGGCACCTCCTTCCCTCTTTGCAGAGGTGTGCACCTCTGGGGTTTTGTCCCTAAAAAAATATTTGTCAGCTGTCCATCATGATCCATAACGGTTGGACGGGGCTTGGAGCAACCTGGTCTAGTGGGAGGTTTTCCTGCCCATGCAGGGGGGTTGGAACTAGATCATCTTTAAGGTGCTTTTCAAACCAAACCAGTCTGATTCTATGATCACGCAATTTGTTTATTATTATTTTTTAATTTAAATCTGCCTAAGTTTCTGATTTTCCCAGAACATTTCTGCTAAGGGAAGGGTAAAATATCTCTTGAGATCTTAGCAGCTGCTGATCACTCAAACTACTGCCATTTTTCCTGACAGCTTAACTACAGTTTATAGCATTTCTCACAGGAATACAAAACAATTTTCTTCTCACACCAACTCTCTTCCCCCCCCCATTAAATGATGAAAGACAAAAAGATACATATATGACTAAGCATGGATCTACTGGCTCTCTTGTATCTCAGATGTAATATTGGATTATACCTGTTGCCTGAAAACACAGCAAAACATAAGGTGCCTTCTAACACATTAGTATGCCTGTGCTAACCTGAAATGCTCTGCACAAGGATGACAGCAAGAGGAGGGAACAGGGGGTGCCACAGCCTTTGAATCAGCTAGGAAGAAAAAGTATTATTATGCTGAGCTCTCTGAAGTGTATGTATCCTCCTGGGTCAACATGACCAAAAAACAGTGATCAGCCAAGAAGGGGAGGGAACAAGAGAGTCCTAGTTTTTATGCACACATGCAACACACTCTTCTGATCTACAAATGTCTGATTAGCTGGAATTACAAGCAGCTGTGTACCCTTCAGCTGGCATTTGGGACTGAAGTTTAATGAACCAGCACTGAACCAAAAACAAGAACAGAGGAAACAACAAAAACATCACTGAAAAACATAGGAAGAAAAGTTAAATTACGCATAGTTGCTATTTCCAAGTCAGTAGGTCATGATGAGTAGGACATTAAATTAGTATGTGCTTGTGCAAAGGTTACGGAGTGACACTTCTCTTCCCACACTGGAAGAAAAAAAAAGAAAACGAAAAGCTTTTTCCAGGTCAGGGTTCATTTACAGTTATTAAGATTAAAGGTCTACGGCTTATGGGAAAAATGTTTCTTCAAGTGGATAACTTCCCCTTGTTTTTGGGCCAGTTTAGTATGGCCTGCCATGGCTGCATCCACGGTTACTGCAGAGCTGGAGTTCTGAGAACAGACATGCCAGAGGGGAGGAACATACCACTCACTGTCCCTGATCTGCTCTGTCTTCATTAACTTTGGAAAACTACAAAATTCATTTCATGCCCATACAAGATGTACTCAGGTGGTGGTTTGGTTTTTTTTGGTGACTGACTTTCAGTCTCATCATCTCTAATGCCACAATAAATAGAGGTTCACACGCTTTCCAACTACATTGGCACTCCCAGCTACTTTCTCAGCAGAGTTTTCCAGACTGGATACCCCCCAACCCCAATTCCCCTGTACACACACCAAGCTTGCAGCCAGGTGTGTCGAGGGGGGGCAGCTGGCTGCTGTGAGGGGGCAAGGAAAGCACCAGCCAAGGGTCTGGAAACCAGGAGCCTCTTTTCCCAAGAGGTAACTTTCCAACTGAAAAATTTAACAACTTCATATGCATAATTATTTCTGACTCAACCTCCCAAACATTCATGTCCTAATTAAAATGGCATTTTGTAGATGCATATACAGTGTGGTATAAAGCACAAACTCTGCCCATCTCCAAGCAAGGTATTTTTGGTTCTGCTGGTTTTCCCTACAGCAGGGCAGAAATGCAGCCCTCCACAGGGATTGCTCATTGCTGTGACAGCAGCTTCCTGGAACAATCTGTCCCAAGCAGACAATGCTCGGGAACCTCTACAACCTCGAATGAGCTTTCCAAATACCATGACCAAAATAAGAAGTTATGGAGAATGGTCCGTCTTCTCTCCCCACATAAGACTAAGTAAGTTCTACAGGTCACAAGGGAAATGCCCAAACATGATGAGCCCTGACTACTCTGTCCTCAGGGATTCCTTGTCCTGTAAGCCCATGCCATCCTGCTGGGAGCTCCCTTCACATTCACAAAGTCAGGCCCTATGCCTTGGTGGCAATACTAAGCTGCAACATCTCATTTAGTCAAAATGAAGAAAATATCCCCCTATTTTTCCCAAAACACAGCCAAGAGGAGAAAAACCAATAAAAATTGTACACACACTCCTTTGTCATGATCTCTACAGCAGACATGCACGCAGCTACAGCATTTCCCAGAGGGAGTGTAGGGAGAGAGCTGGCTGGGGCATTCCCAGATAGCTCAGGAACATCCATCACATTATTAGCCAGAAACTGGTTTCCTTCTTGGGCCCAGGGCTGACTCACACATCTCAGCCCAAGCTGTATGAACTACCCAAGTTCATGTGGCATTGACCTACCAGCAGCCTTCTGCAAGACTCAGCAGACTCATGAATAATACCTGATTCTGTAGATCTTTGGGCATCCGTGGGTCTCAAAAAGCCATTGTCACTGATGATCCAGGTACTTGCCAGCCCCTCCCATGAAAACACAACTGAATCTCGATGACACTTCCCAACAAAATCTGCCCTTTGCATGATATTTTATGTTACAAGGTTTACCTGTATTTCCCAGCACTCAAATAACCAAAGGCAGATGTTCACTGTTTAAACTTCCACTGAAAATACAGGTTGGTCCTTTAAAGCTTCATTTTATTATTCATTTTTACCCAGGAAAATGAAGAAGAATGAAAAGGTCCTTGTAGGTCTTAGTGCTCAAAGTTGTTTGTTTTGTTTTCATGAAAAGGTTTCCTCAAAAAAACCTCCTGGTTAATTCTTCACAACAGGTGACTGGATAGTGTAAGAATCTTCACCAGCAGCTCATGAAAAAAAAAATTAAATTAGTGTTTATGCTAAACCACACTAAGTCAGTTGGACAGAAGGCAGAATAAAGAGGGCACAAGTATGGCAGAATTAGTCAAAGAAAAATTCCTAGATGCTGCACATGGCAAGATACTTTGCTGTGCAAGGGCAGCCTCCAAAAGGCTGTTTGTCCATGGTGAGAATCAGAGAATTACTTGTGATTATCACGTGCTAATCATCAATACTAGCATTTGGAACCACATGGCATGCATGCTAGAAGAATTATTATTCAGAGTCCAAACCAGACTTTTTTTGCAATTTTCATGAGAAAATGCAGAATGTCAATTGCAAGGAGGAGTTGAGCAATAGACTGTACTAAAGACCAGGTGTAGAGAGATGAACACGAGGGCCTGAGCAAGAGGCAGGCAGCAGTAGGAAGCTGCAGCATTATTACATACATGGTCAGCCAAGAAGACAAGAGATTCCCTTGTTACAAGGAGACACATGGGAAAAACAAGGGGTCATGGGTAGAAGTTACTCCTGGGGAGATTCCAATTGGAGTCCAGAAGAAAATTTTTCACCATGAGAACAGTCAGACATTGGAATAATCTCTCAAGGGAAGCGGTGGATTCCCCCAGATTGGACAGTTTTAAGACTCAGCTCGACAGGGTGCTGGGCCACCTCATTTAAGCTAAATTGTTTTCTAGAAAGGGCTGGACTAGATGACCCTTAAGGTCCCTTCCAACCCAGCATTCTGTGATCCTAACAGAAGACAAAGCCACACGATGCACTCGCTGTGCTTGCTCAGAGCGCTTCCAGAAAGTCACTGTCCCCTACCAGTTATTTTCTTCTTCCTAAGAGATATGGAAAACACACTTCCCAATAGTTACTATTTCTATTTACTCACTCATGACTGGAAAACTGCTGACCTGACTCCACAGGTTCAGTGTTGAAAATTGCTCTGTGTCTGTAAGTAATCACTTCAGTTTTCTGACAGGGTGAAGCACCAAGCCACTGAAGTCCCCGCTGGATCCTTAAGGCTCCAAAAGCCTTTGAGAATTGCAGCCTTGAAACTGAAGAGCACGGTGCTTGGACACCCCTCTTTGGTGGAGGCATTACACAGCTCCCTTTCCAACTCCAATTGCACACTCCAGTGGAGGTAGAGTGCTGACTGGCTTGCTCTTCAGACTACATTCCTCAGCTCCCAGACCATTCTGTTTGTTTTTCATCAGAAGCAACAGCCTAAAGCAATGGAAACTGTGGGGATTAGCTGCAGTGTGAAAACACCATTTAGAGTACTTCAGTGTTTAGGCCTCTCAGACAATGTACATTCCTCCCACAGGGATGCCTGTTGCTAGTCAGCCCCAGGTTGCACACATGCACATACCCAGAAGGAGAGTTGGAAGCACTGAAGCCCTCCTGAAGCACAGGAAAATTCTCTCTCTCACACGGAAAATGAAAGTAGTCAGAGTGAAGGAAGGTACTAAGCTGCTGTGATGCTGTGGGATTTATGCTGCCTTACTTTGAAAGGAGCAAAATAAACCTCTAGCAATTATATTGGTGTAAAAATACTGTCAGCATCTCCTTTGCCTTATCCCTGAGAGGCAAGACTTCTATTCTACTACGCATGGCAACAAAAGCTGTAAAAGCAGTCAACAATACACTAATGCTCACTTGGGGAGGAAGCAGCATTTCCATACCTCTCTCTTCCCTTTTCTGTACCCTCCTCCATAATGTAGCTGCAAACAGTAACACTGACTCCCCTTCACCTTCTCACAGCTGAAAAGACCCACCACCCTCAACTTCTCTTCTGTCATTGCTCCAGCCATCCCCCTAACAACTCAGTGTATCAGTGTCTTCCTTGTGCTGGGGAGCCCAAACTGGACCATGCACCCTTCTCTCATCCTGCTGATAACACAGCCTGGGCTGCAGCTGGCCTCATTTGACCCAGAACATCCAGCTAACACCTGCTCTGCTCCTTGCCCACCATGTTCACGAGGTCTCCTTCCAGGGGGTCAGGATTTCTTGACATAAATCTGGCCTTAAGCTTCTCTACCGAAAGAGTTCAGGAAGTGAGTTTGGAGTTTGTATAAAACCCCTAACTCTCAGGGCACACAGAAAACTAAGTAGTCTGTGTGATGTTTCATTTTGTTAGCTTTCTGTTGTCAGGATGTCAGTAGGACGTGGTCTGGGAAAGAAAAGAGATGGATTTGTTCATGTAGACAAGAGTCATCAATTCAAGTGAGAAATGCAGAGCTCCACAGAAAGTCCAGTGCAGCAAGTGATGCCCACGCAGGCTCCAAAATGTGCTCACCCAGCCCAACACCAGCTAGGCTGGCTGTACATTGACACTAGGAGATTTTGTGTTGTGTAATATTGAATAAATATTTGTAAAGCTAAAATGACTAGTTGAAATCCCTTGTCACCAGAGGGAAGGCAAGAATTTCCATCTAAACTTTGGTGTGCGATTCATTTGAGCAGCCTGAGCAGGGAACAGTAATGCCTGAAGTGATAGTAATCCACTTTCAAAAATCCCACGTGCACTGTTCACTGATAAAAGGTTTCAAAGTGGTTGTCTGGTGTGACCAATGTTGTGACAGACCAGATAACCCCCATTTCTGCTGCTTCTTGCTGTATGATGCTGTTATTTCCCGATTCCTTAGAAATGCTACATATTTTTATAATTCATTACTATTGTCTCTTGAAAATGGTACTTCAGCTTTTAACCTTCAACTGCATATATAAAAGCAGAGGATGGCATAGTGCATTGGAAATACTCCAAGTCAAGCTACAAACAAATCCAAACTGTGGGTTTTTTTTAAGCATAAATGCAATTACTGTAAAAGAAGAGACAACTGGTAGCACCCTCAAAGTGAACTGCTTGAGCAAAAGGATCGTCACACATTTGTTACATCAGATTTCTGGTTGCTCACAGAAACAGAACATTTGCTTGAGGTCCTGGGGGAAACTGTAACCTTGGGCAGATACCTTAAGGTACACAACCCACAGAAACGCCAGCAAGAACCATATCTAACAAACACGAGCAGCACCAATACCATCACATACCGGGGGTGCAGGCAAGTAACAGCTTGGCAATACTTCAGGTTTTCCTGCTTCTTTAGCATGCAGTGAAAACACATGCTGATTTGGTGACCTTTTCAAAGGCTCATTGAATTCCATCTTTGTGCCACCTGACACAAACCAGGCATAACGAGTACACTGTACATTCAGATTAAGTTTTCAAAATTAATGCCAATAAATGTCAGCACTGCTTCTAATCCTTTTCCACAGCCTTCACCAACAGACTCAATACAGGGGAGATAAACAAGTCTCAGAGCACTGGCATCTTCCGGTTGTTAGGGAGTCCCAGCTTGGTACTATTTAGCTATCCTGAACAACAAAGGAGAGTGGTGAAAAGACTGAGAAGAAAACAAAGTACCTTCCCATTTAACTTCAACACTATCTCAGCACAGGCACCAAGAATTACTTTGTGCTTTCCAAGAAGTTCTAGCATAATGACAAGAGTTTGAGACTTCTTGGTAGCATGCTCCCGGACTATGCACGTTCAGTATTAAAAATAACAGAAGTAACTGCACTGGATTGAATGGCATAGAAGCAAAGTGCTGGAAAAAAGGAGGTGCCTCAAATTTTGAGGCACTGTGGGTTATAGACAACTCTTTAGCAAACCTCCTCTGCCAGAGACTGAGGCTATACTATGTGTTCTGTCTGACAGACAAGACAAAGTGCCCCATTTTCGCATCAGTATATCCCATTGTCGGGGTTTGGGCCTAACCCCCAGCCAAGAACCAGCCCCACTGCCCCTCACTCACCCCCCCACGCACACACACTGCGGGATGGGGAGGACAAAGGCCAACGAGAAGCTTGTGGGTCCAGACAAGGAGAGTTCACTCACCAGTTATGGTCACGGGCAGAACAGACTCAACTTCTTCCCAGAACCAAATTCCTTTGTTCCCGGTTTCTCTCCCTCCTTCCCCCCAGCAGCACAGGGGGACAGTGGATGGGGTGTCCAGTCACTTCACAGTCTGGTGGTTCCCGCTGCTCCTTCCTCCTCAGGGAGAAGGATTCCTCACAGTCCTCCCCCGTTGCCCCACGGGGTCCCTCCCACGGGAGACAGTCCCTCACGAACCTCTCTGCCATGAGTCCCTCCCACGAGGTGCAGTCCCTCAGGAGCTGCTCCAGCACGGGCTGCTCCGGGAACAGGCACCTCCCCTGCTGCAGGGGCCTCCACGGCTGTATAACCCAAGTCCACTGGCAGCAAATCCACATTCTCCCCTCCTGGCGCCTTCAGGGGCTGCTCCGCCATGTTCCTCCATGGGGCACGGGGGGACAGCTGCCATGTCACCATGGGCTGCAGGGAACTTCTGCTGGGGCACCTCCTTCCCCTTCTCCCTCACAAACCTCGGGATCTCTGCTCCAGCGCTGCTCTCACCTACTCTCCTCCCCCGGCTCTGCTCTGAGGTCCTACATCAGTTCTTTCATATGTTAATGGAAGAGGCGCATCCATTGTCTCTCTCTAAGGGCTCGGCCTTGGCTGCACTGACCTTGGAACTGGGGGAGCTTTCAACAGCTTCTTACAACAGTCACTCCTGAGGCTCTTCCCATGCTACCAAGCCCAGGCCACAACCTACACGAGCACGCTGTCCTTGCCAGTATCTAAGAGGTCCCACATGCAATACTGAAAAAGTAACATTTTCACGCACAACCTGAACAACCCACCCGCTGCCCAGGCCCGCCTCTCCCTTGTGCTGCTCTCCACCGATGGCGGGGATGATTCTACAGCAGCAGATCAGCAGGCTGGTTGTAGCTTTGGTGTGAAGCTTCCTTGGGCAGCTGCAGACCCGAGGGTGCACTGCTTTTTGATGCACCTTGCAAAGCAGCGTTTATCCATTCTCTGACCACGTATAAATCGGCATTTTCCCATCCAAATTTTCCATAAACAGACGGACACTATTTTTCTTAATTGTTCATCCAGGAAACGCAGACCAACAGTACCGCTTGGATTTTGCTGGGCACAGCAACAGAGGATGGATAGATAGAGGAACAGTTTCAAACTCTTGTCCTTCTCCACTGAGAGTACAAGCAGAGTAAATGTATTGGGTATGATGAAAACATTTTTTTAAACTGTCAGTCTTTCAAATAAATATAGTACCTTATTTTTCTGATTATGACTTGAAAATATGTACGTTACTGAAATATTTAACGTTTACTCTCAAACTCAAAAATTTTACTAAAAACTCATTAGAAGGAATACATAAAATGTCAGTGGGGGAATCAGAACCATGCAGTGGACTGGACTGCTTAGTTACAGTACGTAGGAAGCCATATTTTAAATATCCTTGGCATTCCAGTGCATACGTGTTCTGATGTCTGTAGAAACACATGTGAACTATTTCTGTCCTCATACACTACAGCAAATATGAACTGTGAACACAAATCAGAAGACATGACACTACCAACACAGATGGACAATTTTATCTCTTCTCCCCCTCTGAGTTCAAGCTCAGAAGTTATTAACTGCAAAACTCTCCAGACAGTAAACACGCAGTTGATGCTCTGAATGCTTTTTAATAGCCTAAAAGAGCAACCATTTCACTAAACATAACTAAGAGAACTAACTTTTTTTTTCCTAAGGTTCACTGTTTTCTTGAACAGAAAAAGTTCAACTAATCAAAATAGCAGATGTGTGACAATAGTGTCTTTCCCATTTACTGAAAAATTTAAGTGATTTGTTTTGGTCACTAATATTTCAAGAATAAAAGAAAAACTGTATTTTTAACATATGTTTATTACATTTTTGGAAGGAAAAAGCAAATAATTTTTCACAGGCAGCTTTATGGATAATTCAGTCTCCTATCTTGGCTTGTTCTATGTTGACTCTGCATTCTCCAGCAAGCTACAAATGACTTTACCTCCCAGGTTTTAGGTCCCAGAGCTCCAATTACAAGAGTGGGCTTTTTCCAGCTTCCACAATATCCTCGCTTCTTCTGGGAAGAAGCGCCCATTCCATGCTGACCATTCTCCAACAGATTTTTCCACCAGATTAACTCTATTCTAGTTGCCTTTCTAACTCAACATGGTGCCTGGAGCACGTGTCTGCTCAGGCACATGTATTTAGGGGTTTAAGCAGGAGTAACCAGCACACAACCTTGTCTAAGATCACACATATTTTGAACACACCGAAGACTTACATGCACAAACACCACATGCACATATCCTGTAACCCAGACCTATGAAAACCTAAGTTCAGTACCTTGAAATACTCCCAAGAACACACCTTTCCCTGAGACAATTATTTCAGCCTCCTGTGCTGTATGCAGTCTAACAGCATCTAAGCTGTCTTACCAGTTTTAAATGGTATTAAGGAACAAGAGTGGATATGCTCACCGTATCTTCTGTGACTAATGTTATACAATTAGCCAACAATTTTTCAGATTCCCACTCATTAAACATGTGACTTTGAAAAATAAGAGGGTAAAAAGAGAGGATCCCTGAATCCATCCCCAAACTAGATAATCAGTCAAACTCCTTTCCTCCCATCTAGCTCTCACTCTCAGCTGGTCTGAAGCTCCCCAGGCACTTATTCTAATGTTACTTATTGATGTTACTTATTCTAACATCTGGAATTTAGCTGGATGCACTAAAAATATATACTGTCTGCCACACTGAACTGACATTTAAAGGAGAAGCATAACAGGTTACCAGAAATAATTGCTTTGAGAAGGGCCAGGGACACCAAGGTAGGATTCCTGAGTGTGTAGTTTCCCAGTCCAAACATGCATACAGTTTTGGAGGGTTCTCGTGTTTTATACCTTAAGCCATTCATTTTTCTCAGTAAGTATTACTCTCTCTCTCACTTTCTGCACAGTGGCATCTACCCAAAGACAAAAGTGAGCATATCCAAGTTATTTCCCAGGAGAAGAGTGATTTATAATGCTTCCCTCCTAAAGCTTAGTAACAAAATCAAGCCCAACTACCAGTCATGCACATTAGGCTCACTCACATCCTTTGCAGGGCAAAGCCCTCCTGGCGTGGAAACCAAAGGTCATGTTGCATGCAGAGTCCAAACCTTCTTGTTCTCTGCAGAAACCTGCTACTTTTCATAATGCCAACCCAGACACTTTTAGGCCCAGCACAGGGCTTCTTCAAACCACTGCTCAATTGTGCACTCAGCTATTTAAAAGAGTGCTCCAAAGACAGGACATGGAAGAGGCAGTGCCTAAGTGCCTCTCAAGAGTATTTCTCTCTTTTAATAAATCATTACTAAACCTTCAATAAATCTTTTTAGCTCTTTTATAATAAATCTCTTAATACGTAAGTCTAGAAGTACAAGGATCAGCAGACTGGAAAATCCCAGCTTATGTTGTGATTTCCTGTCTTCCACACCTTATGGCAAATCCTTCATTGTTCAGGGTACATAGTGCCCTGACTGGTGCCAGGGCTTCCCTAGGCACTGCACCACAAACCTACACAGATATTAAAGACTTCCATCTAGTGCTCACAACCTAGTACCTTAGGGCACAGTTTACACTTAAGGAATAGCTATGCTGAAGGAAAGCATTTTTATCAGAAAGGAAGGTCTTGTTGCATGCTTGCTAGGAGGGCAGCAAATACTTCGGGGTCAGATGGTTTAATTCCAGACTTGCAACAGGCTTAGCTGGCCACTGCAGATGCCACTGCTCTAAGACAGCTAATAGGTATGGCTCACAGCCAGAAGAACTGCTTCTATTTACCAATTTATCTCTGCCTCAGTCTGGTGACACCCAGTGACCTTCATGTTTACTAGAAATTAGTTTTAAAGCACAGAGAAGGTGCAGATCTCTCCTCCAAAGGTGGGCACAGGGCACCCTCCCTGCCCAGGCTACACTGGGAACTCAAAATCACACATACTGGGTCCACCTGTTCCTTCATGCGTGACAAACACCACATGGGCTCTAACAGGTACTTCAGTGTTTTTGATAACCAAATGCATACTAGGGCATCATACTCTATAAAATAATCCCTAGAATTGTATGCACGTTCACACACAAACCTTAATGGCCCCAAAGGAACAACTCCAGACTGTTACACAAAAGCAGCTGCAAGGCCTTATTTTCCTTGTAACATGAGTTTGAATCTTTAATTGAAAACAATTAATAGACATATTATGATAAAATCCCTCTGAATTTTTAGTTCTTAAAAGAAAAAAGGATCAATAAAATTTTAAAAACCCATAGTCAATTACTGTCTTAATAATGCAGCATAAACTCAAACTATCTATCCTGTATTAAAGTTTTTTTACTACTATGCTTTTACTTCCTCGCTGAAAAACTGAAGTTCTAAGCCACAGGATGCTTGTTTTGTTTGTTGTGCCTGCAATACCAGTCATGCAAACATCCTAAGTTGGATGGGGCCCTGAGCAACTTCATCTAGTGGGACGTGTCCCTGCCCATGGCAGACATGTTGGAACTAGATGATCTTTAAGGTCCTTTCCACCCAAACCACACTATGATTCTTACTCCCAAAAATAAAATACCATTTTGTCTCTGTCTCCTAGGGAAAATTAACAAGCAGATACACTTGAAAAGATCTAAAAAAAAATATAATGACCATAATAATTATGCTATGAAGAATATATTGGAGGAGGTGGTTTTTCAGCTGCTGGGCTAATAATTATTTAGAAGGTCAAGCCATTTTCTGTAGTGCAGTAAGGGAGTAACCATCCCTATCGAAATCAGACTGGAGACCCAGTCTTTGACATGGTTTGTTAGGGAGTGCTTTGCATTCAAACTGTGGCCACAATAAAAGTACACTAGCCTGGGCTTTGTTTCTGTGGCATTCCTGAAACAGCACTACCTACATTTGGCTAATTTAACAAAGCCTCCCTTGAGTTTCTGCCTGCATCAAAATTTGACCACCAGGACAGACCCACCAAGTGAAGCACTATTTCTGGGAGCTTTGCCTACAAGTCTGAGCTACACTAGGAACCACTGAAAGCAGCCAGGGTGCACAGGCACTCCAGCATGTTTTGGTTATGCTCTCTGCTTTTCAGGGCCGGAGTTCAACAGAATTACATCCAGTTTCATGCTACAAAACATAGCAGAAAACACACATGAAGGAGCTTTTTTTTTTTTTTAACTATAATAAATTCTGGGCAAGCAACAGCTTAAAGAGAGCATGGCTCTGTGGGTTGCTTCTTATTCTTTTCATGTAGTTCTGTAAGATCCACAAAGAAAAACTAACTCTGAATGTTATTGCTTGATTTTCCACTTGAGAACATACACTCAGAGCTATGGTATACATATATATATAAGGCTTTTGAATGCAAACTGGAACAGACTTCCTGACCACAGTTACTCAAGTCCTTGCCATGATTTTACCCCCCAAAAAACATTCACGTGGCAGAACAGGGGAAAGAGGATGTTTATACATAGCTATTATGGCTAAATTCAAATTTGTTACTTACAAGTTTTCAACCTAAAATCCTCTTTCCCATTCCAATGTATTACAGTGCTTTCAATAACATCCTGTTATAGTTGCTACAATCTTGTTTATATTGAAGTTGCTAGGAATTTTGCCACCAGGAGCAGGAGTCAGATGTAAAACTCTAAGTGGTGGTTTGCCAAACACAGGTCATGCTTCTTGATAAATCCAAAAAGAGAAAAAATAGGTAAGATTTGTCAAGTATTTAGGAGCTTGCTTCTTGCAAATCATTACTGGAATTAGTGAGTCAGTCATAAGTAGGATCAACACACAAACATTTGACTTAGTTATGTTCCCTCTGCATCAATGAAACTGTAGTTCTAACTTTGCCTCTTCCATAAATATTAAAATACTGCCAGCTAAAAATAAGGTCAAGCAGGCCATATACTCCCTTGCAAGGTGCTAAATTATTAAACTACTATGTGACAGAATTCTGATTTGTTACGAATTTCTGTTCCTTTCTGGGGCAAATTTATTTCAATAATAATATGGAGAAGCTTTACAGTACTGATTGAAGTGTAGATTCATCTCCACTGAGAAGTCAGTTCTGCCAAACATTTTGATCTATTTGAAAGATGAGGTGTAGCAGCACAGACAAACACAGCTGCCGCTTCCCTGGTCATAAATACTGACTTTCCAAAACAAGCCCCTATAAATCTGTCCACTTATTACAGAACTACACATAAAGAGAAGTGGTTCCACGGCCAGAAAGGTGTCACAGCACTGTCCTCACCTTCATTCAACTTATCTTTGCAGCCTGACACTGAAGGCAAGCCCGAAATTGCAAGTCAAGCTCATCTTTGATTCTGAGCACATACTTCTTTATCCCAGACAGTACAGTGCACACTTTGGTGGCTGTTTTTTTTAAAACACACAGTATTATTGACACTGCAAATCATCCAAGAATGAGCAGATAGCTCCAACTGGTGTGGGGCTGGGAGCTGGTGCTGCAGGTTACAAGCTGTTCCAGCACCTCGAGTCCCCAGGGAATTGTTATTTTCCCTCCAGCTCTGCCATCCACTCTGCTTATTTTTAATTCATCTTTAGCAGCATCTCTGAAGTAGATTTCAGGGCCATCTACCCTGTCGAACGCAGAATTGGCACTTGTCAAGAGACCTTGCTTCTGGAGAACGCAGCTAAGCAGAATGACTGCTCTGATGTGGCTGGGAGCTGAGAAACCACATCTCCAGGATCTCCTAGAGAGACCTCAATGTAGAAGGTCCTACAAGACACAGACCTAGAAAGCAAAGCAAAGTCTGTGTTGGCATAGCAACCTGTGTGCTGGTTTCATTCCCAGTGCTGGTCATTAGCCTAAACTCCATAGTCATTACAAAGCAGTATTTATGGTACAGTTTGGAAGCCTCCTTACTCTTCTGCACTCATCCTCAAAGCAGAGGAAGAGTTGCAAATTGAAGCTGAGAGTGATTTCAGAAGACCACCTGTTGAGCAGCAACACGAGCAGGACAAGCCCATTAAGAAAACAGCTTGTCAGGATACATTGTAGTCAAAAAGAAAATCTGAAGTGTATTGAACTTCAGCTGAATTATTCTAACACCACAGCTTTAAAGCTTATTTTCAAATCACTGAGAGCTTCCAAGGACAGGAGAGCCCTGCCTAGAGAGGAGACACAGCCTATTCCATTTTAGAAGCAATGGTTACTTTCCAAGGGGATGCAAGGGATGATCATAATTTATGAAAATACAAAGTGAAGACCATGCATCATTTCCCACTGGGCTACTGTTCACAATATAACAGGCTATAAATATAGGAGGCACAAATATGGACTTTTTCATTAATGACTATTACATAATTATTAAAATATTTTCATTAAGTTGGCAGTTTTGTTGCATTTATATGTATGATTTTCAAGAATCCACTTTAATACCATCTGATTCTACAACTTGTTTTAGTAATCTTTTTAATTCTTGTATTTACACTCCATTAACTACTTCCATCTGCTATATGGCTGAACTAGTGGCACCTTCCAGAGAGGTGAGCTCTTTCTGATTGCCTTGATGTTTTTTCTTGTTCTTAGGGATGAGTTGGTATTTATACCTGTTGTCTGCCAACACTCCTTGAGAATTCAGTCCAGTAGTGAGAACTGAGTTTTTTAAACCCTAGTTGTTCTTCACACACAATGGCTGCAGCTCCTATACTACCTCAAATGCTCTCAAGTCCTTAAGTAGCCCTGTACAACAAGATGCCTCCAGTGTCATTAGCATGGTAACACTGAGCTATTCTTCTTGCTTACAAGATAGCATAGAGTGTGTTTTGGAGTACAACTGCCTACCAGGAAAGCATTTTATATAAGTCAAGTGAGCAGGAAGTGAGCAGCCCCCTGAAACCTAAACTTCCATTCATATATGAAAACTCTTGGCGTGTACAAGCCCACGGGTTCTTTAATTTCAAGAGAATTTGTAATTTAAATGCAAATTGAGGAAAATGTTTACATATTTACTTTCTTTTCTTGTAATATAAATATCTATATTGATAGAAGACCGACTGATATGCATGTCAAGAGAGGCAAAACAATCTATCCTCAAGTGTACACTCACCTGCTGACTCTCATAACTTGTCAGCTTTGAGATTATACTAGTAGGAGATTCTACTAAGCATTTGCTGCATTTATCTTGCCAGTTTTGCTTCCAGGACCTGATGCAACATTCAAGGATGTCCATGAAAAGCCCACCATCTGTTCAGGCTACTTCATACTCAATAGGCTGATACTTTTAATGGGCTGATTCACCTTAGTAGGTAAACTGTTGGAAGAGCAGGGACACATGGAATCAAGAATGCCTCTTTCCATCACACAGCATCACGGTTTTATTTTGGCTATCCAAAGACATATTTCTTTGCCTCTGTCAGAGGGGCATTACTCACAACTCAGACGACAGAACAATAAAGTCAGTATCAAAATAGTCATCAGCATCCTGTGTTGGTTCTGCAAGCTTCATGACTTGATCATTTCAACTCCCTAAATTTAGCATCTCTCTGGAGTTTCCCCTACTGGCTTCCCGAAAAGATTATCATCGCTCATGTTTAATTTCTGGACATAAAATAGTCACACAGGAAAAAATGGCTATAATAAAGTCAAGAATAAGGCTCTGCTGAGAAACAAACAGTGAGGAGCTGCTGGATAGATTAAAACTGAATTCCCCAGCTAGAAGGTCAAGGCTTGGGGCTTGGCTCAATTCTTTCAGGTCATCATACACACAGTTATGGGGCTTGGCATAATTTGTTAGGATTTGCTGGAATAAGTTGAAATTGAATCATCCTGAGGCCAAACTCTCTGCTCACAAGGAAGAAAATGCATGATGACTTCAGTTCACTTAGACACTGTAAATAGGTCTAAACAGAAAACTTTTGACTTCAAAGAGCAGCATCAATACCCAAATGAGGCAGATGTCCATGTAGACCAACCAATACCAGGCAAGGGAATGAAGTGTACCTGGTGACAGAATACAGTGTACTTTGCTCGTGTGAGACACTGAGTGAATTAAATAGACATGATTATCCCATACAGAAACAAACACAGAGCAGGAAAGTGTTGTTTGGCTTTTTTCAGAGTTATACCAGCAGATCCATCCACTCTCCTCCTTCAGCCCACTCAAAATACTGCTGTAAAAAATGCATACAAATCCAACCTCTTCTTCAATACATCATCCTAATGCAGTCTAGACAAACTAACCAACTGTGCTAAGGACATCACACCCGTCTTCCCAAAATATATCTTTTTTCCAAGCAAAGAACTGTACCCCAGAAAAAATACCATCTCTAATGCAATAAGGCTTCTTGCCATAGGTTGCCAGATGGGCTAAGTGGCACAAAACCTGCAAACTTTCAGGCAGACATGAATAGGGAGCAAAACACAGGTGTGACTCTGTGTGAGGGTCCCTATCTACCATACCCACCACACATCAAGTCACTCCACCAGCTTTGCCACACGTGTCTACACTGATGCTGGGAGCACTTCATTAACCTGTGCTAAGGCTTAGAGCATCCCATGAAAAACTTGGGCAGTCCTGCTAAACAGCAACAGGAAAGGCTGACTGTGAAAAGCACTTTAGCAGGGTAAGGACACAGGGAGCGACCATTAAGATGCTCTTGCTGAGGGTGAGTAGCTTTCCAGCCTTAACTGGGTAGGGCTGCCCTAAAAGAACTCCCTGCCTGTGACTGCTGTGGCCACCAAAACGGGAGGCTGCAGAGGGCAGCAGTGCCATGCACTTGGCTTGCATAACCCAGCACGGTACATCACAGGCAATAAAAAGGCAACATTATCAACCTCATCGTTGCACAGATCATAACGTTTCCCGGATTTTAACGTCTCCCAGAAATCCAGCGGACTCTTCATAGTATCAGACTTTGCACATGCTGACACTGTTCCTGGCCCTCAACAATAAAAGCTGGGACAACACCCTTTTCAGTGCTGCCTGTGAGTCTCTTATGCTTTGAGGGGGCAGAAATTCATTTTATGGCATTGATGCAGTGACCTCTAATGCCCACTCTCAAGACAGACAGAAGGTGTTACTTAACACCCCAAGGAGGTCCAGGGGGCAGAACAGAGAAGGGTTGGATGACCTCAGTGTTCCCTCATTTTCATACCCTAGAATACGCCAGAAGGGCAGGAAAGTGGGGCCCTTGCTCCCCTCTCTTCCAGTGGGTGTGTGGGAAGAAGGCTTCAGGCTCTGTCTTCAGCTCATCACATGCTCCACAGAATCCAACTCCATCCATCGCTGTGAAGTGTCCTGGCCCTTTTTCCTGCGGCGACTCTGCCACGAGGGACCTTCAGACTCTGATATCAGTTATCATTAATGTCAGGTTTTATGTGTATATACTTCATTACTTTCCTGCTTGTTAACATCTCTTCCCTGTTCTGGTTCTAATTTCCAACCTTTAACTCTCTCTTCCTTAATCTCCAATTCAATTCTCTGTGTTTTGCTTTGCCCTGACCACTAAACTGAGAGAGTCCCCATCACAAGACTCTCAAGAGCAAGGTTTTTTGTGAGGCTGCATGCAGAGGCTTTGGTCAATCACATCAGGGTGGTTTGCAAAGGGTAACTGGGATGTGGAGTGGCATGGACAGGACTGGCATTGCCAATGCCCAGAGACCACAGTGATGGTAGAGACACAGCCAGCTATAGGGCAGGAGGACATGGGAGAGAGGAAGGAAAGGCTGATCAGGGATGAAAAGGGGATTGCAATTCTTTCCCTTAGCAGGACAAAGAGAGTTGGAAAAAGCTTCAGAGTACAGGAACAGCCAAAGGCTACACCACCACTGCTTGCTGCCACAGGATGCAAAATCTGAAGGCAATTAGAAGCAGCAGCAAACAAGTGGTGCTCTCAGCTAATTGCCTGGCACATCAGTGCAGAGCTCAGCCTCTTCAAAATGTCTTGACATTCAAGAGGTCTTTATATACTACCTTGCTACCCATTCTCAGCAGAAGGAATAAATGCATTTGGAGAAGCTGATCTATAAGCATTCAGATTAATTTTAAGCATAGACAAACTACTTGGTAGGCTTGTTTAGTAGCAAAAATTAGGAGAGGGGTTCTTTATCATTCTGCAGACCAAAACACTGCTGTGAGCACAAGCAGAGGTCAGGTACACAAACACAGCATAGGTTTAAAACTCATTTTGTTTAAGAGCTGACCAAGGTTCAGCACTTGAGTGTATAAAGTAGTGAAGAGGCCGCTGAAATAACTGCCACATACTCCACATAACATTGAACCATCAATTCACAACAACCAATTCTCACTGTTTTAGAGAGAGCATGAATTCTCCTGAGAAGTAGGGCTATACAAACCCTGGTAATTTTCTTTGCAGCAAGTTATGCCACTGAAGGAGGGAAGGGCAAGATGAAGAGCTAAGTTCAGTATTTAATCTTTACCTATTCTCTTCAGAAACAGAAGCAGGTCAAGCACAACAGACCTCCAAAGATGTACTTCCTGCTACATCACAGCTGAAATTGTCCAGATGCTTTTGGTAGAGATTTTAGTTGACTCTGAACTGCACAAATTCCCTGCTTTAGAAAATAATAATACTGATATTAAAGCAAACAATTAAAGAAAAATCAAGGAATAGGGACGGTGACCAATTAAAATGACATTAAGTACAAATTCACATAGCTCAGCAGCATCCCACTTGCCTCAGTTTCACTTCTACACTGAGAAGCACAACACACCTCAGGGCAAACACTGTGCATTACTGCCAACTATTTCAGGTGCAGGGACTCCACCAAGGGCTAACACGGTTTGAGGGGGTGTACCACATGCCATCCAGCACTAGTTATTACACATGTGCACCTCTGCATGACAGATTGTATCTTCTGACACAGCAATTTCACCTCTGGAGTTACGGTCTCAGTCAGCCAGTTAATTACTGTGGAATAAAAGCCTTATTAAATCTCTCCCCCAGCCATTGCTGGCACAAGGCAACTTATGAACGGGACCAAATCTTCAGGGCCTTTCCAGGGGAGTATTTTGTCTATTTATTTTAAATAACATGTTGATATGTAGTCGATGCTGTTCAAACAGAAAAGGAATTCAAAGAGAGCTTGATGCATTAAAAAAACAGCTGCAGATCCAACAGTACTTACTGGTACTCTGAGAACATAAACCTCAGTTATCCCAGTTCTGGTGACTACATTCCCTGCCAAACATATCTGAACTGTGGTTTTATCACTGAGGTACATACGAATCCCAAGAGATAACAAGCACTTTTAAGTGGAAAACGACTTTCACATTTTTCTTCTCTCATTGTCTGCCCATGTGGACAAAGCTGTACTCTAAACACAATAAATCAACATATACACACACACTTATTAACAGCCCCTTCTTTCAGAGAGCCCACTTCTTCACAAATCAATGCAGCTTGAGAAAGACAGGCCCCTTCCAACCCCTAACATTCTATGATTCTATGTAAAAAGCCTCTGGGGATTCTTTAAATGGGTTTTAGTGCACTAAAATCTAACTTGCCTTCAACGAGGCTTTTTAATTACTATCCTGAACACACATTTGGAGTCAATAGAACAATTCCAGCATTTTAAATCAAGACTCACAGAATGGTTTGGGTTGGAAGGGACCTCAAAGATCATCTAGTTCCTGGTTAGGTATCACAAACATTTATGAAGATTAATAACGTGGAACCACAATAAATGCATTTGCAATCTTTTGTGGCAAAATCCTGCTCTTTGATCCATACACACTGCCTCTAGAGACACACAGAAAGAACAGCCCTCTGGAGGGAAGACAGGCTTGTCCACAGGCCCAGCTCCTGCCATCGTGACAACTTTCAGAAGTGGCATTCCCGACTCTCCTACAGGCCCATCCTGCTGATCCCTTGCCACATTCCAGGAAGACCTACTGCATGCTATAATTGCATGTTGTGCACCATTTTACATACTCACAAGACATTTATTTTTAATTAAAGCAGAATTAAATAAGACACACCTTGATGCCTTTTTTTTTCATCACAAGGCAGAACAGATGTACAGAAAAAATGAGAAATGTTTATATTTCAATAAAGATAGAAAACACTATTTGGCAAGTAAACTTTTTCTTGTATTGCACTATGGTTGAACATCGAGGTTCTTGATTACTTTCAAGCTACACTCACACTGTAATAATATTTCATCAACATAAGCTGCAAGGTAATTATGCATATAATTCCAGGAAAGCAAAATAACCATTACCTGGAATATGCCAAAACACATCCCTAACTACTCCCATTCCCCATCATTTCTGTACCAAGCCCAGCAATGGAAGAGGGAGAGACAGCAAGGAGAGCCTCACTTAATCTAACACTCGTAGCTAATCAACACCTGCAGTGTATCTGGCAATAAAGATCAAACAGAAAAATAAACATCCAATAAAACAGAATGGGAAAAATTTTGGACAGCTAAATACGGCACTGGTTTGAAATATCCATCCCTGCCAAAGCTATCACCCTTCTACCAGCAGTGTCCAGAACAGAACAGATGGAAGCTAAATGTGCCTTTATCCATCACAGGCCTGTAACAAACTGCAGGCTGCTCTCCCTGCCTGGCTGCTCCTTCACCATTTTGGAAGTGCTCCTCTGCAATACTGCAAACAGAAAGACAGCATCCACATGCCTGCATGCCTTGCACAAACAAGTTTTACACTCTGACTTCGCCTTTGCTCTAGCTTAACTTGACTTTCCAGTGAGAAGGAAATAACAAGGGTATGGCCCAAATGATTTCATGTTCCCCCAATACAATCACTCCTCTTTCATACACCTTTTTAGTAGCCCACTTTTTAATTCCATTATTCATTCTCCTTAGCTCTAACCATTGTCTGTCATACCTTGATTTTGCTATTTGGCTTTCCTGCTGCTAGAAGTACTCTCTCCCCCCTCTGTGACATTTTATTCCCTTAGCTGAAGTGTTAGCATTTTATTCTCTGAGCGAAGATGTACCTGGTGATTTAGGCAGTTTATCTGAAGCTTTCCTTAAGCCCCAGCTCTCTTTTTCTCTGTCCCTAGAAAATGAGGTCCACATTAAGGGAAGACAGTTAGCCACAACACAAACTCAAAGGCACAAAGATGTAGGTGCCCTGTCCTGAAGGAAACCAGCCTGATCTTGTAGCTGATCTTACTTGGGGATGTTTATCCAAGTTCAGCAAGATCATCCTCTCATCAGCCTGTGTAAACCTCCAGTTATTACCCCTCTAACACTGCTAAGAGCTTTAAAGGTATTATTGTCCATGAGAGGTACATGGTTTGAGAGCCCCTTACTGGCCCCACAGGTGAAAGATAACTGCCTTTGAATTCCTTTTCCATAGCTGAAAAGCTAATCTCCTTTACTCCTACACACAGATCTGGTGTGCATCAGTGTCACAGAACCAAGGTGAGTAGGGCCTAGATGCTCCTGGTGAAGCATGGCCTTTTGTGGCAGCAGCAGGGGGACATGCAGTGTCCAAGGCACCCCTGTCCCTCTCCCCCAGCACTCTTGTTGGAAAATAGCTCAGAAATTTACAATTATGTGATTTTGTGTAAGATGTGCTTTCTGTATATATATACACACACACCAGGTAAAATTGCAGTCAGAGAGGCACACAATCAGAGCCACAGCCAGCACTGGGCAAGGACACCCTGCAGGAACCAGGCCGTGAAGAAGCCAATTAATCAGGAGGTTTGAAGGCTGTCTCATGTAAATCACCAACTTGGCAGAGAACACTTGAGGTCTGTAGGGATAATTGGACCTAAGGAATGCAGGAGGTGATAAAGAAGAACCAGAATCAAGACAACTGACAGCTAAACCAGTCTGGGGTGGTTAGAGCTGCAGAACTTGTGATACGGTGTCCTTCAGGTGAATGTAGCTCATTATAACACCAAAAATCACAGCCCCAGGTCAAAAAGACCCCTGCCCAGGTGAAGACCCTTCCCCTGAGCATGCGGCACAGCAGAAATAGTGATGGAACCATATTATAACTCTCTGTAAATCACTGACCAATCACTATAAGGAGGATGGACTTGGAAGCTTGCTAACTCTATAGTTGTGGGTATAAACCTGTCATGGAAAATCTGGTTGGGTGTGCTTGGTTTGTGGGAAGGCACCGAGCACCCAGCTTTGTACAAACCTGCAATAACTAACAGTGTCTCCTTCCTAAACGTGGTCTCTTTGTGTTTTGGGGAGCTGGCTTAGAATGGGAACACTCCCACCACAGTAGCATACGAGGCACAGACAGGGTTGCTATTTCACCACCACGTCCCTCCCACTCCCATCTCTTGCTGAAGACAGCAGCCCAGCAGGCACACTGCCAGCTCCCTCCACCAAGGTTGAGGACAATAACGTGCTCTGTGCTCTCACGGCCGAGTTGTGCCAAATGGTAGCAGATGGTGCCTTCCCCCCCGACCCCGGAGCTGCGGTGCTGCAGTTGGCAAGCCACAAAGACCACTCTTCCTCTGGTGTTTTCCTTCTCCCTCCTCCACGATGGCACGCACCAGACTAGCTGACGAGGCTGTCACATTTTCCATGCTCACCCTGAAAGAAGAACTTTGCAGCCAGCCTTGGCTGGACAGAGCCAGCGTGTGGACAAAAGGGCAGCATGCCCCCGGACACGAGCTGCCTGCAGCACACACAACAGAGCAGGAACGCTGGCTGCAGGGTACAGCTTGTTTCAACCCAGAGAAGCAGTCCTCCTCCCACAAAGGAGACTGTTTGGTCTGCAGCAGAAGTCAACATAATACCATCAAGCACTGCTCCTTGACATTATTCCTTCATGAATCATCACCTAAACTGTAGTTCAGCTTCATTAAGATCTGGCAGACAACCTTGCACTTGGAAACTTTCTCCTTCACAAACATACATCTATCACATGTTCCTCCTTGTTAATTCTTCCAGAAAATAAAAGCTAACCACTCACTGAAGTTATGAACATATTGGGGATTTTAACTACAGCACAGAAGATCAAGATTTCACAACCAGTTATGCCTATTAGCTTTATATAAGACATACAATTTAATTAGCAGAGATTTCCATCTCCAGAGGTAGCAGTACCAGCTATGACTTCACGAGGAGACATGAAACAATGTCACCCTGGGCAAAGATGTTCACATCCCACAGCCATGTTTCCTTTCCTGTCAAATAGAGGGAGTCAGGCTAACCCAGCTTTCACCATCAATTCGTATCACAGAATCACAAGATGGTTTGGGCTGGAAGGGACCTTCAAGATCATCTAGATCCAACCTCCCTCCATGGGCAGGGACACCTCCCACTAGACCAGGTTGCTCAGGGCCATGTCAAATAACAAATTAGCACATTATCTAAGTAGGAAACTGGCAAAGACAAAGTATAAATATTGCTTTTTGGCCTTACAACTCACCTGAGCTGAAGAAACAAAGACAAGCGAGGTCTTCACACTCACTATGGGATTAAAAAGGTTTGTCTCACTCCTCTAATAAAAGGCTGAAAAAGATGACGACACTTTATTTTAAATAAGGACCAGTGTTCCCCTAGTACCAGTAATGGAAAAGAGGGAAGATGAGTCTGCAGAAGGACTGGATGCAGTGCAAAGGGCTTGTGAGCCTCTTACCACCACAGCTACAGAGCAAAGGATTAGGTCAGGCAGCAAAAGCCAAGCACATAAGAAAACATCAAGAACATCTGCCGTAAGATCTGTAAACTGCAGGAAAACACTCCAGTTTTTATTCAGATGACCTAAGCACTAGGAAGTAACATATTTTGAGCATGTTTGGATAAACCTTCTTTTCTTCCAAATGGAGCTTGCATTTCCTACTGCCTTCTGAGACAAGAGGGCTTCATAAGCCATCCAGTTGGGGTGTGATTTATCTTCAGCTCCACAGAGTCTGCACTATCCAAGTTCAGGAAATTCCTCCCACCTTAGCAAAAAACAATGCAGAGTCAATATTGCTTCCACTCCCTACCTCCCCATTTGGTCCCCAAATCACTATCAAAAATTGAGAGCAACAACTTCATTCCTGTTACCTTTCTCACTTCCCACGAACGACCTGGCTTTTTTGGGAACTCTCTCTGCACTACTTAAGCCATTTGGCAACTTTGATATTGATTGTCACTCTCCATTGCCAGTTACAGGACTGAGGCACTGAAAAAAACCCTCTTTGTTGCTATGATTACAACTGGTGACATTTAAAGTATGGTGGGAATAAACCATGTCCCCAAATGTAATTTTCATGACAAGAGCAAACCTTGTCTACACGTACACCAATGGTGGAAGACATCTACCACAAAAACAACCTCTAAGTTTGCTTTTATGCCACCTAAGTTTTTAAAGATATCACCATCATGTTTCAAACCCTTGGTTTGCAGCAGATCACCTCCAGACTGGCACCAGGTGAGTCACACCTAGAGGCTGGTCTAAATGAAGGACATTGCTAACTTAACCTGTGGAGCAAACACACATCAGATCACATGGACCAAGTGTTGAGCTGGGCCAACAGAAGCAGCCTGCAGGGACACCTCCCACTAGATCAGGTTGCTCCCAGCCTCATCCAGCCTGGCCTTGAACTCCTCCAGGGAGGGGGTATCCACAACTTCCCTGGGCAACCTGTTCCAGTGCCTTACTGCCTCCTGGTGAAGGATTTCTTCCTAATATCTAACCTAAATCTCCCCTCTTCCAGTTTTAAACCATTAGCACTTGTCCCATCACTGCCCTCTCTGGCTACCACCAGTTCAGATTTACATTTCCTTAACATCATTAATTTGCAAGGCTTCTACCTCTCCCAAGGATGCAAGTATCATCTCAATTAAACACACGTGGACAAGAGCACACAGAGAGGTAGCACTTGGCCCAATGTCACAAAAGGAGTCATTACTGGAACAAAAAGCAGGTATCTAGGACATGGTGCCTTCCCTGGGGTTGTTCAACAGCCACAACAGCAAAGGCACAGCTCAAAAAACACAGCTAAGAGGAATATTACATGCATTGACCTGTAGGGAACTGAACTCGAAATTAGCAGATTTGATGGTGCCAGCACAACAGCTTGGTGGCATGACCTGCCATCTCATTTCACAGGGATCAAGAACTGGGGATGGTTTGAGCTTTGCTTTTCTAAAAACTATGAAGGAGGCAAACCTCTTAAGGGAACATCAAATCTTTGCACATCATGAGAACTCCTGCTCGAGATGGAAACGAGTTCATTTCCATTGAGCCCTCACTCACCATTAACCTTCTGAGAAACAAGCAGCAAAGCTGCAGCCAGCTTCATTTCTCTGGCTCCCTGTGTTCATGCATTTCCAAGGGTCACTTAGAAAAGAAAAAAAACCAAGCAGTTTGGAGTTGTTACAGCTTCCTTTAAAGGATGAGAATGAGACAGCGTGCCAATGTGTCCACATGCAGAGAGGTGGCTCCCTACCAAAAACATGTTTGATAAATCACACTGTTAGTAAGGATGGCAACGTGTTCAGGAGACCTTCAATAGCAACTGAGCAGTGCTCAAAGCTGCTTTAGCACAATATGCCATTGCACAGGGGTGTCTGGGTGCAGTAAGGCTGCTACCCATTTGATTTAACAGTCTACCTGCTCCCTCCAGAAGGTATCAGAGGTACAATTAGTTCAGTCAGCAGTATCAGCAATGCCCTTGAGGTCCTGTGCTCCTGAAGACTAATGAAGAGGCACTGCTGGCTGTCAGGGCGTGCAGGGGGAGGCATTCATCTTCGTGGCAGCACCAGCTAAATCCACCAGGGTTACACACCAGGAGGAGACAGAAATTCAGAACAGGGAACAAGTCGAAGCAGCTGACTGGTTTAACACTTCATTTTGGGGTCTTGTGGCATGGAGAAAAGAACAGCTGTGCTACCTGTGTCAATGGTGAAGGAAATACAGAGCATCTGCATGATGGCAAAGGTAGAGACAGTACCTCAGCACATGGGTGTACACACAGGTGCACTCTGGAAAGGTGGATTTTGTTGCAGCAGGGCAGGAAACCTATTAATACACACACAATTTCCTCCCAAAGTCAAAAGAAGGGAATTTGCTTAGCACATGGTGTCCCTAACACTCTGCTAAGCCTTAAAGAAAAGCTGCTTGCCATACCTGTGGGTGTATGCTCACCTTGGACATGGCAATTACTCCTGAGACGTCAATGAGGGGAGCTCTTGCCCCTTATTTCTCACAAGACTACATCCTAACAGGAAACAAACACTTCAAAACAACAGGGTTTAAAGCCTTCTGAAACATTTCCATCCCTGAGACATCATGTTGAATTATACCAGTCACAGTGAAACATATTAGCTAATCATCTGCCCTGTTTGGTGCCTCACTGTAGGGTCCAACCTTTCCCATCCCACAGAACTCCTGGTGTCATATGACCTGTAGGACTGCCAAGTCCTAGATGTCAGAAGAGAAGAATATTGAAATAGAAGTTCCAGCACATATCCAGGTAAACAAGCTGTTCAGGTACGTGGGAGCACTAGAAATAAAACTGCTTGTTTAGCAAAAAAAAGATTGCTCTGTAGTTCCTGTTTTGTCTTGCTTGTGTCCCTTAGGGAAAAAACACAAGTGAACTCAGCAAATCCACATCTTCCAGGTCTTCGTGTACCCTTAATTAAAAATGCTGCCAATCAAAAGATGATAAGAATTATCACCTACTGTAGCCTTCCCATTTCAGATGTTTGAGAACTCACAACAAAAGTCTTGAAGGACTTAATCTGCTGAGCACTGTTTATTGACAGGGAACTGGAGAGTATTTAGTAACTTGGCAACACACTATCAGACATTTATCTTCTCAGCCCTCAAGACACACGTGTGGAGGCTAAAGGGCCTGCTTCCTGACAGGGAAATCAGTGTGACACACACGTATGGTGCACACACCTAAGCAAATCTAAGCCAATTTTAAGGTATCTATCCTGCAGAAATGAAATTACAGCGTCCTTTGGAAAAAAAAATAAATTCCTGGAGCTTTGTTGATTCAACGCCTATTGCAGCAACAGAAGCAAAACAGTTTATGATCCAACCTTTTATGTAAAGGAAACTTAAAAAAAGCAAACCTCAAACCTCATTTTCCCTACCAGAACAGTTCATCTGCATGAAATTTCGTTTGCCATATGGTGTGCAATTAAAGATATAAAGAAAAAGGCCTGTGCACACCTCTTTTTTCTGACTAATGAAAAAATAATTCTAACAATTTCAAAGTTCCGGGAATTAATATTTGACTCCCTGGCAGAGACTCCCTAATAAAGCCATGGGCTTTTGGGAAATGCTCTCAAGTCCATAAAGTCAACCTAGCAGCCTGATGAAATCCTGCTCACTATTCTGAGAAAGAATTTCATCCCAGAAAAATGAGATTCAAACAGTGTGACTAGCAACAACTCAAGTCCTCCAAAAGAACACAAAAACACCTTGTAGGTCACTCTCCACAACAGCATTCAGGAGCACGTTCCTAACATCAATGTGTACAACCTACTGCAGACTTCTAAATTACCAGGAAATAATTCTTACAAGAAAAGCTGTGGTGGAAAAGCAGCCAAATGTCTGAGCAGTATGACAGAAGTAAAGACTGCCAGAGTATCCAAACTAAGTCCTCAGACATGCTTGCACGGGGCAGTCCAGTGAAACTGCTTTTGTTTCATATCCTTTTCAGTTGAAACATTTTGGGAAGGTAGTTTAAGTATTTAAGTACACATCATATCATTATTTATGTCCTGTACTTGTACTTGAAGAAGCAGAAGTTGTATCATTGCAGCAATCCATTTGTCCCGTTTTGAATAAGCACCATAAAGAAAACCAACCCTTCGGCGGCACAGCATCACTAAAACTTCTTGATGAAAAAGATGTATGTACAGAAAAATTGTGCACAGAGAAAGCTCATGTAATCCAGAATCAACGTGATGCCTTTTTCCTCAGCAATATGCTTGGGCTTGTTCTCTTGACTACAGCTCTCGGGCCTGACAAACTGACTTTAAACCAACAGAAGTGTACAGTGCTGCAGGTCATGCCTGCCTAATGCAGTGTCCACCATCCACAACTCTACAAAGATCTCGTGTTCCCTGCTGAGAAGGGGCACAGCCCTGGAGCCATACACACAAGAAATCAGCAGGGACACAAGTGCAGAAAAAAGCAACAGTAGAGACAAGTAACTTCCCTGAGATATTTGTTATTTCCTCACAGTCTGAATAACCCCTATGAATTACAGCATGCCTTCAGCTGCAGACACACAACTTCACTGAGAAAGCTTTTAGAGGGATGAAGAGACTTTGGTAACTCAGGACCACAAAGTACAAATTCATCCACACAGCTGCACATGCTGGTCTAAGATCCTCTGCCAATGGTGAAAAATACAGCACACACATACCAAGCTTACAAGCAAAGGATTCCCCAACTAATATTAACAATCTACAGTTGGAAATGGGTGTTGTAGTTTAAACAGCACTAGCCAAATATTAACACTTGTGCAACTAAACAACTCATCAGACAAATCTTTGGGCTATTTGTGTCTTATGGGGAACTCAAGCCTTAGAGCAGAGCATGGAAACAGATCACATGCTAGCAAACACAGTCCTGTAAGCAAACTCATCTTCAGCACTGCTCTCTCATGAAATCTGCATGTCATACAGGACAGGGACACAGAAATACATGATTGGGTAACATTCAAATGATGAAATACCATTGGAGTGGTGATGTGGCTTCTTAGCCGGGAGTCCAAGCTGTAAAATGACTTATCACTGTCCTAGAGCAGGACATCAGACACTGCATGAGGCTCTGAAAGAACAGCAACTGGGGAAGTAGCACGAGCAGTTTCATTTCCAGGATCTAAGCCCAGTCAGTGATGAAGCACATTCCTTTGCCCGTTCAATGACCATCATCTCTTCTAGGCAATCACCTACACAGTACCAGGTTATTCTCCAGTTGATGGTGCATCAGGAGACAAGGATTCAAGTCCTGGTAGCTCCTATAAGCATGCAGACATCCCTGGCAAAGCCACAAGCTCCTGCTGCAAGGCTATTCATACTGCCTGCACTCCAGATGCCTTCAGGAAGCAACCCTTGGCAAGTCCAAGAGACTACAAAAAGGATGCTCAAGCCTTCAGAAAAACAATGGACAATGAGTCTGCGCTTCCCACATCTCTGTCCTCAGCTCCTCCTAGTGCAAATGGGGTGCAGCAAGGTGACTCAAGCAGGAATCAAGCCCCACATCTGCAAACCAAGCCACATGCAAACTGCTGTGCTTTCATGTTCCTCTGTTCTGCACCTCCATACCACAGGGTGACACCAAGTCTACTGAAACACAGCTAGGTCACCCAACTCAGCTCAGTGTGAACACGGACTACCAGAGATAAAAACCTCAGATTTCCTTGAAAAAGGAACTAATACAGAGGAGATTTTATCTTCTAAATAAAATTAGTCAAAATCGGCAAACAAAACAATCACTTGAACAAACCTCATCACACGACTTTGCTATCTGTCCATACTTCCCATTCAAAAGTTAATTAAACTCTCTTCTGGTTTCTGTTGAGGAGGAAACATTCCTCTGAGTGCAACAAAAATTGTTAATAACCAGACATCACTAATGACCTCGTGGTCACACAGTGCAGAATGCTCCTGCACACAAGTGTGGCATGGGCCTCGTGCTGTACAGGAGACAGTTCCACTCCTTTAAATTAACTTGGTCAGCACAGCAAAAAAAAAAAGAAGGAACAATTCTAAGTATTGAACCATGCCATGACTGAAGGAATGAACAAAATGTTTTCAAAATGCAAATTAAAGGCATCTGTATTTTAATTAAGACAGGAAAACTGCAAGATACTTGTCTCCACACACATTTCTTTCATTCATCCTCAGGGATGACGGTGGAGAGAGAATTAGTCTCACAGTAGAAACCTACTCCCACATACATTCCCAAAGCAATTTGTGCATGTGTTTATTTACTGGCCATACATGCAAGTTTTCAGGCTGCCCACAGCCACAATAGACAAAAAGAGGAATTGTCACCATTGTCTTTGGGACTTGAACTAGAATTCCTTCAACTTTTAATGCAGAGAACAGAATCTGTGAGCATCATGAGCTTCAGCAGCAGACATCACAACGCTCATTTAAGTTGACCAAATAAAAAAAACCCTACAAGCAGATCTTGTTGCTATGCAGCTGCTGGCTCTGGCCCTTCTAATATTATCCTTGCATAACCTCATGACAGCCTTGTAGTCCTCCTGAGTTGGCTGCCCCTTTTTTAAAGGTCAAAAATGCTCTGTTTTCCCCTGATGTCCAGTCAAAGCTTTCTGTTCAGCCAGGCCAGTCTTCTTCCCTGCCAGCTTGTCTTTTGGCACACCAAGGCGGGACGGGCAGGCCCTACACATTTAGGCTTTCCTTCTTGAGGCATGTCCAGCCTTCCTGGACTCCTTTTTCCATTCAGGACTGCCTCCCAAGGGACTTTGTTAACCAGACCCCTAACCTGGCCAAAGTTTGCTCTCCAGATGTCCAAGGTAGTAAAGAGAAAGCCAACAAATCACTTAATACAGAGTCAGGAATACCACTCAGTTGACAGGATAATGTTCTTTAGACAAATCTACCTCCAGGAAAAAAAAAAAACACCCAATCAAAAAACCACATCTGAAAACAAGTTTAGGGTTTCAAAGCAGTGATGCTTGCTGTTTATCCACCCACAGTAGCCAGGGAGCATTCCTAAGTGATGGGACTGATGGCATCAAGCCCACATGCTATACTGATAAGCTGTTGATGCTGAATTATGGATTCCTCTGTCACCACAGGACACACTACTTCATAGTGTCCAATAAAAATAATTACCAACTACACCTGCACTGTCATTATGCCACTCAGTGGTGCAGCCCCTTGCTGTCAACAATCATGCTTTATATTGACAAAGAAAAAACACTTTGTTTTCCTATGCTGCCCAGAGGTGAATGAAAAAATTATAAATGAAAGTATTAACAAATTAACAATTATTTTTTTTTCCTTAAATAGAATCATTAATCACCTTCAGCTTCTGTTCCAGCAGAATAGACATGGCCATTTGTCAGCAAGAATAAAACTGCAAAGACTTTTTACATAGAGTAGAATATCCTACCTGGAACAACTTCAAAAAGGAACTTTCCTGGACTTTCTTCATTGCAAGGATGCTCAATGACTCTGTTGCCAGGCAAAAAGATGGTACCCTAAAGGAAAAAAATAACAACAAACATGGGATTAAAAGTGTAACCACACTTCTGATAGACTAATGCTGCTTCTTCGGCTGGGGCATACATGAATTTGTGGAGTTGTGCCTGGGCAGCTGAATTCCAAAGTGAGAGTGAGGAAGGATTATCCCAAAAGCCAACATCATTAGAGCCCCTTAATTACCTAAGGCATTCAATAATAGCTTTAGGGTTGGGATTTTTATACCATGCAGATTTTTGTCCTAATCACAGGTACTAATTCCACTGTGCTCCAGGCAAAATTCAAGACTAAAGGAAAGGGTCAGTTTGACCCTGTTGGTGAAAAGCTATCAAGTTGCATGTGTGAGACAGATGAGCTTAGCAGCTAGCCTTCCTGGGTAAAGCCAAGGGGTATGTGGAAAGAAAGAGTAGCCTCAATTTGTGGGATGTATACCCACAGTTCCTGCACTGAGCCCTCTCGCTGTACCATCCCAGGGGAGCAGTACAGAGACAACATCCCACTTCCACCCACTGGCAGCACCAGCAGACCAGCATGCTGCAAAGCCACAACAGGCACAGCTGGAGTCCTGCTCCAAGACCCATTTGCTACTCAAAGATCGACGTCAGATCATTTCTGTGATGGGCACTGAAAGCCTTTATCACAACTTCACCACCTTGAGAAGGCAGATGAGGAATTTTAGCTGTGCAAGGTTGGTAACACTGGTTACCAAAAACAATGCCTGCAACCCTCAAAACGTTTCTGGGGCTGCAGTGGAGCCAAGACATAACACCTCCCACCCTCCCCACCCCTTCCCCTTTGCCGTGCTGTTGTTACATGGGATGGATAGATCCCCTCTTTCCTCTAAGAGTTTTTTCACTTTTCAGGTATTACAGCTCCTCCTCCACGTCCTCCTCGGTGAGCAAGCAGTCCCTAAGGAAATTATGTTGGGATGGCTGTCCAGGAGTAAAGTTTTGGAATGGCTTCTGTAGCAGGACGCTCCATCTCAGTGTGCCTGCCTCAGTTTCCCTTTATGATTTAACTGCTCTGCCTCTCAGTTTCACAGCCAGCCCCAGCCCTGGAGTGGAAAGGTTCTCATTAAAGGCCCAAGCAAGTTCTGAGCTGGTAATAACCTTGAAAGTACTAAGGGACAAGCTGATGTCCCTAACACCAGCTGATCTCTTGTGTTGAAGAACACGGAGTCCAGCCCAGCCACAGCTAAGCCCAAAGTGGAGACAAAACAAGAAGAAACAGATAAACAAAGGAGTTTGCTTGGTGAGAAAAGGGCCTTCTTGGGTTTTCCCACTGTTTTCCTTCTATTCTCCAATGAGAGATTCCGGAGGTACAGCTAAATAGTTGAATGACAGCAGCCAGTCCACTTTATTCTATAAAAGCCTGGTCCCATCCTTGATGGGAGAGACTCCTGTACACTCTCCAGGAGGTTGCTGGACCTTCTCCTCTCCAGCAGGGACACCTGTGAGAGGGGTTATTTCTCCTGAGTTGAGGAATGGGACAAAGGGACACCCAGCTGTGGCCATAAGAGGGTGAGAGATATCAACTCCCTTGTTGTCTTTATTAGTTAACTTGACATTAAGCAATTTTTCATTATAACTCTAAGACCTTAGGATCTTTTGGGGGTTTTTTTGATAATTGCTATTACTGTATTATCACTTAACCTAGGTATTATTTTGAATCATTGTTTTAGATAAAGCCTATTAATAAGTAAGCTGCTAGCATTTAAATGGTTAACCCATGCCAACTATTAGTTGTGCATTTTATTGTTAAGGTACCTTTTGCATGATTGCTTTAACTTCCTGTTCTGCTGCCCTAATATCCCAACATCCACACAGTCTGGTTGTGTTTTTCTTTGGTGGTTCAGTCCTTCAGACCCTGGTGCTGTTGGCAATAGATCTTGCTTTCTGCAGATACATCTCATCTGCTACCTTGCCTGCCCAGAACAGCACCCTAGGAATTGCACTAGGTGCACTCTCTCCATCACTGTTAATGGGAGATACCTACTTACCAAAATTCTCCAATTACTGCCTAACAGGGCCCCTATCTCCCAAGTAAACAACTTGTGTAATTTACGTGGCTTAAACATGGACTATCTCAAGTTGGAAGGGCCCCAATAAGGATCACTGAGTCCAATGTGGAGCACCATTTTCCACAGTAGTTTCACCAAATGCTGCTTCTAAGTATCTGTCAGACCTCTCACCTGAGTAACAGTAAAGATAACCCTACAGAGGCAAAACCTCAGTTCTCATATCCAGTATTTGTTGCTCTGGCCTGTGAACTTAATCACAAGCAGGAGCATTTAGAATTATTGGGAAGGCCAGAAGAACACAATGCTACAGTCTGCTCACAAAGGAGACCTTCAGGATCAACAGGAAAAAATCTGAAGGAACAGGTAACAAATGTTTCACAAAATCAGCATTTGTACCAGTGGGTCTGGAGACCGAGCTCTACACTTGTCTCTATATTGTTGTCTGCCAGTAGGCACAGATTTGTCACAGGAAGCCAAAGACAGGCTGGACACATTTTACCAGATCATACAAAACCACCTCCACTAAACACCACGATACGTTTTATTGGAAAGAGATGAAACAGAAAAATATTCTGCTGAAGTGGTATTAGCAGCAAGTACTAGCAGTTGTGGGCAGCTCTCTCCACTTGCTGGATGTACTTACATCATATAAGCACTTAAGTGTCTTGATCCAACACCTCTAACTAAATACTATTTTCCTCCGTTCCTGCTACGAGCAGCAACCGTGTGAAGTATCTTATTAGGCAAGAACAATACCATGAAGAAAAAATTATTATATGAACAGGAAAAGATAAGTCACAAAATAGCTCAACTTCTCATATAACAGCTGGAGAAAAAAACCAAATACAAGGAATACTATTTTCTGATAACTATGGGAGACCAGGTATAAGAATCTCTAAAAAACATGAACTACATCTATTTTATGTCACATGTAATGGACTGTTGAGACCAGTATAATTTTCTTGCCCCCTTTAACTTGCAGCCCTAGCTGCTTTTACCAAAATAAAAGCTCTACCCAGCACACAGATCAGAGTCTTCATGCTGGAGTGAATGTCACTGGCTCTGGAGCTTGTGTCAGTAAAGATATACAACGTATTTCAGCCAATTATATTTCTTGCTGTTTGGTTAAACAAAAATACAAGATTTAGGATACCTAGCCTACAGTACTGTAAGCTACAAGCAATTTATGAGACAATAAATGAAAACTGCACTCAACTTTGCTAATGTCAACTCATTAGTACTAGACATGCTGCAGTCTCATTACAATGTGATGCTCTGTCATTCTGAGATGTAAAACTTGTACTTACTTGTACTTACAGTGAGCTGTCTTAGTGACAGATTTTTCAGAACATAAGAACAAGAGAGTAATTGTAGTTGTAACCTTTGCACCTTCATTTCACAGATAAACAATACTTTGTCTAGTAAAATGGTAGTTCATCTACTAAATATTGTGAGAGACTAGCACAGGTTGCCCAGGGAAATTGTGGAAGCCCCATCCCTGGAAGTGTTCAAGGGCAGGTTGGATGGGGCTCTGAGCAACCTGGTCTAGTGGGAGGTGTCCCTGCCCATGCAGAGGGGTTGGAACTAGATGACCTTGAAGGTCCCTTCCAACCCAAACCATTCTATGAAAATGCAAAGCCTAAGCCACACATGACAGTTAACAGGAAGGGAAGCCAGACAGCAACACCATACAGAACAACACGTGGTTTAGAAAGAAAACAATCTCAAATCATAATTTTACTGTCTGTTTTCAGAACTATCACTGGAAACATCAGTGCACATGAAATACTTAAATATCTATATGGGGGGGTGGTGGTGTTTAAAGTAAGAAAATAGTTTTGTTTTTGCAATGTGCACCTGGATGCCCCAGACTAGTGGGGAAAGCCTAAGAGACCCATTGCAGCTCTTTCACTTCCCATTCTGTCTGCTTTTGCACCCGTCTGCCTTCACCATCCAGCAACACTTCCCCTTCAGCAAGTTTTGCAGCTGTCCACATAACTGTCCCAAGGCTCTCTGGCGTGTCTTTGCTTCGTTTCTCAGCAGCTGGCAGCATGTTTCACACCCCTCATGTGGCACAGCCATGGTTGCCAGCTATTTGATAGGAATGGGGGGACCCCAGTCCTCATGTCACTGTCAGTTCCCTTGCTCAGCTGCCTTCCTGGGCTCTTACAGGCACAACATCTGGCCCATCCTTACAGCTTGGATAATTCAAAGGGTACAGACTATCAGAGAGTTGCAAAGGTTCAGTAAGTTAAAACTGTTTTGCCCCCTGAGTCTCTAATTACAGGGGGAAATAAGAAAAAAACAACTGTATCATCTCAGACACCTAACAAGACAGTCATTTGCATATAAAAGATGGTGGTGATTTCCAGGGGAAATGCACATTTTGCCCTGGGTGACTTGGGCATGCAAATGTTCCACAGTTAGAAAACTGCACATTGCTTCATACCAAACTCTACAAATCAAATGTTTGAAAAAAAAAAAAAAACACTCAACCTGAGAGTACAGATTGGACCACATTAATATCCTGCTGTCAAAAAAGAAAGAAAGAAGCATGGTGCCACTAGGAGACAAGACACACAGTCTAGAGAAATACCAAAAAGAGAGGAGAGGGAGAAAATCATGGTCCTGACCCCAGTCCCTCCTGGCTCCCATTGCCATTCTGCTGGTGGGCTGTGCCAGGTCAGCAGACCTCGTGCTGTGGAACACCAATGTTGTTTTTCAGTTTCCAACACCTCTGTCCTTGCCAGGGCAGTTCTGCTTCTTTAGCAGAGTGCTGAGGGTGACTCACAAGATGCAGGAGAAGTCTGGGTTGCTCAAGAAGCATTGGCCTTGTCCCTAACCAAGTATCAAGGACACTTTCAAAGGAGCTTCTCACACACGGGTTTTACTACATACACTGTCACTTCAAGCCAAAGATCACCTAAAGAGCAGAATAACATGTTTGTTAAAATTAAAAATCTGCACATATTAACCCTTTAAAGTGAAGACAAATTACTACTCAGTTAACAAAGTGCCTGATAAAACACTGCTGTGCAGCAAGAATGAGATAAATCTACTTTGGGGTAGAGTCACAGGCATTCCAGCCTTGCTCAAAAAAACATTTTACCCCACAGTGGTCCCCTGCAACACCTGCAGCAGATGAACTTCGTGAGGAAGCATGGAAGAGGGGACAGGATGGCCACCATGCAAGTGCTTCCTGCTAACCAGCTGATAGATGGTATTTCTGTTTTGCACACTGTGTAATACTTTAACACTAAAGCAACCCTGTGCCTCTTTCTTTCCATTACTCTTCCTCAGGTACACTTTCCCCTGCCTTATTTGAACTGCTGTTTCTGAAGCAGACCTACCACCTGTGTTGATGAAATAGCAGGTTTTCTCCAAGAAAGCTTATGAAACAAGGAATTGCCATGCCTTTAAGGTGCTAAGTAGCAACTTGAAGACAAATAGATTATATTTAATACCAATGGGGGGGTACTCAAAAAGCACGTAGGCACATGAGGAAATTAACTGCTTTCTTGCCAAAATAACATTTTCAGCATTTATTCTAACAGTTTCCCAAGGCTTAACTGGTCTATTTCATTGCTCATTGTTTGTCCTGCCACCCCCTTACTCCAGAAGTCCTTGGAATCAGCAGTTACATCAGATGTTCTTCACAGAATCAGAATCTCAGAATGGTAGGGGTTGGAAGGGACCTCTGGAGATGATCTAGTCCAACCCCCCTGCCAGAGCAGGATCCCATAGAGCAGATCACACAGGAATACATCCAGGCAGGTTTGGAATATCTATGGGGATGGAGACTCAACAACTTCCCTGGGTTGTGGAGCCCTTTGTGCCTTTCCAACTTCAACAATTTATCAAAGATGACTGCATTCTACTTCAGCTTACAAGATAAGTGCTGTTCTTGTTTAGTGGGAAACTCTTCCCAGGAATTTTTCTCTGGTACTTCTGTATAGCTTCAGTTAACATAGAGGATCTTCACATAGGTCCTCTTTGTCTCTTGCTAGGGGTTGGTTAACCACAACAACACAGAAGCAGCTGAGCTGGTTTGGCAACAAAGGTTTCCAGAGTTTTATCCCTGCCAGGGTGCAGTAACTGAAGAAATGCAGCCCAGCTTATCATACCTCTCTGCAAGAAGGCTCCCAGACCAGCTGGACTAGGTTGTTCAGGGGAAAAAAAAAAAATCCTAAGTGCTAAGAAGGTCAGCAGCCTGTGATCAACTGCTATTCCCCATGCCAAGCCCTCTCACTCTCTAGGTGATGCCAGAGTCTAAACATCTCCACAGCTCTTAGAAAAGGTTTGCTCAGAGGGAGAGAGAGAGAGGGGTAAAGAAGAATCAGCTCTCAGAGAGGCAGGAGGGTCATCAGCCAGGAAGGAGGCAGCTGATGTGGAGGATTAAGAGGCAGAAATGATCTTTGGGTACACATCTTTTATCTGACTCATGGCCATGTACAACACCCCACTGACGTGTGGTTTCTTTTGTCACTGTTGCTGTTTCTGCAAAGTCTTGAGTGTCACACTTAAGAACAACTGTGCACTTCAACCTGGATGGCATCTTAAACTGAAAAACACTGCATTTAGTGGATAACACTCTCAATGTCACTAGTATTTCCAAGGTTGCAATCTGAAAGGCAGCCACTGTATTTTCACAGTGAAGCCTGTTAATCAATCCAGATTAAAGAACATACCCGATACCTACGCACATGCACAGGTATACAGACATGGATATTTCTACGTGTGCTGTGAATTGATAACAAGTGTTGCACAGTACAGAAGGATGAAGTGAACACAAGCTTCTGTCAGTTAACTATAAATCCTCATTCCTTACGTAATTACTTTTTTGCCTTTAAACTATCACAAAGTAGATTATCAAGTCAAAGTGAGCCTTTTGCCCCTCGTCCTCTCAGTACACACCCTTGTAAAATGTCCCTCCCACCTTTCCTGGAGCCCCTTCAGGCACTGGAAGGCCACTACGAGGTCTCCCTGGAGCATTCTCCTCTCCAGGCTGAACAGCCCCAACTCCCTCAGCCTGTCTCCAGAGCAGAGGTGCTCCCAGCCCTCTCATCACCTGTGTGGCCCTTCTCTAGACTCTATCCAACAGCCCCACGTCCCTCTTGTGCTGTGGGCTCCAGAGCTGGACTCAGTACCCCAGGTGGGGTCTCATGAGAGCAGAGGAGAAGTGGAGAATCCCCTCCCTTGACCAGCTGGCTGCACTTCTTTAGGTGCAACCTAGGCTGCAATTGGCCCTCTGGAGCCACCAATTCCTGTTGCTGTCCTATAGTTACAACCTATCAAGTCATCTGGTGTGATTAGGTAACAACAAATGTATAGATGGGTAGTTACCACAAGCAGACCTAAAAGGTTTTAACTGTGACTCAGAGTAGCTGCTCTGACTACCAATCTCCACTGGTATTTTGAAGGCAAATAATTGCTGTTCTTTAGTTTAAATGGGAGAGTATTTTTTCCAGAGATCTCTTATCCCCCATGTAGATTAGGGGTTTTAAATATTACTGGTAAACATTACGTAAAGAAATCAAGTTTTAAGGATTTTACTGTTCTATCTACGTACTGTCAGGTTCTCTACCACACCTGACAATAGTTGGACAACAAAAGTTAACACAAGCTATAATTATAAGATATTAAAGCAACCAGATGTTATTTTATAATTTTTTATGATAAGAGAATAAAGTTTTTTAATTTTTTTTATTGTAAGAGTGGATTTTTATACCACTTAAGAAACCAAAGCTCTGGAAGAAGGACAATTACCACAGGACACCATGTGGTCTTTGCCTTGGAGTTATTGCAGCCATTTATAGTTCTGCAGTATGTCCAGGGAGAGAACAGGAACTGGTACCTATTTGAGGCACTGGGTGGGAGGGGGGAAGATGGGAAGGGAGGCTATTCAGCTTTTAGTGGGTATGTAACATGCCAAGAATGAGGACAGAGAAATTACAAAAGCAACAGAGTTGCCTGGATAAAATTCAGTCGATACACAGCATACATTTTTCTGGCCTAAATTTCACTGCATTTGACATTTTCTGGTCCCACTGTGTTAACACATGACTGCAGTTTGTTTCTGTTGAATGAGAATTGCTGTTTACCTCTCAGAAATTCCACAAAAAGGAGTATAAAGGAGATTTTTTTTTTCTTTACCTAGGGCAAGGTTCAAACCTACCTCATAGCTAAATCTTCTAAACAAGAAGCAAATGGACCTCTGTGGCTGTGAACACCACATGTACTGTTTCCTTGGCAATGAGCACCAAAACACTTATTCTGACACAAGAATCAGCACTGGCAATTTTACTAGGATGTGATTACAGCTTCTTCAAAGATTTTTCTACCTTTCTTTGCAGCCACAAATTTAAGTCAATGGTTGAGTGCCCATCTGCGGGAGAGAAGCTTCTTGAAGAAGGAAGCAATCGTGGCTTAAGTAGTCACTAGAAACAACTCCCTTTTTTTGTTCCACAGGAGCAAAAAAGCTCATACTTAGTTTAGCTGTAACACCACAAAAAAAGTTTGCCTAAAAACCAGAGGCTTGATAAGGCATATTGCATGCCTATGACTTTTATTCTCTAGTAAGGGCAAGAGAGGAGAGTGACCATTTCCTGAACATGACTGAAACTATGGCTGACATTATTACAAGATTTTTGTCTTTCTCCATCTGTTCCCCAGCACCAACCTCTACCTTACATCACTACATTCTGATCAACAGACAACAATAGGAACAGGCATGACTGAATTACTATAAAATGAAAAAAATCTTACTTCCAGTAGCTCTGATCAATAAGAAATTTAGGTCATTAAACTATTTTCCCGATGAAAAAAGCAAACAGAGCAGAAAGCATCAGAACACAGAAGATCAAGTCTTGCTTTACAGATCTTCTTTGCAAAGAAGATTTACTGACTTCTAGCCCTGAGAAACCTAGGCCAAAACAACACAATTATTCCCCAAAAGGGTGATATTTGGCAGGAAAAAATGTTAAGTATGGCCCCTCATTTATATACAGAGCTCTCCAACAACAGTCTTGACAGACACAGCAACACAGAGAGAACGTAGCAGAGATGTTTGAGCAGGTCAAATCAAGCCAGCCATTAAAATCTAAACTAAACATTTTTCAAGATTCAGAGGGAGGAAAAAAGGCTCTAAAACAAAACTCTTTCATCTTCGATTCTTTTCTCATTTTGAAATGGTGGGCAACCCGTGCTCCCTGCCCACAGTTGCCTCACCTCCAAGGGTCAAGTGGGTATCATTTACACACTGTATTTGGTTTCATTCCCACAGCTGATAGAAAGGCTTAGGATCTAGTTCATGATGGAAAGAAAAACATTTGGAGTCACCAGAACTGCTAATGATAAGAGTGCTTTGCTGGTTTTCATTCTGAATTATGCTTTCCCATTGCAGGAGGATTAATTGAGGGGGAGAACAGTCTAACAGTCTCTGGAAACATGGATGATGGAGCAACAAATCACTTGTTTGTTTGCTTCCAGTTGCTGTTGCTGAAACAGCCTCAGCCTGATGACTGAGCTCGGCCTGGGACCCTGCCATTGTTTTCTGAAAACCAAATCATCAGTGAAGATTTCACCATTCTGAAGTCCCACAAAACCCTGCAGAGAGGCCTTTGCAGAGGAAGGAGCTTAGGTAGGTATCAGAGGCAGGTTCACAGGGGACCCTGCTACACCCACTAGCACCAGAAGGTATCTCCTTGTACTACCACTTAAATGCAGTTATTACCCCAACAGGCCCAGTCAGAAAAAGAGCAGTGGCTAAAACCTTGGTCAGGTAAAACCCAAGTGGAGGTGAGACTGCTTCTGATCAGAAATGCCTTAACACTTCCAAACTTTCTTAGGTAGAATTAATATCCTACTCCCCTCCCTGCTTTTCTTAAGCATTTCTTCTTGGCTTGGTTTTCCTAAGTCCTGCTTGTGACAGCTTTACTACTCTGCTCTTATAAAGCCTACTAAAAGGACAAAATCGGGCTTTTTAAACTGAAAAATCAAACTAAAATAATAATTTCTAAACATACAAAATACCACCTTGTCCACTGTGACCAGGAGAAGAAGTAGTTCAGAGAGCACAGCCTTGAGAAAAGGAAGCACTTCAAATACATATCAAGACAAGTATCAGGAATTATTAACATAAAACTGTTCCTTAAAAAAATACATAAAATTATTCAAATCAGTTTGTTTGGTTTGGGTTTTCTGTTTTATTACTTCCAGTTGTATCTCAGACAAAAAATCCTTTCCAACCCCAAAACAGTTTTTTTCCAGGAAAGCTATATATGGCCAAGCATCCCACCTGAGGACAATTCATTTCCAGGTCAGTAGGTAGGAAAGGTTGAAGCTGCTGCAGATGTCATAGAAATGACACATAAAGTCAGCTTTTACAGCAGAAGTAAAGAAAGGTGGCAGAAAAATAGATTCCCACGGAAATACTTTGGAACTTAAGGGCAAGGGCAATCTTTCTTTTGCAGGCCTTTTTAAGCCTATATTGCTTGTTGTTTTAACATACGTACATTGTTTACATTTTGTCTATATAGCAAATATTTTATGGCATGGCCTGCAAGTGCTACTGCACTACAGCTACCACACTGACACAAAGTAAAGAGCTCATTTAGCTTTCTGGCATCTAGATACCAGATACTCTGTTGGTCCTTGTCTAAGGGATTACATTAATTAGCAGTGATCCAGTGTCAGGGAGACTGGGGTCATGTCTTCTGTGCTATCTGAACAATTAACACAACTGGGAAACTCTAACTCACTGATTACAAAATACTTCTCAAGCAGTACAATTTGTGCACTGTAGATTTTGTCCAGCTTTTACTTTCAGTTCAGCATTTTCGTCTGCTTCTTCCATGCTGTGATACCATTTCCAATTTAAGACTAGACTTCTCAGTTTTTCCTCTTTAAAACTCATCTGAAACACACATTTTTAAAGCTTTTGAGTAAGAAACAGCTAGATCTCATGTAAAGTATTAGTTGTGTGTTGAGAACTACCCTTAAATATTTTTATTAAGCAACCTAAATACTGAGCAGAGAATTCTGGCTGATTTGAAGCTGCCTTTGGAACTGACCTGGGGGATACTTGATGGATGCAAGCACAGAAAACACTGACATGGTTTATAAACATACTGAGTTTACCACGGAAAGCTGATGCTTTTGGCAACATGGTGTTCTGAAAACAAGACTCTTGGGCAAAGGAGGTACATACACCAACATATTTATGAATTGAAACATACTTTCACAACTTGAGGTGGAGTTAGGGAGAGACAACGTACATCAAACACTTGTTATTTTCACACAGAAGTTAATATATGAATTTGCCTTAATGCTTTCCTATGTGCTGGGAAAGAAGGGAAGCAAGAGCTCTGTAGAATACATGTCTTGCAGGTTTCACTGTACAAAAAAGTAAGAGTTTTCCATTCTATTTATATAAGTCTGCTCAGATGACAATCTGCTGCTCCCTCTGAATTTGAAATGCCCCAGAAGGACTCATCCCTGGACCTTACCAAGAACCAAAGAGAGGCTGACTTTTTTAATTAAAGATGTCTTTTTAAAAGCCAGTATTTTTCAAGATAATGCTGTCTCAAAATCGCATTTACTTCAGTGAGAATAAGCAAAAATTCACACTGTCAAAGTCTTATTTACTTCTCCTAGTAACACTGAAGGTGTTTTACCACATTCTGTAAAGGCACAGCAAGTAACTGAGTGTACTTGGGTTTACTACACCTTTTTATGGGCTTTCATATTTAAATACCAAACCATCTTTTACATCCTTTTCTCTAAGGCAGTGTGACCAGCTTTCTGCAGAGCTGCTGGGGAGGGTGCCTTGCAGAGTGCCAGACAGTCTAGGGTAAAAATGGACTCAGTGTGACTGAAGGCCAACATTATTAACTGCACTGTAGCAGCTGCTCTGTTCCACACTGTATTAATATAAATAGCTTAGATTCCATCTTGCTCTTTTAATAAATTACCAAAATATAAACGACCACGAAGGTCTCCACAGTCTGCAGGAGAGACTGTGGAGCCTCTCACAAAAGCAGAGGATAAACTGCAATTTATGCAAGAGGAGAAACCAAGACAAAGGTCACACAGCAGGTGAACAGAAAGAAAACTCCATGTTTTCTGGCAAACACACTAATACTGCAGCCACCAGACCGCTCCCTGCCTGGAGCTACTGTTGAAAAGGGGCCATTCCTCCAACTAACAGGAAAAAAATAGTTGATACCAGTCATCTGCTGTCAACACTCTGGAATCTGCTTTTTTGAAAGAGAGACAGCTCCTGAAGCTTTAAACACTTTTAGATTCATGTTTATTTTCTTTAAAGCAAAAACACAGTGCAAAGATGTCAAGTCTGTTAGTTCACCAATCTGCAAGTGGAAGTGTTTACTCTGGAGCCTGACCAGAAGTGGCCCCATTCTCTGGCATGCTCACAGCTACAGAGCACACTGACTCCAGCTAGAGGCTGGGATCCTCAGGAGAAACTGAGGAACTGTGTAGGACACAAGAAAAAGGGAGGGCAGGTCTCCTATTTAGAGTTGGTTGTGAAAGCTGTCACATTATTTTGTCTCAAGGACAAAATACAGTTCACCCAAAATAAAAACAGAGAAGCTCCTGAATGCCAACCCCACACTTGAGCCATTGGCTCAAGGCTCCTTCAAAACCTGTTTCAGTCAGAACAGACAATGAAGGTAATTGAGGTTTTGTCATTATTTTAAGGGTTGAATTTCCCAACTCGTGCTGCTACCACTATTATTGATCAAGCCATTACTCCACCTCCATTCCTCACAGATCTCCTCACTACTTCCTCCCTTGCTTGCTCCCCTTTTACCTCCTCATCTGCTGCTTTTACTTCTTCTAGCACCTTTCTGCCTTCTACATCCCTTCTACAACATCAGAGACCTTGTCTGCCCACTGCATACCTTAACTAAAAGCTGAGTACTGTTTACTCAGCCAGAGATGTTTTCCACATCAGAGTACGTGAAGAACAACCAAAGAATGACATGAGAAAAAAAAACAGTGGTCGTGCATTGAAGAGCATAGGAAAAAGGATTTTAGTAAATTGTAATTTTCAAAACCCTTACAAATCTAAGGCCATTAAGTGACACACTTAACTCATTGTGGTAAAACACCAGCACATAAGCTTTCTGCAGGTGCTCAGAGGATGGCATTTGTCCTTACACAAATGTATCAGGCCTGACATTCCTAGCTCCTAATTCCCCCTCTTAAAACAGGCTGCAGAAAGGAGACTTTGAGCCCTGCTGCTGCTGCAAAAAAACCAACTCCACTAAAAAAAGGCTTTCAAAGGCTTTTGCTCTCTTACACAGAGAAGTATAGTATCATCCTAGTACATTTTTGTTCTGAGAAACATCTTCCATGTAGAAAATCCAGTGGAACTGATTTCCTCTTCAGGTCACGGCACACCATGAGCTGGGCATCCGTTGGCTCCTGACAAAACACCAGGTCCCTTTGGCTTTGAACAGAAGGCCCATCCTCCTGGCCAAGTTGCACAAAAGCAACATTTCAGATGAAATGGCCACCTTCTCCAGTTTGCTGTAAAGTTAACTAAAACACCAGAGCCTCTCCACTTAGCTAAACGATATCTCAGGGCACCTGAGACACAGGAAGTCTCAAAGACAAATGACAGCATTAATTTTACTTTTTCTGTTAAATAACCAACAGCTCATTAAAATCTTCAACAGGTGGCAGGTTTGGCAGCTCTGCTGTGTGTAGCCTCTAGACAGATTTATCACACCTTATGTGAACGCATTTGCCAAGACAAATTATCTTGTTCACTAAAGTACCCTGTTCAAGGTTGCTGTTTCACCTGGTACATCAATCAAATTACACTGCAAAAAAAGCCTAGCAACAGTTTTGACAATCACTGTCTTTCATAGCTTTGGAGCTCTCTTCCTTAGTTTCCTATTCCAATTCTAGTAGTTTTTATCTTTTAATCAACAACCATCAAGGCAATACTGAACCTAAGTGGTTAACTTAATGTGGCTGGACCAATACCCCAAGCAAAGCAGACAGTTGCAGGTGAACTATTTCTGAATGTGCCCCAGGGAAATTCAAGAAGAGGAACCTAGAGTCACAGGCAGATTTTGGATTTGGATGGGGGGTTGATATGGAATAAAGCTTTTATGGAAAAGCAAGATTTCAGCCATTCCAAGGCTTTTCACTGAAGAGCTGTCCCAGGCAACAGCTTTCTAAAGCAAAAGGGATTGTTTTTACTCTGTAACTCAGTTATTTGTATATGCTCCTACATAAACAATTCCCACTTTTTCCCAGGAGCACCCAAAGTCCCTCCTATCAGACAGGTCAGGGGAGACTGGGTGCACATAATCCCTATGAACAACAAAAGGGTTAAACAGTCCCACTGCAGAGGAAGAACACCACACACTCACATCTCAGATGCCATCCATCCAGCTAGGAACCTTTTTAGCTGGACAAACATTTAAGTGCACATACTATATCCAGCCAGGAGAGCCACTGAGCAGTAGCCTCAAACTAAACCACAGAGGGCTGGTTCCAACTCCTTTTCTGCTGACATCAGCAGGGATACCTGAAAAGACACTTGGAGCTATACAGAATGAAGCACCTTCTCATCATGTCTACTGATACAATCCACTGCTGGAGCCCCAGTCAAGCAGTGGGACCCCCCAGAATACACTCAGTGCAGGCAGAACAAAAAAAAGCTCTCTAGCCTGACAGCTCCCTTGAATTGCAAGATGACAAATATTATAGTCACTCAAACAGAAACAGTAGCAAGTTCCTCTGAAGCAACAGAACCCATCTATTTTTAGCAGAGTTTGCCTTAGGAACAAAAGGCTATTTTCCACAACTCTGAATTAGAAACCCCCACGTCCTTTTCCTCTCATAAGAATTTGTATCAATGATCCCTCCAGGGAAACTTTTCTTTCTTTTTTTTTTTTCCCCTGTAAAGCACAGAAGATCAACTGATGAGATATTGTTCCACTCTGGGGGATTGAGTAGACTTTAATTTTGAAACACAAGTTAGTGCTACAATTTAGTGACCCCCTCCTGAGTATATGACAAAGGCTTGTCTTCTCATTTATGCAAAGATGAAAAAAAGCTTCCAGTACTGACAAAAACTGAGGATAAAGAAAATTATTTTGGAACACAAATGGCTTTATCATCTAGAAAAACCAATGCAAGTACCAAAGCCTGCAAACACTGATACATCTGATACTTGGTACATAGTCCTCATTGAGCTTCAGAGCATTTTAACTGACATACAAGCTGTTTCATACCACATATTAAAGGCTTAAGACACCTCTGGCCAAGAAGCCTTTTAAATATGTGTGCCAGTCAAACAAATGACAGCAACCACCAGCCTTGTGGGATTCTCCTTTCTCAGACAGTTACAGTCTCACATTATAGGCACTGCCAGGATTTGGGGGCTTCTATCACTCATCATTATTAATATCGTGTTACTATCAGGAGAGGTGCAGCCTGCCCTGGTCCCTGCTGCCTTGTGCAACATCTTTGTAACAAACAGACATTGGCAAATAACACAGCAGCTGTCAGAGCAATAACCACCAAGCCCTTTCTGGCATTCCAACTTTTTAAAACTACCTACACCACTGTTTTCTCACCCATCCAGTATCAACTCCTGGACTTGCTATTCCTAAAGCAACAGGTTAAGTTTTACAAGCAAACTGTCCCCATTTCCACATGGCAAAAAGGACCCATCTGATAAACCAAAACTGAATAAAGGGAATTCCATGGACCTCCTGTATTGAAGATTGTTACACTAACCAGCAGTATGGCATCCTCTCAGTGTCCTCTCCACTGCACTGTGTTCTGTGCAGTTGGTATCAACTTAAGCTGTTAAAGAGTAAGTATTTTTTATGTGCATCGTTGCTGATAAAGAGTTACATGTCTTGTTTAAAGGTACTCTGGCAAAACTCTTCAAAACACACTTTTACACTGCTTGATCTCCTTTAACAACCTTGGAACAATTCTTGATGGAGGTTAGTACCAAACACCCTACCCAAAACACAGGTATAGAATCACAGAATGGTTTTGGTTGGAAGGGACCTTAAAGATCATCTAGATCCAACCCCCCTACATGGGCAGGGACACCTCCCACTAGACCAGGTTGCTCAGAGCCCCATCCAACCTGCCCCTCAACACTTCCAGGGATGGGGCTTCCACAACTTCCCTGGGCAACCTGGGCCAGTGTCTCACCACTCTCATAGTGAAGCATTTTCTCCTAATGTGTAACGTACATCTCCCCTCTCCCAGTTTTAATCCATTCCCCCTTGTCCTCTCACTCCCTGTCCTTGTCAAACAGTCCCTCCCCAGCTTTCCTGGAGCCCCTTCAGGCACTGGAAGGTGCTCTAAGGTCTCCCTGGAGCCTTCTCCAGGCTGAACAGCCCCAGCTCTCTCAGCCCATCTCCAGAGCAGAGCTGCTCCAGCCCTCAGATCGTCTTCATGGCCTCCTCTGGACTCACCCCATTAGTTTTAATGGTTCAACCAGTAAAAACCAGAAAAGCCCACCACCTCTCAAGACTGGTGGGTCAGTTCACAAAGTTTTGGTGCCAAATCCAGGAGCAGCACCATGGGCACACTTTCCAACTATAGCTCAGGTCTCCAGCAATTGTGAGGTCTGAGATACAGCTCCACTAAAAAAATCACCAAGTGCTCCAAATTACTCTACACCCTGCAGTCAGTTCTTGTCTTCTGCTTCTGAAACTCAGCCTTCCCTGGACATATTCTGCACTGCTCTTTTGCACTGCAAAGAAGCTGGCCTCTTGCAGCAGTGATGAAAACAGCAAAGCACGGCTCATTTAACAAACTCTTCTGTCCACACCTCAGAGGCTTCGACTGAGTCACACACCACTTGGATGAGATGAGCATCTGCAGCCAGTGTTGCCCTTGTAGTTTTGGCCCCGATAGGCAGGAGGGGCTTCTTTTCCCAAGTTGCTGACTGTCTGAGTTGAAAAGCAAATGAGAGCAGCTCCAGAAAACCAGAATCACTTAGGGAAATATTTTCAGACTTCCAACTGAAAAGACAATTTCAAGAATGGAGTTTGAGGTCATCTGCTACGCCAATCACGCTGCTTGGCAGAGGACTAGGAAAGCCTCTTTCCCTAGCAACAAGTCATGTTGTCCATGCTGCTTGTTCAACTGCAAATGCAGCTTTTATCCCAGAGGTAATGGACTTCGAAAAGCCTATTCTTAAGCACTAATAGGCTAGAAGAACTCAATTATTTTCATTCAACAACTAACGAGGCTCTCTTGTGAGCTATTCATCTTGTTCCTTCAGGAGCCATGTGGCACTTGTACCACGTGGAGGTAGATAAAAGGAAGGGAGGAAAAAAGTCATAATGATGGGCACTTTTAACAGACAAAGACCTGCTACAGTGCTGAAATTCCCTTTAAACACGAAAGGGGACAGATCAAACATCGAAGTACACAGAGCAGTGTGCAAGGGTCAAGCCGTAGAGTAAACCCATTATCACATAACTGCTTATCCCTGATCATTTGGGGATTTTTACAGCAACATTTACACATTTAGACTGAGGGTGGGATGGAAAACACTTGAGTGCTGGTTTTCTCAAGCCACTCATTATTGACCTGATATCATGGTTAGTCTAACCCACAAGAGCTCCTTTCTTACTGTAAGACCACTGTTACCAGCTTGTCACCTTCACTTTGGGGAGCAAGTCCTTGTGAAGGCTACACACTTGATCTTCCTCAGGGGCCACCCAAGACTGACTGTCACAAGCCTCTTATCACACTTTTGAAAACTTAAAACACGTCAGGTGGTTTCTAACCAGTGGAGGACAAAAAGAAAACCCTTTATTCTGTCAACATCTGCACACTTTCCATACTCTGTTATTATTCCTTCTAGCTAACATATTTCATGCTTCTTGGCTAAGTCAAGTGGTGAGGGGCTCTGATGCTGCCAAAGTTGTTTAATACTTTACAGAAGGTGTTTTGCAAAAACACAGAAGTATGTAAAGAGAAAATTAAGACACCATTATTAAGTGCTGCATTTCATGCTGTTCCCAGCAAAACATTACCTCCGTTTTCCAAGTCATTGCTATTTGATTTATACACTTTTAAGCTCTGGCTGGCTGGTCCTCATACAGTGCCAGCCAAAGCACTCAAGACAAAAGTGTGCCCCTAGGTTCCTCCTCTCTCTGCCACCATGACAAAATGGCTATCTATACCTAATTCATGTCCTGCCAGCTCAGTCATGACACTGGAATTCCTTCAGCCACTGCTTTTTTTACCCCATGGCTGTTTACAACCAACAGATGCAAGTCTGTTAAGGATGTCTGCACAGACAAGAGAGGAGAAGCAGTGGTCAGAGGTAGCAATGCACTACCATTTTATCTCAGCTCAACTGCTTCAGAGGCCCCAGGGCACCTTTTCCCACCCTTTCTGCTTCATCTTGTTCCCACTTCCATCAATTTTTCCAGCAAAATAAACTATAGTCAAATCCTTAGCAAAAGCTGTTTGATTTCTCCAAGACCAGACCATCCAAAGTGCACTTCCTGGAGCTACCTACAACACCCACTGTTATTTTCTGCTCATTTGCTCTTTGCCATTTGACATCTGCAACACACCCACCCATGACAAACATCAGACATGAGACAGGCTTTGTCTCATTAGACAGACATACCTGTAACTAAGCTTCTCACCCCATGTCCACAACTTAGAAATATATGTAGAACAACCCTCTTCCCATCACCACTATGTTGTCTTAGGCACTCCACCATGAGCCTCATCACCTCAATCAAGGACATGCCTTCCACTCCACCAAGTTCTATGTTCTACTATGGAGGATGAATGGTGACATCTGACACTGTTTTCTCTTGATCCAAACCTGTTGGGAGCTGCCACCCCTGCTCACTTGCCTTCTGCGTTTGAAGGATATGGGACACGGGAGACTTTTCTGGAAGGCACATGCAGGAGTTCATAAAGAAACCTGTGGGGGTTTTTTTTGACTAAATTATTCTGTAGAATTCAGTAAGGGATGACACACTCCTTACAGAAATTTTTGGAGGTCGCTAAACATTTTACTATTTCAGAGAAACCACCAGTATGCAACAAGTAAGACATTTCTGTTCCACACCTTTCATTTTAAGTGACCCACAACATTTCCATAAAGGTTACCAACAACTTTAAGGTTGGAATAAACAGTAAGTTTGAATGTTAATCTCTGTTTGTTCCTTTAAGCAGAAACTGGCCCTGTTTCACAATCTGATAAACCAGCACATTATGAGTATTTGCCTACACGAAAAGAGTGAACAATCCTGTGAGGAGAAGGGCTAAGTGCAACAAAGCATTGTTTAAAAATCCCTCATGGTTATATTAAAAAGCTATCAAAAATTCAGTATTGAGAAAGATACCTAATACATTAACCTCTTACTAGTGTCTGTCTCTAAATCTGCTCCTTGAAAAAGGGGTAGATGTTAGCATCCTACTAGAGTGTATAAGCAAGCATGTGGTCTTTTTTACAATGGGATCAAACAGAGCAAGACAGCATAGATGGTCCTTCCTTCTATCTGGTGTTTACATTAAATAATTAAGAAGTCATAAGGCTGATCAGTGGAAAATAATTTGCAAGCAGCAAAATGAGACAGTTAAGCATCTTAACAAGACTTGTGCTTCAAGACAGGACTCACGAAATCAAGACGTGTGCAGGTTCCTGCAAACAAGATCCCAAAACCATGTCCCTTTTACTTTAGGACCACATGAAAGATGTTTTTGCACAGTGCTAATTCTTCTCTGTATTCACCTAGCTGGGAATACGTGCAGGAGCTCAACACCCACCAGCCTCTAAGATCACAGTGCTTAGTATGTATAGAAGCATGCACATGAGAAGAGGCCCATTTTCAAGAAGAAAGCATACTTCCAGAGATGATTGGATCTATTTGGCAAATAAAGGTATTTGGCACTACTCCATCACACACATGTAATTTTTTTTTTCCCTGCCTGTTCAAGTTATGTGACACTGTAAGAGTCAGTCACTCACCCACCAATAAACTTAGCAGGCAAAACCAGAGCAGGTGGAGAGGAGCTGCTGGGCCTCACCTAATGCCAAGTGACTGCATCAATCCCAGCACCATCATGCAATTCCTACAGATGTCATCTCCTAGGAAAACATTTAACATAATTGCCCATATGCAAACACTTGATAAACATACTATTTCACTGTGTCACTAGCTCTGCACAAGCCATGGACAGTGTGCAAGGTCCAGTGTATTTTACCATTACACTCTGTAGTAATAATGCACTTTCAGTCTCACAGGCAGTTATAAGAAGTCCTTTTTTTACTTCCCCACAGCTGAAAGTACAAGGCCTTACTAGTTTTTTCAAGACAGGATACTTACTGTCTCTTGTAAGAAATTCCAAGATTAACATTTTCTGTTTACCCCACAAAAAACTTGTGGTTCCCTCCTGCAGGTAAGTGAAATAAGCAATGAAGACCAAAGAAACCATCATCATACAGAAACATTTCCTAGTGAAGAGCTACAAAATGTCCAATGCAGATTTGCAGATCCCGCCAGCTGCACTTACATTGGATTTACTTTTAATTTAGAGATAATACAAAAGCCATTTTACTCCCCCTTAAAATGGTTACAACTCTTCTCATAGGTGACTGGCACACAACTGTCACCACCAGCAGCCATACCACAGCCTTCAGATGCCATGCTGTGGACAAGGGGGTTATCCCAAAGCACCAGCTCATCCCACTCGTATTCCCTAGCATGCTTTCACCAACCTGTTATGAACATGCTGAAGGCAACACAAAGATGTTGATGCAATCCAACCAAGTGCATCAAAGGTCTAAAAACATTCAAATTGTTGTGTTCTTAAGTAAGCTTCAAAAAGCCATTTCCACCCCTGTGATCCTGGATTTCAAAGGAAAAAACTGCTAGTCAGTAGCTCAAGTCTAATACCTGACTGCTGGTCACCACAAATTTAAGTCAAGACACGTGAGAATGAGCGTGAGAGTCAAGACTGTGAGGGTGGTGAGACACTGGCCCAGGTTGCCCAGGAAGTTGTGGAAGCCCCATCCCTGGAAGTGTTCAAGGACAGGCTGGATGGGGCCCTGAGCAACCTGGTCTAGTGGGAGGTGTCCCTGCCCATACAGGGGGGTTGGAACTAGATGATATTGAAGGTCCCTTCCAACCCAAACCATTCCATGATTCTATGATAAGAAGAGCCATGCTGCAATGGATGGTTGCTGTTTCCACGGAGTCTTGACATGACACGCTGCCGCCATTCTCTGCAGCCACAGCAGGGAGCTCAAAGCCTCTCTGTCCCTTACAAAACATATCCCATGGGCTTAGAACAACATTTTGCTTTCAGGAGCTTAGAAATCTCACGAAGTTCTTCCAGGTGAACAGAAAATCTCATTCCTCTGCTCATTTTCACAGGACTGGTTGGGTTGCTTGTACATGCAAGTGCTGAACGCATGGAACTTGTCATTCCTCCTTCTGAAGGAATGTTCTCCCTATTTTCCACCAAAAGGGAGGCCTTGGACAGACAGCAACAAAAAAAACAGTAATTCCTAGCCCTCACTATAAAATACCGCAGGAAAAAAACAGAGTATTTATTGGTCCATCTCTAGGTAAACAAACACAAATGCATTCTGAGCATGCTTTGCATCAGAGTGCAAGATGCAAAATGTGACTTGTCAGCAGAGCTAAGTGACAAAGGCATTCAGGTTCCTTCACTCAGGACAACCAGGCATACACAGAGCACAGCTCTCCTCACACTCCCCTGAAGCACACTCTCTCATCCTTAGGATACAAAACATTAAATACTTTCTGCTTCTACCTGAAAACTTTGAGACACTTCTGTTCTAGTGAAGCCCTTGTCAAATGGAATGTAGTCTCTTCATCTCTACTCGTTAAGATAATGGTGATGTTAACACCCATTACACCAGTCCTACTGTTTTTTCCTCTCCCACAGTGTTGGGAAGAACCAGTTAGAGCAACACCCAATGCTACAGCCACCATTAAGGGATACGAGGCTCCAGCAACAAACTTGGCAACAACAGAACAAATGGTGCTAACTGAATGACCTACTTTTAAGATTCACTGGATGCTGGCAGCTAGACTGTGCACCTTTTTCACCCCAACAAGTGTGAGATGCATATCCACAGTCTGCATGTGTGTACCTATCCACAGACTACATGAAAAAAGGCTTGTCCCAGAAATTGTTTTTTTTTTTTTTTTAGAAAGAACTCACAGAAAAATACTGGATTAATTTTTGAAATAACGTGAACTAGGAGCTCCAAAGCATCAAGCAGCATCATTTACACTTCAGAAAGGAAGTCAAGAGGCTCATCTCCAGCCATCTTCCATTAAAATACTATATTCAGCATTTTCCTTTGAGACAGTCTTCAGCACATGAGCTTTTCTCCTAGAAAAGCACAGCTTTTTGCCTCCTCCCCAGTTCAATTCCAACACTGCCCAAAATCCAACCAGACCCACAGTTCAAGCCTGGCAACCCTTCCTTAGACCCTCCTTCCCTCTCTTCTCCACATATTGCCCTGAAGAGGGCAGACAACAGTGATGTTTCCTGCTTCTGGTGACCCTGCTACTGTCTGGGAGATGCACCAGGGGTGTCCAAAAGAAACATTTCATGTGGGCTTTCCCAACTTTTACGAAGATAACTGTATCCCTTAGTAAATCTCTTCCTGGAATAATTTAGGTAGAGCAAACCCTACCTTACTGCAACATCACCTTCTGGGTCAAGGGAGAAGGCCTTCTCCCAGTATTTATTCTTGCAAACGTCTTTCTCTCCTCCTTCCACCAACCCTGACTATTGCATCTCTCAAAGCAGATGATCAGTTTTCCTCTCCAGAGGGATTCTCTACCACCTCACTCCCCATGGACACACAGTGGCCCAGCTGTTAGCTGTGTAAGCAATTGGTAGAGAAATTGGTCATTCAACCTTCTCGCTGACTCCATGTGCATTAGTGAATTCCACAATGTGCAGCAATTCTTTTCTGTATAGTATCTATTATTCACAGCCACCCTACATAAAAAGCCTTTATGCTCATCCTGAATATTTGCAACACACTGGGGACCTACTGGACACAGTTCACAGGATGATTGGGGGGGGGGGTGCCTTTTGCTAGCTGCATTCTTCAACAGCCAATTCTCCCACTGCTGGCATTACCACCAGTTTGAGAGAAGCACATGTATTGTTCTTAGATCTCAGAAATGCCTTGGCATTTTACTGTCTGGTTTATTTATTCTATTGTCAAACGTTAATTTAAACATGTCTACAAACTGAGACCTAGAGAGCATTCTGTAAAAAAAACCCCCTTTGTCCCTGTATCATCCACAGTGCATCACTTCCTGAGGTCTACTCTGAGCTGCCATACTTTTTACAAACAATACTGGCTGAAGCCTTTTATGAGAAAGTACTACAAGCCAAATACTGAAGCTGATGCCATTTGCAGATGCACGCTGTGTCTCAGAAGCTAGGCCAAGCAGAATAATGCAACCAAATAATGATCCTCTGAAGAAAACTGGGAGAACATGGAGATGAGTGGTTAACAAATCAGTGAAAGCCTTACCAGCTTTTCAGGTTTGGAAGTCCAACTCTTCCTCCTCACATCTGCTGTGAAACCCTGGTACTGTTCTCTAGCTGCTCATTTCACATGCTCTTCCCTCAGTCTCAGGTTACATTCCTTGAGCCTACACAACACAGCTACATTTTCTCATACAGGCCCCTCTGACCACTTCACCCTCCCTCCCAAGGTCAAATCCTTACATTTGCATCCAAACTCCCACAGCACCACATTCAAGCCCCTCACCTGAAAAATAATGTACAGGTCTGCACGGATCTACCTAACCTCTCTCCAGAATTCCTCCTGCTTGCACCCTCTCTGTGCTGCCAGCTCAAATTACACTCCGCAAGCTAGAAACCTCAACTGGACTCGTTTGCATTGGAGCTTCTAGATCTACAAAGCACTTTCTCACTGGGATCCCAGACTGGGCAGCATTCATCTCCTCCTGCCTTCCTACCAGTACTCCCATTCCAGCAGAAGGGGTGGCAGGATGGGTAGTGGAAATCATCTGTCATCCATGCCCTGCAGATAGTCTCAGTCCTGCCATGCAGATGCTGCTAGAGAAAGCCTAGTGTGAACAGTGGAGGAAACAATATAAATTAAAATCAAACTCAAGAATGGACACTTTCTGGCAGACTCCACCCCAGTCAAATACACAAGCTTAAGAAAGAACACCTGCTTAGGCACACAGATGAACTCAAGCTTTCCAAGTATGAGAAGAAGATCTAGAAAGCATCCTGCATTTCTAGACTCGTTGAGCATACTGGAGGCACCCAACTGTTCCTGACTGCACTGAATGGAAGTCACACGGCTGCCATCACAGAGACCAGCACACAGCTGAATTACCACACACTGCTTTTGAGAGCAGTACTACATGTAGCATACTTACACACATGCAGGAAGGAAAGTATTTGAGAAATATTGGCATGTTTGTGGAAAATAATTCCAGTAAATACAGCAAATAGGCATCATTTGACTAATGAAACCTTTTTAACTTCTGAAACCTGATGTCTTTTAACAGCAGTGCTGGTACTGCTGGTTTTGCAACAGACACCACGTTACCCAGAAATATGTAGAGGCAGCAAATGGAGCAGCACCCCTGGGCAATGGAAAGGACACAGAGACACATCTGTAGTACAGGCTCCATCTGCAGCACTGCTTTAGTTAGGACAAAATTGCTCTGGCATCCCAAGAACAGCCCACACATACAGATGTTCTGAACGTTACATGATGGTGTTTTCAGCAGTACACCAAAAACAGAAGTCCCAATGGTGTCGTCTTCTGGGATACTGAGAAAAGCAGCAACAATTAAACATAGCAGACCTTCCTACTGCGTAATTAAGCATTTCATTAGAAATACGACTGTACTTGATCGAATCACAGAATGGTTTGGGTTGGAAGGGACCTTAAAGATCATCTAGTTCAATCCCTCCTGCATGGGCAGGGACACCTCCCACTAGACCAGGTTGCTCTGAGCCCCATCCAACCTGCCCTTGAACACTTCTAGGGATGGGGCTTCCATTACCTCCCTGGGCAACCTGTGCCAGTGTCTCACCACCCTCACACTGAAGAATTTCTTCCTAATGTCTAACCTAAACCAACTTATGTATGAGGAATCATATCAAAAAGATCTAAGAAGACAGGTGTGTTGTGAATGCAACGGCTGTCTTGGTTTTACGTTGCATTTTCTGCTTCATGTCAGTTTAAAAGCTTAATTAGCTTCACTCACAATCTTAAATACTCAGATTTAGACATTAAATTAGCCTCTTGTGCACCCAGAACAGATGTGTTTTCTTCACTTGGTTAATTGGATACTCTTTTCAGTGCAGCAAAGGGACACCAAAACAATCACTATGTTTACTAGACTACCTATCAGACTAAAGAGGTTAAAACAAATACCATTATGCCCAGTTGTTTGCTTTTAAAACTGGATAAAAATCACAAACATCCACAGGCCTTGTGACAAACATCACCTAAAACCAAGGGTCCTGATGCTCTGGTTCTAAAATCCTGATTTAATGCCTGAGTAAAGACTGGGTTTTCATGCTCCAAAGTCACAAGTGCCTTGGAAAATGCTTTCATAGGATAAGGGATAAAGACTGGGCCTCTTTCCAGTGAAGACTGCTCCACAGCTGACAAGTCAGTGGTAGCACTGATGTCTTTGTATAAGAAAAAGTGCTTTATTAGAAGTTGGAGACTATTTTAAGGAAAAAAGCTCACCATTTCCTCTCTAGCACCTCTCTGACCTAAGATATGTGACTCTTCTTCTGCAACTGGCTGAGAAGAACTTTATTACTCATAAAATGCAAGATCTTACCTTTACCTTGGTACAAGCCAGGGGGTAGAAACTTCTTGTAATTCTTCTCATTGTCACACTATAAAATACTGAAGGTTTCTTTTTCTTTGTAGCCTCCACCCCAGCTAAACTAAACTATTCAGAAATGAGGCAACTGGCCATTTGTTGGTTATATAAATGACATTATACAAATACAGAAGGAAAATGAAGAAACACACATGGAATAACAATCAACCCCAGGAAGCAAAAAGATCTGGTGATCTGAAGTTAGTTGAAGTCAACATAGACGTTTTATACCCTGGACTGTGAATGAAATCCAAGACTGGACCTCCTCTTTCAGACTTATCTGTGAATTCTCACACCAAACAACATGCTTCACTTATTACACATACCTTGCTAAGCCTCACCCCCATGTAGCTTTTCTCTCCTGACAAGATATTTGGGGACAGAAGAGTTTTGATAGTGTATGAAGTTTAACACAACTTTAATTAAAAAGGAAATTAAGCTGGTTTGCTGCTCATGAGACTGATCTGGCTTTTTTAAGAGGCACAAAGAAGGTCACAGGACAATACACTTCCCATTGCTACATCTCCTTTTCTTTCCCAACACCACTGTACATCTCATCCAAGCTCTAGCCCTGGCCAATCTCTCTACTCTTACACATTTAGGTGAGGAATTGTGAAAATAGATTGATCTCAGTCTACCTTTTTTCTTTATGATTTTCAGGTAAGTGCTAACAGGAGTTGTAACTAATACCAATCACGCTACCATTTCTCATGAGGTGTTTTCTCTGCAAGTTCCTCTAGGCCATCTTTCACTTGTTAAAAGGGATTATTTCTGTAACACATAAAAGCTGGAAACAGGAAACTAGACCATAATGTTGGATTTAAGAGTACGCAGATGAAGAGGTAATACTGCCTTCAACAAAAGTTAAAGACAAGCTGTGCAACTTACTCCAAGATACTCCATGGTTAGAGAATTCATATTAGTAACTAAAGGTAAGAAGTTTATTGAGCACCACCTTCATTTGCAGATAAAATATCAGGAGAAACACAACACACAATTAATATGCTAAATATACTTTCAGCTTGCAAAAGCTGAACAGAGTTTCAGTAATGGCTGGTACACAATGGTACAGGTATCCCCTTTTGAGCATAGGGAGGAAAGCTGGCACCTTAACCCTAGACAGCATGTGCCAAACAGTAACTTCAGTAAGAATGACAGACCAAGGTTTTTCACCATGTCCTTTCCCCCCCTAAACAATAAACCTATTTTTCAGATGTGGAGCACTACGTACTGCTCTTCATGTGATGAAAAGGCAGAGAAGGAAAAGGAAAAAACCTGAAAGTTTTCACTGGGCTCCAAAACATCTGTGTACTTCGATGTTCTTTTCAAGCTGTTCACTCATTTTTTTTAGCAGCCTGCTCAAGTGTTTGTGCTTTTTACAAGTCATTTTAAGGATACTAAAGGTCTAATTAAACAGGTGAAAAAATGGAGTTGGTCCTTGCCAGAGGCCAAGTGGGCAGCCTGAGGGGTGGCCTGTATGCTCCTCACAGCCTCAGCACAGAAACACACTAATGACTGTAATAGATAGAGGATCATGGAGGCTTTTCAATTGTTCCCCATCCTTCACATGTCTAGTACAATTTCAAGGCTGACACAGTCAGCCCTTCAAAGTAAGAAGCCTGCAATTTTGCCTTTGCTTATGGGAAGAAAGGAAAACTTGAGTTTGAAGAAACAGACATTATGGAAACAGAGGGAAAAGGGGCAGGTCAGTAGTCCTAAAACAGAGCTGAAGGCAGTTGATTATGTAAGGAAAGTCTATGCTGCTGAGCCACCATACAAGAAGACTCTTGTGAGCTCCCCACTGTCTTCTGGCCAATGCACATATAGTGGCTTACTAAAGCAGCAGCTCATTACTTACATCACAACCTCGTGCCTGTTTTCTATTACCTGCATGACCAGATCACTGCACTAACACTCCAGTTCTTGTCAACAGGCTTCCAAAACGCATGCTTGTGTCTATCCAAGTCCTTAATTCTCTTCAATTGCTTGTGGTCGTTACTCAAGAGTTAAAAGCATTTGCTTTTTGTTGGAGACCCTGCAATTACTCAGAGCAGGAGCTCTTTGTGGGTAGCTGCATAGGCTCTTACTGGGTTTTATTCTGCAGCCCAAGCAGTAATAGAAGCAGCTTTTGTTAACTTTTGTCCTGAAAGTCTGCTGAAAAGGATGTCCCTCCAGCATTAGAAGTTAATTTAGCTGCTTCTGTTACCATTCAAAACCCCTGGTCTCCACTCAGAGGCTGCCAACACACATACCACCTGTAATGGCTGTTCTCATCAAGTTGTTCTGTACAAAGGGACTTGAAATGTCTGGCTCAGCCTGTCAGGGAACACGTGGCAACCCAAAGGCTTTAACAACCAAGACAAGGAGGAGGGATTTTTCTGTCCACAGTGTCTATGTTAAATAGCATATCTCCAGTTCTTATTTTTGTTCTGAAAGAAGCAGAAAAGGGGATTAAAGTGGGAATTTGATCAAGCACCTCAGTGACTGACCTTGTGGCTATTGATCCCAAGCTGAGGGCTGAAATGCAGTCTGTAAATTTGAGAAACCTTTCCCAAGAAACAGAATAATAGCATTAGGAACACCCTGGTTTCAAACAAACTCAGCCTTATCACACTAATCTTTTCTGTTCACAATTCCCATGGGTATCTACTGACCCAAGTGGATCACACCTGGAATAGTACTAACGTGTCACTGCAGTACAAAAACGTATCTCTGTGAATAATGTGGCAAAACCTGCAGCAATAAATTACTTAAGGACACACTGGTATTAGAAAGAGCAGAATTTCCTACATGTGTAAAAGCTGAGAGCTTTCCCATTCCTGTATTCCAGAAATTTCACTACTTGAGTTGCAAAAGCCTGCTTATATTGATTTATTTGAGGGCTTTCACTTCACTTTCTGCTCTTAACACCCACCACTGTAGGAGATCAATACATGAGAAAGACCAGGCTGTAGGCTGCTCTGTCACCATGCCAGGTCATAACTGTTTCTGTCTCACGGAGAAAAAAACATGGAATTTTGCTACTCCCAGACAGTATAGAGCTCTTCTTGCCTCATCTGGAACTGAATCAGTAACAGAGTTCATTTTCACTTTAGAACTTGAGACAACTTACTTTGAGTGGATGGAGATCAAGAATGAACAGAAAGGAAAAAAATGCACTTATCAAATAGAAAAGTGTGTTACACAGAGGCTTCTGTTCCCTTAAATAAGCATTTCAAGAAACAGGAAATATTACACCAGGAACACATAGCTGTTCCAACTCGAAAGCTGCTTCTAGTCTGCAGGATGCACGCAAAGCTGCAACGAGCAGTACCTTCCTTCACTGAGCTTAGTCAAAAAGCCATGAGGGCAAAGAAAATAAAGGAGAGACCAAAGTCCTCAGTGCTGAATGACAACGGGATAGCAAGAACAACCACTGGAATGCAAGTGTACCCAACAACACATATTCCACAAGCAGAAATTGAGAAGGGGCAGCACAAGGAGGCTCCATTCAGACATCCAAAAAATAGGGCCACTATTTCTTGTCTACTTTGGACTTACTTTAAACACAGTTCAGCAAGACCAGTGGGAAACTTTATCAGGACTGCAGGGTACTGTCTCAAAGTACTGACAGCTGACTGCCTTTGCAGAGTCATGCCATGTCATTTCACTTCTTCAAAACCTTCCTCTAGGGTTCCTTCCATTCCACTGCATTCACATTAACTGGTTAAGGTGTGCTTTGTGATGCATTTTTTTCTGAAGGCTTTTTATTTCTTATTTGTTTGGGTTTTAGTTCCTGTATTCACCACCCTCCAAAAAAAAAATGCATCCGATAGCCAATAATAGAAAGCCTTTCTGAGAAAGCCTTTCATTACTGGCAAACTGATCTCCACAAAATCCTGTAAAATTTCATCCAGCATATTAAGTTTCCAGTGTAATTCCTGAGAAACATGCTTTCTTTATCAACTCCCTGTCTTTCTCATGACACTTGCATAACTCTATTTGATTAATTTCTCCCTTACACTTTGCAACAGGTTTTAGGTAACTCAGTATTTCAAAGCCCTGCTACTACACAGGACAGGGTCACCCAGGAGCACATGCCCATCCCAAGACCGTTTCTGTTTCCTAGACTAACAGCAAGGGGTTTTTATTCCTAGGAATTAAAAAATATACGATATTTTTCTCTGTGAAAGGAGGAGTTTTGAGCAAGGCCTGCAAAGCCAAGCATGCATGGACTTGGTGCTTCACACCCTTCCCTAGGGTGTGAAAGGGGGAGCTGGTCTTAAAAGTCAAAGAACTATGTAGTGAGTAGGAGTTCCACTTGCTACGCTGCTCTTCAGTGTTTAATAGAAAGCTGGTTCTTGGGGCTTTTCAAAGACAAGGACAAGAGTGATTAATACTCTGATCTCTCTTACTGAAAATCCTCTAGGCAACAAGGAGAGAGCATCATTACTTGTGAAACAGTTCTAAAGTCCATGCACAATTAGGTATTTCCCCTCCACCCAGAAATGTTGTCTGTTCCCTTTTAATTTGTAAAAAAAGCATGATAGAATCATGGAATGGTTAAGGTTAGAAAGGACCTTCAAGATCATCAGGTTCCAACCTCCCTGCAGGGACATCTCCCACCAGACCAGGCTGCACAAGCCTCATCCAACCTGGCCTTGAACACCTCCAGGGAGGGGGCTTCCACAACCTCTCTGGGCAACCTATTCTAGCACCTTACTGCCCTCATGATGAAGAATTTCTTCCTGATGCCTAACCTAAATCTCCCCTCTTTCAGTTTAAAACCATTACCCCTTGTCACTGCCCTCTCTGGTGAAAAGCCCCTCCCCAGCCTTCCTGGAGCCCCTTGAGATACTGGAAGGTGCTCTAAGGTCTCCCTGAAGCCTTCTCTTCTCCAGGCTGAACAGCCCCAACTCTCTCAGCCTGTCTTTGCAGCAGAGCTGCTCCAGCCCTTGGATCACATTTGTGGCCCTTCTCTGGACCCTCTCCAACAGAAGATGGTGCTCCATCCTTCAACATATTCAATACTAATACTGAAACATAACCCCTACTGACAGGCTAAGTTTCAAATTCTGAACTTTCCATATTCATTTCTATTAACACATTCATTAGGAGCTTTACTTTCATTTTAAAATGCAACTGAGATGTGTCATGCTTCCTATTAACACCATTAAATGGATTTTCTTGTCAATGACATTTTTAAGCAAACTGAATTAAATGGGAAGCATGTGTTTTGCCAGAAAGCAATACTTGAAAATATAGTCTGTTTGTACATCAGAGACAGTCTTTCCCTTACAGACAAATGGTGACCTGTACTGAAGATTCCAGCTGCCACTTAGTTTCAAAGATCAGTTTGAATCCCATGTTTAAGCACCTTAGCTTAACACCTTAGCATTGCCATCTGCTGTCTCTTCCCAGGGTTTGTCTAGGATCCTGTGAGCCACCAAATGCTGTTTAGCACTACTGATGTCAGTCACGAGCTTAGCAATATCTAGAGGATCAAAACTGCACACCAAAATATTCAGGATGGGACATAAACTGAAACTGCAGATTATTGGCTGCTTTCAGGCCCGCACGTATTGCAGATGTATGCAAGTATTTCAAGGCCAGCTCCTGCTTAAGATCTCTCTGATGTACACACCTCAAATTCAAATCCATAAACCAAGCTGAGTGGCAATGACATTAAAAGGTGTCTAAGCCTGAAACACTGTTTTGACTGGATTAACCTGCTCTTTTTTCATTTACCACCTCCTATCAATGCTGCTCCATCAGTGCAAGTTCCCTGCCTTTGCTCCCATCAACCCACTTCCTACCAGTAACACCAGGACAAGTGTCACGGCAAAGCTGCAACAAGATGCTGCTGCTTGGAAGGTCCCTCCTGGTGCTCACAGAACAAGCATGCTGTCTCACTGAGAAGGCACTGACTTCCTCCTCCCATCTTCAATTAAGACCATGCCAATCAAGAAGCAGCCAGAAAAATTACCACAGGCAAAGAAGAATAGGCAAGAAATACATTTTCATGGGCTGCATTTAAACAGCTGCACTGTGAAATGGAATGAAAAATGCTGATTTCTTTTGGCTGCCCACACTTCAAGACTGCATAGCTGACCCTTTCCCTTACTACCATTGTACACGCTCACTTGTAGAATCAAATCTGACAGAGAATAGTCTTTTTGTTTAGTTCAGTTCCAATCACACCTCCATCACTTTCAAAATCACAAACATCATGGTGTAACTTCTAGTACAGACCGGACAGAACACAAGCCCAAACATTATACATATTTTATGTTATATATACACATACATACACAGACTTACTGGCTTGGGTTGTCCTCTTCAGCTATAGTTCTTCCACCTTCCATAAATATATATATAAAGGTGTGCATTCCTCAGGATGATTAATCAACCCTCTCTGCCTCCTTCTAAACACAACTAACCAGTAAGCAAAATAAAAACTACCATCCAATTTGGAAAAAAACTCATTACCTCTCTTCCATTATATTATTGTCTAAAAGAATTACTGTACAACTGTACACTGTACAGACTGCACAAACCATTAGTAAATAAACAGGTATTTATCCTAGAAGTAGACCAAATACTACATGGCTAATATAATAGAACAAAATACTGCTCACCATTTCCTAATGATATCCCAGTGCGCTGAAAATTCATGGTATCAGTGGAGTTCCTGGCTTTCCACAGAAAGCACAAAAGGGTTCCCAGAAGGGCATAGCAATTTTCTTGTCCAACTTAATGCAACAAATCCTTCAGTGTAGTCAACTGGGAAAAACACATTTCTGTACATGACATTGGACTTGAGACGTATTTCAGGAACTGACACTTCTGTAGTTTGGTTCAGAAATGTTCCAAATCTACGGCAAGTTGAGATCTTGACTGATCCTAATCTGGACAGGCCCATTCTTTTTCAAAACTTACTGGTATATTTTAAGTTACACTTCTGTTGGCACTTCTCTCCCCCCACTCTGTGTGTCTAGATGTCTCTATTAACTTACTTGAGATCTAAGTGGAAAACTCAAACTTTTAACTATTAACTTAGCAAAGGTGAACAAAGATCAGAATGACCACCTCCACTTCACAACAGGGAAGAAGCAAAGACAACAGGATCTTCTGTAGTCCTCCCAGAAGTCACTGGCAGACAGGTAAGATGCTAATTTGGGCTGCACAGCTTAGTACAAAGCTCCAAGAAATACAGCATTGTGTCAACTCTCAAAAAGCAATTCAGTCCCTGCACACAAGCCTACTGGCAGATGTCAAGTGGTAGGAAACACTGCTCTGGCTCATAAGCATTTTTATTTTGATGGTTGCTTTTTACAGTCATGATTAACAAAATATCTATATGGTAAAAGATACATTTGATTTCCCAAAAAAAAACAATCAGCTAATTCAAATTCCAAGTAGTCATACTAACATAACACTTGTAAACATGCAGTGTGTTATTTAGTTAACCTATACTATCTGGGATACTTACAAGGCCAAACAGCCAAGGCTGTGAAATTGGTATTTAGGAACCATCTTTTACAAGAACCTTCTTTGGGAACAATTACCTCAAAAGTCAACCCTTTTCTTCACACATGCACCATAATGCCAACTGTAAATCTTAACAAAGTGTCATGACCTGTTCCATACAGGAAGCTAGATTAGATGTGCTTTCCATCTCTGAGAAGTCCCTGGGAAATTCTGCAGAAAGGTACACCACCAAAAACTTGGTAGGCATAAAAAAATACCAATGCATTTATATGTTAATATCTGCACAGAGAGAACTCAGACATGAGTGCTTTTTCTGAAGTCACAGGCATCTTCCTACTTGGGAAGACACAAAGCAAGGATACTCCACACTTTAAACAGCAGGTAAACAAGCAGTACCTTTTCAAATACAGCTCAGTCATCTGCCTCAGCCAAGTCCACCTGGACTGACTTATGCTACTTGAAATTCATGTACGTTTCATTCCCTTTCAAAAGCTGCAATGAGAAAATCTGACCTGGAAAAGGAAGTGTTAGAAACAAGCCTGACAGGAAACCACACTAAGCGCCAAGGCCTGACTCAGTTTTGTGTTTACTGTAATCAAAATCCCAAACTGTACTGAGTCAGTGACAGATGGAGAAGTTTGGTTCACTAAACACCAGATAGTTCTGCTTGCATTAATTTTATTCCCTCCCATCACTTACCAAGGGCTTGGTTTCATCTTCGTCTTTGAAATAGTAAAGCTGGTCCCCCTTGAGAACAAACCAGCGTGTGTGCCACGTCTTGACAAAGCCTCCTTGCTTCCGCAGCCACCCACACTTCATGGCACTGTGCTGCCCTTGGCTCGGTGGGGGAGTCTCTGCAGAGCCACTCTGTTCTTCCATGCTGGGACTGGGCAACTCTCCTGTTCAGAAAACAAGAGGAAAAGGTAAAATAATTGGATTACTATCCAGGCAGCAACTTGCTCCTTTCAACACAGCTGGGAAGGAAATATGCCCCGGCTACAAAGGTGTGCTAGAAAAGCACTTATCACCTGCCTGCTTATTCTCATCCCAGCACCCCATCAGATGAGAGAATGTTAGACGTCTATTAACAATACTAACAAAAACCAACCAAGCTGCTAAAAAGCAGGCAAGAGGCAAAATACTTGTTCAAGCACAGGGGAAGATATTTTAACTGGCCCTGAGGAAGACATCAGCTGCTTGATGAGGTGAATTCTGCTGTATTACAGGAAGCAACAAGGAATCAACTTAAGAGTTTCATCTTCAGACTAAGGAAAGCAGTTTGCTTCTCATCACCAGATCTCCCCATTTAATATTCCCTGACAAGCTTGGGACTCTGGGGAATCAATAAAGAAGGCTCTGCTTCTTCAGGGCTTAATACACCCCACCAGACAAGCAGGCTTTGTTTTGTTTTACTGAAGGCCGTGTAATGGAACGGTGACAGTAAATGCAATAATAGCTGCACATCCTCTCACACCAGCAATTCGCTGACTGAAACGGGTGTCTGTCCAGCCACGCTTTACAGACATTTGGCACATTGCACTGAATTTTGGTGCATCAACTCAAGGCACAAGAAGGATGTCAAAACTACAGCTGAAGTGTTCAATTAAACTTGACAAAGTTCCATATGGCTTTTTGGCCATGTTAAAACGAAACTTTTTAACCACCTATGAATAGTCATTAATCTTCCTGATGGACCTAGTACATACAATGATGCAGTCGTGTCCCTAACCTTCAGGAGCCAAAGGCTCTTCCTGATCCCCTAGAGATCCTGTCTAGAGCTCAAACTCTGCTTTTTGAGTTGCAAGGTCCCATCTTTTCAGTTGAAATACAAATCAGACTGAGACCTGCACGCAGCAAACAGTGTACACCCAAACAGAATAAAATGTGACTATAACCACAAACACAGCAGCGTGCATAATGAACAGTGAAATTTCACTGTCTGTAAGTGCTTGAAGAACAACATGTTTCTTTTCTCCCTAGACTGACTGGCAGCCTTTCTTGCCTAGTCAGGAACTTGCACAGCTGTTAGGGCCTGGGAAAGGCAGCTTCATAGGTAATGGTATTTATTGTTTCTAAGCATCAGGGTGGGGAAAAAAAAATATTCTAGACATTGCAGGCAAGAGACATCTCTGACTAAGAATATTTAGACCAAAGCTTCCTGTTCTGAGTTTCAAAAAGTAGGAATGTGAGTGCGTGCCTGGCACTCCTGCTCTGGTCCCCTACACAACAAAACCATTACTGAACGTAGTAAGACATCAGCATTGCAATGGTATGTGCTCAGCTTCTAAGGCAGATTAGAAAGGAAGATACATATTCTTTGATAGAAGAGACCATCCCTCTGACAATTAACACAAGTACTTCGTCTGGACAGTTACCCTGATGGGCCAAGATAATTTGTATGAATCACAGAATTGTTTGGGATGGAAAGGACCTTCAAGATCATCTAGATCCAACCCCCTGCATGGGCAGGGACACCTCCCACTAGACCTGGTCACTCAGAGCACCATCTAACCTGCCCTTGAACATTTCTCTTCCAGACACAGCACACAAACAAAATGTCAGCATACTGTAAAGGTTGTCTAAGTACTAAGTGTTGCTGCTTGGTTTCCTAACAGCACAAATGCCCAGCGATACCCAGGCAGTTTCCCTGAAGCACCATTTCCTGTATTACCCAGTCAAACACATTCTATGCTTGCACTTCCAATATACAAAGGAAATAAAAGCATCTGCCTGATCCATGCTTAAGGGCTGAAGAAAGAGCAGCTGACAGAAACCAGATGGCTGATTCATGGCAAGTATCAAGGACTGAAGAGATTCCTGTTTACAACACTCCTTACATTCAAGTCCTGGACCTTCCTTGCTTTTTCCTGGTACTCAGTGACATCTCCTCCTGGCTACATTAGGTACAGCACAGTAACTCCAACTTTCAGCATAGAAAACATGACTGCAATTTCTGTGTGTATCATCTCCAGACTAGTGCAGTACTCCTGGCTTTGGACAATACTTTAACATGTTCTGGAAGCTAACAGAAACACTGAAGTACGCTTATAAAGTAGTTATCTTGCTACACACCTGCTCCTTGTGATTATCTCTTAATTTCTACACAGAATTTTTGCAACAGGCTGAGGTTCAACAAGGCCAAATGCCAGGTCCTGCATTTGTCACAACTCCAGGCAATGCTGCAGGCTTGGGGAAGACTGGCTGGAAAGCTGCCTAGAGGAAAAGGACCTGGCAGTGTTTGGTCGACAGCCAATTCAATATGAGTCAACAGTGTGGCCAAGAAGCCCAACAGCATCCTGGCTTCTAGCAGGAAAAGTGTGGCCAAAAGCAGTAGGGAAGTGATTGTCCCTCTGTACACGGCACTGGTGAGGCCTGTGTTCAGTTCTGGGCCCCTCACTACAAAAGGGATATTGAGGTGCTGGATCACATCCAGAGAAGAGTAACCAAGCTGGTAAAGAGTCTGGAGAACAAGTTTTATGAGCAGAAGCTGAGGGAACTGAGGTTGTTTAGTCTAGAGAAGAGGAGACTGAGCAGAGACCTTCTCGCTCTCTATAACTGCCTGAAAGGAGGTTGTAGTGAGGTGCAGATCAGTCTTTTCTCCCACATAACTGGTGATAGGATGAGAGGAAGTGGCTTCAAATTGCTCCAGGGGAGGTTCGGATTGGATATCAGCAAAAATTTCTTGACTGAAAAGGATGGTCAGGCACTGGAACATATGGCCCAGGGAGGTGGTGGAGTCAACACCCCTGGAGGTGTTAAAAAAAACCCAACATGTGGACATGGCACTTAAGGACATCATTTAGTTGGCATGGTGGCATTGGACTGACAGTTGCACTTGATGATCTTAGAGGTCTTTTCCAACCCTCATGATTTTATGATAATTGTTTAAAAAAAGCAATATAATCATGAAGAAATAAATAGATCAATAGATCCCACTCATGAAGTGCTTTTCAGCCCATTTTCCTTTGGCTCCTTTCTTCCTACTGTTCACACTTATCGTCCTTCAGAACAACTTCTCCAGCTGCCATCTCTATTGTGTGTTTACACCTTTAGCTTTTAGGAACCACACAATCTGTTGTCACATCCCTGCTTTGGGCTGAAGCCTGGAATCCAATCTCCACCATTAAAACTCTTAATTGCTCTGTGCCACCGAGGTTAATGAGCCTCAACAGGAGTACAGAGGTTTCATTGCCAAGTACAAATTGCAAGATCAAAACTTAAGTCACCTGGTATTCTTCTCTGGAAAAGAGAATCTTTCTCCTGCCTCTTTAGGGTTCAGCTACAGTCACCCAGAACACTTCACAGAAGCAAAGAATCACAGAATGGTAGGGGTTGGAAGGCACCCCTGGACATCACTGAGTTCAAGCAAAGTGTCCTGTAAAACATACAAAGATTTCTGGTTCTCAGCAAAGCAGACAAAGATATTTTTTTGTGCCTGGAGTTACAATTACATCCTAACAAAAATGAACCAGCTGATAAACCTTCAGACCACATTGACAGGGGGTTTCTGTGAGGGTTATGAACCATTGCAGCACACACTCTGAACACTGCAGCTCTGGGGCTGCAGAGGGTCTTAGGTGTCACAGTGAGCTACTGAACTGAACCTTGCCTCCTTCCAAGCTGGAGCTGCAAACGGAGGTTCAACTACCACTAGAAAAATAGCAGCTTGCTTTCTCAGTGCCTTGTTCACAAAAATCCCCAAACCTCACAGTGCTCTGGGCTCTTGTAACATTTTGGATTCACTGTGCAGTACAATAATTAACTAGGAATGCAACAAAGCAGTGGCCTGAAACTTCTACAGCATTATCCCTGGACGCCCAAGCGCTCTCACTTACTCCTCCTAAAGAGCTAAGGTAACAAGACAGGTCATGGGAAATTAGTTGCAATAAGCAATGATCAAATACTCTCCAAGAACCAACTTCATCCATATGCAGCAGGCTTTACTTAATGGACTTGTACCCCACCTCTACTTACCACCATGTGTGGTAAAAACATGTCAGGAACAAGGACAGACTTACCTGTGCTACATGAGATCCCTCTCTCCAAAAGGAAATGCACTCAACTCATAATTCCGTTTTTTTAATATGAGCCGAAATCTCTTGGATGCTACTGTTTTTTGGCTGTGCTAAAGTATATGCCAAGAAGTATCCTTAGAAACTCATTTAGCAAATACTTGAAGGGAAGCATTGTAAACTGCAGGTAAGTTATTGCAACTGAAAAAAAGTAAGGAACTACCACCCTTATCCACAGGTACAGGTAATGTTGCTGCTCAACTGCAGAAAATCACAGCTCTCAGCTCCAGCTGACCTGATCAGCTTATCTCTGCTGCCTGAACCAGCCTCAAGGCAGGAAAAAAAGAAGAGTTTAAATACAGTCATGATGTGTAGCAAGGCACAAACAACAACCTAAATACCAAAGTCAAAAGCAATTAACTTCTTGGATGAAGGACTATTTTAAGTTTCATTCCACAAAGTCACATTTCACTGGTGTTGACATCAGCATACGAACTAAGTATTTGGATTTTAGCTAGCCAGGGAAAATGTTAATTGGTCTACGTCTCTTTGTGTGGTAGAAGTTACATCTTCAACTATTTCTGCAGTACTAAAACAAATGAGGTGTAGGAGAGACAACTCCCAAGTCCTCAAAGGCAAGTGTAAGCCCTCCTTTAAAACAGTAGTATATTCTTGCACATTATATTATTCCACTTATTAGTCACTTAATTCTCTTCACAAGTTCAAATTTCAGCCACATACCTTGTTTTTGTTAAGAGGAATTGTGTTTAGTCATGAGATTAAGTTTATTTGTTGCTTTCCATGTCTCCTTCCCTTTCAGAATCTGCCTAGTACAAGCCAGACTCAGAACCACAAATTCCAGCAGCTGGCTCACTTTCACTAGTTGTTTTTACAGCTGTTTCAACACCAAGATCATAAAAATAAATTGCAGAAATATCAGGGTGCTGGCACTGATGCAGAGAACAGTGAGGTGAAAACAGTATGTAAATAACACATGACAAAGTGTGGAATTACATCAACATGCTCCAAGTCCTCTTGCTCTCATGAGAGAAGGCAGAAAGCCACACATTTTCAAGCACTAAATGAGCATATTCCTCAAAGCCATCTTCTGAACAGGAAACACAACTTGTACTTGTTGCCAGAGTCAACTCTACTGACTTGGCTAACCTCCAGTTTAGGTAATGACCAGAACTGAACAAATGCTACACAGTCTACTTGTTTGGGGCTGGCTGTGGGCTAACTCTCCTGGGCTTGTCTGGACATCAGGAGTGCAAACACAACAAGAAACGTTCCCTGATGTGCTGGCTCTGCATCAACATCTCCTCGTCCACAGAGCCCATCACCATCCACCTCTGCTGGCCCAAATCCAACCTTTTTCTTCTCCCATAAGGGCTTCTGCCTCTTCCACTAGTCTGTCTAGAAAGCAAGTAACTGCACTTCCCTACTCCTCCCCAAGGTGGAAGTGCCAGTGCCACGCACAGGAAGCAGGGAAGTGCCTCTCCTCAGCTACCACTCACTCGATACTTGAAATATGGAAATAGGCAGCTCCCCCAGACCCCAGCACTTTGCCAGGAAATAGAGAAAGTCATTAAAGCACAGCAAATCCAGTTACCAGTGAATAGTCACGGCACTGCAACAAGATCACCCATTTGGCAAGAAACCCCTAAGGTTTGCAGGTTCTTTATTCTCACTGCAATCTCTCATGGCTACGCCAGCACATCCCAACCACGTAAAACATCAGCCTTCATTTCCAGCGACCCTTCATCTTTGCTGCTGCTCAGATGCTGTAGCATCTTTGAAGCTCAAGGTCAGCCTAGCACACACTCCTCCAGCCTGTCACAAGGCCTAATCCCCTTGCTCTCTCAAAAAGGCAGCCAACACAACACTGCAGAGATGACTTACCCATGTCAGACACATTAACAGATATCCAGCAAAAGGCTGTGACGTTGCAGCAACAAGGGACTGGGTGATTGCTGAACGTATCTGCTAAATATAATATACACACAAGCAAAATTCATTACATTTGTGGCACCACAGCTCTCTATATATTTACATTACTTCAATGCTGCAACACTTACATAAAGAGATACAAATCACTTTTCAAGTGATGCCTAATGCTTGATTCCCTCCTACTTATTTCCCATAAGCTATATAGAGCAGAAGTGCCTCCATTTAATGTTGCTGGTATCAGAGGTATGGAGTGGTGCCTCTGACCAGTGCATTTCCTTTTGATTTTTCTTGATGTAGTCTGGCCAAGTAACAACTTTGCAAACCATTTAGTATGTGAAAACATAGTCTGCATTTATCTTACTCTTAACACGTCCCCAGACACAGAAGATGTCTGCCACAGCACAGGCATGCCTTTGTGAGCAACTGCTGCAAGAAGAAAAGACTGGCCTGTTTCTTACCATCACAGTGCTCCAAATCAGTTGCTACTCACCTGGTGTGTCAACAGGATATCACACATTGAAGGAAAAAACATGCCAAAGAGGTAAAAAACCCAATAAAAATAAAGCTGACTTGCTGCTAGTGCTTAGCAACCATTTTTACAAGGTAGACATCACAAGGAGCATGTCTCAAGTTCTGTCAGTGCTCGGACAGACTTCAAATCACTCCTTTTTCTTTTTCAAAAGCTTTGGCAGTCCATTTGCTTTCCTCCACATGCCTTTGGAACAGACATACTTTTATCCAGAAGGTTTCTGAGACACCTGAGAAAACTTCTGCACTACTGGCAGTAACACTTGTAATCACAGCTGCATCTGGCTATCCTGTATCCCCCACTCATTTTTGTTCTATCAGGGACAGCCTGAAGATCCTCTGCTTGAAAGAATTTCACTTCCAAGGCTTAAATAATTACTACTTAAGCAACTCTGAGAGGTGTTAGCAGCAGTCAAATTGTAGAAGGTCTGATCCACTGCCCAGTGAGGCTATAAGGAAGAGACTTTATTACTTTTCAACGCATTTTGGGATCACTTCCAAAACCAAGACCAAATACATTTGCTAGAAAATTGAGGTCTTAGTCAAATATACCTCTTTAGCACAACTTGCATTTCCACACCAGAGCCATCCTAGACAAGCCAAACTTCTACACACCTACTGTTTGCTTACAGGAATTCAAGCACAGCTTTAAATACCTCAAATAAAATGGGACTACAGCATGTAGAACACAAGGTATTCAACTTGTCATGAATTACAATGGAAATAAATCAACAAATTCAACAAATCAATAAATCAACAGCTTTTGTGTGTGCATACTTCTCTTCTATGGTTGTGACTAGTGTTAGTACACATGTGCACACCTGATACCCTATAGATGAGGTTTGGACACTAGTTCACTTCCCCTCATCACACTCCCACAGTACCAGCTGCATTTGTCCCAGTATGAATCTGCTCATGGCACAGGGACACCGACAGGCATCAGCACCTGCATTTTAGGAATCATGTAATGGATTAGTCTCCCTAGAAACTTCTGCCCTACTACACTCAGGACAGAGGTGGCAGACAGGAAACTGAAGTGTGCCAGACACTATGCAATTACTCTTGAAATGGCAATGATCAGTCGTAGTGCCTCTATGTTTGGCGTGGTCTTTGGTACAAAGCACTGGCAGATAAGGGAACCACAGAGTTAGAGCCTCTTGCCTCCCCTTTGTCCTTCTGCAGGCAGCACCAAATGGAGCTCAAAGTTAGCCCTAAACACATCATTTATCTACTTGCTAGAACTTATTTCTTCCCAAAAGAACCCAAAAAATCATATTGGCTTCCTTGGTAGAGATACCTGGGTAATAAACTATTTCCAAGTGTTCCCCCTATGTGTCAGGTGCTGCTACAGAAAGCAACTGCAGCAGTTCTGGGAGCACAGCATCGTGCTGTCACATCAGTCTTTTGGGTAACTGTCACAGGTTAACTTTGCTGCCTTTGCCATTAAGTCCTATTTTATTTAAATCCATGCAGCAACATTCAGATAAACACTTGTCCTCCCACTACTATTGTGGCAGCAGAAGGAATAACAGAACTGCCCAGCTAGGAGCACTTAGTCCATTAGGGACCCCCTTCTGACTCCCAGAAACGACATTTGGTTCTCTTCATCACTTCCTAATCCTACTGCCTTTGAGTCAAGATGGACTCCACCTGTGGAAGACTTGGGTAACTGATAGACACTTAAAAGTCTCTTTCTACCTTTTCTCAACTGCGGGTATACCATCTCTGATTGAGCAGCGACTAGGAAACGTCACACCACAAAAAAGGCTTTTGAATGCTTGTGGAGCAACTTAGAAGGATAACACAGTCTGTGATGCTTTTGTATCTTACTTATTATGCACACGTCCTTAGCTTTTTCCTCACATGGTAGCACACAGTTGCAAGACAAGAGAGAAAATGCATGCAGCAGAAGCAGAGCTGTAACCATCTGGAGAAGCACACACAACTACAGCAAAGAGCCTCTGGTAGCTGAAGGGTCAAATGATGCAAGATGGACAAAGAAATGAAGAACAGTTGGGAAGTCTCACATGCTGAAATACTGAGCAGTGAAAAGGTCAGGGAGCAAGTCAAAAGCAGTATGTAGAACAGCAAAAAGGTATTCCAAATCCCAGATGTCTCTTCCCAACCAGGGGGTTATTCTGCCTCTGTATGTCTTACACTGAAAAACCTCAAACCCTGTTTACAGTTTTATACCTTACATGGAGGAAGTGACTGTGAGGACAGCTCAAAAGTAACTTGATTTCCACATGTGAGTGGTGAATACTTCAGCACTTACGGGCTTAAATTATAGAAGAATTTATTAAGAATTGTGTCCAAGCATGATCTCAACAGATGATCTCTCAAAGTGTAAAAATACTCTCTGGCACTACTGCTTGTTCTCCAAGACTAATGGTAAAATACATCCCAGTATGGACGTCAGCAGGAATCTGACTGAACCACTTCAGATGGAATGAGTCTGCATGCTCTTTTAGGAAATCCAACACAACAGGACTTTGTATCATCCTATTCACAGCAGTTCAGGCCGTCCACATGCTTTGCAAAATTGACCAAGAAAAACACGATGCTACAATTTACATGCACTGAGTATACTGACAGATGGAAGGAATATATTCCAGTTTGTCTAAAAGCAGCAAAAGCCTTCTCCAAAAGCTGCTGTAATTCTTCTGAATTGTAAGAACCCACGGGTTCTGCAAAAAAGTTTTTGCACTTGCTGGAGTTCGGAGGAAGGAAGAGGAACATTTGCTAGGTGCACCACACTTCAAATACATCTCTTCATAGAATCATAGAATCCTAGGGGTTGTTAGGGACCTCAAAAGATCATCTAGTCCAACCCCCCCTGCCAGGCAGGGTCACCTAGAGCACATCACACAGGAACTTCTCCAGGCAGGTTTGGAATGTCTCCAGCGAAGGAGACTCCACAACCCCTCTGGGCAGCCTGTTCCAGGGCTCTGTCACTCTCACAGTAAAGAAGTTTTTTCTGATATTCACCTTGAACCTCCTATGCTCCAATTTGCACCCATTACCCCTTGTCCTATCACTGGTCACCACTGAGAAAAGCTCCAAGCAAATACAGCCCCAGCAAAGTCCCAACTCTGGCAACAAGAGGCTAGCACTGCAAGTACTGGCTGGTGACATCTATCCCAGTACACAGATCAGAACAGGAGGAAGCAGATTTCTGGGTGCACCCACCCAGCTTCAGGGAGTATGTGGGCACCGTCCCCACTGAAGAACTTGGGCAAGTCAGAACCAAAGGCTCCAACTTGGCACACTCAAGGATGTATCCACTTCCATTCCTACTAAACTCAGCCAATTAGAGCCAAGATTTGTGTCCTCTCTGTGTGTCAACCCCAGCAGGACCTGAACTTAAAATAGACCTACTTTTAAGCAGAAATCGCTGTCATTTTAATGCTGTTCAAAAGTGTTCTATACAAATGGTAATTACCTCTGTCACTTCAAAACATTAACCATACTGACATAAATTCCATGTTAGAATACTGGAGACAACATAGTCAAAAAATGTCAAGGCCTTTGTCTGTCTTTCCATTGAAATAAAACCCTCAAAACAAGTGCCATTTTTTTGTAGCTGACATTTCTGCTTAGAAAGTAACTCGTTATCATCAGTGACCCGAAAGCTAGCTAAAATCATGTCAACATGGAAAAATATGCTCAGGAAAAGCATTAATTCATATTTACGTAATTAAATTTCTTTTTTTTAAAACCAAGTTTCCATCAGAAAATTAGATTCCACTATCCTTCCTGCATTATGTTACACCATCTAAATTGCTTTAGTAAACGAAAATTAGGCCATACTACACTAATAAAGCCTTCATAGCACTGCCCTTTCCAGTCAAGCTCTAAGCAAATACAATCCCCAAATTCCTAAGCCAGCAGCAAGACACCTCCCCTTGCCCCTGAAATTCATTCATCTGGAGATAGGGTATAAATTCATGAGGTCCTTACCCTTCAAGAGGTCAGTCTGTGCACGAATGCTAACACCTGCTTTTCCTGCATGACTGAAGGAACCATTAAAGCTGAAGATGCAACTCTGTGTTGCACCCACAGAGTCTTCAGGCCCCGTTAGTACAACCCACAGTTAAAATGTCAACACACTTCCTCCAACAGCACTCTGTTCACACGTGTCTTCCTGGTCATGACATAGAATACATTTGAAATCTGCACAACAAAGAGCACAACTGCACACTGAGTGGGTAGCCTTCCTCCTCACACTTGTTTGCTATGTGACGTGAGCAAGAAGCAGAACTAAAGAGCACTTTAGCAAGTAACTGGTTATCCCCAGAAACCTGAAAGCTAGCTAAAACTACATAAACAGCTTTTTCTGGCATTGCTCCACTAAAAAAAGAAGTTAAAACCAAGTTAAATTATACACCTAGTAAATTGTTTGGGAACAGGAGACATGCACATGGACTTACCTACATAAATCTTCAGGTAAACATACATTGTTTTGTTTACTTTACAAAGAAAGCACTAGCTCCTAACCAAGCAACATCAGGCATTCTCCAGGCTTTAAGCAGGCTACAGAAGCAGTCAATTCACTTGATCAGGACTAACACTTCAGAGAGACAGCTGCAAAAGCAGAACACAAACAAACCAAAGATGGCAGGTCCTGAACCTGCAGCCACCTGGAAGCTGTGCTAAGCAAGTTCATGTTTACACAGTCCAATGTATTCAGCACTTACATTAAGAGAGGCAAAAATATCCCAAGAATACAAAACCCCCTCACTATCAATGACAGAGCTCATTAACAGCATAAAATAAAGAACAGCCCAGCAAAATCTACCTTCAAGTCACTTGTCAGAAAGGAGAGTCTGTGTTTTATGTAAGTCACCATCTGCAGAGCAGAATATCAGCATGCCCAAGGGAAAGAAGGTTATCAACTACATTCAGAAGGCCTATTTCACATTACTGTAGTCAAAGCAGCAAAGAAACCTCACCATTCTCTCCCCAAAAATACTCCATCTCTCCACACAGACATCTGCACTGTTGCTTTCTTCATTTTTCTTTCTCTCCCTATTTAACTGGCTGTAATTCTACAAGCTTGCACCTACTGCCTTGGACAAGTACACATGAGACATGACAACATCTCTCTAGTTTGTGTGTGAAAGGCAAAAAAAAAACGCTCATTGTTGGAGCTTGTCTTCTCACGAACTGGATTGTGCAGAATTTACTTCAGTGTTGGTCATGTTACCACTCATTTTAACTCAACTTATCCTCTAGGGCATGAAGTCACAAGGAACCTGGGTGATCTCTGTAGCACTACCAAAATACACAGTGCTGTATTAAACAAAGAATGTTTCTTTCTTACTAACAAAGGCCTTCTCTTCACACCTATACTTAGAACACTGGGAGATTAATTCTGAAATGTCTTCAGCCCTAGCTCAGAAAACCATGTCAACTTATTATAGAATGGTAGGTTTTGGAAGGAACCTCTGGAGATCACCTCATCCAATCTTCCTAGTAAAGCAGATTCACCTAGAGCAGGTAGCACAGGATTGCATCCAGATGAGTTTTCAAGATCTCCAGAGAAGGAGACTCCACCACCTCTCTGGGTAGCCTGTTCCAGTGCTCTGTCATGCTCAAAGAAATTACTCCTCATGTTCAGATGGAACTTCTCATGTTCCAGTTGGTGCCTGTTGCCCCTTATCCTGTCACTGGGCATCACTGAAGAGTCTTGGCCCCATCCTCTTGACACCTGCCTTGAGATGATTTATTAAGTACTGATGAAATCCCCTCTCACTCTTCTCTCCCTCTCCAGGCTAAACAGACCCAGGTCCCTTTGTGATGTTACTCACCACACTTTTCAAAAATTTTCTGACTGTAACAAATCAAAATGGAAACAAACATGTTAGGGTAACTCCTCAATGAAGTTAGTTTCTTGGGGAGTTGACAAAAACCACCAGTCATCTTGCTAACGCACCAAGATCCGTGAGGACCAAGTTACATAATATTGCACTCTTCATGTCGAGACCATCTCTGTGAATTACCTACTAGTTTGCTCAGCTAGCTGATAACAACACAGGGCCCATCCCAGCCCCCTGCCTCCCTCCAAAGTACACCCTCACTCCTGACTGAATAAAACTCATTCCCATTTGCAGCATGCCATCAGAAGCAATTAATTCCAGGACAGGAGACAATAACCACATCCATACGGATATTCCAGATAGAAGGTAACAGCAGCCAGCAGTCATTGACTTGCCAAGCAAGTATGGTTTGGGGATTGGGATCACCAGGCTGATTTTGGTCATTTTGCTGTGCTAATGGATCTAGCAATGCTGGTGGATTAACTCACGGCCTCTGTGGTAGCACAGGGTGAGCTTGGTCCTTGGACAAGCAGGAAAGTACATTCTTGGGTCTCAATGCAGACTGCTCTTCCTTTTGCACCTCAAGTGGAAAAGCAGCTCCAGGCAACATGAGAAGCAGGCATTCCTCTTCCAGTGACTCTTTTTGGCTCTTTTAGCTTCACCTTTTTCGCTGACTCAAGTCCTTTAAAAATCATGAGATGAGAAACCACAAAAGCTCTGCGATACACACAACCAGCCAGCCAATGCTCCTTATCAAACAACAAAGAAGGAAATACAACAGAATGGCCTTCTTACACACAGAACATCACTTCCACATCAGAATGAACAGGGCCTTCCCAGCCTAACAAACTCACCATAAAGCTGGGAGGGACATATTAGCTACACAACGCCCATAAAAATAGAAATCAAGGAAATGTGATGACAAATCAAAGAGTAGGAACAAGGATTCATATAGTAAAAGGATAGAAAATACAACTGCACTGACCTAATTCATACTCCCATCCAGGATCCAATAGACAAAAAGTACAAACAGCAACAGAAATATAACGGAATGTAGTTCCTTGAACTTAAATATCAAATACATCTCAAAATCATTAAGGTTGGAAAATACCTCTAAGATCATCAAGTCCAACTGTCAATCCAACACCACCATGCCCACTAAACCATGTCCTAAGTGCCATGCCTAAATGTTTTTTTAACACCTCCAGGGATGGTGACTCCACCACATCCCTGGGCAGCCTGTTCCAATGCTTGACCACTCCTTCAGTAATTAAATTTCTCATAATATCCCATCTAAGCCTGTCCTGGCAAAACTCTACTCTGCAATTATCTCTACTGCAATTTTCTCATTAAGAGAGATAACAGGATTCCCAAGTGCTATTTTACACAAATTCCTACCCATGGTATTAACCTCTTATTATCGGAATTATTTCTTTTCTTGTGCATGGTAGTTACTGTATCCAGTTTCAAGTTTTATTCAAGGACCAGTTCATCCTCACGTTCCTGAAGTTTTGCTCTTCCAGGAGTTTCAGTAGCCCTGAGTAGAGCATATGTAAGCCTTCCTACCTTTCCCTTCTATTTGGTGGTTACAGGTGAAGGAAAACAGGACAAAATCCAATTCCTACAGCTCTTGTCCAAACAACAATTTCAGAAATATTTTTTTTTAGAAAGAAGGACACCTTTTTTTATTCCTCACTTAATAACCTTCAGGTTATCTATAAGCTGTACCAACATCATCCTGCACTTCTAAACATTTTATCAGTGGAGGAAGCCAACAGAAGTTTAAATCAGTGCCTGACAAATCCAAGCAGCTCCTTACTTGCCTACAGACTGTTTGAGGATTCATCTTGGCAGAAGAAGGTGTGTTCTGGAAAGCATGAAATACATGAGGTTAATGCTAAGAGAAATCTAGCTATCAGCACCACAGTTTATTCCATGTGCAAGCCAGTACAGCAGACCAGTGGAAAAACTACAACTTTGACCTTCATTATTTTAAAACTATCACTTATGTACCATTTTTACCAAGGAATTATACTTAGAACCAACCTCTAGAACAGACACAGCAGAAAAACCCATGTAAGGCAATTTAATCTGATCTGTTCTAGTAACTTCATACTTGACTCTTTTTCTCTGCATCTGCAACCCTAACTACACTTCTACTCTTTCATCTGCTTTTGTAAGATCACGGTTTGAAAGTTAACTCTGTTTTTCCAAGTTGGAAGGTAAAGTTTCTAGAGATCAACCTCACAGGAAATAATTTTTGCTCAAAGTTCTCACTTTTATATCAGCTTGTTTCATCACTTGCATACATTTAGGAATCAAGTTTCATTACAACAGATACAGAGAGAATATGGTTTTTCCGCTTAGGTTCCAGCAGACTCCACGGTTTTCAAGACAATAGTTCCAACCTTTACAAATGGAAAATATATAAGTAACCTTTAAGAAATCAGACTAGCCAATGTAAATAAGGGATGACATGATAGCACCTACTGGGTTTGCTAGAGAACAAAGAACTTCATACTTAGTGAGTTTGCAGAATAGATGCCCTGATTATTGTCTTGTGGCCAGAGTTTGCTTTTTACCATTAGCTCTGGAAAAGCTTCTCATTGTTATAAATAAAAAATCTTATAAATAAAAAAACATTTTCCATTATTCCTACATCCTTTGTATTTGAGAAGACATAGAACTGCTGGTGCTGCTTCAGAACTGTCAACAGCAAGAGTCATCATAACATTATTTGACCTTGCATTTCCTAACAGAACAGTCAGACACCCTGGAAGTCACAAAGAAACAAAAAATAGCTTTATACATAGAAGTTTCAGAATTGTCGGAAAAACATTCAAGCACAGCTAACAGACAGGCTTCTTTTGCTTGTGAAAGGCATTCTGCTTCCCTGGCAATAAGCTGGTAAAGGCATCTGGATGAAATACATTCCAAAGACACCAATGTTTACAAGCACCAGCACACTTTGCCTCTTTGGATGATGAAATTTGTCATGCGCTTCAGCAAAACAAAAAAGCAAATTGTTAATTCCCTTGCTGTTTGTGCTTAGGCTTCTAACAGAGCAGTATCATCTACCTACCTTCTGCACAAGGCCAGCTGAAGAGTCTAACCACAAGGTACTAAGATATCAAACTTGGAGTTTCTTTTCTTAGGATGAGAGAGAAACCTAGAGCAGCAGCCAGCTCGTTAAGGACTTCAGACCATCACACCAAGCCCTGCAGCAAGAGCTGAGCAGCAGCAGACCTTCTCTACCCTACACCAGGAGCTAAATCCAACCACGGCTGACCTGATGACTTCAACATGGGCTCATTGTAGCCCTCTAGGCTCAGGCCACACCAAAGAGATATGGACCATAGCCTCTGAACAGATTAAAGCAGCTAGAACTTGGAAATCCTCTCTGCTTTACACAAATAGAGGAACAGCTGCAATCTGATGCTTCCACTCAGAGTTCTTGCAGTTATATTTCATCAGGAACAGAAATATGTTTCTGGCATGGCAGCTCTCTGCTAAATTAGATGCAGATGAGGAAGGTTTTTTCCCAAACATATGGAAGACCATGCAGCTTAAATCTCAGCTAGGCCTTGAAAGATCCTGTACATGAAGCATTAAGCTTTCTACAACAGGGAATGAAGGCAGTAACCACTATTATTTCATTTCACAGTCTGATTTAGTAGGATATTACAAGACAGAAAGCCTTTCATGTCTACTCAAAGTCAGATGTTCATCTGTCAGATATCTGGACAAGCTCTGCTTTGAAGGGAAGCCTGAGCTTCAATCCAAAAGGAGGTAACTGGACAAAAGGGGAAAGAATGTACATCTCTCCTTACTGGCAGCCCCAGGAAACCCAAGACCATTATGTTTAACTTCTTCAATGTTTAGTTTGTCCACAAACATTAATATAAAAATTAACTATTAATGTAACCTTAAATCAAAAACATTAAAGGTACACACTTTTCAGTTTTTTTCCCCCATTGTGAAAATATTTCTACACCTTACAAGTTATTTCATGGTGAACAAATTCTCCATCCAAAGCTCTATTCTTTATTACACAGTTTGACAGGACTTAGTTCCATCTGTAAGCTCTGCACTAAGTAGGTTTGACACTTGGGAGTAGGATGTAAATTTTTCATGTCATAGCTTTGTCTAGTCCTTGCTGATTATTCAGAAAATTGTCTACCCATGCTACAAGCTGATGCTTTAGTCTTTATACAGAATATCATAGAATCACAGAAAGGTTTGGGTTGGAAGGGACCTTAAAGATCATCTAGTCCCAACCCCCTGCATGGGCAGGGACACCTCCCACTAGACCAGGTTGCTCAGAGCCCCATCCAACCTGCCCATGAACACTTCCAGGGATGGGGTTTCCACAGCTTCCCTGGGCCAGCCTCTCCACCAGTCTCACAGTAAAGAATTTCTTCCTCATATCTAACCTAAATCTACCCTCCTCCAGCTGTAAAACTGTTACCCATTCACACACTTTGGTGTTCCAGTAGTATCAAACACTTATCAGACACATACATTAGGCTGGGACAATTCGCATGAGTAAAACCCATAAGGAAGAAATGGAGCTCCTGGACGGAGTCCAGAGGAGGCCACAAAGATGATCCAAGAGCTGAAGCAGCTCTGCACTGAAAACAGGCTGAAAGAGTTGAGGTTGTTCAGCCTGGAGAAGAGAAGACTCCAGGGAGACCTCAAAGCACCTTCCAGTACCTGAAGGGGCTCCAGGAAAGCTGGGGAGGGACTTTGGACAATGGCTTGGAGTGAGAGGACAAGGGAGGATGGATTAAAACTGGAGGAGGGGAAATTGAGGTTAGATATTAGGAGGGAATTCTTGAGTGTGAGGGTGGTCAGACACTGGCCCAGGTTGCCCAGGGAAGCTGTGGAAGCCCCATCCCTGGAAGTGTTGAAGGGCAGGTTGGATGGGGCTCTGAGCAACCTGGTCTAGTGGGAGGTGTCCCTGCCCATGCAGGGGGGTTGGATCTAGATGATCTTTAAAGGTCCTTTCCAACTCAAACCATGCTATGATTCTGCGATTACTGATCTAGCTCTACAGATCTCCTGTTCACATGGACACAAACTTATGCAACTTCTTCAGAAGCCAGACAGATTTTATTACAAAAATCCTTCCAATTCTGTTGAAAACTTACTGGCCTATTGTCAGATTTTCCTCCTTTTCACACAACTCCAATTGCAAGGCAGATATAAATAAATTGAGCTGAAACCTTTACCAAAACACACCATTTCCACTGGCATTTGTCTGGGGTTTAGGTTTTTTTGAGATTTTGCCTACAAACAGAACACGGGCTCTTGCAATTATGTTTGTCAATCATTTCACTTCCTCAGGTTTGCCCCTGTAATGAATTCATAGCTCAAATGACTAAGTGTAAACAGGTATTTGTAGCTAACCTAGCTTGCAACCACACGAGCTACTTGACTAATTGGCAAGACATGGAAATTCTGGAATGCATTCCTGGCCAAATTTCAAAGAAAAGTTCGTGACACATACCATCTTTTTAATCTTGGAATATCACCCTCTCCAGGAACGGGGCAAGGAGCTGGCTAATCTTAGAACAACACTGAACAGGTGAAATGCTTTTCAGCATCTGAGCATCCTCATCCTCTACAGCCTGTGTTTTTCAAAATTATTCATTACTGTGACTGGCTGAAGAACAGTCAGTTTTAAAGCTAAGTGCAAGACACATAGAGCTAAATCACCAAAATAACTATTTCTACTTAATTTTCATCACTATTACCAGATCACTGTAGATTGCAAAGCTATCCCTAAGGATGACATCAACTAAAGTTTTCTTTTGGCAGAACGGGACAAGATTCAGTAGTAACTTTACTTTAAAAAAATAATCTGACATGTCTTTTACTGTTACTCACTGAGGAAACAACTGAAAAATGTCCCATGTAGAAATTCACTTTGTTCTTTCAATCCTGTTGAACAGCCTATAAAGTTTCTCATTTTGAGTAACTAATATGAATGAGAAAGAGGCCAGGGTTGATTTTTTGGATCAAAAAAACTGCAGGTGAAGGAGGAGAGTATATGTTCAAACCATTTATTTTAAACCATCTCCTTTCCCCTGCCCCCTCCTTACACCATCTTGTAGTAAATTTACTGTATTTGACAATGGGATGGGCTACACGGCACCAGGAATGCTGGCATCAAATGAGACACACCTTTCTCCAAGGGGGAGAGGGTCGTTGCTCAAAAGATTTCGGGGCTGATTGACAAGGCTTTAAACTAGATGTGAAGGAGGAGGGGGATAATGGTATATGGTGTGTGTGTGACAAGCTGTGGGATGACACACCAGGGTTAGAGGGACAAGGTGCCAGAGAAGGGCCTTCAGCCTGTTGCCCTGACACACGCTGGGGACACTGCAGCACAGCCAAAGTCTTACAGAGATGAGCCAGGGGCTCCTGAGGTAATAGGAGACAACAGGGAAACACCCATGGAACCCCTCAAAGGAACTAAGGGGTGTTCCTCCTAAGAAGGTGATACAGCCAACAGCCCATCTGAAGTACCTCTACATGAATACATGCAGCATGGGCAACAAACAGGAGGAGCTGGAAGGTACTGTGCTGCTGGAAAGCTGTGACTTGGTGGCCATTACTGAAACTTGGTGGGACAAATCCTAGGACTGGAGTGAGGCTATTGATGGCTACAAGCTGTTCAGAAGGGACAGGCGAGGAGGGAGCAGCAGAGGTGGTGTCCTCTAGGTCAAAAAACGGATCGAGTGTGAAGAGATGTCCCTGAGGAATAGCCAGGAGCAGGTCAAAAGCTTATGGGTAGGAATTAAGATACCGAGGCAGCAGTGGGAACCTTGTGGTTGGTGCCTACTACAGGCTGCCCAGTCAAGGGAAGCCTACTTATGAACCCTTCCAGCTCCAAGAGGCGTCGCGCTCACGGGCCCTTGTCCTGCTGAGGGATTTCAACCACCCCAACATCTGCAGGAAAAGTAACATGGCGAGCTGCACCAATCCAGGAGACTCCTGCAGTGCCTCAAGAGGAACTTCTTAAGCCAGGAAATACACAGCCCTGCCCAAAGGGGTGCAATACTGGACCTGATGGTCACCGATGCAGGTCAGCTCATCAGAGATGTCAAGACTGGAGGCAGCCTGGGCTGCAGTGATCAGGCACTGGTGAAGTTCATAGTCCTCAGGGATTAGTCAGATGAGGAGCATAGTCAGGACCACCTTCAAGGAGTTAGTCAGTAGGACCCCCTGGGAAACAGTCCTCAGAGACAAGGGAGCAGAACAGAGCTGGGAGACCTTTAAGGATGCCTTCCATAGGGCACAAGAGCTCTCCATTGCCAGGTGTAAGAAATCAAGTAAGGAAGGAAAGGGCCAGCACAGCTGAGTTGAGACCTGCCGGCCAAACTAAAAGACAAGAAGGAACTGCAAAGGCAGTTCAAGCAGGAACAAGTATCTTGGGGTGGTGAAACACTGGAACAGGTTGCCCAGAGAGGTGCAGGGGGCCCCATCCCTGCTTGGTGGTCAGGATTGATGGGGCTCTGAGCAACCTAATCTAGTTAAAGAGGTCCCTGCTCACTGCAGGGGATTGGACTACATGACCTTTAAAGGTCCCTTCCATTCCAACGCATTCTAAGATTCAATGATTTTACCTCTATTTCCTTCATCTCAAAATTGGTAAATTAACATTCCCTTCATAAATATTTTGAGACAAGCAAAAAACATTCCCAGGAATTTACTAAGCAATGATTCAGCTACTACTGCTTTGATCCAGCCCAGCCACACAGCTTTTCTTGCACAAACACCCACGTAGGTGATTCCAAGCTGTGCAGCTGTGTTGAGCCTTTCACAGGTTTGCAGCTGGTTCAACAGCTGAAAAATTTAAGGGAGGTAGGGCAAAGGCTGTAATTAAAAACTCCACTTGACTCTCCCAAATGGCATCAGAGAAGCTAAAACCAGTTTCCACCTACTGTCCCTCCCCTTCATCAACAGCCTCATACACTGTAAAGAGCAGTGTAAGGACACGCTCCTGTCCATACTAAATTTTTCCCCAAAATGGTAATGAGCTAAGAATGCACATTGCTGGCAATTAAAGACCACCTGTCCACTGTACCAAAAGGGCATTTTGATTTGCTGGTCCTGTAAAATGAGTGACAATACCTACCACAGCCATGGGTACACAAATCTTTGCAGAATATGGCACAACAGTGGTGCACACAGGAGTATTTTGTGAAGGACTTGTCACTGAAAACCAACACACAGAAGGCTGAGATCACACAAAGCAGCACAGCTATATCTCATTTCAGTTGGTTTTGCAACTCTGGAAACATTTACCAAGTATTTTGTAGGAGTCTGAAAAGGCATTAAAAAAAAGCACCAAGCTCTCCCAGAGATACTAGTTTATAGACCACCAATGCTTCAAGACATAACCAGAACAAGAAGACAGAAAATGAACTGGGCACCACAATCGGAGTGGCAATTTTAGGGTCTGATTATAGTTGCAATCCCAAAGCCATCATCAAATGAGGATAAGAGCATCTCTGAGGAAATCTACTTTTGTCAGGAGGACAAATAAACCTAGTGAACAACACATCACTGACACTCTATATGCAGGACTTAGAGCTACTGTGCCATCACACAAACATTGCAAGAGAAAATTCCAAGTCTGAAGCAAACATCGCAGCCAGCTCTTTATCTCTAGAAGATAAAGGGATACTGGTAGGCAAAAGTAAGAGTTGTCAAATGGCAGCTCTTTCACAGTATTACAGAGGCAAGACTTACACAGAATTTAAAATGAACAACAATGTGAAGTACACATTTATCACGGTGATCACTCTAAGTTGAGACCTGGTAATAAATCTTTGTATGTCATCTACGGCCAAATCCACGTACAAGCTCAAGTACACATAACAGCTCCTGACAAGATGAATAGCATCATTTTAAGATAGTTAAAAGGGCAATTATGACCACATTCCTATCAAACAATACTCAACATTAGACTTCACATTCTCAAGAACCCCTCCCACCCCCTTTTTTGAAATTTCTCATCTCAAACTTGAATCTGAGCCCTACTTTTCATTGAAACTCATTATCACAGAAACATCCTACTACCTTAAAAGTCAAGGCACAGTTTATTTTTTATTATATTAGACACTAAGTTTACAATATGGTCTCAAAATCAAGCAATGCAGTATTGTAGTTTAGAAAAAAACATTCAAGTGACAAGCTCCTACTAATGGTTACAATTATATCAAGGAATGTGTGTTTTGGGAAGTTGTTGACTTCAATACAATACCCAACTGGAGTGTTGCACAACTCCTAGAAACAGGAATCCAACAGTATTAAAAGGTGACACCCACTTAACAATAGCTTTCCTGTGCAGACAGAACATGACTTCAATTCAGAACAGATGCTGAGGGGAACCTCATCACACCCCTGTGTCACACTTGACATGAAGGACTAAGCCACATTTTATCCTTTGAATTACTCATTTGTGAAGGATACAAAGCGAAAAGAAGCAAACTGAGAAGTCATCCCCACAGCAGACAAAGAAAGACTGGATACGTGGATATTATGAAAGGAAAACATTTTCAACATAACATCCAGTTATTCTCTCTGGCAACTATGCACAGATGTGCTCAACTCTAATCCTAAATTACTTGAAGTTTAGAAATAACAAGTTTTTAAAATACTGAAAAAATCGAAGGGGCAAATTTCAGCTTGCAAACCCAAAAAGCCCATGATAAGCTGCACAGCACGTAATGGAATGAAAACATCAAAACCAGTTCTAAGAGGCACTAAGAGATTTCAACACACTTCATTGTTGCTGTAAGGAAGGAAGGATGGACCTAAGCAGCTCTTGCAGGAATAAGACATTTCCTAAGAGACTGCTGAGGAATCTGGCATACCACAAAAGATCTCACATCTGGCACTTGGGGAGCATCCTGGGATAATTCACTTCATGGTCCAGATTTTCCTAAGAACCTACCATTCCAGAAACCCTAGGACAAGCCTTTACCCCAGTATATCAAGTTTGAACCCACAAAGCAAGGTCTCAACAAGCTGTCCCAGCGTCCCTGAAAAGGCTTCAGTGGTAATTTGGAAGTTATGGAACAATTCACATAACTCAGACTCTGTCAAAGTTACTCTAGACTTTTTCTTCATACCCTAAGGCTAAATGCATTGCTCTTAGACAGAAACGTGCCTTTAAGATCTGTAAGACAATTTGACCCTCGTGAGAACGGCAGGAACCCCGTTTGGTGGTCAAAAAGCAAACAGAAGACACTGCAACTTCGCCCTATTTCTTCCAAGATTCATGTTTGAAAAACATAATTTGCCTGTTCTGACAAAAATAGCCTGAAAAGAATAGAGAGTAAACAGATCTTTCTTCATTGCAGTTCCCTAACAGTGGTAACATATAACAGATTATTTGCAAATTTGCTTTCCAATTCAATAAGGAAAATACATCACATCAACATATGATCAGCTTGTGTAGCAAGTTTGATTTTGCTCCACTGGAAACAACCAAGACAAACTGGAAGATAGACAGGGCAGAGAAGTGAAGATGAGCATTTGGTTGGACTGACACCATGAGAGGCAAGAAAAGAACACAAAACATTCCACAAATGTCTCAAGGGTACAGACAGCAAGGGGAAAATGATAAACACCAGCTCATTAAAGCAAGCAAGTCAATGGCTCAGGAAGTACATCAGCAATATCCCCTGCAAGCAATATAAACCATCAGCTACCTTCCCACAGCATGCTGGAGTTTATAGTCCCTCGTTTCAAGAACCAAAATGAGCACAACCTTTCCACTGCCAAGCAAAACCCTTCAAGTGTTCTTGAAGCCTCAAGTGCCTGTTTCAAACCATTTCCTCAGAGCCAGAAATGCATATATACCCTTTGGTGCAAGCTCAGTTTTTCCATGCTCTGCACCTTCACCCAAAGCTGTACTAAAAAAAGGTGCTCTGAATAGTACTTAAACATCATCATCATCCTGATGACTATGACTCCATAAACCCAATGCTGTTCATGAAAACTCTATACATGAAAAAAATGTATTCTGAAGACATGCTTATGTTGCTGTTAAGCCAAAAGATGACTCAGTCTTGATTGCTACAGCCAGTTGTCCCAGGTTTCCCACGTTTTGAGGTTTGCATGATTTCACTACAAGGTCAAAGTGTTAAATGTGGTTTTAAATTCAGGAAAACACACCTCAGCACCCCTCACTGCTAATTATCTCCACTGCATGTAAAGAAATCATCCCATTTTTACCGTGTTTTATACTAAGACAGTAACTACCCTGTACAGATCAAAACCAAGGATTAAGCATGAGAAGAAACTATGGATGTGGAATGGACAAAAGAGGACTAATGATGAAATATTTTTACCTGTGAACAATTCAAGTCATTTTTATTCCATGAACCACACTACTTGGTTTGGAGGAAGTTTTCCTCTTCCAGTTTGTAGACTGACACAAACCGAAATAACCATAAAACGATGCTTCACATTTTTCAACTCACTACTGGCTTTTTACTTTTTTCTTACACTATGTTTACCTGATCCTTGTTTTATTGGTATGTGTGGCATTTTTCTCAGCAACACTTTTTCTGCCCTTTTTATTGGGTTTCAAGAGACAGGCAACACAACACAAATGGAAGTCTTTCTAAAGCCCACAGCACATGTATCTTGAGGTCATGAACTGGATCCCTCATGCAAACAGCACACCAAGACATTGTCAGCAACACTTAGGGTAACAACAACACCACCAAGTCCAAAGATAACAGCTTTTTTTGGAAGAAAGCTGTGTCAAACTATCTTGATATAAAAGCAGGGATTGAGGAGCTGCTGACACCAACCTCTACAGCAGGTCAACATGCTCAATACAGCCATTCTAATGTTATGATGGAGCACCAAGACCTTAAGGAGAGATACTACTTAACAGTAAAGCTTTTGTTTTCATTTAAAATGTCATTTAAGCCAATGGAACTGACAATTTTATTATACTGTATGACATAGCACATTTTCATATACATATATATATATACACATTTGATTCAGTAAAAACCTTGCAATATAAAAAAATATTCAGATTGCTCCGAACTTTCGTCCCAGGATGGCAAATTACTACTTTTTGTCTCACCTACATCTTGGAATTCAGTGACCTTCTGATGACAGTTTCATCTAAACTAGTATATTCTCACATAAGCTTTCAGCTGAAACATTTATTCTTTCCGCAAGGTGTTTCAGCAGCACCAAAAATATGACAAGCTGCAGCTTAAAAGTACTCTAAAGACCTCTGTAAAATTGGCATAGGTCAGTTCAAGGGAGAGAAATTCAAACAGGTCACAATTGCCACACTACTTTTTCCTGCCTTATTAGCCTTTAAAATAGTGTAAATGACAGGCTAGCCAAAAAAAAAACCACACAGTTTCATTTTGTTCCACTTTCAGTGGGTCTCAGAACAAATTATTTGCTCATACCAGTTTCTAAGCAATCTGTCCAGGCATCCAGATTTATAAACTAGAAACATCATTCAAGCCTTCTTGCTTTTAAACATAACCAAACCAAGAAGCTTATTTAACAGACCTGTAAGGCTCTGTGATTTATTTCTTGACATTTCCAATAAAACATCTTTTTGTTTTCTTGATGGGACTTGAATCCTCTCATTGCCAGTCATTTGCAGCTGATGCCAAAAAGCACACACACAAATCTACTTTTTCCAGACCTAGAGCAGCACACACATCTCATTTCTGAGCTCAAGTTTTCATCTGATTTTTTTAAGCACACTCATTAACACTAAGCTAGAAAGGAACTTGCCACACTTGGTATTTTCCAAGTTAGCATCCCTAAGTCTGCATGCATCCTTCCAGCTCTACTGTCATACCACAGCCCACATTCCATACACACTGGCTGAAACTGTCAGTGATCTCCCCATACAGAGATTTTAGACATGCTTGCTAGTTGGTTTCTGTGCTTCTAGGTGATTCCCTAATACTTTTGGTTATTCTCCAAGACAAGATTACCTCTTTACTGCTTGAAATAATTAAGAGGTGGAACAAATGCAAGAAGCAATCCTATCCTAAGGATGTCGAAAAAATCTACTCTACCTTACTTACTTATTCTCAAAAGCACCAGGGCTGGTAAATGGAAGTCTTTCAGCTACTGGCACTGTAAGTCACAATTTCTAAAATAGCAAAAACTCTACATAGGTAGAAGTGATGTGCAGAAGAACAATTCCTTCTGGAAATCCCAGACTGCCTTGCTGATACTGCTAAATATTCCTTCAGCAGAATATTTGACTATCAGTCCACCTTTTATTTCACATAAGCATGCCACAAGACTAAGACTGGAAGACATGAATCATTCTTCAAGTAAAATATGTTCCTTTTTTATTTTACCCACCTTCCCATCCCAGACTTAGTAAGTTAGAGAACTGAAAATAAAAAACAGTCTTTCAATACAGTAAATAGAAGGGGACATGTACATACCACATGTATTAAAGAACAGGACTTCATAAACTCAGTAAAATGCAAAGAGAAGTTCTTCATGAGAGAAGGGTGTAGATTTTACAGGAAGTATAGAATTTTTAGAATACTTCAAGACTACTTGGAGTAAGATGTATTCAAACCATATCACACAACAAATCTCTGATCTGCAGGTAGGGATGAAAGAAGCAATGAGGCTATGAATCAGTCAGGTATGTGACACTGTATTCACATTACAGGTCTCTAGTGAAGGTACATGACAGAGAAAGCTGAACTCACTGACTTGTCACACACACAGTAGCCTATCACGTGGTACCTCCAAGATTCAGAAGAAAACACTAACCTTTTTCTCCAATAGGGAGGTAGAAAAAAGCTCACATGGCTCCAAAATCACATCACGGAGCAAAAAAATGTTATCACAGCTACCATACTCTTTTTCTGCTCACAAGTCACACTGCATGGAGATTTGTTGTGTATCTTATGGCATGTATGACCTAATTTGATTCATAACTGAGCAGTATCCCAGGCCCCAACACTCCATTTCAGTTTTTTCTTCACCCCAACAAACCCAGCAGCCTAAGATACTGCAGTTACAAACCACAGGAGGGTATTGAGCTCCTTAATGATGTATGTCCTGGTGCCACAGCAGTGAGCAAGGTTACCAAAGCTACCTTTTCCTCAGAAGCCTAAGCTCATAGGACACCAGAGGCTTGCAACCCAGCTGTGTGTTTGAAACAGCACTACCTCCTACAAAGCATTTGTTGTAAGTTACAAATGCTTCCACACAGACCCTTCCTTACCTCTCCAACACAGCTGGTGGCTCACCGCACAGCCCAGCAGCACAGACCTGCCCTTGCCAGAGTAGGCATAAGCAGCTCTGTAGTTCCTGAGCAGAAACCTAAGGATCCTTCTTGTCTCAACGTAATGACTTACAGAGAGCTAAACAGGAAATGAAAGCTTTTAATGAACTCAAAGGCAAAAAAAGCGAAACTTCTCTGACTAGTCATTTGAGAAATCATTAGCTCCTCATGCCCCATTTTCACATCTATCAGTATATCCCATTGTCGGGGTTTGGGCCTAACCCCCAGCCAAGAACCAGCCCCACCGCCCCTCACTCACCCCCCACGCACACACACTGCGGGATGGGGAGGACAAAGGCCAACGAGAAGCTTGTGGGTCCAGACAAGGAGGGTTCACTCACCAGTTATGGTCACGGGCAGAACAGACTCAACTTCTTCCCAGAACCAAATTCCTTTGTTCCCGGTTTCTCTCCCTCCTTCACCCCAGCGGCACAGGGGGACAGGGGATGGGGTGTCCAGTCACTTCACAGTCTGGTGGTTCCCAGTGCTCCTTCCTCCTCAGAGAGAAGGATTCCTCACAGTCCTCCCCCGTTGCCCCACGGGGTCCCTCCCACGGGAGACAGTCCCTCACGAACCTCTCTGCCATGAGTCCCTCCCACGAGGTGCAGTCCCTCAGGAGCTGCCCACAGAGTCACGGGCTGCTCCGGGAACAGGCACCTCCCCTGCCGCAGGGGCCTCCACGGCTGTATAACCCAAGTCCACTGGCAGCAAATCCACATTCTCCCCTCCTGGCGCCTTCGGGGGCTGCTCCGCCATGTTCCTCCATGGGGCACAGGGGGACAGCTGCCATGTCACCATGGGCTGCAGGGAACTTCTGCTGGGGCACCTCCTTCCCCTTCTCCCTCACAAACCTCGGGATCTCCGCTCCAGCACTGCTCTCACCTACTCTCCGCCTCGGCTGCTCTCCCCCGGCTCTGCTCTGAGGTCTTACCTCAGTTCTTTCATATGGTAATAAAAGTGCGCCATTGTCTCTCTAATGGCTCGGCCTTGGCCACCTGAGCCAGGGGAGCTTTCAATAGCAGGAACCACCCCTGGACTCCTCCCCCGCTACCGAATCCATGCCAGAACCAAACCAGCACACCCGATTGCTCTGCCTACAACTTAGGAGCCCAGCACCATTACCAGAGAATCAGTATGCAAGGGAAATGGCATCTATTCCCTGCCGTGCCCGCCTGCTCACAGCAACACCTCGGTGGTAACTGCCTGCTTTTCCCATTCTGAGAGAAGAAACTGAAATCCGCCAAGAAATGTCCCTCTGAAATCTCTCAGTAGCACAGCTTGTATCCCATTATTCCAGTTTCCCCACACCCGTGATCTTTTCTTTATTGTTTTATTGTCCTGGATTCATTGCGCACTTAGGATAACAGCACCGACTAGAAATTATTGACTTTACTGGCTATTTCTGCCAGGTACTGTACAGTAATTTATCATTACTTACTGGACATCTAACTAAGGTACAAAACACTTATTGCACCCTTAAAGACAGCCTAACAATAACTTATGTGTCTTTTTGGCTAAGAGGCCATTTTCTAGTAGCCCAAATGAAAGTAAGAAATGGTAAAACTCACGTTTCACAGCCTTCTTGGTCATACTGGGAGATGATCTCCGAAGCAGTGCCCCTGGAGTGATACCATCAAACACCATGCAAACGTCCAAAGGGAGTCTCAGCATTTATGATTTTATTTCTAATGCTAGCAGAGAATCATGCCCACGCCAAACTCCTGTTCTGTGCTTTTCCAGTTGCCAAGGAAAGGTATTGTAAGCCTGCATTGTCTGGCAGCTCTGCACAATGGCTTAATCTCGTTAGCTGATAAACATTCTTGACACTAAATGTGCCATGTGATGCACACAACCAGGTGCTTGAGTCCTTTCCTGGTATCAGCCATGAGCACTGTAAGTTTGGAGCCCAGGCTGACAGCAGGAGCACAAGAGGTACAGCACATAGTAAACAGGAGAGGACTCAACAGCCAACTGCAACATACTTCAAGTGCTGTGCATAAGAAACTGTGCCAAGCTCCCCAGTTCACAGAGTCATCATCACAGCTGCCTCCCGCTCCTTCCCAGAAACTTCCCTCTCCCCTTACGCCAGGCAGAAGGCAGCATTTGAAGGGACTAACATGGCTACTCCCACACAAAGACCCACAAACCACTGCAAAGGGCCAAGTCCACCACCACTTCTACATGTGGCAAAACCTACCAGTAACAGCTGACCAAATCAGGAGTCAAATCATCATGACTAAAGACCACCATTGTTCGTAACATCAATGCTAAAACCTAGCCAGTTCTCCCCAGTCAGAAATTAATGCTGGTCTCTCATTTTCACTAGAATACACAAAGCCAGGTCTGACTTTCTTGTAAGAAAGAGGACTGAAGCATGGCTGGTCAAGTCTAGGCAGCAGATATCACACATATACCAGGTTACATGGAAATGTAAACAACCCAAAAGCACCAGATCTCTTTTGCTTATAGACATATATTGTTTTTCATAAACCCCAACCTAAGAAAGCCTGCTGGCATCAAGACATACATCTCTAGTTAGACAAATGTATGTTTTTCTAAATGTAATTTATGACATATTTCTGGAGGATCAAGTTAACTAACTCCAGGTTGAATTTTTACTTGAACTGTATTTAAAATAGCACCTTCAAGGCTCCCCGCTGCCATAAAATGGACTTGTATTTGCTTTTTTAAAAACAGTGAATAAACCTGTCTTGCAGTGGATGCTGAAGGATACTTTGCAATACCTATGAACACAATTAGTCCCCAAGCTTGAAACCCATTATTGATTAGGGGAAAGGGAAGGGCTGCTACTGTGCTTTCATTCTCAAACTTCATTTTTAGCCACACTGCAGAACTATCAGAACACATGTTTGAACAGGACTTTTCCTACTCACTTAGCAAAGTTTACATTACTGAGATCAATTTGATGTGGGTTCCAGCAGTGCTACTAAAGATGCCAAATCACCGCAGTCAGATTCTGACTCTCAAAGCCCATTTGCAAAGCTCACATTTCAGGACACTTCAGTTAAGCTCTACCAAATACACAGTTTAAGCAGGCTCTGTACTTTCCAACATCAAGAAAGCAGAGTCCTTTTAAAACAAGGCCCATCACCAAAATAAAAAGGCATTGCAAGTTCTCCTTCTCCAGGCAGGCCCTTTAAGATTTCTCCCTTGGCTTGCTTGCTCCTTAGGATAAACTAAAAAAAAAAACACAGAAAAAAAAAAGACATTTGTTGAACAGCTGCACAAATATTGCAAATGCCAGAGATGAGATTTGTTTCTAGCATCCAGGACTTCTTGGTTTGTTTTGCAAGACCACTTAGTGGTGGATAACCACAGTGACTATCCATGCATATGACATGCAATGTTGATAACAATCACGGATAAGAGGTAAAAAGTTCAACACCAGTCCACCACAGAGACACAAAACACACACAAAACCACCAGAAACCCAAACCCTTGAAGGAAGCATCTAGAGGCTCCACCATAGAAAAGCTTACACAGCAAACAGGCTGCTTGCCCCGACTTCTTGTGGACAATCTAAATACCATTGTATGTGTATAAGCAGATGTACAACTCAGCTTTTTCCTTCATCATTCTCACATTTAACACTAAGACCTCAAATTACTCGGCACACTTTCCAAGACAACACTTGGATAATTAGGCAATGGTACCATTAATTAGATATCCAGATGTCTGTCTCCTCAATACATGTCTGTGTTCAGACACTTGTCTTTGAACCAGAGCAATGCATTGTGCTCCAACAGGAAGCCTTAACTTGACCATGTTCTGTCCTATATATTGATAACTGCAATTCTTATTTCCCAGTCCAAGCCCAAGTAAGGTCAATATGACCAGCACTCCATTAATGGAATAATCAACTAAGTTCAAGTAGCCAGTTCTGAACTCTCACGGCCATGCTGGCAACAAGATCTTGAGGCTATTGTAGGATGGTCCTCAAGGTTTAGGGATTTACTGAAACTTTTTCCCCCAAAAATAAAAGAATCATCAACTCTTTTGGCTGTGGGGGCAGTCACCACACCCAACTGATCCACACAGCTGGATCTGAAGGATGAGAAGAAAAGCTAATTGTCTGCTGCTTCTGCATCATTTTTCTTTTGGAAGCAACTCAAGAGGAGCCTTAAGCATAGTTTAAGTTGCCCTTGACTGTAGTGCTCTCCCATTTGCTAAACAGTCATTTAGCACACTGAGATTTCTGGAGCACTGGAGCACTTCAGCTGCTTTGTTTTTCACATCTACAATGCCAGCTGTCAAGCAGAGTATGTAAAGACAGACTTCCTACTTGAGTAAGCTCCAGCATGCTTCAGTGGGTCTGCTCCACTTAGATTCATGTGATCTGCTCCTGTGATGTGTTTCCTAAATACTCATCCTGTAAGATTGTGCCCACACATCCTCACAGCACTACTTGGAAGCAAAGTTGTGACCTTTAAAAATCGAAAGTGCAAAGATTCATCACAGCTTGCTTTGCACGACCAGCTCCTCTCCTTCCTGATGTCCACACATATCCAACTGAAAAAGGCAAGCCTTCATGTTTATCAATGGTCTGCTGTGGTCATTCAGCTCCTTTCCATCAAGCCAATAACAGAGTATCAGGGATTTTTGTCTCCTACAAAAGTAGCATCCAAACAAAAGAGGGCCAAAACTGAACAAATGGATGGTTACAAAGGGACAGAAAGAGTCCGCCCAGCCCGGCATGCCATCTCCAACTGTGACTAAAGTAAAACCTCAAAGAGAAGCAGGATAAATAAGACAAGCACACAATAATACTTTCAGCTAGCTACCCCTTAAAAACTGGGTTTTTCCTTTAACAACCACAACATTTTCTGGTAAGTACTTGTACATCTTCATTACACCTTGTGCACAACGCTACCTCCTTGCATTTGTTGACCATCACTTCGGGATACACCCTGGGATTCCTGTACTGGAAATAAAGGAAGAACTGGCCTCTGCTCACCCTTCCCCTGCCACTCATTAATGCAGTTTTCTCAGTCCATCTCATCCCTAGGCTGAAAAATTTCTTCCTGTTTCTTGGACAGAAGCAGGGCAGTGTCCTTGACCATTATTGCTGCACTTGGAAAAAATTTCCAGCTTGAGTTGCCAACTATTAGCACTTAGGGGCAGCAAGGACCCCTCTGGCATCACCTCCATCTTCCTTCACCTTTTTCTTCTCACAACAGAGAATATGGCAGCTAGAGAAGGTTAAAGAAACAGCTAGAAAGCCAGCTTATGGAAAATCCAGGATGCTGCCACTGGAGCTGAGATGGGCTCATTTGAATAAGGATTTACTAGAAGGCTGCTTTCTCTGCCTACTGAAGGAGCACTTGGTCTCCTTGCAAAACAGGCAAACTGCTCAAAACATGCAAATAATCACCACATTTTCGCTCAGACCACACTAACCCAGGAAAGTTGGTTCTCCCAATTAGTGAGATTTGCCTCCCAGATACAGGCAAAATGCTGGCTTTCTGCATTTTACTTTTTGTAACACTTCAAGGTTGTTCGATTTGGCAGCCCAAGAACACCAGTCCAGTTAAAGTTCAAGCTGCTCCAAAAACAAAGGCAGATGCAGGAAAGGGATGACAGGAACGCACCAGTTACTTCTTGGAAATAACAGACATGAAAGATGCCTTAGCTGAAGAGCTACTAATCACAATTGCTATTAAACAAAATTGCACAGAACTAAATATAGGAAAATGAAAGGTATTTCATGACAAGAAACAACAAACATCACCAAGGAATTCAACACACGTGGCTGATGTTTGTCTCTTTGAGCCAGAGAGCATGAAGGCCCCTCCAAACTAACCAGTCCAGCAGTAAACAACAGAAGTTTGTTAAAGTTAAAAGCACGGAGCTCTTGTGCACCTTCAAGGCCTCTGGCTTAGTGGAGCACAACACTTGCATTAGGAAATCCCAATGAAACAAGAACTGAGCCAATGTTCATTCAAACATGTAACAGACCAGTCAAAAAACGATCATAAGTGAAAAAGCATCATACTGCAGGTGGTTTCTAAGTCTCAGGGGAACTATTTTAGTTTTGCAGCTTAGCCGAGGACTCAAAAAATTATTAAAAAAAATAAGATCATGACTGAAAAACTGTGCAGGGGACAGGTACCAAGGACCATTAATTACAGAAGGAAGGCGACTGACAGACAGCCCTCTGTGCTCCAGCCCAGTAGACACACAAGTTGTGAAAGAAGTGATAGTAGCAGAGAGCATCCTCCTCAAGGAAAAAACAAGGTCCCTGTTCAACACAACAGCCCCACCTCTAGCTTCTTCAGAAGATGATTCAAGTGCCTCTGGACTTGACAGGAATGAATTTCACAGCCATCAGTGTTGGTATTCAAACATCTACAAGTATTTTGGAAAACTAGAAACCACTTTTAAAAGGTGAGAATAATTCAAGAACAGGAAAACGTAATGAAGGAACTCTATTTTCCACCTTTACAAAGAGAAGGTAAAGGGTAAGGTGATAGTAACTCTAGAGGGAGCAGAAATTTGGATAGAGAAGGCTATTAAACATACAAAGAGTTAGTAAAGACCAGAGCTAACAAAAGCTGGTAGTTAAACACAGTCAAATTAAACAAGCTCTAAAGCATGGAATTTAAGAGTGATGATAATTACACCAAGTCAAAATATTGCAGAGCATTGCGAGTCTCTCAAGTGATTTGCTGTTAGCAAAACAGGATTTTGTTTGAAAATAGATGATCTAGCTTATAATGGGAGCTAATCAAGGACCCATTTAGTTCATTTTGAATTAATAATCAATTAAATACAAAAACTTACAGCTTCACTCCAGTCCTTACAATCTACACTCTGAGCTGGCTGTTCTACTGAGGTTGGGGCATCACAGGGATCAAAGTTAGCTGCTTCCTAGCACCATCGAGCTGCTGCTGGGAGCTCATGCACTATGCCCTGGCAAAGCAGCCTTTCCTGGCTCCCCTGGTCCCACTGCCACCACAGGCTGAGTGCCCTCACTGCTGCTATAATCCTGGGATTTCAACATTGTTTGATTACATCTCTGCAGATGAAGAGTATTTTTCCCAGTCCCATCCCTGAAGTGTTGAAGGGCAGGTTGGATGGGGCTCTGAGCAACCTGGTCTAGTGGGAGGTGTCCTTGCCCATGCAGGAGGGTTGGATCTAGATGATCTTCAAGGTTTGTTCCAACCTAAACCAATCTGTGATTTTATCTGTCTCAACACAGGGCTCATTGACATCTGCTATGCTGCTGAAGTACATCCATGTTTGACACGTCTGGTATTGTCATACCTTTTTGAGTGCTAGACAACTGAGCTACCTTTTCTCCCCCATTAAAAAAATCAAAACCTACCTAATAAAGGCTTTCTAAATCAAATTAGGCAACAGCTATAACAAACAATTCTAGCTTGAAATCCTTGCTTGTAGCCTAATAACACAAACTAACATTGACCAAATCTTGCCACTAGCACTTTCTGCCATCTTACATCAAGGAAGAGAATCTAAGCTGGAAATTTGGCCTCTACTGGTTTTTTAAGTTTCTATACCTCCCAAGACTGGCAGTGGATTGACAAGTATAATGAAAAATTGTGTTTCCTTGTCATCCAGCAATATCAGCCACTTGTCTTACCCGGAGCCCTCAACATTACAGAAAACCAAGCTCCAGACAGTGAACAAAAAACCCCTGTATTCTCCTTCAGTTTTTTTTCTTGTTTTAGAATACCTAGAGAAGACAACCTTTTGGGTTTTTTTGCTGGCTGAAAGCTAACATGCAGTTCATTCACCCACGAGACAGTTTACAACACAAATGCCACCCCAATATGATAAAGTGTCACAGTCTGTTCCGGGAGGTTATTTAACAAAAACAATCATGTCAAGCATTCCCTCTGTCCAATATAGATAAAGCCAGTAAGTAATAGCTCCGGGAATAAAGCATACTTCCAAAGGCCATCAGGTCACCATCAACACTAAACAGCCTGCAGAGAAAACAGCTAAAGGTGATAGGATGCAAAATCACTTCTAACTACCCACTGTCAATTTCACCTTTCTTTCTGCCCCCCCCCATCTGGTGTGTTTTAAAAAAACAGAAAATGAGATGTTCAATTAAGCAACGAGATAAAAAGGTCCTGAGAGATGCCTGAGTGTTACAGCTACATATGGAGCTTGCAGCAGCCTCCTATTCTAGTTACTTCTCAAGACCTGACCTTACCAGGAGTTTGAGCTCTTACTTGTACAGCAATTTCTTTTAAAGGTTCTTGGCTTCTAGCTTTCTGAACTCCATCATCAGGAAACTGAACCTAGCTATAGGACCACTAATTCAAGTGCCAACACAGAAGTGGCACATGTCTTAAAAAGCATAACCCACAGTCTCCCCCTCACAGATGCACAGTGCCATACAGCACAAACAAGTCCTGCCTTCCACTCAGAATCATGTTGTTAGCTCAATTTCCCACATGGCTTGACTTTTTTTTTTACTTACTGTGGGGTTTTTTTTGTTCTGGTTTTTTTTTGGGGGGTGGGTGGGGTAGGCACACCATTCCAAACTAAACCTGATTTCATTCCATAATGAAAAACAAGTTAAGAACATGAGAAGAAAAAAAACACAAACAGCTGAAAGACAGGACAACAATCCAAGCAGAGGCGACAAATCTCTTCAGACACCACACATATGGAAACAGGAGTTCTAAGCACATTTATTTTTAACACAAGTCACTGTATCACGTACTAGATGATGCCCTCTGCAATAACAAAACCTGTCATAACATGAAGATGTCACAGGACTGGAAACAAGCCCTTGACTCAGTCCTTCTCTCTACCTTTGCTTGTAACTATGCATGCCTTCTCTGAGTATGAGAGATGCCACCTAAATGATTTTTAGCTAGGACAGGATGCTTTGCCCCTCGTATTGATCTATCTTCCCCTCCTTAATTCTTACCTTACAGGGAATCCTTGTCCCCTGAACTTAGAGCAGTTATTGTCAGCTCCCCAGTACAGAAGTACCCCACAACAGAAAAAACTTAACAGCATCTTAATATCTGCTGATCTAGTGAGTTACCACTCTTCCAGCAACCACTCTACTTAACACAAACAGAATTCTGATTAATATTGGACAAATTCAGTCTTAGGAAATCATGATGCCACACATTGAATTAATCTAGCTTCTTATTTCTACCTACACAGGACAAGGGTACCTAACTAAAACCCCTTGCTGTTTATTTCCAGTGATCTGTTTTAAAAATGTTTCTAACATCACCAAACAATTATTTACTCCTCTCCACTTTGCTGAAACAAAAGTCCCAAACTAACACCACACATGCATGCTAAGAAAATTAGAGCTAAATATTCCATATAAAGCCAAATGGAAAAAAGAAGAGAAGAATATACTCCTTTAAAAAGAAATCCACTTCAGTAACTCAAAATCGACGGAAAACTTCCAAACTCTTTTGTCATTACAATCCAAGTCCATAATGTAAAGTCCGTCACAGTGGGGACCTCTCTCTGAAAGCCTGCTACAGATATTTCTGTAGGAGGATTTTAAGACAACCACCACAAATCCAAAGACAACTATCAATGTGGACACTGCAGAAAGCACAATGGGCTTTTACTTGCATTTAAGGCAACAAGTAGTCAGACGACACAAACCCTGCTTGTACCCCCGAAACTAACACAAAGTATTTAACGTGGTTAAGAAAAACCATCACACACCACCACCACCTCCTGAAGATGCCTCCACACACACACACGTTCTTCCCCCCGCCCCGGCAGGCACGAACAGCCGTAACACGCTCGCAGCTGCTGCCACTGCTTCCTGCTCTGCCACAACTGTTTGTCCTGCAAAGACCAGACGGTTTTGCCACCAAGATAAAAATCGCATCAACGCCACTACCTACCCTGGGTTTAGCTACACTGCGGCCTCAATCCAGCGAGAGCTCCAAAACTGCCCCGGACCAGGACTCCTTCCTTCCTCAAGCTGGCTCACCCATAAATGCGGTGGCTTCTCAAGACAAATTCGGAAGCAGTGACAGCCCGTTCAGCTTGAGTGCACTCCGAAGTTTCTTCTCCTCCCCCCTCTCGCAACCGCTGAGGGGGCTCTGTGCCCGCACAGGGCCACCACCACCACCACCACACGGGAGGGGAGCCCCGCGCTCCCACACTACGTCCTCGAGAAATCCCAGCCGCCGCGCAAGGAGCTGCCCAAGAAGTTGGAAAGAGTGTCTCTGTGTGCATGGATGTGTAAATACACGGTACGAGAGGCTGGAACGGCCTCCCAGGGCCAGCCCTCGGACGCAGCGCCGGGTTTCAGGTTTCATTGGCAGCTCCGGAGCGCGCCAGCGGCACTGCTGTTGCGCCGGGGAGGGCTCCGGCTCTCCTCCCAGACATCTCTGGAAATCCCAGCGACACGGCACCCGCCGCCCCGACAGCGCCTGGAGACCCTCTGCCAGCCGCTCCGCCCTGCTTGCGGCTGTGTCTTCGACCGTACACACGCAGCAGCAGCTTGGTGGTGCCCTCTCCTGCTGCAGATGGAGGAGACGGCCACCCCAGCTAACTCAACGCCACCTCAGGACCCTGCGCAGATTTTTGCCGAACCCCCCGCCCCCTGGTCTATTTTTGCCTGTGATGCCTCTTTACTCCAAGGGGTCTTGACTCATCTGCTTTCAACAGCCTGGCTAAGTTCTGTCTCTGCAACTTGGTGCCATACAGTCCGTTTAAGGAGGGCTAAGGTTTTTACCTTGTGTGGACTTGATAGAGGTCTCCATAGAACCTGCACAAGAAGGGCTGTGTTACTTCTCCACATGCCCAGCTCTGACTTGGTCACACAGCAGCAACTGCACATGAGAATGGGCATTCCCCAACATAGGAAGGATACTGACCTCCTGGAGAGAATCCAGAGGAGGCCATGAAGATGATGAAAAGGTTGGAGCAGCTCTGCTCTGGAGACAGGCTGAGAGAGTTGGGGCTGTTGAGCCTGGAGAAGAGAAGGCTCCAGGGAGACCTTAGAGCACCTTCCAGTGCCTGAAGGGGCTCCAGGAAAGCTGGGGAGGGGCTTTTCACCAGAGAGGGCAGTGATAGGACACGTGGGAATGGATTAAAACCGAAAAAGAGGAGATTGAGGTTCGACATTAGGAGGAAACTGAGTGTGAGAGTGGTGAGACACTGACACAGGTTGCCCAGGGAAGCTGTGGAAGCCCCATCCTTGGAAGTGTTCAAGGGCAGGTTGGATGGGGCTCTGAGCAACCTGGTCTAGTGGGAGGTGTCCCTGCCCATGCAGGGGGGTTGGAACGAAGTGCCTTCCAACCAAAACCATTCTATGATTTTCTGATATGATCCTGATGGAAACTGCATCTGTAACCAAGTTTCAGGAGCTGCTGTTCCCTCGTGTAACTCGTCTCTTCTATCAGATCCCCCCAGTAGACAAAATCCAGTTTCTAATACTATATTGCATTGAGATAATATGAGAAAATCACTAATAATAATAGTTGAAAACAGCTCAACATTACACTTCCAAGCTGAAGCAGAGTTCTCCACTCCATACACACTAACAACAAAACCCTGCCCCATTTTCAGCTACACACATAGCAGCCACGTGGTGCTCCTCTTATGACTGGAGCTAGCAAATGTCTAAAATGTGGAAAAGATTTTTGCATGACCCAGAAACCCAGCATCTGATGAATGTGCAGCTCGGGCAAACCTAGACACACCTCCACCGACTAGCCTCTCATGAACCATTATTTCTCACAAGTTTGCATCTGCTGGTTCCAGCTCCACCACAAGGTAACCTTGCTAAAAAGATCAGAGGAGTACAAGAATTAGTTACAGCCCCTTGAAAGCAATCCATTTCCCAACAAATCCCTCAGATCTATGAAGGTTTTCATTAGATGAGGTCTGAAGAACATTTACGTGCTGTAACATATGAGACGTTACAGCTTGCAGCAGTGACAATGGGGTACCACTGCACTGGAGCAGCTTCTACTTTTAGCAGAAAAAAAAAATATCCTTCAGCTGCCTGGTTTTCCATACTGAACCACATCAGAGAATGAAGCAAGGCACTCAGCAGGAGGGAAAAGAAGTCCACAGAGATAAAACAAGGAAGAAGCAGAGAAAAACCATTCCCATCACCTCTCTGCCAAATTCAGAGATGAAGCCAACAAAGGTCCCCAGCATCAGGAACAGCATGCTGCACCCCACCAAAAGGTAGCTTGTCCCAGCAAGGGTTTGGAGACCACTAAGTCCTGACACTACACCAGTGTCATTTTATTTTTTCCCCCAAAATGTAAACAGGTTGTACAGATACTTGGCTGCCCAGGAATGGAAAGTAAACATGCACAAACTTCTTGAAATGGTGAGGAAGAGGACAGAGCTAAACACAGGCACCACAGGATACCTGTGCTGGCCCTCAGTTTGGTTAGCTGCCAAATGCAGGCTCACAGGGAGAACAGCCAGAATGACATACTAGAAGAAACATTTTTTTAATGGGCTGGAAAGCTTCCCACTGTCAAGGAGCATGCCTGCTCCAATGAGGTGCCTGTACATATAGAAGCCTCACTTTATGCATCACAGTAATCAACATTATATAAAAACTTAACTCGGGCACTTCTGCAACTTGTATCTCCACAGCTCTGCGCCTTTATTTGAACAACAGCCATATTAGCACAAAAGACCTCTTGTTTAAATTATAGGAAATTACTGTTTTGTTCCTGTACTGTTTCTCTTAAGAGAGAAGCAACCCCAGGGAAATTTCCAGCTAGCAGAGAGAAAGGAGAGTGGCACAATGCACTCCCTCAGCACAGAGACACACAGGAAGCAAGCTGCAGGGCAGACAGGAACTGCTGGCTGCAGCAGTGGGTCCATGCAGACCGGTGGGTCCTGTGCCAGACCTGCTCACACATGGCAGCAAGCTCCCAGCCTTGTGCCCACAATGAAGGGGCTTGCAAAAACTGAGCTGCAAAGCTGCTCACATCTGTGAGAGAAGTCTGGTTATCAATACTTAATGACAACAACAACGAGGAGACCTTTTGTAGTCAGATGATCTTCCTTACTTCCTTTATTGGGGGCCCTTTGCTACTGTTGTTTCTCCCTGCAACATTTACGGTTTGCTATCCAATACCCTTCTAAAGCTGAGTTTCAGATTGTAAAACAGTTCATATTTGTAGATTTACAGGCTAATTTTTAAGACATTTAAATCCTTCAGCCTGGTTGTCTTTCGTGCACATCATCATCCATCCCCTACAGCAGGGAAGAGCCAGTAGGGACAGGCCTGTAACTGGAGACAGTTTATCCAGCTCCATGTAATACACAATCAAGGCTAAGAAAAGCCTGGTTTGGTGCTGGTAGGTACCCAGCTTGTTTTCCATGCCAAGATTGCTTCTACTTAACTCCTTGGATAACAAACCCAAGCAGACTGAGATACTCCAAAGACTTGGTCTTTGTATGGCAGGGAACTAAGGTTTTTCATGTTGCCCTATGGAAGAAAAACACATTGTTTTTTTCAAGAAGATCTAACGGGACCAACAGACCACTTCCCCAAACAATCAAAGGGACTATGAGACCTGCATTTGCACAGGACAGTTTGCATCTGCTCAAGCATGGAATACTCAAAGCCAAGTGCAGGCAGTTCCAAATGTAATTCTTCTCCTCTGGACACACATGCTCTTTTAGCAAGTGGGGTCACTTAGTTGGAGGTCACAGAGTACCTTGGTCAAGTTCCCTCTTCCTTGAAAGGTGTCTTAAATCTTGACTGTTTCCATGGGGACAGATTCTGCAAGATGTTTCACCAATGAGTAAGGCTACTTACACTAACAGCCCTAAAGCATCAACATGCAAGGGCTCAGAGACAGGGTCAAAACCTGACAGCTGAAAATTGATTGCAAAGTTTAAGATCATCCCTATACATACAGGAAGCTTCTACTCATAGTCACCAGGATAATTTGTGCATCTTGCAATCTATCAAAACGTAGCTGTCTAGCTGGGAATCATTTTATCTCAAGGAAGCCATGGGCATCCAGCCACTTTCATATCCATTTCCCTCAACTGCACCAAGAGATTCCTTACCAATATGTAGATTTTCAGCTATCCCTGCCTTAAAATTCTTCCAGCCCTGTGCTTGGCAACTGAACCTCACATGCAACTTTCAGCTGTACCCAGCAGCATTATTCCTACTTACATGTTCTGTTGTCCACTATAGATAACTGGGACTAATGTAGAACTCTTAAGATGTGCATATCATACATCAAGTCACGTGGGAGAACCATAATAGTTGTTTTTAAACAACGTTTTGCATCATTTCCCTCTTCCTTTCTGTGCAAGTGCTCAGAATAACCTCGTGCTTCAGTTGGATGTCAGCATTCAGAGAATTTCTCCTCCTCTTAAAAGAGCCCAAACAATTTTATCTGGTCTGCTTCTAATTCCAGATAGTTGAGTCTAGAATTGTACTAAAAAAAAATGATGAAAACCAAAATGAGGTTATCCTGGACACCAAGAAGGAAGCTGGTTCAACCGTTTCCTGAGTAGGGAAAAGATGGTCATCTGTGTAACCCATTATGCCTCAAATTATGCTGATGTCTAAGAACCTCTGACACAGAAGAAACAGAGCAGAGCTTCAATACTTAGAGTAATGATTTATGGTGTGATTGGTCAACACAGCAGTGTAGAAACAAGACAACCAAGATCACACACATCAGCAGAAGGCTTTAAACCTGAAGTTTGAGTTTAAGCACTTGCTAACTACAAGATTTGGCTCTTTTACAAGGCTGTTCCTAGCATCTAAGATTAGATCTGATTTTAAGCCACTTCACTCTGATTTCCTAAACATTTTCCAGTACTGCACCAAGATGTACTTTGGCATTAGCCCTTACTGGCATAAACATACTATTCTTTCCCAGCCATAAAGCAAATTTCATTTGGACTCACAAGACAGAGAGAGGGTAACTAACCTTGTGTCTTTGGTCAGAAGCACGGAAATTAAGCCTATGTATCCCTACAAAGGATGGCAGCAGGTAGGAAGCAATGAAAATAAAAATCCCCTGTCTAATGTAGCCATTCCAACAGGGAATCTTGGTGTACCATAATAAGTCAAAGCTCAAACCAGCAAATTCTGGATCCTGTTTGCACAGGATAGCCTAGAACAGAACATTATACTTCTCTATCTATATATAGAGTAAATACAAATAGCAGGAGCTTGCTTTTCAGTTTGACAAGGGACATTCTGCAGCCTCCTTGGCGCCATGCAAAATGTAGTTGACTTTTTCTATATATATTGAAAAACCCAAAGAACAGGATCTTCCTAGAAGCAAAGGTACAACATGGAAATACAAAGTTTTAAGCCTGTCCCTGCTGAGCACTGACATTGCAAATAAAAGATATCTTGCCCTTAAAAATGAACATTTACACTTACATTTTGCAATTCATTACATCAAGCTCCTTCAGTTGCCCACTCAAAAGCTGCAGCAGCCCAGCTCAAGGCAGCAACACCAGAAATACCATGTGTCAGGATATGTTTTGGTGATACACTTCATATGTATATACACAAACTTAACCGTTTAGTTCTGTTCCTGCTAAAGAGGATTTAAATGCACAGTCCCACTTTCTTTTCCTAGCTGCAGATTCTGAGCAGCTCCACTTTCAGGAGCAACATACTGGCTTAAGTTACAGAAAAAAAAGAAGCCGTGAGAGCCCATAGGATCTCATGACTGGCAAAGCAACCTTCTCAGGTCACTAGAAAGTGAATTTCATTCATCAACAGTAAACATTAGCTCCAGTTCACACTGCCTCCCAATAGGCTGGATGGAAAAACAAACATCCATCCTGTAAAGCCACAGTAAATCATCAAGGAAATAAAAAATCACCCCACAGTGAACCTGACTACAGGAATAAATGCATCAGATGGGATAAATTTAACACAGTTAGGTCAACAGGTAAAGAAGGCAGAAAACCCTCAACAATTAAATATGTTGCTGTGCCTTTATTTCACAACCCCCATGACTCCTACTGAGCTATCTGCACACCCTGTCCAGCAGGCACTCATTCACTTCACTGTCAAGGCTCATCTCCAAGTAGAAATATGAAGACAGAGAACATCCTCCTGGGGTGATACTGTACTCCTTCCTATGCCTTCTTCTAATGAAAAGCTTTTACAGCCAAGTGTACAGGTGCTGTTATCTCACGAGGCACAATTTGTATCCATTTAGAACTCCTCAAGTGCAAAATCTATCACAGCAATGACTTCTGCTGACATCTGCAGCAAAACATCATCCTGAGTCAGCTGCTCTTATGTTGCACCAGTAAAGAACCTGCATGGTGGGGTAGGAAGTCAGTGTCTCAAACAGCTTTCATGATGAAATGTCTGTATTTTAAGTTGAGAAAATGAACACAACCGTTGCATTGTATTTTACCCTGGTGGCACATGAAAAGGAGGAACCTAACAGAACCAATGTTGACCAGCAACACAGATTTCCCAAGGCTAGTCCTAACGTATTGGACTGCAGCCCTGAAGAGCTACAAGCCTTGTCATATGAACTACATAATTTCAAATGCAAGGGGAAACAATGGTAAGACAAACATGACTAATCACAACCAAAAAACCCAAGAGAGCAAAAACTAAACACTCTCCTGCACAAGACATCAGGGACAAGTTAGACATTTTCGTTTTGAAGACTTACCTAAGGCAGTAAAAAAAATCCATGCATTTCTGTGTGACCTGCCCTAGATTCTGCTGTAGTCCTGCTCTGGCAGGGGGTTTGGACTTGATGATCTCCTCAAGTCCCTTCCAACCCCTACTATTTTGTGATTCTGTGAAGACGATCACTAAAGAGCCTTGAATTCATCTAACCAAGTCTGTATCAGGACTGCTACTATCAGGACTTGTAAAATGCCTTACCAACTGAACATGCCACTTCCTAAGTTGTGTAAATCTTATCTTTCCACAGGTCTTCTTCCAGGTGCAGCTCTCCTTCCAGTCCTACCCCATGGCATCATCATGACAGCAACTGTCACAGGTTAGATGCTCTGAATATATCATACTCGCATGATATCTGGACTTACTATCACACTGTATACTAGGGGAACCTCAGCCATTTTCCAAGAGCTCTGGTAAAGCCACAGATTATCTGCTTGCTGAATGTTGTCTGCAAAACCTATATTGCAATGATTTAAGTCACCAAATAACCACCACTACTTCCTTCAAGAATGGATGCACATAGGCTACATCAGGGGCTGGTAACATCCACCGTGTTACTACTTGGACAAATATTTCCAGGTATGTTATAACTTCCCCCTCTGAATTGCTAACCCAGTCTGTGTTTCATTGACTAACATATTAAGGAGTATTAATAATATTCATTTGCAGCTACACTGGACAGTATTTGTTCATTTCCTCAAAATCCTTCTAAAAGACTCACCATCTTCGCATTAACGTTATGAACACATTACCCTAGCACTAGCTAGGGGTAATAACAGGCTGCTGTTGCTTTCTTTCATTTTGCTGTTTTACGTTTTATTTTATTGGTGAGATGACTAGAAGCCTGGGCTTCTTTCAACCATGTATTAAGGCATATCTCTGCTGTTAGCCTACTCAGACACCCAGGTCAAAACTGATTAAGAACCAGAGTGCCTCACCAATGTTATGCATCCCTTGGGCTTGCTTATCTACTGCTTCTCCTCCACAGGGGTTGTGACTAGATGAAACAAGTTCAGACCGTTAAAGCTCAAATGCCTTTTGCCAGTGGAGTGTTTGCTTTCTACCCAGTCTCACTAACAAATATTGCTGCACTTCAGCTTTAATGAGGGATACATTATTCCTCAGTACTGTCAATCAGGCCTTACGGTGTCCATTATATGATGCAGATTTGAACTAGTAAAGCCAAAAAGCACCATCAGAAGAGATGAGGTGCAACCCCACTCATATTTGCTGACTGCTAAACCCAACTACTTTCATCACTTTTTTATTGCAAGTTTGGTTACACCTCGAGGACTAAAAACCTAAGCCCTCGAAGCTGTAACAGAGTTTGGCATTCTACATTGTGCATTGCACACGACCTGGAGATAAGGCAACCCCTACTGCTTCAGCCCAGCAGTGGCACAGTACTGCTGTCTTGATTGCTCACTAGCAAGCTCTGCCTAACTCCAAGAGAAAACCTTACCACGTTTGGACACCAGGAAGGCAGACAGGTAAGTCCTATCACAGAACCTCAGAATGGTGGGGGTTGGAAGGGACCTCTGGAGATCATCTAGTCCAACCCCCCTGCCAGAGCAGGATCCCCTAGAGCAGATCACACAGGAACACATCCAGGCAGGTTGGGAATATCTCCAGGGATGGAGACTCCACAACCTTCCTGGGCAGCTTGTTCCAGTGCTCTGGTACCCTCAGAGTCAAGAAGTCTTTTCTCATATTCACATTAAACCTCCTGTGTACCCGTTTGCACCCATTGCCCCATGACCTCTCACTGGACAGCACTGAGTAGAGTCTGGCCCCATCCTCCTGACACCCCCTGCAGATATTTATAAGCATTGATGAGCTCCCCCCCTCAGCCTCCTTCTCTCCAAGCTGAACAGCCCCAGCTCTCTCAGCCTTTACTCATAAGGTCGATCATACGATACTCATCACTCCCAAACTCATTAGCATGGGCTCTTTCTGTAAGACTTTCTCCAGTTATGTTCGCCCTGCTATATTTGTCCCCTTTTTCTCTGAAAACAGCATTCAGAAAGGCATCAAGAACAGCCAGTGAAACCACACATATGTGAAGACAGACTGCACACCATCCCTGTTATCACTCGGCAGTAAATCAGCTCTTCAAGCACGACCCAAGATTTTGGGGATAAGGACAACCTCTTTGCTGCACTGTAGCCAAGAGCTAGAACAAACACAACTACAGCTCCCTGCTTCATCTGGAGAGACAGTTGAGTTTTGAAGCACTAACTGGCAGCTGCTTAACATTTTACTCTGCTCCACTATTCACTTTGGGAGCTTTCAGTATCTCCTAATTAAGCTCTTCAAATTTCTACAGGGAATTGAAGTGACAGTTCTAGCATGAGATTCAACATGAAAATGCGGCAGTCCAGAGTCCTTTCTCTTCTACTCTTTTGGATGCATCCTGAGGCTTGACTGGCAGACAATCCTCCATCTCAAACAATAGCACTTACTTCAAAATACTAGAGAGCTCTTGAGCCATTTCATCTTAAAAGTACAGCAAAATAAGGCTTTTATCTTCCTAGTCCAAAAGCCACTCTGCATACTTCCTTTTCAAACATAAACAGGGACCTCTTTCTGCTATCCCACCCAGGAATGCCACTCCAGCATCTGTTCATTCTTCTCCCACATAGAACCTATTTTCAAGGCCATTCAATTAACTCTGAGTCCTTCCACTATGCACTTTATGCCTTCCGGGTGCTTAATAAAAGTCTTCCAACAGAAAAAAAAACTTGAACTAGCCCTTGGGTTTTCCTCTTGCAATGTCATCATTACCTGTTCTTCCTCCCCCTAGAGCTATTTATGGATACTCCCCTCTTCATCAAGACCCTTTACCCAAGAGGAACCCTGCCCACAAGAACAGGCTTTTGAAATCTGAATAGTTTAACACATCTACGTGGTGCTTGCCCAGAGGTCTATCTTAAGTCAGTTTCCCTAACAATGCAAAAAAAGAGGCTGCATGGGATCAGATATTCCAATGAAGCAACAAATTGGATACCTGATCATGGCAATCGAGGCTGCTTCACTCATCTCCACATGCCTCATTCAGTGTCACAAGTATTTTCCAGAACCTCATGTATGTTTGATGACCCGTGTCCTTGAAGTTTTTAATTCCAGAGGTTTTTATCAAGGTGTCATGGCAAATGACCTTCCCTAGGAAAGCAGCCACAGAAATTAAAAGGGTCACTTCTTGCAACAGTGAAATAATTAAGTCTATTACTTGATTAAAAATGCTTGCCTTGCTTAAGTATTCAGAAAAGTGCTTTCAAGTCCCCAAGGCAAAACAGTGAGGATTACTACTTCATGCAGTACAATCTGGGATGGATGACATACAGACCTCTCACTTTTTGACCCAACCATTTCATCAAGCAATTGAACCAGAGCTGGTGAAACCTGTATTAAATACATATATAAAGGAATTGGCATCCAGGTTGTGGTGGAGTTTTTTTCTTTTTCTTTCATCTCATTTTTGTGGTACATGCTGCAAGCACCGAGATGATCTCTTGCCTCTCACAGGCAAGCTATGCTTAGGAATCAACCATCACTGCTCCCCAGCCTCTTCAGGGCTGTGGAAGAAGCTTCCTATGACACACATCCACATCCAAAAGAAAAGAAACTAAAACTGAACCTGGTAGTTCCAGGACCTCACCAGCTGCTCCCAGGAAGGCCTTAGTCACGAGGTGTTTCTTATCATAAGGGAAGCTGCCACCTTTCATCCTATGTAGACAGGAGCATTTCCAAGTCAGCACACAAATCCAGCATTCAGGCTCTGTAACAAGAGCTGAAAAACAAGGGAGTGATCAGAGACTACCAGTGATTCATACCTGCCTCACACTGTGCATCACTGTCTGTATCAGATCACAGGGAACAGAAACTATTAAGTAAAAAAAGCATCCTGAACCCCAACAACTTTGCTATGAGACTAAATACCCTCAAACTTCAAGTTAAGAATAATATTCACCTTCATGGGTGACTATCAATGGGATAACTTTCCAACAGTTGTGCTTGACTCTCCATTACCAGAACTCTTAAAAGCTTTGAAATTATACACCAAACAAATTACAGGCTTCCCAGCATTCAATACCAGGTTTCCTTCAGAGTTTCTTAGGCACCTGGTCATGTCCTCAACCTCACATGTCCCTTCTGACCCTCCTTTCTTTGCTGCTAGACATCTAATGATCTTCATCCATGGAGAAGCAGTTCTGGAAGACTTCAAAGGCCACACCACATAATCAGAAATTCTTCACTTAGGAGACCAGCAAGGAGCATTTTCCATGGAATTGCTGACAGAGGAATAATCTGCCTCATCTCTACCAAGCCTTTCACAGGAAGTTCCAGGCCCTAAACAAGTTAGAAGCTTGTCCTCTAACTTTTTCCTGCTAAGTGACTCTCCTGCCCCTGCCCCAGGCTAAGGAGTCTCAGCCCAATGCTCCAATACATTATTCTGTGAACCTCTGTCTTTTTGAGGTAAAACTTTCGCTATCAGGCAAAAAAATTACAACCTTATTCCTGTAACTGACAGAGGATCTGTGTGATGATAATACTTATTGAGGTCTCAATCCCAGCCTCCCCCCCCATCTAATTGTGACCAGATAATCCAGACCGTAAAGCAGAGAGAAAATGTAACTGGCTACACAAGAAAATAAACTTGCTGTGGAACCAGATCACACTGCATCTGCCATGAAGTCCACAGTGGGGTTCAAATCCCTTTGAGAAAGGCTGCCAGAATCCTTGCCAGTTCTCAGCCAGAACCTAGCTGTCAAACAGACAAGAGCTTTATAGCAACCCCAGCCTTCCTGCTTGCCAGACCTTGGGGACCCAAGGCAATAGAAAGTGCAATACTCTTGTGATCAGCTCCCCCCTTCATGCCCAACGTTCCAACCCCCCTGCATGGGCAGGGACACCTCCCAATAGACCAGGTTGCTCAGAGCCCCATCCAACGTGCCCTTCAACACTTCCAGGGATGGGGCAGCCACAGCTTCCCTGGGCAACCTGGGCCAGTGTCTCACCACCCTCACACTCAACAATTTCCTCCTCATCTCTAACCTAAATGTCTTCTCCTGCAGTCTCAAACCATTACCCCTTGTCCTTTCACTATGTGCTCTTGTAAAAAGCCCCTCCCCAGGGTCTCACCACCCTCACACTAAAGAACTTCTCCCTCATGTCTAACCTCAATCTCCCCTCCTCCAGTTTTATATCCAATTCCCTTTTGTTTCCGTAAGTTCTAGGAAGAGTTTATTTGCTTTGGGTGCTTTTCCACCAAATAAATGGACTTTATTTCAGTAACAAGAAGGATGGAGACTCCAGTGGTTTGGAGATTGGTGGCCTGGGTTTGGTTTTGGTTCTGTTTTTTTGAGGGGTTTTTCAAGCCCAGGAAAAAACCCCACTGTAATATTGGACAACAAAAACCTGAGAGGTATCTAAAAAGATATTTCAAAGCCAAATTCGTTATTTCCATTAAGCATACAAACAGTAACCCAGAAAAGGGGAGTTTTTAGTGACATGATAAAGCACTCAGACCATACTCTTGTGATTTACAATGTCATCAGCACCATTTTAGTCTTTTTTTCCTTCACACCTCTCTGCAGTCCTGCTCGTTATTCTCTCCAGATACCATTATTTTCTCCCAAAATTACAAGCATTGGAGAAGCAGCAGATCCAGGAAGCCATGTAATTCATCAATACAACTCATGTACCTACAGTCTCTCCAATTGCATGAAAATCCTTCAGGCTTATCAGTTGGTCCCAAACTGATGTGTCAGCATTTGTTAAACAAATCTTAACTTTAGATGTACCTCCCACCCTGAAAAATAAGCAAATTCAAGCATGACTAACATCCCTCTGTGCTGTAATGGATGACAAGGGTGCCTGCTGGGGCTGCACTACACACTGACCTATACTCACATTAGTGTTTTTAGTCAGAAAAGGAAGCCAGAGAGTGGAGTTATTCCTCAACTACAGAAAGAAAAGTGACAGCGTTGTGCCCTTCTGCTGAAATCCTAATGACACAGGCACCAGTTCTTCCAAGGCTTGAAATGGCCTAACTCTTTATCACACTCCCTCTGCCAAACCAAATGTTAACAGGCTGACCTGGAAGATTCAAGGCAATCATCTCCTGCCTTTTTTCACACAACTCATGCTTCCAGTTTAGCCAAAACTTCTTGTAACATCACCTTATAGAAGAATGTGACCATTTCTGCCTTGTGAAATAAATTCAGTGATCAAGCACTGAAATGGACCTAGGTGAACACCTTTGCCTTGATGATCAGGTGCACTGCAGAAAACACTATTTGTTAACTAAAATACAGTTATTTTCTACTTGGGCTTTCCCCACAAGAGGCCAAACCAAACCCCAGCATCTGACAAAGTCCCAACGTCAAGCAATCCTGTATTGAAGTCACCATTTCATAGCCTCAAGCTCACTTCCAACCCTGAGCTGGTATTTCTGAACCTGTAAAAAGAAAAACAACCTGTTTATTTTCCAAAATCTCAAGCAAAGCTAGCTGTTCAGTTCATCAGGACAGGTCACCACTAGTTAACAATCAGCTGCCAAGCACGAACATGTTTGACAGTGATTTCATTTGTGCAAACTACAAGTCCTCCATTTCTGTGATGAAGTACTGAAGGCTTCATTAACTGAGAAAATCCACTGGTGACAGTTACAGCCTGAGGTACTGAAAAACCTCAGACTGGAGTTTCCCTTCCTATTTTTACCTTAAATATACTGCACCAAACTCCACACACAGATTTCCCAGATGCATAAATTGAGCACGTATCTGGTGTTGAAGGGCATTTGAATTTGGCCACATGCAAAAGTCAAGATCACAGTTGCCAAGCAAATAAATATCTATGGCCTTATCTTCATTTGGGATGCTTCCCTTATTTTATTGTTTCTTCATACAGCTCAAATTATTGTCTGCCTGGCACATGTTATGACCACTTCCCTCTCCTGCAAGGCTTACACTCTCAGTGCTGACCTGCATACCCTAGCTTCACCAGAAGACAGAACACATTACCCCACCATGTCCTCAGCTTATGTTGGCAAAGGTGAACTAATTAAAGCACAAGTCTAAAGTTTGACAGTGGGGACTTTTGACAGCTCTGGCATTATTGTCAAACTATAAAACCCTCAGTTATTTGTAACAGGGTGAAATTAAGTAGACAGTGACACCCCTTTGTGCTAAAGGTGTTCATTTTCCTCTGGACTATCCCTGTTTCTTATCATTCTTTAATTTCCTCAGGACATGAGGCAAAGACATAGCCCAGATTTAAATAACTACTACAATTATTTCACTACCAAGAGAACAGAAAACTAAGCAAAGCTGAAATCACGCTATTGAACTTCTCTTGAAAGCGGTGTTGTCCCTTTTTTTCAGTAAACTCCTGTCCTACAATAGCATCTGTGTCTCATCTGTCTTGCCCAGCTTCTTCCAAGAGTAGCTTGCCATTGGGATTTTTTTTTTCCAAGAGTACAGTAACACAACGGGAACACTACCATGAATGGGTTTGTAATAACTAATTTGATGGGAAAAAGCACTAGAGTATCTTCCATGCTGTACTGTCATGGTTTAGGCCTCGGTGACAACAAAGCACCAGGCTGTTGCTCACTCACTCCTCCCCTCACTGTGGGATGGGGAGGACAAGGGCCTGTGAGTCCAGACAAGGACAGGGAAGGTTCACTCACTGATTATGGTCACAGGCAAAAGAGCCTCGACCTGGGGAAAATATAAATTTATCACTCATCAAACCCAAACAGGACACAACCTCACCCCACCCCTCTTCCCAGGCCCAAATTCCTTTGTTCCCCGTTTCTCTCCCTCCTTCCCCCCAGCGGCACAGGGGGACAGGGGATGGGCTTTCCAGTCACTTCACAGTCTGGTGGTTCCTGCTGCTCCTTCCTCCTCAGGGAGAAGGATTCCTCACAGTCCTCCCCCAGGAGAACCTCTGCTCAGGCACCTCCTCCTTCCTCACCACTTCCTACCTCATCTCTGCTCAGGTGTTGCTGTCTCCTCCCTCTCTCCTCTGCCCTAAGGTCTCACAGGAGCTCGTTTCCCCTTCTTGAAGATGTTAATGGCAGGGGCACAGCCATAGTCACTGCTGAGCTCGGCCTTGGACAGAGGACTGGCAGGATTTTAGAGCTAGGGGAGCTTTTCAGCTTCTCACAGGAGCCACCCCTGGGTCCCCTCCCTGCTACCAAAACGCCACCATGCCAATCCAACACACATACTCATGGAATTTGTTCCATCCAAGCCATGGTAATTTTTAGTTTTTATATATGTTCAAAATAAAATTTGGCCTTCTTTTCTGGGCTTGCTGTCTTCACCAAGCCTTGAGCATGGTTTGGTTGGGTTCAACAAGTTGAACTCCATGGAAATTCACTGTTGCCCTACCCTCTGAAAGCCTCCTAAAACCTCACTTCATCTACAAAAAGGGAAAAGGCTTGTTACCTATGAAACAGCCACCCCCTCTCTGATGCTGATAAGATCCCTCAACATGGACTTTTCAGCATTTTACTTATCTTCACGTTTTTCATTGATGAAGAAAGAAGATACTACACTGCCATGACATTTTTGTGGAGAATATTAGATCTGCTGTGGTTGTGGTAGATGAGGAACTCTGTGAAACGCCGTCCTAGAAACAGCAAGGTATCTTTCCACCCTTCTGAGGTTTTCCTCACAACCACTTAGAAGGCAAACTCGCATGCAATAAAAAAAACAAAAGAGAGGTCATGAAATGGCTGCTTCCAAGAGGTGTCAATTTCATTAATCCTTTTTTTTATACTACATGTAATCTGTAGTAACTTTGGCCTTGTGAAATAACAGGACAGGACTATCATTTAAAACATCAAGTCACAGCATATAGGAAGACCCATGCCAAAGCAGTAATAAAATCATCTTTTCAGACATGGCAACCATTTCTTACATGCTTTCTACAAACTGCAATATTTCGCTACTAATATGCAGAGAATCATAGAATGGGTTGGGTTGGAAGGGACCTTAAAGATCATCTAGTTCCCATCTCTCTGCATGGCAGGGACACCTCCCACTAGACCAGGTTGCTCAGAGCCCCATCCAACCTGCCCATGAACAGTTCCAGGGATGGGGCTTCCACAACTTCCCGGGGCAACCTGGGCCAGTGTCTCACCACCCTCATTGTGAACAATTTCCTCCTCATGTAGAACCTAAATCTCCCCTCCTCCAGTTTTAATCCATCCCCCTTGTCCTCTCATTACAAGCCCTTGTCAAAAGCCCGTTCCTCAGCTTCCCTGTAGCCCCTTTCAGGCACTGGAAGGCTGCTATGAGGTCTCCCCGGAGCCTTTTTCTCTCCAGGCTGAAAAACCTCAACTCTCTCAGCCTGTCTCCATAGGAGAGGTGCTCCAGCCCTTGGATCATCTCCATCTTTATCACCTTCTGAGTTATCACAGAAAAAAGTTAAGCAATAAAAGCTCCTTCTCGCATCCTGCACCACTGCTCAGCCAGACTCACAAGAAACTAGTTTTGGACCTTCCACATGTGTTGGTCTCCTCTACTACACTTGACTACCTTGTTGTGATTAAATCCTGAACAGGAGATCACTCTCTTACATCTCCACCTACAGGAATGTAAGCGTGTAACAAATGAGCATAACTGAATCAGTACAGTCACATAACCAGCCATGAGACTGCTCTCCAGTAGGCCGATTACACAACTTCCAGGGCAATAGTAACTCAGCTATGGTAGCCAGAACATCTCTGGAATTTCATCTCTGAAAGGAGATAATTATTTTGTACCATGATCTCATCTGGGGATCCATCATTCACTTGTTCAGTTGTTTTTCTTTTTACTGCAGTATCTAAAGCTTAGCTCATGAGCTGCTCGAGAAAGGGCAGTCCTGCCTTGGCCAAACTCACAGAGGGCACGATTAATATGCAAGAGTTAAGAGAAGTTTATCAGTGGGAAGGTTGCAAAAAAAGACTGACTCAAGCTGCAGAGCAGGCTCCCCTTGGCCATTGCTTGTACCTCTAAATGTGACACCTGACCATGAGGCATAAACACCAGCTGCCTCCCCTCAACCCATTTCCCAGTTAAGCTTGTCTACAAAAATGGCTTTCAGACATGCAACATCTGCACCAATGAAGACATGCAGGTAAGCACAAACTGAGCACTCTGCAGGTCTAAGAAGAGAAAGAGGAGAGTGCAGAAGACAAAGGGTCACAAATCAAGCTGGCAAGAGGCACAAAGTTGGCATTTCTACTTCAAAAAGCTTCTCCTGCACCTCCTCACTAACCCATCCTCAGGTACAGAAGCATCCAGCTCAGCAACCTTCTCTGGGTATGCCAAGATGGAACAACATTCACTCTAATGCAGGGGAACACTTGAACTGTACTTTCATTAGATATGAATTTACAACTTGATTAATACTGTGATCCCAGAGCCTCCTCAGGGTCTGAAAGCACTTGGAAAGGACACCAAGAGCTCTACACTCCATTACGTCTGATAGGCACGCAGACTTTGCAAGTACATATCACTGTCAACAAGTAATGTTGAGTTAAAATATTTAAATTGTGCATTTGGACTCATCACAAACTAGGTAGAATATTGATTTATCATTTTTCAGTTACTTGAGACACTTCACCTTTACCAAGAAAGTCTTCAAGTCTTTTTTTCCTTAGACTTTTAATATAGTAGTTTTAACTGTACAAACCACAAGTGAAGAGCACATCGATGAGGTGTGGCAAACACAGCTCAGAGGTGTAAGGCCTTTTGAAAATGAAAAATATTCTTTTGAATCCTAACTACCTTTTTTTGTATTTGGAAATGGCACGTTATTTTCAAATACACAAAATGACACCTTCCAGTCTAAGCACAAAGCTGATGAGGTCACATAACCCATCTGAAATCCCACGTAAACCTCTACAGGCTCAATTCCACCCATGTCACAGATTGTCAAATATTAATTGATTCCTTTTTAACCTATGAACAATACTTCTATATGAATCATAACATGAAAAATAAATAAAAATAGATGACTGAACTAGTAAGGAATCTGGCCTTTCAGATATACAAAGGCAGTTTCCCACAAGAATCCTGATACTCTAATTATAAGCTCCTGATTGAGATACTCTTGTAAAGCTTCATATTCACTGGTACTATAAATCAGAAATTTCTTAGACAGCTTAATTTGTTTTCTTCATCTGGAAGCCTTCCATACATTTGAACGTTTCAACATGCTGTTCTTGTAAATCAGAAAAGAACTTGGTTACTCCAGCTAGGAGGAGGGTCCTTGCTGCTTTAACCAGTTAGATTTCCATCCTGGATCCTGCCTCAGTGTTTAATGAACAAGCCATCTAAAAATGAGAGATAACATCAGTTTCTCAAATGCTGTAAAGAGCTATAGTTCCTATTTATTTCCATGGATGACACTAAGTCATGCCATACCCTTGCCTCAGACAACTTGACCTCTGTGAGAATGGGTTTAGTTGAGTCTCATTCCTTTTGTTCTACAAGTACCTGCAAATGTGTTTGGGTGGTTTTTGTTTGGTTGGGTTTGAGGGGTTTTTTTAGGTCTTTAAGACATGGCAGCTGCTATCTCAAGGGTACATAGCCCAAAATACTTCCATGTACAAAAACTTAAAAACATTCTTACTGAAATAAGTTGTCAATGAATGACAGACTAAATGGTGTCTAAAACTCTTGTGATTCCTGGCCCAGAGCTCGACACTGCCTCAGCCCACACTTTTGCCTCTCAGGAGGTTTTTCAACTCAAAAGCCAATTTTTGTTTTTGACTTGCTCCAGAGACTCCCCCTACTCGTGCAGGCTTCACAGATTACAGCACCTCCCTTGTAGACAGCCCCAGTTCGAATCACTGAAATGTTTGGGTTAAAAAGCACCTTAAAAATTTAGTTCCAACCCCCCTGCATGGGCAGGGACACCTCCCACTAGACCAGGTTGCTCAGAGCCCAATCCAACCTGCCCTTGAACACTTCCAGGGATGGGGCTTCCACAACTTCCCTGGGCAACCTGGGCCAGTGTCTCACCACCCTCATAGTGAAGAATTTCCTCCCAATGTCTAACCTAAATCTCCTCTCTTCCAGTTTTAATCCATTCCCCCTTGTCCTCTCACTCCAAGCCCTTGTCAACTGTCCCTCCCCAGCTTTCCTGTAGCCCCTTCAGGTACTGGAAGGTGCTCTAAGGTCCCCCTGGAGCCTTCTCTTCTCCAGGCTGAACAGCCCCAACTCTCTCAGCCCGTCTTCATAGCAGAGCTGATCCACCCCTCTGGGGACATCCTGATAACCCAAGGCGTATGGAAGAACATGCTGCAGTGCAGCAGAACATACATGCTCCAAGTATGGAGGACAGTACCTCTCATGCACAAGGAAGCCATCATCAGGTGTGCTAGCAACAAGGTATCTCAGTCTGATTATTCTTCATTGACAATATATTAACATTTTATTTCAGCTTTGTGGCAGTACTTGATAATCAAACAGCTCCATTGTAGGTGTGCAGTTAAAGTAGGCGAGCAACCCAGCTAATTTGGTAAATTCTAAACTTGCTAACATGTAATAACAAGTTCTCTCCCTCAAGCCCAGTATTAACTGAGGTGACGAATTCCAACAGACAGGAAATTAATTCTGGAGATCTACGAGTATACTGGACTGATGTACCAGGAGGGAAATGTTCTGCTCCTTTTCTTCACCAACACTTAATATCATTATGGAGAAGCAGCTTGTCAAATACACAGAGCCAAAAGTCCCATTTCAGCACTGTTTTATGCATTCCAGGTGCCTTTGGGAAAAACAAAAAACCCAACACACCAAAAAAAACAACCCACTCCACCAGACCACAGGAGGGTTTTCTTAAGGTTCTTTTTAGGGAAATCAGGCTGAAAAGGAGAAACACAAGGAGAGACCTCCTTGTCAGGACGCCACGAGAGGGCAAACTAACTATGGTGGAACAAATAATGATGAGATCCACAGATTGCAAAGCCTCCCAAATACCCAGCCAACTCCCTGAGAAAGGATTGGCAGCCCTCTCAAAGAGCACTTCATAAGCCTAGGGAGCTAAGAAAGTCTCCTGAAATTTCTGCATCTATGTCACATTCAGAGATTTACAGTTCAAACCAGAGCCACATCCCAAAAATCCTGAGATCTGAACTAACTCGGGTAGCTTGACAAAGTTGAGTCAAACACTGTGTACCCAAACCCTGCCTGCAGGTTGATCAACCCAGAAGAGACATGCCCAATACATACAAAAATAATTCCAGGTGTTCTCACCACGTTTTGTGAAATGCCATCTTTGTACTCGCCTCCCTCACTGAACAGGGTGCTTCCCCACTCGCCTGTATTGTGACCTCTCCTGAAACCACGGAATTATCATCCTATCAATCACCAAACAAAGGTGTGTAAACACTCAAGCCTTTCAGCATCTGAAAACACAGCTCTCAGTTGCTTGCAACATTCCGTGTGCGTGCAGGGAGTCATGAAAGGTAAGTTAGATACACGAAGCAAACAATACAAAGGCTGTTTGGGGGGAGCACTGTATTAATATCCTGGTAGCCTTGCTCACACTTGCCCTTGAAGGTGAGGACAGGTCAGTTTTTGATACACAAGATGAAAGGAGAGGTTGATATAAACGCTTTAGGTGTTACTAGAAAGCCTTTCCCCCAATAACACTTTAGAGATAGCATGGTGAGTGCAAGAGGGTTTTTGAAATGGAACTACAGGAGGTTTTGCAGCATACTGAGCAGAAAACCTTACACATCTGCCTTTAAAGGCACTTGCAGACACAGTACTTGAGCAGCTCACCGAGCAGCCTACTCAGATACATGATTTTATCAGAGCCAGCCACTCACATCTGACTCAAAAGAAGGTGCCCATGTGCAAGAACAATCCTCCCAAACCAGTGTAACCTTTTTATATAACCTGACCTTTAGCAAACAAAAACTCTCCTTTACTGTTATGTTCAAAGAGAAAGAAATAAAGTCCTGAGTTTCAAATTTGGGAAAATACACTGGGAAAACATCTACATCAATAAGCATGGCATTAAGTCAAAATGGAAATTTCTTTTGAGAAATGTCAATAATCCAGCATTTTAGTTCCAGATTTATTAAAGATTATCAGTAGAAAATATTGACATATCTGTCTCAGTTTAATGGTCAGAGTGAACCAAAACCCAGAGGACAGAACTGCTCTCTGACCCCCCTCCACCCTCCCAGGGGAAGATAAGAGGGGAATAAGGAAGAGAGACTTTAACGTTGGAAATTAAAACAGGAAGAGGGAAGGGATTGTAACACATGGGATGAGGAACAAATACACAAATGTACACAAAACCTGATCTTGGTGATTGCTGATATAAGTGCCCGAGGGTCCCTCGCAGCAGAGCAGACTGGGGAGAGGGTCCAGGGCTGTTCCCAGCCCCTGATGGATTTGGATCCAGCAGAGCACATGGCAAGCTGGTGGAACAGCAGGAGCCTCTCTCCACCATGTCCAAGAGCAGGAAGCAGCAAGGAAGAAGGGAGCAGAAAGGGGGGCCAGACTCGCTGTCCTCCTGGCTTTTATCAAGTATGGCAGGAAATGGGAGGGAATCCTGACCCCTCTGCTCTGCCCCCTGGATCCCTCAGCTCCTAAACAACCTCCCTCTAGGTCCTTATGTTGATACCATAAAATTAGCCTGGGCCCCCTCAAACCATAACAGTATCACACATGCACATCACGAGTTTGTCTGGCAAGGGAGCCCTGTGACTCCCGTAGGAAAAACGGAAGGCCAGAAAAGTTGCTCATTACAGGCAGTGCTGGACACCACGCACAACAGTTTCCAGATCTATGAGACCCGAGAAGTTTGTTTTCCTTATGCTTCTCTTATGACAGGGACATGATGAAACCCAACAGCAACTATGTTTCATCTTTTTTTTTTTACCCTAAGCCTACAATTTATTGATGGAAAAACATGGGCAATATTTAAGGTCAGAACAGGGGAAAGCAGGTAGAAAGACAGCTTACAGCAGCAAATAAGAAATAGTTAACACATCTACACCAACCACCAGGAACCATCATCATGTTTCAGTTTGCTTAGAAAACATAGCCTGGACTGACTGAACAATTTGATCTATACTTTCAACTTATTCCTCATGCGGGGCTCTGATTCTTCATATCTACAAGGCAAGCACAGGTACCCAGGGGAGAACACACTCTTGACATAAAATGAACATATGACACTTCAGTATACAGCACTGAAAGGAACTTAGACTTGTAGAGAAAGAAAGAGAGCAAATTAAGAAGTGCTACTGTAAAAGCATTTGCAACACTATGCTGTTCTCACTCCTCTTATCTGTCAGCACAGATCTCAATGGAAGCAGAAGGGAAATCAACAGTGGAATCTAAGCCTTTCCATCAGATACAGAAACACCTCCAGGAAATGTAGAACCATAATCATAGAATGGCTTGGGTTGGAAAAGACCTTCAAGATCATCTAGTTCCACCCCCCTGCATGGGCAGAGACACCTCCCACCAGACCAGGTTGCTCAGAGCCCCATCCAACCTGCCCTTGAACACTTCCAGGGATGGGGCAGCCACAACTTCCCTAGGCAACCTGGGCCAGTGTCTCACCACCCTCACACTGAGGAATTTCTTCCTAATGTTTATTCTAAATCTCCCCTCCTCCAGTTTTTATTCCATTTCCCCTTAGAGATGGTGGGGGAATTGAGCTCTACTGTGGCTAGTGTTTTGTTCATGGAACATATATAGAAGAAATCAGTCTTGATTTCTGTAAAAGGTACAAGACCAACATCTAAAATATTAATTACCATCCAAAATTCATTCCCTTCCCTCTAGCAATGCTTCAGACAGCTACTACCAGAAGACAGAAAAACTTATCTGAGGATTAAAATAGAAATTAAAAATCACACTCCAAGTAAAATCATATTCAGTATTAGAGGAAGAACTGCACTTTTGTGCACTGAATTAAAACACAATTTATTACAAACTGCAGACAAGGCAGATTCTGTAACATATTGTTGGGATCAGGACTTGACCATATAATGGCTCTTATTAACTGCTATCACTATATACATATAAAGGAATTAACATGGCCACCAAGGACACTAAAGCACACAACCGCACCTTAGACGGAACTAAATGAGGAGTTTAGGCGGGAATTGAAGGCGGGAAAATGGCAACGTAGTGGCAAGCAGTGAAGGGACTGCCTTGTGGCAACTGGTCTAGACGGACACGCAAATAGACAGGATCCAAAACGGATCAGTCACCGACCGCGGTGCAGGCACCTAAGAGCTATAATAGAAGTGCCTGCACCCCGGCCAAGTGCTTGCCTTTCCCCAGACGAGTCACCCATTCCAGAGATCCAGCTGGCCATTTTCCTTCAGACAAACCGTTCCAGGGATTCAGCAAAGAGCTGCCGCTTCTGGCTGCCACCTGTGACCGGACTAGCGCGCTACATCACCTGAACAGAGTTAGGGCAAAGGCTAAACAGCCCTTTTTAGGGCTATTGGGCTGAAAGGCCTAACACTTGCTCAGAAGGCGGAGACCCTAGAGGAGCCACCACAGCCAACATCAAGAGCCAGGGCTGGTCCCCGACTCCACCCAACTTGGGAGACATAAGGATCATTTCCCCTTCTTTCCTTCCTCACCTGTATTAGTGCTTCCCTTAGACATACACTGCATCTACCCCCCACTTAGTGGGGGAAGCATCAAGTTTGAGAGCTCCCTCCTCTTACCGCAGTCTCCTCCTCTATACTTTACCTTGGTACCTTATGCCAGATTACTTTACATGGCATTCCATGTACCCTTTCTTGCTTGTACCCATGTTATATTCTGTTTAAGTGCTTATACCTTGTTGTTCGGTGTCGTGAACCGAGATGGGAAAAGCCGCAACCCACTGCCCTTCACAAAGGAATTGAGGGCTGAGGACCACTCCCTGTCGCACTCACACACAATGCTCAAGAATCAATGGGTTTATTAAAGGCACTACGGTTTAGGCAAGGTTGTTCCTACAGACCAATACACATATATGTATAGGAATGAACAAACAAACGAACAACAGAAGACAAACAACGATAGGAATAATTCTACCCCCCTCCCAACCCCCTGTTCTTAGTCCCGGACAGGAATAGGAGGGAAAAAAACTTACTCAAACTGTGCCTCAAACCAAAGGAGACAATGGAAGACGCTACGTAATTAGCATCAATAAAACCCACCCACTCCATGGACTGCATCAGCTCTCTTATACAGTGACTCTTCTGTATGCACCTGGACACAGTGACTTGCTCACCAGTTAAAGTTTCTTAAATAACCTAATGACCACTCCATGCTCACCAACCATCACAACCCATCTGAGAAAGCAACACAGGGAGGACATTCATGAGCAGCTTCTTTGTTCAGCACAGCCTTAGTGCACCACCAGGTACTCATCCATCTTTCACTGCCTTGATACTAACGTGCCACAAAAATGGGGAACAGCCTTTCTTGGATTACACTTGGATTACTTTGAGGTTCAAGAAGGGTGTACCTTAAGTAAGTTAAATCTTAAGTGACTGTAAAAAATCCAAGACAAAAAACCCAAGTGCCCCCAAACCTTCAAATCTCAGACATTCTTTGCTTAAATCACTCAAATTATTTTTGAGAGCTCAAGAACTAACAGACATTCAATGATGAACTCGATGCACATTCAGGACAGTAAAGCATGATAACACAGCAGGTATTTTCTTTTACAAACTATGTTTTGAAAATAGTTAGTGATCAGTCTGAGGTTGTGAAGATACTATGAAACATAAGCTCTTAAGAAGCCAAGAAAAATCCTGTCCCCATTCCTTTTTGTATTTCACTTGACTTGCTCATCTGTCTCCATGACTTCACATTGTACATTCTCAAAAACTCATGCTAGAAACAGGTTTCAATTGTAGAGGAACAAGCTAGCTGTAATAACACGGTAAGTAACAATGGATCTTCATTTCCTGTATGAAGAACACTTTCCCCTGCTATTACTTCACTATACTGAATTTAAACTCCTTTACCAAACAACTAACAAGCTCTAATCAAATGTGCAAGAAGAATGATGTTACTGGCTACAATTTATTAGGTGCCCTTGTCCAGCTGTGCAGTAAACCTTTTGTAGAAAAAATAACTAACTTCAGTTACCTAGTTGGAGAGCACAGCACTGACTGATGAAATAACATCTCCTTACATCCTAAGGCAGTTAACATCTAGCTATACTGCAGTGTCAGCTCCCAATAAACAGCTCATTAATTTTGCTCAGTTCTGCTCCACCCTTCAGTTTCAAACGCAATCACCCAACCCCTTCAAAACCTTTGGCAGGTTTCTATTTTTTTCTTTTTGTGCCCTACACTACGTAACTCATTCAGATGGTGACCGAGGGATTTAGTGTCAAGCATAAGTTACAAGAGAGAAAGAACTTATGCTGTGAAAAACTGCTTCTTGATGCATACTTAACTTTTAACTTAGCATGCACCTGGAACCCACAAGAGTGTTAAACCTGCCCCATGCCTTGCCAGCTGCTCCATGTGCTTCTCAAATAACCCCAGAAAGGAGCTGGAAACAATCTGTGTCCATGCTCCCAGAATGCCAAACATTCACACGACAGCAGCAGGTGCTGTGATGGCATTGCATCTGTCTGTATTAGCACACTTTCATTTGTTGCCAGCCATCATCTCCAACCACCTCCTGCAGACCTCACATCAAAAACAAAGGGGAGAAAACTGCCTTCAGGATCCCAGACGAAATGCATTTTCCCTCCATATAATGTTACTACCTAACCAACTGAAAACAGCCAGAACACAACATGCTAGAGGTTTTAAGATAGTCATAGCACCACACACTTGTAGTATCATCAAAATAGTGCTTACAGTAGTCAAATCAGTATATAAAAGTTGAACCTGGCAGAACTGTTTCCATCCCAAGAACTCAAGACCGGATTTTCCCAGTTACTAAATCCTCACAACACAAAATCTAACTTCCATGTGCAGGACCCAGCAACATCTCCTAGTGGCTCACACAGGTTGTAAGGTTTCTTCAGATACTGTTGAAAACATGCACCTTAACTGTAGCCTCTCCTCCAAGAACCTTTTAGGAAGGACAGTGTTATCCATCAACACCGCCAACAGTGGGGTGCAATGTGTACTTCTTCAGGCCCTCTGTGTAACAACTGATACAGAAGCTTTTTCTAGCAGCAACATGAACATTCATACTCATATCATCCATGATATAATACCTATGATGATGGTAACATGAGGTGAGGGGTGTGGGATACACCTGGCAGCCAGCTTGGGGCAGCTGCCCTGACTTAAGCTCCCAGCTGACCTGGGGCTCCTGGTGGCCTGCCCTCCATCACTGGCCTGTGGTTCTGTCCCAGTGAAACCAGGACAACCAGATTAATGGGATAATAGGGTTTTTTACACTTAACTAGCAATGTTCAAACAAGATCATTGCTATAACTGAATGAAAATTATTACAGAGCAAGCATGAGTATGAATGCAAACAAACCTTATCTGGGAACCGACACACAAGATCAAGTACACAGAGCTGATACAAAGAACTCAGATATTTATTAACAAAGGAACAATAATACTTATATCTTTCACCTGCAGTTACCTACTTTAAAAATGTATCAGTACCTGAAGGGCATTGTGCATCATTTAATTTGCTTCGTGTCAGAGTTTCTGTCACTTGCAAGCAACCAGATCTGGAACTCAAGCCAAAAACATAAGGACCAGTACCCAGCAGATTGCAATACACAACATCTAGTGGTTAATTATGAACCAGTGTAGTCAAAAGAAGCTCTGAGCTTTGAAGTTCTCCCTGGGCATTTGATGTGGCAGTCTTGAAGGGGAAGGGTCAGAGGATGAACTAGACAGGACAACAAGTGGCAGCCATCTCCACTCCTCCAGCTCCTCACTTGACAAGCTCACCAGCCTGAAGTCCTATAAACCATCTCCCACGGGGTTTGCAGAGCTAACGTCTGGACTCGTGACTAATTTCTTATGGTCTCTCTGGGTGTCCAGAGGTCAACTCTATGATGGCTGAATCATGTAGCCATTGCAAAAAGTTGGAAGGGCTGAAAACATATCATTCATTACTCAGTGTCTGTCACAGACAGAATGCTACTTCACTGACCATTTTCGCTCACTGGCCTAACAGACAGTTCATGTAAGGGGACTTAGTGTCTTTGTCTCCTCTGTTCTCCTCTTCTGCTCCCTCCTAGCAAGTGTCACTAATAATCCTCCTTTGGATTTGACTTGTTTTAACCTCTGTTTAGCAGGCAGACTACAGTAAATCCTCTTCAAGTACCAGTGAAAAGCCCAGATATTATTCCAACACCAGCTATGCCTGCTTTACAGAAAGCCTTCAAAGAGCACATGAGAAGGTCTGTGGGAACCTTTACAGCAGCCAGCTTGCAGTCTCAGTTTAGGACAGGACGTACACACATCCAAAGGGAATTCAATTTCCAGGCTCATATCACTGCTGTGTCAAGGGATGTCAAATCCTACTAAAACCACAATGGTTGCCAGGGAGCCAGCTTTCCCGTATTCTTGGAAAGCAAACACAGATTTCATCTGCCAGGAGTCTCACAATGCACTGAAAATAAACTGCTTCAAGGGTTAAAGTCAGCAGGAGACAGACGTGCTGCCCTTTTCCACCAGCCATCCATATCCTGTGTCAAGTGGGCTTGAGACCACAGTGAAAACTGACTCAAAGCCAGCCTGGGCAGCCCAGGAATCTCATGCATAGCACAGGTTTGGAAACATTTGTCCTTCCCTTAACAGCTGCCACTTCAGGAAGTTTTCAAAAATATTTTTGAAATACAAATGATTTGGAATACAGAGGCAATTGAACAATGAAACCCTTGAGTCATGCCCATAAACACACTTGTTTCCCATATGTACTTTTGTACTACTATTTCACTTAAGGACAGATCATGACACCCTGACACATACTATTCAATCCACTCACAGTAACTGCTCACAAATCAAACTGTTCTTCAGTTTTGTTTCTCAGCCCTTTTGCATCCTTTGCTTCAGTTTCTCATTATCTTGCTCCATGGCTAAAACCAGCAGTCCCAAACCACAAGCCAAGAAGTCTAAGGGCAACCAAACCCGTGAATGACGTTCCCTATCAGAAAAAATTTGTCTAAAACCCCAGTCTCATTGGTCAGATGGATCATTTCAAATACCTTACAAGTGCTGTAACATTAAAAAAAATGTGCCCCTAATCCATATTTAGGATCAACGAAGTTAACAGTTGGACTTGGTGATTCTGAAGGTCTTTTCCAACCAAAATAATCAAAATTATTGTTATCTTTAGTACCAAACAGTGGGAGTAAAGTCAGCATTTACACATCCTGATCTCTAGCCCAGCGGTTTTAGCCTCCTAATGTGAACATTCCTCACCAACCCCTTGAAATCCATCACCCACAACACCATGAATTCTAGAGCCCCTGCATGTGTTTGGTTTGTAAACACAAGCCATGTGTATTTTCCCTGAGGTGAAATACGCAGCTGCCCAGATGCTCTGCACCAGGGAACCCTAGCTCACCTTTTTCCTAATTGTCTCACTTGAACCCCAGAAGAAGGCTTGATGCACAAGATACTAACCCTATCTTCTAAAGCAAGGCATGGCAATCCAAATGAGTTCTGTAACAGCATCTTGGGAAGAATTACTTGACAGGAAGAGCCAAATACCTTCTTTGTTATATCACCTATTCCTTCAGGCAAGCTCTGGCTATATTGCCTACAACTGGCTGAAGGATACCTCCTCTTTGATGTCCTCACCTGTGTCTGACAAAAAACTGCCATAAAACAAGCCATCAGAACATAACATGGAAATGTCCCTCAGTTGTTACTGTCCTAAAATGGACCCGAGTAACACCAATTCTAAAAAGGCCTGCCAAGTTTTCTTTCTATCTTTGCATCATTCTGTGTTTTACCTAATGAGTTTATTTAATGGTATATACCACCTATGGGATCATAAGGATTAGCAAAATCATAAAGGGGCATTCAATCTCCTCAGTGCCTTTTGTAAAAAAAAAAAAACAACCCAGCTCAAAGGACACCTTATCTTCCATATTTGAATCAAAAGTAATAAATAGTTGAGAAAGCTAAGAGGATAATTAATTTCAGCCAATGCCAGAAGCTTCTTTATCCATCTTAAAACATCCAAATATCCCATCTTAAAATGTCACTGAATCAAAAGAGACATCAAGTAGAAGTTATGCTATACACTTACCTTTACAGCCCATCTAGAACAGCTGTCACTGTTGGATTTAGTGATGGACAAAACTAGCATAATGGCTCTGCTTACTGGTAATTTTGTTACTCCAAGTTGCCTTGGACCCATTCTTCCAGCTGCTTTAACTGCCATTGCTAGCCAGATCAAACTGATACAGACAGGTTCAGCAGAGACTAAAAACACATCAACCTTCTCAGCCAACACCTTCCCCAACAGTCACCTGAGCCAGAGACTTTTTAGAATCAACACTTTCATATGAACTGAGCTGGAAAGGAATGAGTTGTCTTCTCAAAAGTTGAGCTCCTGGGACTAAACACTGATGACTTAGGTAATAAACAACTCTTCCTACACAGTAAATTTTCTCTGTGACTGTCTGACAAAAAATCATCTCTTCACTGTCAACAAGCTTAAAAACCTACAGAGCTAGGCAGTTCCAAATCAATAGCTTAAATTTCTGGAAGGAAATGCAAGAATAATACAGGGGACCCCACTTTAGATTTTCCTTGTGGGTTCTTATTCTATTTCATTGTGGGTTTGAGAGGCTTGTGCTGCTGCTGGTACAAAGCCCTTACACTAAATATATTCCAAAGGGAAACCATATCAAAGCTCCAATTTAAAGAAGGTTCTGTGTTCCCAGTTTTGAAGCAAACCACACCAGTTTTTTTATGTAGAGACCTAGAAGGGAAGCATAAGCCCAAAGAGACTCAGGTTTCCACTCTACAGAAAGAGCAGCGAGGATTCTTGACAGCCATAGCTATCCAAGTGAAAAGGAGGTACCCTGCAGGCTTCAGGAATACATGGGACAGCTGCAACAGCTGTGATCCAATTTCACTTTCAGTCTTATTTTATGGCACTACGAATATTTCATGTTGAATTTCAGGACACTAATCCAGATCATACCCTTTTTGAAGACAGCATGATGCTTTCCGCAATTTGCTTTTGTGGGCAACTTTTGCACAAGTCCAGGCCTTCATCAGCTGCCTGTTTGCTCATGCCATCTGTAGCTCTGAAAACATTAGTCCAGATACCTTCAAGACAGTTCATAACAGAATGAGGTAGCTATAGCAAACAAAATACCAGTATTTATATATATCTATGTCCACACACACAGCTGGTTGCTCAGAATCTCAGTTCTCTCTCATCTGACCCCTGCCCAACTCACATTTTGTTCTACCTGCCTCATGTAATGAAGTCAACTTGCTTGCAAGCAATCTGTTTATAATTTCAAGTCATTGCTTAAGTTATTCACAATTAGGGATTTAATTTCTCTCAAGATATTAACTCCTGCGTATTTCAAAATGGAAATCTGCATGTCCTGAGTCTCTCTCAAAAAAACCTAAAAAATAAAAACTCTTTATCAACCATTCCACAAGCTTTTTTCCTTGAAAATTGTTTTGACTTTGTTGTCTACCATAATCCTCCTACTGCTTATGGCCAGGTTTGTGATCCCTTGCTGCTGCTTTCCTAAGAAAAGCTCATCCATTTCCCAAAAAAGCTGCCTAATGATTTCTGAAAACTAAGTAGCTCAAGAGTGCTTTTGACATCATATTACATCTTGCAGCTGGCTACTAAAAAGGTTCCCAAATATTCAATTCTAACATAGTAATTTTATGTCAAAGGCAATTAAAAGCAGCACTCAGAGAAGCAGCTAATTGTGTGCTAGTGCTGCCAGAGCACCTTGAATTGCACCTTGCCATGGTCACATACTATATAGCACATGGTACTACTGACAAGGCCTCTGCCAAGGCACAGCTCATAGCAAGAGGTATTAATACAGGGAACAGCCCCCATGGAATCCTCTGGAAAGGCAAAGGCTCTCCTTATCCACACTGAGAAACAAGTCCAAGCCAGAGACACAAATTGGTACTTATAGACTGTTCCCTAACAGAAAGCACGTTATTAACACTGGTTTATTGCATTAACTTACCACTTCTGTAAAAACTGACTCAGAACCAAACCTTAACCTCCACCCCACTTGGAGCAGCTTTACAGATATTACAGCTTTCATTATTTTTGGTCTTCTCACTTCTTTTAAAAATCACATAGACCCCTAACTTGCACTTGTCATTCTAGACAGTACTAGCCCTTCATGCAGTAGGCACACAGCTGTGAATCCTTACAAGGATTCATTTCTCCCCCATACTGTCTTCAAAACAAAGCAGAACAAGAGGAAAACTGTCTATATGATATGGGAATATCACTGTTCTACTACTCCAGTAAGACATTTACACCAGCTGACATTTTAATTGCTTTCCTAGAATCATAGAATGGTTTGGGTTGGAAGGGACCTTCACGATCATCTAGTCCCACCCCCCTGCATGGGCAGGGACACCTCCCACTAGATCAGGTTGCTCAGAGCCCCATCCAACCTGCCCTTCAACACTTCCAGGGATGGGGCTTCCACAGTTTCCCTGGGCACCCTGTTCCAGCAGCACTCCTGAGTCTTTTTTGCAGTGCATGGCTGGACAAAACTCGTCTTTATCCTACTGCAATGAAATGATGAGCTTTCTGCCTCACAAAGGTGCTGACAGAGGGAAACGTTGCAGCCTGCACACAAAACACCAGAGGACTGAGCTGAAAGAGACCTCTGGAGATCATCTGGTCCAATGTCTCTATTTAACATCAGCTAGAACAGGCTGTCCAGGACCAGGTCCAGTTGGGTTTCAATATCCCAAATAATGGAGATTTTACAGTCTCCCTGAGCAACCTCTAATCCCCTACTTCATCACCTTCACAAGAGAAAGATAGCTCATGTTACAAGAGATTTTGTTGTTTTTCTGTCTGTGGCTGTTGCTTTTTGCCCTTTCACTGAGAGCAATCTCACCCTGTCATCTTTCTTGACCTCCTGTGATCAAGTTTTCTTTTACTCAGAAGAATTCACATAGAACCTAAGTTGGAGTAAATAAAACGGACTCCAAAATCTGAAGGCAAGCTCAGTAAGGAAGCCAGTAGATTAAAAACCCACCTGAACACAAGTCATTTTCTTACACAACTTTATCATGCAGAGTGACAGAAACAGATGTTTGCTTCATTTCTTGCCTTCACATAAGAAATTTCCTTCTTAAAATTCTCAAGGGCCCATAAAAGATAGCATGAATTGAGTAGGTGAAAGCCTCACAACCTCAAACTCCACCTCAAGAGAGACCAACTGCTAGGAACAGGCACAGACTGAGCAGCAGGTATGAAAACAGCACAGCCTGAAGCTCCAAAAATCTGAACTTAGCCAATTAATAGGGGAGATCATTCTACCTCACAGGCTATCCAGGCAACACAGAAATAGGCTTCTCTTTCCACTTTCTTGTAGTATAAAGAAATTAAGGCCTAGTTAGGGCCATTCTCCAGCCAGCCTGTATTTATGCTTCGTTCTTCCCAAGCCTGCCCCTCCACTTTTAGACACATAAGATCAGCTTTGCTTTGTGAACAGTGGGTGGAATAATGGAACTGAGATGGCATGTCTACTAGGGTTTTAAGTGACAGCCTCTGTTCACTCCAGAGACCTCCTAACTGATAACACCAGGCCCTGGGTCCTCAAACTTAGGTGGCACCCATGTGACTTTTGGAATTAGAGCTGTCAAAAGTGTCAGTGTGAAAGAGCAGTCAGGTCCAACAAATTAAATCAGGCAGATAACTGAACAGAAATTTGAGTACCACCAGGAATAATCAAACAGGAAGCTGATGACTGCTATTTGCTGGAACAGCTAAGGCTCAGACTTCCATGTCCCTGAAATGCAAGACATTAAATCCAGATTGAGTCACACTTTGGACCTTCAGCCCACACCAAAACAGCAGGCCAGAAATCAAAAGTGAAAATGATCACAGGCACATGACTGAAATGCCATTTACCCTTAACATCTGTTACAAATGTCATTATCTACAAGTTGACAGAAAGCCACCTGCCTAAAGCCAGGATGCACATTTAAATGGTCAATTTTTTTTCCTACCCAACCCATTCCATTTCTGTCTGACAACCATTACAATCACACCCAATATTAAGCTGACAAGCTCTTTCAAACTACATCAGAGCCCTAGTGCTTCAGACAGATGACACGGGCAGTTCATTTGCCAGTGTCCAGCACCCCAAAGCAGGACATCTGAAGCAATTACCACATTGCTGACAATCTTGCAAGCCAAGGAACAGCTGAAGCTTGCAAGAAGCTTTCAACTTAATAACCAGGGCTCTTGTACTCTCATCTAGCAGAGAGCTCTCATTCATTGCACAGGGTGAGCTATGGAGCTCCTCAAGCAGTCATCATTTTGCCATGCAAGGAACCACTCAGCCCTGTCTCTCTGCTACAAGAGGTATCAGCTCTCACACATACAAACCCTCAAGGGATCTGGCTTCTCTTGCTGCTCTTTGCCAAACTTGACCACCAACAGAAATGTCAGTGTAGCACTCAGTTCATGGGTCAAGCTGCTCCAGGTTCCATCATATCACACCTTCTCCTGAGCCTAAATATCACTTGGGGTATAAAGTTGGAGGGGTCATCTTCTCAGAGTTGCCCACCCCAGAACACAGCCCACCAGGATGCATCTGCAGCAAGAAGAGGTTTTAGGAAAACCCCTCCTTGCTGGAGGGGCTGCCTTCTTATCAAGAGCCCTTCTGCTGTCTCCCAGGCCTGACCTATTCAAGCAGCAAGCAGAGGTCATGGACAGGTAGTTTGCTCCTCTCCAGTCCTGCTTCTGCCTGAAGCCATTCTATTGCCATTACAAGTTGCTGTACACCCTAAATGCCTCTTCTCCTTGGAGTAGCTGGGAGACAAAAATACCATTGTCCCCATTCTTCACATTCAGTTCCAGCCCCAAAACTTTTGCTGCAGCTTGCTGTCCAGACATCATCCCCGAGGCACTTCCCATGAAACATCTGCCTTTCTTGTGGTCCCTGTTCAGCTGCCCCAAATTTCCTTGTTATTGCTTCTCAGGCTTTCATCTACTTCTGACCATCAGAAACAATGGTGGGAAAACAAGATACACTGAAAAGCTGCATTTATCACTGAAACACTCCCTGAAAGGCTAGTCCTTGAGAACAGAGAGAGGCATCCCAGCTAGCACTACCATGAGGCATGGTTTTCTGACACTAACACACAAACTTTTTCCAGGGAACCTTATGAATACAGCAACTCCCCCCCTCCCTTTTCATTTTAGAACAGTAATTGTTCACTGGCTTAATTAAAAAAAGGAATGCATCAATTATCATAACTATTTTTTTTCCACATCACCTCTGAACTTCCTAAGCAGATCTCTTATTAAGATGCTATTTAATAGTACATTGTCAGCAAAAAAATACACTTCCATTGTTTGCAGTCTCAATAGTTTGTGGGGAAACAAGAACCTTTCAAACACATGTCTGCAAAAGCACAAGAAAAGCTACTGAGGTTCTTACAGATGTCTTGTTACCCAACTCAAATAAGCTTTGAAACCACTTGGCCTTTGTTGTGTACCTCCGATTTTTCAGAATTTTCTGTAGACAACAACAAAAAGTGCCCTACACAAACCTGTTGTCTGCAGCATCAAGTGCTAGAGGAGTCCAGGGTGTCCCATTCTGTATGCAAGGACCATGTATCAAGCTCAACTACATTACTAGAAAACTCAGCATCTTCACTGTTGCTCAGGAGAGTTGTTATCAATCCTGATTGTGACAGTCAAGCACACCACTTGAGAGTGCTGTTTTTAACTCCCTAGGAACACATGAAGTTTTTGAAAAAGCATTTTAAAGTCATGTTTTCATTTGTGGGTGGTTTTTTTTGTTTGTTTGGTGGGATTTTGCTCTCTTTTCCTTCCTCCCTTTCTTGTAAAAATAGAGATGATTCAGCCAAGTCTGTTACTAAGAAGTGCTAGTGACCCACACTTCCAAACACTCCTGTCAGAGCACCATAAAGCTATGGAACCACAGTGTTCAAGGGCTGCAGCATGACTTACATCTCTGGTCTTTGCAAAATGAAAGACAGCCTGCAGCCAACTAGCAAAACTAATACTTGGCATCCTTAGAAATAAATAGTCTCCACTGGTTTCCTCTTACAAAACTCTTAAGAAACCCGTTACACTCTCTCAGCTCCCCATCTTTAAAGCAGGAAGAACATTTTTCCTCCTCACTAAGAGCAAACATAAGTAAGGGTAACATGCAAATTGAGCTATGCTCCAGACACAGACACCTGGAACATTCAAGTACTGTGGCTGATGAGTGATACCAGAACTTGTAAAATAATTTTATAGTTGCAAGAAATCAGCTGGACAAACTGTTTTTACCACACCTCAGACTCGTTAGCTCTGGAGGGTTTCTATCCTTACTGACCACAGGCATCCCAGCTGCAGGACTAACCCTGGCATGACATGAGCTCTGAAACCCCCCTTTGTCTTCAAACTCTCAGGCTCTCAGTAGAGTTGCCTTTGTCAGACAATCTCAGGTGCAAGACAGACTTGCTCCTGGATAGACTAGGAACCTAGAACCTGGGACACAGGTTCTGCTACCTGGATGCCCACTCACAGTTTGGCTCAAGGCAAGCTAGTGACATAAATCCCACACAACATGGGGCAATAGGACTCAAACCCATAAGCCCTTTCAGACAAAGAGTGTCATGCAACTGCAGACATTTGCTGTTCTCCTAAATCCACCTAACAGTGCTACATCATTCAAACAGCTCCACAAAAAAAACTGCAAGTGTTCAGCACCCTTGCCACCAGGGCAAAAGAAGGAAAACCTGTCAGCAACATCTCTTACTTCCCCCGAATTTCCCAAACTTCTGTCACCCTTCTCAGCCATTTGTCTCCCTTCAGGTATCATTGAATCCAAACTCAGGTTCCCCTCTTTCCTCTTTTTCTCCCTTAAAATGGTTCATAGGCAATAGTTACAAGTGGCCATCTTCAGCCTTCAGCACCTTCCTCAGGCAAGCAGAGGACATGTCAGCAGTTCATTGAATGCTTGTTTCCAAACCACATCAAGCTGAACAGATAGAGCCAGAGCTCCAAAACACAGCCTAGCACCCACCTGTCAGTGCTGGACATGCCTTTTTATACATATAAATACAGGTTTACAGTGCACCAATTACTGCAACAGGTTAAGGACATACCAAACATGCTAAGGTCAGAGAGACAATATATTTAAGTGAAGGTATGTTTTTTCTAACAATCAGCAAGGAAGCATTGTTATTACAAGTTTGACACTATCAGCATTACTTCAGGGCCAGTGCAGACCAGCCATATGAGAAAAATGTCCACTTTCACAACTCGTAGTGCTTATTGACCCAATCTGTGGGAGAACGGGAAGAAGTGTAGCAGCAAGCCAGCACCACAAGTTACTTCTATTTGTACAACCGACCTTCTGAGCAGGCTCCCATTTCCTCTTCTTGGAAATTATCTCTTGCTCAGTTGCTATCATCTCCTGTCTCCTCAGTCCCCTGCTTCCATAGACCTCTCCTACCGAGGAAAGGGAATAAGGACAATATGAGAAAAAGGCAGTGTCCCACTGCCACTTACTCAGCTCCCTGGGACAAGCACCCTTTACTTGATGCTTCTCTGTACACTGACTTAGTTGTTCTTCAAGCTCCTTCCCAAGGGTAGAACTGCCAGTCACCCTCAGCCTAGCAAAAATTTCTGTGTCCTTATGGTATTTCAGTATTTTCAGCATGCTCTATTACAGTGTACGAGCCAGCAGATCAATACCTGGCTCCTAGCCTGTTGCCACTGGCAGAATTTTGGGTTTTTTGATTATAGAATTGTTTGGGTTGGAAGGGACCTTCAAGATCACCTACTTCCAACCCCACTACACGGGCAGGGACACTTCCCACTACACCAGGTTGCTCAGAGCCCAATCCAACCTGCCCTTGAACACTTGCAGGGATGAGGCAGCCACAGCTTCCCTGGGCAACCTGTGCCAGTGCCTCACCACCCTCACAGTAAAAGTTCTCTCCCTAATATTGGATGGAAAGGACCTCTGGAGATCATCTAGCTCAACCCCCCTGCCAGAGCAGGATCCCCTAGAGCAGATCACACAGGAACACATCCAGGTAGGTTGGGAATGTCTCCAGGGATGGAGACTCCACAACCTCCCTGGGCAGCTTGTTCCAGTGCTCTGGTACCCTCAGAGTCAAGAAGTCTTTTCTCATATTCAGGTTCAACCTCCTGTGTACCAGTTTGTGCCCATTGCCCCTCATCCTGTCACTGGACACCACTGAGTAGAGTCTGGCCCCATCCTCCTGACACCCCCTGCAGATATTTATAAGCCCTGATGAGCTCCCCCCTCAGCCTCCTTTTCTCCAAGCTGAACAGCCCCAGCTCTCTCAGCCTTTCCTCACAGGGCAGATGCTCCAGTCCCCTCATCATGATCTCAGTGTCCCTGTGCTGGACTCTCTCCAGTAGTTCCTTGTCCTTCTCAAACTGAGGAGCCCAGAACTGCACACAGGGCTCCAGCTGAGGCCTCCCCAGGGCAGAGGAGGGGCAGGAGAACCTCCCTTGACTTGCTGGCCACACTCTTCTTAACACCCCCCAGGATGGCATTGGCCCCCTTGGCTGTGAGGACACACTGCTGGCTCATGCTCAGCCTGTTGTCCACCAGCACTCCCGGGTCTTTTTCCCCAGAGCTGCTCTCCAGCAGGTCAGCCCCCAACCTGAACTGGTACACGGGGTTGTTCTTCCCCAGACAGAGGACTCTACACTTGCCCTTGTCAACTTCATTAGGTTTCTCCTCGCCCAGCTTGTCAAACCCCATGAATGGCAAGGAGCCATTGAAAAGGCAAGGATGTCTTCACCTGCCCGGGGACGCTCCTCCCCAGCGCCACAAGCCGCCTTGGTCCCTCAGGCGCCCGCCGCCCCGCCCCGCCGGCAGCTCCCGAGCCGGGGCAGCAGCCCTGCAGCAGCGCCCCCCTGTGGCTCGGAGGTGGCGCCGCAGCCCAGCAGGGACAGCGCCACGAACGGCAGCTCTGCGGTTTGGATTTGGGATGGATCGGCCTCTGAACGTCTGCCGAGAAACCCGTTTTCCTTCTTAAACGCCTCCAAGGCTGGGATCCGCCAGTGCACGACACATAGCTTTAAACCCCCATGCAGGTACACAGCTTTCTCTTAACTGTCACGTTAGAGAAATATCTCAAAAACCCAACAAGGAGCAAGAGATGAGAAGAAACTTGTCTTTTCATGCTCTTGAGCAAGAAAAAAAAATTGCTTGAACTGATTTGAGCTTAGTACTGCCACAGTACCACAAGGCAAGAGGCATTTATGCAGTTTCCAAAACTTGCATCTTGGGGAACTTATCACAACTCCTTTGCTCACCAGTCATTTCGAGACGGGATGGGGTTCACTGCATCCTCACACTGCACTGGAGGTGGAGAAGCAAGCTGAGACTGGACAAAACCTGCCCACAGCCAGTTAAAGCAGAATAAAAGTTGTGATCTGCAGACCACAAACTGTAGCAAGCACTTCACAAGCACGCCTTATGGGAGACTTGTTCCAAAGCAAGTAAATTCCAACATGATCAATAAGCCCTCGAAGTGGATTCTAGCCAATTCATACAGGAACTCAAAATACAAATTGCTTTCCCAAAGAAGCCAAACAAGATGAGGAGGTAGAGGCTGCAGCTAAGCAAGTGCAGCCAGAGGTAACATGAAAGGCTGCATTCCAGATACAAAAGTCTACTGAAGCATCTCAAAGTGCCATTGCTCTGTGCATTGTACAAGCCATTCTTTTGATTCTTCCTCTCCCTTACTGTTTCTCCAGTTGCAGCCAGGTGCTCCCTGAACAGATCTCCAAGGTCAGAACCACTACACTCACATGAACAACAGATACCAACACTGAAAGGAAATAGTCTGAAACTTCAAATTTGCTTTAGCACCACAGCAAAGTGATTTTTGTCCCTTGCCTCCACAAATGGAATGTAGCCTCCTGGAAGGAAAAGGGTCTATTTTCCAGGGGAAAGGTTTCTTCCCAGAACATACCAGGATTAGTGACAACAACAGGTGTGAGACTGAAAATATATTTTCCTGGCTGGTATTTATGCCATGTTCTCCCCCACAGATGTTGGAGTATTAGGAGAAGGCAGGCAGTTTCTCTCCCTGTGTCACAGGTAGCAGAACACAGACAGGCTTGGCACACAGTTTGGTTTGTGTGGTGTGGCTGGTCAGTAGGAAAGCTGCACTATTACCAGGCCACACACTCTCAGCGTGATGCTTGATATTCCTTGTCCACGACAGCATCTCCCTTTCCCTGTCGTGCTGAAAGGAAAAAAACTGTTGTCAAACACTTGATTTTCATGTGAAAGAAGCCCTCCTAAGCTATGAGAGTGTGTCAGATGACCTTCCATCTCCTGAGCCCTGTCCCATACACAGTTATCCCAAGAGCAGAACTGACATACACAGAGCACTGCTGGGAACACACGCACAAGACACACTCCCTTTAGGATACTTTTCCTGTTGGATATAAGCACACCTCACAGACTTCTTACAAATGGATTGAACTCCTTTATGAACAATGAAGCCCTTGAAGCATATTCTAGCTGACACTTAGTGACAAAATAACAAGTCTCTCCAAGCAGAAGATGAAGAAGCCAAACAGGATGAAGAAGCTTGCATGAATACTGTAGTTGATTAGCCAACTTTCTAAAATACTGAGCCTTGCAACAGAGATCTGAGTGAGTTACAAAAGTCAAAGTTGAGTTAGCTGCTAGGTCATTTCCTACTTTGAAAAATGCACAAAGCCTTTCCTTTATCAGAATCAGCCTCGTAAGATTCAACCTCTAAGGAAAAAAACCTTGGGCAAATACCCTAAGGTGTCAACATTTTTTCCTGCCTACTTTCCCAACCCTCTTAAGAATAACAGAACAATACAAACTTGTCCTAGCAGGAGTGTGAACTGTGACAGTTCCCTTCCCAAATCTATTATTTTCTCATCTGCTCCCTTTGCAAATACCTTGAATTGCCAAACTCATCTGACCCACCTTCTCCCAGCAGCAGGGCATGAGCCCCTCCCATAGATAACACCTTCCCCTTTCCCAAGCTATTCTGACCCTGGTTCAGCTGAGACATTAGCACAGGATTCATAGCTTCTGCAGGAGAAACCATGGTGGTCCTTGGGGCTGCTCATGACATGAAGAACTTCAGTACTCGTTTCATCCACCACTAAGTGTCACCACCCTCCCCAACTCAGTGCTGGCATTCAGCATGAACAACAACACTTCTGAGCAAAATAACAAGGATAAGCACACAACATCTAACTCCAGGCATTCCTTATAGCCTTGAGACCTGGTCAATAATTGAGGTACATGCCTTGGCTTTGCAAATCCTGTTTTAGAGAGATGAAGCTCAGGGTGGCAGATCACTGCTCCACACATCAGTGTCAGGTTTTTCCTCACTAAGTCACATACCTACACCACCAGGTACTTTGCAGCTTCAAGCTCTAGCTTTAAAAGCTTCATGCCTCTTAACCATTTTGAAAAGGGTGACTTAAGGGCAAATGTGTGCCTGTGAACCACATGGCACTTCATGCCAACCTCATGAAGTTCAACGAGGCCATAGGCCCACCTCTCAAGGTCCCTCTGGATGGCCTCCCTTCCCTCCACTGTGTCCACCACACCACACAGCTTGGTATCATCAGCAAACTTGCTGAGGGTGCACTCAGCTGCACTGTCCATGTCACTGACAAAGGCGTTAAACAGCACCAGTCCCTGTACCAGCCCCTGAAGAACACCACTCATCACCCATCCCCCTCCTCCTGCAGGAGGTTCTACTCCATGATGGTGCTGGGCACAGAGGTAAGACTGACTGGCCAGCAGTCTTCCTATTTGAAAATGGGGGGGGAAACATTTCCCCTTTTCCAGACAGGGGGAACTTGACCAGACTGCCATGACTTTCCAACTATGTTGAAAAGGAGCTTCATACTTGGTCCTGGCTGCTTCTGCATTCACAATGCACTCTCTGACCATGCCAAAATGCCCAGGACCTAGCTACTTGGCACTCAGGTGCTGTGGATGGACATCCCAGCAGTGGCTCTAAAGTGGGATGCACTCCACTGCTTCCCCACACAGGGCAGCCTAATTCTTTACAACCTATCAGTAGAAAATTAAAGGTAAAAGATGTCCAGCAGCAGCACTGACTGTGGTTCCCAGTCTTAGCTTGCCCTTGGGCAGCAGTACCAAGAAACTAAAGCCTACCAGCATCAGCACTCTCTCCTCTCCCAGCCAACCTACTCCATAGCAGCTGCTGTGCCTGTTTCTGCTATAATTCCCTGTAGCCCCAGGGCCAACAGCCACATCCTGAGAACCACAGAATGGTCAGGGTTGGAAGGGACCTAGTCCAATCCCTTCTGCTAGAGCAGGATCCCCTAGAGCAGATCACACAGCAACACATCCAGGCAGGTTGGGAATGTCTCCAGGGATGGAGACTCCACAGACTCCCTGTGCAGCTTGTTCCAGTGCTCTGGTACCCTCAGAGTCAAGAAGTCTTTTCTCATATTCAGATTCAACCTTCTGTGTACCAGTTTGTGCCCATTGCCCCTTGTCCTGTCCCTGGACACCACTGAGAAGAGTCTGAACCTGCCCAAGCCCAGAGATGCACTTACTTCACTGCACCACCAACTGCATCTAGCTTATCTTTCCAAGCATAAAACAGAAAGGAGAAGCTGACACTCATCCACAAAAGAGTTAATCTTTTAGGCAAAAGATGAAAGAAAGCCTAGCAAAAAAGCTATGGTAGCCTGTTAAAAATTAAATACTAGGTCTTATGTTTGCTCTTTAGGTCATTCCAGACTTAGTACAGTAGTGTTTTGTCCTCTAGATAACCTGCCTAGTAAATCAAAGCAAACCAGCACAAAACTAGTCTGGTTCAGATTATGTAATGTACAATTTGTTTTCACAAGTAAGAGGAAAAAACCCATAATTCACTTGACATTTCACTATTGTCTTGAAATACAGTCTTTCCACTGGTGAAAATAAATTGCCTAGCAGCTGTGTTATGCATTTTACCTAAATGTGTATTTAGATCCATCTTGTGTACAGTGCAACAGATTTGTAATTGTCTTAAGGGGCACACACAGTCCCTCCATGCAGGCACATGGAGAAAACATGACAGTAAATGGCATTTGGGTCATCAGAAGAGTAGAAATGTCCTGCTCATTTTTACATTACTATCAACTCATTAAGAAACAGCCTTTACCTTGCTTGAAATCCTACATTCCAAACTGTGGCTGCAAGACCCCCCTGCTCAGGACCAGTATAGAGCAAGTTCCATAGTTAACACCTAAAGGAGAAGCCCACCACCCCTGACCCTTGGAAGCACATGTCAATGAAGTTGCTGATCTGTGTCTCAAGCATGTATATGCAATCACGTGCCCCACCAACACAAATTGCCCCCTCAAACTCACAGAATTTCAGACACATCACTAATCTGGCTCACTTTCCACTCCCCTGTGAATTTATTTCCCTGCTCCACCCATGCCATTTAGACAGTGGGAGTGCTGAAGGCTCACTGAATCATTCTGTACAACCTCAGCTCTAGCAGTGTGGCTGAGACTGTTGTCAGGGCCCTTGAGTGAACTAAGAGGCCATAAAGGCCCTGGCCAGCCTCACTTGGGATGTCTACCCACACCCTCTGCCCGTGGGCCCAGCAGCCCCATTTCAGCTGAGTCCTGACCCTTCAGTCCCTGCAGGAGCTATGCTGCAGGTGTGTCTGCCCCAGGTGAAAGGGCAGCTTCCCACCCAGCAGAGGGCAAGCTCTGAGAACAACGGAGGCAATGCCAAGGAAATGGTTATTGCTCACAAGTTAGAGCAATGGCTGAGGACAACCCCAGAAAATCATACACAGGAACATACTCAGACAAGAGGAGAAATAACTTGGTTCCATTATCTCTGCCTGGACACCTATAAACTAGCTTTTTTCCTCTTTTAGTTTCAAGTGACAACACAAATGTACTGTCACTCACTAATTACACTGCTTCTGTTACCATCAACACAACAAGGCTAGCCATTCATGTGCACACATCTCTGGCTCATTTTATTCTCCACAGCAGAGATTAACCAGTTGGGGTCATCTGTGTATAATTCTCCAAGGAAGGGTTAAACTGGGGGATCATGGGGCTGAACAGAGCCCAGGGACAGTGCTCTGAATCCATTTGTCCTGCCCAACAAACACTGTCTAAAGGTGGTGGAAGCAACTAACATCCAAGACATGTTGCCTTCTTTCATAGCCAAGTAGGAAAACCAGCACTCTCCCAAGCATGGTATGTCCCACACATCCTCAAAGGTGGACCACTCTCCTCTGGTGTTTTTCAACTACAGGAAACTGGATGATGACTTATCCCCAGGGTGGAACAGATAGTGCTCTATGAGAAGCCCCGACCATCTTGCTGGCCACACTAAGATGGTCTGGGGCCACTCACATTTGGCTGTTCCCTCTGGTACTGGGACATACAATTCAGATGGATTAGTATTGACTCATTTGTAAATGACAAGGGTCCATGTCCCCCCAGTGTGGATGACTGGCATTAAGGGGGTTTTGGAAGGGGTTGTATTTCCCCCCCCCAAGACATACTACGTGGCTCATTTGCCTAGACATGCAAGGGCTTTCTGTGGCCTCTCACCACAGCTTCAAGCTACTCCTTCCAAGATTAGTCTCCAAATCTAACAAGCCTGAAAAATTCAAACCCCCAAGGGAGCCTAAACTTTTACATAACTGTTGGCTGCATTTTGTAGGTTTTCTTGTCTAGACAGATCTTAGAAATACATTGCTGCTTACTCTTTCCTAAAGAGGAACTAATGGAAGACTAATTTCTGCCTCCAGGTATTGGAACAAAACTACTCTGGCTGAGCCTTCTCCCAAGCTTTCCTCTGAGGCATTTGAAACCCAGAAAATGCCATCAGGGACAAGCATAATTCAACAGTTTGCCCTTCAATGCTAGAGAAATGCCTGTAGGGCATTTTTCACCTAAAGAAAATAAATCTCTGGCTATATGCAGGCATACACACAAACCACCAGAGCAAGCCCTCTGACAGAAGAGCAATCTGTTTTTAAGACAACTTCTTCATTTACTAGGTTTAAGAAAGGCTTTTTGTAGTCTCAGAGCTCAGTAACCTCCAAGCTTTTCCTGACACTCCCTGATGTACAAGCCCGGAGGCTCTTGTGTCCACAGCATGATGGTACCTCTATGTTGATTCTGAAAATAAAACATTGACCCCACTGTGAATCACCGTGTGTCTTTAGGAGCTCAAAGTGTTTCAGCAAAGATTAGGAGCAACAAAGGAGCCCAGCTGCAGAGCACATCAAGATTGTGACAAAATCAATAATTCTCAGACACTTGCCCAGGGTCCTCCAGTTAGCACTCAGGTTTTATGGCAGCAGAGAAGTTGTTCAGTGCTGTAGGAACCAAAAAATAAGAGTTCAAAAGGAGGGATGGCCTGGAGAGAACCCTTCCTTGAGCAGGTTCCTACTGTCACTTATGAGAAAGGAGTTCAGCTCCTGCAAAGCACACGAACTGCTAGTAGCACGAAGCAATGCAGTCAGGTGAGCACGTGAGGATCATCTTGAAAAGCTCCTAACCCCAGGATGTTCTCTAGAGAAGTGGTCACACACTCTGCAGCATATTCCCCTGTGCTGTGTGCTGCTCTTGCTGCTTTTAGAAGGGCTTGTGCTGACCCGATTCAGCCCTTTACTAGCCAACTGCCATAAGGCCACAGCCATCCTTGGAGAAGGCAGCTTGTACATTCCCAGCTATTAAACCCCCTACTAACCATGCACAAACTAACCATGACAGTACAAGAGACACAAAGGCCAGCATTGACTGAATTGAACCAAGAGCCTACAAGAGATTAGGTATAACCAGAACTCAGTGAAGTCTGTTTTGTCCTGCTTTTCTCTGCTAAGTAGCTTGGATGTGCCTACAGCACAAAGCCCTGTGCAGCATGGACACAGCAGGCAAACATCAGCTTGAAACAGATCTCCATTCTGCCATCTGACTATCATAAGGCAAACCCTAGAGAACGTGCCTTGCAGTCAGGGTTGGCATGGCTTCCTCTCGTGCTGCTTCTGCTTGCAGGCCCCACGGGAGTCACTGTCTGATGGACAGAGGAAGGTGCAAGAGCAGCCTGCTGTGTCCTGCAGACACAGCCTTTCCCAGTGCAGTGGAAACTTCCACTCTGAGTTTCCACTGCTCATTAAGGAAAACTACTGGGTTATTTCACGCCTACAGGTGTGGAGATGCTGTTTAGACATGAGGTGGCTCTCCAGGTCAGCGTGCCCAGCAGCCACATTCAGGAAACAAAACACCAACTGCATGGAAAACATGAATAAAACATCCTGTGCACAGCAGTAAATAAAAGCCTTTACCAGAAGCTAAAACAATACTGCACATGACCTATTCCTTAAAACAGGCCCCAATACAAGTCATCAGTTTAAAAAGTAACTTTTTAATCAGATGTAGCTCAGAGAACATTTTAGGTACTAAAACAGTTGCCATTTTACAGCAGCCATTTGTACTACTAGGTAATCTGACAGGGTACTTTCACTCGGCTTCCTAGCTAGCTTCTTCTGCATGTGCTTTAACCTTGTGATCCCTTTCCATGCAGTGCTCACCCACTTGCTCAGAATTAGGCTCATGCTGACACACTTCTGGGGAAGTGGCACCAAAATATGCCTCCTTTTCATGAAACACCAGCTTCCACAAATACAGTTCTACTAACTCAAGCTGGCTTGTCTCCTTCTCCTGGGCTACCCCTTGGGAACAAAAGCTAACTTAGCCTCGCACATCTGCAGGACTTTGGGACATCTTTACATCTCTGTGACTGCTACTGGGTAAAACATGTCATGCTGAGCTACCAGAGCTGTAACTCCAGCCCATCCAGGGCACATGTCCCAGCTCACCAGACACGAAGGACACAGGACAGTTTTTAACTGTACCCAGCATACAAAATGGTTGGTGAACACCCAAAACTAACAACCGTTTTCACAAAAGGCTATTCACCTGGCAGAGGCAATCTGAGTACATCCATTGTCATCTGTGTCCAGCACCACCAATGGACCTGAACCAGTTCTCTGCCATGAGGCCAGAACAGAAGATCAAACTGCCTGTAAAGGAGGGCAACCCCTTGTGAAAACCTCTGGTGACCACCATGAGAAAAATAGTCAACTACAGAAAAACTCCTGCCCTGCACAGCCTCATTTTCTTGATTCCTGGTGGCCTCATTTTCACAGTTCTGGGGTTTTTTTACCTCTATTGTCCATTTTGGGAGGTATTAGCTTTAAAAAGTACCTTTCAATTAGAAGGTGAGGCTCACTTTTTCAGCTCCCCCAGACAGGTTTCTTTAAGTCCAGAGTCTGTAATAGCTGCTCAGAAAGCTATTATGACTTGTATTCAATTTACTGAACAACATGGACTGCAAACTACAGCAAATGTCCATGCTTACTGTAGAAGAACAATAAGACTGGTTACCTGCATGAGATGTGCTAACAGCCTGTACACCCACTACAACCTGCTTGCAGTTGCTGTGAAACAGAACCCATGTTGAATTCCTGAAACCCTTCAGACATGAGGCAGCAGGCTCCCTTCTCCCGTACCGCATCTAACTTGCAGAAATTCCAAGTTGACTTGGTGGTTCTCTCAGGAGAAACCAATCCAGCCAAGCACAAGGGGGCTTCCCACCCAAACAGAACATATTGGTAAAAACGCAAGGATTTTTGGGGGCTGCTATTCCCAGCAGGTTAAGAATTGATTGCTGTGTACTGGTGAGAAAGCAGAGTTAACTATCTGCAGAGATTGTCTTCTCTTGTAACAAGAGGCAACAGCACAATCCATGTGGATAGCAGCCAGAAGCAATTGCAACACATCAACAAAGGAAGAAAATGCCTGCCAACTCTACAAGTGTGGGAGACAGAAACACTAGCTTGGAGGAGCACTTGGAACACCTTTAACCATCTTCCCTTTTCAAGTCATCAGAAACCAACATAGCAATTACAGTGACTTAGTGAAAGAAGGGCCCAGGAACAGCCATCTGTGGGAACCAAGCCATCTACTCAGCGTGAGCTACGGTGCAGAACCTGTCCTCAACAGCCTTACCTACAACCATTAAGTACAATAGATATGCCAAGCAAGCCTGATTTTCTCTTGAATCACCTGCAATTCTGCCCATGACCTTGCTTCCCTTCCAGCTCCCACACGCATAAACACACCAGAACACCCCAAATGGCTGATGTGAGAGCAGGATGAATGGGTGGGCTGGTAATAACCCTTCAACACAAGACAGTTTTCTACCAGAGCTCTTCCCACCAGCAGCAGCCCCAAGGTGACTGCCCTATGAGCTGCAGTAGGATCCCTCAACACAGGCTGGTGCATGCAGCAGCTTGACAATGAGATATTAATGGTCACAAAGCACCAGAAGCAAGGCCAGGGTAAAACTAGGTCTGTTAAGCCCAATGCCACAAGCTGTAGCTGACAGAAGAAGGCATTTCTTAACAACCCCACCATTCTACAAACAGCAGTCCACACACACATAAGGTAGAGAAAACTAATTTGAAAATCACCTGCACTTTTTGTTCCCCAAGTATCCAGTTGTGTCACTCATCAGCACTACTAAGATGTCAGTGTCACTCACTAGTCCTCTCTAGCAGGCAAGGCCCAATTATTATTGGCTTCTCACCCATATTTGTTAATTTTCCTGTACAAGGCAACTCAGGAGACCACATTCCCAACAAGAAATTTTCTGAGGCCAGACTTGCACAGATGCAGCTGTCAAACACCACTCTCTAACCATCGTAGTTTGGGCCTAAGTAACAACCAAGAACCAGTCCCCTGGCCCCTCACTCCCTGCCACCCCCAGCCCCCCCCACAGACAGTGGGATGGGGAGGACAAAGGCCAATTAGAAACTCCTGGGTCAGGACAAGAACACTTGACTCACCAGTTATGGTCACAGGCAAAACAGACTCAACTCGGGGAGATAAGTATCAATTTGATTTATCACTAATCAAACCCAAACAGGACACAGACAAAACAAAGAGCAGAGCTTAAATACTTTAACCCACCTCTCCTTTCTTCCCAGGCCTAAATTACTTGGTTCCTGGTTGCTCCTTCACCAACCTCAGGATCTCTGCTCCAGCACTGCTCTCACCTACTGTCCACCTCGGCTCCTCTCAGGTCCTACCTCAGTTCTTTCATACGTTAATGAGATGTGCACCTATTGTCTCTCTGATGGCTCAACCTTCTCCAGCTGGTTTGGAGCTGAGGAAAGCTTTTCAGCTCCTCTCAGGAGCCACCCCTGGGGCCCCTCCCCTGCTACCAAAAACCCACCACACTAATCACCAGTGGAGGAAAGCGAAAAACAACAGGAACCATCCCATCTGCAACTAGAGGAACACATCCCACCACTGCTGCAGGATGCAAGTATTTCAACTTTTACCCGTTTGTTACTGCATCTCTCACCCTAGTTGATTTAAACATGCCTTCCAAGGAAGAAAATGGATAGCTAACTCAGCCACTCCAGCAACTTCCATAAGAGCTCAATTAATTCCTCAGGCCCTCCCTAAAAGCCATTTACTTGTTATAAAACCAGTCTGACAACACTGCTATATTGCCCCACTGCTTTAACACCTCTTTTAAGGCATCTGTATCAACATTTCAGCCTTCTTTCCCATAATGGTTTTGCCAATGCCAAAATGCAAGCTAAAAAGTCAGTTCATTGACTCCTTTCTCAGCAGCTCTGAACAGCTAACTCTTGCAAATCACCAAGTTGTGTGAAGTTGAGTACCTCTTATACTCCAAATTTCCTACACCTGCACAACCATTTTTTCCAACCCTAGTGCTTCTACTTGAGAAACACCACATGGCTGGCTTGTTTGCTAGCATCTGTTTCCCTTTAGACCATATAGACTCACACATGAATATATTCCCATCCTGTAAGTCTTTACAGAGTAAATCTAATTTCAATTCTGATATGTTTTCTCTGGATAGCAAGACAAGTCAGTCCTAAACTAATGTAAGCTCTCAGTCCAGGGATCAATTCCCTCTGTTTGGCTCCTCACACATGCCACAGAAAGGAAAAAAACGACTTAGGATCCAAAACCAGATTTCAGCTAAAAACAATACTTAAAAAACATCAAAGTAAACTTGGAGTACAGAAAAAGGGTTATTTTTTGCTGTATAAATCGTAGCACTTTTTGCACAGACCAGCAAAAGCCCTTCTGGTCCTGCCTTGGGTCTTCAGCTACCCCCTACCATGCAAACATACCCTCTCAGGTCTTCCATATTGTATCAGCCTCAGTGGCTAGGTGTGCACCCTGAAATCCCAACCAGCCTCCACCTACACAGAGCCTTCAGCCAAGTTATCTTCTTCCCTTCTCTGCTAAACCATTTCAGCCTGGTAATCTTTATTCTGCATGGAAGTAAAAAAGATCTGATCAGAGAAGGTGCTCTCAGATTAGGGGGGACAGGTATTGAGCTCCATTAGCAAAACTCCATAGGTCAAAACTGTTAAGTCAGCAGCTGGTAAAGGAGGCTTTAAAAGGCAGGTCTAGATTTCCAACTCCATCTCTCAGCACTGAAACATCTCACATTAAGCTACAGCTTTAGTTCTTAAAAAAATTGGAAAAAAGCCTTTAGTGGAGGGTTACGTTCAGCAACTCTTTACAAATATACCCTGTTATTGTCTTTTTTTCTCTGTACAAAACAAAACCTATGAACTAGGATCAAGTTTGGCTACGCTTGGTTTTGAGGATTGATAAACTTCTCAGCACAAACTGACCTCAAGGTTTCCAAAACAGCTCCAACAGCTTCTTTAACAGGAATAGTGTTCCAGCATCTGGCCTTTCACTACAATATACTCTTGAATGTTGTTGCCTCCTCTTCTTCTAGACCTGCTTGCATTTAAAGTTTCAATCTGTGTCACACCATAGCAGTGCTTTAAGCCCCCACAGTGCTGCAAAACAGATGTGAACAGAGCAACATCACAGAGGTGAGAACAGACAAGCACACCATTTTCCATTTCCAGGGGAAAATGCATGGATTCTCCTTTTTTAATCCACAATTTTTCTACAACTTATTCTGAGTCTCAGTTATTACAAAGTGCACATACCTTTGCAAGAGGCCTGGCATCTCACCTAGGGACTTATATCTTAGGATATACTTCACTTTCAAAAAGAGGACAAAGAAAGAAACAAGATAGGCTCGGAGAATGCTCAAGGTGCAAAACATCTTACAAAGATGATGGTACTTCAAAAACTCTCCAACTATTCCTCCCTGGTTTTATCCATAACTGTAAAGCAGAAACACATAACCACAAACATCTGCTCCCAGATAATAAAAATGCTAATGCAAAGAACAAAAAACCTAGTGACATTATTCCCTATAATGCTAGAGCCTGAGGAGTAACAATGAAATACCTTTCCCAGCATATAAAAACAAGGCAATAATAACTATAGAACCTGACTATTCCCCATTCTTCAGAGCAAAAAACTATTTTTATTAATACATATTTATGTATTGCATATTAAATAAATTTGTATATATAGCTGGTAGTGCCTTTTAACCATCTGAAACAGTTACAGAACACTACAACTTACCATTTTCTTCTGATGTTATAGCTGGTGCAAGAACTAACTAGGACCATCTATATAGAAAGTGAAGATCAGCTAAGCAGAACTTGCTGGAGAATGGGGTCTTCAAAACTCCCTGGCTGTTAAAAACACTCCGAAGCAATTACTGCAAATAATTACAGATGCTTTAATGGTGCTCAGGTGTGTAACCACCCTGCATGTTTTAAAAGTAAAGTCACAGCAGCAGTGCAGTGTGTTGTACCCAGAAAGGCTCAGGTCCTGATACACAGAATGCTGTTGGGTTGGAAGGGACCTTTAAAGGCCCAGGTGCACACTGTTGGCTCCAACTGAGCTTCTCATCAACCACCACCACGTTCTTTTCTTCAGGGCTGCTCTCTATCACCTCATCCCCCAGCCAGTATTGATAATGATGATTGTCCCTACCCAGGTGCAGGACCTTATTACACTTAGCCTTGATGCATCTCATGAGGTTCACATGGGCCCACTTCTGTTAATACCGGCTTCCCTCAATTGGCAAATGCTGAATATATTTTTGAAAAACACAGTTTTATTTGGTCTTCACTATAAAAGTTTAGCAGAAGGCACCTGGCTTGTGAGAGACACAGCCAACTAGCTTAGTGCATCATTTCAGTCAGTGTGATTCAAGTGCACTTGAATCAACTCAGCACACTTGATAACATCAACCCTTCTTGAAATACATTTTTTTAAAGAGCAGAATAAGTTGAGTAATTTAGACTCTCCCTCATTATGTACCAACTCACCTTTCAGACCTCCCCTTCTCATATCACTGGCCTATTATCAGCTCTCTCACAAACCTAATGAACACACTGCTAAACATGCAGGAAGCTAAGAGCAAGCCTAAAGCTATTCAACATCCTATTCTCCACTGAAGCCCCACCATAAAATGCTCCAGATTCAGATATTCCCCTCCCTTAAAAAAAGCAATACTTAGCAATATAAGAAACAATATACAGAGAGAACAATGAAACAAAAAATTCTTTCAAGAGTTTTAGATAAAAATGACCGAGTAGCTTTCAGTGACATAAAAATCCCTAAGAAAATAATGAGAAAAATACTTTAAAATCCCCAAACCTCATTATTCTTTTTCTAAAATAGAAAAGAAAGAACATACTAACCAGTCTAAGAAACATTCTACCTACCCTCCATTGCAAGTTTATATAAACTTAGTGTATTTGGGCTCAAAGCCAAGGCACTGATTAACAGGAAGGGTAAAAAGTTGGAGAAAGACTCAAATAAGTTGTTCTAAAGCATGCTTACATCATGTGATGATTTTTGCAGGTTTTAGAGGGGTGCTATGTCATTATAGTTTAAAATATAACAGAAGTTGTATAAAGCTACAGTTTTTTCAAGTCATAAACTATTGCTAAGGTTGCTACAATGTGTGAGGTGAGGTTTTAAAAATAGTATTAAACAGCTGATAAAAGCTCAGTCTTGTTATAAGAGGAAGAGCCCATTTACAGGCATTTGGTTTAGATTAAAGATTAGCAGGATAGGGAGGAAGAACACAATTACAAATATTGTTGTTTTATTAACATGCAGCACAGAAAAGTAGCATGTTCTAGATAAAAATCCAACTTCTCTATGTTTTGCATTTCATATTAGGTGTCTTGAGTTTAAGAACATCTGAAATAACAAAAAAGAATTCCTACCTGGCAATAAAACTCCAGGCTACTTCAATGTATATTTTTATTTTTCCACTGTATGATGATTTTTTTTTTTCAGTGTGACAGGAATATGCCTGGTTACTCAGAAAGCCTTACTGCTAGATGAGCAGACCAGGTTGGGTTTTTAATATTGTGTTAAAACCAAAACAAAACTATTTTCTGGATGTGTTCTTTTTTTTTTTTCTTAGATAAATGGTCATAATTTCAAGTTTATGCTGTTGTAATAAAATTGATGCAAGAATCCATCAAGGCTGACTGGCATTTTTTAGTATGATGTTCTTAGTCTTAGTTCTTTCCTTTGGGTTTTTTTTTTCTTGCTTTTGGATTCTTTTTTGCCATGAATAACAGTTTGAGTAATAAATACTGCAAAGCATAAAAACATGATTTCATAGTGAAGTCGTTCATCCTGTGTAAAGCAAATTCTGAGCTTTAAAAAAAGGAGAGAGAGGGATTGGCATGGGTGTTGTCTCCCTAATTGATGACTTACATTGTTTGCAAGTTTCTTCATCAATTCCATTTCACTAGATCCATGCAATTCAGTTGCAAAAGTTGTAAAACCACTAAGATGTCATGAATCCCAAGTTCAGTCCCACATTATACTTAAATGTATATTATGTACTGTTCTGAATCAGTCTGCAAAGACCAGTGGTAATGTTTACTCCCTCATTCTGAGTTAAGTCCTATTCTTGTATTTTTTTTTCCTCTGGTGGAGGGAAAACTTTCTGGTTTCAAGTGGCCCATTAGTTGAAGTGCAGAAGTCCAACCTAAGCCATGCATGTGGGAAGCAAGCTTTGTAACATGCTTCAAGTAACAGGCTCAGAAATCTAAAAAGCCCAGAGGCTGATAAATTTCCTCTCTTGTGCTTGCTACAGATGAACACAATAGTAAAACAAAACTGGAAATGTGCTGGTAGTCTTCCAAAAGAGCTGAGGCCTCTGCATGAACCTACAGGAAAGCTAGGGAGAGACTTTTCACCAGAGAGGGCAGTGATAGGACAAGGGGTGATGGTTTTAAACTGAAGGAGATTTAGTTTAGACATCAGGAAGAAATTCTTCCCCATGAGGGCAGTAAGGTGCTGGAGCAGGTTGCCCAGGGAGGTTGTGGAAGCCCCCTCCCTGGAGGTGTTCAAGGCCTGGTTGGATGGGGCTTGTGCAGCCTGGTCTAGTGGGAGGTGTCCCTGCTCATAGCAGAGAAGTTGGCTCCCGATGATCTTTAAGGTCCCTTCCAAACTTAACCATTCTGTGATGCTACCCTGGTTGTGTGTGCTTCCCTCTCCATCTAGTGGGCAGCTGCTCGTTTTGGCTCCTGCATTAGGGCAGGCCCTGGCTGCAGGGGAAATAATACTGGGCCAAGAAATTCTTGAGTGTGAGGGTGGTGAGACACTGGCCCAGGTTGCCCAGAGAAGCTGTGGAAGCCCCATCCCTGGAAGTGTTCAAAGGCAGGTTGGATGGGGCTCTGAGCAACCTGGGCTAGCAGGAGGTGTCCCTGCCCATGCAGGGGGTTGGATCTAGATGATCTTGAAGGTCCCTCCAACCCAAACCAGTCTGTGATTCCATGATTAAGTTGCTTGGATCCAAGCTATGCAGGGGGATTCACACTGGAGTGAACCGAGTCTCCAAAAGACTGGAGATTAAAAAGCACAAAAGCTTCTGAAGACTCAAATACTTGTCATGTTTTTTAAACATCAACAGCAGCAATGGAAAAGGAATAGCTAAGTCTATTAATATTCTGTGAATGCCAGCATCACTAAATGTTTCACTTTTTTAAAAAGAAAAAAAAGAAATGTACAGAAGATACTTACTAATAGTAAATATAAAATTTTCAGGCTGCTGTCTTTCCTATGTCAGTTGCAGTACTAGGAAAATCCCAGCTTGCTTTTGTTTGGGAAACACTGGCTTCATCTACAACTGCTGCTTTCACATTTAGATGGTTCTGAAATTGGTTTTTTGTCTCCCAGATTGCAATACTCAAATGAGTAAAATCTTGGCACTGAGTATTTTGTTGCAATAGGGCTAAATCATTGCTCCTTCAAAACCATTAATTCATTTCCTTGTAGGATACAACAGCTCTCTGTGAAAACCTCTCCAGCAAACTGTACAGTAAGGCTCATTTATCTGGCAGACCATAAGGATGGTAAAAGAAAGCACAACTCCAGGCTGATCAATATCAGAAGGGCCACTTTGTGACTTTGTTGCTGTGCATAAGCATTTCAGGCTAGTCCTGCTTATCACAACATCTTTGCTTCCTCACTCAATCTCATTCTAGAAGAAATCTGAACAATATTCTCCAGCCACTCCAGCTTCAGAAAGTGTCTGATCATCTGTAGTGCAGAATCCCTACCTGGGAAGAGCCTCTTGTTACACCTTCAGTTCCAACAAATCATTTTGGATACATTTGTAAAATTACCCATTGGTGGTGACCTAATAAAACAAAACAAAGAGCATGCTTGGCTTACCTTACTTGGCATGTGCTATGTTCTCCTCCTTCACAGTATTACTGCAACAACCTCTCCTGGGAACATTCTTTTACTCCATCTCTCAGCACAGACAACTCTGTGCCCTGCTGCATCAGTGCAGAAGAAGGGTCAGTATTTCCCTCAGTTAAGATTTCAGACTTGTATTTTATAAACAGAGGAGGGAAAAAGCCTGGTTTTCATTTCACATTTTCAGGGGCTAAAACTAACAACTCCAAAAATACAACTTATTTCATTACTGCTTAAGAAAAACAAAATAAATAAAGGTCTCAGCAACACTTAAACCAAGTGGCTCATTCCAGCCTTTATTAGAATAATTACAACTAAAAGAAAATGGCACTTACATTTTCACAGCAGGACAAGCATCACAGGAAGTAATGGGCTACAAGGCTAGAGCAATACAGTGGAAAAAAATAAAATTAAATAAACCAAAACCAAAGCATGCTGCAGACATTACAGCTTCTTCTACTTGGAAACCACAGCTTTCAGGAGAGCACAGGACAAGAGAAAACAATGCAGAGGCAGCAACAGCATCACTCTGTGCTCAGGAAACTGTGGGGCAGTCAAACCAAACATGGTATCACCTAATTGTGTTCTTAAACAGAGTGAGAGCAGAAGGTGGGTTGTTCATTTCATTCACAGTCCTACTCAGCTCCCTCCTTCCAGCACAGCAGGCAGTTTATTGCCTCCATTCAGACAATGGCTGCACAGTCACTGAGCCATCTGGGCCTCCATTGCCTGTGCTGTCCATTCTGGGGCTGTCTGACTTATCTTCTCCAGCAGGTTGTTAACCTGGAAACACAGCGACTGAATCTGCTTGTCCCAGGTTGGCAAAGCTTCACGAGCTGAAAAAACAAACAAACAAACAACAAAAAAAAAACCCAACCCATACAAAACAAAGTAAGTCTTAGCAATTCCCTTGCCTTTTCAATTGCAACCTTTTCTTCTGCCACTGCCCTCACTATCTGACAGAGGAAGCCCTCACAGAATCACAGAATCACCAAGGCTGGAAAAGACCTTTAAGATCATCAAGTCCAGCCTATGACCACCACCACCACACCACCTCCTTGCAGCCAGCTTCTGTATTCAAAAACTACAACGATTTTGGCTGTCTGTTACAAGCCTAACTCCTGCATGGCACGGAAGTTTTGAACAGAGAGCTTCCTGGTGAACCTGTTCCTACTAGGAGACCCACGGCATAAATCCACACTTTTCTGTGGGTAAGAGAGCGCAGAGCCGGAAGGGTGGATGAAGTGTGGTGGTCCGTGAGGGCAAGCTCTGCCACCGCCTGGCCACGGCAAGATACAGCAAGTTCACTTCAGATGATGCTAGAATGCTAACAAACTTCATTTCCTCACCCTGGAAGGCAGCAACTCAAAAAGCTGTCTGAATGGTGCCAAAAATAACAAATTACTGTGGGCGAACTTACTCTCGAAGTGAACAATTCCGTCAATCTGATCGATGAACCCATTCATGCGACCCTCAGTTATCATCTGAGAAGCTATCTTTTCTGCCTGAAATCATGAAGAGAGACAGATGTTAGCTTCTGAAATATGTTTTAAGACTTATTAGTCTGTACGGGCTTTTCAACATCTCCACACGTTGGGGGGTGGGAACCTACAGGCAACACTCATTATGAAATGATTAGACACACTATCACCAGCATCTAACTCCACTCTTGTTTATTTCACATCATGTACCTTCCCTTTTCAGACCTGTGAGATACTTCACCTTCCTAATAATATGGAATATTCACAATTATTTCCTAATATTGAACAAATTTTCCTAATACTTCCCACAGCTGTTTTCTCGTGTCTCTGACACTCCTTGTTTTTACAAAAGATGTAGTAAACTGGTACCTTAGCTGCAGGAATCTCTAGTAATGCTCCAAGCTCTTCAAAAGTAATGTTGTTGTAAAGTTTGCTTGCAGATAGTAAGTTGTGTTCAATAACAGCTCTGTCCAGGATGCTGGAACCTTGGGGGTTGGATGAGGGGGAAAAAAAAAAAGGCATTACTATAAGACTGAAATACTTGGTTTAAGTTGTACAGCAGATGGAAAACACTTTTTTTCCCCTAAGAGTTCCATGTGCAGAAGGTTGAGATGCACCTGCCTTGCATCAGTGTTACTCTACACAGAAAAAAGTGAACAAAAGGCAATGGATGGCACGTGGCTGATGGTAAGACAGGTAGCTTCAACCCTGCTATTTAACATCTAGAATAATCACGTGGAGCCCTTGGTTTTGCTACAACATTCAACATGGGGATGGACAGAGTCTGACCTCCTGTGCTCAGTTCCTAGCTTGCCACATGGAAAGACCATTGCTTATTTTTTAAATTCATTAGAGCTCTTTGGGGTACAACTAACCTCTCTTTCTGCACTTGTATGGTGATAAACTCTGATTTCTATTTCTCATCTTCTTGATTTAACATCTTAACTCATTCGCTCCTTAACCTCTAGTTGAAGATAAGAACATTATTAAATACCAAGAAACCTGCATCATTTAACTTCTACAAACAGTACAGGTTATGAATAAACAACTAAGGGACCCCAACTGCTGTTTTTTATTAGTGAGTATCTCTAACCTCTGCTATTAGGCAGTTCCTTATTTGTCCTTTATCAGTCAGTATTGTTCACTAGGAAGGTTTTTCTGATTAAGAGGTATTTCATGCTTCTGTATGTTTCCACTGCAATATTCTTCTACTTCAAAATACTGAGACGAGTGTGTTTAGGATTCTAGTGGAGTCATTATTTCCCACTGTTCAGAGGTTCCAGGAAGAACACAGCTAATAAAACGTCAGTGAGACGGATTAGAAAAAATTTTGGAGACAGTGTGAGGTGCAAGTCATCCCCTCCCTATCTGTCATCTTCCTGTCAAGTCAGGAAGCAGTTCAAAGAAATGTATCACCTGTACAGACCATTTACAGCCTAGATGCATGTCACATGTTTCTAGGCATCCTATTTATAACACTGCCTTAGAACCTGAGAAGCTCAAAAGGACAGAGACTGGGAGGTTGTCACTGAAGAGGACTGTGCATGGACAGACAAATTTTTGACATCTGATCTTCTGTAAGGGTATTTCAAAACATTAATATCCAGTCTGAAGGAGGAACTATGGCTAAGAAGCTTTACTAGTAAACTACACTCATGAGGGTAACATGCTGGGAAATAATATCACATTGATAATAGAAGCAATACTCAATTCTTCCCCATCACACTTCTTGACCACATTGGGCAAATCTAACTCCTGTGGATGAACACCCAGTGTGAGGAGGCTTTAGAGAAACAGGTACCATCAGCTGTAGTTGCTTTCTGGTGAGGCATCAGCATCGCTGCAAACTCTTGCAGTTGATTTCCACGGATAATTCTGTCGAGATACATTTTCTCCAGGATCCCATAGGCTGCAAGCTGTTGGCACCTCTCATCCTTAAAGAGCGTAGCAAGCATGCGAGAACGCTGCTGTCCTAGGAGAGCCAGGGAGAATCCTCATACATTATCACCAAGGCATTAAGTGTTTGGAGGTAAAACCCAGCAAGCATCATCTTTTGACACCGTGTTCACAATTCTGGATTCCTCACCAAATCCCAGTGACAAGGTCCCTCCCCACAAGTAATGCACAAGCTGACTTGCTTCAGGGAATGTGAAACACCACGTGTGTTTTACCTGCTGATGCCAAAATAGTACAATGCAAAGCATGCTTCAGGGCCTCCAGTCGCTCAGTTTCGTGGACTATGCTCTTATAGGAGAGCTCGTTGTACCTCTGGGCAGCCTCAATGAACTTCCTTCTGTAATCAAGGACTCGAGCGTAGCAAACCTGGAAAGAAAGTACATCTCAGAAGAAGAAAACTAAGAGGAGTGGCTGCATAATATAGGTGTGTATAAACTAGCGTGCTACGAAGAGACTGCTCCCATAAATCTTGCTCTGCTGCATGCTGGTGTCTTCGAATGATTACCTTGACTTGTAAAGCCCTTGCTAAAGAATCATGGGTAGCAACTGAAAGGGCATTTCCCAGCGCTATCCACGTGTTGAACACGGCAGACACCGGAATGCCAAAACCTAAGTAAACGAAACGTCGTACAGCTGATCATGTCCTCATGTAAGCTTCCCCCTCACTACTGACACTGACAGCTTCTCCCTTTCAGCACTCTTAACAGGTTCTTATCTCTCTTCCCTCCCTTCCTTTGTTTTTTTCTAACGCTCACAGAAAATATTTCCCCTTCCAAACACAGCACGGGGGAGAAAAAACGAAAAGGGAAAACCAACAAGCCAAAACCACCATACCCTGAGTTACAGCTCATGGCACAGCTGCTTTGTGTTGTACAATTTTAAACACCACCACACTTGATTGGTACTGTCACACTGTATCACTGCTCACCTCAGTTACTAAAATGGTTTCAGAAATTAGCATGTGAACTAGGTACACAGTAAACCCCCAAATAAGCAGAAGGTCAGAAGTTACTTTACTACCTGAGACTTAAAGCTACTTTTATGGATGGGACTTACTATTTAATTACTGTTGGGCAGGGGGCTTCAGTTGTCCCCAACATTGGATGTGACTTTTTTCCCCTCTTAGATTTACAAGCAAAGGTGGAGGGAATGTTTTCAGCAGTATTTCAGATGTTTTGAAGTTTAAGCTTTATCTTCAATCAGTAAAGCTGGCATTTAAGGACCCTTTACAGACTTATAAGGAAGGAGCAGTTTAATTATTGCTAAGTTGTGACTCTCAAGCTCCCAAAACCATTTAGAAGCTTTTCCCTTTGTCTCCTTTCTCATCATGAAAGTTCTAGTGGCATCGCATAAAAACATCTCCACGTGGAATCACTTCCCATTAGAAAGAGAAAGGAACAAAGCAAGTTAGACAACCTTATAATGGATTTGCAGCTGCTCATTTGTTGATTCATTCTGAAGCAGGGAAGCTCTATTAATATAAGCTTCTGCTTGAACTGGATCATCATCCTCCAGATACAGCCTGGCAATTTTCAGGTAGGTCTCCAGCTTATAATCTACATTGTATTGTCTGTAGAGAAACAGAAAAGCAAGCGCTCAGAGTTGCTCCACAATTACCCTTGCTCTTAGCTGTTCTAAACATTTATGATGGTTCTCAAGCTTTGCCCTGCTTTCTTCTTCCCTAGTACCAAAATTAGTCATCTCCATGCAGGGTAAGGAAATCTGAGAGGAATGCCAATGTAGAACTGGCTCCTACACACACCAGTAGAAATAATACTGCCCACTGAGACACAAATGTGCACTCTAATAATCTGTAAAGTACTATCAAAAAAGGCTATTTATCAACAAGACTAATAAATAGTGCAAAACTTCTAGTCTAGTATTTGGACCTACTGAACTGTTTACTTTAATGTACAGTCATTGAGCTATTATTTTGTCATCTGGCAGTAGTTCTGACCTGAACTGCTGAAACTCTGGGAAGATATGCACAACCCCAAAATTCTCACTTGCTGGTCTAGTCAAATACAAAGGGAGCAGATATATTGAACAATGCAGACCTGTGCCTAGCACAGTACTTACTTTTGCCCTGTTTCCAAAGGGATCCCCACCAATACTTGTGCTGCATTTCTCCAGTCTTCTTCTTTCTCATAGATGGATGCAAGATGTTGCCTGATGGAAGCGACCTAAAAATCAATAAAATCAATAGCAAATGCTATAAAAATTGAAGGGTTCTGTATTTAATCTCACAGCATTTGTTCTTGTTCATGAATTCCCCCAACAGATCCCCCCAGCTTCACAGATGCAGCAACCTGCATGCATGCAACTCTTCCCACGTGAAGACTCCTGTGTGGGTGTCTCCTGGATCAAGCTTTTTAATGACGAGTGCTGGTTTGAAGCATTTCCACTGAAGCTTGTGACAAGATAAAAAGAGGTTATCTTCAGGGAGCAGTAAGCAGTACCCTTTTATAAAGCTTTTAAAGAGATGAAACGAGGCTTTCAAGAACTGGAGCACCAAGATTCACAAGCCACTTCTTGCAGTTATACCTCGTATCGTGCCCGTGAGACGTGAACGAACGAGGATCAGATCCTAATGTAGAAAATTCTACGTTGTAGAGCAGCTGTCTGCAGCTAAAATATCAGTGCTTACAATCTGGGTTTTACAAGCAGAAGTGTAGTTAGAAAATAAATAGTCATCATCTCATGTCTTGATTTAACTTATGCATAATCGTAACATAAAGGCAAGCGTGTTCAGTCAAAACAGAATAAAACAAAAGACCAAGAGAAGCAAATACAAATGCTGACAGAACCTGCCTAGCTTTTCTTCTCCAATACTAAATCCTAAAGGCTTTTAACATGAACATCTTCTGTTTTAATATTAACATCTTAATATAGTCATCCTCTTCTCAGATGATGGCAAATACACACCAAAACCAAGAACTGAACCGAAAAAGAACTGTGGCACATGCAGTAGTTAACTAGAAATGGGATTTCCTGGTAAAATGATTATGACTAAACTACACACAAGGACCTTTACATCACCTGCCTGTTCCATTAGTTGGGTAAAATGCATATACCATGAGCACCAGTCTGTCTTTGGGCAGAACCTCCAGTAGCTCAAGTATTGTTTCATTGTAAGAAGCCATTTTCTGATAGCAGAGAAATGCCAGAATCCTGATGAAGAGACAAAGCCTGTGTTCTTTACACAGCCATAAATACTCCCTGCATTCAGCTCAGATTTTGCATGCACAGGAATGCAAAAGTGGACCCTTAAGTAGGAACATCTGTTTTGAACAGCTTATTTTAAAGACTTAAAATACTCAGCAGATAAGGGAAAGAAACCCCAAAGCCAAGCCCACAAACCAAAAACCCCTTGTTATTTATCTCTTACCTGCTCTTCAAATGAAATAACTCTAGGCTGTATCTTTTCCAAGGTGAAGTGGTAAATTTCTTTGGCCGTGCTGTCAGGAAGACTGGGCAGGTGGGTACAGAAATCTGTCAGTAGCTGACGTGAGATCACTAGACTGACATTCTCATTCACCACTGGTTCAGAGACACATGGAAAAAATAACACAGGGTGGATACAACGCTTGTCAGTGCCTTCACTGGAAGGGATCACTTGCTTTTATGTTAAATTTTAACATGTCGAGTGTTTAAATCTGTATCCATGAGAAGGGTTGGGGTTTTATACTTCGTTTTTATGAGGTGAACATTTTTCTCCCAGAAACAGGTTGTTTACACTAGAGGTCACCAGAGTTCTAACCCCTGACAGATAATAAAGGATTTCTTACTATGATTTATAGTTTAGAGAGATGTTTCAATCTGAACCACTGTTCACAGTTGCTGAAACTGAGGTATCCAATAAGCCAAACATCCAATACAATGCCAAAAAACACCTAACTACTTCTTCTTGACAGTTTCTCCAACTAACTTGAGCCAGGGGAAGAAGGGGATTGCTAGTTTCAATACTCTGGCATCCAGTAGCAATTTTAGCATTCAACACAGACTACTTCATGTGTTCACCTTCCAACACTGTCATACTGACAGGTTAGAAAGCTAAAATAACTTACAAAGCTTACAAGTCCATTCTCCCTAACTTTTAAATGTGGAGAGGACAGTGCCTCTTCTAGTTGTTCAACTTCCAACCAGACCAAAACATCATGCCTTGCACCGAGCCAACAAACATGCAATCCCACAGACCTCTGGCCTTGGCTCAGCGTGCAACCACTTCTTCCAGATGGACTTACTTGCTTCTACAAAAGCTTTCAAAGCTTCAAGTTGTTCCACACCCGACAGTTGAATGGCTTTTTCCAATATTTGGCGATACCTGTGCACAAATTTAAAAAGAATAATAATGAAAAGGTCATTCACGGGGCACATTTTTTCACTTAAAAGTTCTGTTTCTATTTTCCATGTCAGAGCCCTACTTGTACTTTCTGTACTCCTGAGGTGGCAATTTTCCCAAGTGTCTGTGCTCAAATGTCAGGAACATTCACTTGGAACTGGTACCTGGCTCTTTTTAAATCCCAGGACTAGACTGTCAGATAACACTTCTCATCATTCTGCTAACTGAATAAATGTACAATTCTGAAGCTTAAAAAAGATAAACAAATAAAATAAACCCCTAGGATAGTGCACAGAAAAAGGCATGAAAACTGCATCGCTCACGGATTAAGATTCATAAAGTTAGTCAAATGTTCAAAATGCCATATTCAATAAGAATGAGAAAGTGTTGGGAGTGGGAATAGTATGTTAAGACCACTTGACGTGAACACAGGCACAGATTAGGCATTTTTAAGTGTTTATTCCTGCAAAAATAGCAATTCCAATTAAACCTTGCCTTGGCCATAACCACAGTGCATGTAATAATCGTTTAGTTCTACATTCACAATCATGATTTAATACTACATTCACACTGAAGACACGTTTTGAGGGGAACATTTCCAAGTTTTTACACGAAGATCCTAAAAGTGAAGCGATGCCTCTAGAAAATGAACAACTGGACTAAGACTTGAAGAATTTCAGTTGACTGATCGGTATCTGAACCCTCGGCAGAGAGAAAGTCGATGTTACACATTGCACCGTGAGTGGCTCAGACCCCAAGGTCCGCCATCCAAAATCCCCACCTAATAAAAATAATGACTATTAACAATAATGGGGTTAAAGACATAATCTACAGCAGCGGAAGAAAAGAAATTCCCAAGACATCAAAGTCGCGCAGCTGACAGGCAGGCGAGCTCTGAGGGACGGTGGCAGACACGGCGAAGGCCCCGCGCAGGAGCGTGCGCTCGGACACCACCCGCACAGAGCAAGCCGTGGTTGGAAACGTAAAACCAATTTAAAAAAAATGACAGAATAATAACATTCAATTTTTTTTTTTAATGATTTAAAGAAACGCGACCGCTGGGCAAGAGCCGCCTGGCCCGCCCAGGGGCCAGCAGCCCCCCTATCCCGCCCCCAACGACTGTAACCCCTCACCCGCCTCGGCCCACCAGCGGGAGACCGGCGCCAATACTCACTTGCCCGCCAAGTCCTTGTGGGAGCCGCTGGAGTTCATCAGCTGCGCCAGATCCTGCCTCACCGCCGCCGCCATCTTCCCCGCCGCGCCGCCCTCCCCCTCGCGCGCCGCACACTCCCTCCTACCATAGAGCAGCACCGCCGCTAGGCTAGAGAGGCCGGTGCGCGGAGAGGTCACGTGGCGGGGAACGTTCCCTCACACCTCTCCAGGCAAAACCCGGTAGTAGGAAAGAGCTCGGGCGCCTCTCACACACAGCAGCCCACAGGGCGGCATGTATATGAGCACCTATATATAAACGTATAGAAGCGTGCGGGGGTGTGTGTGTGGGCGCGCCGTAGGCCTCAAGGCGGGGCAAGGCCGGAAACCTCCGGTGGGCCGCGCGGCCCCGGAAGCAGGCATCCCGACGCGGATGGGGCGGGCCCGGAAACGCGGGGCGGTGCGCGCCGGGTGCTGCGCCTGCGGTTGCCAGGGCGGCGCAGTATTATGGGATGCGGCGGGGGAATGGCGCGGGGCGCGTGATTTTGAACAAACACGGCGGCTTCGTGGCGGGCGCGCCCGCCGCCGCGGCCGCCGGGCGCTGTAGCGGAGAGGAGGGGACCGGCGGCGACGAGAAGCAGCGGTAGCGGAGGTGGAGGAGGAAGAGAGCTTGCCCGCCCGGTGAGTGTGAGGGGCGGGAAAGCGACGGCAGGAGGACGAAGAAAAGGGGGTGCGGGCACGGCTCCGCTAGTGGGGAGGGAGCGGCGGAGCAAGGGAGGGAGCGGCAGAGCGCTGACAGCCGCCTCCCACCGGGAAGGTACAGGCCCGGCCCAGCTGGGCGCGCTCCCCGCGGCGGGGCGGGCCCCTGGACGGCCCCACCGACCTCCTCCGGCTTTTGGGGACAGGCGTTCCGGTCGCCCCTCCGCCGCGAGGCATGCCCGCTCGGGGGGTCTTACTACCCCTGCTTGCTGAGCTTAGCTGCGCCCAAAGCTGCAGCGGAGCGGTGGGGATAAAACGGCCGCGGGGGGACCGGCGGCGAGACTTCCTCCTCGGACCGGGGGTCTGTGGGGGATCCGTCGTCGCCCCCTTCGCTGCCGGTCCGGAAGCAGCGAGGGTTTGGCGGCGGGGCAGCTCGGAGGAGGCGCCCTGTAGGCAGCGCGGAGGCGAGACGAGGCGGGGCGGCCGGGCAGCGCGGCGGGGACAGGTGCGGCGGGGGCGGGCCGCAGGGGGCGGCAGTGACGGGGTGAAAATGGCGGATCTTTCGAAATACGGTCGCCGCCGCTGACGGAGCCGGGCGGCTCCCGGCCGCCTCCGCGCCGACTGCCGAGGAGGTGATGCCCGGGGGGGCGCGCAGGGGTAACGGCCGTGGGGGGGCGGCCGTTGCCGGCGTTGCGCGGTGCCAGTGGTTGAGACCGCTGGGGCTCGTCTCGCTGGGCCTGGGGCTGCTGGGGCCCAGCTCCTCTCGCCCACGGGACACGGCAACGGGCGGTGCGCAGCCCTCGGGGCCGGGCGGTCGCGGGTGCGTGGCTTCGGCGACAGCGGGACAGGGTGGTGACTGGCTTAGGCCCGGGGACCCTCTCTTCGACAAAGTCTCCGGCGTCAGTCGCCGGAGGGGACCGGGCTGCCGCCTGAGGGGCTGCCGGGGCCGCACCGCACGTCGTCTGGGGTGAGGACGTGTTGTCTTTGTCTGTGGGGATGCTTTCTGGGGCTCTGCCGTGCCCAGGGGGTGCGGCGAACACCGGGTCGTGTGTTTTCCATACTTTTTTAACTCACCTGTGCCTTCAGAGTGCTGCTGCACAGCTGCTGGCAGCATCGGTGTGTGAAGTTAACTGTACTGGACAATCTTCTGGGATAGTCCCAGCTTCTGCCTTCATAGCTCTTACTCATTACGAGGGATATCGGCGGTCAGAATGTGTTATTAATTATTTATGGGCTCGACTTTGAAGCACATCGTGTACTAATTACGTAACATTTGATTGAAGGATTTGAGTTCTGGAAAGCACTGTGGCATTGGGAGCCTGTGATACTGTCCACAGGAACATAGTGTGACCAGGAGGAAAACTCTCAGATATAAAATGTCAAGTGAACAAAGAGCAGGTATTTAAATGATGTTTCCTTAGATCCCGCTTTCCGAGCTTGAAATATATTACAGTTATTGTAGAAAACACTGAATATGGAAAAACGATTTTTGAATATTCTTTGCAGTTTTTATGCAAAGCAAGTAATAACAGGCAATGCCTTGTGTGTGTGGTTAGCTTATTCACTAGAGCTTTTTGGCTTATTGGAGGCAAGAATAGCCAGTTATCAGCTGAGAATTTCTTCTATTAGGGAAATCCTTTCGTAAACTAACATGTATTGGACTTGCCTTTTTTTTATTCCCCAAGATACCCAATTTATCTCCATGTCAGCAAGTGGTAACTGTTGGTTACATGCCTTGCACAGACTTGTGTCAACCTACAGAGAGATGTGTGGTTGTGCTGTTGTATAGTCCGGGCACCCTGGCTTGGAGGGTATGTTAAAAAATGTAGCCCAGTTTCTCTTATGGGTTAAAAAGTTACTTTGTGCCTGTTTTGATGTGGTAAATCTCAGTTTGTTATGCAAGGTTGATGATTCAGTTTACATATGAAGAACTATCTATCTGCTGGTTTTTTGGTTTGCTTATACTTCTGTGGTGTTCTAGCTCAGATAGTTTGTACCAGAAAGCTCCAAACTCCTCAGCTAGAATTGTTAAAAAACCTTTTCTGGGTTCAGGTTGAGCATCTGCTAACCGCAGGGAAATATCCTATGTGGTGATGAAGAGTTCTCTCAGATTTCAGCCTTAGATACATTGCTATCTCATACGTTGGGATAGCTTTTGTTCTGGGGTTAGAAAATCAAAGCTGCTTGGGTTCTTCTGCCTTAGACTTCTTTGGAAATAATTTCCTGGGGAAGGGGGAGAAAGTCAAGTAGGTTGAGGCTGTGTGTCTGGGTTTCTGCTTTGGCAGCAAACTGTGCTTTCTTATCTATCTTGTGGTCTGCTTGTGCTTCTGTTCCCTCCTGTGCTATAGAGGTACTTCACATGTTGTTAGAAGCACATCTTCAAGTCCTGCAAAATTGGTGCACTACAATAGTGGCATTTGCAACGAGTACCTGGCAGACAAACTCACGCTTGTTGGTTGGTTTTTGAATTCTTAGCTGCAGGGCCTCCCAATAAGAAGGGTAAAATGTTTCTTGAACTCTTGAATCAAGGGTTTGTGTTCTGTTAGGCTTTGCATTGGAGTAGCTTGGTTTCTTCAGTTGTTTGCAAAAGCAGCAAACAGCATTTGTTTTTCAGTACAGCCTGTGACCAAGCTTGCTCGCTTGACAACGTTAGAAAACTTGCAAGTTTTTCTTGCGCAAGAAAGAAAGAGACTGCTGGAATAATCCCTTGATCAATGATGGGGACACATAGCTACATGATCCAAGAGATTCAGGTTTCTCACGCTCTACATCCAGATGTAGATTAGTGGCTCCTTAACTCTTCCAACTTCTATGTTGTTACACTTCACAAGCTGAATTCTGCAGTGGAGCATGTTGATACCCACATGAGGGTTATGTCCTTAGATCTGGGCTCTACTCTCATCTGTTGTACCAGTTCCAGCCACAAACCCAATTCCCACCTCTATGGCCTGGCTGGTTTTTTTTTCTTCCTTTGTGGTAGCAGGCATTTCTGCTATGGACTCAAGAAACATATCTGAAGAGTGTTGTAGAAACCTGCTTCGAAGAATCTGCTGTTTCTGTGACAAGTTGTTTCAGAGTATTTTAGTTTTTTATCATCATCTTCTCAAAAAAAGTTGCCAGTGGTCTTGAATCTGCCTTCATAGCTTAATCTTTGCCTCCCCAGCTATTTGGATGAAGTAGGAGACACAATCTGCAACCGAGTGAAAGCTTTCTGTTCTAAAATGTAGCTAGTTTCTAATATTTTCATGTCTGGGCAGAACTTTCCTGACAGCTTTTATAGTTTAGTACTTGCTTTTCATGTTTTTTTGTAGGTGTTCCTCTCCCACTTATTTGGGAGAAGATGTGGCTATGCACTATTTTAGTCCCATCAGCACTTAATGCTCTTTTGCTGGTGAGGAAGATGGCTGTGTTCTTCCCTGGCACCTACTTTCTTTCCATGGTTTCCCCTTCTTCTCTTGTGCTTTCTAAGAACTTAAGCAGCAACCTGTAGACCACGGTTCAAGACTGATCTGCATGAAAACTAACCAGGCTTTTGTTCTAAGTTGGAGTGGATCTATACAGAATGGCCCGACATAGTCCAGTGCATTGGCACCCTTGAAAAAGTTGGTTGTACTCTTCCCCTTCACTCTGTGCAGGGAGTAGAAATGTCAAGTTGGGAGGGGAAGGAGGTTCCTCGGTCTCCCCAGCCCCTTGACCCAGCAGAATTATTGGCTGTGGTGCGATTCCTTGGTGGTGGTGTGGTGCTGATGGAGTTTGACCTGAGCTGTCTCAGCACGCTGACCCAGCAGAATTTGCTCACCTCTTTGTGGAGTAGTTTGCTCCTTGGGTTGAACAGCAGTGCCCGAAGCGTGGAGAAGACAGAGGTGTGACAGCCCACGGTTTGGATTCAATGGCTAGCTTTGAACCCAGCTCAGTTTCTTCACCTGGGCTGCCCTTGAAGCTACACAAATGTTTGCCAGCACAAGGAGGAGGGAAAACGTTTGTATGGAAACGAATAGGCAGGTGCCAAAGGAGGACAGGAGAGCTTTAGCAATAGTGCTGCCTTAATACACACAGGGAATGGGATGTAAGTACGGGGCTGGTCATGGACACACGGGGGGGGGTCAAAGTAGCAAAGGATACTATTTGAAATAACCCTGCAACAATGATAGGGCTAGGATGCTTTTCGCAGTAAATCCTAAGAAATTGTAGCAGGTGCTTTTTCTATTACAATGTAATAACCGGTTTATTGATAGATGAGGTTCTTTAGCTGTTTGTGTTCCTTTTAAAATAATAATCAAAGCTTCCATTACCCAGAGCTTGCCAGGGGAAGAAGCATCTCTATATAACTGGTATGTGGGCAAGTGGTTGATTGGCTTGGTTGTTCTCTCACTAGCCAGAAGAAAAAAACAGCAAAGGAAACCAGCTGGCACCTTTTTAAGCGTGGCAGTGGTGACATGAACTTAATCTTTCTTCCCACGAAGAAAACTCCACCCAAAAAGCTTAACTGCGTAATATCAAACTCTCTTGTCCATGTCACTGTTGATAACTGTTACTTTAAACAGAGAGGAATGGCTAATTTGTGTACCTTGCCCATTCTAATGTGCTGCACATGCTTGTGTTTGTGGTGCATCACATAGGGAGTGTTCACTTCATAGAAGGCAATGGGAAGGGAATGGTGTGTGTTGGTTGAGTATGGTTGTTTTGGGAACTATTATTTTGAATTTTACAACTATAGACAGTGAAATTTGTGGTGAAGACCACCCAGTGTTTTATTAGTATTCCTTGTAACCAATGAAAAAAGATGGGATATTTCAAGTAGTTATGTATTCAGCATTTGATCAGGCAGGCAGTTGGGGTGTTCTCCTTGCTACAGTTTGCCATTGGTATTGTATTTGATAAACCTAGAGCCATGTTACTCTGGGGAGCTTGCAGGCAAACTGCTTCTGTATCTTGTCTTCAGTAGAGAATGAGAGAGAAAATGGAAGTTATTTTTGTCTGCATTCCACATGCATGTTTTGTTACTGTGTTAAAATTATTTGCTTTCACTCTGCTGTTACATATGCCAACATGGTGAGTTTGCAGTATTAGGTGATTCTCTTTTCCACTACCTTTATTAATCACAGCTTTCTTATGGATGAGCCTTTTTTTGATTTCACTATGTGAATTTATTTGGAAGCCATCTCTAGCTCAGTAAGCTTAAACAAAAGACTTTCCATTGGAAAAAATGCAGTGCTGAGTGATTTTGTGGTTCTGTGCTTCACAACAGAACAAACCTTCAAATTTTAGAGACAAAACATAGTGTCAGAGAAGAAAAAACGAGGAATGCATAAAATGAGTGACACTGTTTTACCCATTATTGAAATGGATGGCAATTAATTAGGAGAATTATAGTCAAGTAAGATCATGCAGTTGTGGTCTTTCATTTGGTAATAAGCCAGCAGTACAGAGAGAATCTTGAGTATACAGATGCTTCTGTGAAGACTTCTCTAGCAAGTGAGAGAACGTGTCCAGTGTCAAGAGTTTCTTAACTGCATTTCCTATTTTTTGGTGCTCTTGAATTTCAGTTGCCTGGAATAGTTGATGCGTGTTTGCGTGTTCTTGGCAAAAAGGGATGGGAGAGCACAGCCAACAAGGAAATAAATAAGCATGTTCTTTGTTTTGGTTATAAAATGAGCCAATAAAATGTTTTTTCCTCTACGTTGTTTTTCCCCTCTTTGAAATCTATTGAAGCATGCAAGTTCACTTGAACTGCAGCTTGTGGAGGTGGGTGTTGTATCTCCCTTGCACTAGCAAGTGATCAAGACTCGGGGAACCAGGAGCCCTGTGTTTTTATGTAGTGTATTTAATTGTTTCTGGAAATAAGTTTCTTCCGTTTGCTGGGTTAATGTCTGGAACAATAAATGAAGAGTAGGTTTTCTCCCCTTGCAAAGAGAAGTTGTGGTGCCAGTGCTGCAAACTGGCTGCAGCAGGGTGACCAGGGCTGTAGTCAATTGAGCACCTGCAATGATAGTAGCAAAGGTTCTGTTTCCTGTGAAGAGGGAAAAAAATGAACAATTGCATTGAAGCTATGGATTCTCCCAGGAGAGAAGCAGAAAACATGAGGGAGGCTACCTGTGAATTTTTACTGTGGGTGCTGGGATGACTGGGAAAAATAAGAACTCATTCTCTCTGAACAGGAAGGTGAGTCTTGGTGCTGTCAGCAAAAAGACACAGGTTTAAGGAAAAGCTTTGTTAAGTTGGTTGTCATGTTTTCTTTATTATCATGAGTTGTTACATTTGCTTCTTGTAATATTTGTTTGTGGCTGCAAAATAAGCTTTGTCCTTGGAAGAGGGTTCTCTTAGTTGTCCAGATAGTTAAGAGTCTGGACTACCCTTAACAATGCAGATGCTATGCAATTTGACAAAACCTCATCCTCTGCTCACTGCTAAGTTATATTGCTGTTGTCAAGCTGGTTTTGATAGTCTGTGTAGTTTGACACAGTTGTTTGGGTGCATGTCCTGAGCTGGAGTCTGGGGGAACTTACTGGGCTGCTGAGACACTTTGGTTCAGGTGTGTCCAGCTCATTGTGAGTATGTGATGGTTTAATGCAGTGATGGACCTGGGCAGCTGAGTCACAGCAGGTAACCTGCTGAGGCTACAGGGCAGCTTCAAGGTCCCATCATAGATAACTCTGTTCATCTCCAACCCCCCAAATTATAAATTGACAGTTGGCAAAATCTTCTTTTGTGTATACAAAGATGTCTGAGATGTAATAAAGAGGGAGCTAGGTGGTCTTGCAGGATAACATTAAACCTATTTTATTTTTTTCTGTGGAAAAACACAGTTAAGGCTTTGCATATAATAGTTTCTTCTCCTACTAAGTCTGAGAATGAGATGAACCTTCTGGATCTGAGCTCAGACAGTGTAGTGGTGACTTGTCCAACTAGAGCACGTTTGTCTCGGAAGTCAAATTGGGAAGGGTATCCTGTAAGGACAGAAAGGCATATGTTGAGCAGCACCAGGGGTGCATACCAAGAAGTTTTCTTTCTAGGTGGCCTTGATATGCTATCTGGAATAAGGCATCTCCAGGAACAGAGCAAGATGCAGTAATTATCTCCCTGTTGCTTTCAGAATATTGAAAAGATGAGAGTGTGTGGTCCTAGTCAGCTTAACTGTTGGCTTTATTATGTGCACCTAATGAAACTTACCAGTTGGTGTTTCAGAAGCTGTTGGAGCTTTTGTGTTATGATGAGACTTCAGAGGTCTGAGAAATCTGCATTTGAAGTGGCCTACATGGCTCTGGAGCAGAGATGAGGGTGTCACTGAATTTCCCATTTCTCCTGTGGAATTGTTCTCTTGGCTCAAAATCTTCATGTGGAATTTCATTCCACAAAAGCCAGTCCAGGTTACTTAAATAAGTTTTCCCCAAAAGGAACACGGAGATTCTTGATCTAGAGACTGAAGTGGGAAGGAGGAGGTAATAGGTTTTTCTGGCATATGCACCAAGCCGTGGTTTGCCTGCAGGTGAGCTATTTATCTTCAGCTCAGTCCTTCTGCAAGTAAATGTATTCTGTACCTGTCAAGTGTTGTCATATTTAAGGCTGGTAGAGCTGCTGAGATCTGCAGCTAGAAGCATGTTTTTGGGTGAATCACTGCAATATAACTGTAGAGCTATTTTTGCTTTTCTTTCAGTGCCCCATTAGACTCAAAAATGAAGAAAGCCAACTTAGATTTCTAGGCTAAGTTTAAAAAGCAGTAGTGGCCATGACAGCTTTCAGTGCTGTCCAAATGTTAACAGCACTAGCCTGAAAGCATTGCAGTTTATGGTCTGAGGTTATCTGGGTTTCATCTCTGCATTCTTCTAACTTGAAAAAAAAACAACATATGATTGCATCAGACACATAAGGAATTAAGTTTTTAGGACAAAATGCTTTTCTGTGCCGTGTTAGCATAGTTTTTGCAGTTAAATAACCCACTGGAACTAGTGTTGTGTGTGGTTTTGTTTCAGTTGGGATCAACTTGATGTGTTGTATCTTCTTGCTGGGTAGTGCTGCTGTGAAGGATGTGTGTCGTGTCATTGGCACTGCCTGGTCTGCCAAGTCTCAAGAACATGGGTAGGTTCCAGCTCTGTTTTGATGAACCTTTACTGCTAAACACAGCACTAAAATGCACTCTTGCTGAAATGGCTGGCAGCAAGCCTAACCTTCAGTGGGGGCCACCTGGTGAACCTGGTAAAGGTCTGTGGGGAACTCGGTATAGAGCCTCTGAGGGAAGTTGTTGTGCTTGTTTTTGAAGAGCGTTCTTGGTGGGATATCACTCTGTTCTGAATTCTTCTGTAGCCCCACATTTAAGAGGTGTCCAGAACTTGGAAAGCAAGACCTTTATTTCAAGATACACTTGAAAGACTGGAATATGTGTTTCTGAAGCCTAGTAACAAGTACTCTTCTCTTTTGTTAAGGGTTTGGGGTTTTTTTCAGTCAAGCTAAGCTCACTCTAAGTTCATTAGAACTTCAGTTTTTCTGTGCTTTAGTTTAGGCCTTCTAAATACTGCAGAAAATAAAATGATGTTAAGTTACTTGAGGTGTGTTTTCTCTTGATCTCACCGTGAAGTTTGCACAGAACATAAGATAGGGAATGCTTCCTTAAATGTAAAGGTCCTGGGATCTACAAACCCAAATGTTGAACTGTGCATGGCAGTGAGCACCTTCAGAATGTGTTTAATGACCACAAGAACACCTCTGCAGTTGTGTTTTTTCTGATTTTGTGCTAGTCAATGTTGTGACTGTGACTGAAACTGGCATGCCAACCAAGGGGAGGGTGAAGGGAAATGTCCCGAATATTTTGTTTCTATTTTATTAGTAGTTCGCATAAAACTCTACTTGCAAGTAGAACGTTGTTTCCAGTTAAAGAAAGCAAATGGAACTGTGTTTAGGTGTTCTGCTGCAATGAGTGTTGTTTCCCGCTTTCCTGGAAAGCTGCTGCAAGTAAGGTGTGCTAAATAAGCAGTTTTGAAAACTTAAAGCTCTTCATGGTAAAGCAACCTTCAGTGCTCCTTCTTAAGAGAAAAGGAGGTTGTGCAGATGTGTATGGAATAACTTAGTGAGGTTGACAGCATGCATGTGTTGGTAATCAGAGCAGAAATGGCTATGCGAATTATTTCTGTTTCTGCTTTCTTAGCCTGGACGTGGCAATAAGTTGAAAAACATCCAGATATTGATGTTGATTTCCTTATGCAGAGCATGGTGCTGTTAGATTGGCAGGCAGCATTGCATAACAGGAATGCTTTTACTTCTCGGTGCACTGGTGAGGGTTAGACCCTTAAAGGGCACTGAGTAGTTCTGCAGAAGCAGATGGATCCATCAGCTTGCTGATCCTGCTGCTTCTTCCGAATGACAAGGAAGTCTTCAGTTCTTTGCTTTGTGATCCATAAATAGCAAACACTGGAAGTGTTGATTGATGACTGGGATAGAAAGGCATATTTGAAATAGTAGAACCCTAGAATGCCAGGTTGGAAGGGACTTCAAGGATCTTCTGGTCCAACCTTTCTAGTTACTAGTATAGTTCATGGTGAGGTGGCTCAGCACCCTGTCAAGCTGAGCCTTAAAACTGTCCAATGTGGGGGAATCTACCATTTCCCTTGGGAGACTGTTCCAATGTTTGACTGTGCTCAGGGTGAAAAATTTACCTCTTGTGTGAAATGTAGACATGGTTTGAAATGGAGACTAATATAAGTCAAATGGTATGGGTTTGCCCCTTCTTAGTGGACATTTAACTAGCATAAGAGCTAGGTAACAGCTGTGAGCCATGCATGGGAAAGTCATTTGACCTTTAAATAGTTATCTAGATACTAATGATTCTGGGCTAGTGCTTGGAGTTGTGTTGTTTGTTTTTCTTTCTGTAATACTACTCAGTTCCTCAAAATGGCTGGATTGCTCTTCCTTAGTCATCTGGGTAATGTTGTATTTACTTATTGTGGTGAAAAGGGCAGAGTTAGATGTCTGAGTGGTATGAGAAGCTGGTTTTCTAGCAAGCAGTGAGCTCACGTGTGTGTGTCATGTAATTGAACCGTTTACAATTTGTATTCAGTGTTATCAGCAGAAGCTCAATTGTTTTTCTTCCCCTCTTTTCTCTCTGGCTTCCGTTTTGCCTCAAAGGTTCTCTGGCTGGAGATTTTTGATCATGTATATAGGTGGTTTTGGTCATATCTAGGGTCATTCTTAGGTTGATGGTACAAATTGCATTTCTAATCAGTGCATATCATCTGTATCATCTCATTGCTGTGGTGGCGTGGTGTGATTCCTTGTGTGTGAGTTCTCATGTGGAAAAAAACATCTACAGGTCACAGGATAGCTGCTTCTCAAAGTAGATTAGGAACAGTGGTTGTGGTGAAGGAAGAACTTGTGGTCATGTTGTGTGGGTTGCTTCTCCAGCCTTGTGTATGTTGAACTCAGTGTTTTGGTGGTGAAGGCAGTGTGTTCCATATCAATAGGTTGGGAAAGAATTTTGGTTTTGAAGACAATGGGACATGAATTTTTGAAGACAAGTAGAAGATAATTATTTTCTTCTACAGTGTGCCTAGAAAGAATGCCACCTGCATGCTTCTCTTATTTCTTTCATTTGGCTCACTGTGTTTTACCTATCCTTCTCAGTATTTGAAGTATTGACAGCAGCATAGAGAGCTTAGGAACTGTTCCATGGTTGGATAATTGCAAGATGCTTTTTTCTTCCTTCCATTCCAAAGCTGGAAGATGAGGAAGGGGAATTGCTACTGCAGTGTCCCCACTGGATCTTACTTGCATCCATCTTTTGTGGCAGCTTCCATTACTTGAGACCTGCTAATTTTGAACTGTTGAATCCCTAAATATTCCAATGAAAAAAAGGGGTTTTTTTTCAGCCCAGTGTCCTTACATAGCACCACTACTGGAGAGGGCAGGTAAGCAGAAGCTGGAAAATTTGAGAAGCATTTAAGCACCTGAAGTTTGATTGCAGGTGGCTGGCAGCATCTCATGCTTCTCATGTAAGTCACCCATTCTGTGTTTCCCCCACTTCCTCCTGCTCTTTCCTTTGGTCAAATGGATGGATTTAGGAATGAAATAAATTATATTATTAAACATTTACTAGTTAAGAAACACGTGTTGATGAGTATAACTTCATGTGACTATTGTGGGCTTTTTGCTTTTTAAAATCCTCAGATCTGAGCCATAGCCTGCCAGCAGTCCCCTGCTCCACCTTTATTTCATGGTGCTGTCCCATCCTTCCTCAGCAAAGGAGGTGTCAGATGTCACCCTTTTGTACTGGTGAACTGGTGATACTGTTTCCTTCTGGGGTTTCCCCCTCACTTGTGTTTAGAGTGCCTTGTACTTGCCATGAACAATTATTTGTTAGGTTGTTCACTATTACTTTCCTGCCATTCCTGTGGCTTTGTTTCCAGCCTCACTCCCTGCCAGCTAGCTTAGTTAATCCCTTGAGAGATGCTGCAACTATTGTTGTCCTTCCTTCCACTTCACCAATTATTAGGTATATGCCCTGATTCTCTTAAAAGGTAACAATATCTTCTTAACTTGATTGATCTTTGGAAAAGACTTGGCTTTTTGCTGCACCAAGGGTGTGTGGAGGCAGTCCCTTACTGCAAGGATTCTGGTTTTATGGTTTTTTGGACTTGCAAACCTGTCTTCTCCATTAGATCTCTAAAGAACAAAACTGTAGTAATGAATATGTAGTCATATTTCCATCTTGTGGTTAGTAATATGGTAACTAGTTTGACGTATGCTAGACATCTCCATGTGCTTTGTCTCCTGGGCAATCATCCCAGTCGTGACCTCTTGAGGGGTAGGGATTTCTGGTGGCGTTTCATCTTTCCTCTTAATACTTCTTCTAAAGGTTTTGTGTAGTTCCTAGCTCAGAAAGTCAATGATTTGTCCCTGCTGGCTTCTAATTGTGCCACACTGAGTTTGTGCATCTATCCCAGCTTTAAAGAACTGCTAACTGCTTCATCTGGCAAAGATATTTGGACTCAGTTAGCATCTGCTTAGCATGCAGCAACAGGTTTACTGATCCCAAGAGAATCCCTGCTATTTTAGGTACTACATTTAATTTATGAAGCTTTTGGGGTGCGAGTTTCTAGCACTTGGAGGTGTGTGCTCACCCAAAAGCTGTTACTGATTTGCTTTATGTATTTTCTGGTGAAAGTCACACTTCAAAAATGATTTCCAAATTCACATTGTCAGTGACTGAAGGCCAGAGTTCTTACACCTGTCAGCTAGAGCAGACTCTTCCCATGGCTGAGCACTGCCAGGCCTGTGTGGTGTACTGGGGAGAAAACAGGAAGGGGTTCAAGAGGGCCAGGGATTTACTTGAGTCCAGCAGTGGTCTATGAGGATGGTTAAAGGACTGGAACACCTGTTTGAGCAAAGGCTGAGGGACCTGGGGCTGTTAAGTCTGGAGAAGACAGAGGATCTTATTAATGTCTATAAATATCTGAAGGGTGAGTGTTGTGAAGGAGGGGCCAATCTCTTTTCAGTCGTGTGTTGTGGAAGGGAAAGGGGTAATGGGTGCAAACTAGAACAGAGGAAGTTCCACCTCAACATGAGGAGGAACTTCTTTACTGTGAGGTTTATGGAGGACTGGGACACGCTGCCCAGAGAAGTTGTGGAGTCTCCTTCTCTGGAGACTTTCAAGACCTGCCTTGATGTGTTGCTGTGTGACCTGCCCTAGGTGATCCTGCTCTGGCAGGGGGGTTGAACTCAATGATCTCCACAGGTCCCTTCCAACCCCAACAATTCTGTGATTTTGTGAAGGGGACAGCTGATTGGGCCACAAGTGGTGATGAGTCCCTTTCTCCACTGCTTTGTTACGATGAACTTGCTTGTGTGCAGTGCTATCCCAGGGCATCCTGGGAAGCTGGTCTCAGCAGCCTTACTTCTGAGTCATCTCAAGTTCTGAAGAGTTGTCCTTGCAGTCTGTAGCCTTGCTGATGCTTTTGTAACATCCTCCTCTCAGTGCTGCAACTCATGCTTGCGGACTGGAGGGTGAGCTATTCTGAACATAGTGAAATGGGGGTGTTTCAGGAGGTGGAATGAGATGCAGTTACTGTAGAAGACAGGCATTGTTTTCTTGTATTTTGTGTACTTGTTTGCAGATCAATGGACTCAGTCGATTCTTCTGATTTTCATGTTTCATGTGGCTGCTTTGCATGTTTTATTGGCAGAAGTGTTGATGTAATTGATCAACACTTAGTTTCTTAAAGATTCTGCACTGACACACTGGTGATAGAGAGAAGAAATAGATCAAAGATCACAGGTACCTGTCAGACATGGTTCTATAATGTTTTGCCAACATCTGCATTCTTTAATCTCTTCCTTAGAAATCCCCTTTACCATATATGACATGACACATATTTCTATTCTTATTTGTTAATATCAAGTAGAAAGATTTGTACTACGGGTCAAGTGATCAGATTCAAGTTGAGCTTTTGTCCCTGTCCTCCTCACAATACTCAGTGCTTTTCAAAGTCATTGCTCCAAGACTTTGATCTTTATATGCTTTAGTCCCTATTTTTTCTATGTGCATTTAGCTGGTTGGGTGTCCTGAGCTATGCTGGAGAAGTCTTTTTCTAAACAAGTCTTCATCACGTGAATTTCTTCTTGGCCTTTAAATAAGATGTGTGGCCATTATTTTGTAGGCTAAAATTATCCATTTAGGAATCTGATACTAGGATTTTTATGGAGTTCCCCAGTCAGATAGTTTGACAAGGTCTCCTGTTTGCTTCCACATTTTTTCCCTAGTCTTCCTTTTGTTACTGACATAGAAGCTTTACTAGTAGCCCTTCCTGTCCCTGTTCAGATTTAATTCTGTCAGGGTTTAGGCTTTCCTAACCTGATCCCTGGCTACTCAGACAATTTCTCTGTGTTCCTCCTAGGCTACTTGTTTTTACTTGCACCCTTTGTAGGCTTCCCTTTTATGTCTGAGTTCATCCAGGAGCTCCTTGTTCATCCATGCAGGCCTCCTGATGTTTGCTCTTTGATGGAATGCATTGCTCCTGAGTTTGGAGGAGATGATCTTTGAATATTAGCCAGCTCTCCTGTGCTCCTTTTGCTTCCAGGGATTTATTTCATGGTACTCTATCAAGCAGACCCCTGAAGAGGCCAAAGTCTGATCTCCTCAAGTCCAGGGTAGCAAGCTTGCTGTGCACCCTTGTTGCCATAAGGATTTTGAATTCCACCATCTCATGTTCACTGCAGCTAAGGCTGCCCTCGAGCTTCATGTTACCCACCAGCCCCTCCTTGTTGGTGAGAGCCATGTCCAGCATAGCACCTCTCCTCATTAGCTCCTCTGTTATTTGGAGAAGGAAGTTGTCATCCATCAATTCCAGGAACCTCCTGGATTGCTGGAGGTGTTGTCTGGCCTCCAGCAGATAATGGGGTGGTTCAAGTTCTGCATGAGGACCAGGGCTCGTGAATGTGAGCCTTCTCCTATCTGTCTATAAAGGGCCTCATTCACACTGTCTACCTGGTCTGCTGGCCTGAAGCAAACCCCCACTATAATGTCACCTGTCCCTTGCCTCCCTTTAATCCTGACCAATAAGTTCTCAGTGAGCTCCTCATCCATATCCAGGTGGAGGTCTGTCTGCATCAGCAGGTCACTGATGTAGAGGGTGACACCCCTTCCTCTTCTGCCTTGCCTGTTCTTTCTAAAGAGCTTATGTCCTTCCAATCCAACACTCAAATCACAGGAGTCATACCACCATGTCTCCATGACAGCAATAAGATTCCTGCAGGCATGTGCACATCTCTAACTCATCTTGGTTATTCCCCATGTTGCATACATTGGCGTAGAGACGTTGAAGTTGTGCCCCCAAGGAAGTTGACTTACTGGCTAAACTTTCTTTGAGATATTCCTCTGGTGCTTCCCTGTTGGCCCCTATAAGTTCAGGAGCCCCTTGCTCATCTGTAGGACTTGGTGTGCTCCGGTGTATCCAGCACATCTCCAGTTACCAGGCTGAGGGCTCTCATTAGCACCCTGTCCCTCTGATGTAAGCATGTCATCCCACAGGCTGTCAAGGGAAGCCTGTTATTTTTACCCTTCTCCTTCAAACCTAGTTTAAAGCTCTGTTGATGAGCCCTACAAGCTCCTGAGCAACAAACCTCTTTCCACTTTAAGAAGGGTAAATCCCATCCAGTGCCAGCAAGCCTGGTGCCATGTAGGCCATCCCATTATCAAAAAATCCATAATTGTGGTGACACCAGTCATGGAGCCAGGTATGAACAGACGCTGTCAATCTGTTTCTTCCCATATTGCTGCCCACAACTGGAAGGAGAGAAGAGAAAATAACCTGTGTCCCAGCTTCTCACCAACTGTCTCAAGCCCCTGAAGTGTCTTTTGGTCACCCTTGGACTACACGTTGTAGCTTCATTGCCACCCACATGGAAGATCAGTAATGGGTGATAGTCCAAGGGCCACACCAGGCTAGGAAGCTTCCTAGTCATGTCCTTAGCCCAGGCCCCATGGAGGCAGCAGAATTTCCTGAGGGTCTGTCTGTTGTATTGCACCCCCTGTTCCCCACGGAAGGGAGTCATCTACAACTGTAACATGTCTTTTGTTCCTGGTGGAGATGGTTGTGATATGGGCAGTTGGCCTTTCTGACCTTGACAACACCTCTGTTGTAGATGGACCATGATCCACTGAGTGGCCTCCCATATCCAGAGCCTCATACCTATTGTACAGAGGCCCCTCCTTTCCAAACATGGAGGCAATCATTATTTGGTTTGTGGTTGGCCTGATGAGTCTAACTTATGCTCTAAGCCCCTTGTGCTTGAAAAGAATAATCGTGGTGGTGGTTTATTGCCTGAAATAGTTTGCACAATAGTTGACACAAGCCCATGCAGGTTGATGAGGAGACCATAAAGCAGCATGGCAGAGGGTGAGAGCTAGTGGCCTTAACGTATGCTGAAACATCCTGCTTGTACTACTCCTTTTTTTGTGTCATCTTGTCTGCAGGTAACCAGTTGGGCTTCAAGACTGCAATGCAATACTGTTAGTGATGTGTCCTTAGGAGGAAGCTGTCTTGTCCTGTGCCAGTCCTCAGGGCTGGCATCACTGGAAGCTGTACTGGGGAAGGAATGCTTCCTAAAGGAGGTATTTCTGGCAGTGACATCGGTTAGCTTGGCATCTTCAAATGCCTGCCAGTAAGTGAGCTGTGTGACCATCAGGCATCTGAACAAGTTCTTCCATAGCTTGGGCTTCTAAAGTACCGTGGCAGTTGGATATGGTTTGTACTCTGGAGGTGAGGGGAGTTGGGGTGCCACCCTTCACAGTCAGGACATCCATGGACTGCTCCAGCACAGCCTCCTGAGCTCAGCATGGAAACTGAGTAGCTTGTAGCAGGGCTTTTTCCCATCCTTCCACCTCCTGGGTGAAGTGCCACTGCTCTGTAGTTAACTGCTGTGCAAAATGGAACCACAACCACTCAGGAGGAACCAACGTCACTTCAGTGTTGGGTTAGTGTTTCAGTGGCATTGCTCCTTAATTTTGAATGTTGCTTAGTATGAATAACTCAGCTCTGCTTTTCTTGGCAAGTAGGAAACTGAATTTGCAGCGGTCCTGTCCTTCTGAGCTCATAATGAGTACTCCAGAGTGTGTACACATCCATGCAGTCTGCTTGCCTGTCCAGTGCCCAAGCATGCTGATGGGGTCAGCAAGTGGGGAAAATGCCTTATTAAGATGGTCTGTTTTCAGCTTCTGTGTCAGTTTTAGTGGGAATGGTAGATAGTACCATTTCCAGCAATCTTCAAGGTGTCTGAAGTCAGAAGTGACTCTGGCTTTGAATCTCACTCTAGTGGGCTTCATATATCAATTACTGACTCTTAGTAGTCAGCTTAAAAAGTTCTACTTCCTTACAGGTATTATGTTCTTTGGTTTGTGTTTAGGACACATTTCAAATTATTGATGAATTTGAGCATTATATTTCCTTGTGAATGTTGAGGAAGAAAATAATGAGCTGCTCTTTTCATGGTCAGCATAGAGGAGTTACCTATTGGTCTTGGAACGCAGGGCTTTGGCTTGGTCCTGGGGGATATGTGGGCTGTTGATGGAGCTTGTGGGTTTGTTAAAGCCCATCACTAGACAGCTGTTGGGTTCTTTCCTGAGATTTCTAACATGAGGCAGAAATGAACCCCTGTTACATCTGGGATGGGTAACAAGTCTCCTGAGACAACTGATAATCCATGTTGATGTTTATGAGGAAAGCCATTATGATCTGTTGGATGTTTCAAGCTGTTGAAGTCTTGCTTTACATATTAGTAAGCTTAAATATCTGTGAACAAGATGTCTGTGTCCCGGGGGGGGAATAGCACTTCTTTTTGGCCTGTGTTGTCAAGAGTGGACTGGTAATCCACAGCAAGTCAGTGCCTTGATTTGACTTCCATGGATGATGTTGAAAAGGTTTGACATAAAAACTGAGAGTCAGTTCAGCTTCATGTGTTATGTTTTGACAACAATTTTTGTCATTGTATCCCTCCTGTGCATGCACTGTAGCTTCAGACTGAAAAAACTTCTATGTTGTCTTCTTTGGGAATATTATTTATAAAGCTTTGATAATGTATGTTTTCTAGAAGCCAGTAACTGTTTACAATATTATTGCAGTACCTGCTCCTGTCATCACTGCCACAACTGCTGACATGGAGGTGGTTTCAGCAGAAGTCAACAGCTTGCTCCCTGAGGAAATAATGGACACGGGTATAACTCTGGTAGAAGAGGACAGCATTGAGGCAGTTATAGTGTCGTCACCGATGGGAGATACTATTCCCATGGAAACAGAACTGGAAGAAATAGTGGACATAAGCTCCACCAGTGACTCCTTGGCTACAACAACGGCCACAGTCACCACGGAATCAGTTACTACGCTCAGCAATCACTCGGGGGACGGGACAGTCAACACCACAGCCCCCAAAACTGATGCAAACGCAGCAGTAAAGCCTGCCTTTTCAAGTGGCCTCCATAAACTGGGTGCTCAGACCCCTGTCACTCTCTCAGCCAACCAAATCATCCTGAACAAGACTGCTGATATTAAAATAGGCAATCAGAGTATTAAACCGGATGGGCAGAAGCTCATTTTAACAGCTTTGGGCAAGTCTGGCCAACCTATTGTTTTAGCATTACCCCACACCCAACTCCCACCGGTGCAGAAGGCCACGTCCCAGGCCCAAGGTGGAGACTCCAAAGTACAAGGCCAGCAGATCAAAGTTGTTTTTGGAGGTCGGTCAGAAGTGAAACCTGTTGTTGGTGTCTCAGCTTTGACGCAAGGAAGCCAACTGATAAACGCTGCGGCCCAGCCTTCTGTTTTGCAGACCCAGCAATTAAAAACAGTACAGGTAAAGTGAGTTTTGCTGATGAAACAACAACAATTTTGTTGCTGCAGTTGTTGCCTGTTTCTTTCATTGATTGACATGTGGTTGCTTTCAGCCCTTGCTTTTATTCCTTGTGTTAGAAATAATGCAATGCTGCTTTTAACCCATGCTTTCACCTGTGGATGCATTTAACATGTTGTGCCCTTTACCTCTAGCTACTCTGTAGAAACAGGGTTGGAGAGATTTATGTCAGGGAAAATGAGCTACTGAAATTCAGTACACTCAAGGATTTTCCCATTGTTTTCATTTTATAAAAATAAATTGTGCATGTTTTCAGGAAGACTGAATGCAACTCTATATGCCTGTCCTTCATTCAAAACATACTCTGCTTTACTCCTTTAGGGAAGAGTAGATTCTGCCTATTAAGTTGACTTTGTTTAAATAATGTCTCTGGAAAAACATCTTCCAGCATTTGAAAAAGAACAAAAAGGTGTATTTTGTCTGCCTCAAATCTAGTTAAGCTTGTGGTTAGATGCAGATAGACTAGATGCTATTGTAAGCTGGACAGTCCAAGGTCTTGTTCCTCATCTCTGGCACGGATCTTGATCATATGAAACAGCAGAGAATCTGCTGGGATCTGAAAATATGTTGAAAAGACTTGGGTTATGACACAAAGGGTCAGATTTTCACCTGGTATGTGGCAGAACTCAATGTGAGTGACTTTGTTCTAGTTGGCAGTGAGGCAGAAATAAGACTTGGTGAAAGTAAAGGAAAAGTACAACTTGATGCAAGTTACAATGGTAAGATATTTTACAGTCTAAATGATATTCAACTCTTAAGTATGCTAATAAGAAATTATTTGCTGCACAAGAAAAATTGCAAGTGTTTAAGCATGTTAGCAGCCAAATGGTACATTCCCTGACTGGTATTTCATGGCAAGGAAATGTGAGCAACTCAAGAAAAGGACATGTAGTGATAGGACAAAGGGGTAACAGTTTTAAGCTGGAAGGAGGTAGATTTAGATGAAATGTTAGAGAAAAATTCTTGACTGTGAGAATGGTGAGACATTGGCCCAGGTTGCCCAGGGAAATTGTGGATGCCCCATCCCTGGAAGTGCTCAAGGACAAGTTGGATGAGGCTTTGAGAATCCTGGTCTAATGGGAGGTGTCCCTTAAGAGTTAAGGTGTTTCTTAAGTGACTTATTTTGGTACCTTGATCATTAAAGATATGGTTGTCAAAGCTTTCTAAAAACCTCTGGCCTTGACTGAGCATGGGAACATTTTAAGAGTGGACCAGTTCCTGTTACTTGGTTTCAGTTACTGCCCAGTGACAGACAGAGGCAACTGAGGAGAATGACTTATTTGTGATGTGCTTCTGCTTGCATGAGGTGGCCTGTGCCATCAGAGACTGAAATGCAGTGACTTGGCAATGGACCTCTGCTGTCTGTAATTAGGGATTCCACTGATTCCTTGATAGAAGCCATTACAAATGGACTTGAATATGTGTAAACCCAGTTAATTGCAGTTGCAGTCAATTCTTTGTTGTTGTGGTCCTTTTTTTATTAAAAGTTTGCTTCCACTTGCAACACTGAATTGTTAACACCTGGCATTCCTTTTTCCTATAAGGAGAGAAGGAAGCTGAGATAAAAAGCAAGAAGGCCATGTTCAGTTGGTTAGAAGTACCCAATACTGCAGGCAAGATGATGACATTAGCACTTCCCAGACAGTGCTTTTCCCATGAGGAAATTAATAAAGTATCAGTATGAGGCCAGGTGAGAGATGGATGTTGTACCCTATCATGAAGAACAGGGAAGGTAAGCTCCACCTGGAGTCCCTGGCTTAGAAAATGAAGTCATGCATTTACCCCATCATCCTGAAGAAGCCTCTTAACCTTGCAGTGGGTGGAAAAGGAAGCTGTGAAGGCTTCCCTGCCTCCCAGGGATCTTGTGCAACTTGTCTTGTGGCTTTGTGAATCAGATGTTTCATAGGCAAGGCAGCACAGCACGTCGACTTGGTGCTGAAAAGCAAACTGGTCAAAGATGAGATGCAAAGGCAAAGAGCTCTCTTCAGTTCTTACATTTTCACTGTCACAGGAGCTTTGCAGGTCATTAGAGGAAACTCGATTAGCCTTGCAGTAATCTACTTGTGCCATTTGACATCTCAGCACCTGAGAAAATAGTAGATACAGTTGAGCAAAATGTTCCTTAGAATCTAGCTCCCTCTCTGATTACAATTTTAGAGGTATGGGGCTCCAAGGTATAAAATGTGGCAGGACCTTGGGCTCCATCTATACCCAGAGGTTTATTACTGTCCCTTGGCAGCTCATTCTGATATAGTTGAAACCACTGCTCTGGATGTGTTGACAAAACTACTGGGCAAGTGCATCTGTTTCCAGCCTGTGGCTCCTGCTTGTGTATGGCCTTAAAAACAATGATGTGTCTGCTGGTGTACTTCTTGAGTCCAAGTGCATTAAGCAGAAGTTTGGCCTTGCAGATGGCTCTCAAGCAAATATCCAGACCCAGGGCCGTTGCTGTCACTGAACTAGTCAAACTGGAACTTGTCTTGATGTGGTAGCTGATAAACCTGTGTGTCTGTAGCATTGCTGCTGTCATGGCATGAAAACTGCAAAGCCATCATTGTGGCCTCATCTCTTCATGGAGAAGTGACCTCATGCACTCCCCAAGCTTGGAGCAAACGCCCGTTCCTAGCTCAGCTTCATCTTCTCTGAAGTACATTCCTCTCCTATTTCTAGAATCCTTGATTTTTCATTTTGTGCCCAATATAGATGACATAGGGTGTGGCTACATGGACAAGCTCTCATGAGGTCATCTAGGGAGTGGATTTATAGTATGTTAGCTCCTTTGTGGTAGCTGACTATGTGGATATTCAATCCAGCAGTAAATGCAAGATGTGTATTTGCCTTTTTCTGCATGAACAGAACACAGTTTGACAGCTGGAAAAAAAAGTCCAGCTGTTGGAACTTGCTAGTTCATCTTGTTTGGTGGAGATGGCTTAGGAAGAAACAAATTGACCCTTTATTTAAAGATGCTTGCAGATAAGTCTCTTTACTTCTGTAGAAGGAAAAAGGTTGGTGTGTGCTTCTGAAAACAATCACTTTATTATGGAAGAGCTTGTTGCCCCAGGAAATATTCTTGCAGTCTTAATTCTAAGTAACTTGCAGAGAGCATGCTTAGCTGAGTTAGAGGAATAATGTGAAGCTTCTTGTGATTAGTGAATGGCAGAAAGCTGCAGAGAAGTTGCTTTTTCTGAAGCATCCAAGGGGGTGGTTTGTCATCCTGGGTCTCTGGCCTCTCCAGTCTGTAGTGAGATGGCTAGTGAGTTTCCCACTGATGCCTAGAAGGCTCTCACAGGTGGCTGGGGTTATCAGCTCCAGTGGCAAAAATCTCAGAAAGGCTCACTTGGCAACAACGAAGGAGAGGAGTGCATGGCCTGCATCTGGGGCTCAAGGGCTGCACCTCACCTACAACCATTACCATCTGAGGTGTCATGTTTTGCAAGCCTTGAGGACATGCACTTGTTTATTAGACCTCCTTTTTGCTAGACAAACAGTTCACCTAAAAAGCAGGGGGCATTTATCTGAGGAGGATGTTGCAAGTGGAGTCTGAGGGAAGCAGTGTTGACCAGTTAACATTTTGTGCTTTTTGCTTTTTCTGTGAAGTACCTGGTGTTAACGGGTAGCTGTTGTTTTACACCTCTTCATCTAAGTAATTTAAGCACATTTATAGACTGTTACTGGGAAACAAGGGCTGTTGTTCAGAGCTGGCTGTTCCTGCTGGATGTTGGTCACATTCTGAGCCAGACTTTGCCCTCACTTCAGAGACTAAAAGCAATAGCAGTTGACTGACAATAATACCTCATAGCAGATTGCTTTCAGCAGAATGGAAATACCAAATCAAGATGAAATGTGGAAAATTGATCATAATTCTACACGTGTGCAAATGTACCACAAAAATGACTAATTGCTTGCTTATCAGTTTGTGTGCTAACAAAGCTGAATACTTGTAATGTTAAAATGGCTTGGAGTTAAATTGGTAAACTGAGCTGTGAATCAAGCTTTCTTCTTCATACAACTAACATTTCAAGGTCTTAGTTAATGTAGCTCCAAAAAAAGAGTGGGGTTTTTTTGTAGGTTTCCTGTTTCATTTAAGCTTAAACTATTGTGTGCCACCTTTAGAACAGCTAACATGGCCTAGGTGCAGCATCTTTGGGCAAATTAGCTTTATGGGCCAATGCTCTGAGGTGGTTTCTTCTGAGGAACACTTGAACTTGACTCTGGAGCAGCGTGTGGCTTCCTTTAAGGAGGCTTTTTTCTGGCACTGCCTGGTGTCAGAGCTGCTCCTCACTGGCCTCCCTTGGCTGGGCACAGCTTGGGCATGCAGAGGCAGTGTTTGCTTTCCATGGGAGGCTGGAGGGCTCCAGTGTCATAGCAGAGGGGAGCTCCAGCTTCCCCAGCTATGCCATGAGTGTGCTGCTGGGAGCTGAAACAGCCTCAGGTGGGCTCCTTGCAGGGCAGCTGGGGAATGTGTTAGGTGCTGCTGAAAACTTGACATGTTTTGGCATTATGCTACTGTAAAGGAGGTGTTTTCAGTCAGCAAATTCTATCAGTAGGGATTTGTGTAGGAAACCATGACATCCAGCCTACTCAAATGCTTGATTTAAGCACTCACAACTTTTTCAGGCTGTTGCAAGTAGCTGTCTTCTCGGTATGTTTGCACGTCCGTGACACTGCTACAGTTAGCTACCTGAGGAACAAAGGTGGTTCTGCACCTTGAAGAGGTGGCTCCCCACAAGGATGCCAATGTCATGTCTCTCTGGTATTGCTGGAGTTGGTGGCTGGTGCCCATGGGATGTGGCTTGGTCTGTGTGGTGGGGGAGAGGAATTATGGGCCTGAGCTCTGGGATGAGGAAGTGGAAGGGCTTGAGTGTGCCTTCCAGTGTGCTCACCTGGACTTGAGGAAGATCTGAGCAATAGTCTGCATTTGCAGGCAGCCTCTGCAGTCAACAGGTTAAAACAGTCTTGGAAAGAAGTCAGCCTCTTAGTGGAACTGTTCACCAGTTGCATGCTGATAGATAAATACATCTGATAGACTTAGACTACAAAATGCTGCTTATAAAGATTTGAAGTGATCTTTCCAGCTGTGTTTCAAGAGACTGGATCACAGGAGTTAAAAAAGACCCCTTTGTACCTGGATGTAGCCAACTGGACTATTCTTGGCTAGTGAGGACCTAAACTTTCAAGGACTGATGATCCACATGCTTTTTGAGAACTGTTGCAGGAGGCTGTTTCCCCCCTTGCAGGATAAAAGCATGCTGTTAGGTCAGAAGAGGCCAAGAGATGTTTCAGAACAATACTTGGCACATGTAAATAGAATCATTGAATCATTTTGGTTGGAAAAGACCTTTAAGATCATTAAGTCCAACTGTTAACCCCGCATTGCCAAGTCCACACTAAACTATGTCCCTAAGCATCACATGTACAGGTCCCTTCCAACAGAAACCATTCTACAAATCTCTTACACTTGGCCTTGGAGCATCAATTCAGCCTGTCCACGTCCTTCTAAAGAGCCTTTCTACCCTCAAGCAGATCAACCTTGCTGCCCAGCTTGTTGTCATCTGCAGACTTACTGAGGATGCACTCAATCCCCTTGTCCAGATCATTGATGAAGATATTAAAGAGAACTGGCCCCAGCCCTGAGCCCTGGGGGGCACCACTTGTGACCAGCTGCCAAGTGGATTGAACTCCATTCAACACAACTCTGTGGTCCCAACCATCCTGCCAGTTTTTTACCCAGCCAAGTGTAACCCAGTCTAGGCCATCCATAGCCGGTTTTCCAGGAGAATACTGTGGCAAACAAAGTCAAAGGCTTTGCTCAAGTCCAGATAAATAACATCCACAGTCTTTCCTTCATCCCCTAAGCAGGTTACCTTGTCATAGGAGATCAGGTTTGTCAAGCAGGATCTGCCTTTCATAAACCCATGCTTGTGGGCCTGATCACCTTGTTGTCTATGTGCTGCACGATGGCACACAAGGTGATCTGCTCCATAACCTTCCTTGCCACTGAGGTCAGACTGACAGGCCTGTAGTTCCCTGGATCCTCCTGCTGGCTCCTCTTGTAGATGGACGTCACATTTGCTCACCTCCAGTCAACTGTGACCTCCCTTGTTTTCCAAGACTGCTGGATAAATGATAGAAAGTGACTTGGTGATAAATTCAGCCAGCTCCTTCAGTACCCCTTGGGTGGATCACATCAGCCCCATAGACTTGTGTGTGTCTAAGTGATGTAACAGGTCACTAACCATATCTCTTTGGCTTATGGGGGTCCATTCCACTCCCTGTCTTACAGTTCAGTGGGCTGATTGAGAACAGCCTTGAGGAGAAGGACTTGAGGATGTTGGTTGATGAGAAGCTCAACATGAGCCAGCAATGTGCACTTGCAGCCCAGAAAGCCAACCCTATCCATCTAATTTTCTCCCCGCATAGCCTAATGACATCTCTGTAGTCCTCCTGAGTTGCCTGCCCATTCTTCCAAAGGCCATAAACTTTTTTTGTTCCCTGTGTTCCAACCCAAGCTCTCTGTTCAGCTTAGCCAAATCACTAGGCAACAAGTTTTGTCCTGGTTGGCTGAAAATGAAGTAACTTCTTTTAAAGCTTCAAATATGGAGAGTTGTGCATTTAGTCCTAACATTTTTGTATAAATTACCAATGGCATGTTGGAAATACCAGCATCTTGAAGATAAGAGGTTGGGCTATCCTGCTTTGGTGGCTACTTTTACCAAGTTGCATGGATGATATCCTAGTTCTCTTCATAGTGAGAAATGGAGGTGAAATGCAAGATAAGCAATATTTCTTCTAATGATGTGTGTGAGTATTGCCCTTTTTATTTTCTCATGTACTTAACAATGCAACAGTTCAGATCCAAAAGAGTCAAGTTACTTTTTTTTCTCTTCCACCTTTCAGATTGCAAAGAAGACCCGAACCCCAACTTCTGGCCCGGTGATCACCAAGCTGATCTTTGCAAAACCAATTAATAGCAAAGCTATTACAGGGCAGACCACTCAAGTATCACCAGTCATTGCAGGTTGTACTACTTTTGACTTGTTTTGCTTTAGCCTTTTTCAAGCATCTTCAAAGAGATGGTGGTTGTAGAAATCTTTCTGTCTTGGTTTTACTGTCGTCTCTGTTGAAGTACCTCGAGCAATTACAAGAAGATTAGCAAAGAATTTTGTGGGTAGAAGCAGACAATTGCAGTTGTTGCTACTTTTACACTTGGTTCATTTAGGATTACCTTTTGTATTTGTAGGGTTTGGCCGTTTTACTGTAAGATGTTTTTACTTATTGGATTTTGAGGAGGAGGGGAAAAAGGCCTCACAGCCAGAGAAAAGGCAACTCTGGAAACCAAGTATTTGTAGATAAACTATATACATACACAAGGGGAAAAGGAGACACGTGCTGTTGAATTGCTTTTTATCTGCCTATAGTTGGACCTAAATGTAATAGAAATACCAGGAAAAATGTTAGAGTGAAAAAGGTTAATAAAGCTATGTTGTTTCTGTTAAGTTCCTCACCTACTTGAAAAATAGCCATCACAGAAAAGTCTAAGAAAGTAGTTAAGGCAAATAAGAAATAGTTTGTCCCTTTGGAAAACAAACCTGTGTGCCCTTTCAACAAAAAATGAGAGGAAAAACCCACAGTGTGATAATTTATTATGGCAGGGACACTGATGTGTCCCTTTATAAATGCATCATGGCATCTATGCAACTAATATCTGAGACATGTAAATTATCTCAAAAGGACAAATGTAGGAAGCCAGATTGGTCTTCAGAGCTTTCAATGGTGTCTGCAACTGCTCCCAGATGGACCAACCCAAGTAGGCCAAAAATCTTTTCCACGTATTAAAGTGTTTTTTAGTCTTCACAGAACTGGGACTTGAGCCGATTTTGGAAAGAATGCAACTATTTCCTGTATTCAAACCTTGGACAGACCCAAGTGAATGGCACTTAAGTGAAATATAACCTTTTCCTTCAGTTGTCAGGGTTGCAGCCTGACTCGTGTCAGGTGAAAGAGATCCCCATCCCATTCCCCAGTTTTTCCCCTTTCTCCAACAGTTCCCTGCCAAATGTACAGACCTGTGAATAAGAAGATAGCTTTGCTTGCTTTATAAATAGTTGAGTTAAGCTATTTGTGTGCTGATTAAAAAAAAACCACCAAACAAAAAAACCTGACCCAAACCCCTTAAACTCCAAAAGGGCCACTTGGAGCTGCGTGACTTTTTCATCTGGCAGGACATGGAAATTGGTAAACAGGAAGGAGCCACAAAGAAAAGAGCATAGTTTTGCATTTGCTGCATCCAGAATGTAAGGAAATACCCAAATCAAAACATATCTACGTAATATACACCAGAAGACACGTTATAAAATAAATGGATTTCCACCTTTTAAATCAATATGTTGCAAAATGAAGAGTAACTGTCCCTGAGCCTGTGAGAGAAGCATCACTGGGATGTGAAGATACTTCTTTAATTGAGAAGCAAATCTTTTTAAACCTCTGCCTTTCCTCACCCTCCCAAACAGCCAGATAACTTGCTGGCTTTGAGAGACTGCCATTGTTTTGGTCACGGTGTAACACTTGGGTGTTGCTAGCTTTTTTGTGTGCCTGTTTTAATGAATCTGAGGAGTCTTTTTAATTGCCTGGGAAGTTCTGCAAACAGAGGTTGCTAAATTTGCAAGACTTGTCAGTATGAGCAGCCAGATGCTGTTTAGGAAGCTGGGAAGGGGTGCAGAGTGGATGTAGTGAGAAGAGGAAAGCTGTCACCAGGGAAAAAACAATTTTAAGTACTGAATACTGTAGGTAGTACAATTCCCACAAACTGAACCTTTTTAGGTTGCACGTGTTTTTAGCAGCTGCTGGCAACTCCATCTGCTGTTCCTTACCCTGCTCAAAAGTGAAGGCTATTTTAGAGCACATACACCACAGAGGAAGGAACTTTTCCATGAGGATGAGGCTTTTTTTTGTTAGTTCCAGTTGACTTAGTTGTTCTGCCACTAGTTTGTTTTGGATGCAAAAGTTATGTTGGTGGTTGTTGGTTTGTTTCTGATTTGGATAAATGCAGTACAAGAGAATGGGTGACAGAACTCGTGGCAGAAATTAGTCTGAGCTGAAGTGCAGCAAAGGAAAGCTCAGTGGTCACTCTTTGGAAGGAAACTTAGAAGTATGGAAAAAAAACCAAAACGAAACACAACTGTTTTCCACTCCGGGAGTTCTGCAATGTTCCTGAGACTGATTTCAGTATTTGGAGCTGCTGGTTTTGATGTTTAACCTTTTTTTTGCTTTTGTAAAAACAGTTCGTAGAGTTACAGCACCCCCTGTGTTTTCACAGGAGTGTCAAATATTGTTAGGCAGTGAAAAAAAAAACAACCAGCAACACAAAAGAAAAAACAAACAACCTAGAGTTGATTGTAGACAGACCAAACACCTCTTTCTTGATCACTGTAACACAGATCTGAGGTTTCAAGAGGAAGCCCTCCACAGATGCTCAGTTGAACAAGGGCAAGTGTAGAGTCCTCTGTCTGGGGAAGAACAACCCCGTGTACCAGTTCAGGTTGGGGGCTGACCTGCTGGAGAGCAGCTCTGGGGAAAAAGACCCGGGAGTGCTGGTGGACAACAGGCTGAGCATGAGCCAGCAGTGTGTCCTGACAGCCAAGGGGGGCAATGCCATCCTGGGGGGTGTTAAGAAGAGTGTGGCCAGCAAGTCAAGGGAGGTTCTCCTGCCCCCTCCTCTGCCCTGGGGAGGCCTCAGCTGGAGCCCTGTGTGCAGTTCTGGGCTCCTCAGTTTGAGAAGGACAAGGAACTACTGGAGAGAGTCCAGCACAGGGACACTGAGATCATGATGAGGGGACCGGAGCACCTGCCCTGTGAGGAAAGGCTGAGGGAGCTGGGGCTGTTCAGCTGAGAGAAAAGGAGGCTGAGGGGGGAGCTCATCAGGGCTTATAAATATCTGCAGGGGGTGTCAGGAGGATGGGGCCAGACTCTACTCAGTGGTGTCCAGTGACAGGATGAGGGGCAATGGGCACAAACTGGTACACAGGAGGTTCAATCTGAATATGAGAAAAGACTTCTTGACTCTGAGGGTACCAGAGCACTGGAACAAGCTGCCCAGGGAGGTTGTGGAGTCTCCATCCCTAGAGACATTCCCAACCTGCCTGGATGTGTTCCTGTGTGATCTGCTCTAGGGGATCCTGCTCTGGCAGGGGGGTTGGACTAGATGATCTCCAGAGGTCCCTTCCAACCCCCACCATTCTGTACATTGGCAGCAGCCCAGGGAGTTCCTAGGAAACTGCCAGCTGTCTGGGTGTTTGTCCTCAGCACCAGGGGTGTTGGAGGACTCCATGCCTTAGGATGCTGCTTTTAAGAATTTTAAGATGAATAGTCACAGAAAACTCCATGTATTTTTCCCTTTTTTTAAGCCAGAGTGAACTGAGGTTTTTTTTATTTCCAATAATGCCAGTTATTTTCTTTTATTGCTACATCTAACTTAGGGGGTGCCACTGTCCCTCCTACCAGGTAATACACTCTCAGAAGTAGGGATCAATTGCACGATAGGCAGAGAAAACTGCTTGAGAAGTTAATGTAAACAGGGGTAACTTCAGCTGATGGTATCTTCATTGCTTATAGGTAAGGTTCTTTCACAGTCTGCTCCAGGAACACCACCAAAGACAATAACCATCTCTGAGAGTGGAGTCATTGGATCATCTTTGACTACAACAACCCAACAGACACCCAATAAAATAGCTATTTCACCACTTAAATCTCCTAATAAGGTAAGGACCTGATTCTGGCTGCAGCCCTCTTTCTCTCCAGCGCAGTGGTCTGAATGGAGCTTGCTCTGTCTTTACTTCAGGCTGGCTCCTGCCTCTCCAGAGTCTCCATTGCACATCAGTGCTCTGCAGTAATGACCTAAGTTGGGTTTTTTTTGCAGTTGGGTCCATTACTGTGGTCTGAAGTGAATGTGCATTGCTGCATCAGTTTCCCATTCCTGCCATTTCTTGCCATGCCCTAAGCATCTGTTCTGAGAGCAGCTGTTCTCTCTCAGCTGAGAGCTCCAACAGTTACTTTTAATGCTTTCATAAAGCAGCAACAGGCTGTTTAAGAGGACACCTCAACGATGTGAATAGGTCAGCACTTAGTAGGCATTGCCTGTATTGCATCACCAATTGAGTCTTCCCTAATGACATCTGAAGTAAATGAGATTTGCAGCGGTCCTTCACGCACGCGTGTCATGGTGACATTTGTATTTTAGACGTGATAAAACTGCCATGAGAAGAGGAAAATTTGGTGGAGAAAGGAAGAGTTGGGGGGGCAGGGCAAGATGCTTAGTGCATGCAAACTGAAGACATAGAAAAACTAGTATAAGAGTAGAGAATTCTCTTCCTTTGGCCTTAGCTATGTAATGCTATACAACTGCAGTAAAGGACTTGGGTTTGAGAATTATTAGTGAGGGAAGCAACATGTAGAAGAAGTATAAAAAAAACCTAGATCTAGAATCAAAATTAACAATGAGTGGGGGTGAAAAAACTCCTTGGATTTACTGCTGGTAATTCTAAGTATTTTTGAAAAGCAAACAGTTTTTAAAAGTTAAGAGTTCTAAGCCATGAAGAAGAAGGTGAGAACAAAAAGTAGAAAAGCAACCTTGGCAGGGGGGTGTGGCTAGAGAAGAGCATGCAAACGCTGCCCTCTGCAGAAATGCAGTTGGAAGACTGGATCTCTGTGGGAATCTGGAAAGTAGATTTGAAAATAGTGACACTCTTATGTTGTCTGAATCACTAGTGTAAGGTGAGAATACCTTTTTTCCTTTCCACAGCTCTCCTTTAAAGTTTCTGTTTATGACACAAAAGTCACAGAGCCACTTGTAAAGTTGTTATTCAGAAAGTCCATCTTGACAAGTCTTAGGCTTCAGAGGGCTACTTTCCTTAAAAAAACAAGCAAACTGAACAAAAGCAGCAGTACCTAGTTTTCTGCAGGGGCCTTTTGGTGCTGGAAACCAGCAGTGCCTTGAAGTTTCTGACATGTCTGTATGCTGCTGTCGCATGGTGGGATCCATGTGAGTTGTCATTAAATAGAGCTCCCTTCTTCACACAGACTCTTTGTACTGGTGGAGAACTGTACTCTCATGAGGAGAGGAATGTTCATGTACAGGGTCTTGTATCTTGCTTAGAGCTTGAAACTGCTTCTTTGTTTTGCCAAGCAGCTAACAGTGGTGTCAGTGGCCTCCCAGCCTCCCAGCTCCCCCCAGAAGACAGTGGGCGTCCCCCTGAATGTAGCGTTAGGACAGCAGATCCTCACAGTGCAGCAGTCAGCACCCTCCTCCCCTGGGAAGGCAATAGTCAACCACACAACTGCCCAGGTACAGACTGACTTTCCTTTGTCTTCTGGTGTGTCTCTGTCTCATCACTTGGTGGAAACTGGAGTGTTGATTGGCAGTGGCCAGTCCCAGAGGGTTCTTGAAATGGTGTTTGCTTCAGAATTGGCAAAAGCGTTGTCCCGAGGAGTGCACACTGCTTCAATTGAGAGGTGCAAACCATTGCAAGCCCATGCAAGAGCATCCTCTTGGAAAGCAGCTTTCCAACCTGGAAAGCCCAGCTTGGTTCAAGTTCTCATTTCTCGATACTGAATCTCCCAAGTCACCTGAAAGGCTCCTGGTGACGTGGGGAAGAGTTTGCTGGGTGGTTGTTTCTCTTTTACCACTCTTTCTATACCACTGGCTAGGGCTGCTTTCCAGGTGTTTCTGAGGTCTGCAACAATGGAGGTGGTATTCTTGTGGTAGAGGTCTGCATAAGCAAGACACCTACAGAATTAGAAATTACTGATTTCATGTGTCCCATTTCTAGCAATTAGTCAGTGTTTTCCATAATAACTTCGATAAATTGATTTGTGTTAATGAATGGCAAGACAGAGCTGACCTTTCTTACCAACTACAGTTCTTACTTTTTGCCTCTTTTGTCATCTTAGGTGAGTCTTTTTCTATCTTACTCTCTGTATTCCTGTTTTGGTAAACATAAAGAGATGCAGATGAGTGTCAATAATGAGATGTAGCAGGGAGTGGACATGGTTACATGTACAGCACAAGACCAGAGACTCAGACAGATTGTGCCAGTCTCTTCTTACCAATACAGGTGTTAATTGCAGTGCTGATCTGGGGACATGGACACTAGCATGATTAGAAAATGACTCTTTTGTTCAGTGTGACACTGGCAAAATGGTCTTTTTGAAGCAGCTGTTAAAAGGTTAAGTCACAGTAATGCAAGCACCTTAAGTGAGCAAACTAAGGTGGCTCAGTATACATACTGAGTTCTGATCCAGAGCTATCTGACAGGACACAAAGGGTTCATCTGTCTTCACTGGGCTCAAGAACATGCCCTGAGAAGACTTGTCTCTTGAGTTGTACAATTTCCCCAGTTGTCCTTGGATGGTAGCCACTAATTTGTGTGCTAGAGGGAACTTTGCCCGTGCTGGCCTCCCTGTGATAACACTGAGGCTGTGACTGTGCTTGCAAGATAGTGTTTATTTGGAATTGCTGGGGGTTGGTGAGGCTTCAGTGTATTAAAAAACCAACCAAACAAGAAAACACCTTATTTTCAAGGACCAGGCTAATATGTCCACTGAAATATGAGCAAATGGAGATGTCATTTGTGTAGTTGATGAAAGCTGGGGAGCTGGGAAAAGACTGTTGACCACATTTTAATACTAAATCTTAATGACAAGGGCAATGATATGTTTAATCTTGTTATTAAAAGATCCTGAAAATAAAAAGCTGAGCTCCAAGAGAAGTTGAGGTTGTCAGCAAGGCTGGAAAAAGACTTAATAAAAACCTGTAGACTTATGAATCTGTATAAGGAGAATAAACACTTGTTACCAGTTGGTAGTTGGAGACAAATTGGGAGGATGAAGTCTTTTTAATTCCAGATGTGCTGTTATTCCAGCAGTGAGGTAGGACAGGTCTGCTGAACTGCCTGTCTTTCCCCCTTTTTTTTTTTTCTTAATACATTTTGTTTTGCTGCTCTTCATTGTTTTTGCTTCTTTCATTCTCAGCTTGTGCCCTCTTTCTCATGTCTTCAGCTGTCAGGTTATGGACTCTGTTCCATTTCTTCCTCAAGGGGTGTGCAGTGACTTCTGTGTATTAATCACAAGCTGTCTTAACAGGACACATCTGTACAGACAGAGGAATCATGCTGCAGTCCAGCACAAACAGTTCTGCAAGTCCTTACCATGTGTTTTTATTAGTAGGAGTATTTCTGTGTGTGTTTATTGCCTGGTCTTTGAATACAAACTGAGCAATGTTCTCTGTGATGACCTGGAGCACTCTTGGCAGATGTTGCACCTGGGGAGCTGGACTCAGTCACCCTAACTAGTCTACTCTGGTGTAGAGCATTGCAGATGCAACTGAGTTTGTTCTGAGCCATGGAGATGTGTTGCATTTTTTCACATCTGCTTTACTTGTGAAAGCAAAAATGGGGATAGCTGAATTGCTTCTCAAGGATGTGATGGGATTAAAGAGTTGCTCACTAACAAACTGAGGAATAAACATGTTCTTTCTACCTTTGTACAAGTGACTTTGTGCTGTCTGTGTTGGCTTAACAGGCTGTGAAATCAGCAGTGCAGACCATTACTGTAGGAGGAGTGGGTACATCTCAATTTAAGACAATTATTCCCTTGGCAACTGCACCTAATGTTCAGCAGATTCAGGTACCTGGGAGCAAGTTCCATTATGTCAGACTGGTCACTGCCACAACAGCCAGTAGCTCGACCCAATCAGCCAGTCAAAATCCCAGCACGAATACACAGCCTCTTCAGCAGGGTAAGTGCTGGCTCTAACATACTTATTGTCTGAAGTAAGTATTTCGTGGGTTTTTTTTTCTTGTTTATTTGGGCAGGATTTAAATGAGTACATAACAGAGATCTACCAAGATGGCCAGATGTACTTGGTTTTGTGGTAGACTCAAATTTCACTCTGCTGATGGTTAGTATGTGCAAATTCTTCTGTGTCAAATTGCTCTGTAGTTGGGTGTGAATCCTTGGAGCATTTAGATTGCTTTTCCTTAACTTACCAGCTCTGTGGGTGACTTTTGGCAAGTTCCTGATCCTCAGTGTGAAGACTGGGAAGCCAGGACAGCCCATAAACATATTGCCAAAACTCCTGCAACGTGAAGGTCCTTCCATGTAAAATGCGTTAGAAGCACCAGATGTTCCTGCTGGTTTCTGTCCATGCTTTCCAGAGCTGGAAGGGAAGAAAATATTTCAAGCTGTGTTTACTTTATTTATTCTACTATAAAGTCCACTACTGTGGGGTTTGAGTGAATGAGGGGTGTTGATGTGCTGTTGTTTCTTGCTGCTAGCCAAGCCAGTGGTGGTGAATACGACCGCAGTGCGGATGTCTGTTCCCATAGTGCCAGCACAGACTGTGAAACAGGTGAGCTAACTGTAAGAGATACTTGCCTGACTTTTTTTTGGCTGGATGGAACAACAAGTCCAGTTTCAGCACTGTAATGAGACGTTCTATTAATAAAAGTGCTTTCTGAATCTCCAAAACAGTGATTTCATCAAGATGTTTTTTCTCTCCAGGTAGTGCCCAAACCCATCAACCCAACTTCCCAGATAGTTACTACTAGTCAGCCCCAACAAAGACTTATCATGCCAGCCACTCCACTGCCACAGATACAGCCCAACCTCACCAACCTCCCACCAGGCACTGTACTGGCACCAGCCCCTGGCACAGGAAATGTTGGATATGCAGTCCTTCCAGCTCAGTATGTCACACAGGTATGGTGTTCACACAGATAAGTAAAGAAGTGGTGCTGTTGTGGAACATACTGCCTTCCTCTTAAAGGTTCTTGCTCCCCAGCTGTCACCTAACACTAAGGGGACAGATGGTTTCTTTTAGGGATCACTGGCAGAGTGGTAACAGCCCTGAATATCATGGTTACAGTTCAAGCTTATTTTCTTAAGAGGATTTTTTGTGTAGCATAGAATTTATAATCAGAATATCACAGCATTTCTATAAGCAGAATCAAGAGGGTGGTACAGAATTTGTAATACAACTTGACCATTTCTTATCACCTCTGCTAGTTGGGTCAGATGTTACTCCATGGCTTGCTTTATCAATAGAATAATCACAATCCAGACTTCAAAATCATCTAAAAGAATGAGACACTCTGTCCCTGGAGAAAGCAGATGCCAGTGGAGGTGTCCCTGGCCACCAGGTGGTCACGGGTTTCACTGTCCAGCAGCAGTTCTAATCCAAGTTCCTCACTTAGGACATGTAACTAATGGCTTGGTTTTATAGATGGTGCTCTGTGGGCTTCCCTGGTCTGTGACAGACCTGGTTGTCTGGGTGCCTGAGACCTTCATGGCCAGTAAGGAAAGGAGTTAACAGCCTGGTGCCCAGGAATCTTGAGAGGAAGGAGAAATCTGTTTGGTTTGTCTACTTGGTTTGCAGGACTTTCAGGGTGTGATAATGAGGGGACAGGGAGTAAATAAGTGACCCCCTGGGTCACAGAGAATGGCTGGTTGCATTATAACTTGGTGCTGGTTATGCTCACCATGTTACCAGGGGTCAGGAGCAGGGTGTACCGGTCACACCAACCCAGGTCTAGGAATTATGTTGTTTGCTTTTTGCCAAGATCTGGTCAGCATTCAGAAGGAAAAGGAGAGTAAATGCAAGATTCTGCTGAAGACTAACCAGCCTATCTGTACAAACAAGGACTCTCAGCTCATGGCATTACTGGTACCAGCCTCTCCTCTGGTTCCCTTCTGGTTTTGTCACAGCTGCTGTTTGACCCTGAAGACTCTTACTGTGTCCTTCCAGTCCATTTCCACAAATCTTACCTTAAGCTAAGTACTACCATTTGTTGGACCTCCCCTCAGAGGTCTTGTGTTCAGGACACAATCTGTCCCCTTTGGCCTGGCCCCAGTAGGTCCATATCTTATGTGCCAACCTGTCCCAGCAGGAAAAAATGGCTGCATGTAGGTAATAAAAAAGAAGGGAGCCCAAGACAGTGTCATTTGACAGATTCTTATGAGGCTTTGGTATTTTATAATGGGAAAAACAAACTGTGTGTCAAGGTATGCAGAGAAGCTGCAATGTGAATCACTGTACTTGCTTCATTTAATTCTTTATTTAATAAGTGGCCTGTATATTAAGGAAGCTACTGAAGTCACTTGTGCAGGAAGAGATCCTGCTCTATTAGGGGAAGAAGGGGGAACATTAGCTTGGTTTTAGGAGCTGGAACTGTTTGTGGCCTGAACATTCCTGTGTGTAGTCTTGCTGTTATCTGTATGGCTGTAGACACTGCAGTAGAAAACAAGGATATCATCTAGAACAATGTTTCTATGCCAAGTCTGTAGGCAGGAGGTTGCTGCCAGGTCCAAGTTCTACAAATGTCTAAAACTGCGCTTACAAGCGTATTATTTTTATAGCAATATCTACAAGCTAATTAAAACACTAGCTACATGTCCTCTTGTCTGTGCTTTAACTTGATTTATGTTATGCATTAACCTTGTTTGTGTTGCTAGCTCCAGCAATCATCCTATGTATCAATAGCAAGCAACACGGGGTTCACAGGGACATCAAGTATCCAGTCCCAAGCACGGCTGCCGTTCAATGGGTGAGTGTTTTGCAAACCAAACCAAGCAAAAAGAACCTGCATTCTAGGCTGCTGCATGAGCATCATCTTTTAGTCCCATTATAAGGAGAGGTGGGAGCTGGGGTGTTGTTTGGTCTGGGGGACGTGCCAAGAAAACCAAGTATACTGTGGTGTGGTTCTTGCCTCTGATGAAAGGACGTGGGTCTGCCTGATAATAGAGCCAAGCTCTTGATCAAAGCTGTGTTTTCCTTTCTGGTTTTCAACTTGTGTAGCAGGAAGTTGACCTGAAAGCTCCCTGTTGTTCAGTGCTCATTTTGCCATCAGCACTTGCGAGCTACAAGCCTTGACTGTTGCTGGAAAGAGAGGTCGTGGGTGATAGAAGAGCTAGATGCTCAGTATGTGCAGAAATCCAGCCAGCAAAATGGAACTAAAGCCCAAAATGGAGGCTTTAGGGTTTTTTTTTCTTGTATTTTTCCTTTAAGGATGAAAATTATGGTTAATGTGCTGTTCTCCCTTTGCAGGCTAGCAGGCTTAGCTGTTCTGCACTATGCTTTTGTGTCATTGTTTGCTGGAAATTGTAAGGTGCTTTTTGTTGTGGCAACCTCAACTGATGGAAACTAATCCCAAATCCTGATGCAGCTATCCAAATGAGTGGGTTTGATTTAATCTCCCTGGTATTATGTGCAGAAATTGCTGGATAGTGATGGAACAAATGTTATCAAAAGTGATTAGTGACACCAAATCCAAGTTGGAAGAGCAGACTGTGTCTGATATAAAATTTATCTATAAACAGAATACCCTGTTTTGGTTTGCTTTTCCATTATTCCAGAGCTTTGTTAAATTCTGAGTGGAACAAAAGGAAAAGCACAATCCCCCTGCATGTATAGAGGTTCTGTGGAAGTTTTCCCTGATTCCAGCATTCAGTTGGAATGCTTCCTTGAGCTTTAAGCCTCATTTCTACTTTAGGCATGCAGCCAGATGTGCAGCAACTATCCCAGCTGTTTCTGGGCTGAAAAGGCACTATATAAAGGAACCATGTATGATAGTGACTTAAAAGCAGCCAGCCAAAAAGCTAACCCATTTTATCAAGTTCTTACTATGAGCTATTTATTTGAATTTACAAGAGGAAGAAACTGATAAAACAGTGTGCATTGATATAAAGACTTTTTCCCCCCACAGAATAATTACTTCTGAATCTGCAAACCGTCCGAGGAAGCCTTGCAATTGTACTAAGTCTCTGTGTTTGAAATTGTAAGTACACCTTGGTTTGGGGTTGTTGTTTGTTTGGGTTTTCTTAAGCCTTTTGACATCACAAATTTAGGCCAAGTATCAGAATATGATTTTTTTTAAGGACTTGGGAAACATGTTATGTCTAGATGCTAATTTAAGGTTGCAGTTGACACTGGTGGAGATGTTGTAGTGTAATTTTGCAACTCCTGTGAGATATATGGCCCCTCACATTGCTTAAGTTTCTAACTTGGCAGCCTTGTGGCATGGTGGGGTGAATCCCACTCAGCAGTTGCAGTCGTTTTGTTGATATCAGTGAAAGGACATCCCATTTTGCAATCATTGGCCATCTCGACTTTGGTGAAGGACATCAATAACACCATGCTGGGTTAAGTACTTCAGAAAAATTGGGCTATCTTTTCTTAAATGACTGGATAGACAAGTGATCCTTCACTTAAAGGTCTGAGTCTTGCTTACCCTCATGAGATATTTTGCTGTTCCATTCCGTGGCTGTGTGAGAATTTGACATTAAAGCTTTTTAAGTTGAGGAGTTGCTCCGTTTCTTTAACTTGAGGTGTACCAGTTTTGGGACAAGAGCATGAGGAGATACTGAAATCCATCTGTGATTCCCTGAATTCTAGACAATGAAGAGGAAATCGGTGGTGTGCTTCTCAAAGGGAAAGTGAAGCAACAGTATCTGAACTTGTTAAAAAGTGTGTTTAAACTGTTTTCAACTTGGGTTGCTTTGGGTGTCATGTGGGGAGGTGTGCCCTGTGGTTTTTTAGCCTCAAAATTCTGTTGCACAGAAGACATGGGAAACAGGAGGATGTGTAGTTGGTTTTTTGCTGATGTTTTACAGCATAGATGACTGACTTCATAATGCCAAATTCATGGTAGATACTTAGAGTTTGCCAATTATGTTAATCTTTGGTGCTGGAATGCTCTAGAGATTCCAGGATAATAATGGCACTGTTGGTGATGCTTTGCACCTTCAGAATGCTGGTTTGGAAGGAAACTTTGCTTGTAAATAACTGTAATTACATCTTAAGGTGGCTAGGCATTGGTGCAGAGCAAATGGCAAATTGACTCTGGAAAAGGTGCTTTCTCTTTTTTCCCCTCTGGAAGGGGAGTTGCTTTTTCCCAAATGAGTGTTGCAGGTAAGCACGTAGCCTGTTCTACCAAGAAGAGAACTTGGAGAAGTTATTGCTCACTGATGCTCTGGATTGATGCTGGCAGTTTGTTTTGGGAACTAAAACCATTCCACTACTGACTTTTAAACAGGATAGACAGGAAAGCAATTGCAAGTTGTAAGAGCTTTTTGCTGTAGGTTGTCCCTGGGATCATTCAGGATGCTAAAAATCACCACAATGCAATTCAACAAGACGAGGGGGTTGTAGTGGACTCGAGGGCAACCCAAATGAGTTCCTGTAGTGTTAGCCTGGGGAAGGCACAGGAAGCCAGTTTTGTAAGGGGTTTAGGTTCCTAAAAATGAATGTGCACTCCCAGCAGGATTTTAAAAGTAACTGAAGAGGATCAGCAGTTTCCATGAGGTATAGCTGGAGGTGGTACTGGAAGCATAGAAATGTGCCAGAGTTGGTCATAGCCTAAAGCCATGTTTGAGCTGGGGATGCATGTGGTGCTTCCATGTATCTGATCTATGGGACAGTGAGATCTTGGTTTTGGTGGGAGGTAATGGTAACAGAGGTACATAAGAGGCATGGCAATGACTGGCTTTTTTTGTCTGTTTTGCTTCTTTTTTATCACATACTTGTCCCTTTTAAAAAATCTGATGACAGCTTGATCCTCATTCGGATCCCTTCCTTAGCTTCCTGTGCTTCAAAGCCTACGAGGTGTACCACTTGTTATTCCTTTTATGTTCTTCCATTCCTGCTTTGAACTCTGCCTCAGTTCGTCTTAGAATCATAGAATGGTTTGGGTTGGAAATGACCTACAAGATGATCTACTTCCAACCCCCAGCTTATGGGCAAAACTAACCAAAACCAAGGCTCGTTGCTGAGTTAGTCATTTTGCCTCATGATTGGCACTGCAAGTGCTTACCTTGTGTTTTGGCTGCGTGAGAGCTCCTGAAGGCTTACTTGAATTGACTGGGTCAGGAGCTGGCTATGAGGTGGCCCTGAGTAGGTGGGTCAGCCACCCAGGAGTCACCCTAGAAGAAAAGTCTGATTGGCTTCTCTTGCTGCTGTGGGGACCTGTGCTATGTGGCCATCAGCTCAGACCAACACTCTTAAGCTATACCTGTGTCTTGAGATGGCAACAAGAGGGTTTAGGCTTTGCAGTGAGGCTGATACCACTTGTTACTCGTGGAGTTGAGCTTAGGATAACCCTTAACCTTGTTGGTGCATGTGCTCATTGCCAGCTGAAGGACTTCTGCTCTTGTCATCGGCAGTAGTGCCAATGTCATGGTTATGTTCACAAACCTTCTGTATCTTCTGTTTCAGGTATTGTGATTGTTTTGCAAATGGTGAATTCTGCAATAACTGCAACTGTACAAATTGTTACAACAACCTGGACCATGAAAATGATAGGCAAAAAGCAATAAAGGTGAGGGGCCTCTCCCTCTGCCCCGGGCAAGAAAGCCATTTGGCTTGTGTCTTCTGAAGCTGTGGCACAGGGCAAGAGTTGGGTGTGTAGTGCCCTGATGTCCTCCCGCATGGGCAAGGCTTGAGTTCTTCTATTGCACCTCTAAATTCTGCTCCCCGCATGCAGTGACTGACCCTTTGGCTCTGCATTGACAGGCCTGCCTTGACAGAAACCCTGAAGCCTTCAAGCCCAAAATAGGGAAAGGAAAGGAAGGAGAATCGGACCGGAGACACAGCAAAGGGTGCAACTGTAAACGCTCGGGATGTCTGAAAAACTACTGCGAGTGTTACGAGGTAGGAAGCATTATCTCATCTTAAAGGTACTGGCTGCAGCTTCTTTGTTTTGCTTTGCCTCTCCTTCATATTGCCATAATGTTTTCTTTGCTATCATGTCATCTCTTCTTGCAGCAGTTTGCAGGGAGGAAGCCATGTATATGGCAAAATTGATCACTTCTGTTGCATAAGTTGAGTTTTCAATTCACGTAGTGACTTTGAACTTCAGCTGGGTTTTGTCCTTGACTGAAGAGCAGTATTTCCTAAAGAAGTCGACTGCACCAAGTCCTTAGGAGTTGAAGCAGCATCCCACAGATGCTCTGGGATAGAATATATATGTGGAAGACAAAATCAGAAGTTCTTCTGTAAGATAACTGCTCGGTCTGCGGGTGTAGGGACAATGGCAGGCTGACCTCTCGCGTAGGTCAACCACGTGATTCCATGGGAACAAGTAGGTTGGTGAAGAAAGGTATGAGTGGGAAACCATGGATTTGCCTTTGATTCAAGCATACATTCTGAGAAGGCATCTCAGTTTGAGGTGAGAGTTGAGAGAGAAAACTCAGGGTTTTCTTCTAGTGGCTGATGGGTAAGAGATGAAAACAAGACCTGCTTTCCATTGTGGCTTGTCGTCAAGGTTGCAACAGGTTTCTCATGTTTTGTTTGTTTCTTTCAGGCAAAAATCATGTGTTCTTCCATATGCAAATGCATTGGCTGTAAAAATTTTGAAGAAAGCCCAGAGCGAAAGACTTTGATGCATTTAGCAGATGCTGCAGAAGTTAGGGTCCAGCAGCAGACAGCTGCAAAGACCAAGTTATCTTCCCAGATCTCAGATCTGCTGACAAGGCCAACACCAGCACTCAGCAGTGGTGGTGGGAAGTAAGTCAATGCAGCACTGTGTTTCAGTTGCTTCTAATGTGTGTTTTTTTCTGATGTGTGTGACAGGGATGTCCCTGTCATCTTTGGATGTTACCTGTGTAAGCTGTAGAAACAGGAGCACTTGGGTGAATGGAGCTTTCTGTTGACACAACTGTGCTTCCTGTGGAACCTGGGCTGTGCCAAGCTTAGCTGTGTTCAAGTGTTGTATTCTCATGGTTGTCCCTGTGCTTACAGAAAGCATGAAGTACAAGTGTCCCACTTATTGAGAGGATGTCATCCTTGAACTGCCCTTACAGTAAAAGCTGGAATCACCTTGGTTGGAAAAGACATTGAAGATCACAGAGTCCAACCCTCAGCCTAACACTGACAAAGCCCTTCACTAAACCATATCACTAAGTACTATGTGTATATGACTCTTAAATCTCTCCAGGGATGGTGACTCCACCACCTCTCTGGGCAGCCTGTTCCAATGCCTGACAACCCTTTCAGTGAAGAAATTCTTCCTAACCTGCAATCTAAACCTCCCCTGGTGCAACTTGAGGCCATGATCTCTTGTCTTGTCACGTAAAACTTGACTGAACAGCCCAATCCCCAGCTCTTTACAACCTCCTTTCAGGTTGCTGTATGCATCTGGGCATTTGGAGAAGACAAGACTGAGAGGGGATCTTATTAATGTTTACAAATACCTGGAGGGTGGGTGTCAAGAAGAGTGGGCCAGTCCCTTTTCAGTGGTGCCCAGGGGCCATGGACAAAATGTAGAACACAGGAAGTTCCACCTCAACATGGGGAAAGAGTTCTTCACTGTGAGGGTGTCAGGGCACTGGAATAGGCTGCCCAGAGAGGTTGTGGAGTCTCTTTCTCTGGAGACTTTGAAGACCTGTCTGGACATGTTCCTTTGTGACTTGCCCTAGGTGATCCTTCTCTGGCAGGGGGGTTGGACTATAGATGATCTTCGGAGGTTGCTTCCAACCCCTAACATTCTGTGGTTCTGTGATTGCCAAGTCTATTTCATAAATGTACATCAGTGGAGGTAGGCACCAAAGCACAATGGCCCACCAGTTCATTTGATTGAAACGGTGGTTTATGCCGTTTGTGTTGGTTGTTTCAAGGCAGATGTCGAACTGGAGAGGTGAAATGTCACCAGTCCTCATCCTACAGAAAAGCCCTGGAGGTGCATTGTGTCCTTCTCCTGAGCTTGAATGGATCTTTGTGTGTTTCAGGCTGCCCTTCACTTTTGTAACCAAGGAGGTAGCTGATGCAACCTGCGAGTGTCTGCTCGCCCAGGCAGAGCAGGCAGAGAAGATGGGCAAGTCCAGAGCTGCAGCGGAGCGCATGATCCTCGAGGAGTTCGGACGCTGTTTGATGAGAGTGATTAACTCTGCAGGGAAGTCCAAAGGTGACCCTTGTGCCATGAACTGCTGACTGGAGCACAACAAAGCAGACTGAACAGAACACTTAAGGCACTGGGACACTTTGGTTTGGCATAGACGATTTGATAATACTCGTGAATTTGGTGCTTGATGTCAATTGACCTGCGTAAGACGGAAAAAAGAATCTTTTATAACAAGATGTAGAGCCTTTTAAATCTTAGCTAAATCCTCTTCTACTTAAGACAATGCATAAAGGTCAATTCTTCCTGATGTACAGCTTTTACCTGGCGTTTTTTAAAAACTAGATGTGTTCTTCCCTCTCCCCCAGAAGAATTGCCTGAAGAGCATATATAAATTATTATTATATATATTACTTACAGTGTATGGAGTTGCATCATTTTGTGCATACAGGAAAACATGGGCGATGCCAGCAGCCAGGTGACACTTTTGGTGACAGGCCCATAAGAAGATGATCACTGTATCTGAGATAGTTCTGAAAGTAAGTGTGTAAAAGGGAGCAGCTAAATGCCAGGTAGTGCTTGTGTCAAGGATCTGACACAGCACGTTCCTTTAGTGCACAGAGCACTGGAAAACACAGGCAATAAGACAGGGGTTGCTTGGGGATTTAGCCTTGGGCAAGTGGTGGACAATTTTGCTGGAGCAGGGCCAGGGAGTTGAGAGGCAACTGGAACGAATGGGTGTATTTTGGTTAGGAGTGTGGCTGAGAACTGGGATGATCCTGAAGCTGGAGTTTGAAGGCTTAGTGGCCTGTGCTCAGAAGTGAGGCAGAGCAGCCCTGCTGAGTGTGCAGCAGAAGGATGCTGGGATTTAGATGAAGCTTGGTTTCTCAGAGGTCTGCAGCAGTTGAACCTCTCACTGGAGGCAGGGCTGTGCAGTCTGCTGTGTTTTCTAGGATCAAGCTGTAATGCTGGACAAGTCTTAAGTCTGAGAAGCTGAGGTCACAGGCGACAGCGGAACCACAGTTGTCTTAATGAGGACTCGAGACAATCTGCATCTGAATCCATTTGCCAACACAGGTAGGGATGGAGTTCGCCTGGTTGTGGGTCTTAAGGATAATGCTTCTCTGTATGTTGGCAATTTACTTGGAGTAAGTTTTCTTTGGTGGTGTTTGGAATGACTGTGAGAGGATGGTAGTGCAGAATAGGGGTTGCTACCAGAAGAGATGCATGGATGGTTGTACACAGAGTGGGGGGGCAGCAGGAATCAACTCCAGCTGTGTCTGGACAAGGGCAGGGCATTTTTTTCAGTGTTTGTTACAGGCAATCTCAGATCACATGTTTGATAGTGGAACACATTTGCAAAATTTACCTGGTAGGTTACTTACTTACCATAAAAGTCAGTAACTGTGATGAATCACAAGCATTTTTTTTAATGTCTGGCAGCAGCATGAACTAGCTAGGTTTCTCCAAAAGGGATTTTGTATTCCTTGTGTAAAACTGCACAGAGAAATGCAGCAGAGCTCTTCCTCCAGGTTTCCTAGCAGGGCCAGGCTGAGGAAAGGTAGAGGCTAGGCAAACCAGCAGCTGAGCCAAGTGCCTATAGATGTGATGGCAGTAGCATGGGAGGACATTTCCACTCCTGTCTTCACCCCACAGTCCTGTGCATTGAGCAGAAGGCCCTTTTTCCTTGACCCTTTTCTGGTGCCTCCTCAAAATGCCTCAGGTGTGCCAAGGGCCTGGGAGGTGGCCAGCAGCAGTGGTGGGCCTGTCGAGGGGCCACTGCAGGCAAGGTTTGAGCTGCCAGTCACTGCCTGAAGGGCCCTGTCTGCTGTTAACATTTCCCTCAGCATAAATGGCAAGTATGCTTCTGCAAATCTCTGAAAAGGGAATACACCTCTTGTGTAATTCAATGCCATTTTTTTTAATAATTAGGACTTGGATTTACTAAAAAAATCAGTGCAGTAACTTTACGTGTAAATAGTGCAGATATTCAGTTGACTTCTAGTGACCTAATATAGTACGTCCAGTAAGATTTTGTATAAATGTAAATTAGTGTAAGTGAATAAAGTAATACCTACTTATGTTATTTTTCCAACAGATTGCAATATGCCTTCTTTTGTTTAGACTTCAGTCCATGTTAATTTTGTATATATTCCATGTCTTACTCTAAATGGCACCTTTTGTGATGTGTATTTATATACAGTGTGCAAAAACACTTGTGAAATATAGATGACAGTTGTAATTATGTATGATGGCATTGTTTGAGAATATTTTGCCTGTAAAGATGTTGAAGGTGCAATCGAATGCTTTTAGTTCTACTTGGTTTTGAACAAGCTTTCCCAAATACTAAGCTTGGATTCCTCTCTCCCTGGTATAGAATGTGTGAATTGTTTTTTTGTACTTCCTTAGCCATTTGCATCAAACTGCTGGACAAGATTTACAGTCAAGTTCATCCAGTTACATAGAAATAATTGGGAAAGGGGCAAGGGTTCATTTTCTAGTTCTGTTTACATCTGAAAGTAGAAAAATTAAATTTCTATTTACTAGACTTATTCAAAGAATACACTTTTCTATATTGTACAAATAAAACAGTCAGATAAATCACAAAGAAAAATAAATGTTTATACTATTCTGTAACTACTATTTTTTTTGCACTCCTTTCCTTCAGCCCTGACAACCACAAAAGATTTTTACTGAAATATCACAATAAATGTATTAACAATAGGCCATCTTCTGATGCAAGTATTGGCTTGGGTTTTTAGTAAGAGCTGGAATCCTGCCAGAGAGAAACCCTGGGTCACTGGGGTACTGTCATGCAGAGCCATTGATGGCTCGTTGTGGTAAAGTTCATGAAGGGCCAAACTGTGTCAGCCAAGCCAGCACCAGGGAGCTGATCCCACGTGATTATTTGCTTAGTTCATTTAATAGAATCCCAGGCTGCTTTGGGTTGGAAGGGACCTTAAAGATCATCCAGACCAACCCCCTGCCATGAGCAGGAACACCTCCTACCACACCAGGTTGCTCCAAGCCCCATCCTGCCTGGCCTTGACTTTGACATAAATGTTTGCTACCCCCACCCCTTGCTATGGAGACCTTTTTATAAAGAGAAAATTTCAGCTTCTGTTGCTGTTAAGTGCTTTTCCTTATTTTTCCTGTTGTGTTCATGTGTACTGGCAGCCTGTATGGTGTGTGATGGGACATGAAATCACTTGGACAGTACTGAATGTTACCTGTACACCTGCTTGCTTCTGTCACTGTTCAGCAGCTTTACTCTTCTTCCTACTGCACCGTGGAGAAGCCTGTTAGAGGCAACTTTTTAAATGATGCCAATAATGAAAAATTAAAAATGTATTATAAACTCTTAAATGAGAAGGTGAAGGGTGGTTTTGTTTTCCACATTCACTGGTTGGACAAGAGTGAGGCACAGACTGAGCAGAAAGACATTCTGCAGCACCCTGGAAGACAGCAGGGTGTTACCCAGAGCTTGTTGAGGATCCTGGGCAAAACTTGGAGGCCAAGCTTTGCTGGCAGCCCCAGACTGCTTGTTAGCAGTGTGCAAGGCACTGTTTTCTTGGGGCATTTGCCTCTTCTTCTGCCCCTCTCGGGGCAGTTTGGGAGCAACTCTTGCAAAGCTGCATTACTCAGTTTCATTAAGGAATACAAGGCAGCTGAGAGCTTGTGGTTTGTTTCTGCAAAGGAAAACCTCGTTTGATTTTTACATTTGGCTTTCTCTTTTTTTAGCAGCTTGGGAAAAGTTGTTTGAGTCTGTGGAGTGTTGTTACCACGTTGAGTGAGGGAGAGGTGTTTTCTGGCTGAGCTTTACCCCCCTAGCACACCAGCTGCCTTGAGAAGAGGTTGATGGGTGCCTCAGGCTGTAGGAGAGGATTGAGAGAAGGCATAAGGTGCTCGAGGCAACTGAGTGGGTTTGTAGGAACCTCACGGAGAGTGTGGTACCAGCCAGAGTTGAGGGTGCTTCAGGGAGGAGTTGCTGGGAAGAGAAAGCTGTGTTCAAAACACTGTGGGAAAAGCAGTGGTGCAGGAAATGACCTGGTCACAATTGTGGAGTTAGGAATCCGAAAAAGTTGCTGTCAAGCCTGATAGTCCCTGCAGTGCCAGCACAGCCAGCAGGATCTGTGGGGGGCAACAGCAGGTATGTGTTTTTTTTGAAAATAATGGCAATTGGTATGCCAGGGTTCCTCCAACAATTGTCAAGCTTTCTTAGAATATTGGATGGCTTAGTAACTGCCACACTGGTTTCTAACAATATGCTTTTGCTCAAACATGATCCTATCATGCCCTGTAAGACTTACTCAATGCCTCTTGAAAAACTCTGTCATGAATATTTCAGTGAATTACAAATGGATTTGTGAACTGTGATGGTTGTGGGTACGGGCACAGAGTCTGACATCAGCCTGTGTGGGCAGCTTTGTCTGTCTGCTCACCAACAGGCAGCAACTGTACAAAGCTCGTGACAAATTCTGAGATTGGGAAGCCCTGTGTGCAGCAGACTTCTTGCCATCTTCACAACCTCAGCAGCCAAGGGCTCTTGCATGAAGAGGAGGCTCAAGATGAATCGAGCAAGAAAAGCTCCCTCAGATGTAAACAGGGAGTGGCAGCAGGCTTATGTCCAGAGGAAAAATATCATAGCATGGTTTGGGTTGGAAGGGATCTTGAAGATCATCTAGATCCAACCCCCCTGCAGGGGCAGGGACACCTCCCACTAGACCAGGTTCCTCAGAGCCCCATCTAAATCATACTGGGGCTGGAGATCTAGGCAAGGCAAATGTTTCAACATCAGGTGAGTGCAACCAACCTACCACTGGGATTTCAGCTGCATTTTGCCAGCGTCCCACAAATCACAGATACATGGGAGAGAAGTGTTTGCTGCAGAATCTCTCATAGCTGGAATTGCTTCTGTGGCAGTGACAACTTCAAGGTGGCTATTTACATAGCTGATTGGACTGGGGAAAAAGAAGCAAGTCCTGAGGTTTTGGTTTGCTACTTCTACCAGAGGTCTCATGAAGTGCTGTGGTGCAGCTGCTGTTGAAGCAGAGCTTGAAGAACTGAGTGCAGCAGCTCTGCTCCCACCACGATTGAGTAAGACTAAGGTGAAGAGAAGAAACCCAAACTGACCAAGGAAAGTTTTGTCAAGTCACTGGTAGGCAGAATGGCACCTGGATGTTGTTATTCCTGCCTTTGGACACTGTGCATCACCATTTTTCATCCTGTCTCCTACATGCAGCTTGAAAACAAATAACCAGCCAGAGTTTTGTTGGAAATAGTTGCTTTCCATCTCCATGGATGCAACTGCTGTTCTGCATGGGAAAGGGAAACCATTTAGCAGCAGTTCTGCTAAACTTGGCTATTCCAGGAAACTCGCTGCATACCGAGACAGCTTCCTTGCCACAGAAATTAACTGACTGAAGAAGCCTTTCCTACATGGTGGCATCACATCTGTGATTGAAGTAATCAGTGAACACATCTGAAAATGACTGTCTCATGCCCTGGGCTGCAGGACATGTGCCAGCTCTGAGAGGATGGGACCCTGTGGCACAGTTGAGTGGGTGACCTAACGGGACCTGAAACACTCGCCCTGGTGCAGCACACCCATCTGCTGGTACCTGGGGCTCCTGCCTAGAGAGGAGCATGGTGGTGTCCCTGGGTGCTGCTGGGCACAAGTGCCTGGTCATGGCCTCGGTGCTGCCCTCTCCTTCACGGACAACAGCCTCTCTGCTTAGTGTCCACTATGTCATTTGTGAAACATGGGGCCATAAGGGTGCAGTTTGATATTGGAGTTCCCTTCCAGGGGATCTGGACTTTAAAACAGCTTGTTTAGCTGTTTGAAGAGACATGTAGAAGTGGAGCCTGTGTACAACATGAAAACCATTTGCACGTCTTTATTTTTAAGAAAAAGCTTTGCAAACCTTACTTGCCTCCTGCTTTTTTAGAGCAGATCTGCTTACTAGCACAAGTTCTCCCTCAACCATGTGGAAGATGCCTTGTTTTTTCCTGGCAAGAGCACTGGCAGCACTAAGCTACCCAGCACCTCCAAGAGACACTGCAGTGTCCCCTACCAGGCATCTTGAGCAACCATTGCTCACCCTGACCTGCCACACAAGCCTCATTAAATATTTGGCTGCCCTGTAGAATTCCTAGATGGAACACAGGATCAGATGAACTTCCTTGCTTTGCTCAGCCCAACTCTGATCAGGTGGTTTGCAGGGGCCCAGCACATCAGCACTTACCAACACCATTTTTGTTGGATAAATCATGGGAAGACAAGCCAACATTCCCTCACATGTGCTGCCTAGAGCTGGCCATCATTGAGCCTCAGCAGGGGACAGCCATCCTTGGAATAGCAACGACTGCTCATGATCCCATCTGGGTTTGGCTTCACTGGCAGCTAGCCAGTGGTGACAGAAACAAAGGTTTTTCCCTTCAGTCTCTTCCACTTGTGCCTTCCACAGTGGTGTTTCAAGTTCAGGTGTTTGGCATGGTTTGTTCTGATGTTGAAGTAACATTGTGTTATTTCCTTTACTAAGATTGTGTAGTGATTGTTGACACACAACTCCCCATCAAATAAATGGTCCGTGAGGGTGGGGAAGAGGGGACTTTCTCCCAGAAGCTCCTGGCAGACTTTCTGTTCTAGATACAAGTGCCATAGCTTGGTGTTTTTGTTGCTATCTCCTGCTTTGCAAGACCAGTTTAGGACCTTTTCTGAAACGCTGGTTACGTGGCAGACGCTCGCCGAGGGCACACTCACTCCACCCAACTTTTTTATGTAGAGGACTGACCCGCATCTTGGCCTGCTCTCATCTGCCTCAAAGAGGGAAGCAAGGCAAGCCTGGCAGGGCAAGGCAGAGGCCAACTGCTCAGCAACGAGGCCTGCAGCCCAGGTCATGCCCCGTGCATGCAGCGACAGGTCCGTCAGCGCCTCGCTCAGCGTGGAGCTGTGCCAAAGAGAGCCTGCACAACAGGGGCACTCCACTGCTCCTGTCCTCCCACGAGCTGGGTGATACTGAGCACCTACACTGCCAAGGGTCAGGTCTCTCCTACGAGACAGGGATATGTCCAAGGAACTTGTGTGGGTGAGTGGTGAGCCTGGCAGCAGGCTGTAGCTGGCCAGCAGTTTGTGATAAGCAGCCTGGAATGCAGTGCAAGTGGGGCTCCCACTGCTGCCACAGGCTTCCTGGAGGGTCCTGAGGAACAGCTCCAGTGGGTCAAGGCTGAAGGAATAGGCCAGGAGGTGGGGGAAGTGAGTGCCTTCTGGACACATGTGGTTGGTGTAAAGCCACTTGAGGCTTTTGGCATTGAGCAAGAAACTCAAAAATCCTAGTTTGCGTTTGCTCTTAATGATGGATCTCCCCATAGAGTCCGTTAAGGTGGCGAAGCAGCTTTTGGCCTCGTTAAAGAGGTGGCTTATTTTGGTGTAATTTCCAGCTAACAAAGGGTCCTTCAGTCCCCTACTGTAGGGACCTCTGCCATGAAACACGTCACACAGACGGCTCATCAAGTGAACAAACTTAACAGTACCGCTGCAGTCCTGGAAGGAGGCCAAGCCCAGCTTCTGGAGGTGTTCCAGTGCATCAGCAACACCCTCACTGAACAACTGGGTAGCGAGGTTGATCTTCAGGTGATAAACCTCCTCACTTGCAGGTCTGCCTGACTGAGGACTGCGTGGCACTACTACCTTCTGTTCCTGCAAAGCTGCCAGCTCCACCACATGTTGCCACCAGACTGTGTCACTGAGCCACTCTATCTTCTGGAAGCACTGCAGAGCATTCCTTATCAGCTGGAGTGCATGGCAAATGTCAAAGAAGTACGTAATGCTGTGAGCAGAGCCAGGTGGATGCTGGAAAGTGCACTGAATCCTTTTGGGGTCTATTCTGATCCCCAGAGCTCTGGCAGTCTCCACACCACGCGCAGTGGCACCAGATATCACAGCCAGCACCGTGATGCCAACGTTGTTCAGCTTATTGATGGTCTGACGAAGCAGCTGAGCAAGGAAGTGGCCAGTTGCACTGTTCACAAAGAAGTAGCCAAGTGGAGCTGTCCAGGGACTTGAGATGCCAACTGCCATGATGACAATGGCTTCTGAGGCCAGGGGGGCTTCATCAGCATCAAGAACACCTGCTCCCAAGTTAACATAGCCTGTCAGGCACTTGGTCTGCGGGTCCCACTGCTGCTGCTTCTGCAGGGACATGTCTTGTACCATCAGGGCACAGTAGCAGTAGGCCTCTTCCCCTCTCTCCACCTTCTCCTGAAGGCGGAGAAAAATGGCATTGCTGAAGCCTGCACTGGCCTCATTATTAGACAGCCAACTGGAAAAAAATGGAGGATGCAATTAGAAGACATGATTCTGAGAAAACGGAAGCACCAATCAGCACCTTTTAACACTTAGGACATGGTCAGCCATGTCTGGAGCTGTAAAGCAGGCACTGACACCGAGTCTAAAGCAAGCAGCCCTGCCTTTCTTAATGTGGAGTCTGAGTTTCTCTCAGGAGAGAGAGCTGCCTCAGCTTTTGTGTGTTACAACTTCACTGCCTGTTAAGGGGTGTGACTGCACTTCAGATATAAATTCTGAGCCCATGTAATTCCTTGCACTGGGTTACACAACTGAGTGATGTGAGACAGAAGGATCTCCCTTCTTTAACTCTGAAACACACTTGTCAAGATACATTAACCTCCCAGAGTCCCTGTGGGGCAAGGTGAGAAAAACCAAAGCTCGAGTTTTAACTGCTTTGTGCAGTCCTTCACTTTCTCATGTTCCCTTCTTAACTTCTTCCTTGTCCGGAAAACAGTCCCAAACTTTTCCACATATAGTCTTCTTGGTTTTGATCTCCTCTGCTGCCAATTACTCCTGCCCATCTCTGTTCACTGGCTTTTGGCTGTTGGTGGAGTGTTGGCAGGTACTGCCTTAACACTGCCTCCTCCTCCTCCTCCTTTGTAGATTACTGGCATTTGCCCTTTCTTCCACTATTTGGCTCATCCCTTCCCTCTCACAAGTCTACACTGGACATCACAGGCATGAGCACATGCCCGTGTGGTAAAGCACCTCTACTTTTTGTTACTCCTCTTTTCTTCTCAGTGAACAGTAAAACACATATAGACCCTAGAGCAGCTGAGGCCCTGAAATATGGCTTTTTTCACACCTGTACTCATCTGGGAATACTTAGCCAACTCCATAATCATTCTAAAATTGTTAAATGTGAGGAATGTGTTATCCTCATGCTGTGACCCACATACCAGCTCTCTGAGATGAGGAGTATCAGTATTTCTTGACATTTCCTTCCCACTCTACTTCTGTTACTGAAACAGCGCAGGGAAAAACTACTCCCACTGAATGTTTTCAGGACAGATCTGTTACACCTATTTCTGTACCTGGAAGTACATTCAGAATGAATCACTGAATTAATAAAAAACTTGCATTGTCAGGCTGTAAGGATGAGGAAGGGGGAAAATCTTCCGTAGATAATCATAAGCCTTAATATTGTAGAGATGGAGAATACAAGCAAATTGCCTCATTTCTGGTGAGTATTCTGACATCTGCCTCCAGCCGTGCAACTCCCAAGGCAAATCTGCTTAAAAAAAAAACAAAACACCAAGAGGTCATCTTCAGTGAAGGAAAGAAATAGCTGATAACTTTGCAGAGAGATGCATAATACAAACACATTGCAGAATCAAAGGCAAGAGGGCAGCCTCTGCAACCACTCAGTCCTCAAGCCTGGTGTGAAGTGTACAGCTCAGCAGCACTATCCCCACACTTCACCTCTTCCCAGGGGTGGGCAGTGGCCAGGGAGTGTGTGCCCTACCATGCTATTTGAAGCCAAGCACCCAACACATCCTTCCCTCTTTTCCTATCTAATGTCATCCCACTGCTTTGAAAACAGACTGTCTTAAATGTGGGAGCTGCCTGCCTCTAAACAGACATAACAGGAGAGAAGCCATTAACTTAGTCTGCAATTTGAAATGTTACATGATTAATGTTAATAGAGCTCCCTTTGGGACAGCACAAAAGACAAGGTTTTCCTAGTTAGATACGTTCTTGAGTCATCCATCAGCTGAATAGTGGCATGGCTGGAGTTAATAACCTTGGTTTCAGGTCTGACCTGAGCACTGCAGCCAGCCTCAAGTAACTGAATTTTTCAGGATTGGTTGTTGTATTCTGGACCTACAAATCACAAAGCCTTTGCAGGATGGCATTGGAACGGGAGTCTATGAATCAAAGATAACCTATACCATAGAATGGTGAAGGTTGGAAGGGACCTTAAAGATCTTCAGGTTCCAACCTCCCTGCCATGAGAAGAGACATCTCCCACTCGACCAGGCTGCACAAAGCCCCATCCAACCTGGTCTTGAACACCTCCAGGGAGGGAGCAGCCACAACCTCCCTGGGCAACCTGATCCAACACCTTACTGCCCTCATGGGGAAGAATTTCGTTCTAATGTCTAACCTACATCTCCCCCCTCTTTCAGTTTAAAATCATCACCCCTTGTCCTCTCACTCCAAGCCCTTGTCCAAAGCCCCTCCCCAGCTTTCCCGGAGCCCCCTCAGGCACTGGAAGGTGCTCTAAGGTCTCCCCGAAGCCTTCTCTTCCCCAGGCTGAACAGCCCCAACTCTCTCAGCCCAAACTGGGGCGAGAGTACAGACCCAGAAGCCCCCTGCCCTTAGCAAACGCTCCCAGTAATACCTGAAAACTGGGCCTGCAGCAAACTCACGGTTTCCTCAGAAAGCTGCTGCTTCTTCGCCAGCTCCCGGAGGATGTTTGCCACCGTCCTGGGCCGGTGGGCGGGGGAGCCTCTGGCGGCCGCAGGGAGCTGCTGCTGCGGGGTGTCCAGCGGCGGCCGTGCCTCCCCGCCCGCCGCCTGCTGCCCGTTCAGGCTGTAGTTGTGGTCTCCGGCGGTAACCCCGGTGGGGTGGCTAGGGAGAGGCTGCTTCAGAGCTCGGGCGGCGGGTCCGGTCCTGCGGCCGGCGCCCAGCGGCTCCTAGCGGGGAAGGAAGAAGGGAGGTCACCGCACACTGGGGCGGCGCGGTTCAGGGCCGAGAGGGGAGCGCGGCCGTTACCCGCACGCACCGGGTGAGGGAAGCGGGAGGGCACGGCCCCCCGCCGCAGCTTCCGCCGTAGCCCGTAGCGCTCGAAATCGGCCTCGGCGAAGTGCCGCGAACAGAGGATGGCCCCGGGGCCGGGCCTCCAGGCCTGGTGGCTCCGCGGGTCGACGCGGTTCACGGCGCGGATCCACTCGCGGCGCTGCGCGGCGTCCACGGGGAACCTGCAGTAGACACGAAAGGGAAGCAGGAAAAGGAAAGAGGACGGGCAGGAGCTGCCCGCCCCGCCGGGACCGGCTCCGGAGTGTCTCCACGGGGGACAGCCGCACTCACTGGTGGAAGGAAATGCCGCGCTCCCGGCTCCGCCCGTTGTCGCGGGCGGTGCAGCCCAGGGCCGAGCAACTTCGCGTCATGGCTGCCCCGCAGCCACCGCCGCAGCCCGTCGCCACGCCCCGTGGCCGTACTCGGATCCCGCCCGCCTCTTACTCCCGACTTCCTCTTCCCCAGGGGCTTTGCGAGCCAGGCCCCCGCGCCTTCCCGCCGGAAGCTGCTCCTCCATGGGGCGCAGCGGCCGCTACCGGCCGCCCTCTGCCAGCGCTGCAATTCCCCCTCCGCTGGACGTGAGCAAATGAGCACACGGTGGAAACGGGAAGAGAAGGAACCAACCGGTCACGGCGGTAGAGGAAGAAACAACCAATGACAAACGATGATCCTCGCAGCGAATGGGAACAGCGCTTCCAGCCCATATATATAGCGGGGCCGTAAGGAAGATCCTTCTCTCCCACCTCGTGGTAGCTGGTGGTGGGGCTGGGGCGCGGCTGCGGGATGCCTGGCGGCGTGGCCGCTGCTCGTGGGCGCTCAGCCTCGGCGAGGCGGGAGCTGCAGCCGCGTTATGGGGCCGGACCAGCGCCCGCTCCGGGCACAGCGTCTGCCCGCTGAGCGGCCGCGGAATCTGGCGGCGGGAGGCGGCAGTGGAGCTGTGCTCCAACTGCCGTGTAGAGGTGGGTCAGGGGCCGTGTCTGGAGGCGCCCTCAGCCATGAGCCGCTCCCCAGCTTCCCCCCGCCCCGGCTGGACAAGCTGGCGGGTCGCCGGGTGCGGCGCCTGGGACGCTAAGTCGCGCGTTTGGGCGCTATCCCTCCGGCCCCAAAGGCGGAGGAGCGCGCCTTTCTGGTGGGCCTGGTCGCTGTCCGATGATGAGTCTCACTGCTGTTCACATCATGACAACGCCGTGATTACTGCTATTGAGCTGAGGAGGACAGGCCGCTCCGGAGCCCCCCCGCCTTGCAGGCGCTTTCCCCCCGTTCCTCTAAACCCCAGCGGGACGGCCGCTCCTAACGCCTGTCTCCTTCTTCTCCAGGACTGTTACCTGCTGTTCTAAGAAATCCGGAGGAGACCCCCGAAAACGGAGACAGCCGCACCACCCCACTGCCACCCCTGACCACCCCTGCACACACTGGCTTCCCGCATAGGGAGAGGTGGAGCCCCGCTTTCCCCGCCCGGAAGGCGCGGGGCGCGCCCGGAAGCCGGCGGCGGGTGAGAGGCGGTGCTGCGGCTGCCACGTTGAAGCGGGCCGTGAACGAGTGGGCGCCGGGAACGGGTGAGCGCCTGAGGGATGCGGGGGTGAGGAGGGGAAGCCCTTGTTTTCCACCTTTTTCCTTCAGTTCCTTTTGGAAACCGGGCGTAGGTGTCGGTCGACCAGGCGGCCGGTGCCCTCCGGCCGTGCAGCGTATTTCCGAGGTGGGGGGGGACCCCAGGGTATTGAAATAATGCCCAAAAATGAGAGGGTGAAGGCTTTTTTAACGAGTTTTTCGTTCTCTCATCCGACTGGCTGCTGAGGGTTGTTGGCTGCGAGGGTCTAATGAGGGCTTTCTCAGGGGTCGGTTCGTTTCCTGAGTTAAGGCTGAGAGTTGCTGTAGGGTGCCTGATGTGTACCTTGATGCTGCTAGAAGAGGGGGGTTGTGGAGCACTTGAAGCTTTCTCCACGTTTTGCTGTGTTATGATCTGTTTGGCAACCGTTAGTTTCTTCTACATGTCCATGTTATTCTGCCAATGCAGAATTATTCCTCCTCTTCCCTCTGGATGTGCTCCAGAGAGGATGGCTTAAGTGTCTGTGGGATATCTTAAGGAAATTGATCATTCTAGCTCCCTCTGCCAAGTCCTAATGCAGCTGCCGAGTTCCCAGAGCAGTGTAGTCTCTCCATGCTCCATTTAAGCATTTCCTTTCTTGCCTTTTTTTTATTTGTTGTTAGTGAAATGAAGCTGAAGGAAATCGACCGTACTGCCATGCAGGCATGGAGCCCTGCCCAGCAGCACCCCATTTACCTGGCCACAGGTGAGTTTGTGGGAAGCATCTGCTAGCAGGCCTCAGGCTACGTGTGGTGGCTGCCATGAAATGGCTGTGAGTGAAAGTTGTCAAGAGTTATTTTGTGTCCTGAAGGCTGGAGCAGGGTACATGGTGCAGTGACTTTACTGGGGTTCTGTCGTGCTGTGTGTGAAAAGGCGCTTTGCGTTCTGCAGGTCGCAGCAAGGATCCCCTTCTTTCTGCCAGGGTAAGGTGTCAGCAATCCTAACCACTAGTTCACTGTCTCTTGCTGCTCGCTTGTAATTTGGATTGTTTTCTGTGATCAGGGAGAGAGAGGCACTTGCCCAAAGCTTTTCCTGCTCATACAGGCTAAGAAAACCCATACGGGGAGAAACAAAAAAACCTGACCCCTTTTCAGGGTCCTTTTTGCAAGGATGTTGCTTTTTGCCCCTTCTCGTGTTGCTTTTGCAGTTGCACTTCTGTGTATCGTGGCCCTCTCACTGGTAAGCATGCTTCTTTGCAGGTACATCAGCTCAGCAGCTGGATGCAACCTTCAGCACAAGTGCTTCTCTGGAAATATTTGAATTGGACTTATCAGACCCTTCGCTGGATATGAAGTCCTGTGCCACCTTCTCCTCCTCTCACAGGTGAGCAGTGGGGTTGTAAGGGAAAAGTAATGGGTGTGGAACTGTTATATATGGTGCATGTGAAAAGGCCACTTGGTGAGGTTTATCTGCAGTTGTTCAGGAGATGAGCTAGGCTGGTAGGTTTGAATGTGTATGCAGACTGTTTCTCTTGGGGAACCTCTGGGATTCTCCAGAAAACAGAAGGAAACCTGAAACTGTGAAAATGCAGTCGTAACTTTTCATGTTGCCCCATCTTGTCTGCCCTTAAGCATTTCAGGGAGACTCCTGTAACATGACTAAACTGGGTCATGGTGTGTGTGTAGTATCATACCTCAGCTTGCTGCTGGGAAGCCATGTTCCTGACTGTACAACTCCACTTAGCTCCTAGCTCCTTACCGTGTGCTTGTCCAAAGAAATATTGTTAGCATCAGAGTGTCCCAGTTTCCATCTTGGCAGCACTTGTAGCAGCTCTCTGGTGGCTGGTCCAGTGGCTGCCACTTGCTGTGAGTGAGTTGAAACAACATAAGGGAAGTGCAGAATGTTTCTGTGGGTAGAGGAGAGGGACTGGTGGAGGACACTAAGGTTGGGGGCAGCCTTGGCTGCAGTGGTCATGAGATGGTGGTGTTCAGGATAATGAGTACTATGCACAAAACAACAAGTAGAATTGCAACCTTGGACTTCAGGAGGGCTGACTTTGACCTCTTCAAGAAACCACTTAGAGAAATCCCATGGGTTAGGGCTGTGGAAGGTAGGGGGGCTGAAAAGACCTGGTTGATATTCAAGTACCACTTCCTCCCAGCTCAGGGTTGCTGTTTCCCTAAGAGCAAGACATCAGACAAGGGAAGCAGGAGACTTGTGTGGTTGAGCAGGGAGTTTCTGAAAAAGCTCAAGTAGAAGAAGGAAGTTTACAGGATGTGAAGGAAGAGATTGACCACTTGGGAAGATAAGGAGAATGCTGTCAGAGTATGCAGGGATGAAATGAGACAAGCCAAGGTCTCCTTGGAATTAAGCCTGGCAAAGCATGTCAAGGTCAACAGGAAAGGTTTCTTAAAGTATATTTGAGGCAAGAGGAAAACAAAAGAAAATGTGAACCTGCTGTCAAAGGAGGCAGTTGCCATTGTGCCAGAGGATGCAGAGAAGGCAGAGTGACTGAATGCTGCCTTTGCTTTGGTCTTAACTGCTCAGGCCAGCCCTCAGGACTCCAGACTTTGGAGGTAACAGAGGAAGACTGGACAAAGGAGGGTTTTCCCTTGGTTGAGGAGGATCAAGTTAGAGATCCATAAACTGGATATCCACAAGGCCATGGGTGCTGATGGGATACACCCACAAGTGCTGAGAGAGCTGGCAGCAGTCATTGGTAGGCCACTCTCCATCATCTTTGAAAGGTCCTGGAGAAGAGGTGAGGTGCCTGAGGACTGTAGGAAAGCCAGTGTCACTCCAGTCTTCAAATAGGGCAAGAAGGAAGAGCCAGGAAGCTACAGACCAGTCAGCCTCTCTTCCATCCCTGGAAAGATGATAGAACAGTTCATTCTGGGCATCATCTCAAAGGATGTGGAGGAAAGGAAGGTTATCAGAAGTAGTCAACATGGATTCACCAAGGGGAAGATGTGTCTGACTGATCTGATAGCCTTCTACAATGGCATGACTGGATGAATAGATGAGGGGGGTGGCAGTGGATGTGGTCTACCTTGACTTGAGCAAGGTTTTCGACACAGTCTCCCACAGCATCCTCATAGGCAAGCTTAGAAAGTGTGGGTTAGGTGAATGGACAGTGGAGTGGATTGAAAACTGGCTGAAAGGTAGAGCTCAGAGGGTGGTGATTAGTGGCGGAGTCTAGTTGGAGGTCCATAACAAGTGGTGTTCCCCAGAGGTCAGTACTGCGTCCAGTCCTGTTCAATATATTCATCAGTGACCTGATGACACAAAACAGAGAGGTGGTGACACTCCAGGGGGCTGTGCTATCATCCTGCATGACCTGGACAGGCTGGAGAGCCAGGCAGAGAAGAACCTAATGAGGTTCAACAAAGGCAAATTTAAGGTCCTGCAGCTGGGGAGGAACAATGCCATGTATCAGTACAGGTTGGGGGTGGACCTGCCAGAGAGCAGCTCCGGGCAAGAAGATCTAGTGGACAACAGGCCGACCATGAGGCAACAATGTGCCCATGTTGCCAAGAAGGCCATTGCCATCCTGGGATGCATTAGGAAGAGTGTGGCCAGCAGGTCGAGGGAGGTTCTCTTCCCCCTCTACTCTGCCCTGGCAGGAGGGTGGGGCCAGTCTTTTTTCAGCCATGACAAGGGACAGGACAAGAGGTAACGGGCACAAACTTGAACACAGGAAGTTCCGTCTAAACATGAGGAGCAACTGCTTTGCTTTGAGGGTACCAGAGAACTAGAACAAGCTGCCCAGGGAGGTTGTGGAGTTGCCATCTCTGGAGATACTCGGAATCCACCGGGACATGTTCCTGTGGGATCTGCTCTAGGGGATCCTGCTCCAGCAGGGGGGTTGGACTAGATAATCTCCAGAGGTCCCTTCCAACCCCCACCTTTCTGTGATTCTGTGATAACCACTCTATCCCCTGGTGGCCCAGAATGACATTACTGGAGGTGCAGGCAATTGCAGTGTTTTGTCAGTAGGTTCAACTGAGGATTTGATACTTTTAGGGGAGCAATTGCCCTCTCCCCCACCTCTGTCATGAGTAAAGATGGATTGGACTTGAGCCTTCATTGTCTGTTCTAAAACTAACCTCATGACCTAAGGACATAGAATTGTTTCCTAAAGGTCTTGACCAAATGCAGTTTGCTGGATTCCTAGGGGTTAAGTGTTGCCTGTAAACAACTTGAGAGGGGTTGAAATGGCTGGCATTTGCATGGAACTGTGATCCTGCTTCAGGATGCTCTCCTGGTGTGGGTGGATAATGGTTATGGTAGCTTGTGCAGGAGGAAGCACGAGGTGTTAGGCTGCTGGCTTTGTGCCCTGTCAGCTTTGTTGTGATGACTTGGGCTGGCTGAGCAGTTGGACTGGGACAGCTCACAATCTGTGCCCTATCTTGAGGTTTAGTAGGTGGGACTTAGGAGAACCAGCCACAGTCTTTGTTTAATGCCCTGCACTATGAGCAAAACTGATGTTAACGTGTCCTGTTGACCTTCTGAGAACGGGATGAGCTGTTTGACATTTTAAAGTTTGCTTGTTTTAGCTGGGACTGAGATTTTGCAAGGCTTGCCAAGTGACATCTTGCTTACTGAATTTCAAACCACTTCTTATAGTCAGGGAAGTACTTTGAAAGTACAAGTTGAAAGTACTTCCTGTGGGGAGCAACACTGGAATTTTACTTCACCCCAGAAAATGTGTTATAAAGGAGGTTGGTTATTTATTTATTAAAGATAAGTGCCCCAGCTATCAGTGTCTGTGTCAAGCTTTATTTCGGTTTGCAGCAAATGAAAATGTCTGGGTGATTAAACCCACAGAAGATAAATCTGCAACAAGCTTTGTTAATTGTCCTCCAAGGCAAGTTTTGCACTGCTTTTATAGAGCCATACATGATCTTGGAAAGAGCAAAGGGCAAGAGGAAAGTAACTCCACACTTAACCCTTGTTTTTGTTCCTCACCATTTTCTGTTTGGTTGTGTTTGGTTTTTTTTATTATCTTAAGCACTGTTGAATCTTGCAAGTGCTGCAATAGTAGGGCCTGGACAGCCCTGTCAGTCACTCCATATCTCATGACCTTGTTTAGGTAGGTGCAGATGTATAAAAATGGTACCCAGGGAAAGGGTCTGTCTGATACCACAGACCAATTTCCATCTGTAGTTTTGTCCTTTGGTTAAAAACCCTCTGTCATCTGAACACTGCCCTAGGAGACTGAGCTCTTGGCTGTCCCAGTATTTCTACCCCAGTGTCTCTTTCTAGCTTTCTACATGATAGATTTTACCGTGCTGACATTGCAGTGATTTAAAGAAATTACATGAAGGTTGTCCAGAAATAATGAAGATACTAGTAACACAGTGAGTGCTCAAGTAACTCCTTGCCACCTTCCAGTTAAGGTGGGTTTGCTTTCTGCTTGCAGAAGAGATAAGGGGCAGAGTGTCTCTTTAAGTAGAAGAATTTCATTCTTCACAGGGCTGAATACTCAGGAATGTTGTTTTGTTGATGCAGCAAGTTCTTTGAGTTGAAGGAGATTGGAGTATCTGCAGGTGGGCACAGTGGTGTGAAAATACTTCATTTCTGGGGGCAGGTTTCATTCCTCTTGATTTAGTGTGGAAAACAGGTTGTGGTCCAAGACACACGTGTCTGTGATGTGAATAAACTACTTGCTGAGCCTCCAGCACAGCAGATGAAATGCACATCCAGAAGCACAGATAGGGAAAAGGATTTGGAATATCTCTAATTCTGCCTTTTTTATCTCTTGTGTGGGGAGTTGCTCATACATAGCAGGGGTTTACCTCTGGGCTGTGATGGGATGGGCTTACAGTCCTTACTTGGATTAGTCCTGTTGTTTTGCAAAGGTAAGCTCAAGATCACAGAGCCCCAGAGTGGTCGGGGTTGGAAGGGACCTCTGAAGATCATCTAGTCCAACCCCCTTGCTAGACCAGGATCACCTACAGTAGTTGCTACACCAAAGTAGTAAATCCTTAGCTTTCTTATTTAATCATCCTACAATACCTCTGCATTTGGACAAAAGAAAACACAATGTTCTAAAAATTAATACTAAGCTTTCCAAATTGCCCCCATAGCTACATTATTAGTACCTTGTTACTGCTTTTTAAATAATGTAACTAAGAAACATTTTAAGATTTACATAACTCAGCAGTATAAAAAGAGCTCTCAGTACTTTCCTCAAGACTACAGCAACACACAGATTCCTAGGAAAACTTGTTTCTCTGTGTACTCTTAAGAATCTGTTTGTGTTCCTGACGTACTTAGATCGCATATGTAGTTCTCTGCAAGGAAAACAAAGTTTCATGATGTTCAAGTACTGCCTTAAAGTTGTGTGGTCAGAAAATTTCGCAGTCATTTGTAAACATAACTGCAAAGGAAGCCATTCACAAGGTTTAGTCAGTGCTAAAAAGTGTTCACAGCCTATTTATTATTTAGTTTTTAGCGTTCACTTATAAGGGAGGGAAAAAGTTGTCAATACTCTTCCGCAATTTGTAAAGCTTTACATTTAAATAGAAATAAAGTCATATAAAGTCTGTACTTGCAGGTAGGAGCACTTAGGTGGTTTTGCAGCTAGGAGATGAGAGGTTACTGGTTGTGCTGCATTTGGATGGCCATTGTGTTTCTGATGGAAGGGGTTTTCAGTACAGAGACATGTCCTGAAGGAGAAATGCAGGCAGTGCTTTTCTGACGTCTGCTCTGTTAGCAACAGGCTGGAACTTGAGCTGGACTGGGCAAAATGTGGAGCTGGTGGTGGATGGTTGTAGCCAGTGGGGACCTTTGTGTCTTACAGGTACCACAAGCTGATCTGGGGGCCGCACAGCATGACCTCGGGTGAGCGAGTCTGTGGAGTCCTGATTGCTGGAGGTGAAAATGGAAATGTGGTTCTGTATGACCCAGCCAAAATCATGGCTGGAGACACTGAAGTGATAATTGCTCAGAAGGACAAGCACACAGGACCTGTAAGAGCACTCGATGTCAACATGTTCCAGGTTGGTTTTCTGCTGTTCTTCATCCCATACTGTCATAGACAAGTGGCCTGTCTTAACTTGTAACCCTAAATGTTTCTGTTTCTTTCACCTGCCCTGAAAAGCACGAAGTGAATGCGGTCTTGGAGTGTCTGTTTGTATTTATTAAGGAAAAACCTGTCCTGTTACTGGCATTTCAGGATGAGGAATGAAAGCGTTTAAGATTTCTGGTTCATTCCTTCCCCTACTCAGTTTACACTGTGGGTCTTTTTAACTCTGCTTACCTGTAGAGATGGTCTTCTGTGGTGTCATTAGCCAGTCTCCTTTTTAAGCACCCATGTACTGTGCCAATATTTTTCTTGGCACACGAGGAATATTTAGGTGCTCTCACTCATGCTTCCTTTGACGTTAGATTTTAGGTATCTCTTTTGGGGGCTGTGTAGGATAATTGTTTCAGACCTCTAAGTATTGTTATTTGGAAAGAGGAGAGAACAGGGAACATGGTGATATGGCCTCTCTAGCAGAAGAGCTCTCAAAACCAACAAGCTTTTCTCCATCACTCATGAGTGTTTACTACCTCCTTAAATACGGTGGGTTGATTTTCCCTTGTCACCACCAGCTGTGTGAGAATTCAGTTGAATTTGTTTCCTAAGTGTAGTTCTGTCTCTACATGCCTACTTTCAGCAAGGCTGTCCTGTCTTCATTGTGTCCTCTCTGAATCCCTTCTTTTCCATTCTGGCCTGTTAGGGTGTCAGGACTTGCTTGTCACCAGCCTTGGGATGTATTTGCTGTGCAGTGGAGGAGCACTCTACAAAACAGGATTTTTTGTCCTGGAATGCCTGTCTAAGACAGTGCATGGATTGTTTAAAATAATTCAATCTTACCTGCCATTTCAAAAAAACTTGCTGTTTTCCCTAAGCTGCTCTGTGTGAGCCAAAGGCTACATCCCTAGCTGAGAGCAGAAACTGGCACAGTCCTGTCGATCTGATGCCTCCCAGCAGCTAAAACTGTGAAAGCTGGTGCTGAAAATACTCTTAACAGCTATTAATGTGTCTTACAGACTAATCTGGTGGCCTCTGGTGCTAATGAGTCTGAAATCTATATCTGGGACCTGAACAATTTTGCCACACCAATGACACCAGGAGTGAAGACACAGGTACCGGATTTGTGTTTGGTTAATGCTGCAGAGCAGACTAAAGAAAACTATGCATGTCACTTATGTTGAGAGCTCACTTAACCCTACAGTTTCAAAGCTTTCTTTTCAAGGCCAGGGGGTGGAGAAAGCCTTTTGAAATCTCTACTTGGGTAGCAGTTAATTATACTTAACCATGAGCTACATTTCTGGCAATGCTTGATGCAGTCCTGAAGGGGATGGTACAGCAGACCCCTCTGCATTAAAGCATGTTCCTGCATGTTCTTCTCCAATGGCTATCCCAAAAGCCAACAAAAATAAGCCTTCTATCAGTACTTACTTTTTGTAACGTACTCATTAGACTGTGGGGCTTGAGATTTGTTTTGGCTTGTGAGATGCCTTTGACTCAAAGCATGGAGCAGGAGCCCATGTCCTTGAGGAAGGTGCTCTCTGAGGGGCAGCAGGGGTAGCTTTCAGTCAAGGCTTTTGGCAGGAAGGCAGTAGTGCCAGCCCTGTTCTGCCACACTGTGTCTAGCTGTGACTTTTTGACCTGCTCCGTGTAAGGGAAACTGGATGCTGCTCCTTTTCTAGCCCCTGGAGTGCAGTTTTCTGGCTGTGCCTTTGAAGTCCAAGCATGCACATGCAGTGAGTGGTTTGCTCTGCTTCCCGTGCAGCAGCCCTGAGATGTGCAGTCAGGTTTGGCCACAACAGACCTGCAGTTCTGGCTGGCTGCACAAGCAGTTGATTCATTTCTTCATATGGTGGGATTTTATGGAGTTTTTTTTAAATGGTATTTGGCCAGGGATAGCTGAAGTAATCCCTTTAGTCTTTGAGAAATGTTGCTTTTTAGCAAGCAACAAGTAAGAATAAGCTGAGCCTCCCAGGTTACACCACTTCTCAGATACCCATAACCATTGCATGTTTTCTAGTCTAGCTCTGCATGTTTCACTGCGTTCATGAAAGAAGACTGTGAAGGTGCAGATTGAGGAAAATAGGAGGAAGATAAAAAGCAGCTACTGAGAAGTCAGAAGATGAGGCAGTAGGTTTGGCAGTTACCTCCATGGGTTTCAGGGAGTGTTTAATTGCTCTACTTCAGGGCCAGTGTTTGGCCTATATCTCTGAAAGGTCTCTGGGGGAAAAACAGTAGCCTTTTGTAGTTTGTGCAGGACATGGAAGAATGGGGGGCAGTTGTTTCAATGCCTGTACCTTTCTGTAGCTGCTAGAAAACTGCACAAGAAGTTTGTGGTTACTAGAAAATGTGTTTATTACTGCATGATAATTTGGGGACAACAAAGTGAAGAAATGGGATTTAGAAGGCATCTTCAATTTAAAGACCTTTAGTTTAAACTCTGAGGGGCTGGATGCTTTGTTTAGTCTGAGTTGTTGATTACCATGTGGGCACTTGGGAGGACGCTCACCTCAGTTGAAGATCCCTGTATAAGGTTTTTTTTTCAATGTTTAATAGTAATTTTTTAGGCTGGGAAATTTTTCAGTTCATGTGCTTTAGTACAAACTGGAAACAGTAGTGCAAAGAGGACTGGGCTGACATGGCTTGTAATTCTCACACTTAAGGTAGCAGTTGGGAGGGAGTAAAAAAACCTCAAAATTCCTCCAAGCAAGCATTTTTTTTTTTCTTAAGTCAAAACCTAATAATCCAAGGCAAAAGAGCAGTTCAAATACCTGGATATAGTTTCAAGGAGTAATTTGCTGTTTTTGAAGACAGTTGTGCTTAGTCTTCAAGTGACCAGTGTATGGAAAGCAGAAAATGTAGATATTAGGGAAATACCAGCAGGTTATGAATCAGAGCTTTCAAGCGTTGCACCCTAGAGCGTGTGTACATAGGAAACCAGAACATGTGCAGTGCCTAGGGGGAGTCTCCTAGCAGGCTGGTCGTTTAGCAAGTTCTGAAAACAACAGGTTTTGAGTCTTGGGGTTTGGAAAGCTCGTGACAGGCTGTTCTGTGTGTGCAACAGCCTCTTGAGGACATCAGCTGCGTCGCATGGAACAGGCAAGTCCAGCACATCCTGGCGTCCGCCAGCCCCAGCGGCCGAGCGACCGTCTGGGATCTCAGGAAGAATGAGCCCATCATCAAAGTCAGTGACCACAGTAACCGGGTGAGTTGGCTCTCGTGCAGCTGCGTGGGTGCTTGTGGAGAGATGTGGGGTGCCTCGTGGTGTGTGGGACAGGTGATAGCACACCCTGTCCCACAGCGTTCTCCTAGAGGAACTGGCTGCTCGTGGCTTGAATGGGCGCACGCTTTGCTGGGTTAAAAACTGGTTGGATGGCCAGGCCCGAAGAGTTGTGGTCAATGGGGCTAAATCCAGTTGGTGGCCAGTCACTAGTGGTGTTCCCCAGGGCTCAGTGCTGGGGCTGCTCCTGTTTGACATCTTTATTGGTGATCTAGACAAGGAGGACAGAGCGCACCCTTAGCGAATGTGCAGATGACACTAAGCTGGGTGAAAGTGTTGATCTGTCTGGGGGTAGGGAGGCTCTGCAGAGGGATCTAGACAGGCTTTATCCATGGGCCAAGGCCAGTGGCATGAGTTTCAATAAAGCCAAATGTTGGTTCCCGCACTTTGGCCACAACAACCCCTGGCAGCACTACAGGCTTGGACAGGAGTGGCTAGAGAGCTGCCCAGCAGAGAGGGACCTGGGGGTGTTGATTGACAGGGGCTGAACATGAGCCAGCAGTGTGCCCAGGTGGCCAAGAAGGCCAATGGAGGTGATCTTAGCCCTGTACTGGGCACTGGGGAGGCTGCACCTCGAGTCCTGGGTTCAGTTCTCGGCCTCTCACTACAGAAAGGATCTTGAGCTACTGGAGTGTGTCCAGAGAAGGGCAGCGAAGCTGGTGAAGGGTTTGGAGCAGATGGCTTAAGAGGAGCAGCTGAGGGAGCTGGGGGTGTTTAACCTGGAGAAAAAGAGTCTGAGGGGAGACCTTACTGCTCTCTACAACTGCCTGAGAGGAGGCTGTAAAGAGGTGAGGGTTGGTCTGTTCAACTAAGTTACAAGTGACAGGACAGGAGGTCATGGCCTCAAGTTGTGCCAGGGGAGGTTGAGACTGGATGTTAGGAGGAGTTTCTTCACTGAAAGGGTTGTCAGGCATTGCAACAGGCTGCCCAGGGAGGTGGTGGAGTCACCATCCCTGGAGGGATTTAAGAGTCGTATAGACGTGGTACTTAGGGATATGGTTTAGTGAAGGACTTGTCAGTGTTAGGTTGAGGGTTGGACTCTGATCTTGAAGGTCTGCTCCAATCAGGGTGATACTGTGATTCTCACATGATAAAAAGATACTGGTGCTTGGCCCAGTATTAAATTACATGCAAATTATTTAATGCTTTCTGTTCCAAAGGCTATGTATACACAGAGGGTTTGTCAGCATTTTAAATGAAAAGAGGTAGATGCAAATGGAAGCAAGGTGAGGTACTCAACATTTCCTATCAGAGTGATCTTACTTTGGAGCAATCTGTTACTGATCTGCCTGGGGCTACCACAGAAATACTTCTATTCAGTTGGTCAGAAATGACATGTTTTGTCTGCTGAAGACATGAGGTTGCAGCTGATGTGCTTTCAGTGAGCACATTTAGTTTTGCAGAGCAGGTGGCATGAGGACTTGGACTTAGTGCATAGGCAGAGGGGGCTTCCTTCTTGGCATCACAGCTGGGATAAGCACAAGGGCTGAGCCCTGGCAGAACAGATGGCTGATGGAGCTGGGGTCTGTGCTTTTGCTGGTCTGGATGTGAAGGTGGGAGCAGGCTGCAGCCACGCTTGGAGAAAGCAGGGTCCGTGGTAGAGAGCACCACAGAGGGGTGTTGCCATCGAGCAGTGTACAGGGGACACTGCCTCATGTGGTTCCAACCACCAGGCCTGCTCCCCAGGCAGTGTAAATGTGAAAAAGAGCCTGTAGAAACTTGTGGAGAGTAACACATTTGTATCATTCTATGCATTTTCATTGGAATATTGCTATAATAAACTTTGAAGGTGGAGTAAGAGTTAAAAACCAAGTACCTGCTTGGTTACTGTGTGTGATTCTCATCAACTGAGTAGCTCTATGTGTTTGTTGCCTGACATAAAATCAGCACCATAGGTTGTCTTCATCATGTGATTGTAGTCTAGTGATGTCAGTGTTCACATCTGCCTCGTGATTGCTTTTATTAAAATATCAGAACTGCTGGAGAAAAAAGTTGGTGCAGAGGGCTTTACAGTTGGAATATAAAATGTGAAACTGTGAACAAGACAGCTCACAGTCCTCTCTTTGAGAGGACCTTGGGAAAATAACTACAGGTCTCCTCATTCACGAAATGAGAGTATCACAATTGGAATGCAGTCGGAAATAATGCCCAGGAACAGTTGCAAATTGTGTCACAACCGTGTTTGACCGTCCACCTAGACATATTTAGGCCATTTGTTTTTTGTCCTTTTACTGCTGCCTAGTTATTTTACGTTGTGGCTCAATGTTGTCCCCCAGATGCACTGCTCAGGCCTGGCATGGCACCCTGACGTTGCTACCCAGATGGTTTTGGCCTCGGAGGACGACAGGTTGCCTGTGATTCAGATGTGGGACCTAAGATTTGCTTCCTCACCCCTTCGTGTTCTAGAAAGCCATGCAAGGTATGAGTCTCATGTTGCCTGCTGCTCCACAGGGTTTGTCCTGTTTGTCACTGCTTACCAGCCTGTTCATACCACTTCTTGTGGGTTCCCCAGTTCCCTGCGGGAGGCTCGATTAGTTGGAGGCGGTGCTTCCAGCAGCAGGCAGTGTTAGATGCTGGCTTGCTAACTACACCCTGACCTGAAAGACTTGCCTTTTTGAGGCCTTCTGGTTTGAAGGAACTGCCCCTGTATGTCCCTCTGCTCCCTCTTCCCCCCCGCCACAAAAAACCCCCACACCATTGTGCCAAAACACTGAAGTTGCTGGTTTCTTTCTGTGGTTTTTAGAAGAGGAGCTGAGGTGCAAAGCACTAGTATTGTAGTTAATATTTCCTGAGTAACGGTCTGAAAGTGCACCTGAGCACATCCTCATATGTGGACATGTACAGTCTCTCTGCCCCTCAGCCCCCAAAAATGCCTTAAATTCAGGTAAGAGGAAAGATTTGGTTGAATTCTTGTCGCTCCTCCATTGTTAGTGAAACTTCCTTATTGCCCAAGGCCAGCCTTTAATTTGAGGAGAAAGAACAGCAGTAAGTCTGTGTTGCAGCCTCTACCAAAACTGCTGCCAGTGGTCCTGCTGAATCTCCTGCTAATAAAAAGGAGCTGGCAAACTTTGTAGTCACTGACCTTACCCACATGTTTTCACACGGCATGTCAACGATCCTGCAGGCAAACAAACCATTTTGTCACATTGGTGGCCAGGTTCTCCCACATGACTGTAGCATTTAATTTTCAGATACCATGGCTGCACCTTGATACCCCTTCATGCAGAAAACAGAAAGCATCTGTTTCAGTAAATAAAGTGCTGATAAGATAGAAAAATTTATCTTGTAAGAGGAAGGAGTGGGGTGGGCATTATGTGGTGGAATGCTCAGCTCATGTAGGAACTCAGTTTAGGAACTTTGGTTTATTTATCACTGTTTTGTGACTTTTCCTGCAGGGGCATATTGGCCATTGGTTGGAACATGGCAGATTCGGAGCTGCTGCTTAGCTGTGGGAAGGATGCTAAAATTGTCTGCTCCAACCCCAACACGGGCGAGGTATTGTGCTCACACTGCTTCAGTATCTCAGCTCAGGGCTGGCACAGGGACCTATGCCAAGCAGGTGTTGGTGTGCCTGCATTCCTAGGAATGGTGCTTCTGTGGGTTGTTTCTCCCTGTCCTATATACTTGTGTTGGCTATGTGTTGTCTTCTGAGCTTGCTCTGGGAGTGCAGGTTTCCTTCCCAGTGTTGCAAATATTACACATTTGTCCTTTCTACTTCTCTGCTGCTAAGTAGTGAGGTTCCTACTCATTCTGAGGGACAGGAATGATCCCACTTAAACTTAGTTGCTTCCTACTCTTTTGGTGTGACGAATCTCAGGGCAGGTGGGAGAACTGTTGCTGTTGGATGTGGTGCCTCATAAAAGCCTTGATTCATTGGACTTGTTGCCCAGGTGCTGTATGAGTTGCCCACCAACACACAGTGGTGCTTTGATATCCAGTGGTGTCCTCGGAACCCTGCTGTCTTGTCTGCAGCTTCATTTGATGGGCGGATCAGCGTTTACTCCATCATGGGAGGCAGCACAGATGGCTTGAGGCAGAAGCAAGTTGACCAGGTATTGAGAAATGTTCAGCTGAGAATATAGACAGAAAAGGTGGGAGGAAAGAAACGTGGGCTCACAGGAAGTCTTCAGTGGCTGTCTATAGCCCTGCTTGCAGGAATACCAATCTTATTCAAATAAATGCTTATATTCAGTTTATTGCAGATATGTAACTTTTGTCCTCCCCCTCCCTGCCTTTTGTTATCCAAGCTTTCATCGTCTTTTGGGAACCTTGATCCATTTGGTACAGGACAGCCCCTCCCACCCCTGCAGCTTCCTCAGCAGACCACTCCACAGAGTGTTGTTTTGCCCCTGAAGAAACCACCCAAATGGATCCGGCGACCCGTGGGAGCGTCATTCTCGGTAAGCAGGAGACAAGGGTTGGCCAGGAGGTAGTAGAGGATACCTGCCAAACACTTTAGGGAGAGAGGAGTTCAGCATTGTGCTCCACCTTGGGAGGACTTCCTGTTTCTTGTCGCGGCAGGAGATGGTTGCTGTAGCTTCCAGACTGGGCATTTGGGACAGTAAGTCAGCAAAAGTGTGACAAAAATCCTTGGGGAAAAAGAGACAAGGATGTGTTACTGGGCGTTGGGGGCAGCAAAGGTTTGACAGAAATTTTTGGGAGAAAGAAACACAGATATGGACACGTGTCTGAGACTAGGGTGCAGTTGGAAGCTATTAAGTGAATTGTTGTGGTGGAGAATACTCAGTTCAGCCCTGATCAAGGTAGCAGGAGTTGCTGTAGCAGCACGTGGGTAGGCTCCTCCATGGCTGGTTGATGTGCAGAGGAGCCAGCTGCGAGGTTGGCGAGGCCATGCTTTTCAGAAAGCAGAGTCATCTGCTCTTTGGCTCCACATTTGGCTTATTTTCTAGACCTACAAACCATGTCTTTGGGAAGAATCCTGAATATTTTAGCCTGTCCTCTTGAAATTGATTTCTTGGCTCAATTTTCAGCATCACGTGTCTGCTTACAATCTGAGGCACAAATTAAATGCAGGTGTTTTTCCCCATCCAAGAGAAGTGATGTTGTCTAGACACTGCCTGATTTGTCATTTTACAATGGTGTTTGTTCCCTTATTTGTCCTGGTGTGTCAGGAGCCAGCTCCCAGTCTTTTTCTTGGCTAGGCTTTTTGCTTTTTGTAATGCTGACTGTGGAATTGATCAGTCTGGCCTGTGTAAATTCACTTTGAGCTATAGAATGAAGCAGTATTCCAAGCCCCTTCTAATTTATTTTACTTCTGTTGGTTTTACTGCTCTCCAAATGATGACACAACTTACTGGACATCTCTCTGTAGGCTTTTAACTTTGAAACAGGCTGCCAAGAGCAAGGTAGACACGATGCTTGAGCATTTGTTTCATGGTGCATGTGTTCCTTTGGTAATTACAGTGCAATATCCTGAGATACTCCATTCACTGTACAGACCTGCAGCTTCTAGTCAGTCTTTTGCCTGAGGAAAAAGGGGCACAGCAGTAGCTTTGCTCATAAATCTTATGAAATGGGCACCCACTTATCCAGCCAGGGTCTTTACATGCTTAGAACTATGGGGTGGTGGGGAAAAAAAAAAACCAAGGAGTTGATGTTAGGAATGTGTCTCCACTGGACAAGAAGCATATGTCCACTGGATAAAATCATGTACACACAGGTGTGTATGGCCATGCTTTTTATGTGCGCTCCAGCGTGTCTTTCTGTTTTTACATCCTCCCTGTGTGCCTCTATTCCAGTTTGGAGGCAAGCTGGTTACATTTGAGAATGCCAAGTGTCAGCAGCAGCCAGGCATGGAGCAGCAGCAGCAGCAGCCTCACCATGTCTACGTGAGCCAGGTGGTTACAGAGGAGGAGTTCCTGGCCCGCTCCAACCAGCTGCAAGAGGCTGTGCAGTCCGAAGGCTTTGTCAGCTACTGCCAGAAGAAAATTGACATGGCCCAAGCTGACTTTGAGAAAAATGTATGGGCCTTCTTAAAGGTAACAGGACAACAGCAGCTCAGGAGATCCCCTCTGAGTTGGAAAGACTCAGAAATGGTTCCTTCTGCTCATGATGGTGTTTTAGCAGAAGAGATCCTGGGAACCACAAGTGTAGGCTGTGAGAATAGTGCCCAAAAGCCCTGTTGTTGGAGGTGGCCCACCAGAAGAGAGAGGGTCTTCAGGGCCGGGGGTGCTCATGGGCTTTGTGGGAAATCATGGCAGAAGCCAAGGTGTGGGGGGGAAGGTGTCCTGTGGCTTTTTTGGCATCTGCATCATGTACGGGGAGCTAGTGGGAAGAGATGAAGCTTTGGGACAGCCTCAGATGTGCTTTTCACTGCTCACTATGACCATTTAGAGGTTTCACAGTGAAGCAGATAAGCAGAGTCTTCACCCACAATAACCATATTGAAGCCTAGGGTGCCCAAGTCACTGAAGACCTTTTCAGTTATCCTTTAATATACTCAGTCTCCATAGTCAGTAACTCCCACTGAGTAATTTGTACCAGTCAAGTAAAAAGCCAGTGAAAATGAAAAATGATGAATTGCAATATATTCTTAACTTTTGCTTTTTCGAAGGTGAACTTTGAAGAAGATTCACATGTTAAATACCTTGGGCTCTTGGGATACAAGAAAGATGATCTGAGGAAGAAGGTAAGTGTGCCTAGAAGCCATGCCTGTGTTAAATACTTCACCAACGAGTGTAGCTGCAGAGAACAGCCTAAAATGTTAAAAATGCTATCTGTGATTGACATACTTATTTACCCATGGGGCTGGAAGAGCAATTCCCAGTATCCAGCACATCTCGATTAGAAAATCCAGTTGAAATTTAGTAGTGATCCTGTGGAGTGGCCTGATCCAGACTGGAGCCCACTGCTCCTGTTGTTTGGGGTTTGATAGGCCTTGTGCTTGGAGAGAAGTTGGGAAGGTGGGCATGGCTGAATGGAGTGGCCTGAAATGCTGGGCCTCTACCCCGTTATTTCAGTATTTGAGAAACAGAGATGGGAAGCTGCAAGGCCATGTTTTCATGTAGCTGTTTTTCAACAAATATATTCTCCACGTTGAAGCTGAATCCATGGATTTTAGTGTCAAGAAACACTGCAGGACAGCTGGTCTGAAAATTGGTGATAGCCACAACTCACAAAGCCCCTTGTCTTTCACATTACTGGCATGTAAACAAGGGTCAAAGATTTCAGCTGCTTGGAATAAGCTGTTAAGAACATGGTGGTTTAGTTTTTGTCTTCTGAAAACCTGTCATTCTCTTCTGTACGTCCAGTCCTGGATCTCTCCTTTCTATTGTAAGCTAAAATAAAATAGAAAAATAACTCCAGCAATTTAGCTCAGCTTTTAGTGAAAACCACACCACGAGGGTAAAATAAAGCCTGCCATAATAAAAGCACTAGGTAACAGGAGCAGCAAAAGGAAACACAGGCTCCCAGATGCCAAACTGATGTATTTTCTGCATGTATTCTAAACTCTTTATGTTGAAGCAGCACCTTAGAGGGCCCTAATTGAATCTGGAGTCATGATTTTCTTGGCAAAGGAGTAAAAGCTGAGTATTTAAACTCTTCCATGCCTTGAAAGGTCCTAGCCCACAGCCATCTGACTGCTGTGCTTGAAACCACAGCTTCCTGACAGGCTTCCTTCTCCTCAAGGATTGTCATGGTTTCCTTTTCCCTAACCAGAGCTGACTTAGACTGTTGTTATTACTCTGGTTTCCATCAGCTCTAGTGAGGTTTGAGGCTCTTGAGTTAACAATTCAAAGGCATAGCTATTTTTTCCATTGGAGCTTGAGGTGCAGGGGGCATAGCCAGGCTGGGAAAGGAAATGGCCTAAGTTTCATGTCAACTGTTCTGCAAGCAACGTGCTAGCTACATGTTCCAGTTTTGCAGTCTGACAGTTCAGTGACTGGTCTGCCTCTCTAAAATAAAAGCACTGAAATTGTTATTCTTTTCTAGATTACATCCACTATAAATAAAGAGGGTCTTGCAGATGCTGACTCAGAAGAGGTAAGTGAACACCCGTGTGCAACTTAGTGATTAGCTTTATAATGCCATGGTGGTGTGCAGAGTGAGGAGAATTGGTTCCCCCTTTGCCAGCGAAGGGCTCTTGGCTACAGGCTTTAGTTTAGGGTCTCAGTTGATGTTCCTCCATCTTTCCTTTTTGCTGCCTGTGTCTTGCCCACTGTGACACTTAGTGCTGCCTGTGAGGTGGGGCAGAGCCTTGCTGCCTGGCAGCTGCTTCCCAAAACAGCACCTGCCCCAGGCTTCAAAAAAAAAGCAGGAATAAGAGTGTTTCTGTAAGACTTCCCAGCAAGAGTGATCAGTACAGCTCAGGCATTGCCCGTTGTAATTGCCATGGCCCGAGTCTGCAGTGGGGGGACTGCACTGCTGTTGTGGCACAGACATTTTGGGTGTCATCTTGTAGTTGCCTAATGGGGAGGAAGAGTTGTTGTTGCATGTTTTCAGGCAGCTAAGGTGAGAACAGTACAAGGTGTTGTGCAATGCAAAGTGTGTCTTCCTCTTTTGCTGGCTTGTTGTTGTTGTTCTATGGCTTTTTCTCTCTGCCAAAGGCTTCTGATGAATCTGTGCCAAACAAGGGGGATGAAGGCCATGCTACAGAGGAGCAATTCTTGGGAGAGGTATTTGTCACCCTCTAGACTAACCCTGTTGACCTCCTGGGGGTTTACTTTGTTACTACTAAGAGCAGTTTGTTCTGTTGGCTTTTCCTGGTGCTGAGGACATACAGAAATACAAGGAGTTACTTAGAATGAGGAGTATGTGGGCTGTTGTTAAATGGCTTGGGATTTTCTCATCAGCCTCAGACATCGTGTGAATAGATTTTGGTGGCAATGAAGAAGGAGCTCATTTTTTAACAGTCCAGTTGGCACCAGTCTCAAGGACTTGATTCTGCTGTAATTTTCACTCTGGCATTTCCCTAACATTGTGTACTCAATGATTTCCTGCCATGGAGCTCTACTGCATTCCATCTCTGGTTGATGATTAACAAGCTGTCAGCTTATGACTGCCCAGTTTCTAGGTATAAATCTTGGCAGAGATGCAGCCTACCCAGCAGCATGGGTGGTAAATTGAGGTTGTCCTGAAGCCACTGATGGTGTATCAGGGTGTGCTGTCACACACAGAAACTGGATGGGCTCATGATGCCTGGGATAGTCACAACATGTTCTCGACTCATATTAAATGGGCATCTTGCATTATCTGACAGCATAATTGTCCAGACGCTGCCTTCTTTTGTGAGACAAAGATAAAGCTTCTTTCAGACTTGACAACTTGTGACAATTTTTGTACTTGTAGGCTGTGCTGTGAAAACTGATGGTGGAGAGCACCACAGTGAACCAACACGGGACTTCTCTGTGGAAAATTAAGTGTGTGCTCATGTGTTCCGCCTAACTGGGGGGTATGCCTAGGCCAGAGGGTCTCAAGGGTGAGCTGAAAGTCTTAGTTGAGCAAAGTGAAGCCTAGGTAGCATCATGGTAGATGTTGTTGGCAGGGGTTGAAGTTGAAAGAGGAGGGAAGGGAGAAGGTTTCTGATTCTGTGGTTGTGGCTGTCGTTTCGCTTCGAGTGGGTTGTGTGTACATGTGCTTATGCATGTCAGTACCCAGGACCCAGGTATGGGGTTGCTGGTATTTGGGATCTCTAGGTATACACACGTCTGCTTACAGAAGGCTCCCCTGGTATAAGTCTGAGGCTTCCAGTGCTTTTTCCCCTTGGCATCCAGTTTATTAAATGGTCCACTCTGATCTCTCAGGACAATGATTTTATCATGGTGTGTTTACATGGACTGGAGGCCCTTTGAGAAGCCCAGGCCTTTCTCTGTGTGCTGAAGAGGTGCCTTCATGCAGGCACCAGGAGAAGTTGCTTATCCTGTGCTGACACAGGATTCTAAAAAGTGACAGGGATACTCTTCCCTTCCAAGTTAACAATCTCGATCTCCTTGGCAACTGGTAGCGTGAGGATCTATCTTTAACTAGTGATGGGATGAGAGGAAATGGGTTTGAGTTGTGCCAGGGGAGGCTTAGGTTGGATATTGGGAGAAATTTCTTTACTGAAAGAGTGGTGAGGCATTTGAATGGGCTGCCCAGGGAGGTGGTGGAGTCGCCATCCCTGGAGGTGTTGAAGAAGCAGCGTTTAGATGTGGCACTCCAGGATACAGTTTTGTGGTTGTGGTAGTTGGATTAGGGTTGGACTTGATGATCTTGAAGGTCTCTTCCAACCTTAATGATTCTATGACTCTTACTTGTAATGCAAGAGCTGCATTTTTTTATATGTGTGTGTATATTTCAAGTGTTTACATGATGTCAAAAATTACGCTTTTCTTTCCTCTCAGAGGATGAAGCACCATAAACAAGAAACGGAGGACTTGACATCTGCAAAGACAACGTTTAACATCTCTGTTAGTGGAGGTAAAAAAGACCTTGATACTGATTTCCTTCTGTGTGCTGATACTTAAACTCTGATGTTGATAGTAGTGTTGCAGTGAGAAGGCGATTTCTGCACAGATTGCGAAGGATTGTCATGACTTGCCTCTTAACTCCATTAATTTTGCAGCAGTTTCGAGGCACTTGAAAATAAATCACCTTAGGGAAGGAAAGGAAATGTGTAGCACTTGTACACCCCATTGGTGAAGTGCAGTTACTTTGGGAGATGGCTGGTACAAAAGAACACACACCTGATCAGGCATGGGGTGGTAATACCACTTTTTGTACAGAAACTCCTAAGGGATCTTGAGTAACACGGGGGCCATTGGTGCCCTGTCCATTTCTAGACTTCATTTCTAGAACTGTGTACTCAGGGTAGTTGTTTCAGAGGTCACTTAGATTTCTAGCATCCTGTTCTGCAGCCAGGTGAGTGATGCTTGACCATGCCCCACCTGTTGTGGCTGTGACCATCGTGTGCTTGAGACTGGAAATGAACTTAAGCATCCCTGTCAGGATGAAATCCCTGTAGGTCCGGAGCAAGCGGCTTTGCAGGGAACTTGGAGCAATGCTGGACAGTTGGACAGAATCACCTGCTGTTGCATATCGAAGGGACTTTGGTGCCATCATCTGACAATGCACTGCTCTCTCGTTGCAGATGTGGATGGTCTGATTACCCAGGCACTGCTGACGGGGAACTTGGAGAGTGCAGTGGATCTGTGCTTGCACGACAGCCGCATGGCCGACGCCATCATCCTGGCCATCGCGGGCGGGCAAGAGCTGCTTTCCAGGACACAGGAGAAGTACTTTGCTAGGATGCAGAGCAAAATTACCAGGGTATGTTTGTTTTCAGTGAGGAAACGACATGCATGTAGGCCTTTGGCAACTCCCTTTTTCACCTCCAAAGTTCTCTTGCCGTTTCATAGCTTTATTTCTGTGACAAGCTGCTACGTATTCAAGTCATGCACGAGATCTCAGAGCAGAAGGATTTCTGTTATTCTTTTTTAATGCATTGATAAGGAGAGAAAAAGCAAGCTACCAGGATATCAGTACACAAGAAGAGTCATCTTCACTTTGTGTCCAGTGTCTGAGTTGCATATTCACTAGTAGATTCCCACTGATAAATAGCTTAAGCAGCACATGTTGCAGTTTGTCTTACCACATGTTTCGCGTGTCACACATGACCCATGCTTAGTGCCAGCAGCGTTTTGTTGGTTTCTGCCTCCCCACCTGGAGTACTGTGTCCAGTTCTGGAGCCCCCAACACAGGAAGGACATGAAGCCCCTGGAGAGAGTCTAGAGGAGGCCACGAAGATGATCCAAAGGCTGGAGCAGCTCTGCTCTGGAGACAGGCTGAGAGAGTTGGGGATGTTCAGCCTGGAGAAGAGAAGGCTCCAGAGAGACCTTAGAGCACCTTCCAGTTCCTGAAGGGGCTCCAGGAAAGCTGGGGAGGGACTGTTGACAAGGGCTTGTAGTGAGAGGACAAGGGGGAATGGATTAAAACTGGAAGAGGGGAGATTTAGATAAGACATCAGGAGGAAATTCTTGAGTGTGAGGATGGTGAGACACTGGCAAAGGTTGCCCAGGGAAGCTGTGGAAGCCCCATCCCTGGAAGTGTTGAAGGGCAGGTTGGATGGGGCTCTGAGCAACCTGGTCTAGTGGGAGGTGTCCCTGCCCATGCAGCGACACTTGAGTAGGTACAAATTTTACTGTATCCTAAAAAACAACAGAAGCCCTACAAAGCTCTTAACTGTGGTTTCTCTCCTTTTTGTCTAGCTCATCACTGCAGTGGTAACCAAGAACTGGAAAGAGATTGTGCAGTCTTGTGATCTGCAGAACTGGAGAGAGGCTTTGGCTGCTGTGCTGACTTATGCCAGGCCAGATGAGTTTGCAGCCCTTTGTGGTAAGGATGCTTGACAGACTCGTGTCACTGATTCCACATCCAGCAAAATTACACTTTGCTGCAGTTGTTTTCCTTTCAGGAAATTATTGTAATACCTCACTAGCTGCTTTCATGGATAATGGTTCTTGGATCCTGTTGCAGGGGAGGAGAGGAACCTCTGGGGTGATGTGTTCCATTTGTTCTCTGATTTTCTGGGCACAGGACCCATACCCTTCTGAGCAGCTGTGTCCTTGTATTGCCTGTGTAGTGAACAGCTGCTGGTCTCTTGCTGTTTCCAGGTGGGTTACTGACACAGATGTGACAGGTGTGTCAGCCAAGGGACCAGTGTCTTAGAGTGTTTGTGCATGGGACACAAGTTGAAGTGCCTCAGGGAAGCACTTTGCTCGTCTGCTTCTTGGGACTCTTGAAAGGAGTTCTTGGGGTTGCCCTGTTCTGGGGTGGGAGTTGGAGTTGGGGATCCAGGCTGTCTGAGGAGGTGTTTGAGCCACCATCCCTGGAGACATCTAAAAAGACAGATGTGGTGCCAGGGGACAGGGTTTGGTGGTGGATGTGGCAGAGCTAGGGTAGTGGTTGGACTCAATGATCTTGAAGGTCTTTACCAACCAGAATGATACTATGATAATCTGTGCTGAACATCAGAGTATCTCCTTAGCCATGGAGCCCAGGAGCAATGTGCCTTCTGCCTGTGCTGAGCTGAGACTCCACAGGTGTTGCAGGCTTGCCCAGTGACAGAGGGATCACGGTAAGTGGTTCACCAGCATCTTTGTTCATGTTTTCCCTAGATCTCCTGGGGAACAGGTTGGAGAGCGAGGGGGACAGCCTTCTGCAGACACAAGCTTGTCTCTGTTACATTTGTGCTGGCAATGTGGAAAAACTCGTTGCTTGTTGGACCAAAGCTCAGGATGGAAACAGCCCCTTGTCCCTTCAGGTTGGTAATTCTGTTAAGATGTTGGAAGTAACACACTGCAACCATTTGGCACTTAAATCAAATGATCTAGTGTGGAGCTTTGCTGCTGTCTGATAGCAGCATGGATCTCAGGATACATTCTGGAATGGGTAGCTTCTGTAGAAGTAACACATCAAGATGATACTGGAAGATGTGATGCAGATCACAATGGCCCTCATGTCTGCTCTGGCCTTCAGGCAGTTGTTGGAATAAGCTTTTTGTGTAAAGAAAATGGTAGCTGTGGGGCTTAGCATAAAGAAGGGGATTGGAAGACTTGCCTCTTTTGTAGTAGAGGAATACTTGGATGTTTTGGCTTTTGGAACAGGTGGGTTGGATGTTCAGGGGAAGAAGTCTAATAAATTAGAGTTAGATCTGGACAGAAAACTGACTGAAGGTTCTCATGAGAGCTTTCTCAAGGGGGTTGCACATAATGAATGAGTTTGGTTTCCAGCAGTGACATGTGTGGCATATAGCTAGTATCCTGGGGGAATAAGTTTGATGACAGTGAGATGAAACAATTGTGAAATAACTTACTTTATGCTAACATCTTAGTTTCTTCCATCCTTCCTTCGAAGGACCACCTTTAGAAGGTACTAAAAGGAATGTTATCTGGCAGTGCTGTGAGTCTCTTGTTTAGTTAATTGAAGGAACGGGAGCATATGTGAGTTTTGCTTCACGTTATTAACTCTCCAGTTTTGAATTAATCACAATTTCCAGTCTCTCGTTTGCAGGGGCTTCATTTATAGATTTACCTTTAGTTTAAATTTGCATTTTGATTGCATTCCTTTGCTCTCTTGGCTACTAAAACTGAAAAATACTGCTGGAGTCATAATTAGGCTGCTTGTTTACTATGATATGGAACTGATGAAACTCCTAGCTGTTTATGATATTGATTTTTTTTTTTACTTGCCTTTTTTTGAAGTGCTGATTTGTTGGGCAAAACACAAACTGTATTTTTGACAAGTCAGTGACCAGTCCTTGTTAGTGATCCGTGGTTAAAATCCTGGGTGTCCTACATGCTTAAGGAATCTGTTACAAGATTGTAGAGAGGGATTGTGTGTGGCAAGTGAAGGTTTGTAGTAAATATCATGCAGGGAGAGGAAGAAAAACATGAGCAAACTTACCAGAATATGTTCCTGCAACTCAGCACTAGGAGGAAACCCAACCCAGAGCAGCTCTGGTATTTGAGGATGTGCAAGGAAGGCAAGATATGGGGTATTCTTGGGGAATATCAGGAAAACCATCTTGGCAGTAACAACCAGAAAACCATGGACAGCTCTCCCAAAGGAGTTGTTAGATCCATTTCATTAAGATGGTTATGAACTGAGTTACCAAAATGCTGCAAACAAACATGCAGCACCCCAGCACTAATAGTGGTGGTGGGCATTTTATTTTCTGCTCACTCTCAGGGGCCTGTTCAATAAAATGAGTTCTTTGGGCCTTGAGCTCTGCCCCATGTGCTGCTGGCTTTGCTGTTAGAAGGCACTTGGTGTGTGGTTGCTGGTTTTTTTCCAAGTCTGATGCCAGGAAAGTTGTGTGTTTGGTGTAGCTGTAACTGTCCAGGAAACCTGCCCTTGGCTTGGGCTTCCCGTGGAGTGGGAGAGGTTCTGCAGGGCTGCTCTGAGGAACACCCCTCCACGACAGTCCTTAGCCAAGGCCTACCACACGCTGTTGTTCTCACTGGTGGGTTGTTGTTGCTGTTTTTTTCCTCCCCATATCGCCCAGGATTTAATCGAGAAGGTCGTGATCCTGCGCAAAGCCGTGCAGCTCACCCAGGCTGTGGACCCCAGTGCTGTGGGGGCACTTTTGGCTGAGAAGATGAGCCAGTATGCCAACCTCCTGGCTGCCCAGGGCAGCATTGCTGCAGCTTTGACCTTCCTCCCTGCAAACACCAACCAGGTATGGGGCCTGCAGGTTTTGTTTTTTAACTCGCTCTGTCTCTAACAACAGGTGTACTTGGAGCAAAGGTCTCCGTGTGGTGCAGTTAGCCAGCAGGACTGCCATTTGAGATGCACTTCAGGATATGATGGTCTGGTGGCTTCCCCTTTCCATGTGTTGGCCTCGCTGAGCTGGCAGAAGTGTACACAGCCTTGTTCTTCTCCCTCTTCTTTCATGCCCTTGTCCTTGCAGCCAGTGACTGCCTGAAGGGCAGCTGGACTTCCTGCAAGCAAGTGAAACATAGAGTCATAGGTTGGGGTTGGAAAGGACCTTAGAGATCATCTAGTTCCAACCCCCCTGCATGGGCAGGGACACCTCCCACTAGACCAGGTTGCTCAGAGCCCCATCCAGCCTTGCCTTGAACTTCCAGGGATGGGGCAGCCACAGCTTCCCTGGGCAACCTGTGCCAGTGTCTCACCACCCTCACACTAAAGAGTTTCCTCCTAATGTCCAACCTAACTGTCATCTGTCAGTTCCCTTGGGATCCCTGGATGTATTTAATCAGGTCCCATGGACTTGTTCACCTTCTGGTTCTTTAGATGGTCTCAAACCTGCTCTTCTTCTGCCTGTTCCTTGACACTTGGTGGTTTTCTTTTGATTTCTTATCTTCCATCAGCTGGCATTTGTAGACAGACTGACTTGGAAATGATGCAGGCCAAGATGGAGGCATGGACACATAAGGTGGTTCCAACAGCCCCTGGATGTCATGCAGAAAAGACTTAACTCCAGTCCATAAAGCAGACCAGGCTTCTGGGAGAGAGCTCAGCAGTGTGTTGCCAGTCAGCCTCTCGTTGTGGTGCTCGGGGTGACAGGCAGTGCAGTTAACCTTCCTTTGCTGTCTTCTTCTGATTGCAGCCAAACATCATGCAGTTACGGGACAGGCTTTGCAGAGCCCAGGGGGAGCTCCCAGTGGGACAGGAGGCTCTCAAGGCACCATGTGGAAGACAGCCCATGCCCAGAGGACAAGCTGGCCCTATGGCTGCACAGATGCAAGAGCCCCAGGCTCCAGCCCAGCAGTACTACCAACAGGTAAATGGATTTTGGGAGGAATATGGCGCTTGAGTTCTGGGTGGCTGGAGCAGTTTGGTTTCCTTTCTCTTGATCTGAGCTGGGGCTGCGTGACAGACCTTTGCCCAGAGCCTTGTGGTGACAGTCATTGGTGCTGCTTCTCAATCAGTAGAGATGCCTGCTTTATTTCTTGATTGGAAACACGTGTTAAACAGCTTCTGAAGATGAGGTGTTTTCCTGCTTTGCTGGACAATGTGCTGCGGTGCCCAGGAATGACTGCGTGGGAGAGCATGCCAGGCTTCTTCTGGGTGTGCTCTCTGTTAGGCCCTCACATCATCCCAGCACTCCAGGCGTTGGGTGTCTTGCTCATGCTGCTCAGCAGCATTTTCTGGTTCTGGTTATTTTCCCCCCCCAGCTCTGATGTTGGCTACAGAAGTTGCTGAGCAGTGGCAATAGTTGTGGGTACAGCCTATGAGGAAAACACCTTCCCAGATGGGTCTAAGGGGGCATAGGAAGGATGGGCAGGGGGTGCCAGAGGATATGGGAGGCAACCCTGGGCTGAGAGTGAGCTGTGTCAGAAGAAAAGGCCCAGTATGGGACTACTAAGGGAGCTAGGAGCTCTGCAGGGATGAAGAGGAGAACTGGAGGAGGCAGATGCCCTCGTTTGATCTTTAGCCTGAGAACCACACTGCATCAGCCCACAGTGGCCATCACTGGGGTGTGGTGTGGTGGGCAGCCCTGGCTGTCTGCATGCTTAAAGAGCACCACCAAGTCCCTAATCCCTCAGCACAGCACCAGAGCTCCCTTGGCCCTGCTTTTCATGGCTGGGCTTTTCTGAGAGTGGAGCTGTGTTGGTGCTGCAGGTGCTCTCCTCACACGGAGGAGATGACCACCAGCAGAGGTGTGCCTTTGGCAGCACTGCCTGCCAGAAAAGTGGGAGCAGGAAGGAAGGCAGGCTGGAAAGTGGGGAGAAGTTGGGTTTTGTTCTCACCCTCCTGACATCAGGTGTTGTGTGTGCCTTTGCCTTATCTCCAGGGTGTTGACAAGGTAGATTGCAGAAGGGACAAAGCCTTCATCCTGTTCATACAAGCTTCCCTTGCTAATGCCATCGTGTGTGATTTTAAATGCTTCTTTGTCAATAATTAACTCTGCTGTTCTTCCCTTTTTCTTTGACCTTCTTCCTTGCAACCCATGAATTGCCTTGAGAAGCAGTGCTGCATATTTTCAGTTGGGCTGTGAAAAACAGATGTCCTTCAGATGATCTTCGCAATGCATTTGAAACCAGAGTTCCCTCTCTCTTTCTCCCACTGTTTCAGGAATGCCTCAAGCTATTATTTAAGCAAGCCCTGCTCGTTATTAAGAGGCTGGGTGTGTCACCCATGAACACACTCCAAGTAGGTTACCTGCTGTCTTTTGGGCTTTCTAGAGTTCTCATCCTCAGCAGGAAGGGTGTGAAGAGGACAGGTGCCATGTCAGAAAGGTGCCCAGTGGTATACTGATGAACCAGAATGGAAAGAAATAACACATTTGACTCTTAGGACACGTGTTTCCTCTTAAGAAAGTTCATACATAGGACTCATTCAAGCTTGAAATGGCCATTGTTTAATTTCTGTCCCAAACAGCAACGTGTACTTCAAACTTGGTTTCCTTTCAGCATAGGTTTTTGAACCTTCTTTTTCACCTGAAGAAAAACAGGCATGGCAGGAGATGGATAAGTCTTTTAGATTACTCCAGTGAAGAGTTATGCAGACATGAACAGTGGCTGTTGTGTGGCTGACTACACCATTAGCCCAGCACTGTGCAAGGTTAGAAGCTGGTAGACTGAAGCCAGCTGGGCCAGCCAGGACTTGAGGGCCACAGGTCTCCTTCTGCCTGTGCTCAGGTTGGGGTGTCAGGCTCCTGACCCCAGCTGTGCATTGCACACCCTCTCCTTGCTCAGGGCTGTAGGACGTTGCAGGCATTGGAGGTTGTTGGTTTCTGTCCTGTCAGAAAGGTAGTAGAAGAGGTGCTGTGGAACTGAAGGGTTTTTGGAGTGACAAAGAAGGAAGATAGAGTAAGGAAGCTGTGGGAGATGGGAAACAATTAGCATTAAGTTTACATGTGCAAGAGTTGAATAAAACAGACTGCTCATGTGTGAGGCAGTATGTTTGAATTCAGCATGGAGCTTGGGACTTCCAGCTGTGGTTAGTGATGCTTGGTGTCATGCAGTAGCCTGGGGGGACCTTCTGCAATAGGACCATGTGGTGAAAGAGGCAGACCCAGCTCACTGGCACGTGTAACACTGCACTGACTCCACAGCCTGTTGCAACTGCCTCTCTGCTGTGCTTTGTCTTCCCTCTGCAGTTCACTTTGGCTCCAGTGCACAGGGATATTTCACCTCTCTCTGATACACTTTATCTTCTTGCTCTGAAATTTTATGGCTGTGTCACAAGTGCCAGCATGCAAACCTCTTTGTGTTCACTTCTTTGCATCTCGTTTTGTGAAGCCCTTTAGACTTTTTAATTGGTGTTTTTTCCATGATTGGTATTTCTTTGTTCAATTCAGGTTAGAATTGCCCCTACTGTCACTACCTGGAGTAACAAAACTCCTACTGCCCTTCCCAGACATCCTCCTGCAGGCTGTCCCTCTGACACACAGGTATAACCTTCATTATTCCTCTCTGAGCCCCTGCTCCACCCCAGTATATTCCCCTGGTATAGTCTGTGTGCTTGACACAGTCTGCTACAGATAGGTGAAAGGAGCAGCTTCCATGTATGCTCAGGTTTTGCTCCTTTGTGTCTCATGTTACTTCTTTTTTTTTCCCACCAATGCCCAGATGAGGGGCTCTGGAAAGCCTTGAGTAGGAGCTCAGTGTGACCTGAGCCCTTCCAACCCTTGCCCCACACTGCAATATTTGAAGTGGGATGATATTTTTCCTTTCCCTCTTTCCCATGGAAGTTAGAAGCTTCAGAATTAATGATGTAGTTGAGTGGAAAGCTGTGGATGGCAAGGTGCTCTTGGACTGCTTGAACAACAGGCAGCACAGGCAAGGACTTCTTCCTTGTGCAGGAAGGTGTGTGCTGCTCTGCTGCTGCTGAAGTCCCTGCACGTACAGGCTGTGCTTTCAGTGTCACACTGGGCATGCTAAGGCACTGGGGTGGTTGGAGGCATTTGCCCCTGTGCTGGTGACTCTTCCAGGGAATGTGGTTTCAGGCCTTGAACCATGATCTGATGATGTTGTTACAGTTCTGTTGCAGCACAGCAGTACTGTTGCTGACTAAATCCTATCTCCCCCTACCCTTTTTCCTGCCATCTTGTTTTTTACAGGGAGACAACCCACCTCCTCCAGGGTTTGTCATGCCAGCTGCTGTGAACCCCAGTATGCCACCACAGCAAGCCACATCTTCCAGTTACACCATGTACTCCCCAGCAGGGGCCCGTCCAGTGTATGCACAGAGTGAGTAGCAGCAGCTCCCCTGTCCCTCCTACCCAGGTGGGCCAGCCATTTATCTGGGGATAGCCAGTCCCCTCCTTGGGGTTGGGAGGGCTCAGACCAAGCCAGTCCCGTGTGTCTTGGGGGAGGAAAATTGTTCCTGAGATTATATCTGAGGATTGTAAATTTCTTACTGGGGTCCAGACATCAGGCACTCTCTCCCAGACACTCTCCCTTCTGCTGGGAAGGGGTCAGCCCACAGCTCTGAGACTCATGCCTCAGTTGTTCCTTCCTAAGGGTGTGCTGGGGTCAGAAACACCATAGTGTGAGTCCTGGTGAAGCAGCATGGGCCTGGCAAAGAGGGACCTGACTCATCTGTGTGTGGCTGGGCCATCCATTTCTCACTGGGACTCCATCAAGATGGGAAAGGGGATGAAGAGACAAGGGCAGTAGTAGAGGGGAGTGAAGAAGGGGGCAGAGCACTGACATGTTCAAAGCAGGGGACTGCTTTGAACAGGCACCATGGGATAAAAAATGAACATAGATGGGCAGAGAAGAGGCAGTGAAGTTCAGCTGCAGGACCTGCAGTTGAAAGGCTGTGAGCTTAGATTCACTTCCAGAGACTGCCATTCACTTCCTTGGCCTAGGTTGTTCCCTCTGTGCAAGCCTGGGACAGGAGTTTCCCTTCCCTGAGAGGCACTGTAGGGATAGCAGTAGTCCAACAAAAAGAGAGCAGCAGAGTCCATGCCCCGAGTGTCTGTGGGAAAGAATGGGAGTCCTTAAAGCCAAGGCAGACCTGTCTCTGGCTCCAGGCTCCCAGTGGCACAGGCTGAGGTTTTGAGCAGTCCTGCAAGTGCAGGCAGAGTTGTGGGAGCCAGGATTTGGCTGGGCAGGTGAGCGGTTTTGAAGGGGAAAAGGGTGGGAAGAGAGGAGGGTCAGGTGGAGAAGGGAAGCAGGGGCAGATGAAACCTGCTCCTTTGTGATGAACTCACTCACTGAATGTCTTTTCTCCCTGTTTGTAGCGTATCAGGCCACACAGCAGTACTCTTGTGGAACGGGGGGACCAGCCCTCTATCAGCCTCAGCAGCCTCTCGCTGTCCCTGCTTCAGCCTCTTACCCAAACCCTGCCCCTAACACCACCCCTCCCTACCCGCCCTCTGCTGCTGCTCACTCTGGGCCCTCCCCACTGTACCCCGGACAGCCTCAGCCCTCCCCAGCCAGCCTGGATCCTGTCTCTTCCTTCCCTCTTCCTCCTCCTGGTGCGTCCTTTCAGCATGGCAGGCCAGGACCTCCAGCAACCTCTGTGGCTTATGCATTACCTACTGGACCAACAGGTACTCTGCCTGCAGCCAGTGACCTTCCTGCATCCCAGAGAACAGGTCTGCGCTTGGATGGGGGTACAGGGGGGGAGGGGGTTGCTTTATTCCTCAGTTAAATGTGCACCTTTTTCTTGCCAATGCTCCACACCGAGTTGGCTTGTGCTTAGAGGTCAATTCAAAGCATTTCTGAACCACTTCATCTTCCCTGTGCATCTGCTGAGCAACGTGGGCACTCGTCGTTGCTCCTGCTGGTCAGACCTTGTCACCAGCACAGGGCTTTGGTCTCATGCAAGCCCAGGTACTCCACTTGTTATGGGGCTGTCGTGGACTGGGGATGGATGGTGGCACAGTTTTAACCTTGGTGAGGCTGACATCAAGACCCTGCTGTGTGGCTGGACAGCAAACTATAAAAATGAGCCAAGTTTTCCTAATTGCTGCAGAGGTGATCCCACTTCTCACAGAAAGTTTTGCAAATGTGATTTTTTAAATTTTTTTTCCACTTGCATCCCTGGTTTGAGAGTGGCATTTCAAGCCCAAGATTGGCAGCATATTGAATTCAAACATGTCCTGTGACATCAGCTCACTGCCATGATTTTTTTTCCTAACCACTTGGTGCAATGGGATTTACTGTAGCTGTGAAAGCTTCAGAAGATAATCAGAAGTGATTGAGAAATGCTTTTACAGATATGTTTCCTGAATATTAATATAAAGCATGGCGTGTGTGGCTGACACATAAGAGCATGTTTGGGCATGCATGGTGAGAGAGCATGCACTGAGATGGGGCTCAGGGTCTCCTTGGGACTTGTCTGGATGAAATGGTTTGTGGGACAGCTCGCTTGTGCTAACAAGCCTGTCCCTCAGCAGCCTATGGAACAACAGCTTTGCCTACACCAGGCAAGACAGAAATGTGACAAGTTCTTTTCTAAACCTGGCCATAAACATACTTCACATCCAGGTGGTCCAGCTGAAGAGTCCAGGACCAGATCTGGGCAGCAGAAGTATGTTCCAGGGGTGTTGACTCTGCTCACACCCCCAAGGACCACACAGTGACTCCCTCTCTTTATTTCAAAGTCTGTTTGGGGTGATGTAGTGCAGAAAAGGTGTATTTGTTGCCTTTGTCTTGGCAGCAGCAGGCCTGAGTACATGCTTCTGGCATCTGTGTGAGGCTGGGAGCTCACACCTCTCATGGCATTACCTTCACACACACACACACACACTCGTGTTTTGCAGACAATTGGTCTTTTCCTCTGTCAAAAAAATTGAGAGGGCTGGTGTTGAGTAGCTTCCAGGGCTGCAAGGGGAGGAGAGGCCTTTTCCCTGCATCCTGCAGCCAGATATGGTGTCCTTCTCTCTGTTCTTGCAGATGCTGTACTGTGACCTCTCCTAACCCCATGTTACAGGACATGTTAAACTTGTCAAGCCAGAGGAATTATCTAAGTGGGCAGAGGAAGAGGTGTTGGATAGGGTTCTAGGTCTGGGATGTGGAGCAGCACATAATAATGCAGACAGCATAGATTCTGCACCTCCAAATAAGTGCAAGGAACAGGAAAATTGTTATTTTTTATCCATTTTATTACTCCATTTGTATCACTGGCAGGCACTTCAGATCTGTCATATGCCAAGTTCCTTGTGTGAACAGTGAAGTGACATAGTCCATGCAGTGTGCTCAGAGTGGGTGAAGCTCTGGACAGTAGAAACCACAGACACTAAAGACAATACCAGTCAATTAATGCAACTGTGTAATCCACATAGACAGGAGGACCACAACGATGATCCAGGGGCTGGAGCAGCTCTGTTCTGGAGACAGGGTGAGAGAGTTGGGGTTGTTCAGCCTGGAGAAGAGAAGGCTCCAGGGAGACCTTAGAGCACCTTCCAGTTCCTGAAGGGGCTCCAGGAAAGCTGGGGAGGGGCTTTGGACAAGGGCAGGGAGTGAGAGGATGAGGGGTGATAGTTTTAAGCTGAAAGAGGGGAGATGTAGGTTAGAGGTGAGGAGGAAATTCTTTAGTGTGAGGGTGGTGAGACACTGGCACAGGTTGCCCAGGGGAGCTCTGGAAGCCCCATCCCTGGAAGTGTTCAAGGGCAGGTTGGATGGGGCTCAACCTGGTCTAGTGGGAGGTGTCCCTGCCCATGCAGGGGGGTTGGAACTAGATGATCTTTAAGGTCCCTTCCAACCCAAGCCATTCTATGATGATTCTATGATCTTGTCTATGTCATTTAATATAAGGGGAATTGAAGCAGCTGTTCTCCACATTGCCTTGCCAGATTGCCTTTCAGAATTAAAGGTTGTCCATACTAGACTTCTTATAAAACTTTCCCAGAGCTGTGGGTGCAGCTTGTGTTTCTCACAGCAGCTGTGCTGAGAAGGCAGCCAGTGCAAAGTGTCAGACTTTCAGGAACCCTAACTTGGGCATCATCATCTCTTGCTTGCTGGCAAACACCAGCCTTGGGCTGAAATGCAGAGGTGAACTCCAGGGCATGGAGAGGCCAGGTTGCTCCTGCCTGTGAGCTGCTGGCAGGCAACTGCTGCCTACAGCTGGAGAGATGTGGGAAAAAGATGAGAGGTATCTGAAGAATGTGCTCTGTCCTCTTCCAATTTTTACATACACGTGAACAAGAAGGAAAAACACCCCTTCCTTTGTAAATGCAGGAATGACATGTACATGCTTAACATGCTTCACCACCAAGATATTTGCCAGAGTAGCCACATTGCTTGGTGAAGGATACCTGATCATGAGATCCCACAGAAATCTGCAGCCAGAAGTAGGTCTTGCCTGTAACTCCATGTTCCAGTGCAGGGTGGATAACGATGCTGATCTTGGCTTGGAAGGGTTTGTGCTTCTCTGTGTGGGGATGATCCCATCTGGGAACATCATGTTTCACTTGGCAAATCTGCTTGATCTAAAGGCAGGGGTAAGGGTGGAAGGAAAAATGTCTGAAGTCTCAAAAAGCACTTTTCTTTGACTGGCTTGGATTCAAAGATGCACTTAAGAAACAGTGCTGACAATATCTTCTGGTTTTGCAGATGTGTGTAGCATCAGTATGTTAAGCTGTGCTTGGAGCTCCCAGTAAGCAAGAAAAGCCCACATTTATTTCCATTTTCAACCTGTCCTTGTTTGTTTCGTGACAGATCTGTGAACCTGCTTGCAGTGGAGTTTAATTTTCAGAGTCTGGAGTCTTGTTTTAAATTGTGATACAGCAATTCTTAGCTGAGGGAAGGGTTTGCACCAGAACTCTAATATATATAATACTATATCAGACAACCTCCAAGGAGGGGAGTTCTCATCCCCAACCTTTCTCTTCTCTTTGAAATGGCAAAGGCTTTTTTGGCTGTGTTTTGCCATTTGGAATTGTTGCTCGTTCTGAGCAGGCAACATGTCTTTTCACATGGCTGAAAAGCTGATGTGTGAACAGGCTGGTTTGTTGGTGGCTTTTTTTTTCTTTTTTGCTGGGCTGGATGCACTTAAAAGCGTGCCCCTTGATGTCCACTTTGAAGTACTTTAAACATCTTCTGAAAAGCTTTCAGGAATGATAATGGTGCTCTAATTACAATCTGGCTGGCTGGTAAGAATAGAAGGTGAGAACACAGGAAGAGATAAGAAAATGGGCCAGGACTCTGCAGCATCTGTTAGAAGCAACTAGAAACACGATGCACTGCATGGAAAGAGCAACAGGCTTGTTTCCAGGAAAGGCAGGCAAAAAGAATTCCACAGGGTGGTTTGAACAAGTGACTTGTCTCTAAGCTGGCACTGTAATTAGGTGGGGTTTTTTTGTCCTGACTTCTGGTGCTTCTTGAAACTAAATGGCTAAGAAAAAGATCAGACAAAAGACAATTGGTTTTTCTGTTCCAAGCAAGTATTTTAGCTCTCTTTGCATTTCATCTGCAGAAAGCCTCCCAGCTCAAGACCAGGCCTCTACTTTGACAGATGAACTAGGTACCACCTAACCTGAAAATAATCACAGCCACGATGTGAAATGACTTTACCAGGCATCAGTAATGAATATGTTCTGCAGAGAACATGAAGCGTGATGCTGTTTGCTAATTAGCTTTTAAATTGATTTTTAATTCCGTAATTTCAACAAATAACAACCTATCTGGAGTTTTTAACCACAGAAACAAATGCTGCTTTTCCTTTTTTAAAGCAGGTTATCCCAGGAAATGAACAGCAGTAACAATTGAGAAGATTTTCTTAACATGTTGCTGCTGTTTGCACTGCAGAAGTTAGACTTCCTACATGAGAAATAATCTGGGGTTTTCTGGATAGGGAGGAACAGAGGAGCCCCTTGGGCAGGTGGCTGTTGGGAGATGGCCTTTGGTTAAAGAGAGAGAAGATGTGAAAAGGGCTTAAAATTGGTATTTCTTCACCCCTTTAACTTGCTCTGGATGTGAAACTTGTTTTCACAGAAGTTCAGGAGCAAGTGAAAATTGGAGATCAATGCAGCCAGTTCTGCAGTGATGTAAAGCTCTGCTGCCTGAGGTGAATTCATCTTCTGCCAAGTGAAAAAATACTGTGGTGAAAAAGTCCATTGAACAAAGATTGGGTTTCGTTGGCTTTTTGGGGCTTTGTGCAATCAATCCTGATTCCTCTGTGAGGCTGTGGTATTGCTGAGATCCAAGGCTGGGCTTCCAATGCTCTCTGATGACATGGGGAACTATTTCTAATGCAATCCTGTAAGCTTTGGAAGACAAATCTTGCAGCTGCACAGAGCATGCTTTCTGGGAAGAACAGGAGGTTTGTATGTGGAACAATACCCTGGGCTCTGAGTGCATCAGCTCAGACATCCTTTGTGCTTCTTCCAGTTCTGAGCAGATTGTCCTTGGTGCAAAATATTGCCACCTTCCAGCTGCTTCTAGGAGACACAGCACCCGTAAACATGCTGTAGCTGGTAGGGTAAACCTGGTTTGATGGGTCTCTTGTGTCTCCAGGGTGGCTGGGTGAATCTGGCCTGAAATGGTTAAGGCTCCTGTTGCCTCCTCTTCCTTCTTCTGTGTTGTGTTGCTGGGGAATGTCTTACCTGTCACATGTGCATCCATCACACTCCACAATTGCAGCAGCAGCCCATGGGAGATGGCTGCAGCTTCATGGTGTTACTCACCCATGGCTTCTGACATCTCTCCTGCTGATTAATGTATACAATAATGTTATGGTGACCATGAAAAGAAACAAGTTCAATACAGGTTCTGCTTTCTTCTCCTATGGCACAGGTGGGAGGAACTTTATCCAGTAATCCAAGCCATCTTCACATACACAGTGTGTAGCAGAGCTATGGTTTGGGCATGTTGGGCAGCTGCCTGCCTTTTCCAAGGGCATGTCTGCTCAAAGCTGTCATGGTGTTTTGGTTTTTTTCCTGCAAGAGAAGAAAATGTCAATGATGTATTTTAAAAAAAAAAAAAAAAAGGCTTGGACTTATGTCTAACTTTATAACAGTTGGTCAAGATGCCAGACCCGTGCAGTGGGTACAGAGCCTAAAGGGCCTGATGGCTGGGGTGCTGGGGGGGCTCTGGCTGGCACAGGAGCTGACCCCCAGGGAAGGGCAGAGGAGCAGGCAGGTGAGGGCAGGCTCTGCTAAGCCCCTGCCAGTAGAGCTGTGGGGGGGAGCTGGCCCAGCTGAGCTCAGGAAAGCATCACTGCCCTTCTCTGAGGCACTCAAAGCCTGTTTTCTTTCTGTCCCAGGGCCTCAGAACGGCTGGAACGACCCTCCTGCCCTGAACAGAGCTGCCAAAAAGAAGGTATTCTAGGAAATCCTGGCTTGATGCAATTGAGTGCTGACCACTTGAAAAGCAGTAACTTAAGCTGCTCCTGGGAAACTGGCTGGTAGAAGAACAAAAAGAAAGGGTTAGCAGCAAACAAAAGCTGCATGTCATGGGCAGAAATGGCCATTATGCCTCTCCTGGATGCATCGTCTCTCAAAATATTTCAGCCTCTAAAGAGATGGTGGCTTTTTGCTCAAGTTGTGGTCGTTATAACAACATTGGTCCTGGTTCGAGGGAAGAAAATACCTAAAACTGTTTTCATCTGCAGTAAAGCAGATGAATTTTAGATGAGGTGATACTTAGATGAAATGATGAGGCTGTGAAAATTGTTATAGATTACTGCCTTTGCTGGAGCTGAAAGCCCTTTATCCTGATTAAAGGCCTGACCCCAAGAGATCTGCTGAGAGGAAAGCAATTTTCGTGATGGAGTCGACGTGGTTTTGTAAAAGAGATTGAGATGGCAGCAGGACAGAAGAAGTGGGGACAGTTGCCACAGAGCAGACTGAGCCTTTTCATCCCCTGGTGCTGCTGTGGTCTTGTCTATCTCCACAGCAGTCAGGGTCATCCACTGTTCTCAGACCCTGCAGCAAACCTCTGTCAGCAGTGTCTCTGTGTTTGTTTCCCTTATGCCCACTGTCTGAGGGGGTGGTTTAGGAGACTATAAAATGACTCACCACGTGGGCTGTTGTAAAATAGAGGAACCATCTGGCATTTCAAGCCATGGCATAATTTGCCATCTTTTCCACCAAACTCAGAGCTTAGCCACCACTCAAAAGTTTATTGCTGTGATTCATTCATTTTCTTACTGACTTTGGCGCTGGACTGGAAATATTTTTCTTGCTGAGCCAAACCACCAGCTTAATTCTGGCATCTTTCATCCAAGGTTGCATTCAGGATTCTGTAAGCTTTCCTTTTTTCCATGGACATCCAATGAAATGGGTGCATTTCCATGTAAGCTGTTTCTTTTGTTTTTGTGTTCCTGTATGATGCGTAGCAGAGGCCAGGAGCTCATTTTGTAGTTTCTTTCCTCTAACAAATGTTACTGAAACCCCCCTGTGTAAAGACTGGCAGATGCTTAGGGAAGAATCTGAAATGCACTTGTAGTCTTGGTGGAAACTGGTTTGCCAGAAACTTTATTGGTGTGTGTTGCTATGTCTGACCTATGTAGTGCATGGACAAAAATGAACCCTTGAAAGTGAGAGAGAAAAATGTAAATATAATGACTCAAAAGTAAGAATAGATGTTAGGTGGGGGTTAGTTTTCAGTAGTTCAGCTCTTCTTCTATTAGAGCTGCTCTGCTGAACCTCTGGTGTGTGCCCTTGGCAGAGGGAGAGAGGCTGTGGTTTGAGGTGGCTGCACTCAGCTCTTGTGGCTGGGGGGCAGGCTGGGCAGACTGCTCCTGCCTCCTGGGCAGGAGGACAGCCAGAGCACACAGGACTGGAAACTCTGGAGGGTATTACTGCCCCAGAGCACTTCTTACTGTGCAGCTGCATCCAGGGGAATGGGGTTGTTTAGCCAGAATGAAGTCCTGTATTGCCTGCCCCTGTTCTTTCTGTACCCTGGGGAGCTCAGCTCTGCTTGGTGGAGCTCTCAATTGCTGTGGGTTGGGCGGTCTGCAAGAGCTGGGGGGTTGTGCTCTGCCTGTGGCAGCCACAGCAGCATAAACGCACTCTTCTTGTTCTTCCCCAGGTCCCTGACAACTTCCTGCCCCCTGTTCCCATCACCTCCCCCATCATGAACCCACTGGGGGACCCACAGTCCCAGATGCCTGCGGCTCCAGCACCACCCACAGGCTCTCCCGGCTTCCAGCCTCCGCACCTCCCCGCCGGGCAGCCCGTGCTGCAGGGTGGCTACCCCTCTGCTCCCCAGCCCCTGGGCCCCTGCATCGTGCCACCTGCTGCTGCCAAACCCAGCACAGAGGGAGCCCCGGGGGCCCCAACCGGGAATGCCATGCAGGTAACGTAGGCCTGGCGTTGCACCCTTCTGGTGGGTACACCAGCAGAGCTTGGCAGACTGGGATCCTCTCGGCCTCCGAGTGGACTGCGGAGTTTGTAAATGCCACCATGCTGGCATTTTGCTACTGTCATCTCCACCTACACACTGCCTCTTTGCAGTTGATACTCCAGGCAGTATAGGCCAACAAGCTCCTTCCTTCTGCCATGTCCCAGCTTTCCAGAGGGAGCGACAGCAGATGCTGATAATGTCACCTCCACACATCCACGGGGAGGAAACAGGAGTTGTGCCAGGCTGGCTAATAGTGCCACTTGGTTTAGGTGAAAAGAACATGTGTTCACAGTGACCTGGAAAAGCCTTCCCTGTTTCTCTGTGTCTCAGCATGTGCAGGCACTGCCAACAGAGAAGATTACCAAGAAGCCCATCCCTGAGGAGCACCTTATTCTGAAGACTACGTTTGAAGCTCTTATCCAGAGGTGCCTGCTGTCTGCCTCCGACCCGGTAGGTCTCTGCTGTGTTCCCACAGTCCTCCCTGTGTTTTGGGGGATGCACCGGTACCCACAGCACAGCTAGACACCACAGCCTCTCCCAGGGTAGTTTTGAAGAAGTCAATAAAAACTGTATAACCTCCTCAAAGGGCCGTCCCTCCTTCTGTCAGGTGATCGCTGAGGAGACATGTCCTGTACATGTGCTTAACTGCTTCTTACCATTCAGAGCAGGGAGCAGCTGGTGTTATGCCAGGTCTGAGCTGAGGTTCACGTGAGGACATGCTTCAGATTTGCATCTGTGATTTCTGGTAACAAGCTCATTTCAGAAGGGAAACGGTGGTTAGCAGAGAAGTGGGAGGTGTTGAGCGTTGACATGACCACTGCAGCTGGATGGGAAGAAGGTTTTTCTGTGGCAGTCAGTACTTGGTGAACAAGACATCTGTGTCAAAGCTTTGATTTCCAGTGGTCAGTAAATAACACGCTACCCCAAAGCCCAGATGCTGACTGCTCAGCTTGTGCCTGCCACGTGCTGAAAGGTGGACATTGAAGGACAGGCTGGTGGTGTGCAGAGGGCTTTGTGCAGGGAATGAGCTTGGTCAGCAGAACAGACTCGGGCTCCTGTTGTGGTGCCTGGGAGCTGAGCTGTCTGAGAGGTCTGTGGCAAGTCTGTTGGGTCTTCAGTGTCCCTTCTGTCTTATGTCTGCTGTACAATTTCAGCTGGCTCTGTAGTTTAGACTTGACATTTGCACAGGCATACTCCTCCTTTTCCCAGCAGCTGCAGGGTGCACTCACCCACATATTCCTTTGCAGAAGACTTCTGAGGCCATCAACCTTTCTTTGGACAGATCTCATAAGGTTCAGTAGCATTTAATTGCTCCAAATTCTTTATTTAAAGGTTAGGCTGTGGAGTGCAGCGACAGAAGTCACATATTGCACAAGACCTTTTGTGACCTTTTCTTCCTCTGAGTGCCCCTTCTCTCAGATTTTCTTAGGCAGAGCAAACATTCCTGGCACACAGTGCTGAGAGACACCACCCCGACTGTATCCATCAGTTATTGTCAGAACAAACACAGATGCTCCTCAGTTATTACTTGCTGAAGGGGAAAATGGGAACAGGAAGCAAAGAGGGAGGAGAACTGCCAGTTTGCACTGCTTCCACCCAATTTCCTGTGGCTGGAGAGATGTCTTGCTGTTTATTCAACACACGTTATTCCTCTTTGCCCTGGTTGGCCACCTGGAAAATGAAAATGGCATGTACACCTTTTCACAGGTTTTGAAACAAATGTTCCGAAGTCATGGATCTGAGAGATGGAAGCCAGTCCAAAAGAATTAGCCAGTTTATCTACCCCCCCCAGGGTACTTTTTCCTTACTTGTGGTGATTACTTGACAACATAAGTACTGCTGAGTATTTTCCACATGTGGCCTGAGATCCATGTGCTGTCTTGTCCTTTATACCCTTTGCCATCCAAACAGATTTCCCTAGTTCTTAGCACAGTGGGCAAGCACCAGTCTGTCTTCACCCCTGGGCTGGAGCATTCCCATTGGATTTATTTTCTCTCTGGGCAGTTCTTTGTTCCAGGTAAACTTTTCCAGTTGCCAGGAGAACTGGCACTATTTGAAGTGAAGATGGATTGATGTGCATACTGATTAGGAAGAAGTTCCATTACTCTTGTGCATTAATGCCATTGCTATTGCTGTTGACAACATTTTTTTTGTGTCTCTGGAATTGTAACCTTGATGCTTCGTTACTGCTTTATTATTCTGGATTGAAATCTTCCATTTAGAATCCTAGAATGGTCAGAGTTGGAAGGGACCTTAAAGATCATTGAGTTCCAACCCCCCTGCATGGGCAGGGACACCTCCCACTAGACCAGGTTGCTCAGAGCCCCATCCAACCTGGGCTTGAATGCCCCCAGGGATGGAGCTTCCACAACATCTCTGGGCAACCTGTTCCAGTGTCTCTCTACCCTCACACTACAGAATTTCCTCCTGATCTCTAACCTAAATCTCTCCTCCTGCAGTTTGAAACCATTACCCCTTGTCCTGTCACTATGTGATCTTGTAAAAAGCCCCTCCCCAGCCTTTCTGTAGGCCACCTTCAGGTACTGGAAGGTGCTATGAGGTACCCCCAGAGCCTTCTCTCCTTCAGGCTGAACTCCCTCAGGCTTTCTTCATAAGAGAGGTGCTCCAGCCCTTGGATCATTTTTGTGGATCATTTTCTGTAGCTGTTAAAACAAACAAGTGGACAAAAATGCATTTCTGTAGCAGCTGCTGTGGCTGTCATATTTGAGGGGAGAAAAGTACAGAGCAAAGAACTCAAATGATGTGTTAGGAAGAGGCTGAGAAAAGGCATTTCGTGTGCTGTGTGGACCTCTTTGCCATGGTATTAGATCAGTGTGGTGTTCTTAAAATCACTGTTTTAAAATGTCCTCTCTTGCAGCAAACCAAGAGGAAACTAGATGATGCAAATAAACGCCTGGAGTTTCTATATGACAAACTTAGGGACCAGACAGTAAGTTCTGATTTTTTTTTTTCCTTCTTCCTCACCCCCATGAAATACTGCAGGTATGGTGAAGAGCTTGATGGGTTTTGTGAACCCCTCTGCAGTATGTAGCAGGTGCTTGTTCTTAGGAAGCATGCTTCAAATCCTGGTGTGTGTTTCCATGTGTTTTCCCAGAAATAAGTAGGCAGAGGGCACAGCCCCCAGGGCCTGTGCAGACTTGACAGTGTTTTGGGGTCATGTGAGGAGTTTTCTGGTGCTGTGCAGGGACTACACTGAGCCAGAGCTCCTTTCAGGTAGGCACTGGGTGAATGCATTAGAAGGAAGGGCCTCTATCCCCAGCTGCTGGCAGAAGAAGCTGATGCAGCAAGTTGCCCCTCTCCCAGGAATTGAGAAGCAATCAGCTTGGGGTAAAAAAAAAAAACAAACCCAAACAGAAGCTTGAGACATTGGAGGCCCACAGACTTCACTGGAAGGCAGATATGCAGGTACTTTGGAAGATACAGTAGTTTTCCCAAAGCCTTCTAGGAGGTCTGAGGCAGAATAAACTGGGCCTAGATCTCTTGGTATTTTAGGATTAAGAGAGATCTAACCCTATTGTTGTCAGGCCACTTTGGCTGAGCAATTAACTTCACCCCAAAGCCATCCAAGGTCAGTAGGTTTTCCATGTGCCACAGTCTGTCACTGCAAATCTCCCACCTCAGGGAATTGCATCCAGGGGCTGGCAGTGAAGGCTTTGCAGGACTGCAGGGAAGGTACATTCTGGTTGAACATACTTGACTGTTGCCAGTGTTGTGGAGCTCTGAGGATGGCTGTCTTTAAAAGACAGGAGTTAATTGCTGCACCTCCCTGAGGGCCTTACACTGAAGATTTCTGCTTTTCCCAGCACTCATGTGTGTGTGCTGTTTTTCCTTCCTGCTGAGTTGTCTTGCCTGGCTTCCTTGCAGCTCTCTCCAACCATCATTAGTGGTTTGCACAACATGGTGAAGAGCATTGAAACCCGCAACTACCAGGAGGGACTGAACATCCACACGCACATAGTCAGCACCAGCAACTTCAGCGAGACCTCTGCTTTCATGCCTGTGCTCAAAGTTGTCCTCACCCAGGCCAACAAGCTGGGTGTCTGAGGTAACTCTGCGTTGGCAAAGCCTCCATGGCTGCTTTTCCAAAGTGCTTTTCTACAGCAGGCTTGCAGGAGATGGACCAAGCCCCAGTCCTCACGGCATGTTGGGGTAGAGCGCTGACAAATGGCATTACAATCTCCCTGCAAAATACCTTCTTCCAGGAGGGCTGTGGAGCCCTGGTGCTTTTTATTTTAATCCTTTTCCCATCCCTTAAGATTCTTGTCTACAAATAGTATATTTGGTGGATGATGCCCCATGTTGTCAATTTTTAGATGCATGCTACACTGCTAAACAGTGGCTTTTAATAACAGATAAATGTGTTAAAACAAGATAGGTTGTGTATCAGACCCTAAAACAAAACTATTCCCTTCCACTGCACTGTTCCTTCTCCATCAGATTAAAGAGTCTGATTGTATTATAAGTGTATTTGGTCTTTCATTTTATGGAGCTGCTTGCACTTCTATTACTACAATTTTCATGTTCAATAGCTTCGTTTTGCACTGGGGCAAATTAGCAAAATTAAGGCTAATGTGATATTTTCAATAAAGGTTAATTTATTACAACATGTCTTGGGACTGCAACTTGGATATATTGGATAAACACAGTGGGCTGTTCCTGTTGTGTCTTAGGTGTGAGGACTGTTTTGCCTGACAAATCTGGAACTCCACCACATGAAGTCACATTTCGAGGGATGGTGACCACCACCTCCCTGGGCAGCCTGTTCCACTGTCCAACCACTCTCTTGGTAAAGAAATTCTTTCTAATATCTAGTCTCCATCTCCCCTGGTGCAACTTCAGGCCATTCCCTCTAGTCCTGTCGTTATTCACTGGAGAGAAGAGACCAACTCCCACCTCCTTACAACCTCCTTTCAGGTAGTTGTAGAGAGCAATGAGGTCTCCCCTCAGCCTTCTCTTCTTCAAACTAAGCAGTCCCAGTTCTCTCAGCCTCTCCTCATAGGACTTATTCTCCAGACCTTTCACCAGCTTGGTAGCTCTTCTCTGGACATGATCCAGCACCTCAGTGTCCTTGTAGGGAAGGGCCCAGAACTGGACACAGTGTGGCCTCATCAGTGACCAGCACAGGGGCATGATCACTTGCTTACTCCTGCTGGCCACACTATTCCTGATCCAGGATGTCTAACCTCGGTCTCCCTTCTTCCAGTTTTATTCCTTTGCCCCTTGTTGTCTCCCTCTAAGCCCTTGTCAAAAGCCCCTTCCCAGCTTTTCTGTAGATCCTTCAGGCACTGGAAGGTGCTCTAAGGTCTCCCTGGAGCCTTCTCTTCTCCAGGCTGAACAGCCCCAACTCTCAGCCCGTCTCCATAGCAGAGCTGCTCCAGCCTTTGGATCATCTTTGTGGCCTCCTCTGGACTCTCTCCAGGAGCTCCATGGCCTTCTTGTGTTGGGGGCTCCAGACCTGGACACAGTACTCCAGGTGGGGTCTCATGAGAGCAGAGTGAAGGGGGAGAATCACCTCCCACCATCCTGGGACACTGCATCAGAAATAGAGTCGCCTCACTCTTCTCACTGGAAGGAAAGGTGTCCCCTGCCATGGCTGTCCTCAGGAACTCATGACTGGAGAACTGCACTCCCCAAGTAGACAACATCAGTGCATGTGAAAATCTGCTACTTCTGAGAGCAGCCGAGGTGAATAATAATAGTTAATCAGTTATGTTGCCGTCTGTTCATATTTTCAAGGAATGCCAAGCAATTAGCCACCCATCTGATGTTTACAGAAGGCAATGAAGCTCTGCCAATTTATGCTGGTAAAAGAACTTGGCCCCAACTAGCCTCATTTTTATCTCACTGGGTGATAAGAGATTTATATCATGGCATTAACACCAACCAAGCTACTCCACTGTGCCCCCTCCCCCCCCCAAGGCTAGAGATGTATAAGAAAAATGGATAGAAGGAAATTCAAATATGTAATGTGAAGCAGTGTGGTTGTTGGCTAACGGCACCTGGCAGGAGGAGGGATCTTGCTTCTTCAGGGATCTTGCTACTTCAGGTATCACCACCCAGGGAAAAGCACCAATAGGAGAGTTTGTGGGAAAGGGCAGTGTTAATCACAGAATCATAGAATGGTCTGGGTTGGGAGGGACCTCAAAGATCATCTAGTTCCAACCCCCCTGCATGGGCAGGGGCACCTTCCACTAGACCAGGTTGCTCAGAGCCCCATCCAACTTGCCCTTGAACACTTCCAGGGATGGGGCTTCCACAGCTTCCCTGGGCAACCTGGGCCAGTGTCTCACCACCCTCACACTCAAATATTTCCTCCTAAAGTCTAACCTACATCTCCCCTCTTCCAGTTTGAATCCATTCCCCCTTGTCCTCTCACTCCCTGCCCTTGTCCAAAGCCCCTCCCCAGCTTTCCTGGAGCCCCTTCAGGCACTGGAAGGTGCTATGAGGTCTCCCCAGAGCTTTCTCTTCTTCAGGCTGAGCAACCCCAACTCTCTCAGCCTGGCTCCAGAGCAGAGCTGCTCCAGCCCTTGGATCATCTTTGTGGCCTCCTCTAGACTCTCTCCAGGAGCTTCACGTCCCTCCTGTGTTGGGGGCTCCAGACCTGGACACAGTACTCCAGGTGGGGTCTCAGGAGAGCAGAGTAGAGGGGCAGAATCCCCTCCCTGGCCCTGCTGGCCACGCTGCTTTTGATGCAGCCCAGGACACAGTTGGTTTCTGGGCTCCAGCACACAGTGCTGGATCATGTTGAGCTTCTCATCAACCATCACCCCCGAGTCCTTCTTCTAAGGGCCGTTTTCAATCCGTTCTCTACCCAGCCTGTATTTGTTAATGCCTCTCTCTCCTGCTACTGAGGCAAACAGGTGGGGCTGGAACAGGGGCAGTCCTGCAGAGCAGGTTAACTATGGGCAAAACATCTCAGTTAAGTGCTCCAGTGAATACGTTTTTCTACCTGTAAAGCTGTGTGATGGATTTCCCTTGGTTTTGCTGGCAGAAGTCCATGGTCAGCATCAGACGTGAATGTTGGAGATTTTCTTCTAATCTCTGCTGCGTTTCTGGCCTGCACAGTGTTTGCATCAGATTGGTTCTGTGTTGTGCCTTTCAGATAACATAGTTCCCTAACACACAGATTGGGAATGTGGGTTTAGTGTTTAGTAACTGCGTTTTCTCTGCCCAGAAGGGAGCATATGCTAGACTGACTGGGCTATTGAGAGATAAGGCAAGGGGGAGGTCTTGCTGCCATAGCTGTTTCCCCCAAAAACTATGGAGGGGAAGGAGAAGGTTTTGGAACAGATGGCAGAGACAGCATGCGGAGCAGTGGCACTGCTCCCCTGAGTCCTGCAGCCTCCCCTCAGCTTCATCCTCACCACTGGGCTGGTCCTTTGCTTCAGCAGCACCAACCCCACAGTGTCATTAGCCTGGCTGGAGACTGTTATGCCTGATAAGGCAAAAAAAAAAAGCAATCCCTGGGGCAGATTTCCCTCCCCTTTCCCCCCTACCATATCAGCAATCCCAACATGGCTCTGCAGCCATAAGCATTCCCTGGTCTGAGCCACATCCATTGCAAAGACAGGGCAGCACAGATGGAGCCAGGCCTGGCTCAAAGCTGGAGGGAAAACCAGGCTCATTTGGCCAAATGTCTGCCACTGACTAACCCTGCCTCCAGTGCAGGGGATGCTCAGAGCCCTGTTGGGGCCACTCTGAGTCCCTCAGCCTTGGAACAAGAGCCAAGGCCACTGCCAGAGTGTAGCGAGGAGTGTAAGAATCTGCTGACGCCAGGAGCAGTTTCAACATGTCCAATCTCCCAGCCTTGACTTGCTGGGTGCTGAGTTGGTCATTCCCACATTTATTTCCTCTGCTGGTCCTGCAGATCAGAAAGATAAATCAGCAAATTGTTGCCGTTTTAAGATAGCTCCCAAAACACAGACGAAGAGACTCTGTTTAGGAAGGAGACACTGTTATTTATTGCAGGTTTGTACAAAGCTGGGTGCTTGGTGCCTTCCCACAAACCAAGCACACCCAACCAGATTTTCCATGACAGATTTATACACACAATATAGAGTTAGCAAGCTTCCAAGTCCATCCTCCTTATAGTGATTGATCAGTGATTTACATAGAGTTATAATATGGTTCCATCACTATTTCTGCTGTCCCGCATGCTCAGGGGAAGGGAGAGGACTGTGAGGAATCCTTCTCCCTGAGGAGGAAGGAGCAGCAGGAACCACCAGACTGTGAAGTGACTGGAAACCCCATCCCCTGTCCCCCTGTGCCGCTGGGGGGAAGGAGGGAGAGAAATGGGGAACAAAGGAATTTGGGCCTGGGAAGAAGGGCGGGGTGGGGTTAAGTATTTAAACCCTGCTCTTGGTGTTGTCTGTGTCCTGCGTACATTGAATTAGTGTTTAATTAAATAGTTATTTTCCCCCAAGTTGAGTCTGTTTTGCCCGGGACCTTAATCAGTGAAGAACCCTCCTTGTCCTTCGTCCCAACCCATGAGCTTCTAGTTGGGTTTGTCCTCCCCATCCCGGGGTGTGTGGGGGGGGGCAGTCGAGTGAGCAGCCACGGGGCTGGTTCTCTGTTGCCATGTTGTGCACAAACCACGACAGAGATCCTTTCTAATCATGACGATTCCATGATTCTCAACCTCTGGCAAGAGACTCCCTCTCAACTTTCTGAAGGCTCAAAGGGGTCACATATTCAGGTCAAATAGCTCAGGAAGGGAAAGTAAATTCTGGAGCGACGCTCCATTACAGCTCAGTATTTGCTAAATATTTAAACCTTTGTGATTAAACAAATTGCAAAACTCTGTGTCTTAACACATTGCAGAGCCTTTCAAGCCCTTGAGAGTGCCTCCCACCTGCCCCCCCTCCAGCCTAATTCACTGCAGTAAGGCAAAGGGCCTCTGGATCTCATCTTACTTGGCAGGAAAGCTTTCTGGTGGGACAGGCATCACCCTGAGAGATGCTGCTGTCTGCCCACACCCTGTCACTCAGAGCACAGCACAACAGGCATGGTCCTGTCACATGTTTAAGTGGATCCCCCCGTGCTACCCTTGCAAAGCAAGAGATGAAAACGTTATTTCGCTGTGGGGCAGTACCTAACCCCAGCAGTGGCGCTGGATCCCTGCAAGTCCATGATGTTTTCAACTGAAATAAGAAGCCTCACAAGATTTAGGTCTTGGCCCTCTGTTCTTGCATTGGTTATCTGACACATGGTTGTATTGGTGGAGAGCAACCTGTGACCTCCTTACTCCCACCAACAGAGAAGTGTCTTCGTGGCACAGAGACGTCTGTTCCTGTCAGCAGTAGGAATTTGCCAGTGAGATATTCACAGGTTCATGTCATGGGCAGGATTTCTCACCTCAGTGCAGATGATGGATGAGCCCTCTCTGGCTGGCAAGGCTGCAAGAGGACTTGTGTTCACTTGCAGGGAGCACCAAAGCAATACTTGAAGCCTGTGCCTAACCAGGTTAAGCAGCCTGGTGCAGCATATCAGCCAGGTTCAGAAAGGCATGCTCTGTCCCAGGGGGAATCACATGCTTGAGTGCTGCCTGCGAGCAGATTTCAGCCACCTCCAGCTAAATGCAGGTTCCCCATTTATTCTGTGTCTGCCAGCCCCAGTTGATGTTTCCGTTACCATAAAGCATCTTAGACAGGATCTAAATGCAAATATTAGTGTCATCAGTGCTTTATAGACAGCCATTTATCTCATTCACAGTTTATCAGCTGAAAACAGTTTATCACAGAAAATCAGCTGCCTAAACACACACATTTATTGTCATTGGGACTCTCTAGCCTGGAGAAGAAAATTATTATTATTATCTGAAGGGTGGGGGCAAGGAGGATGGAGCCAGACTCTTGTAAGTAGTTCCCAGTGACAGAATGAGGGGCAACGGGCACAAGCTGGAACATGGGAAGTGCCATTGAAATATGAGGAAAAACATCTTCACAGTGAGGGTGACAGAGCCCTGGGACAGGCTGCCCAGGGAGGGTGTGGAGTCCCCTTCTCTGGAGATGTTAAAGACCCTCCTGGATGCAGTCTCTGGGCCATCCTGCTTTAGCGGGGAGTTGGACGTGATCTCTAAAGGTCCCTTCCAACCCTGACAGTTCTGTGACTCTGAGAGTCCTAAAAGGAAAGCAAGTATCATTAGATTAAATTGGTAGTAGGTACACTTGAACTTAGCCTAAAGGTTGACCTTGGGCACTGAGAGGAAGTCAGAGCAGGCAAGCACAGGGCAAGTTAAATCACCCCCTTCTGCAGCCCTAGTGCAGCGATGGAACGATGTCAGGGGTCTATAAATCATGGAGGAGCCAGCCCCAGCCAGCATGCTGACATGCCTGTGCAGCTCCCTCCTTTCCTCCTGTCCTCCCAGAAACATTCAAAACTAAACCAAATACACCACGGGTGAACATTTTATCTGAACTTAAGCCTGTGGTTCCCACCTAATGACTTAACCCCTCCATACACTGCTTTTGCAAGATACTCCCTGCTCCACAAGCAGGTGAAGCACCTCACTAGTAACAGTGAACTCCTTTCTGCCTGCCGTGGATTCTTGGTCATCCTTTTGACACGGGTGAACTCACTGGTAACAAACCCCACCCCGGCATCCCAAGGAACACGGGGTCCTTCCTGTCCCACATCAGCTTGGAGCAGGAGGCCATGTGGGAGACAGCATCTCCAGGAGACCGCAGCTGAACATCTGAACACTAAAACCATAGTGGTGGGATGGAGTAAACAATAGGTATGGCACGCTGTTTATTCAGGTATGCACTGCTGATAACAAGGTTGCTGTCTTTATTATATTTTTTTTGTTTTCAATGCCCACCTTGTTACTCCCCGTCAGATAAACTTTATTAACTATCTCTTAGAATATCTGCTCCTCCCGAGCACTGGTGTCATCTTTTACTCCGGTTTAACGGGCTTCCAAAATTAAACGTCTTTGAATTCCGCCTCTCGTGAGGTGCGTTCGCCCCTCATAGTCTCCGGCAGCCGGCAGGGGAGGTGCCGTTCCTCAAGGGCAGCCGCCCGAAAAGGCGCAGGCAGGGCGGGCAGCAGCCTCTGCCTCTCGACCACCAAATCCGGAGCCCCGGCTGACGCCCGCCAGCATCCCTCCTCTCCCTTCGGTGGGATGGGACCGAGCCCGGGGGAACGATTGGTGAGACCTGCCACCGGGGACACCGGCGTTAGCAACCGCGGGGCTATACGGTCTGCCCGAGGGGGGGCCTCCCCGCCGTGCCGGTGCCGGGGGCGGGGCCAGGCGGCCCGCAGCCGCCATTGGCTGTCGCTATGCAGGGCCCGGTGGTCGCCCCCCCCTCCGCTGCTCGTCCCCCGCCGCGGTGCGTGCGCAGCCGGTGGCGGTGGAGCTCCGTGCAGGCGGCGGCAGCAACAGATGAGGCGGAGCGGTCCGGCCGCCTCTACCCGTTGCCCGGTCGCGCTGCGCGGGGACCGTCGCCCCTAGCGCCCGCCGGCGAGATGGCCGTGTCCCGGCGGGGGGCGAGCGGCGAGGCGGGCAGGACGGGCTGCCGGCAGGCCATCGTCTGGCGCAACGTGGTGCTGATGGGGCTGCTGCACCTGGGCGCCGTCTACGCGCTCAGCCTGGTGCCGCGGGCGCAGCTGCTCACCCTGCTCTGGGGTGAGTGCGGGGGCGACGCGGGGCTAACAGGTGGGGCGGGAGAGAAGGGGGCGGCCGTCACCCCGGCGAGGCTCCTCAGGGTTTCCTCCGCCCGGGGCCGGCGGTGGGGGGGATAAGCCGCGGTTTGTTTTTTGTGTATTTATCCTCTTTATTTGTGCCGTCGCTTCGCGGCGTTTGGCTTCGTATGGGCCGGGGGGACGGACACCCCCGCGCTGCCCCGCAGCCTCCGCCGCTTTTGTTCCCGAGTTCTCCCCCCCTTCCCGGCCGCTCCTGGGACGCCATTGCCAGGCCCTCGGTTGCTGTAGAAACAAGAGGCACTCTGCCTCCGGTTACATTTATCAGGTTTTTTATAGTTTAAAAAACAAGTCAAGCAGCTGATATTTCGTTTTTAGAAGTCTGACAGAGAAGCGTTTGTCTTCCCTTTGCTGCTTTCTCGTGTTACTTTATGGACACCTACGTCTTTCTCCTCCGGTTGGGAGTAGAAAAATCACCCTGTCCTTTGTCTCTTGGGCAAGGTGACACATCTTCTCCTCAGCGAAGATTTAGAAGTCGAGGAAGAGCTGTAAGACACTGGCAAGGAGAAAATAAACCCAGCTCTGCTTTCCGAGGTGGGGTGGCTCGGTGTGCCTGTCGTCTCGTTAGCCGTGCAACGCTGAGGGTTTGGTTTGAGAAAGAGAATATGAAATACAGCGTTTTTAGTCCCATCCTACGGTGAGGTCCTTTTTTCTCCACAAAAGAACGGTGCCGGGAGAAGAGCTCCGTAAAAGCACTGCAGTATCGTGCAAGGTTTCTCAGGGTTTGTGAGACTGATAGATGGCTGATGTCGGCATCATCCTTCAGGCAAGATTGTGTGTCAATCCATGTAAATGAGGGTGATCAGGATAAAAACTCGAATGCTGCTTACAGCTGGTGCAGTTGCTTGGGTAAAAGTCTCGCTTTGGGGAGCTTTTGAGTGAAGCGAGACTGTAATGGCCCGTGATTTAAGACAAATAGAGGAAAGAAGGTTCTCTGCTGCAGGGGATTCAGGTTGTTAAGCTGCTATCAGTAGTGTTGAAGGAGCTCTCGAAAAGCTCCAGCAAAATGTTTTAGAAATCGGGTGTATTTCTTCTGTTTGAGGTATTCCTAAATCAAATCTGTTTTACACTTGTTCAAGCTTTTGATAATCAGTCTGCTTGAAACCCTTAGAAATAGCCACCATTGCTGTTTACATTTGGGAAATGAGCCTTTTTGGCAATTACAATCTTCTGACAAGTTCTTAATTGGGAAACTGTTTTGGGGCCCTGGTGGGGCCCTGGCATTTGGCTGGCTGCCTGGTTTGCACAATTACCTGTCTCTGGTGATCAGAGGAGGTCTGGGGAGTGGTTGTGTTTTTCTTAGTTCTCTGCTGTGAGCGTTACTCCTCTCCCTTCCCTATTCCTGGTCGTGTTCAGGCTTATTTCATAGTTTAACTTGGCTGTACCTTGATGGCTGAGGAGACCAGGAGGGCCTGCAGGAGCTGCGTGGCCAGAAGACACAGCCTGTGGTCTGCTTTCAACCCTTTTAGGTCCTGTAGTGTGTGGGTAAGTGGGCTTCCTTCATACCTGTTTTGCCTTTCCAAGAAGACAAGTCGAAATCCTCTCCAATTTCACTGAGTCTTTATTTACAAAACTCCCTAAGGCTGAAGGATTGAATTTCCAATTTCAGCCCTCCTAGTTGAAATTAAACAGATGATAAATAATGAACAGGTCTCAACGACTTTGCAACTTAGCGCCTTGCTTTCTGAAAGTGAGAGCCTCACTTTCTCGACATTGTTATTTTTAGCAGCCACCCTGCAATAGACCACAAAGTTTTTTAGGGTAGTTTGCTGGGTGGTTTTCACAGGGGTTCTGCAGCAGGGAGTAAGTGCATTGGCTCCAGCTGTCCTGGCCAGCTGGACACTGTGTGCCACTCTCACAGCTGGTTGCTGTGGGGTCTGCCCCCCTCAGAGGTGTTGGGGAAGGTGAAAAATACAGGCTGTCCTGCAGCGTAAGTCAGAAAAAAGTAGCTGGGAGACCTGTGTCTGAAGTCCCTCTGAGAGAGCCTTTCAGGGTAGACAAAAGCAAGGTTGCCGTCGTTTTAAGTCAGCAAACCCACCTCACTTCACTCCGGAAGGAGCCAACTAGTAAAGCTGTGTTGGTAGGAAGCAGTGTTGATCAGATGTTCTCCACATCTGCTTCCCTGTGCAGGCCAGCTGTGACACTGCTTTTCTGTGGGCAGTGACTGCCAGCCAGCTCTTGGAGCAGGGCTGGCATGGCAGTGAAGCTGGATGGTGGGTAAGGGTGTAGTATTGAGTAGTGTAGAGGTGTGCATACACTGGATGGTGCAGATGGAGGAGCTGCAGCCCTCGTTGCATCCATCCATGGTTTTCTTTTATTTCCTAAGCTTACCTGGGACTTGGGAGGCTTCCCGGTGATCTTATGCAAACTCTTGCATTGCTCTGCCCTGTCCTCCCCTCCACTGCTCCCCTGTGGTAAGCCGCAGGAGCAAGTGTGTTTGGAGAGTGGCTCTCCCGTGGTGAGTGTGCTCTGTGGTGTCTGGCAGGAAGCAAACATCTTCACATGACTCACCACTGCCTACTTGACTTCTTATTTTCTCTTCCTCTGAGACATCCACATCTTGGAGGGCTCTCGGCTGGGACTTTCAGGGGGCTTCTTCCCTCCCTCTGTGCAGGGTTAGCTTTCCTCCTTCCCACCTCTGAAGGTGAACCCCTGATTCACCACTCCTTGCTCGGTAGAGCTGAAATGCCACCGTGCCACCTAGAAAACAGCTTTTCAAGCCAAACTGCCTGCTCAGCAGGGCTCATTTCCCTTGGTGATTTACTGACTTTTGTTCGGCTGTACATAACAGACAATGGAAGAAGCTGCCAAGTGAAGGCTCAGCTGGTTGTTTACTCAGGATTATCTGTGCTCCCCTGTTCCCATTGCCTCCCACAGTAACACCGTGAGGCCCTTGTTACAGCTTCCACATGGAATCGGGGTTCCACAAAGAATCCCAAAAAGCCTTCTGGGTGGTGCAGCCACCTCGCTCAGGGGGCACCAGGAATTGGGTTATCTTTCAAGGGATGTAGAGAGAAGCTGGTTACAACATAGGTTTTGGGGCCATACCAGTGCCTCTGTGGAATTTGGTTCCAGTCCAAGCTGAACAAAACCAATAAAATAACTCATGTCAAAATTTTCCATGAGCTGGGAACTGCCTTGACCTGAGAGGCAGCAGATTTGTGTGAGGCATCGAGCAGCCCTGGGCTATGCTCATGGGACAGCCCTGTAGCCCTCCTGACAGATCCTGCTGGCACCATGCCTTTGAACTCTCCCTCACTCTGCCAGCCTGATGGCACTCACTGGGAGCCCAGCCTTGCTCTTTTCCAGCCAGACTTGTGGTTTTGTGCAGGGTTGTGTGGAGAAGACCCTGTTTCTTTCCCCTTGCCTTCCTGATACAGAGCCAGGCAGCTTGCAATATGTGGTCCCTCTTTCCTTTTGGTGCTTTGCTATCTGAGGGCATACGTTTCATAGCTGACAGATGTTGCTTTGGAGCATCCCTGCACTCCAGGTGCCCAGCCTTGGGAAGGGGGTAGTAACTGTTGAGGAAAGGGGAAGGAGTCAGAGAGTTGTAGTCAATGGGACAGAATCTGGTTGGAAGTGTGTGACTAGTGGAGTCCCTCAGGGGTCGGTACTGGGACCGATGTTGTTCAACATCTTCATCAACGACCTGGATGAGGGTATAGAATGTACCCTCAGCAAGTTTGCTGATGACACTAAGCTGGGAGGAGTGGCTGACACACCAGAAGGCTGTGCTGCCATTCAGAGAGACTTAGACAGGCTGGAGAGTTGGGCGGGGAGAAACATGATGAAATTCAACAAGGGGAAGTGTAGAGTTTTGCATTTGGGGAAGAACAACACGATGTCCCAGTATAGGTTGGGGGCTGACCTGCTGGAGAGTAGTGTAGGTGAAAGAGACCTGGGGGTCCTGGTAGACAGGAGGATGACCATGAGCCAGCAATGTGCCCTTGTGGCCAAGAAGGCCAATGGCATCCTGGGGTGCATTAGAAAGGGTGTGGTTAGTAGGTCAAGAGAGGTTCTCCTCCCTCTCTATTCTGCCTTGGTGAGGCCACATCTGGAGTATTGTGTCCAGTTCTGGGCCCCTCGGTTCAAGAAGGACAGGGAACTGCTTGAAAGAGTCCAGCGCAGAGCCACAGAGATTATTAAGGGAGTGGAACATCTCCCTTGTGAGGAAAGGCTGAGGGAGCTGGGTCTCTTTAGCTTGGAAAAAAGGAGGCTGAGGGGTGACCTCATCAATGTTTACAAATATGTAAGGGGTGAGTGTCAGGGAGATGGAGTTAAGCTTTTCTCAGTGATGACCAGTGATAGGACAAGGGGTAATGGGTGCAAATTGGAGCATAGGAGGTTCAAGGTGAATATCCGAAAAAACTTTTTTACTGTGAGAGTGACAGAGCCCTGGAACAGGCTGCCCAGAGAGGTTGTGGAGTCTCCTTCACTGGAGACATTCCAAACCCGCCTGGATGCGTTCCTGTGTGATGTGCTCTAGGTGACCCTGCTCTGGCAGGGGGGGTTGGACTAGATGATCTTTCGAGGTCCCTTCCAACCCCTAGGATTCTATGATTCTATGAAATGAGCCTGAAGCCTTGTGTACCTGCAGTCCCAGCTGGCAGGCTTGGCAGGGTTCATGGCCATCCTGCAAAGCCCAGAGCATGGTGCAGTCCTCAGGGAGCTGGCACATGGACCTTCCCCTTGAGGTCTCTTTGCCCACCTGCTTTTGCAGGACTTTGGGCTCCTGGTGCTTAGCTCCCTCTGTAGAGAGGTTTGAAGGGGAGGGATTGCCCTTTTCTGATGAGGGGCATCAGGAACTGAAGCAGGGTCAGAGCACCTGACTGAGAGTGGGGCTAGAAACCAGGACATGGCATGATGGGTCTGCCAGCTGGGCCAGGCATGCAGGTTCCCCAGGAGTGAATTGGTCCAAAAGGGTCCTGGTGGCCATCTGGGGCTGTGCATGTGGCTGTAGTTCACTGATAGCCTCTTTTGGGCTGGACATGCTGCACTTCGTTCCACAGGCCACTTGGTATGAAACGATGTGCAGCCCATCACCTAAGTTGGTAACGTGCTGTTAAATGATGCTACTTAACCAGGAACCTCTTGGCTTCAGCCAGCTCCATCCTCTTGCAGTCTCAGTGAGGTTATCTTTTTGGGTTAGGATAACACAGCAAAAGACTCTGAAATCCCTGTAGAGAGAAAATTACCAGCGTATTTATTTTACTGCAGGTCCCAGTGTTGCTGCTGCTGTCAGTTTTGGTTTTGATGGGCTCGTGGTAGCTTCTTTTTCTTAAGGATCCCATTCATTTCATACGTGTGATGTGTAGGGGTCTCAGATTTTGTTGGGTAAGAGCTGGTTTTTAGCCTTCACGGGGGGCTTGTGAGGAAGCACTCACAGTAGCCAAATGCATTATAGGAAGTAGAAAAACCCCCCGAAAGATTAAGCTGCTGACCTACTTTAAAACCTTGCCTTTCAGGCTGATGAGCATTACTAGTACTAATAACTTGAAAAATGGCACAGGCACAGTCACCCAGAAACCCTGTATCATCTGGATATGTTTTGCATTTGATAGCCAAGTGGATGTTGATTGACATACTGACATGGCTTACCAGAGCGTGGGATCAGGGAGGAGGATGACCTTGCTCTAATGGTGCTCCTGTGGAAGGGGAGGCTTGTTGCTGTTATTTTAGCAGCGTTTAGGAGAGGTTTTAGTGCTCTTGATAAAACCAGATGGATCATGTTCAGCTGTGGTGGGCCCCGTGCCGTGCTGACCCAGAGCTTTCCCCTGAGCTGAGTGCTGGCTGGCAGTGCAGATGGAGCAGTGCTGTCCTGCTGCATCCCTGCACGAACTGCAGATCCACCCCTTCAGACCTCACCCAGGCACGGGTCTGCGTCCCAATCCTGCTGCCTGGATGCCTTCGATAAAGCAGATGAAAGCAATTGTGGTTTTAGCACTTGGGGTTACTCTGCTGCCTGCAGGGCACCACCGAGATCATCACCTCTCCCTCAGCCCTTCTGGTGTCTGTGCAATGAGGCACGTGTTGCTGTTGTGCACTGCAGAGTCAAGTTTTATTGCTCTTCAACGTTTCGGAAGTCTTGCACGTTCTTGAGTGCCATCTACTGGCTTTTTGGCTTGTAGCTGGTTTTAGTCGTTAACCGTTTATATATGCACGGTGTTAGAAACTCAGCACGGGTGGCTGCAAATAAACGAGTCCTAGCTCCAAGGACGTTTCACTTGGTACCTCGGAGAATATGCAGAGTGGAAGTATTTTCTCAGTTTCAAAAGATGTGAAATGGAGACGTTGGATTGGAAGTTGGGGATGACAGTGTACAGGCTCTGAGGAGTTTCCGTGGATGAGAAGGGGACAGGCTTTCCTCCAAGTAGAGGGAACATGTTGGTCAGAGTTGTGTCAGTATCAGAGGAATTCTCAAGGGGCTGAGGACAAATCAGATGACTCTTCTGCAGGAGATGCCACCAGACCTACTTGTCTGGCATTGCTACAAGAAAGGAGAAGCGTTTCTTTGTCCCCTGGGAGAGCTGGACTGCAAAATGTTGACTTGGCCACCAGAACTTAGTATATGCATCCTCATCACTGCCACTTTGCCTTCCCTCCCTGCAATTACAGTTGCACTTGTAATTAACACTGTTGTTATAATTGAAGCTAAGCAACTTCTTGCTATCAGATTTTATTTTTACCATGTAGGCTAACAATAAAATGTACCGCTCCACTAGAGAGCTGAAACATGAAAAATTACTGTGCTAAGTAAAGCAAGGCTGATATGAAGGACAGAAGGGAGCTGTTTGTCAGATGCTGGCATCAGGAGTCCTGCTGTCCCTCTTGTGCAGGGACCTCAGCACCAGGGAGGAGGGGGATTTCTGCAGGGAGACTGAAATGAGGTTCTTTCTCAACCCATTTTTTGCCACTGGCTTCTCAGATCGTGTTCTGAGCTGCTCAGAGTAAAATAACCTGGCCTTTGCAAATAAGGGAGATCTTCTTGACTGGCCTTCTTCCTTGCTTGTCTCTTTGGCTCTGTTCTTTGGCAGAGGAGTTGGGCTGCAGAATAGCTGCAGCTCGTGTGGAGAAATGCTTGGGCAGAGCAGCAAAACTGGGTCCTGATGTGAAAGACTGGAAATAGGTTCTCTGAGCCCTACTAGGGGTGGAGGGAGAGCAGTCCTGGGCTCCCACTTGGTGTCTGTTGCTCTCTTTGGGTGATCCTTCAGGCAGGGCCTCTACCAGGGCACTGTAGAATGTATGGGAATGTATGGGTGTTGGGTAACCATGCAGGTTGGAAAGGGCAGCATGTCTTATTAAAATGTCAGAAACTCTTATTTTATAGGGGACTGAGGGTATAAGAAGGGGTTTTGCCTTTTAATTTTTTCCAGTACCAAGAGGTTGTAACTTCTTTCCAGAAGGCATTTGGCTGTAGGTGTGGAAAATAAGACATTTATATGTTTTATACGCAGCTGAAGCAATCAGTGGTAATGATGGTTGTAGATGATAATTTTCATTCTGAGCTGCTCCTTCCCCTGCTGCAGTCAGTTGGACTCAGCTGCAGTGAGGCAGGTGTGGCCAGACCTCCTTGCAGGAGCCATAGCAAGGTTCTCCTTGTTTTCCATTGGCTTCAGTTCCTACCTTTGATGCAGAGGGATAGACTTGTGTGCTTGAGTTGGCCGAAAATTGCCTGGCCACTATTCAGCAGGCAGATGAAAGCCAGCCTCCTTATGCAGTGGATATGCATATGGTGGTGGTAAAAATAGGAAAAACATCTTGCTGGGTAGGTGAAGGCAGAGACGAGGTGTGTGGGCCTTCTCCTGGTGCCAGAACTCACTGTGGGAGCAGAGCTGGGCTGAGCTAGGGCTGTTTGGGCTGGAGCAGTGCAGTGAGTAATCATTCAGGGAGCATGGTGGGCAATCATCCAGGGTGCTTCTGGAGAGCTGACAGCATCAGCCTGCCCACTGTGCTGGAGACAAAAGTGTCCTTCTATCCCCTGGCACCGTCCTCCAACCTGATGGCTCTGGCTAACTGTCCTGCCTGCCACATGTTTCACTGAATGCAAGAGGTTTGTGCCTTCTAAAATTACAGAGGTGTAGTGTTTGCAACCGAGCTCTGAGGCTCAAACTGCCAGAAGGAGAGAAAACTGGGAGAGGCTATTTTTTTTTCTGCAACAGGTTTTTATCTGAGCTCTGTTTGTGTTTGGAAAGGAAAGGAAAAGGTGTAGGAGCTGACAGCATACGAGTGAAGCAGGCACAAAGCATCTGGTCACGATGCAGTGATGCAGAGAGACAGCAACATCATCCAGAGTCTCAAGTGCTGAGAAGTCAGAACCATCAAAGCTCTGCTTTGGCAGCTGCTGGCTGGCCTGGGAGGGCACCAGGTTGGATCTGGGTCTGTCCTGTGCAATGGATCCCATTCAGTGGGGAGCTGGGGCAAAGGTGCTGTTGCATTCCCAGGGAATCCTAGAATGGTTAGAGTTGGAAGGGACCTTAAAGATAATCGAGTTCAAACTCCCCTGCATGGGCAGGGACACCTCCCACTAGACCAGGTTGCTCAGAGCCCCATCCAACCTGAGCTTGAATGCTCCCAGGGATGGAGCTTCCACAACGTCTTTGGGCAACCTGTGCCAGTATCTCACTACCCTCACACTAAACAATTTCCCTCTGATCTCTAACCTGAATCTCTCCTCCTTCAGTTTCAAATCATGCCTGGAGTCCCAGCAGTTCAGAAGGGGATTGCTCCCTGCTGAGCCCCTCCTCCTTTCCTGTGCCCCGTGCTTTTAGTTTGCCCAAATCACAGGTCTGTAGCACCCATGTCTTTGTTTCTAATAGCTGAAAAGCTGCTGTTCCCTGGCTCAGGGCTTTGGGTCATCTTGCCAACTTGCACAGTGTGAGTGGTGGGATGAAGCCATTCCCCTGCCACGTACCCAGCTACATCCAGGGCAAGCTTTGGCTGGTGATGGGCAGGGGTGCTAAATACCTAATCCTTCTTCCTTAAGGCTGAGCTGCCTGCTGAGTGCAGGGCTCTGGAGTGACATGCTGATGGCTTAACCGCACTGCTTCTTTGGTCCATCCTTGGAAAAAGAGACAAAACTGGCATGAATTCTTTCATGGCATTTATAGAGCACTAAAAAACCACCAGAGCTGTCGCTGGTGTGGGGATTGAGGACAGCAGTGAGGTCACTGGGAGAGAAGTGAAATCTGCTCATGGTTGGTGATGACGCAGGATTCGGCTGAGCTGAGAGAGGCTACGCATAGGAATAAAAAATATCAGAGAAACCAGAGCATCTTCCAGTGTTCTCTTTTGATCTAAAAATGGATATAAAATTGTTCAGCATCTTAAGGCAATCTTCCGTTGCTGGTGAGTTCAGGGAATCTGTATTTGCTTCCTAGGGAAATGTTAGCATTTGCTGGGAAACTTGCTGTCAGCTGTGATTTCCATTGCTCTGTTGGCTTTATGTATGTTCTGTTGGCTGCAGTTGTCAATGCAAACACCTCTGCTCTTCCAGCCAGAATCCAGTCTTCTGTATGCTCAGCCAAAAGGGCTGGCTTTGGAGAATGTTCCTGAAAATGCAAATGGAGGCATGTGCATCAGGCAAAGACAGCCTGGATTATATGAGCTGGTGATGGCAAGGCCAAGAGGATGCAACAGATGCTGCTCCAGGAAGGAGATAGTTAGCAGGGCTCAGCAAACACTGGGTTGGTCAATTGATTCTGTCTGCTAGCAGCCAAGTGTTCTCTTCCCAAAGACCCCGGGGCCAGAGCACTAACTCAACATTTCTTCTTGGCAGCAATTCAGGGGCTGAGGTAGAAAATGTCTCCCTCCTTAGTAAATGTAGTTCCAGGTCAGGAAATGAAGCTTTTTTGGGAAGGATGGTGTGGATGAAATGCTCTTGTGTCTCTCCGCTGTGGAGGAAGAGATCTCTAAGGTTGCCCTGGAGGATGACAGAAGTGGAGACCAAGTCTGGAGACTTGGTATCTGATCTTGATCTAATAGTGCTGCATGTTGACCCTGGCCCTCCCGACAGTGCAGTGTGTGACATCAGCCCATGTTTTTAAATGACTTGTTTGGATAAATCAAGTGTTGGCCTCATTTGGCATAGGAAAGCTTTCCTTTCTGAGGGCAGATGTGGCGTTTTAAGAAAATATATCCCCTAACTTGATGTTATCTAATGATAGTGCAAAAAAGCGTTGTGGTACCAGGCACCACTAAATTATTGAGTGTGTTTGTGGTCTGAACCCTGATGTTGAATGTGTGTGTGTAGTGAAATGGAGGATCTTTGAGGTGTTCTGAAGAGGCCAAGCATGGTGCAGCTATTGAAATAGATGGCAGTGCTGCCCAAAATTTCAGTGGGAATGGACTTAGGTGCCACTCAGCACTACTGGAAGTGCTTTCCCTGGTTTGGTCAGATTAGCTGATGTGGTTGGTTAGTCCTAAATCTGCCACTGAGTAACAGCAAACTGAGGAAGAGAAGGCAGATGCAGAATGTGCGGATGTCAGTTCTTGTAGCCTGATGAAAGACCTTGGCTTCATTTATGCATTCATTTATGAAAATTCACTGGTGAGCAGTTTGGATCTGGCTGAATAAGCAGAGGTAAAACACTCATGTGGAAATGGGCACGTGTTGCATGTCCAGCCCTGTTACTTTTTAATCCTCAAATAGTTACTCCTACAAATAAGTCAAGTCATCCCTGTATATAAAGGGATGAAAAAAAAAAATTGCCTGGTCTGAGGTGCAAATTTCTTGCCAGGCTTTGTTACTCAGAGGCTGAGACTTGGCTGGCTCCTCCAGCTGTGGAAGGACTATTTCCACCAAACAGTGTCATGTCACAAGATGTCTTGGTCATGCACCAACATTTTTAAGGTCAGTTGTTTTCAGCTGCACTGAGGAACTAAGGTCCACAGGTGAAGCACAGCCCTTGTGCTTTCTAGTTGTACTTCCCCAAGCAAAAGATGTGCTTGGCCATTAGTGCCACTAGAATTCATGTCTTCTTAAGAAATTACTCCCTCCTGGATCCATGAGGTCTCACCTCCTTGAGGAGACACAGTGTGTGTGCAAAAATGTATAAGCCTTTGCTGAATGTAACTTCCAGCACTCCCACCTGGGGCTGAGAAGGCATCAGATCTTGTAGACTTAACAGTGCTGGGAATGTTATTGCCAGTTTAAGGAGACTTAAAACCAAGACCCTGGCCCTTGGTGGCTTTCTTATCCTACTGGTAAGAGCAAGTGTGGTAACAACTCTAGGATAGCCTTCAGCCTTGGTAATAACTTTCCACATACTCTGTGCAAAATGCCATATTTTGAAGTCTACCAGTGTGCAGGTGCTGCTAGTGCAGCATGAACTGGGCTGTGTTGTCTTTTTTTCCTCTTCTAATTTTTTTTTTTCCTTGTGTCTTTTCTGAATAGCAGCTCCTCTCCCTGTTGGGAAAAAGTGCTGGGGTAGGTGCACCAATGTTCTGATCTTGTAAGGCATGTCATCTGTCTGGTTTGGAGATGCCAGCAGTGGAACTGGCTAAAATTCCTGGCCCTGCTCTCTGTCCTCTACTCACCACTCCTGCACAGGCAGGAATTGCAGCCACTGTGAGTGTCATGATGCCAGGCTCTGCATGTCACCACCCCCCTGGAATGGTCACGTGGCATTATTCTGTATTTTAAAGATGTTTTAGATATTGACAGTAGGGCTGCTGTGAATGTGCAATTGATTTTGTTTCACTGCTACTGTTTTGATGTCTGGAGTTTTGTTGCTCAGAGATAATTGTGATTTGCTCTGTGTAACTAGGTTCTGTTTGACATTGGTAACAAGCAGATAGTTGCTGTCTGACAGTGTCTCATTGTAATCTTTGCCTAAGAAACGTGTCCAGTCATCTCATCTCTTTCCAGGAGCCAGCATTGCCTGTTCAGATGAGCAGAGTGAACCCAGTGCTTGTTGGGCTGCTTGTTTTGGTTGATTTGGGTTTTTTACAACCAGATAAAAGCAACCTGCAATCCGCTGGATTCACAAACAGTAAATACATCCCATGTTTCCTAAGTGGTTCTGGGTTTCAGAAATGGAAGAGGTTCTAGCTTTGATGTTTAACATACAGCAGAGTTGAAACTTTTGGAGGGAGAGATCTGCTCCAATTTAAGCAGACACTTACAGCAGAGGATGATTTCCTGATGCCTGTGAAGTACCTTTGGACTGTGGCAGTATCTCCCCATATCTTCACAGGAGGTCAGTCCCTTGGACACTCAAAAGAGTTTGGTACTGGCCCTAGTAAAGGTTTTCGGGAAATTCAGCCATGGGGTTAATGAGCTGTTCTGAAAAGATGGCTCAACAGTTTTGTGCTGTTCAACTCCCATCCCATCCATTTTTAAACTATTTGTCTGGTATAGTTTTTAATTGCTTCACTCTTGACAGAGAAGTGATAGCTCTGTGCCTGCTGTTCCAATCCACACTGATGTCTTGCTGCCTTATCTTATTGCAAGCTGAGAATGTTTTATGAGCGGTTGGTGATACTCCCTGCGGGCTCCCGCTTCCCCAGGCGTTTCATCCTGGTTGCAGATCCCTGGCTGCAGTTACTGCCTGTGAACTTTGCTTTTTCCATCCAGGCAGATCTTTGTTTTGAGCCTTACTTTGCCAGTTTCTGCATGGATCCTTCTGTGTTTCTTAGCGCTCTCGTTGCTGCTCCAAATTTAGCATCATCTGCAGTTGTAATTAATACGCTGTTTGCCTTTGTTTCAGGTCACTAATAAGGATGTTGAATAAAAAAATCTTCTGTCGATTGATTCTGGCACATTCCCATAAATAGCATCTGTGCACAGACAGGCACAGTGTACTTGAAAGCCTGGCAACCTGCTGGCTCCCCATTTGCACAGCATAACCTTGTGTATCTTGTCCCTCTTGCACCCTGTCCTTGTCCCTGTGCACTGGTTCTCTCTTCGGTCCTTTTGCACAGGGTTGCTTGTTCTTTTTTCTTCCCCCTCTTGTTCCCTCTCAAGTGCTTCTCCTGCTGCTTCAGTTCAGAAGCCTTTTGCTTGCGTTGTGCTCTGTCGAGTGAGCTTGCAGTTGGAAATGCTCCTGTCAGACCTTGTGCCTCTGTAGGGCTCCAGGGTGGAGAGCGAGCTACCTGCGTGTTCGGGCCCCGCTTGCCCTGGAGGCCCTTCACACCAGTTCGCTCCATTCATGCGTGGTTTGTGGTTTGCAGAACTTGCAGGGAGGGTGTCAGAGACAATGGAAGAGAGAACAAAGGAAGTACAATTCCCCTGTTTGAGAGTAATTCAGCCTTGAGGTCTTGAGAAAGAGTAGGGAGAACCGAGGAGGAGCCCACTGAAAGCCTCTGCTTTGCTGGATTAAATTATCCTTCTTTGCCTGTTTTTTTTTTTTTTTTTTTTTTTTTTTTTTTTTTTTTAGAAGGGTGGGATTGCCATCAATTTGTCATTTTGCTGGGTGCTGCCCAGAGCAGGATGACCCATTCACATCCCCTCCTTTCCTAAGCATCCATCTGGCTTCATCCAGAGCACAGGTGACAACAGACACAGAGGCCCAACCACACACACATATTCAGTGTGTGTTGAGGAGTGAATGTCCTCTTTACCTACAGCCTCTCAGAGATGTTATTTTATGTGATGACCTGAAATACCAGGGGACCAAGCTGATAAGGTCTGGACAGTGGGGCAACGGGCTCAAGCTGAAGCACAGGAGGCTCAAGTTAAACATAAGGAAAAAGTTCTTTACTGTGAGGGTCACAGAGCCCTGGGACAGGCTGCCCGGGGAGGTTGTGGAGTCTCCTTCTCTGGAGACATTCCAAACCCGTCTGGACATGTTCCTGTGTGATCTGCTGTAGGAGATGCTGCTCTAGCAGGAGGGTTGGACTAGATGATCTCTAGAGGTCCCTTCCAACCCTGACAACTCTATGAAACAGATCCTGGTCCACCTTCCAGTCAAAGGCAGCTCTGAGCCTGGTGTTTGTGTTGTGCAAAGCCCAGAGCTCTTGGCACAGGCTCTGCTGTTTCAGGTACTTGCACCCAGGTCTCAGACTTCTCCCAGGCCTTCAGCAAGCCCTAAACCTCCCTGCAGAGTTTTGATTTTCAATAGGGATGGCATTCCCACACCATTCTAGCAGCTAGGGAAGATAATTCAGCTCTTGTTCTGGGTAAATTCTTGCAAGAAACACTTCTTCAGTAGCAGAATCAGGAGTCAAGGCTGAAGAGGACCCTGCAGACCTGTGGAGCTCCTTGCCATGCAATGCCCCAGTGTCCAGTAAGTGCAGGGGTATGTGAGGATGAAATCCCAGAATCATAGAATGGTCAGAGTTGGAAGGGACCTTCATGATCATCGAGTTCCAACCCCCTGCATGGGCAGGGACACCTCCCACTAGACCAGGTTGCTCAGAGCCCCATCCAACCTGAGCTTGAATGCCCCCAGGGATGGAGCCTCCACAACTTCTCTGGGCAACCTGTTCCAGTGTCTCTCTACCTTCATATTAAAGAATTTCCTTCTGATCTCTAACCTAAATCTCTCCTCCTGCAGTTTCAAACCATTACCCCTTGTCCTGTCACTCTGTGTTATTGTGAAAAGCCCCTCCCCAGCCTTTCTGTAGGCCCCCTTCAGGTACTGGAAGGTGCTGTGAGGTCCCCCCGGAGCCTTCTCTTCTTCAGGCTGAACAACCCCGACTCCCTCAGGCTTTCTTCATAAGAGAGGTGCTCCAGCCCTTGGATCATTTTTGTGGCCTCCTCTGGACACACTCCAGCAGGTCCATGTCTTTCTTGTGCTGGGGGCTCCAGAGCTGGACGCAGTGCTCCAGGTGAGGTCTCACCAGGGCAGAGTAGAGGGGCAGAATCACTTCTCTTGATCTGCTGGCCACACTTCTTTTGGTGCAGGCCAGGATGCCGTTGGCCTTCTGGGCTGCAGTTGCACATTGGTGGCTCCTGTCCAGCTTTGCATCCACTGTGTCCCTAAATCAGATGGATATCTGCATTACCAGTGTGTATCTGAACTCGCACACTGAACATGGGAATTGGGAGCTGGTGCTGAAAAGGAGCTGCTTGTGGGTCTACATGTGGCAGGAGAACCCTACAGTGGGTAGATAGAAGACAGACAGCAGAGCTGGGGAGTCAGCACTGGGAGGTGTTTCCAGCCCAGTGGCACACTTGAGCCTCATGCCAGGCAGAAGGTTCTCAAAGCTGCCAGCAGCTCCGTGCTGCCCTCGGTCCATGAGTGAAGCAAAACGGAACAAATTATTAGAAAAATGGCTTGAAAGGATCTTCCTCCTCTCCCTCTGGCTTTAGTATGAAACTGCACAGCTCATCACAACACCAGAAGTACCAACCTTAAACTCTCTGTCTTTTCACAGATTTGTTCATTGGCTGCTCTGTTTTCTCTCTCATCCCAGGTCTCTCCAGACATCTTTTTCTCCTGTGTTAGCTTTTGTTTTTTCATTTTTTTCCTCTTGAAATCCTCATTCCACTATTGATTTATTTCTTTCCTTTCTTTTACTTTGCTATTAACATCACACAACCTTGTGACAGGTGACTACAGAGCTCCTCAGGCTGGTGTGTTGTTGATGGAACTCCCATAGCCTGGTTCTCTTACATGCTGGCCCTGACTGCCCAGCAGCTGTGTGTGCTCCATCTCCAGGCTTGTGGCTAGCAAGTCTTCACCCAGCCCTTTTCTACCTCCATCTTCTTTCTCCCTCAAGCACCTCTTGTTTCACAGGCAGCCATCTCTGTGTGAGCAGTGCTGGGGCTGGCTTGGCCGCCTGCTGAGGACAGCCCTGTGGAACTGCCTCTTGGCCTCATAGCTGGGCATCTTGGGGAGGTAATGGGTGCTGCCAGCTTGCTCTTCTTCCTTCACATCCATCATCAATGGCTGCTAACCACCTTCTCTGCCACACTCCAACAGAGCCCTTTCCCAAGTGACACTCCTCCCAGCCCTGCAGCACTGCTGGAGAGGAGGAAAACAGTGTATTATTCCTCCTCAACAAGATGGTCACCTGTGCTTGGAATTCAGAGTCTCTGGTACTTGTGGTGGCCTGGTGATCCTGCGTGAAGCCAGTAGATGTGGATAGCACAACTCAGTTTTAAGTCTGTAGGTCAAGTTTGAAATGCTGCCATTTCCTTGGGAGTATAATTTTGCTTTGGCAAGTCAGCCTGGTTGCAGAGGTTGCTCAATAAAACATGCAGAAGACTAATCTGTCTGTTTTAGCAGCTTCCTCATTGTACATGAAGTACCTCACTGAATTAAGAAGAACTCTATCATTAACTTTTTGGATTCCTGCATGTTTATTGGTGTTTTTCTTGTGTGTGTTATTCTCCCCCCCCCCTTTTTTCTGCAATAACTGTGTTTTTTGTCCTTTATTGCTTAGGAGATGGGCTTGGTTACAGGTGTAAGAAGGAGTATAAGGGGAAATAGCTATTAACTGATTTGCTTTGCTCCACAGTGTAATCCTTTTGGTTTTTTGTGGAGATGCTCACCCCACACACACGTTCCCCACTCCTAGAAATGAGCCAGGTAGGTAAGTTGTGGCTCCCTTCTCATGTTGTTACTGTAGCTGTTACATAAGTAATGTAAAATCACATGGTTTATAGTCTGATTTTTTTGTTCGAGTTCATAATTTGTTCTGCAGAGTGAAGCTTGAGACCTGTCTTTACACAGCAAGTATTTGTCAGCATCTGTCATCTTGTCAGCCATAAATTTGGCTATTTATACATCAGGAGTGTCCAAGTAGTATTTTCAGGCACCCTAATTCTTGTACGAATCATAGCAATCTGTGCTATCACTGTGTGATACCTGTGCTATCGCTGTGCATTTGCCTGACAGGATTGGTTTCTGCTCTGGTCACCAAACTTGAGAAGGATTTTCTTTGTTTCTGGGGATGTTTGAGCCCTCAGGATTGGTATTAGGAAAATTCTTGCTGTTACAGTTTATCCTCTGCAAAGCCAAAAAAGCAGCGTGTTCTTATGGGTATGGCCTGCTCATGGTTGGAGGCTGGAGACATGCTGTCTGCAAGGCCATCTCTGCAGCAACAGGACTCCTGCAGAAATGTTTCAGATTAATCCTCTTCCCATTTGTAGCTCAGGGCTTCCCAAGTCAACTGGGTCAGTTGAGAATGATGCTGGGAAGGGGCCTAGGGTGGGCAGTGCTGTTCAAAGGTATGGACACGGGATGCCATGAAGACCCTAGAGCAGCCCCTAGACTCCCAAAATACCATTGTCTGTTCTGATGCAATGCTGGTGGTGTGAAGTGTGCTGAATAAAAGGCTCTCTGTTAAGCTGAGCTCTGTAAGAGCTGAATCATCAAGTGGCATAAATCCCTTGTATTCGGTGCAGCTATTTCTTATGGTCTCTGTTACCACTCAGCCTCTTTCTTGCACTGAACAGAGAAGAAAAGTGAAATCAACCTTAATGTTGCATATGTCTTGTTCTACCCACTTATCTTTAACTCTGGTTTTAAACAATTGCTCTCTACAACTACCTGAAAGGAGGTTGTAGGGACATGGGAGTTGGTCTCTTCTCTCCAGTGAATAACGACAGGGTGAGAGGGAATGGCTTGAAGTTGCACCAGGGGAGATGGAGACTAGAAATTAGAAAGAATTTTTGTACCAAAAGAGTGGTTGGACAGTGGAACAGGCTGCCCAGGGAGGTGATGGAGTCACCATCCCTGGAAATGTTTAAAAGAAATAGAGATGTGGTGCTTAGGGACATGATTTGAGCATTGAACGGGTAGATAAAGGTTATGGTGGATTTAGGTTATGGTTGGACTTGATGATCTTCGAGGTCTTTTCCACCCAGGATGATTCAGTGAATGCCTTGAGAAGCACTTGGTCAACTAAATGATCTGTTGCCTTGAAGTGGGAGAGAAGCCCTGCGTTGTACTTAAAGCAAAGAGTCTACTGAAGGTGGGAGATGTCAGCCCCTGTGACAAGCAGGAGGTTAACCAGTCATCAATCCCACGGACAACGTGTTCTTGCAGTGATTCAGGACTACAACCTCGGGATTTTTTATGTTAGCTGGATAATGTCAGCATTCTGTGTGTCACAGGTCTGTTGCCACGATTACAATCGTTGGAGCTGTTTGGAAGGGGTTATTTAGTGATGTTTCTGCACAGAAAATGACAGAACAGGTTTGCCCTGTTTTCATAGAAGTCCGAGTCCTTGCACTGACAGGGCATATGCAAAAAACCTGCACCACTGCAGCAGAGATCAGAATGTGAGTAGTTGTGATGTCAGCATTTTTCCTGATCCAAGATGCATCTGCAAATTCAACAAAATCTGTAAATAATGTGCAGAGAGAAGGCATGATTTTTCAGTCCATTTCTGTACTTCAGGAAGCAGGTGAGAGTCTGAATTTGGTGACAGACTTGAGCACACTAGACTTAACTGCACAGAGGACCATTTTCTGGAGTAGCTTGAACACTGCAGCTTGCCAAAAAGGAGAGTTGCCTCATTGGTGATGGTGTCCAAAGTGGGACATCTTCACTAGGACCGTTCTGACTCCCATTTGTCTGTTGCATTTTGTGAGAAAGACTTGGTTTGCTGTGCAGGAGGTGACAGGAATTTGGGCCATGTACATATCATGTGGAGCTGCTCAGGTAAATCTGTTTTTGATGGATCTTCCAGTGGAGTAGGAAAGGTCCATTTACTCCTGCAGTCCCCAGGGGTGACAGTCAACATGAAACAGGGTTGCCATTACTTTACCAAATATCTTTCTGTTGTATTTTCTCTTAGATGCTGTAATTTCAAGCACTGTGAGTGGGAGATGATGGAAGGACACAGTAGGCACCCACTTACATACACATATTTTTGTTTTCTTTTTGGGAAGAGAAATGTTTTACATTACATGCTGGGAAAAACTGATTGTGAATTCCTTTCTAGCCACTGCACATCTAACAGGGTTCCTTGCTGGACAGACTGTTGTGCAGACACAGACACATGTAGAAAAACCCCTTTTGGGGAGAGGCTTTTCCTTTTTTGTTGCAGTAACTCTGTTTAGTCATTTGAAATAGGCTCTTTTAACCAAAACACATGTCTGTGGGGGGGGTGGCAGGGAGCCCTGGCTAAACAGCCTATTGCTGCAGACTGTGGAAACTCATTTGAGGTTGTCCTGTAGCATGGTTTGATCTGTTTTAATTTTACACTTGTATGATGAGCCTGTACTCTTCAGGCACAGTATAAGAAATCAATACCTGTGGGAGGGAGAAGCAAGAGTCATATCATGACAGGTGGGTAGCTTAAATGGGAGTCGTTTGAAGTGGTCCAGTTTATTTGGGACTTCTATAATACTTTCCTCCTGGCTGTTCCCATTTTCCCCTAAGTCTCTCTCCAAAAGGAGGAGCAGCTCCAATATGCTGTTCTTCCAACTCTTTCCCATAGTCTTCTCTTTCGTTGCAAGTCAAACACAACTCAGCCCATAGATGAGGCATCACACAGGAATTCTAAGACAGGAGAGACAAAACCATTGAGCACAGCAAAAGAGGAGCAATCTGTGCACAGATGCTTGGCTTGAGCAGGCAACCTGGGCCCACTTGCTTGTTCTGCTTCCCCAGCAGCCATTCCCTTTGCCCTTGGCAATGGGAGGTTAACCAGCAGAGCATGTGTGAGTGTGGCCCCCTCTGAAGGGGACAACAACAGATGTACCTGTGCTGCAGTGGTGCTTGGTGGGGGTGTTATTTTCAGCATGGTGGGGGTACCTGGTGGGATGCATGTGCTTGGGCTGTGTGCCTAGCCTGGAACCAGTGTGCCAAGGAACAGACCTGCTCCCGTGCTGTATTTGCCATCTGAAAAAAACACTTGGAACAAGTTAACTTGGCTGTTTTTTTAATTAAGGGAAGGAAAAGCAGCTCCTGAAATGGAGGGAAATACACTTGTATTACCGAGTCATGAGCTCCTGATGATAAGAGAAGTTTTTCCTGTGGAAACTCCTTCACAGGTCGTATCTTTAGGGGTGGAATGTGATGCTCTTAAACTAGCTGGCAGATCAGACTCGAGCCAAGACCTTTCTGGAGAAGGCTGGCAGTATCCTGGTAGAAGAGTTGTTGCTACTCTTGTGACATGAGCGATGAACTTGTGGTCCCCTGTGAAGTGAAGGCAGAGTGTGTAAACCTGCCACCGTGCTCCAGTGCTACCAAACAACACGCTGGCCAAATGGGAAGGAATGGGAAGTGGAACAACATGTCCATGGGGCAGAGGTGGGCTGAGAATCTCCCCTCCTGCCTGCCTGCCCTCGTCTTCTGAGTGACCCCGCAGGCGTCAGCGGGCAAGGATCACCTTTACATCAAAGAAAGCAAAAATCATGGCAGTTGTCCCCTGGCACGTGATGGGTGTTGTTTTTGTGTCTTTCAGCATATTTCTGTTTCCTGATGACCGCCCTGGGCGTGACGGCTGGTGCGCATCGCCTGTGGAGCCACCGTTCCTATAAAGCCAAGCTGCCTTTGCGGATCTTTCTTGCTGCAGCTAACTCCATGGCTTTCCAGGTGGGGTTGTGGTTGCTCGTGGAGTTGCGTGGTCTCTGGGCAGCTTTCTCTCCTGTGCAAAGATTCCCCTCAGCTTAGAGGCGGCAAAGGAAAAGAATAATGAAAAAGGAAAAAGATAGAAGAGCGTTTGCTGGAAGGTCCCTCTGCTGGCTCAGGGGATGCAGAGCCCCTCTCACCACCCACATAACGGGATGCATTAGGCATCCTGTGGCACAGGTCAGGCTCCACAATTCACAGGACAAGGTGGAAACTTGACAAGGGTCACCTCGATGCAAATATGTCAGCATAAACAACTGTCTTTGTCCGCTCAGACAGCTGGAGATTGTGACATGCCCGGAAAGGAGAGCAGGTGTCCTCTTGCAGTCTTAGTTTATCTCTGTTTTATGTAGCATTTTTCACCAGTAATATTAAAATATGTTTGCAGAGAACCTTATTACTAGCTTGGTCCTTAGCGATGGGCAATCTTAGACCTCTAAAATGTTTGTGTTACACCCAGCTGGAGGTAGGAGTTAGGCCAAAGCCAGGATCTTGTCAGTGTGAATTTAGTGACTACTTTGGTCGTTGAGAATAGACATGTGAACCTGTAGTGACAGTAAACTTGAGCTTGGCTGCCATAACCTCTTGTGGTACCGAGTTCCAGGTGTATGTTGTGCCTTGAGTTCCCAGCTTTTTCCCTTCAGTCTGTTTGGTTGACTGCTCGTTCATGTACCTCAACAAACGATGAAGAGATTCATTCCCTTTTGCCACTTCTGTACTGTTTATTTATCATCTTTGATTTATCTTTTTTCAAGGTGGAAAGAATTCATCTTGTAAATTCCTCCACACATGACCAAGAGCACAATGCTTTTGCATGGCTGTGTCCATGAACAGTCCCTCCCCATCTTGCCCTTTAAGTACAGGAAGGCTGTGCTCTTGTACACAGAGCGGTGATTTAAATGGAGGTGCTGGTTTTAGGGTGGAAGTTGCATCTCTAGAAAAGGCTGAGGAAGTTCAGCTCCTGTTCAGGTCAGGAAAAGGCACACGTACTGTTCCACAAGCTCTGTCCCACTTTCAGTGGTGCATTTGTGCCTGGAGGGCATCACTGGTAACTAGCTGCAACTGGCTTAGAAAAAGGATGCCAGAACTGAGTGCCTCTGCCACAGTAGTGCCCTGAAAATAATTGTACAAGCTCCCCCGTGGCTGGGTCATAAAATGACAATGTAAACATGGATGTACCTGGTCCCCCCAGCCCAGTGTCCTTCCTCAAAGAGTCAGCACCCAGAGAGGACACAGGAGCAGGGCAGACTGATGATGGTAACTCTCAAGAGGCTGTTGGCTTCCAGCTGTCTCCAGCCCTGGTGTCCTGGTTTAACACTAGCCAGCAAGCAAGCATCACCCAGCTGCTCACTCTCTTCCCCCCCTGCATGAGTGGGATGGGGGAGAGACTCAGAAGGAAAAAAAGTGAGAAAACTCATGGTTTGAGATGAACAGGAAAAGCAAAAACCACAAGTCCAAGCAAAGCAAAACAAGGAATTAATTCAGTCCTTCCCTTCAGCAGGCAGGTGTTCAGCCATCTCCAGGAGAGCAGGGCATCAGCACATGTAATGATGTCTTGGAACAACAATCACCAGAACTCTGAACATTGCTCCCTTCCCTCTTCCCCCAGCTTTGTGCTGAGCATAACAGCGTATGGTCTGGAACATCCCTTTGGTCAGTTGGGGTCAGCTGTCCCAGCTTTGTCCCCTCCCAGCTTCTTGTGCACCCCCAGCCTACTTGTTGGTGGGGTGAGAACCTTGACTCTGTAAGCACTGCTGGAGGGCAAACATCCCTGGATTATCAACACTTTTTCCAGCACAAACCCAAAACATAGCCCCATACTAGCTGCTAGGAAGGAAAATTAACTCTCTCCCAGCCAAAACCAGCACAGCTGGGACATGTCCCATTTGTGCCACCAGTTCCCAGAGCATGTCCCGTTCTGTGTGGCCACTGACGGGAGCAGTGCTGGTGGGTTGGTTGTGGGCAAAGTGGGCTGGTTGTCTGCAAAGCTGGGGTCCCTCAGGATGTCCTTAGCCAACAACCTTTTCTGAGGAGGATCCGAGAGGACCGTGTCGCCGCCACTGTGTGAGGAAGGAGGTGGTACTGCTGGAGCAGCACCCGGCCTCTCTCCTCTCACCCTACCATGCTTTCCCTGCAGAATGACATCTACGAGTGGAGCCGGGACCACCGCATGCACCACAAGTACTCGGAGACAGACGCGGACCCGCACAACGCCCGCCGCGGCTTCTTCTTCTCCCACATCGGCTGGTTGTTCATGCGCAAGCACCGCGACGTCATCGAGAAGGGCAGGAAACTGGATTTCACCGACCTGTTGGATGACCCTGTTGTCAGGTTCCAAAGAAAGTAAGTGGGAGCACTGGGTCCTTACGTGAGGCAGGGTGGAGAGGGCCCTTGGCCTGGTTGTCCGGTTGTGGCTCGTTGCTTATTTTTATCTTGCCCTTTTCTTCCCCAAGATATCCCTGCCGTGTTGATGGCAGGCCCTAGGACAGCTGTCTCTCTAGTCCCCACTATTGCCAAGTGGTTGGCACTTGCTGACTGTCATAGAATCAAAGAATGGTCAGAGTTGGAAGGGACATTAAAGATCATCTAGTTCCAACCCCCCTGCATGGGCAGGGACACCTCCCACTAGACCAGGTTGCTCAGAGCCCCATCCAACCTGGGTTTGAACACCCCCAGGGATGGAGCCTCCACAACGTCTCTGGGCAACCTGTGCCAGTGTCTCACTACCCTCACACTAAAGAATTTCCTTTGGATCTGTAATCTGAATCTCTCCTCCTGTCCTTGCAGGCTCTGTTGCACAAGCAGTAAGCCCTGTCCTTGTCCCCGTGCTTTTTCAAAAATCCAGGGCTGGCTGTGAAAGCAGCCACAGCAGAAGTTGCTGGCATCTTGGCCTTGTCCTTCAATCACTGAAGCAAAAGGCTGTCATCACTTAACTGCCTTCATGCAGAAGTGCACAACTCCTGCAAACTCAGGTTTGGCACCTGTGGCCCGGTGCAGAGCAAGTGCTTCCTCTCCCAAAACTGTCCTTCTTCACAGGATGAATTGTCTCCCTAGTTCAGTTAGCTACACACTCTGCGAGAGGTGGGAATTGAGCAACACGCTTCATCTCCTATGTGAGCAGGTGCATTTTAGACACAGGACAACTGTTTGCAAGCATTTAGTCCAGGTGATTTGGCATAGTACATGAGCTCATTTCAAACTGTTCTATGGGTGCTAGGAGCACTCAGTTGAGTCCAGAAATCAGCTGCATTTTTGCATGAGAAATCCATGCACTAGCAGAATTACTGCTGTATCAGAAGAGGTCCCGGAGTGAGGAATTCCCTGCCCTCCACATATTGTTGCTTTTCTTGATTCCTCAGTTGGCAGTGGCTGTTTGGAGAGGCTCCCTTGCAGTTTGTTGCAGCTCCTCGTGGTGGTGTTACTACCTTTCCCAAGGCAACAGCATCCCATGAGAAGCAGGCTCTACTGCTTTGGTGATGCTGCAAATGTTACCTAGTGGAGAAGTATGTTTTCTGCAGGGAAATTAAGCCTCAGCAAATGTCTCTGCTCTGCATTGGAGTTTAGGACTTGGGTGTTTCCCAAAGAGAGGTTTCTCCTCTCTTTAAGGTTGAAGTGTTGGTGTTTTTGACAGCATGGAAAACCTGTCAGGTCAGATCAGTAAGAATCATCACCAACCCTTCTTTGTCACGTTTTGTTTTAAGGCCAGATTGTTAGCTTTGCTGCATGTGGTGGTGCTGGGGAGCTGTGGGTGAGGTACCACTCAATCAGTTGAAAACCACGTCAGTTCAGCTGAAATCCCAGTACTGCTCCTGGCATGACAGTAAAAATAACCCTCAGTGAATAATGAAGCAGTAATCCTGCATGAGATGTGAAAGAGAGGCTCACAGGTGAAGTGTCTTCATGACAAAGTTTCCATGGGGTGAAAGCACCACTGTTCCCCAGGCATGTATTGAGGAATTGTTCCCCTGAACTCCAGGTAAAGAGGTTTCTCATTCCAGGGTGGGTGTTCCAGTCAAAGACAGACAGAGGAAACATAGTCATCCAGATGTGAGATCTCATGGCTTCATCAAAGGCTTCAGTTTGGGCTTCTTGCATCTCACGGAATGGTTTTGATTAGTGCCTGATAAGCTGTTTTCATATTTTGTTATTTCCCTGGAGTGAGAGAGGATTTGAATTTTGAAGGAGTTTTCTGGACTGGGAAATATTTTTCTCCTCTAGCTCTACTTAAATCTTGGCCTTGAATTGATGAGTTTTGCAAGCCTTATCCACAGCCTGGTTCACAAGTCAGTCAGATGAGTGGGAAATGATCTTTGGTGGAGCAAAGAATGGGGACTATTTTTCTTTGGAGGACCTTGGTTCAGGTAAGTGAAGATAGAGTTCTGTGAGAGAGCTGAGGAGAGGCTTTCTTTTCACCATGGTTGGTGTTGCTGGAGAGCTGCAGGTCTCTTTCTGTAACCCAGCATGTGAGGCACAACCTCCAAGCAACAACAAAAAACATCAAGCCAAGAACTTGCAGGGCAAGAGGTTAATTTATTTAATATGCAAGATGAGCAAAAGTAGCTGGGGGAAACTTCCTTCCTTTCAAAAACACTCCTAATATTAACATTTTTCCACTACTCTGAGTTTTAATTAAAATGGTTGGTTGTTTTTTGTCAAACCAAATAGGCAGCTTTCTGTAATAAAGTTTTTTTTATATCCAACCTAAATCTCCCCTGATCCAACTTGAGCCCATTTCCTCTTGTCCTCTAAGTAGTGAACACTTTTCCCAAACAGCTCTGTTGATGCCATGCCAAGCCCTGGGCTTTTCCTGTCCAGGAGCCAGACCTGAGGTGCAGGGTGTACAGCCAGCTCTGTGCTTCCCCACCTCTGAAGGTGCTCAACTTGGGAGGTTTGCTTTGGGACTGAGTCTCAGCTGTTCAGCTCCAATGTTACCCGCTGCTTTGGGGTTTCGGGTTGTCTTGGCGTTTTGAATTGCACTTGGAAGAATGATGCCATGATTGTGGATGTCTGAAATATTCCCTGCTGCCCCGGTTATGGGGTCAGCCCAGGTGATACCAGGGCTTTCTGGCAGAGCAACGTTTCCAGAGATCCAACCCCACTTCACCCTGTCATTCCCACCGTGGTAATGGTGTCCTTTTCTTTCCCGGCAGGTACTACAAGAGTTCAGTTGTGCTGATGTGCTTCGTGTTCCCTACTTTTGTGCCGTGGTACCTCTGGGGTGAGAGTCTGTGGAATGCCTACTTCCTTGCCTCCATCCTGCGGTACACCATCTCCCTCAATGTCGCCTGGCTGGTCAACAGCGCCGCTCACATGTACGGCAACCGCCCTTATGACAAGTCCATCAACCCCAGGCAGAACACCTTTGTCAATCTGGGAGCCATTGGTAAGTGCTGCAGCCCTGGATGCATGCCTCTCTTTTTGGGGAGGTGAACCCATGGCAAATGGCCCAGAGGAACCACATAACAAACGGTTTGTTAAGAGCTTGCTACTTAGATGCTAATGAAGGGCAATCAAGGAGTTGGTGCCTTAAGAGCTTGCTACTTAGATGCTAATGAAGGGCAATCAAGGAGTTGGTGCCTTACGGTGACTACTCCTGTTAACAGGGCAATGGGAAAATGGTTAGGATTTTGTAACCCTTTAACTCATAGAAGAAAAGGAGAAGAAGAAAGAAAGGAAAGATGAAAAGATAGACGAGAAGATAGGACAGATAGAACACCACCCTTCCTTCCAGCAAGGTCTTTTTCAGCCTCCAGCCTCGGGTCCTGGTTGGCAGGTGGTGGGTGGGTTGACAAGGGCATGGCGCTTTCACCCCTTTGATCATGTTCTGTCCCCCAAAGACCACATGCAGTTGAGATTCTGCACTTGTGTAGTTCGTTTTTCTGGAAGGCTCTGGGGTCCTCAGCTTCTCAGTCAGACATTCCAGAGAGTTCTGGAATGGGGTTGGGGGTTGCTTCTTCCAAGGCAAGCCCTGGTGGTTGGCACATGCCCAGAGCAGCAGCTGGATATTTACCAGGGGAGGCAAGCTGGAGAGGAGTGGGGAGAGGGGGATAGCCTGCCATCCCACCTGCAGTGTTCATGCTTGCCTAACACGGGGCTCCCTCCTGAGTTGTTTGAGGTAGAGCAAGGGATGCTGTGGTTCCACATACCCTTGCAGGTCACTGAACAGTCTCTGACAACATGCTGTAGCTTTCTGAACGCAGAGTGACATCCCATCCTGTTTCACCCTGGGCAGGGCTTTGGGCACCTGCAACTGGACACCACGTGGAGCCAGTGCTTGGAGAAGGCTAGAGCTTGTGCATCCTAGAGGAAAGCTCCCTTGTTCTCCTGCCCACACTGACACAATGCCTTGCAGTCTCTGGGCAGAGGTGTGTTCAGAGTAGCAATCCTCTGTTCGCAGCAGTTGGCTGGGGACAGCACAGCAGAAATAATTGACCCTGCTTCATACTTTGTTGGGTGTCTTCCTTCTTGAAGTACTCCTGTTTTCTTCCCTGAGAGTTAAGGGGTTAGGACATGCCTCTTCCTACTGGGAGGGAAGCCCAAGAGCACTGAAATGAAGTCCACTGTAGGTCTGCCCCGAGAGGTCTCCCATAACCAGTGGAGTGTAACCTGTGTTGGATTCAGGACTTGAGGAACGGGCATTGGGATGTCCCACCCAAGTGTGTTCCTAAGTTCAGAAACATGCCAACCATGTGGTCTTTAAACTCTTTCCCTGTTTTTCAGGTGAGGGTTTCCACAACTACCACCACACCTTCCCGTTCGACTACTCAGCCAGCGAGCTGGGCCTGAAGTTCAACCCCACCACGTGGTTCATTGACTTCATGTTTTGGTTGGGGCTGGTCACTGACCGCAGGCAGGCTCCGAAGGAGATGATCCAGGCTCGCAAGGAGAGGACTGGAGATGGCAGTGCTTGAGAAGTAACCCTTTGCTGTGCCAGTGCTGTCGTACATGTGGGTGGGTGGGTGTGCATGCACCCCCATGCCTATGGTGGATTTATTTTCTCTGGGTACAGTTTTTTTTTCCCATCAGTTGGGCTGAATTAATTCCCCAGGAACAGATTTGGCCCCAGCTTTTTTTTTCCTTTCTTGGCTGTCTTACGTCCAAACTTCAGTGTAAAACTGTTATGTATTATTTAATGTTATAGTTAAACAGGAGAGAGATTTGATTTTTAGTCACTGTTGTTCATGTCTGAAGTACATTGTAATTTGCTTGTTCGTGGTAATGGTTGGAGGAGCTAACTGTCCTTTCCTGCAATTAGGGGAGGTTTTTGTTTCTGCTCTTCATCACAAATGCTTTGGAGACACATCTCTCTGAGGGGATGGGGCAGGCCCCAATGTGCTGTTTCAGCTACAGGCTAATGGGAAGGGCAGTAACAGCACTGATGGAAAACAGGATGTCCAAGGGGAAAAGAAAAAAAAAAAAAATCAGCCTCAAATTTATTTAGACATTAGTTGAAAAACCTGTGTTCTGTTGGTTAGCCCCGTTAGCCAGCCCGGTGTGCTGCTGTCTTTGCTAAATATGAAAACCCTTTATGGCTGAGCAGGCTTCTGTGTTGAAGATTTGTCTCTGTACAGGCCAAACTACCAACTGATGCTGTGCTGAGATGATTCCTCTGTTGTTGCATATACATTGTAATTTGTAAAGGTATATACAGCTCAAACCCTGTCTTTAAGCCAAATAAAGCTTTGGCTTCAATGTTTGGAGACCTGAGTTAATATTCTAAGTGGTCATGGCCATTGATGCATGCATGTTTTAGCTCCTTTTGCACAAGGAGCCTCTTAATTTCTTTTCCTCCCTTTGACTAGTGGGGTCTTAGAGAACTGACATTTTCTCTAAGTCAAAGTCTCTGCTAATATTTCAGCTGCATGCAACATCCATTGGTTTCTGGGCAAAATATGAAGACCCTTACGTAGCTTCTGAATTTTAACGGTTGCCTTGTTTAAAAAAAATACATAAAAAATTCAAAAAAGCTTTAAAAAAAACAAAAATAAAATAAAAAAAAGAATGAATGGCACGTGTAGCCCTTTGTGTTAGATGTTAGCCAGTGCAGGAGGGAAGCTTGGTACTGTCAGCACTGGAGCACTTTGGAAGGCAGAGGGCGTGATTTTCATTTTCCAAAGGTCCCCGCCTTGCCCCTTGGAGAGGGGAGTGCCCATTTTCCAGCTGGGCCAGCCCCACACCCTGAGCAAGGCAGGCATCTCGAGATAACTGAAACTCAGGCCCAGGTATTTTCAGGCAAGACGTAGAACTGGAGGAAAAAAAAAAAAGAAGAAAACAAGTTTGTTTTTGTTCGTTTCCTGTTTTTTAAATGATGCCATATAATCTAAAAGGGTTGTCTTTATTCTGTATTTCATCCACCAGCTGTTTTATCAGTGTTACTTTGCCATTAATGATGTGTAAACTCTTGAGTGATTTACAATAAACAGTTATGAGTTAGACTGGCTGCTGTGCTTTGTTTTCAGCAGTATCTCAGAGCCAAGGGCTCTGTGCATCACCCAGCAGAATTACAGCAGCCTTTGCCTTGGCATTTTCAGATGTTCACTTGGTGCAGTGTTCCCAAAATCCTTTCCCCTTCATCATTTCAGGTTTCCTCATCAGTGGAAGAGGAGTATTGTCAAATGGAAGGGCACCAAGAGATTTGATTACTTTGGGCTTAGTGGCCAAGCTGATAGAGGGGGGTAAAAGACAATAGAAGCTGCCAAAAAGGTTGAAAGGAGACCATGGCAAGATGTCGCATGTGAAAATCCCACTTGAAGAGCAAAATAGTAGCAAAAATATCAAGTATTTTGTTTAGATTTTGCTGTGAGTTCTTTTTTCTGCCAAGATGTGCCTGAAGACCACCTGCGTGTCACACTAGAAGTCATGTCTTGACAAGCATTCATCTTCAGTCAGGGCTGTTTGGCAGACACTGGAATTAGAATTAAAAGAGTTGGAAAGGTCACCCCACCACCCCCTACAGTGCCTGCAGGAGTGGGTGGAAACGGGCTCTCAGAGCTGGGAGGTTTCTGACCTGCTGGGAAGAAAGCAAGCTCTGTTGCTTCCTTCTTCACACCGTTGTCAGGCAGTTGGAGAGGGAGTTGCTATTACTTGGACTTCCTTAATCTGGTGCCTGTCAAGTACATGGTGTACTAAGAATAACCAGCCCTGCAAAGAGGGCTGTTCTGAACCTCTCTGACTACCTGAAATTACAAGGGAATATGCTTGTTCTTTTTTTTTTTCTTCCACCTGCAGGTGTAAAACTTCAGCAGCAACTGCAGTTCCAGAGGGACTTGGGGTTCTGAGATGTGGGAACCATTGGCAAGGGTACCCATCGTTTTGAAAAACTAGAAGTAAGGAAAGAAACACCATTCAGAAAAAGGAAAGCTCCTCCTTCAAGTATCGTGGAGTTTTTTTCTACCTGAATTCCTGCTACTGTAGATGAACTCCATGTGGTAGAGTTGATCCAAAAATGTCAGTTACCCTTTGCAGGAAAACTTGGGTTTTTTTGTAAGAGAAGGCCTTGAATTTTGGCAAAACAAGGAATACATGGATGCATTTCCTTTTCTTGCTTGTTTGTTTTGATTGTTGTGCTTTTTGGTTTTGATTTTTTTGCTTTTTTTTTAGTGTGGTGGGTTTTTTTTGTTTTGTTGGGTTTTTTTAAATCAATTTGGCCATGTTCTCTAGTGTGGTCTCCCCTTCCTCAATAACTTGTAGGAACTCTGAGAGGCAAAAAGGGCCCCAGCAGCCTCTCAGGGCAGCTGCTGGATTCACCTGCAGCTGTGTGCAGTGATGCAGGGAAGTTGTGGAGCCTTAGTAAGGTGGGTACCAAGGCATGAACTATGCTTGTCTCTGTGGACTTTGGCACTTCTCCTACTGATCTGGTAGGCAAGGTCCCCACTAGCACTTTCTGACCAGTGCTAAAGCCTTGAGGCACTGCAGGTCAATGGGTGGCTGGTTGTAGGCTGGGCTAAACAAAGGATAACAGGGACTGTCCAGCTTTTCTGAGACCTGATGGTCTGACAGATCCTGATGTTCTGTTGTCTCCAACTCTGATTTTGGTGTGTTGAACCGTCTAACACCACAGAACAAGAGGTATTTGTACAGTGTCCCATGCAGGGTTGCATCAAGTGTTGCCAGGCTCTCAGCTTTGGCATGCAGCAGGAGCTGGATCTTACCCTTTTTCCCAGAACTGGTGGGGGCCCTTAGGAAATGCAGTGTCGGTTCAGGAGTCATCATCTTCCTTCCACAGCAGAAACCCCCGAACAGGTCATCTGCTTTGTGTGGTGGGGGTGGCTTGAGGACTTGCCCTGGGGCTTGGCAGAATCACCAAAGGAGGATTGCAGCTGTAACTCACAGCATGCACTTGGCTATGCAAACACTGGTGGAACCCATCAGAGCTGTGTACAAACACAACCCTCGGCGTGTGGCATGAGGCCAAGGCTGGGAGAGCTGACTACAGAGGAGCTCCATCTAACTAACCTTACCTGCCCCATGGGCTGGGCTGTGTTCAGCTCATCCCCTGGAGCGTGAGTGAAGCGGAAGCAAAACCTTCTGGCACTGAGGAATGGCATCAGAGTTCTCAGTCCCTGAAAAGCAGCCAAGGGGAGCAGACATCTCCTGGGCCTTTTGCTGCCCAGTGGCCCCAGTGCCGTGCTCGGGAGAGCTGGTGGCAGTCCTGCTCTGCACTGTTGGGTCAGATGCTTCCCCAGCAGCAAATGTTCACTTAGCCTTTTGGCATTTCGATGCAGAGCCTGGGGTGGGAAAGGGTGCATGGTCAGCCCTGGGCTGGTCACCATATCCCTGGGCCACTTGAAAAATATCTGGTGCAAGTGGGGCTTTGCTGGGGGGGTGCAGGGATGCAGAGGAGGCAGATTTCTGCCTACACCCTCCAGTGGCTCTGCTGTTCCCTTGTAACCCCAGGTGACATCTGCATCCCTATCTCCCTCCACAGCTTGTGAGTGCAAGGTGACTGCTGTCCTCTGCCTGGTGGTGATAATTTTTCAGGCCCAGAAATCAGCAGCCAGAACACAACTTTCTTGGAATAAGCCTAGCGTGGACTCCCAGGCTGAGGGAGATAGAGCAGACCTTTCAGAAAACCTTTTTTTTTTTTTTTTTTTCTGGGAGCCTCCCATCCCAATGGCTTGATGTGATACCTGAAGTCAGGTGCCATTTCATAGAATCACAGACTGATTTGGGTTGGAAGAGACCTTAAAGATCATCTAGATCCAACCCCCCTGCATGGGCAGGGACACCTCCCACTAGACCAGGCTCCTCAGAGCCCCATCCAACCTGCCCTTGAACACTTCTAGGGGTGGGGCTTCCACAGCTTCCCTGGGCAACCTGTGCCAGTGTCTCATCACCCTCACACTAAATAATTTCCTCCTAATGTCTCACCTCAATTTCCCCTCCTCCAGTTTTAAGCCATCCCCCCTTGTCTTCTCACTCCAAGCCCTTGTCAAAAGCCCCTTCCCAGCTTTCCTGAAGCCCCTTCAGGCACTGGAAGGTGCTATGAGGTCTCCCCAGAGCCTTCTCTTCTCCAGGCTGAACAGCCTCAACTCACTCAGCTTGTCTCCATAGCAGAGCTGCTCCATGTCCTCTAATCATCTCTGTGGCCTCCTCTGGACTCTCTCCAGGAGCTCCATGTCCTCCTTGTGTTGGAGGCCCCAGACCTGGACACAATACTCCAGGTGGGATCTCAGGAGAGCAGAGTAGAGGGGCAGAATCCCCTCCCTGGCCCTGCTGGCCACGCTGCTTTTGATGCAGCCCAGGACATGGTTGGTTTCTGGGCTTGCACGCATATGTTGCTGGTTCATGTTGAGGTTCTCATCACCCCTGAGTCCTTCTCCTCATGGCTGTTTTCCATCCATTCTCCACCCAGCCTGTATTTGTGCTTGGGATTGCCCCAACCCAGATGCAGAACCTTGCACTTGGCTTCGTTGAACTTGGTGCAGTTTGTACAAAAGCTTGAGAAAGGAACAGATGGCTTTGATGAGAGATGATCTGAGTAATTAAATGAGGTTCAACACTTATAGTGAGAAACAGGTGCTTAGGCACTGGATTTGGTCCATGCATCAAGCTATGGAGCAGCTCTGATGGCTGCTGCTGAGTGTTCCCTGGTCCCTTCTCCCTGCTGCTCCTGTTTCTGGGTGGGCAACATTTTTTGCTCTGGCTGTGGAGCAGGAAGGAGCAGGACAGGAAAACCAGGTGTTAGAGCTGTTTTCAGAAGACATCTATTTCCCAAGAATGAAAGCAAGCTCAAAGCAATTCCCTTCTTGGTTTCCCTTGCCTCTGTGTACCTTCCCCTGAGAAAAAAAGAACAAACAGCCCAGTAAACTGTAGCCAGTTTGCAGTGGTAATACCACCCTGGGCAGGTCTCGGATTAGAGGGAAACGAAGTTGCTTTATTTCTTGCTGAGCCGCAAGTGAGGTCTGGAAGGGCAGGGGTCAGCTCTGCAGTAGTCCTCTCCTTTACACAACAAATAGAGTACCTCCAAGGCCTGATCCTACTACTTGATGTCAGAACATGGGGGCTCAGCCTTCCTGCTGCTCTGCCTCTGGAAGAAAAGCTGATGTGGAGGTGGTGTGCAGTGTGGTCCCTGTGAAGACCACTGACAGAAGATCCCCAGTGGGTCTCAGTGGCCCAGCAGGAAAAGCCAGTCAGGACTGGGGCAGGAGAAGGCATGCTCTGCTCACAGCACCCCAGGAACGTGGTCATTTCTGTGCACTGGTGTCATTTCAATTGTGTCTTCAAGCACAGGGGCTGAGCAGGGAGGGACATCAGTGTCAGCCTCCAGCATACCCTGCCCTGTGCAAGTCAGGTGTCACCCCAACTGAGAGGAGGGAACCTGCTTGTGGCTACTCATTTTTTGCCAAGTAAGCACTGGGGGAGATGTGGGAGGAAAGAGACTTTCCTCAGATCAAGGTGAGCAGGATTTGGGACACTCAGTGTTATTGCAAGGGTGGTGGAGGATGCGTTACTGTGGGAGGCAGTTCAAAAAAGCAACATGTCCCTGTGTCCTACCTTCCTACTGACCTTTGCATAATCCTTGGAGGGGAAACACTGCAGCATGGGGCTCATGGGAGAGGGGCTGCCCCTCCTGTGGGGCTGGTGTCCTGTGAAGAAGGAATGGTAGGATATATCCCCATGGGCCCACGCACCACCACCACCCCTTGACAGTCACTGCCTCCCTGCACCTCTGTTGTGTCCTGCACTGGGTGGGCTCCAGCACATGCTTATTGTCCCCGGGCTGTGCCCCTTTTTAAGCTGTGATTTTTTTTTAATTTATGAGAGGTCTTTGGTGGGCATGTCAGCATCCTGCATTTTCCAGCACTCAAAGGGACACCTTCTGCTCAAAATAAGAGCTGTGAACAAAATATCTCAGATGCTCAGAGTTTACCAAAAATGAAATTGCTTTGAAATCCCATATGCTGCATTGTTTTCCTTCCAGCTTTGCTTCTTGATGGCAGAGGTGAAGTGACTAAGGTGGTTTCTGATTAATTGCTGCATTTTCCTTTCTGGCCAAAATCACTGAGGGTGAGCACTCTCACTGCTTGTCTGTTTGACAGAAGGTTTTCTTCAGCCTTGTCTGCTGAAAGCCAGAAGTTGTTAACTCAAAGACCTCCTCTCTGTTGCTTTTGAAGTGAGCCTGCTTGACTCTTGCTGTTGCTGGAATCCTTGCAGTCAGGAGTGTGGTTAGGGGCTGATGCTTCAAGCATACTTTTTTTCCAAGCACCTGATTTTTTGAGCCTATCTAGGTGATGTGAGAGCAATTTGCCCAAGGAAAGCTGTGCTCAGCACTTCCTTGCTGCTGCCTGCAGCTCCTTAGTGTTGGCAGTACCATGGGGGCACCATCTGGGTTTTGTGGGGTTGCAAAAAGCAAATCCTGTGAGGAGCCATTTCTTAGTCCAGGATAACATAAGATTTGAAATACCAGCACAGGAAAAATGTGACTTCAACTCTAAAAATAGCTCCCTTAGCCTTTAAAACATTGAGAAGCATACAGAGTGGTTGCTTCCCTGTGAGTGTGGCTCTCCTCTCCCTCAGCAGTGCTCTGCTGCAGAGATGCAGCCAATTCAGTAAGGCCTCAAGGCGACCTGCTGGTGCTGCACTTGCTCTGAGGATGCGTGCTTTGAGGGGTTCGTAATCCCCAGGGATCAAAGAGACAAAACCTTTTCAGGTGTGCCATGAGAGCCAAAGCTGCAGGGTGAAGGAGTTGCTGCTTGGCCATGAGAAAGACAGATAGAAAATACTGATAAAACTGGTGGTGTTTAAACTCAGCTCGCTTCTGGGGGCTGGCGTAGCTTTATGCAGGTGGCTGTCTTGTGTTCGTCCAGAAGTGATAGCACCAGGGCAAAACACTTGAGTAAGTGCCACCTTCTTTAGATTTTAGGAGAAGAAACAAGACAGTCAAGAAATAACATCAATCATATTGCATTCTGGCAGAGAGAGAGGGGAAGGAGGGGAGAAAAAAGTGGCAGCATTCACATTGATTTAATCTCACAAAGATCAGACATGAAAGGGATCCCTCCACCTCAGGAAACATTCACAAGTGGTTATCAGTGAGCTGTTTTGCTAGGCATGTTTTCTCTCGAAATTCCAGCCAGAGATGCTTTACAGAGTTAGCAAAGCCCACCAGCAATGTCTGTAAATGTCTACAGGTTGGGTGTCAGGAGGATGGAACCACACTCTCTCTTTTCAGTAGTGGATTAACAAGAGGCAATAGGCACAAGCTGGAACACTGGAAGCTCCATCTGAACATGAGGAAAAACTTATTCAGTGTGAGGGTGGCAGAGCATTGGAACAGGCTGCCAGAGAGGTTGTGGAGTCTCCTTCTCCAGAGACACTAAAAATCCACCTGGATCCAATCTCCTGTGACATGCTGCAGGCAATCCTGCTTTGGCAGGGGGTTGTGCTAGATGATTGATCTCTAGAGGTCCCTCCCAACCCCTACGAATCTGTGATTCGGTAGAAAAGGGGGGGTGGATGAGGATAGCCTGCCCCAGTCTGCTCTTCGGGTCCCTTGTTAGAGGGTGGCTGCGTCTTTCAGGTCTTCTAAAATACTTAGCAAATGAGCACTACTTCCCAGGAGAACCGCAAAGGTGTCACCAGCGGTTTGGGGTAGTAAGTCCTTTGTAGGGATACTGGGGACTTGAGAGCAGAAGTCAGAGAAGGAACCTGTTTGCAGCCTATCTCATGGCTATGCCAGGGACACGGTCCAGCCAGCGGGCCCACGCACGGTGCTGGAGGTTCCAGAAGGGGCGGTGGCGGTGCCCCAACAACCCCCCCACGGGCAGTCAGGGCGCCGCGGGTATTACCGGCCCCGGAATGTCGAGGCCGCCAACAGCGGCGCCGAGCCGCCGTGCCGGCGGCTGCAGTCCCCGCCCATCCGGGGCGGGACAAGGGCGATATGGGGCCATCAGCCCGGCCTTCTCGGCCCACCGTTAGCTGCCGCCGGGACCAGAGCCACCACCGGAGCCGTCCGCAGGTAGGAGCCGCTCCCGCAGCGGCTGGCAATGCCCGTTGGGAGGGCGAGACCCCCTCTCCCCCGCCTCTTCTTGTCGCCGCCCTGTCGCGCCGCCCCGTGAATCGTCACACCCGCCCCATGCCCGGTCGGGGTCTGGGTGCACCCGGCGGGAGGTGGCGGGCTGGGAGCCCCGCGGGAGGGCGATCCCCGCCGTGAGCAGGGGGTGAGCTGCCTGCAGCGGCCGTGCCGAGGGGCTGCGGATGGCCAGCCCTCAGCTCCCCGAGGGGCTGGCGGCAGGGCCCGGCGTTGGGCACCGCAGGTGCTGCAGCGCTCGGGAGAAGCTGAAATCCCGGGGGTCTCTGTCCTGGAGCTTGCTGATTTCCGGCAGGTCGACACGGGGTAGACAAGACGACTTAGAGGTATTTGACCCAGGGTCTGAAGGACTCAGCTGTGGAAGAGATCTAGGTCATATTTTCCGCATTCTTCTTGCCCACGAGCACCTCTGTGGCATCTTTTCAGGAATGTAATGATGGTAGAGCTCGGCAGGGCTGCCTGCCAGCCTGCTGCCAGAACCTCTTCCCACACGGTTCTGTGGAGAAACTCACCTGGGGTCGCAGAAGCTGTCACCTGAGGTGCGGGGATGAGGGGGGTGAAAAGGGAGCAAAGCACATTGGGAACAGGTGGAGAGGGAAGGGTGAAGTGAATGAGAGGAGGGAGGAGAGGAAAAGATCGCTGATGAAGCTTTAAAAGCTGTGAAAGGACAGTTACAGATTACCTTGCATGGGGTTCAATGCAAATCTCTAATGCTGAGGGCCAGACAGTCCTGCCTTCTCCAGATCCTATCGGGATGCCTGACATCCAGGCATCGTTAAATTCCCAGGGGGCGGGAAAGAGGTTTTGAGAAAGGCCATTGGGTTTTGCTGTGGTCCCTCGGGGAAGGAAGGGCGAGATCCCACCTCTGAGTGATGGAAAGAGACAAGCCAGTGCTGGGTGCTGATTATATGGTCACTTGGGACTTCAGCCTTTGTGTTTTCTTACAGTAGCATGCTTGTGCCAGACCTTTCATTCCAACTCCTTGGGCTATAAATGTTGGAGAACTTCTGAGCTAATCATCCCTTCTGCTTTTTCTTTTTTTTTCTTTTTTTTTTTTTCTTCTTGTTCCCCCTTTTTTGTTTTTTCCCCCCCTGTCTTTTTTCACAAAGCTTCTCTGGAAAGTGACCTTAAGGATCATCTGATGAACATTTTCACAGTCCTTACTCCATAGCAACATACACGTGTATGGTTAATTGTGAACGGCCACTCGATATGGGCAGGGAAGTGTGTGAAAGGTACATCCCAACAGACAGACTGCCTGTTGTGTTTTGCCTAGATGGATAAAACTGCCTAAAAGAAAGGGACTCGATTCTTGCTGACTTTCTGCCTTTGGGTAACAGGGTGAAGAATGGAGACTCGCATTTGCTTGGCAAACATCTGGCTCCTCTTTTCACTGTTGTGCTGCTACAAGACAAGCTATTTTCTTGTGCTGGTCTTCATGTCCAGCTGTCAGCATTTTCTGGGCCTGGGTAGTGGGAGTCAGTGCAGTTATTTCATTTCCCCATTTGAGATTCTTTGTGTGGCAGCATTTGCTTTTCAGATGCAGTGCAGGGATGTGTGCTCATATGAACACCAACATTTTGAATTGTTTTTTCTTGGAAGAAATGTCACGTCCACAGTTTCCTCTCCTCCCCCATCCTTTTCTGGGTAGCTTGAGGTTGCAAGATTGTGGTTTGGTCAGAGACACTTTAAGGTTCCAGTCCTGCAGCCCAAGCTGAAACAATGAGATCTGATTGGAGGATAAGTGGGAGTGAAGCCACAGAGAAAGGCCCGTGAGAGATGTTTTGGAGGAATAAACTGTGAGGAGACTGCTGCTGTGGTAGAGGACTTGGGCTACTCTGCATGCTACACTCTGCTGCCTGTTTACTGTGTGATCTCCCAGCGAGCAACTCACTGGCTCTATTGTCTAAAATGGGAATAATGATTTTTTTTTTTTACTGTCTCAAGAAGACTTGGGAAGGTCTGTAGGTGCCTGGCTCCCCTTGCCTTGGTTCCCTGCAGGTTCCAGAAGCGGTCACCTGAGGTGCAGGGAGGAAGGCGGGATGAGGGGGGTGAAAGGGAAGCAAAGCACATTTGGAACAGTTGGAGAGAGAGGGGTGAAGTGAAGGAGAGGAGGGAGGAGAGGAAAAGACGACTGATGAAACTTCAAAAGCTATGAAAGGACCTCTTAAAACAGCTATAGATTACCTTGCATGGGGTTTAGTGCAATTTTTAATGCTGAGGTTGCCTCAGGATGGTCGTGCCTGCGAGGGAGAGGTGCATGCTAGAGCAGCAGTCTCTCTGTAAGAGTGCTCCTTGCTCAGCTGAGAAGTGTTTGCTGTTGGCGGGCCTGCAGCCCTGGCTCCCTCGGGGAGGGCTGGTCCCACGTGTAAGACAGGAGGGAAGCCTGCTCTCCATCCTGTCTGCTGCACGGAAAAAGCAGAGACCTCCTCCCCAGCACACAGAAGCTGCTGAGCTGTGGTGGCACAGGCAGCATGTTTGGCAGGTCTGGTGGGAGGGTAGACTGAGGTGCTCCCTGCTGCTGCTAGGAGAAGTCTGGGCTGCCTCTCCTGCAGGGAGCAGTGGGAAAGGAGGTAAAGACTGGGAGACTTGGGCCAATTTGCTGCAATGGTGGAGGGAGTGCCTGATGTGCTCTTCTTGATTTCCTAAGCTGGGGCAGATCCAGGTCGTTAGGGAAAGAACTCCTGCCCTCCCTGTCGTATTTCTTGCTCCCTGTGAGGCACTGGTAGGATTAATAGTGGTGGCTGTCTGAGCCAGAAGAGCCAGTAGCCCATCAGTTTTGGCAGCACAGGACGGCAAGCGTGGACTTTGCCTGGCCAAGCCACTGGAGATAACTGCAGCTTTGCCAGGGAGAGCCTTCCCATTGTGGTCTTGGCCTAGCTGAATTCTCTTAGAGGTGGTTTAATTTGGCTTCTTGTGCTACAGGAAAGTCTGTCTCTGAAAATATTTCGAAAGACAGCAGAAGTTTTAAGCCCTCTGGAGGTGATGGAGAGGCAGCCTGGTCTCAGCAGGCTTGGCCCCTCTTTAACAGGGGGATGCTGTTTCCTGGTCCCTTCTGTCCATGGTGTTTGCAATAGGTTTGTGTGAAACGAAATGCTGTGTGGCAGCTTCTTCCTGGAGCTCACCCAAGCACCCAGTAAACAGCAATTTATGGTTGCAGCAGCCTGGGGGTCAAATGAACATAATTCCTACAAATAAGGCATGCAGGTGAGGCAGTGATGAACACCACAGAAATGCCTCTGTGTGATTGCTTACATTGTACTTGTCTCAGGGCAAGTTATTTCCCCAGGTTTAAACACAGCCAGAAGACTGATGTGGTACTTTGTACCCGTGACAATCTCTATGCCAGGCAGGGCTACCTTAGAGTAATGACAAAAGCACAGTCGTGGGTGCTGCACGTCCATTCTTTGTAGCTCACCTTCTGGCCCACCCTCTTATTACTGCTTCTCTGGGCCTTTGGTGGTGAATAGGAGGGGAAGAGGACCTCGGTTTGCCATGTGAGTAACGGAGGCTTGAGTCCTCAGGCTGAAGAGGCTGGTGAGGGAAAACTGCCCTGAGAAAGCTCGGTGTGCTACGTTACACTCCCTAAAAGCTCACAGCCCTTGGGTGTTTTCCCCATGGATGAGAAGTGCAGGCTGCTTGGTATTTGAGCTTCTGCTGGTGGTGCCCACTGGTGTAACCGAAGGAAACGCTGGTTTGGGAACAGTGCACATCTCTTCAAAAGCATAGAGCTGCAAAGTGCAGTGAGGAAAGCAGCTTGTGCTTCCCAACCGTGGATAAAAGATGGATAGAAGGGACAAGAGAGGTGAAAGACAAGTAAATAGGTGGGGAAAGCCCTGCTTACGCTGCGTGGGAAGCTCTGAAGCTTGAGTGTATGTTTTATGTTTTTTGGGGAAAAGAACAGTGGCGGGTTAGCAAAGAGAGGGAGACCTGGAACTCTCCAGGGCATGTACTCTCTCATCCATAAACTACAGGAGAAGGAGGCAATGTAACCAGGAATAACCGCTGTGCAAACTCTGCTCTTCTGGGCTTAGTCTGGCTTTCCTTATCTTCAAGACTCTTTGAAAGTCAACGTGACATACCTGTCTCTTTGCCAGGTTTCACCTCCTGTTGCGTGTTCTTTGCCATTCCCAACACTTAGATTGTTTTCCCGACAATAGGACAAACCTTTCAGGTGGGCTTCTTACCCCCTTCCATCATCACATGTGTCTTGGCTTTGCTTGCTCATGCACATTGGAAGTGCTTGAAGGCATTTGTGTTTGTGGAGCTGAGAAGCAAATGAAACACCTCTGGGTCAGTTAAGGTGCAGGATGATCACTGGACATGCTGTCTGCATGGTACCTCAGGCTTTCTGAGCTTTGCCACAGCATCAGCATGTTTGTGTATTACTTGCAGAGCAAGGAGATGGTTTCAAGGACTCTTTCCTCACAGCATAGCTGGAGCAGGGAGAGCTTTGCTGTCCTTTATTTTATGGGGACATAAATAGCCTTCCTCATTTTCCAGCAACTCTTCTCTTTGGAGGTTGGCTGGGACTTCCCACAAGCTTAATACACCCTTGTGGTGGTGGTGTGGGACTGTGGGGTTGCTTCTGTGTTCAGACTCCCTGCTAGAGACTTCCCTTGCATCTCAGGAGAGGTCTGGCTCCAGTCTTGAGCATCTCTGCTCTGGGGGAGGCAGTGAGGCACCTGCCCTGGGACAGGGGCAGTCCAGCAGGCTTGCACTGCGGGGACTCGCTGGGGGCTGGTTGCTGCCTGGCTTGTGCAGCTCCTGAGGTCACCAGGAGCCAGGAGGGCTTAGTCTTGCAGTGGATCCTCCCAAGCAGAATGAGACACAGCACCTGCAAAATGCAGTGTTCTCTAGCTCACTGTGAGTCTTGCTTTAAGCCCTGGCTGCTCTCAGCTGGCTTCACTGCCTGCTGACCCAGCTCTTTATGCCTGAGCAGGATGTTTACCTTCTGCCTTATTCAGCTCCAGCCTCTGCTTTCTTTGCCTATTGCAGGCTGAGGGCCACAACTGCCTGAGCCCCGCTCACGCTACAAGTGGGACCTCATGAAAGTTTCTGCAGGCCAATGTAGGTGCACAGGTCAAAGCACAGCACTGTCGAAGCCTGCAAAACACCCCTTTGGTCCTAAGCTGGCAAATTATATTAATTTTTCTTTTACAGCGTCCAGGAGCCTGATCTTGAAGCAGGACGTGCCTGGTTTGTGCAACGCCACATGCGAGAGAGGCAGACTCAGCCCAGAAGACTTTACAGTCTATGACTCTGGCTCTAACACAGCAGCTCAACACTGCTTCCTAAATGGCCTGTAAGTACCTCTGTGCGGTGGAGTGCAAAGGTTGGGTGGCAGCAGGGAGCAGCAGCATACCTTTGAAGGACAGCAGGGTGCAGAGCAGTGACACTGGCCTCAGGACCCAGCGGTGCTGCAGGAGTATCTCTGTGTAGGACATGTTGTCAGTCGCGTGGTCTTCTTACCAAGGCACTCAGGAAAGGCTTTATATGTATATATATATATACACACACACATACACACATTTACAGAATTCATAACAAACTAAATTTTACACAACCCCAGGAGACAGCTTCCTGAGAAAACTTGGTGTGGCCAAGTGGATGCTAGTACAGCCTTTTCTGCCCCCGTTTTTTGGTGATGGGTTTTGGAGGAATGAAGGTTTCGTTCCTTTGGCGCACGTCGCCCATCTCCAGTAGGTTTGTGTTGGCAAGAATATTTCATGGGCATTAGTAATAGCTGAATGCGTTTACGGTGTGTGAAATGAGACAAAGAAATATGTGTGCAAACGTTGCCTCTGAAGGTTGTTGCAGGACTGCTGAAGCATCTCCTGCTTCCCTCCTGTGCAATCTGAAGCTATCTACTTTTTCCCATTCCTCTCTTACATAAACGAATGAAAATGGCATTTCTGCACACCCTTGAGATGGTAGATGGGTACCTGCAGCAAGCAGAGCATCATATGCTGCTCATGGAGGGGATCACTTCTTTTTCCTGTTACCCCACTATTTTATGATGCATTTACAAGTCTCTGCCATGTCTTATCTCTTGTTGTGCTCTCAGGCTGGGAACCTTGAGATAAACATGAAAACACTCTGCTCTGGAATGTTGGCGTTTGTGGCTTGTGTGTGGCAGGTTATGTCATGTGCTGTTGTGTATTCACCCAGTTCCAGGGATGAGGTATCAAGTGACCATGGTTATTTTTCCTCTTTAAAGCAACAGAGGGCTATCGTGGGCTGCCCCAAAGGACAAACTGTGTTTGTTCCCCTTTGATTTTGGTGACTGGCAGCAATTCTTCAGGACTTGCTGTATGTTTTGAGCAGTGTCCTCCTCTTCCCAGTGCCTCTGTCTCTGTCCCTACTCACTGAAATGACTCCATGGCCTAGTGCTGTGAAATGCACTGCGGGCCCTTGAAATGCATCTGCGTGGTCTAGCCTTAAAGAAGACTCTGTTAACATGTCCTTTTGTCCTTCCTTATGTTCACATTCTCTGGCAAAACCAACTTCTGTAACTTTCCTTGGCAGATGAAACCAAGATGCCCACATGAAATGAACCTTGAGCAACAAGCAGTATGTGTTTGGTGAGCTGCCTGCTGTCATAAAGTGTGTATGTTAGAGGAATGGGAGCTTAAGTGGTTGAGGGGGTGTAGTGGGGCAATGCTAATAAAAGCAGACCAAGCAGCTGACAGTCTGAACAGATTTAGACATAAAAATGAGAATGGAGATTAAGGGAGCAAGCCTGTGTTGAGAGAAGTTCTCAAGACACACCCTGTGGCAGTGCAAATGCTAAAATCCTTTGCATTTCTGCACCCTGTCTGGTGCTAGCTGGCAGCAGGGGTGTGCATTGTCAGGGGTTTTGCAATGCTGGTGTGAGACCATGAGTCAAGAGGGACCAGAAACCCACAGCATGTGCTTTGGGGAGGGTGGGCTGATCCATCTGGGGTCAGCTGCAAAGCTGAAAACAGGTTATTAAGTAGACTTGTGAATCCTTTGCACCATGAAGGCTTTCTGTTGCTGCAGGCCTTCCTGTGCACACCTTAACAACGGAAGACAAATGGGTGTGAGCCATTACCAACTACCTCCTGGATGCAATGTGTTTATTTGGGAAAATGTGGGCCAGCTGAGATGGCTATTGTCTCCAGCTGGAGTTGACTGCTCACAGTTGGCATCACTGGTCCCAGCAGCAGTGCGGAAGAGAGCTGTGGAGAGGAAGGTTGGCTTTATGTCATCCTTGTGGGGCAATTACATGTCAAATAAATTTTCTACATTTCCCATGGAGCATTTAGGTTATTTTTCCCAACGCTCCTGGCATTTTATTTTGCCTCAACTGCTGTGGTGCTGCAGGGGAGGCTGCCATTTGGGTTCCTCATTCTCTTATTCCTGGCTGCTGTTAGAGGTGCTGGTCTCTGTGTGCATGGAGGTCTCCCAGAATGGCCTTCACAGGTCATTGTGGTACTCCCTGGGAGTGCTGCAAACCCAGCTGGCCACCATGAGCGGTGGGGAACGTTCTCCAGGAGTTTCCTTTTACCTGGCTGGAATCAATGTGTTTCTCTGAGCTCTAGATCTGACTTCCCATGGGGGCAGTGTGCTCTGCGCTAGTCATTCATTTAATTAGCAATGTTTTTGGTTGTCATATTCTGTTAGTGACTGGTAGAAGGGGACTCTATGTGGCACAGTGAATATTATACACAGGGCTGTTTTCCAAGGGAGTGAATCTGTAGCCGTGTCACGCTGACTTTGATGAGGTTAGGCACCAGTCCTGCCCCCACTCCATTGCAGAGCTCAGCAGAGAGTAGCAGTGGCCAGTAATGGCAGCATCTCTACGTGGATCAGCAGATGACACGGGGCTGTACTGGTGTCCCAGTGGAGAGGTGTCCAGGTGGGGGGATGTCCCGATGGAGAGCTGGTGGCGGGGAGTTGTCCTTTCCTGCCCCAGGTTGCCTCTCTGTCCTGTGGGGACCTCAGTGACCTCAGGAAATGCCTGATCTGCAGCAGGCTATGGGAGAGAGGAGGAGGCAGAGCACAGACGTGTAGGTGCTGCTGCCCCAGTGAAAGTAAAGCAGGCACTGGAGCCCTGAGCCTCACACTGTTCATTCTCTGTTTGTCTCTTGGCTGTCTCAGTGCTCAGAGGAACATTTACTGAGGAGGATGGAGCATGAGGAAATATTTGATCTATTTTCAAAGGACTTACAGGGAGACATAGGACTCTCTGTGGCTGCAGCACAGCAACACAGCAGTGTTTCTCAGTTGCACGTTACAGGTACAGCCCCAGCATCTCAGATGCTCATCCAGCATGATCTTGCCTGGAGGACAAATGCTTCCTCAGGAGGTGGGTGTATTCAGCAGCCTTGTGTCCCGTGCAGGATTTTACATGTCAAGAGCTGATCCTGTTTGTAACACCTCATGCTGACAGTACTCTGGGTGCCGACACTCGAGGCTGGCTCTGCTCTGGATGCGGATGAATGCTATTTTTAGCTGATTGCTGAGGCCAGATGGGAGCTGGTCGTGTGCTTTGTGGAGAGGAGGAAACAGCACGTGCCTCCTTCTCCCTTCATGCTGCAGCCTTTGCTGAGGCACCATGTGTGGAATTGGTGATGAGCCTGGGAAGGAGGCTGCCTTGCCTTCTGCCTATGGGAAGTAGCAGGGAATCAGTGCTGCAGGTCTCACAGTGTCACCTTGTGCAAAATGCTTAAGGAAATACTTTGAAAACCACTCAAATTCTGTAGGTGTGCCTGAAAAATCTCCCCCCCTGCAAGTCCAGGTTTTGTGCCTTGTTTTTTCTGCACAGTGCAGATGAGGCTGCCTGTGTGCAGCCCCTTAACCCCTTATGCCAGCAATGACAGTATGAAAGGTTTGAAGCGCCTGCTGCCTGGCCATGAGGAGCTTCATCTTGTTGGGATGCTTTGGCACCTGCTGTGTGGATGCTCTTCATGCTTTTGAAAGAGGGAGGCCGAGGCAGGTGGGTACCTCTGCCCTCTTTCTTTTGTTTTGATTTTGTTCTTTGTTTCTAGCAGGTATGGATGGGAAGAAATGCAGCGTTTGGATGTTTTTACCTCTTGTGTTTACCCTGTTTACATCAGCTGGATTATGGATAGTGTAAGTGATCTCCTGCTGGCAAGAAGCAAGTTAGGCTGGGGCAGTCAGAAGAACTGCTGTGGTATGGGCTGCATCTCCATACAGCACAGGGAGTGTTTTGGGGATGCTCTGTCCTTGAGTTACTGTGGGGCCAGTTCATTGCTTGAAGGATCAGATTTATATCCCTGTGTTTATGTGCTCCCCAGGCCAAGCTTCTGACCTTGTCTTCTTCCTGGCACACATTACTGGGAGCTGCCTGAAGAGAGGCAAAAATTCCCTTTCATCACTTTTTCTTTGAATGACTCAGCAGAGCTCTTGGAGAAGCTCTTAGGCTCTGCTTCAGGGTGCAGACTCAAAATTGGCAGCATCCAGCATCACACTGACAACGTGCCATAAGCTTAATGCTGACACTTCACTTTCTTCCTGACACTTCTTAGCCAAAATGCACACAAGACCTTCATTTCCCTGAGCTGGTCTCTCTCCAGGCATGCAGGCAGACAACTGCAGCATCAATTTGGGAGCAATAAATGTGCAATCAGCAGCTATGCTCAGCCTGAGAAATAGTCATATTGTAGGATATGGTGTTGGATGTGGTCTGTTGATGTCGTTTTTCAGCAGCAGGGGCAGCTTAAGCCATTTGTCTGACCCTTATTGCTTGTTGTTCTTTTTGTCCCATCCCTTCTGTTCCTATTAAAACAGTGTTTGTGGAGGGGGACCACAGTAAACCAGGTTAATCAAGTGGCTCGGGTTAAAAATTAAAACATTCCCCTGGTTGGTTGTTTTTAAAGCAGCTCAGTTAGGTGAACCTGTTTGTCTACCTGACAGTGCAAAACAGATGCAGCTTAAAGGCACATAGTTAGGCTGGGAAGTGAGCAAAACTGCCTGCTTAAGCAGAGGGAAACACAGCTGCCTCCAGCAGATCCTGCCAGTGGACTTGGAGACACTTGATGTGTTGTTTGAGTGATACTTGGAATTGAAGCCAGGATAAGCTTTTGACTTTACTTACATTGTTTTCATATTTCTCTCTTTTTTTTTTTTTTTTTTTTTGACAGGTACTTTATAGCAGTGGAAGATAACAAAATTCTCCCTCTAAATGTACCAGATAGGTAAGAGCTGGTTCTGGGATTGATGTTTGGTCACTTGTTTCTTTAAAATAGTAAAACAATGAAAGCTTAAATGGGAAAGAAAATCTTGACTCTTTGTTCCTATGCGTTTGTGTCACTTAGGAAACCTGGCTCCAAAAGACCACCTTATATAAGGTAAGTGAATGATTTCCTTCCAATTAGTGCTCTTATCAATTGTTGTGATTCATGTGTCTTTGCTACCCTAGAGTTACAATGATACACTTTGTTTTCCAAGTATTGCAGGTGATGCACCTCCTGCAAGCTGTGTGTTCAGCCAAGTCATGAACATGGCAGCATTTCTAGGTAGGAACCACAAGGGGAACGTTTCTTTCTTTCATAATTTGTTTAAGAAGACACTGAAACATAAGTCATGTCCCATACATCTTGTTCTTGAATCTGATTAAGGCTTTATTATATTGTCTTCATTTCTAGAAAGACAGAATTAAGCTGGGTACATTTGATCATTATTGCTTTCTGAATTTAGTTGTCTCATCTTAGCCTTGAATCTGTGTGACTTTTTTTTTCATTGTATGATGGGGTTTTCTTATGTGCTGTGAATGTGAGATAAGTGCCTGGGAATATTGGCAAATGCAGCAGCTGATAATGCAAAATATTTTCCATGCTGAAGTCCTCCCTCTCTACCCCACCCCTTCCTCAAATCCATTCCTGTGGAAGTAAGAAGGCAACATGACAAAGAGAAGAAATATCTGCAAAGTACTTGAAAAAAGATCTCTGCATTTGGTTCTTAAAACTGTTCTTTACCTTCACCTGTGTGTGTTTTGAAAAAATGATCCCGAATTTAAATGGCAAATAATAATATCAACCTTGAATTGCTTTTCTTTAGTAGTATTTGCATGGATCTTTTTCTGTATGTGTTGATATATTGTGCTTTAGGTTTTGCTCTGAGCTGTACTCTCCAAGTGTGGGTTCCACTCCTGCTGCCTGTGAAAGGAGCAAGGTATCTGTTCAGAAACCTGGGAAATTCAGTTCAGTTGAGCTTTGACATGAACCCAGACCTGTGTGTGCACCAGTCAAGTTACCTTAACAATCTTAATCTGACATAATGAAAATGAGGCTTGGGATGTGAAACCTGGTAGAATATGTTGGATCATGAACGTTGCCATGAGCTTCCTGATTTTCAAGTATCACTTCAGGGTGGAGTTGAAGCTGTTCAGGCATCCTTACCCTTGGTTTCTGTGTATGGCTTTGTTTCACGTGTACATCTTGATGTACATACTGAGCCAGGGTCTCAGCTAGTAGAAATAACTGCAGCTCCAGTCTGTGCTAAGGCAGAGTCTTGCAGGCATTTTATTTCTGTGCCTGACACCCAGTGCAATGTGATTATGATGATACCATTTAAACTTCTGACCTCCAAGCCAGCTAAACCAGCACGTGTGTAGCACGCTACTTCTGATGGTCATACAATCATGAAGGTTGGAAGGGACCTTAAAGATCATCAAGTTCCAACCCCTGTTTGTTTCCAACTGGCTGTTTGACAGTAGTGGATACATGCCTGTCCTTTCAGCTGCTTCCAGGTAAGGCCCCATTTCTGGAGACCACCCTTTGGACCTGCACCAAGTTCCAGCACATCTAAGGGCTTTATGAAAGGGCAGGAGTTAGCTTGGTGCTCAGTCCCCATGTGATCTGGATGGACATGAGGGTAGCAGTCGTGTGAGTGTGAGGGGAGCAGCTGGAGTGAAGGAGGGGAGGCAACCAAAAGACATGCAGCTTTTTGAAGCTAAGCTGCACCTCATAGTTTCATGGCTGCTTCTTCCCATTGCAAGAAGAAATAGAACCAGGGAACCTCCAGACTGCAAATGTGTTGCAGGAGATGTGATGGATGTTATGGCAGGACCCCTCTCAATCATCTGCCAAAGGTCTTGGGAGTCTGGGGAGGTCCCTGCTGGCTGGAAGCTAGCCAATGTTATTCCAATCCACAAAAAAGGCATGAGGGAAGACCCAGGGAACTACAGAGCTATTAATCTAACCTCACCTCCTGGAAAAATTTTGGAGAAGATTATAGTGGGTACTATTGGAAGGCATTTAAAGAACAATTAAATCATCAGGTGCAGTCAGTGTAGATTCACAAAGGGAAAGTCATGTTTAAGTCATTTGGTAACCTTCTATGATAAGGTTACCCACCTAGAGGATGAAGGGAGGGCAGTGGACGTAGTTTGTCTGGATTTTAGTAAGATTTAGTGGATTTTTGATACTGTTCCTCACAGCATCCTTCTGCACAAGTTGTCCAACTGTGGAATGAGTGGGTTCAGAGTGCACTGAAGAACTGGCTGCAGGGCAGGGCTCCAAGGGTTGTAGTGAATGGGGCTATAACTAGCTGGGAACTGGTCACCAGTGGTGTTCCTCAGTGTTCAATTTGAGGGACGGTTCTGCTCAACGTATTTAGCAACAATCTGGATGCAGGAGCTGAATGCACCATGAGCAAATTTGCTGATGATGCCAAACTGGGAGGTTCTATTGACTCTTTTGAGGGATGAGAGGCCTTGCAGGGGGATCTAGATTGGTTGGGGCATCAGGCAGTGATTAATGCGATGACATTTAACAAGTCCAAATGCCAGATTCTGCACCTGGGATGGAGTGACACTGGTCCCAGTGATACACTGGGAAGGAGTGGCTGGAGAGCAGCCCAGCAGAAAGAGATGTGGGGGTGCTGCTCAGCAGCAGCTCAGTGTGAGCCAGCAGTGTGCCCTGGCAGCCAAGAGGGCAAAATGCATCCAACACAGCACAACCAGCTGGGCAGAAGAGGTGGTTATCCTGCTGTATTCAGTGTTGGTGAGGCCTCACCTTGAGCCCTGTGTGCAGTTCTGGGCCTCACCTTGTAAGAAAGATGTTAAGGTACTTGACTGCATCCAGAGGAGGCCAGCAAAACTGGTGAAAGAGCTGGAAGGTGTGTCCTGTGAGGAGTGACTAAGGACTGTGGGTATACCTGGTTTGAAGAAAAGGAGGCTGAAAGGCAACCTCATTGTTCTCTACAGCTTCTTGAGGAGGGGATGTGGAGAGGGAGGTGCTGATCTTTCCCGCCTGGTATGCACCGATAGTGTGTGTGGGAACGGTTCAAAGCTGCACCAGGTGGGGTTTAGACTGGACGTTGGGAAGCATTTCTTTACTGAGGGGGTGATCAAACACTGCAACAGGCTTCCTGGAGAGGTGGTGGATGCCCCATCCCTGACAGTGTTCAGGAGGCTTTTGGACAACGCCCTTGGTAACATGCTTGAACTTTTGGTCAGCCCTGAGCTGGTCAGGCAGTTGGACGAGATGATCGCTGTAGGTCCCTTTCAGTTTTTCTGTTCTATTTGTCTTTGCTTCATGGATCAAGCCAAGCTTTCCTCTGCTGTATTGGGTGCTTCTGAGAGCTGCTTTTAGCTTGTACCTCTGGCCACCTTAGCTGCCTCAAAGCCCTTGGTATAGGAGAGGAAGACTACAGAAACCTGCTAGAAACCCAGGCACTCCTGAGTAGTGAAAATGCCATTGTTTTGCATGTCATGCTGGAAGGTGACCTTTTTAATTCCCTTTTGTCATTCCCATCACTGTCTTAAGAAAAGATGACACAAATTCAGGATCCTGATGTCATATAAATAGAAGTGACAAAATTCCTGGACATGAACTCAAGTGGCTGTCCCAAACAATTACCTAGGGATGAAAAACTGAAATTCTCTTTTTTGGGGGGGACACAGTTCTCTCATTTTCAAGGATTTGTAGTGGATTGATTCACTAGAGCAAATTGAGAGCAAGTCAATTCAGTGATCTTTTGCAGTTTGCATAAAAGTGGATATTTTTCACTTACAGTGCCCTTATTTTTCTAAACCATGTTTTTGCTATTATGCCAGGGGTTTTGTGGAAAAGTAAGATCTAATTTTCTAACCCAGACAATTTACAATGTGAGCCCCGTGCTGGCAGTCTGAGCACAAGCCATAGGAAGGTGTTTGGCAGCAACCAGCCAGTTTCCCTGTTCAACTAAATTGCTGTTCAGTGGTTTGGTTTGAATCCCATCTGAATGGGTACTGATGGCTTGGCTTTCTGTGTTGTTCCATGCAGCATTCTGTAGGGAGGGCAAGAATATACAGTATGAGTTATCTCCTGGGGTTATGTCATATCATGTGTCCCTGTCCATGCAGGGGGGGTTGGAACTAGATGATCTTTAAGGTTGCTTCCAACCCAAAGCATTTGATGGTTCTATGATGTATATCAAGTATCATATATATCATATGATAGCTCTTGGGCTAATTGTCAGCTTGGAAGGACTGGTCTTCCAGTCTTCATGGAAAATGAGTGCAATAGTTTGGCTTAAGGTAGCGGCCCTGGCAGTTTGTTCCAGAGGAAGAGAAGAGGCAGTGGGCATTATGGTGAAACCTTCAGAACTCTGTGTGTGCCACTCCTGCAGTTTCCAACACAGGTGGGGTTTGGCACACCTCCTCCAAGAAAGCTCAGGGCTTGTGGGTGGAGTGAAACTTGATGCAAGCCCAGCAGCTGCAGTGTGAATGCGTGGTGTGCGTGTGGTAGACCATGCGTTAGGAACTTCACAGGCAAACAGGAAGGTCCTCTTCTTTCCCTCAGAATATTGGCAACCCAGCTCCTAGACCAAAGAACACGAGGAAAGGAAGTGTGGGAGCTCAGCGTAATGGGATTACATGAGGAATGCTTCCTGGGCTTTGTCTTGTCCATGATTAAGTGGGAGGGGAGCATGCAGAAGCACTAAGCTAGCTGCCCTGCAGTGAGCTCTCCCCTCTGGGTGAAGGGGATGGGGGAGCCCCCAGAAGGGTGGTGACTGTAGCATGTTCTACCTAATGATACACCTTGTCTTCTGTTTCCTTTTCAGCACTCGTGGTGGCTGTCCTGCGCTTCATTCAGATGAAGCCAAAGGTGTTAAACCCTTGGCTAAACGTCAGTGGCCTGGTGGCATTATGCTTGGCCTCTTTTGGGATGACTCTACTTGGCAACTTTCAGGTACTGCACTCCAGGATTGGAGCCCTGTGTCCATGCTGTGAGGTTCCTGCTTTGCTAGCAGATCTGCTTAGGTCTTTGAACTACCTGTGATGTGAGCTTAGGTGATAACAGGTTGCCCCAGGAAGTTATGGAAGCTCCATCCCTGGAAGTGTTCAAGGGTGGGTTGGATGGGGCTCTGAGCAACCTGGTCTAGTGGGACGTGTCCTTGCCCATGCAGGGAGGGTGGATCCAGATTATCTTGAAGGTCCCTTCCAACCCAAACCATTCTGTGATTCTATAACGTGTCTGGCTGCCCCAGCCCACCTTGTACCTGCTGTGTCACCTCCATCTGTCACTTCCACGGCTCCAGTGACATGCTGAGATGAAGGGCCACAACCATTTTTGACGTATTCCCAGCAGGATTCTCACCTGCATGCTTACACTTGACCTGCTGACAGCCAGAGCAGAGAACCTATTGAATCCCTTGAGCCCTGGGGCTTGGCACAGATGGTCCTGGCTTGAAGGGACTGAGCTAGAAGTTTGCAGCTTCCCATGCAGATCTAGCAGACAGTTCAGTGTCCTTCATTTGAAACACACGTCGTTTAAATCTAGCTCCTGCTTGTCCTCGGATTGACCACGAGAGGGACAGAGCAGAGCAGTGCTACAACTCCCAGTGTGATGGGTGCTTGGGTGAGGTCCCTCCAATTCTCCATCTGTTCTGCAACATTATACAAACAAACAAACAATCTGTCGGTGCCACGACGTTGCTTTGGGTGTCCTGTGTGGTCACAAGTGTGGCTGTTAAGGTCTGCAGTGAAAATCGAGGCATTGGACTCAGTGGCACTTGGGTTTCCCCCTCTTTTTGCTGTCTCTGATGCTCTGCCCCCCACTGGGATGCAAGTATTGAACCCCAGTAGTGGCAGGAACTGAGAAAAGTCTACCAGAATGGTAGGCTGGTTTCTTCTGGCTTTGCAGGCAGGGAAAAACAGCTCTCTGCTGTGGAGCAATTGCAGGAACTTTGTGTCCCTAATAGTAGTTTGGGGGTTTTTTGGGTTGTTTTTTGTTGGGTTTTTTTTGTGTGTGGGGGGGTTTTTTGGTTTGTTGTTTTTTTTTTTGGGGGGGGCAGTTTTAGGGGTTTTTTGTGTTGTGTTTGTTTTTTTTTTTTAATGAGGTGTGAGATAATTGGACAGTTTTGGGCCTGGTCTTCCTAACTCCACAGCACAAGCCAAAAACTTGGAGACTTGATTTGCCACAAGAGCTTCCCAGCTAGGAACTATGAGACTTTTTTAACAGCCTTGTCTAGGTGTGAAAAGAGCATTTCTAGTGTAGGGCAGGCACTAGGAAGCAGTTTCAATCTCTTCTTTTTTTTTTTGCTTCTCAAAGCAAATGATTGTTATTTAAAAGTGGATACTTTGAGTCATGCCTGGTTATAAATTCTGAACTAATTATCTACCCCTTGTTAGTTACCTGTATCCTTGCTTAGATCTTTTGCCAAGCCATGAGAGCAAGGGAAGTGAGACCTTAGTCCATGCTTTTTCCTACTTGACTGCTAAGATGGATGTGGCATTAGATCATATTTCTGGATAATTACAGATGGGGAATGTTAGAGGAACATTATGGATCCATTCACTTGCAGTGCAGGCTACCTTGGGAAAGGCAGTTCAATCCATTTTTTGCCTGTACTATGATTTGGACCTACCTTAAAAAAAAAAACCCTCAGGGTAGGGAAGAGAGGGGAGAGGTCAATGGAGACACAAAAACTCGACTGTTATGTTGCAAATTGTGTCTTGTTTGATGGGGATGTGTTAAATCACCAAAGAGGAATCAAAGCTGCAGGGGGGAATTACAGACTCATGGTTTCTTTCCTAGAAAAGCCTCAGGGGCACAGGGAAAACAGAAGTTGTCTTGCTTGTCTTGTCCATGCTGGGCTTTCTAAAAGGATTTGAAGCCTCGAGGGATGTCTTGGCAGGTTGTTGCTCATTGAACCTGGCTGACCCTTTGCCTTGCAGTCACTGAGCCCCGTGAGACAGGGGAGCCCAAGAAACAGAGAAGCACTTGCATTCCAGAGAGGTTGGGTTCATATTGTCGCAGATGGTCAAGGATGGTCAAGAGAGGGAACAGGCAGTCGAGCTTCTTGGTGGCAGAAACGTGCCAACCCAGAGGCATGTGTCTGTGTTTTGGCTTGTGCTGGCTCAGGGGAGGTGTCAGGGCTCCAACTGCCCCCTGCCCCAGGCAGCAGTGCTCCATGCACAGCTGCACAGTCTGGTTCCATTGCAGGCAGCTGTACAAGACCCCAGTGGGTTGTCCTTGCCTGCCCATGCCATCCCAAAGAGCCAGGATTTATTGCTAGGCTCTGCATTGCTGAGTCTTGCCTGGGAGCTGTGGAGACAAGCCCCAGGCAGGTGCAGTTTCCACTGTGCTTGGGCTTTGGGCAGAAGATCTGCTTGTCAGTGACAGCTGCCAACCCATCTTGGTTATGTTACACCTTACACGTCTGCCAGGAGAAATGATACAGCACCTCTGTCTCACACCCCCGTGATTCCCAATCTCCCCTGTCCCACCACAGCAGCTAGCCAAGGCAGCTAGCAGATAATTCCTGTTGCCTCCAAACAATCACCATTGTTTGTTCCTAGCTCTCCATCGATGAGGAGATCCACAACGTGGGCACGTCGTTGACGTTTGGCTTCGGGACCTTGGCGTGCTGGATCCAGTCTGCCCTCACTCTCAAGATCAACCTGAAGAATGAGGGACGGAAAGTTGGGATTCCACGGGTCGCCCTGTCAGCCAGCATCACCCTCTGTGTCGTGCTCTGTATCCTTTTGTCCTGCTCCCTGGGAAGCCAGGTATCAGCATGCCTGGCACTCTCTGCAGCAGGGAACATTGCCTTTTCTCACATCTGTCCTAGGATCTCAAAGCATTTAGGAATGCTCCTCAACTTGTCTTGATGGGCTCATTTTGCTCCTTGTGTTTTGCCAGTATGCAGCGGCTTCACAGATGGGCTCGGTTCGTTCATCAATGTGTCTAAAACTTCTTGGCTGTGTCCAGAGTGGTTACAACATTGAATAGTATCTGTGTGACATAATGGCACCACTGCTTACCAACACAGTAGCATTTAAGATTATGCAAAATATTGAGATAAAAATTATCAGAAGAACAAAGGAGAGAGGGAAGAAACCGGGTTTCTGAAGATGAGAAGATTTTGATGTGTTTGTGGAAATGCTGCAGGGTGCTACATCCAGCTCTGCCTTTTAAGATGGTTATCACAGTGCAGACCTGCTGGGTCATGAGGGCTTTGGGTAAGACTAGATGCTTTACAGATGGGATTTGGGCTGTGGGGGTCTGTGGTCACTGGATTGCATATGCATGTGGCTTCCTCCCCACCTTGTGCCTGTCAGCCCCATCCCAGCCCTCCTGTTGGCACCAGCACTCATGTGCCCTGGGTGTTTGCTTAGGGTGGATCCACTCACTGCATAGTTGCATCAAAGGTAGTGCTGGGATAAGCAAGAGGGCAGGAATAAATGGTGAGGAATGAGCTAATCCCCCTCTTTGTGGAACAGCAGATTGTCAAAACAATGATTTAATCACTTGGCGAGTTTTGAATACTTCAGCTGGTGTCCAGAGGAGTAGCAGATTGCTGTGCAGATGTACCATCAGTCACCTCTTCAGCTTCCTTGGAAAAATCTGTAGCTAAGCATCATGCTTTGGTGTCCATAATGTGGGAGTTGGCCTGGTTCTTGTGGTGTTCCCCTCCTTGCCTTGCCCTAAGCCCAGGGTGTGTCTGGGGTAGGACTGTGTTTGAGGAGCTGGGCTGGGCTCCTGCTGCACTGCTGTGTTTGGAGGTTTCTGCCAGGCTGGGAGCAGGAGCAGCTGGGAAAGCCAGGGTGTAGCTGCTCCTGTACTGACATACAAGGTGCTCCCAGCCCTCCCCAGCTGGCTGCTTGGCACTGAAGGCTTTGGGTCCTCTGTGAAGGGAGGCAGGAGTCCCATTCCCTCTCCCTTTGCAAAGGCTTGGGGCTGGATCCTCATCCCATGCAGCGTGTCCATAACTCTTGCACTACAAGGAAAGCAGAAGGTCTTTTAAAGCCAGACACAGGATGCTGTTGGCTGAAACGAAGCTTTGGTTGCTTACAAAACACAAAGCCTCAGATGAAAAGATGTTGATGACCTGTTTTGTGCAGTTAAACATGGGAGGGGCTGCTTGTCGGTTTGTTTTGCCTGTCAAGAAGTGTGATGGTGCATTCTTGGAGTGCAGAGGAAATCCTGAAAGACAGGAGAGCCAGTGGGTATAGAGGAGATGTGCAGTGGGCTAAAAGAGATCCCCCAGCTTAGGAAGGTGTCTTTTGCTTTAGGGAAGCTGAGAATTGCTTTTATGTCATCCTCCAACACAACTGGAGGCACAGCAGTGAGACACTGATGCCAGGCAAAATACAGTCCAAACGCATGAGCACGTGAGCCTGGGGGACAGTTTCTGCCTCTGACAGTGTTGGTTTTCCTTTCAATGTAACATGTGTAGACCGATGCTTCTGGATTTCACAGGAAGGGGTGATTTTGCAGGTTATCTAAAGAGAATGAAAGATTGCACAGTGTAGGTTCAAAGTGGTGCAGAGATCCAATCCATTTTCCACTGGGAGGCTCCTGGCAGGTGGGAGCCCACAGCCAGATCCCCAGCTTGCTAGCTCTGTCACTGCCTAGTTGGACATTCAAGCAAGTCATAGACTTGTCTGTGCCTAAGTCTTTCCCTCTGTGAATGTTGCTCAGCCTGAACTGGGATCAGGAAGCCCTGGTCTGTATAGGAGAACTGCTGTGCTCCATGGGCATTGTTGGACACCTAACATCCCTTCCATCTCTGGCACCACATACACACTCTCCTGATGATGGCTAGGTGGGCTGACTGTCATGTGGGTGACTTTGATTGTTAAAATTTTATTGTCGACCCTGTTTTCAGTTTCTCTCATCCTGGTTGGTGTGTCTTTTCCCACTCGTTCTCCTTGACTTTCCTCTTCCAGATTTCATCCTTATGGCACAGGGCATCCACATGCATGCTTCTAGGATCCAGTGGGGCCTGGTGATGTGCTTCCTGTGCTACTTTGGCACCTTTGCAGTGGAATTCAGGCACTACAGATTTGAGATCGTTTGCTCTGAGTACCAGGAAAACTTTCTGAGCTTTTCCGAAAGCTTATCGGAAGCCTCTGAGTACCAGACAGATCAGGTGTAGCCTGTCCTCTGGCAGGGGGGAGGGGGGCAGGTGTGGTCTCATGGGTTAAACATGACCTCATTTACACTTTTTTTTTTTGAGTTTTATTTTCATGTGCAATCATGATCCCATTGCCAAAGGGCTCTGCTCTGAGGGTGGCCGAACAAAAATAGCTGTCTGCTGGAAGAGGAGTGGATCCTTCTCCAGCGGCTGCATGAGAGAGCACAAGCTGCTCAGGTTTTGCTACCAGTGACTCTGTCCGAGTGGCTCTGTCACACTCCTGTTGTTCAAAACATTCACCAGCCAGTCCTCGTGATGCCCCTCTGAGACAGGCACTACTCAGCCTGTTCTGCAGAGGAGGAGATGATGGACTTGTCCAGGCACCAAGAGTCTTCAGGAGCCACTGGTTCCCAAGTCACCAGACTGCATCTTTCGTGTGTTTCTTGTGTTATTCTCTTTGCTACCAACCATTGTAACTTGGTAGGGTGAGGACGAGCAGCTGTTCCTCCTGGACTTGGACTTGGGCAGTGGAAGACCCCAACTGACTGGCTGTTGTGGCAAGGGGGCAGGCATTGCTTCCAGCCTGGAAAGCAGCCAACGGTGAAGCTGAGTTTGGGAGCAACTGCTGTGATCAGGAAGCAAGACTTGGCTGATGCTGCCTTGTAGCTGGGCAGCCCATCCCCAGGCCAGAAGAAGGTGGCACAGAGTGGCAACATCTTTCAGACTCAGCACTGGGGACTGGTGGAAGCGAGTTGCTGAATTAAGCTGGGAATGCCTATATGCTCTGAAGATGACCCAGGAGAAGCTGCTCTTTTAAGTGTATGGTGCTCCCACCACATGCCCTGCCTAATATTTCAAAAGCTTCTTTTTGGTTCACATTGTGTTAAAGATGCTGGGCTTTGCCTGGAATGAGAACAGAACCACAGGTGGTCTGGGCTTAGGGTTTTCTTTTGCACCTGGTGCCCTTAGAAGTCAAACTGGAGACACACGGACACTAGGCCTGGGCTCTGGAGCCCTGGGAGTGTGGGCAGTTGTCCTGAGTGGTGTATGCCATGGATTGAAGCAGGCTTCCAAGAGGCAGGGAGGCAGTTCTGCCCTGGTGATGAGGGCTGGAGGTGCAGGAAGGGATCAGCAAAACCAGGAGGTTTTCTCCCTCTTGGAGGTTTTCAAACAGGAGGTCTGTTTTTGAAGAAAAAGCAGGAGCTCTAAGCCCCTGTTTTAGCATCTCTGCTTTTGGGAAGGCTGCTGTATTGGCTGGGAGATGTTCTCATGAACATGACTCCTGTTTCCTCCATGAGTCAGGCTCAGCTTAGCTTTGCATCTCTGTGAGCTGCAGGAAAATAAGCAGAATTTGGAACTGTGGCAAAAGGCTTTTGAAGGGAAACTTGTACCCCGCTGTGGCATTGCTAACAGAGGGGGAGAAGGCACGAGAGGACATTTGGTCTTCTGCAAAAGCCAGAGACCTTTCCTGAAAGGAGAATCAGTTAAGAAAAACTGTCAGAACTAGTGGAAGTAGCAGGCTTCCAGCCAGCCCTCTACTGTTATCTTCCATGGGGAAAAATTTGTTCAAATCCCAGAGTATCTCCAGCCAACGGGTGGTTGTCATTGGACTGCTGAAGGCCTTCCCCTTGTACCTGTGTCACTAGTGAGAAGCTTTCCCAGAGGGACATGCTGAGGGTGGCCCAAGGACACCAGCATAAGGCACAGGACTCCACACAGCAGCCCAGCCAGGGAGCTCCTCCTGGGCGAGGCCAGGAGGGGACTGCCTGGAGAAGGTGCAGGTGAAGATCCTCTTACATGGGCACGCACACACACTCCATGCGTATGGAGCACAAAATAGCAACTTGTTTTAAGGGTGTTTTACTGTAAATATAGTCCACTCTGGCTTTTTAAAAAAAATCAATACTTTCAGTTTATCATTTTATATTTTGTAATTTTATCAAAGGAAAACAAAACAAAACAAAAAAAGATTGTGATCTTTCTTTTCTTCCTCTCCTTTTCCCATATGGAATCCAAACGGAACTTCAGATTTTGTGTGGTAACTCTGTACCTGTCTTAAGAGTGTTTCTAACAGCACATTTCAGTACAACTAAATGACAACTGATATACCCTGAAACATGACCACTAACGAACCTGCTTTTATGAAGAAAGTGATGTTTATTTTTGTCGCCTACCCCACGCTTAGATTTCTGATGGGGAAAAGCAAAAGAGAAGGTGAGTATTGACAGTGTTGTGATCCAAATTAACACTTAAGGAAGCCAGGGACTACTCAGCCATGCACATACACTTAATTTAACAGTGCTAGGAGGAGAACGACACTCATTATGCAGCCCAGAAGGGCATCCAGACTAGCTGCCTCACAGCCTTATCTGCTACCATCTGAGTTTCAGTAGGGCAATGCTGGCATGATGTGGTTTCCTCCCAAAATGCCTGTCCCTTGCTTGCTCTGGACACAGCAGCCTCCCTCAGCAGGGATAGCTGTGGGTGGACATCAGAGCTGAGGAAGGCAACAGACAGGTTAGTGTGCTATTTCAGCCATCTGTGAGGGTCACCTCAAGAGCAGCTGTGCAGAAATGAGTGAGTAGCAAGTGACAGCCATGCACAGAATGCCAGCAGCAGGGAACTGGGGTCTCAGACTGGTTTTGCCTCCATTATTACTGGGTATAATCTTGCTGTGACTCTTCATTCCTGCACTCCCAGTGAACCCCTACTGAAATGGTGAAGATGGTCAGGGAGGTAATACAGCTTCCTCGGCAGAACAGGGTTGCCTGCCTTAAAGGACTGGGGAGGATGAAAGCATGAAAATCAAGTGTTCACAGGGAAAAGAGATTTGCCTTTAGGTTCTGGGATCACTGGTGATACACAGGAAGGCTAAATGCTGGGATGAAGTAAACACAATGAAAACAAGTGATGTTTTTACTTAAGACGTTAGGAAAAGCTCCATGACCATCTGATAGATGCTGGCACAGTTTAGGTAGGGTAGGTGAAAAAGTCAGGTTTTTAATTCTCTAAAATGCTTTCAGGAGTTTGTCATGGTTTGCTCAAAGCTGACCAGTGCTATGAACGTGTGATAGGATGGTGTTGGCTACTGAGAAGGAGCTCCACGGGTTAGTGCTAAGGGAGATACTTCAGAAACGCTGCCGTGCTGACTGACGTTCAGCCAGCTGGATCCCATGGCCCAGCACCACGATGCAGCATTGAGGTGGGGCTAGAATTTAATTCTGCAAGCTGTATTTATATATTCTCCATTCTGATATGCTGGCTGTGTAGCTCTAACTGGCTCCCATATGCAAGTTGTACTGTTTTTCACCTAGACCTGGACCAAGTTGTTCCTGGTCTAAAGAGCTTGTCTGCAGCAAGGACTGGCTTCTTCTGTGGCAGCACAAACCTACTGTTTTATAGTCCACATTTGGCATTTTCGTTTGGGTGTCCTAACCCTAACTTTGAAAGCTTTGACTTAGCCAGCAGCTGTATGTGCAGGGAAGAGCTCGTATGGTCTCCAGAGGTTCCTCTGGGACAGAGGAACATCCAGCTTGTTTGCAAACAGTTTCTCAAAATGATGGAGCTTGTGGTGTGGCACCAGATTTCCACGGGTGAGTCTGAAGGAAGCATCCCCTGAGCTAATTGCTAGCTGGGAAAGGGAGGAACAGCAGGGCATGAGGGACCCCACACAATACTTTCCATCCATACCAGCCTGCCCTAGTCACAGGTAAAAGACACAATGTGGGTTTGGTTTAAAACTCTGATAATGGATAAAACTACCTAACGTTACACGAGGACAAGCCAGGTGAAACACAGTCTTTTATGCATGCACCACTTTCCCTAAGTGGAGGAAGGCAGGAAAAGTTCAGCAAAAGATGAGATGAGGCTGTAATATGATTTCTCATCGTCCGTCAGTCCTGCATTGCCTGGTCTGATCACCACAGCCACGTGAGTATCTGCTTCCTCAGCTGCACTGGCTTCTGAAACAGAGGGGAGGAGAGTGGAGTTCAGATGTGCTTACTGACCTCTCCACATGAGGGTCTTTGAGATGCCCCCCAAAGACACAAGTGCTTTTAAAGGTTGAGACTGAGAGAGCAGTGTTCTAGCAGGGCTCTAGAGAGGGTCCAGCTCCCAGCAGGGGAGGAGGTAAGGGCCAACTCCTGGGGACTCAGCTGGCTTAGGCTGACATCATAACCCAGAAGTACCATTTCTGCCAGAAAGACATTTCCAGCAAAGGCAGGAAATTAAATGAGCTTGCTGAGCCTGGCTTTCCAGGGGTCAAGTCTTGGCAACCAGGAGCAATGCTTTCCTGCTGCAGAACATAACCTAAAAGTAAGTGGCACAAAGAACCAGCCACCACATGTGCCACGTAGCAGCACAGCAGACATTGCCTGTTTCCCTGAGCACAGGTCACGGAAACTACTGACCCTGTTGGAAAATGGGGCACAGTGACTGCTTCAGCAAATGCTCCACTCCACTTTCAACAGTCTCTCCTTGCTGGCTGGTGCAAGAGTAAGTTTTCTACTTGACCTGTTTTCCCTCCCTGCAGCGCTGCTCACAGATACCCCACTGCTGCGTGGGGTGTGTAAGGGGGATGCCAGTGGAGCAAGGTGGTCTGCAGCATTTCTGGGGTGCTCATGCCAAGTCAGCAGCACGTGTTTCAAGAGCACCTGCTTCCCTCACACAGGCAAGAGCCAGGAGGACTGGCAGGCCACCTACCTCGAGGGACATCTGTCAGGAAGAGGATGTTGTTGGTGGCACACCCGATACTGGCGGCAATCCTTCTGTAGCTCTCACTTTCTACTTTAGGGCCTATTTTGGTATCAAAGTGGCCATCGAAGAGCTGCAAGAGAGAGAAAACCAAAGGCATTTGTTGAGTGCCAGCTGAAAAGCAGGGCTAAACCTCGCTCCTGAGCGAGATGTCCCCTCTCCTTTCTGCCAAAGCCACAGGGGGCCGATGCAGCCAAGCTAGCACACTCAACTGGCTGAGCTTCATTCTAGTGGGTCAAACCTACTGCCCCATTTACCTGTCCCAGATTCTATTCAAGAAGCGTTACAGCAAGGGCAGCTGTGGGAGGGAAGTGCTCTGCAGAGAGAGAAGCTGTAAGGAAGGTGATAAGGTTATCTACCTCTAGGATATCACCTTCTGTAGAGTATCCGAACAGAAGCTTCTGGGCTTCAATGCTGCCTGAGGAGTAGATATAGACCTTCATCCCTGCTTCCCGCCACTTCCGGATGGCTGGAACCACGTCCTCGAAGATCCTGAAGCAAAACAGGACAGCAGGTAAGAGCACGCCCAGAGGCACCTGGAGGGACACCTTGAGCCAGGGCACTGTGACAACTGTCCTGCTAGTTTGCAAGGGGACTTCATCCTCAATCTGCTCAGGGCTTCTCTACCTAGGGAGTCTGTTTCAGCAGCAGATAGATTCTTAGCTTCAGCCAACTAAGCAGCTTTGATGGGCTGTTTCAGACATTTGGCAGGAGTTTTTCCAGCCCCTTCAATTTGGAGAGGGGAGGAAAGGTTAGGGATAAAATGGCATCCTGCCACTTTTCTCTCTGAGGGAGGAATAAGGGGGAGGATGGGGAAGACAGGCTCTTGCATCCTGAGTCCCACTTGCCTTGCAAGCTACAGAGGTCTCACTGTTAGCAAGAGCTGTGTCTGTAAGCTGCATCCAGGTGGGGCAAACCCAACCCACAGGTTCAGGCTCTGACCATGTGCAGGGAGGAGCTGGAAGGAGTTTGCAGAAGCTAAACGAGCAGCTAAATGAACAGTTTGAGGCCAGACAACAACTGGAGAATGGAGTGTACCCAAAGGGACTGAGGTCAGAGCTACTCTGTTCAGTCAACTGGTCAGGTGGTGCAGTACTACCTGTGGGCCAGACGTGTCCCTGGTTTAACTGCACCACAGAGGGTGAACCAACTCCCAGCAACTAGGCAGCAGCATCACTGCCTTTATTCTTCTGGCTTTGCAGAGGGCTGGGAAGGCACAATATCAGTCTAGCAAGGGGCCGATGAGTCTCAAAACGTGATCTCTGTTTAACTCCGAGGTAGCAGCTGCCCAAAGACAAGCCCAGCAGGGAGAAGCAAAGCTGTGTAAGAGGGCAGGAGGACCAAATCCAAGGCAACTGCTGTGTAACTTCTAATGGACATGTCTGTTCATTTCCTCATAACCTTCTCATTTATACCATGAGACCTTTGCAGTGCTGCATTTACATGTATGTAAAAGCCCCTTGTATGCAAAGGACATTGACAAGATGACTGAGGTACAGGGGGGAAACTGAAGGCTGGATGTTGCTCAAGAGGGACAAAGTGAGGCTGACACTAAGTCCTTCAATAAGCCATGTGGTGGTTGATAAGGAAAGGCCACTAACAGCCTCAGAAGGGCAGGGACAGGCTTTGAGTTTGATGTGGCAGAATGATGGAGAGAAGAGCTGGAGGAGGCATGATCCCTAGGGAACTGAGTTTTCATTCCAGTCCAAATTGCAGCCTTCCCACCTGCACTGCACAGCTCTGTGTGGCCACTTTGGCCAAGGCCCAGAGGTACTACCCTGAAAAGGGGATCTGAGCACTGGAACACCTGAAGAAACAGAACTCCAAATATATACAAAAGGAAGTGTTGGACTGAGTTTTGCAGACGTGCAGCAGTCAGCTGGCCCTTTATTCATCTCCAGTTTCTTGGCCTTGTTACGTGTAAGTGAATTTTTTTTTCATCGTTATTAACTAAATGTGTCTGGTGTCAGCTGAAAGTATGTTGAGGTTGTACAGCACATGCAGAAACTCCCAGCCACCCTCATGTTTTCCCACGCTGAGCTCTGTGTAGAGAAATACTGAGACATTTTCTGAATTTTTAATGCAGAGGATAGTTGGCCCAGGTGAATGTTCCACCAGTCGTGGGAGCAGAATTGTCCCATCAAGCTTCTATTAGCATGTTCTGTTTCTAGACCTCACCTCCTTTACAGACTCTGCCCAGCTGGCTTGAGAACTGGCTGTTCCCCAGCATGTACCTGCCAATTACTCCTTAAGGAGAAACACACTCACCCCCCCTGTCATCTTCCCAGTAGGGACAGAGACAACTTGGTCAGTCCCGAGGTTACTGTAAACTCTTGGTTCCCTAGAACCAAAGATTAAGCTCAATGAATTTGTGTTTCACTGCATGATCAAGTTTGAAACGAAGGCTCTGCAGTTGGTTCCACACCAGCAGTGGCCTGGTTTAAGCCATGACTGAACATACGTGCATTGGCTTCTCCATGGAGGTAGTATTCCTGTTCACATTGATATGTGGGGCTGTTTCTAGAAACAGTTGATCCAGCTGTTCTGCTAACAGACGTCTAGGAAAGACAGACCTCATACCTGCCCCAGGGAAAGGGGCATAGCAGTACTCACTCTCCTTTGACATGCCCAGTTGCATAGGCTGCCCTCCACATGTGCCCCTGCAGCTGCTTCAATGCTGTGGTCTTCCTGTCCAGAGACATCTGCCAGAGCACGTTGTCTACCACTGCCTGGATGACCCGCTCCAGCTCCTCTTCCCCATTGCCACTCTCCAAAGGGATCAGCGTGGCCCCATCCAAGCTGGAGTCCTCCTGAGCCTGGAAATCATCCGTGATAAAAAGAGGTGAGGGAAGAGGTGGAGCAGTGTCTCAACACCTCAGTTTGGGAAAGGGGTCTAACACCTGCATCCATACACCTCTGTGCAGGACACAGCTTGAACTGCTCTTGACATGAAGGGTTACAACATGGTCTGAATGCATTTCTTGATGGGAAATTCTGATTTCAGTCGTGTCTGGAGACACTTGCTTGGATCCTACTTTCCAAATCCAACAACTAGCACTACTGTAGTTGTATTATAAGCACTCTAATGAGAATTGTAATTGCTTAGTAATTAATTACTGAAATTGAGGCAAAGAAACAAATGAATCTGTTGGCTTTAAACAGCCACAGGTCTCAAACTGATGCTGTGGCCCTGTACAGAAAAGTACTCTGCCATCCCTCCAAGCTGCTTCCCAAGCAGGAGCCTGAAAGCTGCAGGTGGTGGATTCAGCCAGAGAAAGGCACAGTGCAGGCACAAGGCTGAAAAACCAAGGGTTGATGCCGACTTGAGGGCCGTGAAGACCAAGTCAAGCTGGGGGAAGCAACTGAGCTGCTGCCTACAAAGCACCAGCCCTTCTCCGAGCACAACCTAAGGCTCTGGGTGGGGGAGAATCAGTCTGTTGAGACAACCAGCTTCCGTGGGGGGGCAAAGAGAGGTATGGGCTCGTGTTAAGTGCTTGGGGAGTCTGAGTGACCTGAAGTCTCGGGAATTCCATGAAAACCTGGAGAGATGTGGTACAGTTGTGTTACTTAACCTGTTTCCTCAGAAGTCCGACATCCCGCTGGCACTCCTCCTCCTCCCAGTGAGCGCGCAGATACTGCCTCACGTTGTCTTTGATGTAAGGGAACAAAGTCTCCTGGCAGCACACAAGGAAAACAGGCAGCTCCTTTAACCTGGCAGAGGTAAGGCTGACTTGTTCTTAAATAAACCGTTTACACGTGCTGGCTTGTATGATGATTTCCTCTGCTCTACCTTCCCCTACAGTACTGCAGCTTGGGAAACTGCCTGGTCACAGACCAGAGCCAACCCTGGGCCAAGATTAGTGCAGGTGGATTTTTATTTTTTTTTTTTTTTTAAAGAAACACTTCTGTAGCTGCAAGTTTTAAGGCCCAGGATGGAAAGGCTTGGATGGATAACTTTTCCAGGGCTTGCAAAAAAAATGTCTCAAATGGCAGACGTGACCCCAGGTTCCCGTCAGCTGAGGAGTACAGGGCAGAACTGACAAGTTATACTACTCTATTTTTAATGGGATGCTTGTGTTAATGAAGGTTGTTCTTAGAACAGATCTCAACTTCTCACCAGAGCTTGAGAACCTGTCCAAAAAGAAAAGGCCAGTTTGGTGACTCTGAGCTCCGTAGGACAGTCTTGCAAATGAAATTCAATGGGGTTAGGGAAAAATGCCACAGGAGAACTGTAAACCTTCCTGGAGATCCCAAGGGCAATCAGAAATAATTACAAATTGCTCTCATTAGTGGTGTTTCACAACTGAGAAGCCACCAGCAGCCGCTGCGATGGCACCTCTGGGTGGGGGAAGAGCCTCAGAACAAAGAGGAAGGGCAGGGAGCTCCTTCCTTTGGGGACAGAACCGAGCTTTTCTTAACTTGGCAAAATTTGGGATGGGGAGGAGATGGGAGAAAACTAACCTGAGCTCATCTCTCCTCAAGAAATGACCAGTGATGTTTTTCTTCTCACTGTACGTCACCTTTAATTTGTTACTGAATTAAGAAAACAGAAGTCTTGAGATGCCTTGATGTGGTGGCAGAACTGCCAGATTTTGTGTTACTCAAATCTTGTGTTTTCGATGTAGTATATTTTTAAAAACAATGTAAATTTATGTGAAAGGAAAATCTCTTCAATGCTTAGAAAATTAGCACAGACTTGCCTAAGGAAATCAACAGCCCTCTAATAGCTTCAGTTACCCTCTCATTTCCTTTCTTTGAGCGTAGTTGCTTTCAAGCTATCTTTGAAATCATGAAGGAAATTAAAGAGTATCCACTGGGAAATGCAACCAACCTGCTGACTTGGTTTAACTTCCTTTCTAATTCAGATGTCCAAAGTGTCCCAACTGCTTTCCAAAATCAGTGTTCCATGCTCTTGAGCTGGCAAAGAACTACTTCCAAATAGGCTCCAAAAGTGCAGGGTATTCTTGGGGCTACATGGATTTTAAGAGTAAAGGCCTTGGCCCAAGGCAAACACATCAGTCAGGGGCCCAAAAGAGGACACCCATGTAACACCTGGAGTGGTGGACAGCCAGTGGGACAGAGTGTTCTGGATGGTCAGGACTGATCCCAGACAATGACATACTAGGGTATGTTTGACCATGTATGACATACTAGGGTATGTTTGTATGACCATGAGTTTGTGTGGAAGCAAGAATCCTTGCATCCTGTGAGGAAATACCTCCATCTCTGAGCCTTCAGCAAAAGTTGGCACCTGCAAAGTCTTGAATTAGTTGAACTGGGGCTGCTACTGATCTTTATAAGTTTGCCCACTTCTCTTTTACGTTGGCTAGCAGGAGAACTGAGCCTGCCTGGGCACAGGTCCCATTGCTCTGTCCATCTCCCATGTGTGTGCCAGGGAGATGGGTGCTGTCACCCCACCGCACTGCCCAACACCAGCCCCAACAGTTTGGCAGGATGGACAAACAGCCACCAGCAAACACAGCTCAACAGCCCTCCTAAGCCTTTGCAACTGCTCACAGCAGTGTTACACCCAGTATAGAAAGGGTGGTGTTTTTGTCATCAGCAGACACCCACGTAGCATGCTGTAACTACTGCTTGTAGGATTTAAAGCAACCAGGGTCAATTTTCCCCTCAATGTCGATGCAAACTGTCTCAAAGTTCACTGACAATTTGCTCTTTTGCTGAAGATCTGCAAATCCCAGGGGATGTTGTTTATCAAATTAGGTATCTCCCCTGCCATCTACTTTTCTCTGCCAGGGTGGGCCCAGCAAGAGAGAAAAGTTGGTGACCTCTAACTAAGGGGCTACCAAATATTCTCTTTTCTGGTATCTTCCCCTAATCCATCCATCACTTGCCTTTTTCCTTACTTTGCATATTCAATAAAGAAAGGATTAAATAAAATCCTTTAATATTTAAGAATAAAATGCCTGCAGAACCAGCAGTGAGCCTTTTAAAGGGAAATAGAAATTATGGAGGCTAAAGGCAAGTCCAAGTGAAGTAACTTGTCTCAAGCATTTTCAGGATTTCCAGCAAACTGAGTTTTATTGAGAACCATAACTCATTTTGCCTTCCTGCAACAGAAAAACTTGGGTAGGAAACGGTCTCAGGCGCCTTGCATGGTATTTGCACGACAGCAAAAGAGGTTCAAGCTGGATATAACCAACTTTGTTGCTCCACTAGAAGTTTAGTAAGAAATCTGAGCTAGTCAAACCGTTTAAACGGAAAGATATTGAGGGGAGAGATGCAGCTGTAATGTCACCTAGACCTGAAGTTTCTTCAAAAGCACTGGAAGAATGGGGACAGGAAAGATGTAGGTCATGTTGTTCATCTGTTCAACTGTGTTAGCAGAAACCCCTAGTATGCCTGCCAAGAGCCTTCACCCCTCCACCTATCATGTGGCCCACAAAGCACCTTTATAAACTACGGCCTTGACAAGTGGTCTGTGCAGTGGATGGGGAACTGGTTGACAGATCATACCCAGAGGGTGACAGTTCCTCCTCAAACAGGCAACCAGTCACAACTGGGGTCCCCCAGGGATCGATATTGGGCCCTATGCTGTTTAACATCTTCAGAAGTGACCTGGATGTTTGGATCAAGAGCACCCTGATGAATTTTGCTGACAACATCAAGATGACTGGAGAGGTTGACACTCCAGAAGGGAGGACCACCCTCCAGCATGACCTGGACAGGTTGGAGGAGTGGGCTAGCAGGATTCTTAAATTAAATGGGGAGAAGTGTATGGTCTTGCACCTGGGAACACATAACCCAGGAGTGCAGTTCAGACTGGGATCCACCTGGCTGGAGAGCTACCCTGTGGAAAGGGACCTGGGGGTCTTGGTGGATAACAGGCTCAACATGAGTGACCAGTGTGCTGCGGCAGCAAAGAAAGCCAACAGGATGCCGGGCTGCATCAACAAGGGCATCACCACCAGAGGTCAAGAATTCATCATCTCGCTCTACTCAGCACTTGTCAGACCACACCTGGACTACTGCATCCAGTTTTGGTCCCCGCTCTGCAAAAAGGATGGAGACAGGCTGGAGAGGGTCCAGAGAAGGGCCACATGGATAATCAGAGGACTGGAAGGCCAGCCATATGAGGAGAGGGTGAGAAAACTGAAAAACAAAAAGGTTTGTTCAGCCTTGAGAAGAGGAGGCTTAGGGGAGACTTCATTACTGTGTTCCAGTACTGAAAGGGTGGCTACCAGGAAGATGGAGACTCCCTGTTTACAAGGAGTCACATGGAAAACACAAGGGGTCATGGGCACAAGTTGATTCTGGGGAGATTCTGACTGGACACAACAAGTACATTTTTCACCCTGAGGACAGTCAAACATTGGAATAGACTCCCAAGGGAAACGGAAGATTCCCCCACATTGGACAGTTTTAAGTCTCAGCCTGACAGGGTGCTGAGCCACCTCATATAAGCTATAGTAGTACCTAGAAAGGTTGGACCAGATGATCCTTGAGGTCCCTTCCAACCTGGCATTTTATGATTCGAGGGGTAAAAGGCTGCAGATAACCCCAAGATAGTACTTCAGGCTCTAAGCAAACTCAGGTGAGGTGCCGCAGCTCCAGCCATCTGAGCAGCAGTGATGCCCGAGGGCTTTTCCTCAAGGAGTCTGAAAGCACTCCAGAAACCCAAGATCCGTGAAAAAAACCCAAACCAAACCACAACTGAACTGCCCTGGATCTGAGTAGCTCCCTGTTTCCCTACCCACAAAAGCAAGAGATCGGTAAAACCAGCCGCATTTTCTCGTGAGCATTATTCAGCAAAACACAGAAAATGTCACGGTTTTACACTTGTGGAGGACACTCCGGCCCGCCCCCCGCGGGGCTGCAGCCCCGGCCAAGGCGCTTCCCCCCCCCCGGGGGTCCGTGTCAGCGAAAGGGACCTGCAGTCACATAAATCTGGCCGACATAGCGTGATCCCTCAGGCTACCAGTGTCGGAGGGGGATCACGGTAACAACGACGATGCTAACGGAGCCTCCCGGCGTTGCCAGCGGGGCTCCCGGCCGCGTGGGGAGGCCGCTGCTGCCTGCCCCGTCGGGTCTCACCTGGACGAATGCGATCGGGGTGGTGGTGCCCTCGATGTCCAGCAGGATGACGCGAACCTCCGCCGGCACCGGCAGCACGCCCATGGCGGCAGCGGGCCGCGAGGAGCGAGACGCACCGGCGGAGCGCGGCGGCGGGCGCTCCGCCCTGCGGCTGCGTGGGTCGGACCGCCGGGAAATGAACGCGGCGACTGCAGGATTCCGGCGGCGGGGAGTGCCGCGCCGGCTGTGCCCGCCTCCGAAGCGCCCGCCCCGCCCCGCCGCCTGAATGGGCTTTCTGAATTGCACGTTACCGCCTTCACACCCCACTCCTGGAGCCCTCTTGTCCCGGTCCCTCACCCCCAGTTCCCGCCCAGGGTAGCGATCCTCGCCTCGCTCCAGGGCCCTCGGCAGGAAGGGCGCGGTGAGCACCGAGCACGCCGAGGGACGAGACGGGCGAGGATGGCGGCTGCACGCAGCACTCCGGACCCTGCCGCAGGGCACGGCTATACCGGGGCTTGTACCGGCGCTGCACCCGGGCCGGCCTGGCCGGGGCCTGGCGGCGGGGTGGGAGCTGCAGCTCCGCTGACTACCGCCAGGGGCGCTGCGGCGCCGGGAGAGAGGGCGGCGCTGATTGGCTGCCGGCGTGGCTATATAAGGGAGGCGCAGGCGGTGCCCGGATCTTTTCCGCCGCCATTTTCTCATCAGCGCAGGTCTCTCCTGCCTTCCCCGCTCGCCCAAGGATCCCCGCTGCCCTCGCCTCGCCATGGAGGACGCAACCGAGATGAGTGGCAGCCAGGAGGAGTTCGCCGAGGGCTCCAAGATCAATGCGAGCAAGAACCAGCAGGACGACGGGTAGGGCGGGGGGGGTCTCGCATCCATCTCCCTCTCCCGCCCTCCTGGGCCGCACGGGGGAGGGGGGGGTGGCTCGGTCGCTTGGTGGGGCCGGGCGGGACCTGGCGGGGCGGAGCGGAGCCTCCCCCTCCCCACACCAATGGCCGCGCCCGCCTTTGTGTCCGCGGCGGGTGACCCAGTTTCCGTGGGGCGGGGAGAGAAGGGGGGCGGCTACAAGCGGGGGTGTCACGTCACTGGTGGCCTGTGGAGGCGCGCTCTGCTGGCGGGCCCGGGGCGGGTCGGCAGAGCTGCCCCACGGGTAGCGGAGAGGTTGGGCTGGGCCGGGCCAGCCGCGGTGGCTCTCCCGATGCTGCCCCTGCGAGCCGAGCCGGGTGGCGGTGCCTTCCTGATCGCCTTTGGCTTGCGGCGGTCACGAGCGGGCTTGCTTCTGGTGTCAGTTATTAATCGCAATAAGTAAAATTCGGGGAGGGGCAAATCACCTTCAGGGAAAAGTTACATAAAAGAGAACGTAAGGGCCACGCAGAATAAAAACAGGGCCTAGATAACAGTGAAACAGCAAGAATTAGACAAAACCAGATTCAAACTAGGGAAAAACACACCCCAAGCAGTCGACATGCTTGCAAGACACCTGCTAGACAGATGAAACGGATGGCAAGGGGTACTGGCCACAGCTTATCTTGGTTTCAGCCTTGAGTACTGGGGAGAAACACGTTCAGTAATTGAAATCGCCGTCTTAATATATTTATGATCCATTATCATAGTAAAATTCACACCCACAGGCAAGAGGGACTCCTACTAACAACAAGCCCCCTACTTTTTGAGCAGGAGTAGTGAAATTTTTGGGCATTGCCACTTTAAATGGGAGCGAGGAATTAGTTGACCAGTTGTGTGTGTGAGTGATAGAATAACATTAGAGATAAAGTTTTTTCTCAAGTTTTTGGGTATAAAACCAGGACTTGTGTTTCGAGAAGCTGAGCTTGCTTCGTGGAATACCACTCTGCTCCCTTTCCTGTGCAGAACTGGATATTAAAGCAAATATCTTGACTCCGTGTGTGGGGTGGCTTCTTGCGCACCGGGTGACGAACCCTGTTTTTGGGACAACACTTTGAGCTTCACACATGTGCTTGCACCCAACTATGTGCTTGTATGTGCATTTACATGTATTCATATGCACTGCGTTTCAGGAAAATGTTTATTGGAGGCCTCAGCTGGGACACCAGCAAGAAAGACTTGACAGAGTATCTCTCTCTGTTTGGAGAAGTTGTGGATTGTACGATTAAAACAGACCCAGTCACTGGGAGGTCGAGAGGGTTTGGGTTTGTGCTCTTCAAGGACGCTGCCAGCGTGGAGAAGGTGGGTGGAGTTCTTGTGGATTCATGGCAGGAAGCCTGCCTGTGTCCCTGTAACAATCTGAGACTTTGTTTCTTTGTGTGCTTCTTAGGTGTTGGAACTGAAGGAACACAAATTGGATGGGAAGCTAATAGATCCTAAAAGGGCAAAAGCCCTAAAAGGGAAGGAGCCACCAAAAAAAGTGTTTGTTGGTGGGCTGAGTCCAGATACATCTGAGGAACAGATTAAGGAGTACTTCGGTGCTTTTGGCGAGGTATAGTATAATGGCATGCAAGAGCAGGTCTGGTTTTCAAGTGTAGTGTTGCTGCTGTCTTAAGACAGAAGGCTTTGTGAGGAGGGAGCTGCCCCAGGCTAATAGAAAACCAGGGGTTGTTGAAACTATGTGTATGTTAATGATTCCATGGTGTTGTGATGGGCTGATATAAAGCTGTCAGCAGGAGCTGGGCATAGACATTGGACTCCAAATGTTCTGGTAGCATAACAAGTTGCTTGCAGATTTCATGCGTTACTGATAGGTACTTTTTATTTCAGATTGAAAACATTGAGCTTCCCATGGACACAAAGACAAATGAGAGGAGGGGCTTTTGTTTTATCACGTACACAGATGAAGAGCCAGTAAAGAAGTTACTTGAAAGCAGATACCATCAAATTGGTTCAGGCAAAGTACGGAAGCTCTTGTTCTTAGCATGGGATATAGACGATTCCTGTAGCTTCCCTGAAACCAGTTCACAAAATGGCCTTGAAATTCTTGATGAGTTAAAGACTTTGTGTCTTTACAGTGTGAGATCAAAGTAGCACAGCCCAAAGAGGTTTACCGACAGCAACAGCAGCAGCAGAAAGGAGGGAAGAGCAATGCAGCTGGTGGACGAGGAGGTGGAAGGGGGCGTGGACGGGGTGAGTGTGTTGGATGTTGAAATGAACATAAATCCTTAAGTGTCTGTACCAAAACGAAGGTGTTTATAGTTATTCAGGGTTTCAGGTTCCATGCAGAGCTCATGTTTAAATTGAATGTGGAAAGTAGCCTGTTAGTAAATGGTATTTTGGTGGTTGTGATGGCTTGTGGAAGCCTAAGAAGCTCTTCTTGCACTGCTTGCATTTAAGTGGTGGAGTGGCAAGCTGAATGTAGGGTGCTTTTGTATACCCACAATTTCCAGCATGGCTAATTGGATAGTGCAGCTGTTCTTTGACAGGAGGGCATGCACTGTTAGTTGGCTCATGGGTGAGAAACCAGGAGCTGCTTGCTCAAGGGGGAGACATTCCCTTTGCTGCAGTTTGCAGATAAATGAGAAGCAATCGGCCTCAGGTTAATGCATCTCAGTCTTAAAAAGTCCTGTAGTCAAAGCCAACAGAATGCAGTAAAGCTGATCCTGTGGTGTAACATGGGTGTTCAGGCAATTAATGATCCAAAATGGAAATTGAAGGAAAAGGGCAGGAGCTACTGTAGTGTATGCCTTCAGTGTTGTGTTGATTTTCCTGGCTGTTTTAGGAGCAGCAGTACCTGCTGTCTTTGTCTAATGTTGTAGGTGATAAGATCCTAGGACCCATCTCTCATACCCAGATGAGATGCTTAAATTCTTTTTAAAGAAACCCTCTTTCTTGGGAAGTTGAGAGGTTTCTTGCTGGTAATAGTTCTGGCATGGAAAGATTGCCCTAGCAAGTTAGGTGAAGTGGCATAGGAGAGGAGTGGAATACTAAGTTCAGTAACTCAGAAATGCTTTACTTGGTTTCAGGTCAGGGACAAAACTGGAATCAAGGATTTAATAACTACTACGATCAAGGTTATGGAAACTACAATAGTGCTTACAGTGATCAAAGCTACAGTGGCTATGGAGGTTATGACTACTCTGGGTACAACTATCCCAATTATGGATATGGGCCGGGATACACAGACTACAGTGGTAAGTGGTTTTGCTCTTGTTCCAGTCGATAGTAGCATGTGCCTTTAAACAGAGGCCCCCTTCTAGTGACTTCTTCTGTAACACCCCTCACTCCTAACACGTGGGTCTGAGCAGTAGCCCTGTTGATGCAGTGTGGGGGAATAGCCTCCTGTGGAGCATTGGATGTTCATGTTCATGCTTTGGGTTTGTTTTTTTTCCCCGTGTTCTCTGCAGGTCAACAAAGCACATATGGCAAGGCGTCCCGTGGTGGCGGCAATCACCAAAATAACTACCAGCCATACTAAAGCAGTACCTAGTACTTGAGGAAACAGGTGTGTGCATGAGTGCAGGGTTCACTCTGAGTATGTCCAATCTAATTTAAAGATCAATAGACAAATGAAGAGTAAAAACTTGCGTAGCATGACTTTTCCTTTTAATTAAGCTTTTGTTAACTTAAAAAAATACTTTTTTTTTTAAACCAGCTTTGCCTACAGTGTCTATAGATCTTTAACTGTGTAAAAATGTGACTTTATCTTCTTTAGTACTTCAGAAAAACATAAGAGTTTTTCTGGTTTGCGTTGTGTACCAGGTGGTCTAGAGGAATAATTAAACTTATTAGAAGTATTAACAGGTAAAGTACTGAAATGGGTACAACTTAAGGAAAGCAATGTTGTCTTCTAACTCTGACATTATACCTTGTTTGTACCCGCCAGCGGGAACTTCATTGCAGGCCGTGTGTCACCCTGACCACGTCTATCTCTGGGGTCGCACGTTGCAGGCAGAGCGCAAGGCATACACCAGAAAACGCTGTCCTGTGGTATGGTCTCTTCCAACTTCATGTACCAGCGTAAAGATTAAAGTGGAAAACTTCAGACTTTGGCTTCTTTTTTTTTTTTTTTTTAATCTTTTTGGAGATTAAGTGTCTTTAACTTAAATGGTTTTTTACAGGAGTTAAAGTACATAAATGCCTTTACAGCTTAATCATTTGGTCTTCTGTTTAGTGTTGTATTTCAATTGTGGAACGTCATTTTAAGTGTGCATTCTTTAAGATTTAATGCTTGCTTTTTTCTTTTTATAGCTAATAGTGAAATCTGCAAACCAAAACGAACTTTTAATCTGGAAAAACATTAAAGATCATATGCACGTGGACTGTTCAAATGACATTGACTCGACTTGGGTTTGCACAGCAGTTGTTGATATGGATAAATAATCAAAAACCCTTTTGGCAGTGTTTCCAGTGGGGGAGAAAAAAAAAAGCCTGCAAAACATTCCAGCTTCTTAAATGGGCTGGAGTGGCTGTATTTGGGAAGATAAATTACTGATGGGTAACAAAACCTCTTGTTACCTTAATAAAAAATGCATATGATCTTTAACAGTGAAGGAAGGAATATATAGAAGACTTAAAGCAGTTCATGAAAATGGACCTTTTAACGATTCTTGTAGTAACTTGCACAGATCTGACATTCATTTTGTCTTGATTTTTAGGTAGAGGTACCGCAACAAAGCCATCTTGCAGCACATCGTGAGTGAGTGGAGAGTGGTCTTCATGAGAGGAAATGACTATTTTGTAAAAGACTTTCAGTGTATGACACAGCTGTGTCCAACTGTATATAGCGGCCAACTAGTTTTCTTTTATGGTTTTTACTTTCTTTTTGCCATTCATGTTATGACACAATGTGGACTTGTGTTTCTACAAACTTTTATTTGTATAATTTCATGTTAAAGGATTCTCTAATAAATGCTTACATAAGTGAAGGTGTAGTCTTGCTGTTTGCTGTCAACTTAGAGTGTTGTAACTATAGTTTTACTTGTGTAGAAGGGCATCTCCTTTCTGGAGGTAATGAATGGCTCAAGGTTATTGTGTATACAGCTCAGCACAACCCAATCCTTCTCCTGACCTACTGCAGCAAGCACCACCGTGCCTTGAGTTAGCATCACGGTGCAGGATGGCAGAGTTGGCAGCTGCAGCAAGGAGGGAGGAGGCTTTGGTCTGGGGCACTGTGCTGCCAATTCCATACATCTCGAGGAAGGGGTCTAGAACTGCAGCAGCACCTCTTTAATGTTCATAGCTCTACTTGAGGGGTTGGAGGGCAAGATCTGTATCATCTTTCAGGGATTTTAAAGCACTTGGGTTTCTAGAATCATCAAGGCTGTAACTTCATTACTTCTCTGGAGTCTATTCCTGTTCTAAGCAGAAGTTTGTGGACTTCAGAGTTAGCAAGTGATGTCTGTACAAGTTTGGGATCTACTTCAAGTTGTACTGGAGTCAACTGGATCAGAAAACAGTTTTTCCATCTCTTGCAAGCAACATGGCAAAAACTAGACTAAGGATAGCAGCTGGAGCAGGGAAACTTTCCTGTGGGTTTCCTGAACAGAAGAGGGGGGAAGGCAAATGGTTGCAGGAGTTTGCCTGAAGTGTTTTGCTCTGCACAAGTATCTACTTGCAGAAAAAAGAAACCTTGCTAGGTGGTGAAGTGGAATGTGAGTCACAGGACTGAAGTTTTACTTAAACCTGTAGCCATTTATGTTTTAAATTTTAAAGTAACTTTTTCTGAGCGGGCGTGTAAAAGCCCCAGACCTCAGCGCACACCGGCCTTATGAGGCTGGGGTCCCCGTAAAGCTCCGACAACCGTGTCGGGCAGGGACCGGGCAGGGACCGGGCAGCTGCCGGTTGCAGAGTGGCCTGCCGGGCGCCTCCGGTGGTCCAGTGGCCACTGGAAAAGCCCTCAGCGCGGCGAGGCCGCCTGAGGAGAGGCCTAGCTCCCGACACCTGCCCCCGCCCCGGGAACGGCGCAACCCCCTGCGCCGTCTCCGCCGGAGGTGGTGTCACGTGACCGCACCCGCCGCGTTCCTTCCGTCCGCCATTTTAGGTTGGGTCGGTGGCGGCGCCATTAAAAAAAAAAAACCGAGCGAAAGAAGGAAGGTTCGGTGCTCTTGTGCCGTCGCCGGGGCCGCGAGCGGCGCCGGGGCCTCGGCGGGGAGAAGCGGTAGCGGGCCCGGGGGCGGTCGCTAGCCGGCCGGCGCGGGTCAGCCGCAGCGGCGCCATGTCGGAGCAGCAGTTCGCCACGGACTCGGCGGCGGTGGGGGCCGGAGGCAGCTCGGCGGAGCCGGCGGAGCAGTCTGAGGGGCTGGCGGGGGCTGGGGCGGGGGGCGCCGACGGGGGAGGCGGCGGCGGGATAGAGTCGGAGGGAGCCAAGATCGACGCCAGCAAGAACGAGGAGGACGAGGGGTGAGCGGTGGGGGCGGCGCGGGTGCCTGGCAGCGTTTGTCTCCTTGGCGGCGTCCCGCTGGGCCGGGCGGTGGGGTCCGGCGCCCCTTGGCTCGGCCTAGCCCGACGCGGCCCCTCACGCTGCCCTGTTTGTTTACTTGGCGCCGCGGCGACGTCATGTACCGGGCCTGGCCGGCGGGGGCGGGCCGGCGGCGGGGCTCGGACGGGCGGCGCTGGTCCGGGACCTCCGCCTTCCTGTTTGCCGGGAGCCCCGGGGCGTGAGGAGCCGGGGAGAGGCCCCGCGGCGCGACAGTGACCGTGGCGAGCTGGCTCACGCTCTGGAATTTTGGGGCGGGCCGCTACTTCCCCCCCACCCCACCCCGGAGCCGAGCGGCTCCTACGGTAGCTGGCGGCTCGCCCCGAGGCTGCAAACCTGAAGGCGACCCGGGCGCCTGGCGTGCTTTTGGAAAGGACAGCCGAGTCGGTAGCTGCTTTGCCTTTAGGCATCGCAGAGAGTCGCGGGTGGTACTGTGTGTTGGGAGCGGAGGAAGCGCTGTCACGGAGTTCCAAATGCTGTTGTCACGTGGGGAAAGTTTAGTGCCTCTTGTCAACCCTATTTCCACGGCATTTGGAGGTGACTGTTCCTGAGGTGTACATCTAGTGTGGTTTTGGGGTTTTTTTGAGGATGTCTTTTGGAAGCGTGTGGTGTGTGTGTAACTCGGTGTAGCTGAATGCTCCAGTCGCTTAGTGTGGCTTTACATTGCAAACATAAACGATATATCATAAGGCATCTTGCTTTCTCACTCTGAACCATTTATCCTCGTGAAACTTGCTGTGAGGAAGTTTGCTTTAGGTCACAGCATAAGAAGCTTTTAAACTTCTAAGGGTCTCCAGCTGATGCTTGGTGTGGGGCAGTGTCACTTTTCATATAGCTGGTGAAGTTCACAAATGTAAGTCCAGTTACAGGCTGCTGCTCTAGGCTGTGTCCTGTCAGGCCAATAAGAAGCAGAAGCTCAGGTCTGTTATTGATCAAGGCAGAAGATAAAACTGGATCAAGGAACACTATCTACTGCATCCTCCAGATAGTGCAAAACCTTCCTGACTTGTCTTCCTCCTTCTGTAATAATCCAGGATGTTGCTGAGAGCAGGGAGATAGAACAGGAACCTTATTTGAGTGTTTTGCTAAGATTAGTAAAAACTTAAGATGTTCTTGTTACTTCTCACCTGCTTCTTATGGCTTGTAAGTATCTTGGCAGTTTGCACAATTGTTTTGGAATCAGGGAACGGTTTGGGTTGGAAGGGGCCTTCAACGTCATGTAGTTCCAACCCTCCTGCATGGGCAGGGACACCTTCCACTAGACCAGGTTGCTCAGAGCCCCATCCAACCTGGCCTTTGAACACTACCAGTGGGGAGGGGGTATCCACAGCTGCTCTGGGCAGCCTGTTCCAGTGTCTCACCACCTTCACAGTAAAAAATTTCTTCCTAATATCCAGTCTTTCAGTTTGAAACCGTTCCTTCTTGTCCTATGACTACTCGCCCTGGCAAGAAAGCCCCTCTACAGCGTTTCTTTTTTATTTTTTTGCCCTTGAATACACAGCTGTTAAAGGGTTTTCATGAGGAAGCCTGTCTTCTTTTGAGTCAACATAGCCAAGAAAAAGTTGTCACTGAGTGGTGCAATGACATTGGGCAATGATTGCATGTAGCATACATTGACTTGTAGTTTAGTTAATTGTTTTTTTTGACCCATTCATGTTTACGGGTAACGCTGTACAGGAAATAAACAGCACATCCCTGGTAGCTGCCGGATGTGGCTACATCAGTGTTTCCCTTTGCATTAGGAATTAGAGACAGAGTCATAGGGGGAAAAACAGTGCACAGGTTCTTGTGTCCCACAGATCTCCTCAGCGAGAGCTGTGGACGTGGGAAACCTGCACGTTGGCAACTGCCAGGCAGCTTCCTGACTAGACTGTTGGAGGAAGGCCAAAGCCACCAGTCCTGGTGATGTCTGTGCTCTGTTTAGCCAAGTCTGAAGTTTGAAAGCTTTCCCAGTACACTTCTGGTAACTTATTTTGGCAAACTGCACATGCTGATGGGACTCTACACCAGCCCTACCGTAGTTTGGGAAATTTATGTCTTACAAGCTTTTGACAGTATGGTGACATTACATCTTACTGATTTGTTGTGCTCAGGTTTGTGTTGTAGCCTTGATCTAACCTCAGCCTTGCAGTGCAGCAGTAATTGATGCAGTTGTGTAGTGGCAAGCCAAAGCAGTCATGTGTTGCTGCTCTGTAACTGAAATCACAGTTGCAGTTATTGCACAGCAGGAAGAAAATCCTTCAGAGGGCTGTCGGTTTCAAACTCCTCTTCTTGGTCTGTCATGTGGTTAGTGCTATAATGGTGAGTTTTGTATGTTAGTGCTGGTTGTTAGTAGCTATAAAACAGGTTTTGTGGTTAATGGTTTTTGATAGCTGTAAAACAGGTGTCACATAGCAAGTGTATGTTAGGTAGTAATTGCTACCATACTACTAGCCGTGTGTCAGAAATACCATGCTGCATCCTCTTTGCTTAAAAAAACCCCACAAAACAAACAAAAAAGAACCTTAATGATGGATGAAGAACACAAAGCATCCTTCCTGTTGTTGTCTGTATTGGTATGGGCTTGCTGGCTTAACAGAGTGGGCCATTTTTTTCCATCTTGGCGCTGAAGACAATAAGTTGTCACTCTATAAAGGGGTTTTGGTGCTTTGTTGAAGACTGGAACTAATGGGAAATGTGGATAAAGGAATGGGGAAATTTGAGCTCCTGTTCATAAACTTTAAGGCTTTTTATAGAAGTATCTGAGGCTTCTGAACCCCCTCATTTGTATGAATTTGGTTATGTTTATCAGAAGCTGAATGCTCTTGTTAATTTTGTAAGGAGCACAGCAGTTAGTTCACACGAGCAGCTTTTGGGTTGAGAGAGTTTGAGTTGTGGAAGTACAATGCAATTGTATGGGATTGGCAGAATTGTGTGTGTGTGTGGAAAGTGGAGGAGTTGGAAACATGCTACAATGTTTTTTCAGGTTTTCTGATAACTGTGTGCTTGTGGACTAAGTATGTACAGTGAAAATGCTTTGTAGAAAGATCTTAATGGGTCATATGTTTTGTTTTGAGCTCGCTGTAAAATCTTCTGTGTCAGTATTAGAAGAGATCATCTCAGCTCAGATCCTCTTTTGAAGCAGTGCATAAGCCCTATGCTTGATTTTTTTAGTTGATGCAAATCATTGTGTTGCCTCTCAAGATTCAGCAGTTCTTGATTTCTTTTTTCTTTTTTAAAATTTTTCAATTCTTTTTATTTATTTTTATTTGTGTGGCTTGCTAATGTGATGGGATGGTCATTATTTGATTCCAAGCTTCCAGTGTGCTTTTGAAAATACAACTTATGATCAGAGTTACCTTCTCTACACGTGCCCAGCAACACTGGTCCTGTAGGTAGTATATTGGGAAGAGGTTCTCATGATTGTATTGGATTATGCCAGGTGTTTATATAATGTTTTTGGCAGGAAAGAAGAGTTTTCATCATCCAATGCTTTGCTTTTTTACCAATTTCTGAGGAAGGGGACCTGACTAAACCTCTTAATTTGTTTTAGTTTACTAATATTGGCACATGTCCTGCCTGGACTAGAGCATAAATGCTTTTGTTTAATTGCACTGTTGTATAAATCTGTTCTGCCTGTGCTTGTTTCATAAGCAGTTGTGTGGGGACTCTGTAAAGAGCTAAATGAAATCATGCCTGTGCTGGTTCAGTAGTGGTGGGGATGCAAGCAAGCTGTAAAATATCCTTTTGTCACTCTTTATTGTTTCTTGGGATAGCAGAGTAAGCAACTGCAGTGGAAGATGGTGCAAAACTTTTGTGCATGTTTGAGTCTTTCTCTAATCTGGCCAGGAGCATTTAAGCAAGTTTCCAAAAAGTGCAGGCCTGTGTGTGGAGTGTCACTGATAAAATATTGCTGTTCCTTACATGGGGTAACTGAGCTCATAAAGCTTGACAGTACAGGATTTTGGGTAAGACACATTAAGAGATTAATCATCTTGTCTTAACAGGAAAATGTTTATTGGCGGCCTTAGCTGGGACACTACAAAGAAAGATCTGAAGGACTATTTTTCTAAATTTGGTGAAGTCGTAGACTGCACTCTGAAGTTAGATCCCATCACTGGGCGATCAAGAGGCTTCGGCTTTGTACTCTTCAAAGAATCTGAGAGCGTAGATAAGGTAGTATTGATGTAATGGAGCAACATATTCAATTCTAGGTAGCAAAGACACAGCCCTCAGATGATTGTATGCACAGTTGTTTGTACATGATCTGTTAAAGATGATTCTGGGATGCAAATGTATTTTAAGATGCTTATTACTAAACCATCTTACTCGTGATGCAGTGAGCAGGACCAGCAGTGATTCCCAAAGCATGGCTTTGGGTACTCACAGAGGAGTGTACTGCCAGCCACTGGGTTTGAGCACCTTAAAAATGCTGTACATAAATGTCTGCTCCCTGCCTACTGTGGAAGCAGTAATTTACCAAGACTTTCACATCTTGGCATTCCAGAGCTGCAACATAAACCCCTAGAGTAGAGCTGGTGGCTTTCACAGATTTGGGTTTTATGCAAGGAGAAATGAGCTGTGAACTTTTCTAAAATGCTGTTGACACAGCACGGAAAAGTTTTCACCTTCACTAACCTTTGGTGATACCTAAAGTACCTATTCCTTACTTCATGAGGTTTGAGGATGGGATTGTAGAGTACTTTCTGAGAAATGTTGAACTCTTAATTCCCTTGGGTGATACGTGGCTCCAGGTGACTCTTGAAAGGCTTTGTCAGCAGCATCTGTATCAGTGGATACCAACCAGAATCATGGAACTCTTTGGTTTTGTGCAACAAATTATTGCTGTAAGCAAAGTATTTAAATCGAAGCAATAGCATTAACAAAAACTAAGAATAATATAACTGGGCCTTGCTCAAAACATTAGTGAAACATTTAGCTTGAACTCTAAATAAGATGATGTTTTACTTTTCCACAGGTCATGGACCAGAAGGAACACAAGCTGAATGGAAAGGTCATTGATCCAAAAAGAGCTAAAGCCATGAAAACAAAAGAACCAGTTAAAAAGATTTTTGTTGGGGGTTTATCTCCAGATACGCCTGAGGAGAAAATAAGGGAATATTTTGGAGGTTTTGGTGAGGTACGTAATGAAATAAACTGCTCATACTTGTGGAACTTGTTCTGTCTTCACAAATGTAGCAGTAAAAAGCAGCCCCCAAATGCAACCTGCGTGGACACTACTGTAAGCTTAATGGCCAGTGTAGCTGCCCTTGTCTTAGTAGTCAGAGTTTGAATGATAAGGGTATTAATTACAGGGTTTGAGTTGCATAAGGTTAATGGAAGAAGGAGCTGGGATGAGTCAGTCAGGAGCTGATTCATGGCATGTCTGTCAGGTCTTTATTAGGCCTAGGCTGAAGTCTCTTGTGCCATATGTAAGGAGAACTTGATTCTGTGTTTGTAGTCGGGTGTGAAATTTGTCCTGTTTAACATTGTCAAGGTTTGACTCAGAATCGAAAAAATAAACCAGAGACAACAATGCTCTCTATCCCATCCCCCTCCCACCCAGGTAGGGAAGGAGAGAGAGAATTAAGGAGAGAGACTTTGCTGGATTGGAAACTAAATTAGACAGCTTTAATTACATGTACAATTATATACAAGTATATTCAGGAATGTGCAAAAGGCTCTTGCCTCCCCGCACCCTCAGCAACTCTCCTGGTACCCTTCTTAGCTATGAGCAGTCCCAAAAACTCTGACTGCTGTCTGAGATAACAGCAGAGCAGCCAGGACTGTGGGGAGAGTTATGAGGGTCAGGGCTGAGCCTGGGGCCGATGGTGATGGATGGATGGAGTCCTCCCTGGACACCGGCCATGGACAGAAGAGAAGGGAAGAAGAAGCAGGAAGGAAGTTGTCTTCTGTGATCTCTGACCTTCCTCAGAGCTTACGTAGATCTATGGAATGGAATCCCTTTGGTCAGTTCTGCTGTCTGTCTAGTCCAGCTCCCCTATGGGGGGTCACAGATACAACTCTGCTGCCCTCAGTAGCACCTGCAGTGGCAGATTCACTGAGTAGAACAAACTGACCTTGGTGTCTCAGCAGAAACATAAACATTCCAGTGTTACCAGTCCACTACCTGGAACACTTGCTGCTAGTTAAAAGACAGCTTACTGAAGGAAAAAAAATTAGTAAAAGGAAAATTAGCTTCATCCTGGCTCAACCCAGGACAAACACAAAATCTTGGCAGCGCTGGGCATGAACAGAAGTATGCACTTGTACAAAGCTACATCATCTTCACACAAAACTTGGAGGTTTAGGTCTGCTCAGGGTTTGAAACACCTAGTTACTTCAGGCTTAACCAAGTTAAAACTGAAAGTTAAATGGAGGCTATTTGTCCAGCACAACAAAAATACTATTTGTGCACCATATTTTTATGAGTTCCTGGATGGGCAAGTGATCCTGTGTTAGAGGAAAATACCTTTCACAGAATTATGAACACTGTTCCTAGGAAAGGTGATGATTGTGATGGTGATGGTTTCTAGTGATGTAAAGCCCTATGAAGGAGGCACATTATCATACTCAAGTCCAAATAATTTCACTTAACCTAAGTATGACTTTCTATAAACGTTTTTGAGTGGCAGGAATGACAGGATAAAAGATAAAATCACTGTTTTCTGCCAGGTTGAATCGATAGAGCTCCCCATGGACAACAAAACCAACAAGAGGCGTGGATTTTGCTTCATTACTTTCAAGGAGGAGGAACCAGTGAAGAAAATAATGGAAAAGAAATACCACAATGTTGGGCTTAGTAAAGTAGGTGGACTTTTTTTCCAGAGCAACTCATTTGCATCCGTTTGAGGCTAATAGTCTGAAAATACCTGTTAGCATTCTTTCTCACATGAGCACATGAAGCCTGTGAAGTATTGATGTAGGTGCTAGGAATAGGTGACTGTCATCTGGATTTCTGAGCTGAGGGGGCTTCGGGTGAGGTTTTGTACTGCAGCCCCTGTGGGGAGAGGGCTGGGCTGCAGTGCACTTGTTCATTGTGAAGCTCCCATGTTCTCCAGCTGAGTGGTCAGAGTGCTGTGTCACTGATCCCATGTATCGTGCTGGACCATGTTTTCCTGGCAGCTGGATCTTGGTGTGTTTAAGATGGAAACATGACAGTTGATCTTGGCACGCTTACAGAACTGAAGTGGGAAGTTAGGGTTTCCTGTTGGGAGTTACCTTCCTTTCAGAAACCTGGTGGAAATGCCACCTAGTAACAAAAACTTAAATTGTACCTGGCTGCTTCTGCATTGGATGAATATGTAGTGGAAGCTGCAGAACAGTTGAATAAAAATGTTGACCATACTTTTGTAACTCAGATTTTATTTCCCTTTTCCCAGATAAATAGACCTCAGAGGCCTATTTCAAAGACAAAGAAGCAGGCATTCGTTTCAGAACTGGTTCTACTGGCAGAAAATCAGGAAACTTGAAATGTTTTCATAATGCCAGTGTCTTACAACTATTTTAAAGCTGAAGAGTATAAGCTAGTCTTTTTTATTTATTTATTTCCAGGGGGTCACCAGGGTGACCAAATCGCATTTTCTGGTTAGTTTTCTCTAAGTTTAAGAAGGGTTGGTGAGGGTTATCTGTGCTAATTAGATCTGACTTTAACTTTCCATTTCCAGTGTGAAATAAAAGTAGCCATGTCAAAGGAACAGTACCAGCAGCAGCAGCAGCAGTGGGGGAGTCGAGGAGGATTCGTGGGAAGAGCTCGAGGAAGAGGTGGAGGTCAGTTTGTGCTGCCGTGGTATTGGAAGCCAAGGGGTTCACTTGGGTGAAAAGAAGTCTCCTGCAGCTCTTGAGTTGGGCGTGTTGTGTTGCAGGCCCCAGTCAAAACTGGAACCAGGGATACAGCAACTACTGGAATCAGGGGTATGGAAACTATGGCTACAACAGCCAAGGGTATGGAGGTTATGGAGGATACGACTACACTGGTTACAACAACTACTATGGATATGGCGACTATAGCAGTAAGTACTGAACTTCTTATAAAAAGTCCTCATCTGCTGCTCGTAAGAAAATTGCTCTTACAGATACAAAATGATGGATGGCTTTAAAACATACTAGTTTGAGGCTTTCAGCAGCCACAGCATTCATCTTAGCTATGGGGTCCTGGTTTTCAAACACCCGTCATTGCTTTTTCTGCTTCACTGTGTCAAGAGTGCATGGACACATGTAGTGGGGCTGTGGTACTGCTGGAAAGCACCTGGGAGATGGAAGTATTCTCTCTCCTGGTCATAAAGGAAGGTGCCCCTCAGCCTCCTTAGTTCCACAGCACTGCTAGCTGGTGAGAGGGAGAAGGTCCTCACCTTAGCTGTCTCCTTATAAAGCTGCTCTGTAGACTGTTTGGGTTCCTGAAGTGGTCGTCTTGGGCAAGAATAGAGCATCAATTTGAGGACTGCAGGGATTGCATAATAAATGGTCAAACTGCCCGTCTACACAAGGCTGTGGTGACCATGGTGGTGATGGGGCTGTGAGCTGAGTTCAGCCATGGACAGCAGGCAGCTGCACAGTTACACACTCATGCAAAGTAGTGGAGAGGAGACTGTCTTCTGTGGCCATTTTCTGGCCAATCCTCTGGTAAATTTTCTTTGATTCAGTATGGCAAAAACGACATATTGGAATAAGCTAGGATTTTAGTGGATGTGGATGGTTTTCTCCCAGATGCTGCTGAAGGGGTGGGTGTAAATAATAATATTCTAGAGAAGCTGAAGATGTGGCAGGGTTAAAGCAGTTTTGAGGAGTTCATGCGACTTAGGAGTCGGGGTGAGGCAAACTGGGTTTGAATGCTGCCTGAGGTGGTGACATTGATGTTTCCTTCTGAAAGGCTCTGGGCTCTGGAGCTTTCCATCTGATAGCTTTTTGTTGTGTTTAGATCAGCAGAGTGGTTATGGGAAAGTATCTCGGCGAGGTGGCCATCAAAATAGCTACAAACCATACTAAATTATTCCGTTTGCAACTTACCCAAACAGGTATGTCCCGAGTATATACTTACAACCTTTTTTTGTAATGAATAGTAATTTTTTCAAATCTACTGCATAAGATACTGTAATGCTTCATGTTTTAAAGTTTCACAGCACCCAGACGTGCTTACTGTAATGTAACGTAATGACTTTGAAGATATGTAACACAGGTGCTCTTAAGCTTTTTGCCTTTTGCCCTATAATTAACAAGTCAGTAAAGTTAACAGGTAAAGTACTGCTAATGGGTACAAATTAAGGAATTGCAGCGAAACAATATTGCCTACTAACTCTGACATTATACCTTGTTTGTACCCGCCAGCGGGAACTTCCTTGCAGGCCCCTGTGTCGCGCTGACTTCACGATTCTCACAGGCCCGCTCAATGCGGACAGGGTACGAGATGCTCACGCTCTCGAATGCTGCCGTTTGGTATGGTCTCTTCCAACATCCTGTATCAGCATTATAAAATAAAATGGATACTTCAAGCTTTGCCTTCACTTATTTCTTTGCTTTTAAAACTACATGTAATGTAATTTTAATGCGTTTTTTACAGGCCCAGTAATGGTTAAATACATCACCTTACTGAATAATTTTAACTTTGTTCTTCTAAGGATACAGCTTGTCTCTGGATTTTCCAATCTTAATTTTATATTTTATTAATCTATTTAATGCTTGCTTTTCCCATTTATAGACATGGTAGCTGCAAGAAGTTCTTGAGCTGAATTCCTGTTGTGTCGACTTCTCCTTAGCTTCTGAAACGCAATCCTACTATAGTAGTTAACGTAACCTTTTCTTTTAGTTGTACTTTCTTAAGGGATATAAGCCAATAATATTCTATAGTGGGTCGGCACAATTCTTAAATGCAACTTCTGGGCCCAAAAGGTCCATCCACCGAAATAGTTTTGGTGGTGGTTGTGGGGTATCACAGATGTTTTGTACCAACTCGGACTGGAAGCATTTTCTAAGTAAATTTACAGCGCACAACGCAAAACTTTGTCTGAAACATTGGTGCACATGTGGATTTACAGCTCATGGACTCTCCTGTTCAGCTTTAATTTAAAAAGCATATATTTACATGATTAATGTTGATATACCATATTTACATAGAGTGGGAAATAGGGGTATCTAAAATGCAGTTGTCTGTTAATAAAAAAAAACAAAAACGAAACACAACACAACAATTTTTCTGCTGGCTGTCAATTTCCACAGAATGACTTCTTTCTCTTTTCTTTTTTCTAGGTGGAGAGACAGTATTTTCTCATTTGAAGATTGATTTGAGGTGGCACATGCTACCAGCTAATAGCAGTTCAAACTAATTTTTGTATCAAGTCCATGAATTGGAAGTAAGACGTTGGGTCCCTCTGAAGTTTAATCCAGTTTTCATTAAGACAAAATTGCTTTCACGGTTTTATTTCTTAATTGCTATGCTTAAGAATCAAGCCCCTTCCTCAGTATTGTAGAGCAAGTCTTGTGTTGGAAATCCCCGTGTGACAGTGTCATGATGTAGTAGTGTCTTACTGGTTTTTTAATAAATCTTTTTGTATAAACATGTGTTGACTCTTTTTTTTTTTTGTTGCAAGACCAGAGAGACAGGTGCAAGTTTTGAATCAGAAAAGCAGTTTCTGTTTTACAGCAGGTGTTGGTATCTTGTCATTGAAGGAGTGGCATTAGGTAGTTACTGCTAGATTGTAAGGGGGACTTGTTTTCCAAACCAGTTCTCTTCTTGCTAAATGGCTTGCAGAACAAAGATGTAGTATCTTTTGTTTTGTTCAAGTGTGGTATTGAAACAACACTGAACTTCAAGGAACACATAATAGCAGCCTGGCTGCAGGAAGAAGATAAAGGGATAAAGGAGTAGAGTTCATTCTTCTGACCTTCCCTAGGTGATAGCGAGCAAGGGCTGAGTTGAGTTGTTCCTGAAGAGGAGGGAGGTTGTCTGCAAGGAGGGAGAATTCTACAGGCTGAAGGCTGGATTGAACCGTGGCTCCTATTTCAGGTGCTCTGTTGCTGTGTGATTTTTAGTGGCTGTTACTGGACAGTGTTAATCACAGAATCACCCTGGTTGGAGAAGACCTCGAAGATCATCAAGTCATAAGCTAAATCCACCCACCATAACCTTTATCTACCCGTTCAATACTTAAATCATGTCCCTAATGGGTGACCTGCCTCTGGGTCTGGACAGGCCTCTTGGGTGCTCTGTACAGAAACAAGCCTGCTCAGTGTCAAAGCATGTCACAATGCTCTGAACTTCAACAGCTGAGGAATTCCTCAGAGGTGGGTGACTCTGGGCATTGTGGCCCGTGGAAAAGTCAAGGAACAATTTTTCCTATCTTTGACTGCTCTTGATTCAGAAAATAAGTGGGCATTTTACCTACCTATTGTCTTTGGCAGCTGTCATAGTCTTAGAAAATTCCCAAAAGCATATGCCATATGACATGGAATTAACTGAGATGATCAGTAAGCACAGCCTGGGTTTTAATTGTATTTGGGACTTGTTGATCACTTAAGTGTTGAAGTAGCAGTGGAAAATGCTGCAAAAAGATGCATTGTGGGCAAGATGCTGCATCTGAGCTTGAGTCTAAACCTTTTCATCTCTCCAGATGGCAGACCTGCATTCAAACTGCCCTTCTGTCTCTGCAGCAAAAGCACTAGAAGTCTGTTTCACAGGTTGGCTTATTGCAGAGTAACATTTAAAATTCCTTACATGTAAACAAAAGCTTCTGTGCTCCATCTATGTGTGGATTAAAGGTTTGCCCTTCACAGTTAGTGCAGAGTGGAGCTGTCAAGGTTCACTGCATTTCCACATTGCAATTGAAGGATGTGGAACTTAGCACACCCTGTCTAGTGTCAGACACAGATTAAGAAGGGTGTTTACCCTACTTAAGGTTTTCTTCTAGTCAAGTTGGCATAGGTTGCAATAATCTGCTGGTCCTCCTGAGCTGGGATGGGATGTGAAAGGTTTCAAGAGCAGATGTTACGCAGTCACAGCTGTAGGGAGTATCAGCATGTGGTTTAATGGCCTGGTCATACCTCTTGGGATATGCAACGCCCTGTTGGGGTAGTAGTGTCTGCTGATGCTGTGAAAGGTAAGGTACAAGTAGGAAATGACCAAGAGAGGTAATAAAACCTGGAGATGGAAGGGAAGGTTACTGGCTAGCTGGCTTGAAAAAGAGCTGCTGTGTTGAGTGGCATTCAGCCTTTAGCAGGGAGTGACTTGTCACTCAGAGGTACCTCTTTGAGGTCTTATAAAAGCAACAAAAACAGCTTTTGTATGTGTGAGAACGGGAAAATCCAAAAGGTTACTTGAATACCTTGGTTGAAAATGCCTTCAGAGGAGAAGGCATGGCCAGGGGTAGAGCAGGTGTGACGTGCTGGAGGATTAGAGACTTGGAGCCAGGAGTATATGGATAGATGAGGCAACCAGGGGCTTTACCAGGGTGCATGGAATAATGTTTGTTGGTTGTTTTTTTTCATTGGTGACAGATCTGTGTCGGGAAGTTCCCATGCACTCCCAGCTGTTCTTTCAGCTCCCATGCACAAGTCTTTTTTTCACTTCCATAGTTGTACTCAGTGCAAATGCACTTGCCTGTGGGGCTGAGATTAACAGAAGCAGATTAACAAATTGCTGGGTTTTCTACTTCAGTTTTCTGTCTTGCTCAGGCAACCTGAGCAGCTTCAGTGTTTTTACTTACAGAGTTGTTCTGCTAGTGCCAGAGGTATGTTTAAGTGACTTGGCATTTTTTTTTGGTGAAACTCAGGAAAAATAGTATATTTAATCATCAGTTTCTCAACGGACAGAATTGCTGCAAAGCAGAAGGCCAGTAAACACTGCCAAGCAATACACAAGGGAAAAAAATTATATATGTAGGGTGACACTGGTACTGGTACCAGAGAAGCAATGTTGCAAGAGAGAACCTTTGGGTTTGCTTTAAATTTTACTGCTTTTTTATATATCTGCAGAGTGGTGAGTTCTTCACAGCACCTGCTTAGTGGGCAAATCTGCCCCAACGTTTTGGCTATACTGGGAGCCCAGGTGTATGAATGTTTGACCTTTTAGGTGTCAAGGTGAGGCTGGAGCAGTGTGGCTGGTTCTGCCCCAGCTCCTAGGTGGTGGTTGCATTTGTAGACATTCTGAAATGAAGAAAGTCCCCACCTTGCCCTTCTCCCCATCACATCTTATTTTTAACCTCTACAGCCATCTCTGCAGGAGGACGTGGTGTTCCAGACCCACAGAAATATTTGCTGAGGTCCTCCTACAGGCTGGGACTGTGGCATGTTGCAGCTCAAGGCCCTGCAGTGGGGCCCATTGAGGTGGGTGCAGGTGCTGTGGGGCAGTCGGCTGCAGATGCACCTTGCTGTCCCCTCCTGTCCCCTGCTGTCCCACAGAGCCCCGTTACGGCTTTGTTTCTTCTGCTCCAAAGTGGAGCGGACAAAAAAACCCAAACAAACAACAACCCGTCGCACTGGAGCAGCGGCCACAAATCAGGCAGCCCCATGCCTTCAACAACAGGCCCAGGAGGCACCGCACGGTGGTTTCCAGCAGAGGCCGAAGGTGCAACGGCGCGGCGCGCGGCCCCTGCAGGACACCCCGCGCGCCCCGGTGTCCCGCGCCGACACGTGCAGCCGCTGCTCCGTGGCTCGCGCCGCCGTTGAGCCCCAAGGGGCGGGCGGGATGGCGGCGAACCCCTCACGGCCGTGTCGCACCTACGAGGAGTACCTGGAGTCGCAGGTTTCAGAGCGGGACTTGCGATACCTGGAGGTCAGTGCGGGGAGGGACACCGGACCGGGACTCCCTCGGTGAGGGTTGGTGGGGAAGCCCCGGGGCCGTGCTCTGCGAGGTACCAGCCGCCGCGGCGGGTCCGCACTCGGGTCCCGAGGGGAGTCAGGCATATTGATAGCTCGTGAGGCTCTGAGTGCCCGTTAGGTGCAAGGGCCTCCTTAGCGAAACCCACCCCGCGGGGAACGGCCCGCCCTGCCTCTCCCGAGCGGGCTTTCCTCGCAGGAGGAGGTGACACGGCTCCTGCCTACAGGTTACCCCCGCAGCTGGGCGGAGGACAGCCGGCAGCGGGGTGGCTGTGGGACGGGGAAGGGACATGCCAGCGGTGTTTGTGGCGTGGTTGGGCTGAGAAGCGCAACAGCGCCGGTTGGAACGTGGGCTGCTCGCAAGCGAGCCCCCAGCTGCAGGTGGGGAATGGACAGCCTTTCATGTGAGCGGCTGCTTGTTCTGAAGTGTTTGCCGTCTGCCTAGAGGAACGAGATGAGGTGAAGACAGTGGGGCTGGCTTTGATGTGCAAAGGCAGCTTCAAGCTAGTGCTGGTCTGGTTCTTAACCAGACCTGGGAAGATTATCTTGTCCAGTGCTTGTGAAGCAGCATTTTTAAGCGGAATTATTCCCAGAGATGTATCTGGTCGAGCAAGTTAACATCACAGTGATATTTCAAGGGTGCTGATTGCTGAAATGCTGACCTCTAAACATGGCAGTGCACATTGCTCGCTGGCAACCACTTAGGGGAAAGTCATTAAAGGTTTTGTCTCGCATTTAGAAGGCAGGTGGTATTGCTTACAGGTGTGTTTTCAGAATGCAGCTTTCCCCGGTTAAGCAACAGCACCCAGTCTGGCTGCCTGGAAAGAGCTGCCTGGAGAGGGAGGGAGCAGCAGGGGTATTTCCTGGGGGCGTTTGCTTGTCAGGAATATCTCACCCCCAGCCCGCTGCCCGAGTACTCAGCTGGCCAGTGCTACCCTCCTGCGGGGTGGGATGGGAGTGTGAACTCGGGAGCTGGTTTCCAGCGGAGGTACAGAAAGTGGAGTGCGTGGGCCAGGCAGGGGCGTGGGCCAGGCAGGGGCGGGTGGGAGGGAAAGGTCCCGCAGGGCTTCAGGGGCTGCGTTTCGTTTGCTGTTGCCCGGAATGTCACGGGGCGGCGGAGCTGCGGTGGCATTAACCGCCTCGCGTGCCCCTCCGCTGAGGGGGCACTCGGAGCTCCTTCCTCACGGCCGGATTAGAAGCCTTGGTTAGCCTGGAGCGAGGCGGAGCCGGCGGTGTCTGAACTCTGTCTGGAGTGTAGTCCCCGGCTGCCCGCACCGCGGGTTTCAGGGAGATGTAAAGCAGACGGCCCCCCACCCCGTTCCGGTGGCCGAGCCCCGGGGAGTCCCGCGGGCGCTGCCCTGCCTGTGTGCCACCGCAGCCGGGAGCGGAGGCGTGTCGTGGCGGCAGAGCGGCTGGGCCGGGCCTGACCGGCTGCTAACCGGTCCCGTCCGCGCGGTCCCGTCCGCGCGGTCCCGTCCGCGCGGTCCCGTCCGCGCGGTCCCGTCCGCGCGGTCCCGTCCGCGCGGTCCCGTCCGCGCGGTCCCGTCCGCGCGGTCCCGTCCCTGCCTGTCTGTTCCTTCCCGCAGAGCCCGGCGGTGGGGCGGCAGCTGGTGGAGCTGGGCGTCCTCGGCACCGGGAACGTGCTGCGGCGGGAGGAGTTCGAGGCCCGGGCAGCGGCGGCGCCGCCCCAGAAGTAAGTGCCCCCTTGGCCGGGACCCCCGGGCGCACCCCCGCTGGGTGCCCGGCGGCGCTCCGCAGCGCGGACCCTGCCTGCACCACGACCTTGTTTCCTTCCCCGGTCAAGCGAACGGGCGTTGTGACACACCAGCCACCGTCCCCAGAAGCTGAGCCCGGGCCGTGGGGCCGCGCCATGCCCCGGGCGAGGGGATGTGTGTGAGTGTGTACGGGCCTTTCCTTCCCCTGAGCTCAAAGACCAGTGTCAGAAAAATGGGGCAACGGTGTGTTTTAGGCGGTAGATGCGTCTGAGACACCTAAGTACTTGGTTACAAAATAATGCACTTTAATACCTGGATTATCCTTTCAAAGCTGTAGCCAAGAAATGTGTGTTTTCTAACACTCTGGGCTTCTGGGATGGCTGGTTGCAAGAGCGGGAACAAGATGGAAAAAGAAATGGCTTATGAGAAGGGAAAATATCCTTTCTTTGCTGATCAGGTGTTAGGCTTCGAGGACTGAGTTTATTGAGTGATGTAGTCTAGAGTTCTTTCCTGTCAGCAGCAGTGGGTAAACTCAGCTCTGATCCCTTGCGAGTGTTTGACTGGCATTGCTGTGGGAGTGCTCCCTTTATGTAGGGCAGCTGGAGCAAATCGTGCAAAGGTCTATGGGAACTAGTGCTTGGGAAGAGATTTCCATGGCTCAGACTCTTTGGACACTGCTACAAGGTGTCTGTTCTTCTGCGTGGACCGTTCTACTTCCATTTCCAAAAACCTTTGATAGGAGAGCTGATCTACTCTCCAAAAGTCTTTGACAAAGGAAGTTCAGGCAGTTCTTATGGCATGTTTTTTTCTAGCTTTTGACTTTTGCTGTCTTACACCTGATGCAGTGTGTATAGCTACAGCATATACTTGCCACAAAAACTCACACTGCACCAACAATTCAGTGCTTTGCAATGAAGCTTTATCATATCTTGTGGCTGGTTCCCCCCACTTTTTTGTTTTTGCACCTTCTCCACTCTGTTCAGCCAGCCTGCAAATCTTAAAACATTTAGCTGTTTACTCTTCTGGTTTCTTCTTTTCTTTGCCTCTTGAGAAAAATAAGTTGAACAATCCCCACTTTTTCTTCGTGCCTTGCTACAATAAGCTAAATAACATAATTACAGTACTTTGTCAACATGGTTGGTGAATAGTAGAGCCACTGAGGCAGTCTTATTTTCCTTTAGTGCTTTTCTCTTTTCATATTATAGTGAAATAAGAATTTAACATTTTAACAGCACGTATCAAATGCCTTTCATAGCATGTGTGGGCTGAGAACGTATGCTGTGGTGTTAAACTGTTGCCATACCTGAACTACAATCCTGTATCAAACTTGTGTTTCAGACATAAACTGACTTTTTATTTAAAGACTTAAGTCTTCATGCTGCTATATGGAGAAATTAATTTTGCAAAGCCAAAGGCTTTGTTATTTTAATAAAGACAAAAATGACTGATATTTTTCATATAGGTTTAGGCTTGGTTCTGTGGCTCATGCCCAGACATAGTCTGCAGCCAGATGAAGCTTATGATGACAGTGCTGATGACATCAGTTGAGTAAGAAATGAGCTCAAATGGCTGACCCCTTGGTCTTGTAATGTTCTTGTAAAGTATCTTCCAAACCACTCTACTCTGCTCTTATTAGACCACACCTGGAACACTGTGTACAGCTCTGGAACCCTCAGCACAGGAAAGATATAACCTGTTGGAGAGGGTCCAGAGGAGGCCATGAGGATGATCAGAGGGCTGGAGCAGCTCTGCTGTGGAGACAGGCTGAGAGAGTTGGGGCTGTTCAGCCTGGAAAAGAGAAGGTTGCAGGGAGACTTTAGAGGACCTTCCAGTGCCTGAAGGGGCTCCAGGAAAGCTGGGGAGGGGCTTTTCACCAGACAGGGCAGTGACAGGACAAGGGGTAATGGTTTTAAACTGAAAGAGGGGAGATTTAGGTTAGACATCAGGAAGAAATTCTTCATCATGAGGGTAGTAAGGTGCTGGAATAGGTTGTCCAGGGAGGTTCTGGAAGCCCCCTCCCTGGAGGTGTTCAAGGCAAGGTTGGATGAGGCTTTGTGCAGCCTGGTCTAGTGGGAGGTGTCCCTGCTCCTAGCAGGGAGGTTGGAACCTGATGATCTTTAAGATCCCCTCCAACCTTCACCATTCAATGATTCTATGAGTATTCACTACTCTTCTAGTGATTCTGTGTGTGGAGATGAGTGGAAATGAACTAAAGCCAAAACTCCCAGTGCAGTTGTGTCTCTCCTTGATGTCCTGAGTGGGTATTGTGCCCGACTGTCCTTTTTTCTTTGGTTATCCTTTGTTTAGTTTTCCATTAATTTGTAGGTGGAGATGTTAGGGCTGATTCGCAGGGTTAAGTGGCCTAATTAACCATGTTTGGTTGGGCAGATTATCCAGAAATCTACGTCAGGAGTTGCTGCTGTCAGGGCTTCTGAATTGCCTGCTTGCCAGAATATACCTGTGGTTTTCTTTAAGCAGAACAAAATTTCTTCGAGTTGGACTTGGCTGCACAGGTCTCAGAGCTGTCACTGTTAATTCTGATTGTCCAGATTGTTTTTGCATGTGAAAGCAAACTCCTTGGGCAGGTGCTTTCAGGATTTCTGCTTTGATGCTCCTCTCTGTCCCCCATCTGCTGTCAAAAGGGTTGACAGGGCAATTTCCCAGCCACTATAATCTCCTCCATCAGAGAAAAAGAAATGTGAGTCTTTTAAGTCAGAGCTGGGATGTGTGGCTTGCAGTGAGGGGACGTTTGTATAGAGGGGTTAGCTGGTAAGTGACTTTTAGTGTTCTCTTTGGGAAACAATCTTGTGTTCGATGGTTTTGGAAATACTTGCAAGTGGCTGATACTCATAGTAATGGGCATCCCACAGCCAGAGTGTTTCTTGGTGCCTTGCTGATACCAACACACTAAGTGGTAAGGAATGGTGTACACCATTGGTATTGCACAACAGCTTCAAGCTCCAGTTGATCCCAGGTACTAAAATTAAGCCTACAGCTGTAATACCTACTGCCTCTGCTGCACTGCAGCTCCATGGGGTGCCATTGGGTGTTATGCATGGCTGCTGTGTTTGCTGTAGGCTTCCATAAGACCTTTTTATTTTTAGGATTTGTCTTTCAGCACTCAGAAGCACTTAATTTACATGGGCTGTATCAGCTGGCAACCTCTGACTGCCATGCCTTTTACTGCTGCAGTTCTATCACAGAAGAATCACAGGAGCCTGTCATTTAATGGAAACATAAAGCCTCATACAAAGATGAGTAACTGGGAAGTGCCTTCTTAGCTGCAACAAAATACTTTTAAGCTTAGTTCCTGTGGAATTGTTGTCCCAAATAGCAGTGCATCAGCAAGACAGAATTCAGTAGGTGATTTAGAGCAGTTGTAAAGGTGAGCACAAAGAAGGTGGTCACTCTTAGGATGCTTCTCTGTCTTTGTAGTTGTTGCTTAAATGTAATGAGTCAGGGTTTGATCAAGAACTAAGTCATGGTCTCCATGTGTAGGAAGGCTCATCTTGACTAATATTTAAAAAATTATTTTCAGAATAGCTATGTATTCCATGATATTGCAAAGCTGCTTCTGATCAGAAGGGCCAGTGTTGTCCCTCAAATGTCTAGAATGATAGTGTGGTTTTCCTCTGAATCCCTACCTCTGCCTTCTCACTGCCTCTTGCTTAGTTAAGCATCGTTATCTGTTAAAGCAGGTACTTGTAGCACTGGTAGGAATTCCTTTACAAATGGTGAAAAGCAGTTGAATATGTGTTGCAGAAGATGGATTTGGGTGGGCTGGAGGCAGTGCATTTATGTCCTCTCTTTATGAAGCGAAATGTCACATCTGAAAGTCAAGTGAAAATTGATGGGGCAAGTTAATAGAAGTGTGACTAGTTCTTCTAGAATATGTTGTGCTTTTCCACAGAACAGGGGCACCATCAGAGGGATGGGTTTGGGCTTTGTTTGGTAAGAATAAATAAATGTGATAATAAAAAACAGTGAAGTGCAGACTTTGAGAGGCAGAGAGAAGCACAACACACCATCTGTTTGGTTTTTTTTTACAAGGATGTATATGTCTTTGTGGAGGATGTGAAGTGAAGGGGCTTGAGCCCAGGATTGTTTTTAACTTTCTTAAACAGAAGCAAATTGGAAATAAGTTTATTTTTCTTTTGGTTTAAGTTCATCTCTACGTGAGTGCAGGATTGTTTATTCCTTCTGTTGTCCAGCATGACAGAGCTGGAAAAATCTCACCTTCCTCCATATGAGATGCATCCCATGTGGATGCCACCAATGTGCAACTGCAGCCCAGAAGGCCAACTACATCCTGGGCTGCACCAAAAGAAGTGTGGCCAGCAGATCAAGAGAGGTGATTCTGCCTCTCTACTCTGCCCTGGTGAAACCTCACCTGGAGTACTGCGTCCAGCTCTGGAGCCCCCAGCACAAGAAGGGTGTGGACCATGTCCAGAGGAGGGCAACAAAAATAATCCAAGGGCTGGAGTACGTCTCCTGTGAAGACAGGCTGAGGGAGCTGGGGTTGTTCAGCCTGAAGAAGACACCAGGGGGACGTTATAGCAGCCTTCCAGTACCTGAAAGCCTGTAAAAAGGTTGGGGAAGAGCTGTTCACAAGGGCATGTAACGATAGGACAAGGGGTAGTTGTTTAAAGCTAGAGAAGGGTAGATTTATGTTGGACATTAGGGAAAAGTTCTTCACTATGAGGCTGGTGGATCACTGGAAGGGGTTGCCTAGAGAGGTGGTGGAGGCTCCATCCCTGGAGACATTCAAGGTCAGGCTTGATGGGGCTCTAAGCAATCTGTTCTAGTGTGAGATGTCCCTGCTTATTGTGGGGGAGGTTGGATGGGATGGCCTTTAGAGGTTCCTTCCAACCCAAGGCGTTCTATGATTCTTCCATTTCAGTTCCTGCCTTTGGTGTTGCCCGTGCCCACGGGCACAGTACAGTGTCCTTAGCTCGGAGCGGTCTGTGTCCCTGTGCTGGGAATTGCTGACGCCTGCGGGCACTGGGCAGGGGCTGTGTAGGACAGCGGTCTTGCATCGCTCCATTTCAGGGTTTTGGTGCCTTTCCAGATGTAACCAGGAGAGGCCTCCCTCTACTCAAGATTCACAGCTCTTGAGCTCTCTCACTGTTAGTGGTATGAGCAGACTGTGGTAAGGGGGAAAATCGCGACCAAAAGAACTGGAACCATCCTTGTGAAGGCTTTCCTCCGGAGGAAAGGCTGCTGCTTCCATCTGAGTGCCAGGGCTCTGTCACCCAGGCTGGTGTTAGAACTCTACGCAGGGGGGTTTACCCTGTGATCACCCTTGGGCTGCTTCTCTGTGCGTTAAGAGACCAGCACTGGCCTTGGGAGCAGGGTCAGGAGCCCTGCTGTGCCAACACGAGGGGGAGCAGAACAGCAAACGGCAAGGCTGGGCTTTGCTCCTGGGCAGTCGAAAACCTGGATTGAAGTTTCATCAGCCGAAGAAGGGAATGAAACCCTCGCGCCAGCCATGTGTTAAGCCATTGTCAGATGTTGCCATCTTCTCTTTTATCTTCTGCATGAAGTGATTCAGGAGGTACTGCACAGGCTGCCCTTTAGCAGAGCAAGCAGCAAGTGAAGCAGATGGGGGAGCTAATTTCATTTCTGCAAACTCTAGCCTTGACACAGTTGCAGAGCAGGTTGTTTTCAAATGTTCCCTGGGTGTCCTACCGAATACAGTTAACTTGAACCTGTCTCTCTTTGGCATGTGATCCTGCTATGCTACTCCTCCTCTGATCCTTCACCCAGGCAGTGTGGGCTCAGAAACACCTCCATCTACTGGGCGTGTTTTTATGCTACAAATGTTTCTTTTAGAAAAGCAACCAGGTCTAATTAAGATGTATTCCTGTTACAAACCATATGGAAAACAGGTGTTGTGGTGCATGGGTCAGTAGTAGGTCTCTGGCTGTCCTCTCTTTTTGTAATGTGCTCTCAAGCAGGCCACTAAACCAAAACATTAAAAGTGAGGGAGGGAACATTGTGTTTGCTTGTTTTTTTTTTTCTTTTTTTAAAGTACTGGGGTTTTCATGTATGTGTGCCCATGGTCTAAAGGCTTTTCTTGTGTACAGAAAAGAAACCTGCCCGAAGCAGGCCTTCATTCAGAATCTAGGGTTTGAATTTGCACTTTGATTCTTCCTTCAAATTTGCTTTCTGTTTTTTTGTGCTAGAGTGGCTCTGTGCCCAGTGCAAGCCTCATAGACTCTGCTGGGACTGCAGGGAAGACTCTCAACGGTTCCAGTTTCCCAAAGAGGACTCGATTTGTATGAATCAAGTTGTGGCTGAGTATGAGATGGATACTCCTTCAGAGGGAGGGTGCAGGAAGGGGTGACTCTCTTTATTCTTCAGGGAGTGTAGGAACTGACCTTGTCTTAATACACTGAAGGATCTTGGAGGAAAGTGGCATGGTTTTAATCCTTACTTTTTCTGTTTTGGCTCACAAATGAGCTTAGACTTCAGCATGGAGGATAACTTCACTGAGGAGAGGCAGTGGTACCAAGTGCACCAAACTGCTTCCATTTGTTTTGGTATGTGCAGGGTGTGTGATGCTATGTTTGCTGGATGGGCCCGTGTCTTACAGCCAAGGTTAGGTGGAGGGATAGCTGCTTTAAACACTTGGGGCTTTTTGGGTAGAGTTAAAAAATGGAATGAACCTACTCATTCCTAGGCTGAAATGCTGAACCATGCTGAAGGCAGCCGAGTGCCCAGTTTCCCATGAATTAACCTGCTAACTTCCTCTGAGGCTTCGAAGGAGCAAGTCCCTTTCTGTGATCTTATGGAAAAAGTATGGTTAATTATATTTCATGTCAACATGCCTCTGCATTCTTAGCATTTGCTGGGACTGCAGGCCAAACAGCTTGAGTCATGTGGCTGACAGTCTGCTTTTTGGCTCAACCAGAATGAGTAAGAATTGGAAAAGGGGCAAAAAAATTCACAGCAGGAGTATCTTAGAGCTTTTCTTCCCCCTTTTTATAAGCCCATAATGTATAGATAACATTTAGATTGATATGAGTATTGGAAGGCTCTCTGAGCTGAATTTTTTGAAGCCTGCACGTGTCTCAGTAACTCAAGATTGGGTAAACAGAGCAAACTGCAGCAGCCTTAAGAGTGTTTCATGGTGGCCCTTCTGGCCTAGCAAAATTGCTTTTTTGGACATCTTCCTGTTCTCTCTGTGTTTCTGTCTTCCTTCTCTACACCTTCGCTTGGAGTCTTTTAAATCAGTACCTTAGTGGGAAGGGGAAGATGACCCATTCCTGACCCTAAACCTAATAGCAGGATTGAGACCAGTTTTTTTCCCCCTCTCTGAATTTTTATTACTTGTTCTACTGTTAAAATAGCAGCGTGTTTCTCTCAACAAGTCAGTGTGAAGTGGCACTTTTTCAGACTAATGAAGGAAGGAGACAAGTGCACCTCCCACTCTTGTTGGAAGACTGACAGTTGTTTGCTGATAATGTAGAGATCTGGTAGTTCTTTCTGCTTCTGTCATGATGTGAAACTCTGGAGATCCAGCCATAGAAAGGAGTGGGTTTGAGAATTGCTTCTTACCCACAAAGTGATATTGTTCCAAAAATGCTAGGAGATGAATTAGTTAAGTTTTAGAATTGTTCTGGTTGGTAGCATCAGTGCTGGGTGCTGACAATCCTGGACTTGTTCCCTTCTGATACTTAAAACTTTCCTGCATTTCCTGTTGAATCTTGCCACCTACATTGCTCTCTCAGTTAGCATTTTTCCACACCTCCAGTGTTTGCTTTTGTACAAATAGCAACTCTAAATCTTTAAATGGTCATTTAACCATAATGCCACTTTTTTCTTATATGTCCTGGTAAGGAAAGAAAAAATGTATGACATTTGTCTGTCCTTATTTTGGTTTCATTAGCCCCAAGTTGAGTGGGATGGAGCAGGCCTCCATAAGCTTCTTATAGATTCCACAGGCAGTGGACACCTAAATTGGCTCCAGGTGTTCTTTCTGGGCTTTCCCCAAACCTGTGCTGGCTCCATATTCAAATGAAAAGCCTCAGAAGGCAATCTGAGACTGTAGAGGTCAATTTAGTGACCAGTTTCTTTCTGCTTCCCCTTGTGTGTCTAACACCATGGGAAATAGGTGTGCCAAGCAGTGTCTAAAACATAAGGCTCTGGAACATCTAAAGCAATAGCTTCCTTTCTTGAGGGAGGGCTAGGAGACATTTGGGTAGTCAGGTGCAAGAAAACCATGAGGTTTTGGTTCCCTCCTGGCTGTGTAGATGTGTGAAGTCAGATGCCTTGAGAAATAGACATGAAATGTCATAAAGCTGGCAGGGAAACAAAACCATCTTTGGGAGTGTTTGGCTGCTGATAGAACATTAGGGCATCCACACTAACCCTGGGTGCCTGAGTTCTGGAGGCTGGGGTTGCTTAGTGCCTCTGGTCCTTCAGCAGCCAGGCAGCAAGGCTGGAAGGAGAGAAGCTTTGGCAGCTGCAGGCGAGGACTAGGTTGTCTAGTGCTAAATTGTCTAGTGCTAAATCGGGAAAAGTGGAAGAACAAGACTTCTCCATCTTTCTGTCTGTCACTGGGCAGAATGTTAAGATGGTACTGCAGTAAGTTGTTTATTTTGTGGTCTGGGTTTTTTGGGTTTTGTGGGGTTTTTTTAATTGATTTTTAAGTGGCACAGCAAGGAACATGTTGACAGACCACGTGATTTCTGACTGACATTTCACAAAGATCAGTGTCTGTATGTGCTTTCCAGCAAATCAAAACATGACATGGAAGAATGAGTAAGGATTTCCAGCCTTGGTTCTACAGGCAATGACATAGGCTTCTGAAAAAGCTAAGTAGCTGAGCAAATACCTAATACAGATTTTGAGTGATGTATATTTATGTCTGGGGACCATTCAGTTCACTGTGCTTGGAAGTTGTCCCCTAGGTAGCACACAAACCTGAGTGGGTTTTGATAATTCCAAGTGTTATGTTCTTAATACAATATTAGATGTTTTTTGACAAGGTCCAGGTGTGTTTGGGTAGCTTTCTACTCTAGGCAGTGAATTTGTTACACTAGCAGAAATGTTTTTTCACCTGGAAGTATGTTGCAATAATCAACAGTCTTTGCTTAAGAATAAATTTGTCCTCATATTTTAACTTTTTTTTTCTTTAGAAACTGTAGATTGTTTTGGGGTAAAATATTTGGAATAAATAAATGAAATGTGTTTAAGTACGTGCTGAAAAATATTTCCTTTCTAGAGGGATGGTTTGTTACTTTGCTAGTAATCTTCAAGCAAATGAAACTGGAGTCTAGGAAATGGATTTGCCTGTGGACTCCTGCAGTTCATAACCTGCTGGTTCAGATTTCTTTTGGACAAGATAGGTATTTAAGAGTGCAGACTCTAGCTAATATGAGCTAAATCCCTCAAAAAGAGAAATGAGTCGGAAATAATTTGATATCTCTTTCCTTTTGGTATTACTTTGCCTAAGGTAGGGATGCTCAGAAGTCTGCACCTTCTTCCAGCTTCCTCCCACTTGTGCCATTTTGGTGTGTAAAGCTTGCCTGTGGGTTGGCATTGTTCTTGTGCAGGAGCTGGCACCCACTTGGAGTACTTCCTTGTGAGGTTGTAGCCAGCATCACTCTGTTCCCACTGAAGAGGTAGGCTGAAGGCTGTTTTGTGTTGTTTTCCACACAGAACAGAGTGAGGAGAATTTCCCTCTCATGCTTTCGTGGGCTGGGCTTTCTCCTGCTTTTTAAATTGCGCCATGCAGAGATCCCCACTGCTGCTGGAGTGCTGGCATCATTGCCTTCTGTGGAACAGGGAACAGCCAGCAGCTGCCTCCCAAGGCCAGGGAGAGGGCTGGGCAGCAGGCTGCTTGTTACAGCTGGATCCTTCTCCCTCACACATTCCCAACTGGACGTTGCCTAGTCATGTTGCTTTCAACTGTCTGGTTGCTATTGTCCTTCTCTTTGGATCCAGGCTAGGGTTGTGTTATACAGACAGCTTGTGCATGGCCTTGTGTTTAAAGCCTGAGGTCTTAGTGCACCCTTTTCAGTGAAGACAGGAGGTAATTGAGGGATTGAAGTCTTTGGGGTTTAGGGAACAAGTCTGCCATTTCCAAACACTGTAACTTTTTCTTTGAAACACATTGCAAAAGGTGTTCCCTGCTACCTTTTTTTTTTTCCTAAACAAAGAGGAAGCTGTCTTTAGCATTAATGTTGTGCTTCTCTTCTAGCAAGACAACTTAAATTGCCAAACAGTTTTAGCTTGTTTCTTCTGTGTTCACAGTACTTTTTTGAGACAGGGTATTTGCAGGCTAAAATCCTGTGTTATTTGGAATGACAATTTGGCTTGGTCACTGGAAAGCAACGAGGCATGAAGGTCCATGTTAGACCAGCATAATACATTTGTAAATAGCTGAGCTGCACATTCTTCAGACTCTTAACAAGTCCCTGGCACTAGCCAGGGAGTTCTTTGTTTTAGGTTGGCTTTGAAATAACAATCTAAAGCTTGTATGAAAACAATTAAACAAACAGGACTGACTTGGAAGTCGTTGCAACAGCCCAGACTGTGTATCATAATGTGGAGATCTCTCTCCTGAATGACAATAGTCAGTTTGAGGCTTATTGTTTCATCTGTGAAGGTAGGATTTTATTTTATTTTTTCACTATAGACATGTGTTTATATTTTTCTGCATTGACTGTACTTTGGCTTTTCATTATCCAGTCACAAAGTTTCATGAGGTCCTTCTATTGCTTGTTAGGGTGTCAGACTCGTCCCTCCACGCAATAATTTCCAATCATCATCAAGCTTTCTCTCCTAATTGTTTCTCCCCTTTTCCCTAGGCTTACCAGCACACCTTCAGGCAGCAGCCTGCTGTTGTCCCTCTGTTTAAAAGGTAGAAAATAGAAGGTAGAAGTAAATGATAATTTCTGTGACATTTATCCTAGAAAGGGCCGTTCATTCTAGTCTGCTACTAGTTTGTTTCATTATGTCTTCATATTAAAAGGCTTTTGGGTGTTGTTTACAAGTACAGTTAATTTGTATGGTAACCTCAGGCTTACAAATGAGTACTTCAGCATCTACGTGGCTTTACTCTGCAGCAGGCATCAGAAAGATCTGCTTTGTAACTGGCCTTTTCCCAAGGAAAAATGTGTTGTTCCAGTTACCTGCAATAACTTCCTTTGGAACGTGCTTGAGAGTGAGGAGAAGTTACAGGCCCCTGGGGGAATTTTTGGGCACACTGCTCTTTTACTTGGGATGTGGGGAATTGCCAGTGATACAAATAGAGAAGATCCTGGACTTGGTTGAAGCCTCTTTGAGTGTTCTGACTCGAAGTAGCTGCAAAACTGGCTTACTTTGTTATCTAAGGGCTGTCTCAGTATAGGGAGAATCATCCAAATTTGGACATGTGAAGCTGGTGGGTGGAAGCTTTAATTGTAGTAGTTGGTGTGTCAGAGGAAGGCTGATAGAGCTGCAGAAAGAATAGCCAAAGGCAAACATAGTATATGGAAGAGAAGCCTACAGAAAAGTACACCTTGAATAACAACATCAACTAGTAATTTTCAGGTGCCAGGTGATGTTTTTCCATTGATGGTTCACTACAGAATACGGTGGGAAAGATGGGTTCTTTTTCTGGCAGTGAAGCTGGGCAGTGGTATTGGAAAATGTGCTGGAAAACGTGGCAAATGTTACCAAGCAGTAACACAAAGTCCAGTCCATGTACGCCCTAGAGTTGAAGAGCAGTCAGTGATGAAGTGATGGAGCTTATGGCATCCACCATTGAAAGCTTCTTCTTTCCTGCCTCCATGGAGGAATAGTAAATACTGTGCTTTTAAGAAAGAGTTTAAGGGAGAGGCAGAGAATTGCAGATTAATGAGTGCTTAGATAGGAATGAGTTTAATTGGTCACAGAATAAATAATAAAACACCTGGAAAATCATGGTAACGTGGTTTTGGCAAAGGACAAGCTGCATTTCCTTCATCTCTTGCCACTCTTCAAACACGTTGCTAAGAGGGAAAGGAGAGAAACAGTCTGACACAATGTGCTTGAACTTTCTGAATGTCTTTGACAGTAATTCTCCGTGGGGTTAGTAAAGTAAGTGACTGGCTTGGTATGCATTAAACCAGCTTAAGAAAACCCCAAGGTGTAAGAAGCTTTCATCTTGGCAAAAGATAAACAGCATGGTGGTTGAGTCCTTCTTCCTCAGGTCAATGTTATTTACATCTGTTAATTCCTGTGAATCCTGCTGAGGAATTTAACTGGGCTACTTGGATTTGACTGGTGAAATTCAGTGCTGAAAAACGCCAAGTTGCAGGCAGCAGCAGAAATATTTATGATGCCCTGAAAGAAAAAGAAAAGGAGAGGGCTGGAAGTGTTAAAGATACTTTTAATTGCCATATGTACCCGTTAGCCCTTGCCGAAGGAGCTAGTTGTCACTAGATCTACTAGATGGGGCAATCAACTGTATCATGTGAGGTACAGATATTATTTATAGATTTAAGTTCCTTAATATGCAGTCTGACCACTGAGTGAAATCAATGAATGATGCATATCTTTAACAATTATATTACAGTGGAGTAAGGTGTGAGACACAAGGCCCTTACTGGAGTTGTGTTCCATTTGGCACTGGAACAGTTTGAGAGGGTACTGATTCTTGTACAATCTGGCAGCTGTTTGTGACATGCTAGTCCCACAAGCATTAGAGCATCTCTCATCTGAATTATTTAATCCTGATTTTTCTTCAATGCATATGCAAAGTTCCATGTGGATCTGTTTGGGGTGAACAATGCCCACCTGCTCCCCACGTGCCTGCAGCAAAGGAAGAGAAGCACAGTGCATTTCACTGTACACCCTCGTCTGCAGGTGAACCAGTCAGCAAAGCAGAACGTAGAGGTCCTCATTTTGTGGCACTGAAGGAGTAAAATGGGGTGCTGGGGGTTTACTCTCAAGTATCTTCATCATTCTGGTTGGAAAAGACCTTCAAGATCATCAAGTCCAACCACTACCCTAGCTCTGCCACATCTACCAATAAACCCTGTCCCCTGGCACCACATCTGTCTTTTTAGATGTCTCCAGGGACAGAGGCTGTTGGCAATAGCATTATCTCCTGCCGTTGGGGAGCTAGCACTGGGTCTGCTGCCATCCCAAGCTCCTGTCCCAGTCAGCAAGGTTGCCAGAGCGTGATGACATCGGCTGTAGGTTCCTCAGGGCTGCACTGAGGTTTCCTCAGTGAACTGACCCTGACAGGATGCGTGGAGCTTGGGGTCTCTGGGATGTGTGCCCAGATGCTAAAGCCTGTTCTTCTTTTCTCCTTCTGTACTTTATTTCCAGCAAAGGCCTTTAGTGCACACAGATTTTCTTAAACTTGTCCATGTACTCATGTAGATAGGAAAAAAGTGTTTGGCAGAAATGGAGCCATACTTTTGAAGAAAAGCCTTTCAAGCCAGTGTGTAGTTGGACACATTCTTTCAGCTTCTGTGTCTGTGTGCAGCCTGTCTCCCCGAATACACAGAGAAGCAGGACTGCAGTTTCTCATTGTTCTTCTGGGAACATCTTCCCACCCATCTGCCTCAGTTTGGTTTTCCCAGCACACTGATTGTTTTTGTTTAACTTCTATACTGAACGGTGAATCATTTTTGGGCTGCATAGTAATATCACATTACAATGTGGCAAGAGTTTTTAAACCACCCCAGCTCCTTTCCCCTTGCAAGGGCTCATGAAAAACTGTCCTATGATGATGCTAACCATTTAAGAAAAATACCAGCTGCTATCAAGTTGATTTCTTCACTTAGTCACTATAACCAAATTGTGTGAACTCTAAGATCACTCCCCAGGCTATTTGTGCTTAATTGTTAACACCCTTTTACAAACAGCTTAGGAGTAGAGGAAATGTTTTTAAACAGTGTAATATGTAACAAGGCAACACGTGATTAAAATTCAGTACCTTATCTCTCTTGGTATCTGCAGGTGCACAACAGCCACTGATCAGAGACGTGCTATGGGCAACATGGCAATTAATTGAAGCTATTCTATTTATACACCTGCACTCACAAAAGACCCTGCAAATAAACAGGGGATGGCGGGGGGAAGAATCAAGGAAAAGGCTCTGACTGAGCTGGCATTATTGTAAATTAATCTCTTGCTTAGGGGAAATACTGCAGAAGGGTACAAGCAATTCTTAAAACAGTTTGATTGTTATCCCAAGGCTGCAGGTGTTGGAGGTATTGAAAGGATGTTTACAGATAAACTTCCACAGCAGCGGGAGTTGGTTTAGCTCTTGGTGAGCTCAAGGGGCTGTTTTGATGGAAGCAGTCAGGCAGTTCTCCTTAGTGGAGAGAGCAGAAATGTGTGTGGCATTAATGTGGATTATTTTGCAACAGTCTCACCGACTGGCGTGTGGTTGTGGAGATGCACTGGAGCAGCACACAGAGACCAGTCCTTCTGCTGGCCAGCGTGGCTAGAAGCTGCATGGGTGCTGAGGTTGTCCAGGCTGCACACCTGGCCACATTCCTGGGAGGAACAGGAGGGAAACTTGTGTGAAGGAAACGTGCCGGGAGTCCCAGTGGGTGTTTGTCAGCAGCGAGTGGTGTGAGCCCACTGCTCTGAGCCCTCTGCTCCATGCCATGGTGCCAGAGGTGGCCTTGGCTCTGTGACACCCAGCTGTGATGTGAAGGTTTGGGCAGGAGCTGGGATGTGCCCTCAGCACCTGCCTTCCCATGCTCCAAGGAAAGGCTGTTTTATTGTGTTTTATTGCATTTCCAAGAACTACTCCAACAGCTGTAGATGGTGTTCTTTTTTCTTTCTGAAAAGGTTGAGGATGTGCTGAGAGGAAGTAGATACCAGTTAAAGGGATTTGAGTTAACTTGCTGCGTTTTTTGTCACATGTGTAACAAGTGTAACGTGTGGGTTTTCTAGAAGAAAACATTCCATAGTGGCATCATGGTTTCTGTAGGCACAAAGTGAGATACTGTGTGTGTGCATGAGCAGGTCTTTGGAAGATGCTGTTGACAACAGCCACCACAAGACATTCATTACTGGCTTCTGTACAGAGGAGGATGGTGCCACTGGCCATGTGGATATTTGGCATTTGCTTAAAACTTGGGTTGTTGGGCACTGGAACAGGCTCCCCAGGGAGGTGGTTGAGTCACCATCCCTGAATGTGTTTAAAAGTCATCTGGATGTGCTGCCTGGGGACATGGTTTAGTGGTGGGTCATCAGAAATAGGGTAACAGGGTTAGGATAAGGTTGGACTCAATGATCTTAAAGGTCTTTTCCAACCTGAACAATTCTATGAAACAATTCTATGAAACTTCAAATGTTTCTTTTGTTTCCTCATACAACTTTGAGTATCTTACATAACTTCTGACCTGTGAGTTTGGGTTTGTTTTTTTTTTTTTTTTTTGTTGGGTTTGTTTGGTTTTTTTAGTTAAAAACAGCGGGTTTACCACCTTGAAGAGATTTTCACAACATTTGAAAGAAAGTTGCTTACTTTTGCATCAGGGCATCAAAGCTTTACATTGCCAGTGTAGAATAATGAAGGCAAAGTGCAGAATTACTGTTTGCAAATGGATTAAATGAGATTTGCTTTTGATTCTGCCCTTATCATTCTTAAAAAGTAATAAAATACCTCTGAAAGACAAAAGACATCTTAGATTTATTTTTACAAATCTGCCATCTGGAAGTAATTGAAGTATTTTGGATTTAAAGCTGCCTTTTGTATTTTTTTAGCTCCAAGGAGTGCAGCAGCAGAGAGCTGAGCAGGTCCTAGTGCCACAGTGGGCTCAGGGTATTGGCCTGTGCTGACATCTGTTCATGCTGCAGCTTCATGTACTTCAGTGCTGGAGTCCAAAACCAAAGTGGGTGTATGTGTGGAGAACTGAAGCTAGCTAAGCTAACGACTGCTCTACTAGACTAGTACTCAGCATGTACATGATTGAAGGGTCTGGTCTATTCTTTTTTAAGCAGAATTTGGAAGGACTTACTGGATTTGTTTTAAAATGTTGCTCATCTTCTGCCTGAAAGCTATCCTGAAAGTGATCTCCTGTGCCTTGCTTCCTTAATATATTGTTCTTTATATCAGAGAGTGTAGTCTTACTTGATTAATTTTCTAGAGAAACTGGAAAATTGAACTCATCTAGATGACAGAAACATATTTCAGATGGTTGAGTTTTTTTAAAGGAGAAAAAAACAAACCAAAAGCCAGGCTTTTTATCTGTGGGCTTTATCTGTTTTGCATTTTGGTTGAGCCCCACCTTTAAATAATGGCATTGAAGCCTTCTAGAAACAGTGTTAAAAAGATTTTGCACACTTCACAAGATCTTAAGGCCAATTTCTTTTTTTACTGCCGTGTTAACACAGTGCCAGAAAGGAGGTTAATTGCAGGTACAAGCTGACAACAGTCCCTGTTTTTTCCATCTATTTTTCATTCTTGGGCACAAAGTTACTCTTTTTGGACAGATAACACACCTCAAACCAGGAGGCTTGTCTGAAACTTTGTAGTCCATTTTATAAATATACTGGGTGGTCAAACAATATGACTTGTCATTGCACTGCAGAAAGAAAGCAAGAGGTTAGTACCATTTTTGCAATAAAATTGGAATAGTCAAGGGTATTATTGGCATGACAGTTCTTATGGATGAAACTTGCTGTGCACATAAACCTGTAGCACTGTAGTGTAGGACGTAAGAACACTGTAACCAAGGAATAGTGACTGAATTCATTTGGAGTACTTCTGGACAAAGCTCAGTCTCCCGTGTTGCTCAGGGCTGCTGCCTCCTAGTAAAACACAACTGTTCTGTTCCAGTCTTGGCTGTGTGGACTAATTCACAGATCCTTTCTGTGGTCCTCCTCGCTCTGGAGTTGTGCAGTGGGGCAAGAGTTCATCTCGAGTCCTAGTTGAGAGCTCAGCTTGAAGTTTTGGGTTGTATACTGTGGGAGCATTCATATTTAAAGGCAGTTTAATGCCTAACGAGGCAGAAACTTTGTGGGACTTGTGAAAAAAAGGCTTTGCAAATCCTGCAGGCAGCAAATTGATGTCTCTGAAGGGGAGTTGCGTACTTTTGAGAACTCCATCTATGTTCTGGTGAAATGGATGGTGGACCTACCAAGCTTAGAGTTTTAAACTGTCTTATCTCCAGATGTGTAGCCCTTCCTCATCCATGTGCATTGTGAGGCCAAGGAGTTAGTTTTGAAAGGAAGCACAAGGCTGTATCTCAAGTGCAGGGTGGCCCTAGAACTTGAGAGAGAAGGCTGGTGTCCTGCCATGGTGGCAGGTGACCTGGCTTTCTGAGGGATGGGTCTTTGTGCACAGGCAGGACATGCTGCACCTTGTCAACTTTGGGGAAGGGACCTGGGCTGCTGGTTCAGGGGGGGGGTCCCAACAGTGGGACCGTCACACCTTGGCAGCTTGGTTTGTGTGTTGGGCTGTCCTAGTCCAGAGCCAAACCAGACACGCTGGGTTTGCAGGTCTGTAGCTGTGACTTATTATGACAAAGACTGGCGTGTCAGGAGGGGGACCAAGCATTTTCAGTTGCACAGCCCAAAACCATTTCTGATGTGCTAGAATATGACCTAAACTTCAAAAGATTTTATTTGTCCTTAGCCTGAAAAATACCCTTGTGTTGTGCTTGACTTTTTCCCTTGCACCTGCATTTCACTGTGGAAAATATTTATTTTAGTGAGAAAATGTTGTCATGGCTAGTGCACTGAAAAGCAGAACAGTTTCTTATAAAATCTGCCTTGAGACTGTGAGTTCAAGCCAAGATCTTGGTGTGTTAGGACGTGATACCACTGCAAGGAAAACAGTGTTAGGTGCAAAGTCCTGAGCAGAGCTGTGGGAAATGGGAGGCAGGAGATGAATAGGAGTAAGGATAAGTACTGATTTAAACTGTGATGGCTGTCAGTGCAGGAACAAAGATTGTCATTAAAACTTCCAAAACTAAGACCTGTAAAACCTTAGGCTCTGCCTTCAGTGGATTCTGTTTAGTTAGCTTTTACATTATGTAATCAGAAAAAAACAAAACAATAAATGACACAGTTTCCCACTTTTGGAATGCAATGGCTTTTTAAATGCATCTGTATTTATCCCTATTTGTCCACTACAAGCTTGTCTCTTTCTTCTTTTTCAAATGCATGTTGCATTAGGTGTCACTCGGGGGATGTGACTCTTCTTCACCACGCATCGTCGTAGGAGTTTGTGATAATTTTGATTTTTTTCAGGGTGTATCAAATTGAGCCACCAGAATTGCTATTTTCTCCCCTAAAAAGCTCTCCCTGAGGATGGTCAATGCATGGATTTATTTCAGTCATGTAGCCAGATGTACTAAGGATTTTATTTTAAAAGAAAACACTTGTAGTAGATTTCTGCCAAGTATGTTTCACATCTCCTCCCGTGTGGTAGCTCTGGGGTTTTTGTGATTCAGTCACTTCAGACAAAGTTTGTAGACAAGGTTATTGCCTTGTACTGCAAGTGACTTGTCTTCGGATGTGAATTTGCATTAGAAAAGCCTGGTTGTGATACTGGTAAATTCTCATCTTCCCTTAAACCTTTTTGAATACACAGTTATGCGTTTAATTTCTAAGAACATAAGATTAGCAAGGACAAATTTTGTCATATGTTCTTAGAGGTATGTTTTTCTAAGTCATAGAATTTAACCTTACTGTCTAAACAAAGCATTATTAACTGAATTATGTTTCAATTACTTTTAAGGGTAAGTTGTCCTAATGTTTTGAATTTTTTTCCTCCCTTGAGCAAGACGGCTCCTTCTGTTGGATAAAAAGACAGTATCCCTCTCCTAATTTACAGATTCTGATTTAAATAAGCACATGAAATAGCTGAATGTTACAAATAGGGCTAAAAAGAAAAGAGCTAATATAAATAAGCTCGAAATATTTTGAATTTTAACACTGAGAAATAACCACTTGCATGCTTGCTTGGATAGATACTTGGTTGAAGGTTGAACAGGAACAACAGCGTAGAACTCTGCGGGGAGAAGAAAAAAAAATAATAGGTTTTTTTTTGTGTTCTGAAGTAATTATTGCACCTGACCTGAGAAAAAAAGCCTTTGGGCTGCGTGGACACAGCACAGACAGATGTGTGCAGTGGGTCACCTCACCACCAGGATCCCACCCGTGTTCTGGGCTCTGCACCCACTGTGGAGGTGGCTGCTACCTGAGGGAACCCCCATCCCCCTGCAGCCTGGGGCGAGGGAGGCTGCTGCAGGAATAGAAGCACCCTGCTCACCTGAAGGATGGAATTCAGTGAGAAAGACAGAGTCAGCTCCCAGCAGCGGTGATGGATGGACAGTGTTTTGCATGCCAGCTTGGTGCAAAGCTTCTGAAAAATGCCAGCTTGGGTAAGAATGGGGAGCAGGAGAAGCTGTTGTGCAATTGCTGCAGAAAGAAACGTCTCAAGCTGTGTCAAACACGTTTATCTGCGTGTCTGCATTCTTGATGAAAGAGCAGGCTTCCATTAGGAATCAAATTGCCAGGTCCCAAAGTTAGGAAAGACCATTGGTAGAGACTTTTTTTTTTCTTTTTAATCTAAAGAAGGGGGAAAAAGAGAACTAGCCAAGCTGCAGCATAAACTGCAGGGCACAAATGCTGGTGGAGAAACAAACAGATGTTGTGGTCAGTTTGGCTAGCAAACTGCAGGACCATGGGGACGTGTGGTCTCCAAATGTATGCTTGGAAAAGAGAGCAGTAGGTGTCCTTTCTAGAACTGAATTGAAACCAGAAGCAAAATCAGTTACTCCTGTAGCTTTTGAAGCACGTGGTGTGAAACTGTTTCCATGGCACATGGAGCTGTGGGTTAAACTGGGACTTACTGTCAGCTGAAGTCTTTAGCAATAATACAGGCTTTTGTTTTGTGGTTTGTTTAAAATTATTTTTTTATTTGTAATTGTGCAGAATCTAGTGTGTGATATCTGCAGTTCTGTGCTGCTATGGAAAATGATCTCAGAAATCATTAGCTGTGCATATAAGAATGCAGCTACCCTTGACTCCTGCCCCTCCCCAGGCTGCTCTCCTCCATGGAACTGGAAGTCATGGATTAGAAGTTCCTGTTTTTCCAGCATGGATGACGCATGGCTACCTGGCAGATTGAGAGTGAGAACATGAAAAAAGAAGCTACCTTTAGGTAACGCACATAGTGGCCATATCTATCCTCATCTTCAATAATCAATACTTCTGCTTCACCATTTGTACTGTTTCAGGGTCTCTTTCCTTTGGCATTCCAAGGTCTTTGGACAGGACACCCATGTTAGTCTTTTTGACTTGACTGTCTGACTCTGAGATTTTATCTTCTTAGTCCCTGTTTTTGTGTTGCTGCCTCATTGAGCTTGATACACAGGACAAACAATATACAAAAATACTTCAATATCCAGCTACTCTGTGAGCTGCATAGCTTTTTCCTTTTACTGGGTCACCAACAGAGTAAGGGTTTAAGAATTTGACAATCTATCTGCACCCTTCCCTCCCAGATACAGTGCTATGAATGAGCTTGAATGTGTTTATATGGCACTGGTTTGCTGTTGCTGCAGGGTGGTGTGTGAGGGGGCAGCTGGACAGACGTGGAGGAGCCTGGATCTCTACAGGTGTTCTGGCAGAATGGATCAGAATTGAAGTGCACAGCTCTTCATTGCACAACCTAGCTGTGGTTTCAGCAGAAATAGTCCCTGGCTTGTCCTCTTTTGAACATGGATGTTGGACTGTCAGCAGTGTGCACACCAGTGACATGAGCAGACTGGGACAGGACACAGGCAGTGGTGGGCAGCCTGTAAGCAGAAGCCTGTGGGCTGCAAGTCCTTGCCAAAGATCTGTCAGCAGTCACTTCCAGGTCCTTTCCAGCTGTGCCAGTCTATTTGTGTTTATGGTCTACCCACAGATGGAAGGAAACCAGTTGATTTTTCCTATTGCCACTTAGGGACAAGCCACGGGCAAAATGAATACCCAGGGAATGGTTGTGCATTTTCTTTCCCCTGTTCACTCTTACAGATGTCTAGGTTTCTCTTAGTCTTGAGAGAAGCAAACTCTTTCTTTCCATCTGCCATTTCATTAGTCTTTAGATGAACTTGAGTGTGGCCATCCTTGCTTAACCCTAACTGGGTCCTGCTGTGGTGCCAGTATGAGCTCTGGCAGACTTGTAAGACTGGGAATGTTGGGGTTTTTTTTCTTCCTTCCTCGTGTCCCCCCTCCCTGAAAAACATGTGCTGAGCTGCTCAGCAGGTGGTGAGCAGCCCGAGGGTTTTTCCAGTTTTCACTGGCTGTGAGCACTTGGAGAGCTGCAAATATGACAGATTTGGTAGATCTCATCTTCCTCTAGCTTATGGTCAAAGGTTCACCTCAGGGCATTTGAAACATACCACTTGTTGTGGGCTATTTTTGCCACTCCTGTGAAATCAGCTGATATTGTAATGTGTGTGTTACTTAGGACAGTGTAATACAACTTCTCTTTTCTGGGACTGCTAGACAGTTCAGGGTAGGCTTTTAAAAGCTGTTTCGGGGTGACCAGTTAGCACTGAACTAGGTAATTGGGTGATACAGCTTGAGAGTATAGGCTAGAAGTCTCAAAAAGAACACAGCAATGTCTGGCAGACTTGTTTCATAGACACTTCTGTGGGGATGGAAATAAGCTGTCCAAACCCAAAATAATAAAAAGCCAGCTGGAGTTCTGTCAATCAATTATAAAAAATTATTTTTAAAATGGTGCCATTTTTTACTTCCACCCATGTTTTTTAGCCAAAGGTCTCCTCCATTTGATGGCTCTTGGAGTGTGCCTTAATGATTTAAGGAACCTTTTGGTTTCTTCTGAGAACACTACTCTGCACTTCGGTGTGCTTCATTGCTATGAGCTGCTCTTTAATTGTTTGCTTCTTTTTGTACCAATAATCGAAACGTTTTGGCCAGACTGGGCTCGATGATTTTCTTAAAACCTAGGTGATAAATTTCAGAGCATCCTTTGCTCTTGTGGAAATGAGACCTGGCTTATTACAGGGTTGCAAATGATGCTAACCTGAGAGGCACAAAATCCTGTCTATGGATCAAGACATTTCGCTCTGCTGAGCAGTTTTCTTTCCAGCAGGCTTTGGTTCCTGTTGAGTTTTGAGGTGCACATTTGCTGTTTGCAGCAGCAACCTTTTTGCAGAGTTGAACTATTTCATTTTTTCAAACATACCCAGAAGAAATTGAAAAAGTACCAAGTGCACGTAAAATACTGAAACAATGGTGTGTTGAGGTAACTCTTCATGTAATCTTAGTTTGGCTTCAGGAACAATTCTTGCTTGTTATTGTGTGATGTGGTTACATGAAGGGGAGCTCCTCTTGGGAACGTTGTCTGGAACATTCACCCGAGGGTGCAAAAAGTATGAAAGGATTCATTGCCCTCGGGCCTGTGTAATGTGGAAGACAGCCACCTGGGAGTTCACAAATGAAATTCCTGGATTATCTTCTATCATAGGAAGGAAAGTGTTTGGTGTTGGAATAGCATATTGCAGCACATTAGCCCTGAGTTTTGCTGTGGAGATAATTGTGTAGGGCACCAGGATTCTGTAATGCTTTTCAGGTGTCTTTAAATTGTTCTGTTTGAAGCCCAACTGATACAGTACAGTGAACAGCTGAAGAAAATACAAGCATCTAGCAGCAGCTGTTTGTTCAAATATCTTGTTCACTCTATTAATACTTTGTCTGAGCTGTTTTTTCACTGTTTTACCTGCCATGGAGCTGGTTCTCCCCTCTGCTGCTTGTGCAGAGATGAGATTCTCTAGCCTTTCACAGCTGCTCCTGATGGCAATCTTCATCTCACACGTTTGCTGAGTCTGGGCCCAGTGTGGTTTCTGTAGCTTCTGGTGTCCTCTGGCAGTCATGAGTGACTGTGTACCTGCAACTGCTCTAAAAGTGGTGCTCAGCTTACCATGATGAACTGGTTAAGCCTGGTAACTCCCAAGTTCCTGCTCGGGGAATGTTTACATCCTGTTAGTATCACAGTTGGGCTAGATGCTGTACTCAAATGTAGCATGACTTGGTAGCTGCTTTCAACAGCTCAGAGTTGAGCAGGTGAGACAAAGCAAGAATGCCATGTGAAGTCTGTCCCACGTGCTGTGGCTGTGGGGGTGGTTTTTTGGTATTTTTTCCTCTCATCTGAGCCTGTCCACCTGCTAAGGTGAATACCAGGAACAGTCATGGAGAAGTGCTGTAGTGAGCAAGCAAAGCTAGTCAAAGAAGGATGAAATTATAAATGCAGACATGAGGTATTTTCCTCTGAGACTGGATCTTGTGAAGAGGAGGGAGCAGTGTTCAACTGGAGCTTTGATAAATTTCTTTTGCAGTCAAATGCTCTACAGCAACCCTAGGAACAGCAGCTTCCTGAGAAGCTTATGCAGAAAAGCCCAGGATTGGACAGTTTGCTTGATAACTTGCACAAGCCTAAACTTGAATTTCTTAAAATCTAATAGATGGCACCAAAGGAACCAAGTCAGATTGTGTTCTAGAGTTTGTTTCAGGCCATCAACTGGAAAATGAAGACCAGTACACTTCCTGTTGTATGTGAATGTAAATCAAAAAAGTGAAAGCACTGGCACTGTAGGTGTTTGTTATAAAATGATCAGAAAACTACAGGTAATCATACAGCAACAGGCAGGTAGAATCAGAAATGTTGCTGGTTTGAATCTTGTGTATTATGGAAAAATATGTAGAGGTTTTATAAGCAACATCTGTGAAGAGACAAGAGCCCAGGACTTTATCTCCAGTGCCTATAAGCTTTAAATACTATTTCAGATTAATGGAATTGGTGAAATGGAAGCAGTGGAATACAGTTTGGAAAGTGTTTCCACAACATTCCCTGTATGATCATTTTTAAAAACAGATATATAAATTTTTCACCTCTGTATCCCCCGGTATTACCTGGGATTGTTTGCTTTTATGATTGCTTTGGCTTCTGTGGCAGAAATCCATTTATTAATATTAAGCAAACCCCCAAAATACTTTGAAGATGACATCACCTTCTTTTCTCTTTTGAAAAACTGACCACTGTGCAGTTTGTGACTCCTCTAGCTCCTGAACCAGGAATCCCTTGCTGCACCTGCAGCGTTTCTGCTTGCAGTTGGCAGGGTGGAGAGGGGCTGATGTGCACACACCCCTTGACTACCATGCCCTGAGCTGCTGAAGGCAGACGTTGGCCAGCAGACATCCTGTCCCACTCTCCCCTCCTGGCCCTCAGTCATCTGTGTCAGTAAAAAGGAGACACAATACAGCCATGAAAGATCATGTCCGTCCACGATTGCACTTTGTCAACCATGAGAGACCCGTGTGACAGAATTGACTGGTGAGGTTCTGAGTCTGCTTTAGCTCAAAGGTGTGATGACCTTGCATTTGGGTTTGTGGTGGTGTTGTTGTTGTTGTTTTGCTGAGCTGGCCACAGGCGTCAGAAGTACCTTCCATTTTTTCTTGTGCAAATCCTAGGGTCAGCAAAGGATTTGACCATGGAAGAAGGCAAAAGATTTTCCTTCACTGAGGTGATGTTTGCCTTCTGTTATTGACTAGTCTGAGAAGGTCAGCATCTGTCCAGTTGCTGTTAGCTCTCATCTCCTGTTGAAATAGAGTGTGTGGTCTGGTCACATCAGAGATACAACTATCTTTGTCATAACGTTCAGTCTTCCCTTTTACTTCTTAGCTGTAGGGATATGTTGAATATAATTTCTTGTCTTCCCTTTCTCATGTTCTGGTGTGTCGGGTTGTGCAGATAGCTCATGGATTGTGGGGGCATCATAGATTCACAGAATCATCCTGGTTGGAAAGGAACTTGAAGATCATCAAGTTACCCATTGCACTGCCTGGAAACATCAGAGAATCAAAGCTTTTATCCAGAGATTTCACAGTAATAATAAGAGGCAAAATGATGGCTGAACATTCCTTAAGCATTTATGGTGTATTTATTAGGAGGCAAAGATGGAATATTTGAATTTCAAGAGGTCTGCACTTGCACTTTAGAACCAGGTGGCTTGGAGTTGAATTCTTGTGGTGGCAAGTCTCCAAAACTGGGTAGATACAGTATGCTATGTGTACCTATAGCCACTAAGTGCTGGAGTGTAATCCCCCCAAATGGCTTCACTTAATCAGAGATTTCACTCTTTCCTTTGTAGAAGCTTAAAGGCAATGCAAAAATACTGAATTTTTATTCACATTCTGACATTTGCTTTTAATAGGTTTCAGCTCTGATCAAAAGCCTCAGCTCCTTGTGGCCTTTCTTTATGACCACAACACCTGATACCTTGTTTAAAGCATTTGTGTTATTTGGTTTGGCCTCGTTTTTCTAAGCAGACTATAACATAAAACATAAGACAATTCTCCCCCCCTCCCAGCTGTTTAATCTGATCTGAGCAGATGACTTGATCATCTACTTTCAGGTTGGGGTAAAATATCTCCCTGATTCTAAATTAGTCAGCTGAATAAACCTCATCTTGATTTTTGCAAGAAATACTTAGTTCTTTCCAAGTGACAGTGGTTTGGATTTCAATTTTTGCCCTCACACGTTTAGGAAAAGTCCTCACTCAACTACTGGTGCCCTCTTAGTGAGGATTTCCCAAAGTACAGTCGGGGTTCCTCGAGGTGACAGCTTTTCCTTCATGACTTTGCCACAGGAGTCTTACTTTGTAATAGCAGTAATAGCAGGTCACTTAATTGTGCTGCAAGTGCCATGGGTGTGTGTGTGTGAATGTACTCATTTAGCTCCCAAGCATTCAGTTAGCACTGAAAGGTGAAAAGTTAGTTTTAAAAAGTGAAAGGTAACACTCCATAAAGTGTTACTTTGCCTCTTTAACTTTTTTCCCATTCTTGTACTAGGAGGAAATAATTTGCATTAGGAATGCATTTTACCTTTCTAGTGACTCAGCAAGTCTCTTTTTTAATGTTTTCAGTTGCTTTCACAGCTTGAAGGGTGCTAGTATTTTAAAGGCTGACAAACACACATCTGGATTGACACCTGCCTAACTAGAAGTAGTAATTCTTACTCAGTCGTCAGCCCAGGTAATTTGTCATTTAATGTCACTGCTGCTATGGGGTAATTGTCATTCTCACAGACAGGTTGAGATATCATTGTACCAAATGCAGTGTGACCTCAATCCTGATGCCTGTAATGGAAGGACATATTTGTTAGTCTTGGAGAAGTTGAATCTCTTTCTACTTGATAAATGCAAACATTTTGTTCTCTGTTCATGAAAAATACTCTTGAGTCTTCTAAGGATCAGCCATCTGCTGCCTTGGTGCATTCAAACCCTGTCCTTCATGGAAGAAAATGTGAGTTTTTTCAGTGGGAAAATGTCGATTGACCTTTAAAAAACACAGCTAAATACACTGCATTAAAACAACTGGCTCAGCATCTGAATTCATGAACGGAAGCAACTTAAGTGGCTTTGGTGAGACCTGATGCTGTACTGCTGAGACTCTGTTGGTTTTGTCTGGCTTCAGCTGCTAGCTGTTGGTTTTGGCTGGGTCCTTCCCTGCTGAATTAATGAGCTTGGTAATATCCGGTATTTTCTCCACATGAAGATACTTAGAACTCCATCACCTCTTCATCTTAGTGAGCGATTCCAACCATACCCATGGACTGGGCTTTGAAGTACATCTTTGAGGCATATGGTTCCTAGTCTGGCAGTGCAGTGACATACTCTTCACCACTGCTAACTTGTCAGTGGGTTGTGTATGGAGGGAGGAAGCGTGGAGGGCATCAGGGTCCTTCAGCACTCACCCAGTACTCACTAGGGCCATGTAATTCATAATGAGTTCCTGTGCTCTTTTGTGTGCTTAAAAGGGTCCACTTACCTCCCCGTCAGTCCTGATGGTTTTACAGTCTTAAACAGCAGTAGAATAGAATATTTACAAGATGTGAAACACCTGGCTGCAGCAGTGGCACTGGCTGACCTGTGCCCAGGTAACAGCTACACAACACGGGGCAGAGCCAGTGTGAATGTCAGACCAGCCCACTTGGAGTAGATTCTCTGACGTCTTTATTTAAACCATTTATGGAAGTGTTTAAAGAAGCCTTAAATCTGGCTTAGTGTGCACCCAATGACTAATATATCCCTTAAATTAATTGGAATGAATGGACGTCTGATTGTAAAAAGAAGTTCTAAATTCACTGAGTCAGAGAAGTATCTCTGTGGACACGCCCAATTCCAAATTCAGTTTGTTAGCCTGTCATTTTGTTGGAAAGTGCTGTCACTGCAACTGCAAATTCTGTTCTTCTGGAAACCGTTGTGTTTTTGTGGCATCTGGCAGCATCTTCCATGTGAGTCTTCACTTGTGTTTGATGGAAACACAACTGAGTTCCATCTGTTAAACATGTGCTTCCTACTGTAGAGCAGGGCACACGTGCAAGGTTATTTCTGATGTTCATAAGTAAGATACCAGTGAAACCCACAGCATCAGGCCAGACTCTCCCAAGATGGATTTGAACATCTTAACCACAGGAAGCAATTACGAACCCCCCCCTTATTTTTCCTGCCAACCCGCCCACATGCTCATTGGAGTCTAGTAGGTTTTGGAGCTCCTTTTTTAAAGCCTTCTTTAATTTTCCTGAAAAAAAAACAACCAACAAATGAAAGTGGATCATGGTGTTTTTAAATAAAACAGGAAAATTGCTAATGATGCTGCAGCTGTCCAGTTCTGTTTACAGTACACATGGGAGCACTGAAAATGGTCTGCTGAAGACATGTAGATGTGTAGCCCACAGCAATATGGAAACTAGGGGTAAAAAAGGCTTGGAGCAGCAGCAGAGTTAACTAGAGCACTAGCAGGTTTTGCCCCATCAAGGGAAGGCAGCTTGAACGTGCAGCAGTTGGCTCCAGAGACATCTGCCCTCCAGGATCTCCTGGTGTGCTCCTGCTGCTCTTGGTATTGGCAGGGAGTGTGCCCACTGCCTCAATGCAGCTCCAACCTGGAGAACTGCATTCCTGCTCCCAGGTGTGCTGAGTCCTCTGCTCTCCACAGACTGCCTGCTTCCTAGAAAGCCCCCCAGGCCTGAGGAACATCTGACTGTCTCTGAAACATCAAGGACCTGGGAGCATATGTTTCAAGTAAAGGCTCCCAAGAGTTAAAAAAGCATCAAGAGTAAGTGGTTCCCAGCAGTTCTACAAAAATGGTAGCATGCCATATAGCGATCATCACTGAAGCTTAATTAAATAATGACTGACTTGCTAGGATCAGCAGCCTTTTTTGTTCAGTGTCTGCCTTTGCTGGGCCTGGGCTCTCTAATTAAGTTAGTCTGGTAGGCAGAAGGCAGAACTCAGGGTTGTTTCGGGTATGGATAACAAGCATTCACTTCCACAGCGGTTTTCTGTTGTTTTCAGCAGTTGATTGGCTGTCTTAGTCATGGTGTGACTGTAATAATAATTGTAGGAAATGCTTCTGGTGTGAAGCCAGTGTAGAAGCTTGTTTTTCACAAATGAAACGGGGGGCTGCTCCCCGTTGCAAAGTGCAGCTTCACCTGCAAGGTCCTCGCTGCCACAGGGATGCTCAGAACTTCCCAGGGCTCCAGCAGGTTTGCATAATTCACTCCCGTTCAGGAAATGTTTGGATTGCTCAGTGAAGCCAACAGGCAGTATTTTGCCCAAGGCTGTGAATTTGAGTGATAGGTAGAGTCCTGTAATAGAGCAACTTCCCACCACCATGTCTGCTAACAGAGTAGTCCTTGCCTGGATTCTGGATTTGAGCTGCTGCTCCAGACAGGTTGAAGTTTCTGGGAGGTTTGTGTCATATCTCACAGCCTCATGTTCTCGTAAATGCTCCAGGGTATTTAAAATGGCACTGAATGCCTGTGTTTAGTTATCAGATTTCAGACTGTGAAACAATGAGACAGTTTAGTGCAGCCAGGCAGTCCAAGACCGTGGAATCTGCCAGATCTCTTGTGGTTATGCAAGTCTCACATCTGAAGTAATCACAGGTTGCAGTGATGAGTCTCAGGCTAAGTACAGAAATGCCTGGGTGGAAAGATGGGTAGTTTGTGCTCCAGGGAAGAACAGAGGTGTTGCTAAACCCAGAATACCCCTTTCAAAACCACTTGTTTTGTTCTGTGCCGTAGTTCGCACTGTAAAATAATTTCTAAACCTGGGGTTTGATTTGTGGTGCTTTATCAAGTGTTACCCTTTCTTTAGTAGAGTGGGTGACTGCATGATGTGCACGTGGGTGTTCAGCATTAAGATCCTGGAGTCTATAGTTCTATGATGCAAGATCAACTGTGGAGTCCTTCATTACTGAAGAAACTAAGCCTTGCAAAGCCACAGAGCAGGGAGAGTCCAAACATGAAACTCACTGTCAGCTGGGCAGAATCTAGAATGATTCATTTCATCTATTTGTGATAAAATTCGATCTCTTTCAGTAATCTTTCCATGTACTCCAAAGGAATTTCACATTATAACCATATGGGCTAAAGATGACATGCACAAATGCTCTGATAGAGGTGCTAATAAATTTTTTTATGAGTAAAAATATTTAGATAGTAAATTTCTGGCTGTCAGCAATTGCAGAGTGAGTCTTTGCATCAGAAAATGTGAGTTTCATTGTGCCAAAAAGTCAGGTGGATGATATCACAAAGCAGCTTTAACTATTCATTAACCTTTAACTTGCAAAACCAGCAGAAAACAACAGCATTGAGGTTTATCATCTTGGCTGATTGATGCAACAAGTTCAATAGTAAAGTTTCCCTGAAAGTCAGAATCAAGCCCTTAAGAGTTGTGAAGGGGAAGCAGAGGCAGCTTTTGGGAACTGCAAATTATTTTGTCCAACTTGAACTTGCATAATCTTAAGGCATTCAGGCAGTCACTGGCTACATGTTTTCTATAAATTTTGGACAATCAGCATCTTTCTAATAGATGTTCCTTTACCAGCAAATAAACAGACTTCCTCAAATTCAAGGTTTGTTGTGAATTCCTTTGGCTTCAGTAGGCTGAGGCTGATAGACTTGGCTCCTGCACTGCTATCTGTGGGGAACTTAGAAAATGGAGTGTAAATTTTCACTGTTTTTTTTTTGGAAAACAAGCTGACAAAATTGGTTTCATAACGTGTGGTGAAAAATGCGAACCAGTATTTTGTCCTTGTCCATAACATCATTCCCCGTTTAAATGCTGAAGCAAAGCTTCTGTGTAACTTAACATGGGAGAATTTACTCACATCTGACAGAGAATTACCTGTAAGATCAGGTTTGCATACTTAGTGAGGATGGTAATTTTTTATGAATACTGTTGGGACTTGGGACCCTTGCTTAACATTTTAACCCCTCTGGGCCCTTACAGAAGTTTTATGCAGTATTATAAAAGTCAGTCACTTTCTGGGAGTGTATCTGTTTTCTTAACTCTCTTAATGTTGTTGTGTTTTGGTTTTTTTTATTATTCTTTTGGATACTGATTTAAATTAATATCCTTCCTCTCTTGCCATATGGTTTTCACTATAGTGCTGCTCATGAGGCTGCCCCATGATCCTTGCTTGGTTTGTAAGCATCGTTCATCAATGGTACCAAGCCTCTTGGTGACAGCCCTGATGTTACAGAAATAGTCCTGTTTTGCCTCTGAGGCAGGGACTTGGATGTTTAACTTGGAGGAAGCATTTCTTGAAAAGGGCCTTTGCCAGCACTTAATTCGGTGTGGTTTTTCTCCCTTGGTTCCTTAGGTTTGCTGTGTGAAGGTGATTAACTGCCAATTTTCAGTAGCCACCGTCCTTGAAGCTACCACCTTTATTTCTGTGCATTTTATGGTAGTTTCCCACTTTTGGAAATGGTAATAATACCATTCTACGAGGAAGAAGGTTTTGGTCCCATGCTGCTGGCTGGCTGGTGTGGCTGATGGTTCATATCCTCTGATCCCTGACTCTTTTTTGCAGTAGGGAGCTGGAGAGAGGGTTTTGTCAGCTCCCATGTGCTGCATGAAGGTGAGGACAGCTTCCTACAAAGAGAGCAACTGGTCCCTGCTGGGGGGAGTGCTTGGAGCTTTCTGCATGCCAAGGGCAGCTGTGGGGTGTACCACCTCAGCTCCCAGTTGCTTTGGGATCTTTAGCCAGCTCATTGAGTAAGATGGTATTTCTTAACACAAGACTCTTAATTTATAAGATTCCTGCCCTGGAATTTTCTTGGAAGTTTCTGCTCAGAGAAGTGTTGGTGAAAACATACATCTGTTGATATCCTCAGGATGTCTCAAGTGCCAAAGCTTTATTGTGTTTGCTTCTACCCCCTGTAACTTACAGACACTGGACCCTAGTTGACTTGATTTCATATGCCTGGGGTTTGCAGATCCCCGACTAATGATGTTCACAGAATCACCTTGGTTGGAAAAGACCTTAAAGATGGACCTAACACTGAGAAGTCCTTCATTAAACCATATCCCTAAGTACCACGTCTATACAACCCTTAAATCCCTCCAGGGATGGTGACTCTACCACCTCCCTGGGCAGCCTGTTGCAATGCCTGACAACCCTTTCAGTGAAGAAACTCCTCCTAACATCCAGTCTCAACCTCCCCTGGCACAACTTGAGGCCATGTCCTCTTGTCCTGTCACTTGTAACTTCACTGAACAGACAGATCCCCATCTCTTTACAACCTCCTCTCAGGCAGTTGTAGAGAGCAATAAGGTCTCCCCTCAGCCTCCTTTTCTCCAGGCTAAACAACCCCAGCTCCCTCAGCTTCTCCTCCTAAGACATTCTCCAGGAGAATGCTGTGGGAAGTGGTGTCAAATGCCTTCCTAAAGTCAAAATAGACATGATCCACAGCATCCAGTAAGCATGTCACTCTGTCATAAAAGGAGATCAGGTTTGTCAAACAGGACTTGCCTCTCATGAACCCATGCTGACTGAGCCTGGTCACCTGGTTATCCTGCACGTGCTGCATAATGACACTCAAGATGATCAGCTCCATGACCTTCCCTGGCAGCGAGGTCAGACTGACAGGCCTGTAGTTCCCTGGATCCTCCTTTCAGCCCTTCTTGTAGATGGGGGTCACGTTGGCCAATCTCCAGTCTACTGGGACCTCCCTGGTTAGCCAGGACTGCTGGTAAATGATGGGAAGTGGCTTGATGAGCACTTCTGCCAGCTCCCTGAGTACCCTTGGGTGTATCCCATCTGGGCCCACAGACTTGTGAGTATCCATGTGCAGTAGTGATCATAATTAGTTCCTTTTGTGATAGGAAGGGATGCAACTCCACTGATACAAGAAGCAAAGATTCTGTCTGTAGTTAATCTAATACAGAAGTTTCACAGCCTTTCCTCTCATGTCTGGGGTCTGCTTTTATTTTTAGCATCTGACAGCTTTATTGAGCTTGTCAGCCTTGACTTTTTAGCCCCGTGGCTCCACGTAAGACATAGCTGTATGTGATAGTAAGGTGGCTGGGAGAATGCTAAGAAGAGGGTAAACAGAAACAGTGGAAAATACCCTTTGGAGTTTGCTGCTTCTCCAGCTGCTGTGAAATAGGACAGTCTCTGTGAATTTGTTATTCCCTGGGACAGATCAAAGTAGTTTAATAAAAGTTGAGTTCAGTCTAAAGAGTAGATGACCATATGCTTATGTGGAGCTGTTACCAACACATTCTGAGCCCTGTATTTCAGTGACTAGAACGTGGAAGGAGTCTCTTAATCTTGACAAGTTTTTAACAGGGATCATTGACCTTCTAGTGGCTTCATTATTTAAATCAAGCCTCACTGTCTTACTGATACATGAACTTCCAGTTTGCATCATGTTTAGGTGTCATTTGTTATTACCCATCCTAAGTAGGATGCTAGATTTTTAATTGAAAGGGTGGGTCTTGTCTAGAAACCTCTGAAAGCAATGTGAGTTCCTTATGTGTGTCCCACACCTCTGGTCCTCAGTGGGTACAGGTGAGGAGGTTTGTCCCTCGTGATTGCCAGGTGAGGCTCACCTGCTGGTAGAAGCTGGGGTGAAGTCAGGGGTCAGAGCAGCTTTCTTTCATTTGTGCTGTTGCAGGAGGTCTGTGGTTTTCTTTCTGGTGTATTAGAGGCTGCTGTGGTTGTTTCTTCTGTATGCTTCAGGTAAAAAGTCTGCTTGTGTGTTTACGTTTTAATCTTGCTGTAAAATGGTTTACAACGTGGCAAGTTGAGAGACAAAGATTTGCAGTCTGTGCTGTCTTGTCCTTCTTTGTCCTTGTTTTGTTATTAGAGGTAGAGATTTTTTAATTTTGCTTTTGCTTTTTAAGCTATGGGGGCACAAATTATTTAGGCTCAGTCTAAATGAGATTTCCATTCTACTTTTAGTGATGCCTGTTGTTGAACTTTCCAGAGCTGGTTTCTTTAATTTAGGTTTTGTCTGATCAACAGTCAAAAATTTTATTCTCCCAGAATTTTTCAAGGAAACTTTGACAAAACTTAGTTGGCTTATATTGCTGGAAATGTTTGTTGTTTCTTTTTTTTTCTTGAATACCTGAGCACTCCAAGGGGTTAAATGTGAAAGTTTTAAAAACTTTCTAGGGGAGAGTCAGTAAACTCTTCATTAGTGAGGCTGAGAGAGCTTTGTAAGGCAGATGGTTAGAAATGGTCCTGAAGAAGGGAAGGAGAGGGTGCTGGGGACCAGGCACGGTGTTGGAATGGGCAAGTCCTGCCACATGCCTTGGTCAGAGTTCCTTGAAGAAGGTAGCAGCTGCCTTAATTAAGGTGACTTGGTTGATGAAGTGTATCTACTGTTTATACAGTGTTTTCTAAGAAGTGGGAAGGAAAAGCTATTCCTATCCATGAGCTGAAACTATAGGTGGATTTTTGCCCTCAGAACGGGTGAGTTCTGCTGACTTAGTGAATGAGGATATTCAGGGGAAAGAGGATTGCTGCCTTGTTTTGTGCTTTTCTGTTGTTGATTTTTTTAACTCCTCAGAACTTGAAAATGTTTTGAGTACTGAAAACATAAACGATTTTAGATCCAGTGCCTATTTATTGGAGAACTGTATTTTTTATCTTTTTTTTTTTGAGAAGTTTTCACTCTATGGTGACTACTTTACAGCTTTATGTAGAAAAAGTCATGTGAAAAGCAGTGAATAGTGAGCACTTGTCGGCTAATTAAGGTTGATGACCCAGGGTGGGTGAATCTGGTCCAGAAGCACTGCTTTCTGGTGAAGTGAGCAAAATAGAAACTGAGTTGTGCTCTTCCCAGCCACAGATGTGTGCTGCCATGTGCTCATTATGGCATTGCCAGGGCTGAGGTTTCACTTTAGGAAAACAGTTAATTTAGTATGCACTTGAATCCAGATACTTCCCTGAGCCGGGTTTCTGATAGGGTAAAAATCTGAGTCACTTCTTTATGGTTTTCAGGCTTTCTGTCTCATTATCTCATTACAGGAAATTTCAGAATGTGATGCAGAAAAAAAATTGCTGCAATTTAAGTGTAAATATAGTTCACCCAGAGCTTGGTCTTTATCATCTCTAGAAGTTGTCCCAGAGCCACGGTGCGTGGCTTGGCACGGTTTAGTACAGCTGGCAGTCTCCATACAGTCAAGGCTCCTGAAGGAGCTGTTGTCCAAGGTGAACTGTGTTTCACCTCCAGAAACAGGGAGGTTCTGGAGGTTAGCAACCCCCGTACATTGCAGGCATCTGTGCTGGAGTTGCTGCCTGGTGCAGGTCGGGCTGGAAACCACCTCGTGTTGCGTTCTGGCTCCTGCAGCCCTTTTATGCTTCCTGGTGTAAAACTTGACTCCAGGAGGAGCCCTAGCAATCGTCTAACTTGGAGGGCATGGTAACACAAGGACCTTCTGAAGGAGCTGGGCAACACCCTCGGGTTCCCCAGTCTGTTTTGCTGGGTGGGGAGGGTTTGCTGCTGTGCCCTGTCCCTCTACTGAGGTGAGACCTGATGCTCCTGATCCACACGCCTCCCTAGTCACTGAGGACGTGCTCAATGACTCCCACTTGCCAGGGAGAAAACAGTTTCTCCCGAACCTTATTGAATTGTAAGGTTTGGCATCCCGCGGCTGTATGAATACCAAGTGACTCTTTTTTTTGCTTATTCAGTTATAAGACAGAGCTTCTGAAAACCATAGCAGGCAGGAGGGGAGGGAGTTCTCTCTCGGGCCAGACATGTGGGTCTGTGTGGTCTAGGCATGTTTCAGACTGTCTTCCACTCCAGAGCCACGACGGCTGTGTGCAGGTGTGTTTCACAGCACTCATCTCTCTCTCTCTTGCTTTCCTGGTGCAGCTTTCTAATAATTGAGCACTTGTCACCTTGTCCTAACTTGCAGGGATTAAAGGGTTTAGACCTGAAATCCTCTTCTAGGAGCTTATAGTAGGACATCTCATACTCCTCTGTGTGCAGTGTACCTCCAAGTACTCATTATCTGAATGCTGAATAGTTGGCAAAGCCATTATTCTGATAGCTCCCCCCCCCCCCAGTCTCTGCAACCCCCTCTGCTTTTGTTGGTTTTAATAAAGCAAAACCCCAACCAAGAAAAGCTTTTGTCTTTTTTGGTAACTGCTCTCTCACCAACAACTGAATCTCTTCGAGTCAGACACGCCCAAAAATTGATCTTGAGGAGAAAACATAAACAGCTATCCATGTTATTTGTGAAGTGTTTATGCTGCTGGACAGAAGGCAGACATGACAAAGTGTTAGGCATAACTAAATACTCTTAAGCAGTCACCACAGCACCTTAAAATATCTGAGTGTATAAAAATAATATGAGCCTTTGGAAAATATTCTTTGTTTATTTAGATTTGTAAGACTTGATCTATAGGTCTCATGCTGCTGTACTGTTCAAGAGATCTTACTCTTAATGCTTGTTTAATAATGCAGAGTATATGCTACATAATTTAAAGAAAAAAAGGGAGAATTACATGCACAGACAACCTCATAGGGAAACACAAAACTGTTAATACTGGTTTTGTGCACCAGGCTTTTCTGCAGTGTAAGCACTTAGAGGGGCTGAGTGTGAAGGCTAGAGATGGGCTGCAGAAACATCAGCTCAGATATTCTGACTCCTTGACATTGGTCATCAGGGCAATATTAAAATCCAAATTTACACCTAGCTCCTAATTTTGCAGGCAAATGAACAAAACTTTGGAAGGTCCTGGAATTTGTGGGGGTTTCATTCTAGTTCTGATTTCGAGCCATCTTCTGTCATAAACTAAACAAACTGTACATGCTAGAACTGGCAGATTTTTTTGGTAATACATTTAGAGTGCTCTGTAGCTGATTTGCTGATATTAACATCTGCAACAGTACTTCTCTAAGGCATGTAATTAATATTATTCCACATAGAATTAAATGTCCCTCCAATTATTTATGACCTGATGAACTGTTTTCTGAACCAATACTCACACTCAAGGGTCAAGGTTCACCACTTGAATTATGGTAGCAACTCCAACTGAAATGCAGACTCTCTGTAGTCATGCTCATCTAGCTGTGTAGCACGCTTTCTAAATAAAATACTTGCAAATCTCTGTGGCCTGAACTCTCATGTAGCTATATGCATTAATGGGTATGACTTTGTAAGATCAGTTGTGGTATTGCTTATTTAAAAAGATAATTTATTTCCCCATCAAATCTTTTCTCCCTTCTGTCTACGTTGTCTGGATTTTCAATAAATCTTAATATTTACTTCTTGCTTTAAACACAAACTTACTTGAAAGTACACAGGGAAAAATGCAGTTCATTACCAAAACACTTAAGCACTTAAGAAAAACAGGTAAGAGGCTTATTTCCAAAGCTTTTCACAGGGAAATCTTAACTGAATTACCTGGAAGCTTCAAAAATCATTCCTCTTTTTCTCATAATTCATGACATAATGAGAGTAAACAAAATAATTGATTTTGGTATAATTTTCAGAAGTACTTCAGGAAGTAGAAACTGCACAATTACATCAGCAAGATGCAAGAAGTAACATTTTTTGCCTTGAAATGGCATCTTCTGTTTAGGTGATGTTTTGTGGACAATTTTTCAGCTTCAAAGGGAATGGTACTTTCTAAGAAACATTGGGACCTAGTGTGAAACTTGCTAGGTCAAACCACCCATAAAATAACAAGGTTATGTTGGTATTTTCACTGTATTTTTTCTTAGAGAAAAAAATAACCTAGTGCTGTTCCCATCTCTGGAAGCTGCAGGGGAGACGTGGGTTCCTGCTTCAGGTGTCACCGTGCGTAGGACTTTGAGATTTCAGGTAGTTGATGGAGTAATGGGCAGGATTCCAGCCTGTTCCCAACAGGTAATCCAGTAATTGTTTGTCAGTATCAAGTTCCAATGCACACATCAGTAACCTGCTTTGAAGGGCTAATTAATCAGACTTACAAGTAGCTGGTGTATATATAACTGATTTTTTTAGCTAGCCCTTAAAGAGCAGCATGGGAAAGCATAAAGCAATTCCTCACCTTGTCCTCTCACAGGTCCAGCTGAAGCTGTAGTTGCTAACCCCAGATCTTACTTCCAGCTACTTGGGGCTTTCTAAGACAGTATAAACTCTTTGTAGAAGTCTGTGTGTAGTGCCCAGGTGTGATGAGGAGATGTTGGGGTACACTGAAGCTGCCAAACTCGCATGAGCACAGGGCTTGCCTGGTGCTTGGAGAACTCCCCTGGTGCTTTGCAGCTAGCTGTCAGCCAGGCTGTGGGAGGAAACCTGTCTCCTTGGTTCCTCTGTTAGCTGTGTCACAGTGGAAAGCTGCCTGCCCCGTTCAACCAGCCCTCTGAGAAGCTCACAGAAATTACTTGAACGGGCAGTGGCTACTTTGGGATTTTTATGGCTCCCGGAGCATGAATGTCCCTGATTTCACCACCAAATGGTGCAATTCCCAGTATCAGGTTAGGATTTGAAAGAATGAGGAACCTCAGAGGAAAAAGAAAGCAGAGCACTGCCTCTCTGGGCACTGCTTGTTTGTTTTCTGCCTAAACATTTAAACCTCATTATGATTCTTGTAAATGGGTCCAGGAAGGCTGAAGAACTGTAAACAGGAACCATATGCTACAAAACCTTAGCTTGCAACTTGGATTTTCCTTTTAAAGAATGCTGCAGGTTTTCTAAATTACAGAGCACTTCTCACTACTGTTTAGCAATTCTGAACTGTGGTCACAGTAAGATGGAGGAGGTATGAGGTGTTATATTAGGACAAGATTTACTTCTTGGCAAAACTTGAGTTTCTTGGATTAACCAATTGCCAGTCAGCTTGTTTGGGGATGTATGGAAGCAGAATACTGTGCTACCTTTCATCAAGCATAGTAAACCTCCTCTTTTATACTTGCAAGCACAGATGTAGCAGCATGTAAACTCCTAATAAGAGAATTTTGGTTTAATGTTTTCCTTTTTTATTGTCATATATTTAAGATGTTGGGCCAGACCCACAACTGTTGTCATCTGTGTAGCTTTGCTGAAGTTAATGAAGCTTTACTGAGATCCATGACATCTGTCTGTGCCTGTGAGAGCTGGGAATGTGGTGCAGCCTTTTTCTTTTTTGTCCCCCCCACTCCTAAATGTAGCTGATATTCTTCCCTGTGTGTGTGGTTAGGACGAAAAGCATTTTAATACTTGTAAGTTGCAACATGGGTGTTTTCTGTTAATGACATAATCACTGTATCTTGAGTTAAATAAACTCAAGCACTAAAGGTTGAGGAGTTGATGATCTCAGGATAAAGATATTATCATATTTAGGACAACAGTGGTAGTTTATTTAAAATACTAAAGCCATGCTCTCCATCTTGCTCCCTCAGCTACTAAAAATCTTCAGCATGTGTGGATGTGTTTTCACAAACTATTAAGCCCTATTTCTTCAAATACAGCTGTAGCAATGTTTACCTTGTCTTTCTACTTTGTCAATTCAGCAAATATGTGTTTATTTTTGTACCTTTAAGTAATTTCTTCCACAGAGTAAAAAAAAAAAATCCTCATTTCTTTGCCCTGAAAGCCTAAATTAATTGAAGAATACAATGTTCTTAGTCACTGAAGAAAGATAACTCCCATAGGCTGTGTCATATGGGTAGGATGCCCACTTGTTAGTATCATAGTATCATCATTCTGGTTGGAAAAGACCTTCAAGATCATCGAGTCCAACCACTACCCTAGCTCTGCCACATCCACCACCAAACCCTGTCCTGGCACCACATCTGTCTTTTTAGATGTCTCCAGGGATGGTGGCTCAAACACCTCCTTGGACAGCCTGGATCCCCAACTCCAACTCCCACCCCAGAACAGGGCAACCCAAGGTTCATTCCGTGTCCCTGAGGGCATTGTCCAAATGTTTCTTGGATATTGTCAGGCTTGGTGCCATTACTGCTTCCCTGGGGAGCCTATTCCAGTGCTCCACCACCCTCTGGGTGCTAATCTTGTTGATTAGCTTTGGCAGGTCGATGAGTTGTACAGAGCTTTAGTGCATGATTCTGACTTGGTCTAACTTCAGGATGCTTTTCAGGTCATGAGATTTTTATCCCTTGGCAACATAGTGGAGTTAACTGAAAGAAGTGATTTGATAGCTCAGCAGAAGAGAAAATACAAAGCCTTGTTTTTCTGTGAGCAAAGCATGCTCTGACAATCAGGGAAACTGCTGCTGCAGTAGCTAATAAGGATAATAGGGTAAAAACTTACTTTCTCAAATACATGCACAGAAATATTTTCTTTGGTCAATTTGTGCCAAAAGCTTCTCCTTTTGTACCTTGGAATTCAGATCTAAACAAGCAGATTAAGAAGAAAACCTCAAGCTGCTCTGATTTCCCTTGTAACGATAGGTATCCTGCCTAGAAATCCACTCTGGAGCCTTGCAGTGCATGGCATTTATTTTGGCAGCAGTCTCAAAGCTTTCAGAAATTTCTGGAACATTGTGGGCAGCAGCTGTGAGCCTGGAGTAGCAGTGGTAATTATATCAAGTCATAGCTTGCAGTTTCCAGTTCTTTCTCAGTCCACTCTCCCAGCGGAAAAGATCTCAGCTGCTTTTTTTCTTCTCCCTTTTTTACTGGTGATTGTTTTTTTTTTTCCTTTAGCTGTTGCCTGGTACACTGCTTGAAAATCCTCTTGCTGCTTGTAGCCCTAGAACATCAATGTGTTATGGACTATGGAGCCAGGTTTCAGCTTGCTCTCTGAGATAAATAGTTTTTCTGGTACGGTGCAAGTCCATGTGCTGGAGGTGTCTGTGCTTTTCCCACTGGGCAGATGGCAAATAGCTGTAACATTTTCCCTCCAAAGTCTCTGTCACATATCCCACCCTTTGTAGTGGTCCTTAACATTTCTAGACGAGCTCCAGATGGTTTTACTCACAATCACCTGACTGACATAACTTCTCTGTGTCAGCATGTCCACTGGCCTTAGAAGAAGTCCGGGTAGGCCAGAATTCATCAAATAAACTGTTGTCCTTAAAAGTATCCGAGTAGGGAGCCAAGGCTTCCAGGCAGCTTTGGGGGTCTCCAAACAGCCTTGGTGTTTGGAGATGAGGCCAGCTCATTATTGTGTGTTTTGGGGACCCAGAACCTTTTGACAAGGGCAATGGATCCTTCTACTTCAGTCTAGCTCTGCTGTGTTGGGGCAGCCTGAACTTGTATTAGTGTCCTCGTGCCTTGGGATGTTCCGTTTGGCCCAGTCTGTGGTTATCTCTGTGCTGAGGGGTCAGGCAGTGCCAAAGCCTGCATGCTGTGGCACAGATGTGTGGTCATCACTGGTAGGTACACTGCTCCTCAGCCCCAGGACTTTGGTCCTTGGCCCAAAGACCTATCGGTTGTGCTTCTGGAGTTATGCTGATCCTGGAACCCATCCCAGAAGGCAGCTTGGATGCAACAACTCGCTCCTTAAGGCCACGTTGATTCAGTGGTGGTGTCACTGTACCAGTAGACTGCTGGAGCTGTTTTGTTTGCTACTACAAACAGCACTTTTTGGTCTTTTTATCCTTTTTTTTTTTTTTCTCCCCTGCTGGTGGGTAACAACTCTAGACAAGGCCTTGGGAGCTGTTCCTCTCTGTTACCTCGGCATGTTGTGGTCCAGCTCTTCATGTTGTGTTTTTGGCTTGCTGCTTTGAGCAGCTTTCTTCAGAGCTTGTAACAGTGCTTGAGCTTACTTCAACTCTGTCTCCTCTTGGGTCCCAACTTTAGTATTTAAGCCTCTGGGTGACTAGGCACTTCGCATCAGCCTTAGGGGTTTGGAATGAAAACATGGCGTGTTTTTTTTTCCTTACTCTGAAAGCTTGTATTTTCCAAGGAGTGGGGGGGAAACCCCCACGTTGGGAGGAAGGGGGAGAAGATAGGAGAGGTTCCAGCCCTTTTACGTGTTGTCAGCAGTCTCTCATTTTTCTTATGTGGACAAGGCTACTGAAGTCAGAAAGCAGACTCACTGAGCACTTCTCCATTGTAGGTGGAAGAAACATTCCCTTGAGCTGTATTTTATTGCTAAGCCATTAGTAAATATTCTAGTTACTGATGCAGATAATAAAAGATTAGATTTCTTTCACTTTGGAAAAACAGTTTCCAAATAGCAAATGACTTCAGTGTGGTACAAAGGAGATTTTGTGTCTTTTGACCATTTTCAGGATGTACGGCAGATTTCTTGCAGTGTTGGTGGATTAGAGAAATGAGGTGGCAGAAGCACAGGGTTCCAGTGCCCAAGTCCAGAGAGAACCTAGTAATCCTGCTCAAACCCCATCCTAAACACCCATGATGTGAAGTAATAAGGACTGATGTACCTGGTGTGGGTTGGAGACTAGCTAGATTGTATGGAACTTGGCCTTGAGAAGCTGTGGAGATGGAGGTGCTGCGTGCAGTTTTGTAAACAGGTTTGGCAACCTGGATTCTTCTAGAAATGCACAAACATTTTCTATGGCTTGGGCCATGGGTTTTGCTTTTTTATATGGTGGGTGCTCAGCACTTGTTGAAAATTTTCACTTGAGAAACAACGACTTGAGAGAAGGATCTGTAGTCACTTCAAGAACTATCTGCCACTGTTTCGTGTGCATGTTGCCAAAAGAGAAGTAGGTTTGGTGTTTCTAAGTGCAGCCATACTTAGGTTTTGTAAAGTCAGCTCATGTAATGTGATGAGTAACATTTATTGGCAGCTCAGGAGCCTGCTGCATGGCAGAGCTGTTGTGTGAAAACATCTCCCTGTGCTCAGTGCTTTCCATTTTCTCTCTGTGATGCTGGCCCAGGACGACTTCCTGTAGTTGGGTCTTTGAGTCGTAGTTGAATTGTGGGGCTGAAACAAGTGCTAGGTTATCCAAAGCCAAATTTTTGCTTCAGGTGTGTTTGCTGCTGATGGCCGGTGTCTTTGTCTTATTTCCTATTGTTGGGTCAGAAATGAGGGCTGTTAAAAGGGCCTCCTGCTTCCTGTAGCCTCTGAGAGTGTCTGCCTTTAACCTTTGCTTAAGGAACAGCACGGAGATTTGGAGAGAATGTGCAAAATTAGCTTATTAATGGCTGTGACAGCTTCTGTGCTTATTTTTCTTGGAGGCAGTAAGTCTCTGAAAGGATCACAAATGAAATCCAGTTTAGACGCTGCATGAAAAGGTTACCTAGATATTTCATAATAAAAATAACTAATAGTACAGCATAATACTGGGGAAAAAGGATGGCATATGCTAGTGGGTATGAAGCAGAAGTATTATTGGTCAGGTAAGAGCCTGTGGAGTCACTGCAAGTCCCACTGGATTTAAATAAATGGCACCTCTGCCCACGTGAGGCAGGATTGTATCAGTTACCACTGTGGAAAATGAGATGCATGGAGTATCTTGCTTTTAGACTTTCTTGTTTTCAGTCTCACTTGAAAACCACAGAGCACTGGGGTTTTGCTTGCATTCACTTGCCTCACGTTTTACAGGTCCATATGAAGATAATATTTCTGTTATTGTTATTTTTACATCTGTAAATTCTGTTTGCTTGAGGGACCTACCTACAGTGAGGTAATTATCAGTATTTTAGTAGAGCTTCTTTTTTGTTTGGTTAACATGAGTATCAACAGTTAAAGATGAAACTCTTACCTTCTTTTTACCCGAGGGTAAATTCTAGCCCAGCTGCTCTCCCCACCCCAAAAGGGACATGCACCTCCCTTCATCTCTGTCAAGATGATTTTACTCCCAAGAAAAACACAGGCCAATTCATATAAATACATAATCTTTTAAAATCCTGAGCAAAACATGATGTAAGTCTGTAGCATGGGGAAAATGTATTTGGTTGATTATTGTTTCTGCTTTTGTCTGTTGTCTTGGGGATGTGGTTTGGGGAGGGGATGAGAGTACACGTGTACATACAGCCCTGGGGGAAAAGGCCTGGGGGTACTAGTGGATGCAAAACTGGACAGGAGCCACCAATGTGCAACTGCAGCCCAGGGGGCCAACTGCATCCTGGGCTGCACCAAAAGAAGTGTGGCCAGCAGATCAAGAGAAGTGATTCTGCCCCTCTACTCTGCCCTGGTGAGATCTCACCTGGAGTACTGCGTCCAGCTCTGGAGCCCCCAGCACAAGAAAGACATGGACCTGCTGGAGCGTGTCCAGAGGAGGCCACAAAAATGATCCAAGGGCTGGAGCACCTCTCTTATGAAGACAGGCTGAGGGAGTTGGGGTTGTTCAGCCTGAAGAAGAGAAGGCTCTGGGGGAACCTCATAGCACCTTCCAGTACCTGAAGGTGGCCTACAGAAAGGCTGGGGAGGGGCTTTTTACAAGATCACATAGTGACAGGACAAGGGGTAATGGTTTGAAATTGCAGGAGGAGAGATTTAGGTTAGACATGAGGAGGAAATTATTTAGTGTGAAGGTAGAGAGACACTGGAACAGGTTGCCCAGAGAAGTTGTGGAGGCTCCATCCCTGGGGGTGTTCAAGCTCAGGTTGGATGGGGCTCTGAGCAACCTGGTCTAGTGGGAGGTGTCCCTGCCCATGCAGGGGGGGTTGGAACTCGATGATCTTTAAGGTCCCTTCCAACTCTAATCATTCTAGGATTCTATGATCAGGTGCTGCAGAATATGATTTGAGACTTAGAAACTCCCGTCAAGGTCCAAGCACGTGAGGTCCACCACAAGGCAGTGTCCTCCTCCAGCAGAGGTCAGCGAGTGCTGTTGGTGCTGGTGGGGAGGCTGCTGCAGACAAGGTACCTGCTGACCTGCCCTCTCCACCTTCTTGTGCAGGGTGGGGTGCGCCATATCAAGGGAGCTGGGGGACAATCAGGTACTTCCCTACAGCTTCTTTTAGGCTTCCAGACAAACATCTCGGTGGTCCTGTCTCCAGCCACCCTGCAGCAGAGGTGACAGTGCCGTGGTGTCCCAGAGGAAAGGGCGCTGTGCCTGTTGTTGCAGGTTTTTTGAGAAGTATTGCAAGGAAGCAGTGATTGCAAACCCTCAGAGTTGGTGATATCCTTCAGCTTTATCTGTTCAGCCAGTGTAAGAAATGCCAGGAAGTGAAACAGCAAAGATGTTTGGGCATTACCTGTGGAACATGGAATAGAGGTCACTGGGGACTTTTGGGTAGCACCTGTCTGCAAAGGATTTTCTTTAAGCTAGCTCTGTTAGTTCCTTGTGCTGACAGTTAAAATAGCTCTAAAAATATTGCTCTCAGGAGTGAGGAGGGAAAACAGGGAATCAAGATCTGTTGTTATTGCTGAGTTGAATTTTTCATTTGTTTTTCCCTACCATAAACATGATGATAAAATATTCCCTTCCAATTCCCACACCTAAAATGTATAGTAATTGCTGTTTTGTAGAGTATTTTTTTTTTTTTTTTGGCAGCAACGTTGAAAAATTCTGTTCTAGCCTATGAAAAAGAACAGAAGGCAAGAGAAAGGTATGGCTTCCAGCTCCCCAGACAATAAACTTCGTATCAACTTTGCTGGTACATTTAATATCCAATTTATAGATCCCTAGGTGCTGGTGAGGTAGTTTCTGTGCATTGGGGACCTTAGTTGGAATTCAACCAGTGACTTTCTTGAGTCCAGAAACTGTTTGCTTTCCTTGGCAAATTGGAATTGAGGAGGAGGGGGAAGCTTTCTTTTGAAAGGTCAGGTTTTTTGGATTTTCAGCCCACAGCAGTGGTTCATGACTGTGTCTATTTTCTATCCCGTGTAGTAGTGGTTTTCTTTTCTTCATAGTACGAAGGACAAAATATCAGTTCACCTGGATAATATTAATTAGCAACGACAGCTTAAACCTTCTCCACTGAAACTGTTATGAAAACCAGGGCATCTTGAGAAAAGCAGCAGTGAGCTGCTGAGAAAGGAACTTGCTCAGAGGGATGGAAGGCAGAATCTGCACGTAAACAAGGTCCTGTGAAATGTTCACAACACTCGGTCAATCCTCAGCCCAGTCTTGCTTGGGAGACACTTGCTGATGTTAGTGAAGGTTTCCTGAACTTTGGGTTAGAGCCTGTTTTTTTCCCTCACTCTCTCCAGAGACCTCTTCACCTCCTTCTCCATTGCTAGACCTCAAGAAAATCTCCTAATCAACAGATTCACAGCCTAACAGTTGCACATAGGTGAAAGCTGAGGTGCTATTTTAGTAATTTTAGAGGTAAGATTGTCTCCAGAAACAAAATGTTTGTTTAATGAAGGAAAAGAAAACAGCTAAAGGAATACAGCTGAGGTGATGTCAGCTGAAAAAGGAATATGTGTCTGTCTGGTGTGCCTGATGTTTGGTTTATTGCTGCACGTACAATTGAGTCTTCAGTGAACTATTTGATGCTCACTCCCTTACTAAATGTGTTTTGGTATCACATTGTATTATATCTGAATGGTTTCTGATTTCTGTCATTCCTGAAAGCCTTTGCACTGGTGTGTTGGCACAAATAATCTGAAAGGTGTCTCCTGCTAAGTTTTTGTTTGCTCCAAATTGGAGGACCAGGTTGGCGTGCCTTTGGAACTCCAGCCCTACTTGTTTGTTTATTTGGTTTTTTTTGCTGTTTTTTTTTTTTCCCTTTCTTTAAGATGTTGACTTATAAGGTGTTGTTACTCATTGCTTCAGAAAATAAACTTTCAAATATGTGTAATGGTGTCTATATTGTGCTCACCATTTCCCCCAGTCTGGGAAGTTGTTACTGCAGACTTTCAGCTCTGGACAGAATAACTTTTATGCACAGGGCAAAGTCAGTGTTCATCATAAGCCTCTTGAAAAGATGGGTTCTGATGAAGTGGAAGCTGCTTTTTTAATAACAGTAAACCAGAACGGCTAAGACCTAGCCTTGTGACAACTTTTACAGTGAAGTGTATCTCCCAAAATGCAAGAAGCAAGTTCCTCTTCATGCCATGAACTGTACTAGAAAATGTGCAAAGGTTGATACTGCCAACCATACTGTAGGTAAGCCAGTGTCCAAGTAGGGCTTGTTTGTTGGGTTCCATGGCAGGCCTGCTGGCTTCCCACTTTGCTGATTTGTTTCTCACACGGAGTAGCTGAGCGTGTAGCAGCAGCTGTAATAAATGCTGTGTTTTCTGTAATATTCCATGGTTTTGTTCTTCACAGCTGTAAGACCTGATCTGACCTCTGTGTTGTCTTGAATTCTGTGTAACTGTTGTTGGAGCTTGAAAAGCCCTTCACCTGCCCTCCTGTAACCTGAGTTGAGCAATCCCACATGCCTGTCTGCCACATAATAGGGCTTTAGGACTTATTAGGAATATTGAATACAGGGGCAAACACAGGTGCATAACTTCTGGCTTCCTTCTCATTTGCATAATAGCAGCCGAGTAATTGAAGTGGAGAATGGTCAGGAAGCCAAGCACAAAAAAGATAAGAGCACCTCATTTAAGTGTGCTGCCTTAAATATTTTTGCTTTAGAAGTGTATTTTTTTTTCGCCTTAGAAAAACTGGACATCAAAAATGGAGCATTTGTGTGTTGGAGCGAGCAGGTGTGTGTGCTGGCTCTCCCCATTCCACTTGAACCTGCCTTTGCCAAGTATTTGTGTCCATCAGCCATTGCTCCAGCCTTATCCCCCTGGCTGCTGCTCATGTTTCTCAACTCTTTCTCTTCCCTGTGGTCTTCTCCTCCCCAGCATGTCAGCTCTCTGGCTAAAGCAGCTGATTTTTGGGAAGGGAGTGAAGGAGGAAGGGGGAGCAACGTGGAGTCTTCAACCTGTGTTGCATTAAAGCACTGGCAGAGTCTCCTGGGAACTGATTCAACTTGCAAAGCCATTAACATTTATTTAAAAGTGGTGAATACAGAAGACCTTACTTGGTCTATGGGAAAAGCTGAGAGTGATACTTGTTGTTCTCAGTTACTAGAGTAGGCATGGAGAATGGATCCAGGGAGAGAGTTGTGCCTAATGCTTGGGTAACAGGCTGTGGGGCCAGGTCTGGAGTGGGAGCAGTTTCTTTCAAGATGATTTCTCTGTCGTGACTTGGTCCAAAAGCAGATTTTTCGTTTGGTTGTTACAGCAAATTCTGTGTTGTACGGAAAGCAGAGATGATCTGCCTTGCCCCCGTCCTGTTGCACCTGTTAATATATTCTCATGAAATCAATTATAAAAACCAGCCCTCTTTGGCAAACGACTAGCAAATCTTGACTGCTCTGACCCCCATCCATCTGGGCACTTAAGGTAACTATTTTCCAAGGCCTGGCAGTGCCCTGGGAGCTGCCCTTCTCTGTGGAAGGGACTGCTGCACGTGAGCCAGGAGGGGATGGAATGCAGTGTATGTCACTTTGGTGCTGTCTGGCTCCTGCTAAGTGACAGTAGCTCCTCAGAGCTCACTTGCCCCAGCTAGAAATGAAGGGCTGGACTGTGATACAGAGAGTAAAAAGGGTGAAGAGGTGGTTCTTGTTTCTTAGAGTTGGACGTAAGTTTTTTGTCTCAGAACTGCAACTTTGGGGCACAGTTTTCACAGTTTAAGATGGTGAAATCATTTGGCTTTGTAGGAGAAACCCCAATACATTTACAACCTATCTTGTTAAATCAATCTGGTCTTGGTGGCCTATCCAGAGAATGCCTCTTGATAAGTATCTTTATTGTCATATATCAGTTTCTCCATTACTAGTAACATCCCGGTTCCAAGTTCTGCAGTGTTTCCAGGAATGTAATATCATAAAATAAAAATCTTAACAATTACTAGTACTTGATGTTATTTATATTGCATTTCAGGTCATTTGTGGGCAGAAAAGGTCAATGCTGTAACATGTCTTACAGAGCTGGTCAGGTGTTGCTGCTGTACATTTACCCGTCTGGTACAACAGTCGCTCGTTCCTGCATCTCAGCTCTTGTGAACAAAATTGTATCATGAGATTCCATGTCCCACAACAGCCTCTAGCCATGCCTTTGTGCAACAGGAAATCTTAAATTCTGCGTGTCACCTGAAGAACTTGGCCACAAATGTGACAGGTGATTCCCTTGGTCCCTTTGGACTTTGTTTGGAAAAAGATTGTTTTTCTTAGTTGCAAGTACAGTTTTCCTCTCTGACAGTCATTCTGTAGGATGCCATGTGTACTTCCCAGTTTGCTTCTTACAAAATGTTAGTTTGTGTTCCTTGTAAATTCTATATTTTAAGGTCAGTTTCTCAGTACTAACTAAAAGCAACGATTAGATTAGAGTGAGATTACTTTTCTTGTGTCTCTGACATAATTCCCTAAGGTCTTGTCATTTTGGAAGGATTTTTGGGGTTTTTTTTTCCCCAATTCTTAGATCTGGGTGTTGGGTCTCCTTCCTTGTCAGCCTAACCGTTTGATGTGAGTGTTGGAGGAGCGACTGGTCATGGAGTTAACTGAGTATGTGGGACACACAAAAAAAGAAATTTAGGAAAAAATCCAGTTTCGTTCCTCAACAGTGATGACTGAGGTGTGGTGCTACTAAGTGTTGTAGATGCCAGTTTCATTTCTTGTTTCTCCAAATGGATCTTTTGTGTGGTCTTGCAGCTGCTGCAGTTGGAATGAAGGTCTGATGTGAGGAGCCTGGTCTGCTGCTAGCCCAGCTTTGGATGAGCAGAGGGATCTCCACAGCCCAACTGCAATACATCTCTTTGTCAGGAGCTGTGGCCATGTGCTTGTTTTAAAGAGGCACCAGTGTGTCTAGTCTAGGGCCTTAAGCAAAGCTGGTAAAGTTTTGTGAATGTTGGATAAGTGACAGGGCCATGTTACTGATAGCTTGGACCATCTGAAGACTTGGTGCCAGTGTTTTGTCAGGTGTGGGCTTCTCAACACAAGCCAGATCTGCAATAGCTCTGGAAAGCGTTCCAGAAAAGTGCAGAAGCAACTCAAATGTTTTTTTAAAAAAATAATTTATTCCATGGGGTTTGCAATATAATGTAGTAGGTGTAGTTGCTGCAGTTCCTTGTTCATTTTATTAAACAATGAAACGTGTGGTATTAAGGTCCTTAGAAAGGTATTTCCTGGATATTCAGTGATGTAACCATAAATCAAAAATCTTATATTGGATTTTACTAATGTTTATATCACCCTTTATCTCTAGGTAGACAGATCTGTGTGTGCAGGGGTCCAAATCCAACTTGTGGTTTCACTTGATATCTTTGGTGCCTGTTTTTTCCTGATCACTTGAATACAGTGGGAGTTACTGCTGGAGAGTGGAGAGCTGGACCCCGAGGGTCACACAGCTCATTGTACATCAGAGGTTACTTTTTTTTCTTCTTTTCCCGTTTCATTTTTGCTTTTTACAATGAACCTGGAGATGGATTCAGGTAGTCATGGCTTAAAAGATTATGGTTCTTACTATCTGGTGTTGCTGCAGTTTGAAGATGCTCTGTGCATTGTTTCCTGAAAATGAAAATAAAGATGGTACCGAGTGGTAAAAAGTCTGTCTTGCCAACGCTGGTACACTGCCTTCGTTCTGCCTTTGGAGTGCCCTGGCTGCATGTGGTGGGTCAGCCAGAGACTGCTCATTACTGGGATTTTGATGGATGTTGGCTCCCCTCACATGAGGTGTTTTTTGACCCTCACATCCTGTTTGAGGCGAGTGAGCTGGAAGGGCAAGTCTGCTTGCGGAGTTAGGTTTGTCGGGAAGGGGGAGAGGCCTGAGGGTGGGAATTAACAGGTCTGGGGCCAGTCTGATCCTGCCACAAGGCAGCCTGCAGAACCACGCTGGTGTTTGGGGGCAGTCAGATATCCTTGTGGAGGCAGTGTGCTTTCTCATCCTCACAGGGACTGCTTGCTGACGAGAAGTGGGTTGACCAAGCTTCTAATTCCCATCACTTAATGTCAATGAGTATTCATCGCATGACTGCAGTGTCTAAATTGTTCCACGTGCCTTTTGAAGTCCTGTGCCTCTTGAGGAGTCACAGGCAGCCTTACTGCCTTTGGCCACGTCGAGCTGGGGAGGTGGAGTCATCCCAGCTTTTCAGACTGGAAACTAAGGCACGAGAAGACAGAGCAAATGGCCAAGCTTGCACCGTGTGTTTGTGACACAGTGAGATGAAGAACTTGGACCTTTCCCATCCCAGCCTTACACCCTGGTCTCTAGGGTACACTCTTGTACTGTAGTCTCCTCCTTCTTTTCAAAGAGTGCATGCCTGGCGTGAAGAAACCAAATATACATCTGATGTCTTGGAACACTGCTCAAGTAATAGACCTGCCTCAGGACACAACTATGTGGCACTGGGAGGCTAACTTCAAATGTTTTACAATAAAAATTATATGTCTCAAGATGCAGGAGAAACGTTGGGACTGAGTTCTTAGGCCTGTCTCCCCACTAATCCTGGGGCAGGTGTTTTCAAAACACAGCTGCTTTGCAGGAGTTAGGCAGGAATGTGCATTCCAGCCCAGCTTTCTGCTGAACTGGAACACGGAGCGTACTTTGGAAAGAACAACAGTGGGACTGTTAGATGTTCTTCCCATTATCTCAGTTTGATAAAAAGCATTCTTCAGGTCAACACGGCTCTCTGAAAGTTAAACTAGATTGTTCTGTTTCCAACTGTGACTCCAGTGCTCTCAGGAAAAGCCCGCATGCTCGAAGATGTAGGAAAATAAAGTAAATGAAGCCCTAGGGAGCCATAACAAAATGGGGGGAAAAAAAAAGGCAGCAGTGTAGCCTGTCAAAATAAGAATCCAGAAGCTCAAGCCAGTTCAAAAAGAGCTTTCCTTCTTTCTCCTTCACTTGCACCTATCAGTGAAGACCAAAAAGGAATGCAAGAAGAAGGGTGTGTGGGATGGTGGAAGACACTAGGAGCTCTTGGAAGGAAGAAGATAGTGTGAACATGCATGGGTTCATAAGTGAAACTGAGCAGCATGAACAGTGTTTATGGAATTGAAACTAGCAACCTACAGTTGATAGTGTTAACATCACCAGATGTTTCTGTACCCAAATAAGTTCTTTTAGAAAAGTATCCCTTCTGTTTTTGCTGAACTGTAGTATTTCTTTGCAGTATTGCTTCTCTTGAAGGACACTCCAGTGAGGGGTGTTACTCCTTGTTAATGCTTCCTCTTTTCTGTGTGCAGGAAAAGCATTTCTTCAGCAGCAGAGAAGTTAATGTAGGGATTACTATTTAACACAGCTAGTGATGCAGCATTCATCACCAACCTGGTAATTATAACCTGTTGTGTTATCTCTGGATATATTGCTGAATCTTTACGTATCTCTGATTCCCATTTGAAAAATGAGAATAGTAACCACCTCCTATATTTCACTTATTCTACCAGTTCTTTCTGTGTCTGGGTTTTTGGTGTCAAAGCTCACCAGGACAGGAAAGCTGCTCAGCACCTAGGGCAGTAACATCCTGCTCTTGGTGTGGTCCTCTCCCCATGTGGTGCAGATCATAATGAAAAATCTCAATCAGAAGTGTTTATTGGCGAGTACGGGTGACTGCAGTTAGCATCAGAGTGCCTTGCAAAGGAGCTAATGCTGCCTCCTGAATGGGGCTTGCCCTCTAAAGCATCCTTCAGTGAGTGTGCTGAGGCCTCAGCTGAGTGGTAGGGGTAGTTTTGGGCAGTGCAGACGTGTTAGTGACACGTGTGGTGGTGGTGATGCATAGATTTGTGCTAATAACGAAATATGTTGTGCTCTCCTTTTCAAGTGCTGTTTTAACCTGCAAGCAAGTTTTCTATTCCTATTTTGGAATGACCTAATATAATTTTTAGGAAGTAACTTTTAAAGAAAACATTTAACCAGCAGTTTTTAGGTCGTGGCAAGTTAAGTCCCACTCATTAGATAGGAGTAGTATTTGATGGGTGCTAGAGAATTCCTCTGTGCTCCTCCCAGCTCACAGAGCTCCCTCATCTCACCTGGCAGGAAGCTGCAACAAACATTTACGTGGCCTCCCTGCATTCCTCACTAGTCACACCCCAAAATTTCAGCCTGTTTATGTGTGTGGGAACTTCTGCAGAGAGGAATGCCTTGATCTTTTCTTCTCAGTTGTTTGCTGTGTTGGTAAGGCAGAGTGCAGAGAATGTACGTGCTGCTGTGGCAGGGAGAGAAAAACCTCCTTTCTTTCTCCAAGTAACAAATGCTCAGAGTCCCAGTAAATTCTGCATCTTCCCAGACAGTATGTGGCCTTATTCCAATGAGAACCACGTATAATTGGAAACCAGGATGTATAATTTAAAACTAAGTCAGTGCAACCTTGTGTTTCCAGAACCTTGCAGTTGTTTATTTACAGTTTATTAAAGTAAAACTGTTTGGTTTTTTTTTAAACCGCTTGAATATAAATCTATGTCTGCAGAAGCTTGCAATTCCTTGGGGAGAGTTGAAGTCAGGTCAGTTACCAGTTGCTTACATTGGATGCAGAAATGAGCCTGGTTTAAGCCAGTCTGAAGAATATTTATGTGACCTTTGGTACCGTTTCAACTACCTTAGCTGAAAATGTGCCTTTAGGTAATTGGGTGCAGTTTCCCTGAGTGGGCAAGTCCCCAGGGGAAGGGCAGGTCTCTAAGCTAGGATAGACAGGCTGAGGTTGCACATCACAAGGGGCAAAGAAGTGAAGAAGACCAAGACTTAAAGAAATGACGTAGACATTTGTGCAGAAGATAATGGAGTGATCCTTGCCAGTTAAAAAAGTGGGAGATTCTACCAAGCAGCTCTTGGTCCCTTTGTCAGGAAGTACTTGCCTAGACGGGGGATGTGTCCAGATCCTGGAGATGTAAAATTCAGGCTTTAAAGGTTGAACTCCTTCTTCTCTCTGTAACATTCTTGTTTTCTAAATTTATAAAGGTTTATGAGAGAATAGCCTGAGCCTATTTCTGCTCTCCTTGTGATTTAGATATAACAGCAATACCTTCTGTTAATCTTTCTCAAATAACAGTATATACAGTAATAGTGTATTTTTGAAACAAGGGGATGCAAAGAGGTTAAAAGTCTGCTACAGAGGGGACATCTCAGTTTTTTTGTTTCTGCACTCACTGGTCCTGTGAAGTTTAAGAAAACCTTTTAGGCCATTAGGGACTTTGGTGTGAGGGTAGATTGATGTTGCTGTATTTCTAAAAATGTTTCTTTAAAAGAACAAATGTTTCGTATGTTTCTTCAAGATGACTTAAGAACAGTTTTGTTTAGTTTTTGTTTTTGGGAGGGTCTTCTGCCCCCCATTCCCCCTTTAATACAAAAAAGCAGCCAGTTAATACTGAGCTCTACTCCAAGTGATCTTGCTTCTGTGTCTTAGTATTCTACGAGTGGGTCAGTGATTATTTTGCTGGTGATTGAGAGATGGGAGGAAGACAAGGTTTTTAAATAAAGATGAAGTCTCTTATTAGAACATAATATTAAAGTGGCTAAAAACACATAGTCATTCAGGGACCCACAGCCTTCTTCTGGTTTAAAATAGGAGCCACAAACTTTAAGTGAAGTTGGCTAGACTAGCTGTTCAATGTGGGTTTATTGTTGATTTACTGTTAACCGCTGCCAGAGAAAGGAAGAATTTGGGAATCTAGAATTCTTAACTGGACAGGAAAAGGAAAATTCAATACTCTTTCTTACCCATTTTTTACAACTAATTAATTGAAGTGTTTTAACCCAGTATGTTGGCCTTCCATTTTTCATTTTTACAGTGCAGCAGATGCACTTCTGAAACTGCTTCGAACTCATCTACTTCTGGAGCGCAGCTGGTAAAGTGGCCAGAGATTGACCTGACAGCTCTGCCTCAGAGATTTGGAGCTTACATTCAGGCTGTTTGCTCAGTTTAAGGACATTACCATACATGTCTATATGTAAAAAAATTACCAAAGGGCATTTTTCAGTTTTTGTAGCACTCTTTTATTTGAAACTTGATGGAAAGGTCTTTATTGACGTTGTATTCTGTCTTCTTAGATGGACAAACTACATTTCCAGTGAAGCTGCTTCAGTGCAGGATTAGGAAGTCTCTGCTTCCTCCTTGTGCATGCAGAGGAGCCTGGAGGGAGCACAATGGCCCTTGCAGATGGGGAAGGGATTTAGAATGGGCTAAGAGGTGTGTAGGAACCATTTGAAAGAATCACAGTTTTGTTGAGGGTTTGCCCAGTATTCAGTGCTTTTGTCCATCTGATGCGTCTCTTTTATTTTTAATTTCTCAATTCTAGGGCACTATGTTGAAAGGCTAACAAGTGATTTTTAGTGTGTGGAATCCTTTCTTGTGATGTTTTTCTTTTCCCAGTTTTTGTGAAGCAAAATTATCTTATCTTTTCATGCTTTGTACTTAAGGATCCAGAATCTATATTGACCCTACCACACCAAGCAGTCCAACTATGTAGTAGTTTATTTGATGAGTTGCTGGCTGAAGAAGAAGGTATTAAATCTGTTTAAGTTTATATTAGTACACAGTGACAGTCTGGTATTCTTATGTAAACATGACTTTGGCCATAATGCTGGAGGTATAAAACAAGCACTTGGAGTACTCCAGGTTTGTAATTGAAAACCTGTAGTGGTAAAAGTCACCTTGTGGTGAACTACTATTATACATCATACATCTGCAGTTGTGATCAATTTTGGAGAGTGGTTTAAGGGTTTGTAAAAGCAGAACGTGCAAGAGACAAATCAGCTACAGTAGGGCGAGGACTGTCTCCTTATATCTACAGAACACTTAACCCAACAGTGAACTCCAAGTCTGTGTAAATAATTAATAGTAATAATGGTACCTTTTTTTTCCCCTAGGTCACTGACAAGTGTAGGAAAAGAACTGCAAGGTAACTTTCTGCAAGCCCTGGCAGAAAGAGAGGAAGCCAATCGCACTGGAACAATGTCTGTGAGTACCTGCGAGATCACAATCTTCTTCACAGCTTAAAAATTAATCTGAACAGGAAAAGGAGGTATTTTACATGAAAACTTCGGGTGGAGAATGTGAAAAAGATCATTTGATTTAGGAGAGATTTCTTGAAACCTAGGAATTGTTTATGGTAATATTTTTTTTTTTTCAGTAAGCAAAGCATATAAAAACACTGGCCAGAAGTCTACAGAAGGTAAGTGACCTAGGAGCTGAAGGGTACAAGAGGAAAACTCACCTACTGAAGTGTATTTTGATTTCATAAGGTGGTGTAGATAACTGCCTTGCAAAATATCTTCCCACGTGTGCTTCAAACAGCAGAAAATGCAGCCTGAATGTTGGGAGAGTCCCTTTGAAATGGAGGAACATGAGCTATTTGAAGGGAGGATGGTCCTAAATATTAGGTGTCTAATAGCTTTAATTTTGCCCAAGTAAGAGTGTGTGCCTGCATGATGTACAAGGAGGGAAGCTGGGAGTTTGACAGTTTAAGAAAAAGAATACAAGTGGCTGCAAAGGCAGTGCTGGGCATTCTGGAATTCAAAAGCCATTGTCATCTTATTTCCTGGGCCTGCTTCCTTGAGAAGTTGGTCAGGCACACACTAATGACTTTTTTGCTTTCTTACAATTCTCCTACTTGAAGTAAAAGCATAACTCCCCTCTCTTTCCTAACTCTAGGCTCCATACTCATTCCTTTATGGCTAGCTAATTCACCTTTCGAATTGGCAGAGGAGATGCCTGCCTCAAGTGTAGTTCCACGACATACTTGAAGCTTCAAACACTTTGTGGTTTCAGCTGGTGGACAGATACCCTGGGAACTGCGCATCTTGGGATATTTAGGGGTTTCTACAGGAGAAACAGGACACGAAAGGTTAAATGTGTGGCAGGAATGAGGTAGGATGGAACGATGGTGTGGTAGTTTAGCCTTGAAAATGGGAGCACTTGGACTTACATTCTACATATGTACCTAATTTAAAAAAAAAAACACGAAAAAAACAATTGCTAATTGTAGCACCTTGCTCTTGTAGTTCTCTTCCTAAAGGAAATGTAAAAGGAAATGTAGTCGATTCGTATTACAGAGGGGGGCACTACTGAGTTAGGCAGAGCCCTTCCAGCTCACAGCGCGACTGTCCGTTCCGAGTGGCAGGTGTTCCTGCCTGGATGTGGAGGCAGGAGCACTTGGAACAGGCTGAGACCCGCCTACAGGTTAATTCCAGTCCCCTCGGTGCTGGGGTGGGAAATGAAACGTGCCTTGCTGTGACCATGGAGGGCCTAAGGAGGGCACGGGGAAGAGCTGTGGTCAGTAAATAGGCTTCTCAGTCTTGTGCACCCAGTGTAGTAGCATTCCCTGAGCATCTGAAACTCTATCCAGTGCAGTCTGGGAACTCCTGGAAGCTTCTGCTAGAGATTCCCTGAGAAACCTGGATAGAAAACGGTAGAATAGGTTCATATGCTTCAAATAAATATTTTTGGTTCTTAAACTCCCAGGGTTTACTAAACCAAAAGAATTTTGGTGGGGAGTTCTTTTGTTTGTTTCCTTTTTCTGATGACCTGAGGCATGCCTTCATATGCTGGAGCTAGTTTGGCTCCTCTCTTTGCTGTTGTGCTGTGTATCCTTACACTGCTGTGGCAGAGGATATTGAAACAAGCAGGCAGGAGCTGTGTTAAGCAAGCTTAGATTCAGAAAGCACTGGTAAGGTTTTAGCTCTGCCTGGTGAGTTACATGTGGGGCTCTAAAAAAATGAAGGGAGATAAATTATGGGCCAGCCTTTAAAATGAAAATAAAAAGTCCATGGTAAGCATCCCATCAAAATGAAGACAGCTGTTCCTGGTTCCCAAGTTCTCTGGCCTCCTGCAGTGATTCAATTTCTAGGCCCCCAGAGCAGCCTCTGGTTATATATAAAAAGTTTTTGGAACAGTGAGTATTATTACAAGCTCCTCAGTACGTACCTAGATGCAGTAAGTACATCAAGTGTGCAATTTCAGCCTCCATTCTGACTTCTCTGCAGTTTGTTGGTTTACAGGGGACCCCATAATGTTTTCTTCATAGGCCTCAGTGCGAGAATGCATTTCCAATAGAGATTCAGAACATACATCTGTTGGCTGCAATCATAAATGCACGCAGAAGACATTTTTGGTTTTACTATTGGGTACCTAATGAACCAACAGAGAGAAGGTATTCCCTTATGGTTTTTGATTTATTATTTTTTTTAAATCTTAACAGTGCCACCTTTATTATTACTAGGGCTACAGCCAATTCTGTATATTTTAGGGGTGGCACTTGGATTCTAAGACCACGTTGCTGAGAAGACCAGCCTCCCCAGAGAAAACACTGCCCGTTTGGAAAGCTAAAACTACTGCCAAAAGGAATGATGACATTGCAGGGTCCTGTCTGTCTCCGTGACTGAGACACTTGTGTGGTTTCTGTGCTTCTCTGTTTGGTACATGGTATCTAGAACCTGCTTCTCCTTTTTGAGGTGAAGGCAGTGCAAGCCATGGGACTGGCTTCCAAGTCATGCAGTTTGGACTAACAGCAAGGAGACACACAGCAGGGAGTCATCATACGACTTCCCATCCTCCTCTGAGAATAGCATCTCGAGTCTCTCTGAGCCATTAAACAGTGTAATGAAATGCTAGAGATTCCTCACAAGAGACTGGTCAACAGCAGACTAACTTTGCTCCATCTGTCCAGATGAGGCTGTGTAAGGCTTTGTGGGCTACCTCAAGAGTCACCAGACACACGTGACAGCATCGTCAGGATGAGGTTTCCTGCCGTGGTGGTGCTCAGCACAGCAGGAGATAAGGCTACTTGATGGGGTTACCTGCTTTAGAGCTTGACTTCAGGGTTATTGTAAAACTGGGAGAAGAAGAAATCAAGGATCTAAATAACTTTTCAGAAGTTGAATGAGTGTGATTTTGACAAAGCTTTTTGTAATGCTTACTTTGCTCTGTTGTCATCCATAGCATGGCTCAGCCCTGCGTTTCAGGGTTAGCAGCTCATCTTCTGCATGTCAGAGTGACACGGATATTACATCTTGGAGATGTCATGACCAGTGGCAGTGCTCTCACCTGATGTTGCTGGTGGGACTTCTGCTGATATGTCTGGACCCTTAGAAATCAGCCTCTGCCAGAAGATGATTTTCTGCTTGTCTTTTCTGGCTATGCTGCCAGTCTGTCCTACTTGTATAAAAAAAAACCCAACCCAAAACAAAAAAATCAGGGTACAATATCTCCTCCTTTTCCTACACAAACTGGCAGAAGGAGGATTAGAAAACATCCAGTCTTGAAAACTGCACCTTACTGTGCCTGGGAAACAAATCTCTTTCAGCTGTGCTTGGTGGTGCTGTGTGGCTTTTGATTAACTGCATTTCCAATTTCCTCTCAATTTCATATCAGGTTTGTCAGGTCGTTTATATGTCAAGTTGATCCGGGAGGTTAATTCTCTACAACAACCCTGTCGTGACAGAATTGTTGCATGTATCTGCTTATTAACCAGCTCCGTTCAGAAACTTGGTCCAGGAAAGTTCGTGTGAGAAATAAGATGTGTGAAGTAGAAGGTGGTTTTAAAAAATGAGTGAGGTCTGCAGGTGATGTAGCAATAGGCTACTGGTGGATTTTGGTAGTACTGGTGGATCCTCTATGCTCTCATAAATGAGTGTTCACCTGAAATCCAGTGTGAGTCTTGTGATCAGATGAACTCAGCAGGCAGACAGGTCTTGACTTCTTTGCACAGCTGTATGTTTACCTTAGCTAGCCCTCACCTCTACTCTGGAATGCATGAAATACTACTTGTTTGTTCAAGGTGATAAAGTGCTTCATGGCTATCATAGTTTGGATTTACAAAAGCCTGAGGAAATTACACAATACTTGGGAACTCCTTTTTGTGTCCCAGAGCAAGTCTCTTGGTTGCTGCGTGAATACCTTCAGACTGATCTTTTGGGAGAGGTTTGAGGTGATGGGGCAGAGTGGAAAGACTTAGAGCTGCACTCATGTGTCTGAAGACATAGGAACCCTGTAAGCTTGGATTTGGTTTTCACGGCCATCAGAACAAGTTATAGTTACGTTGTCGTGGGAGTCAGTGCCAGCGTCAATAGTGTTGAGGCTCTCCAAATAACTAGGTGAAATTTGTTGGTGGAAATTAAGGACATGAGTGAGCTAAAGATTAATCCTCCTCCCCCTGTTCCACTGACTAAGGGGGAAACAAGGTTTACAAACCCCCCCCCCCCAAACCAAACAAAACCCCCCAAAGAACTTGATGTTCGTGTTCTCAGTCACGTGCAAAGTACAACCAGGAGATCAGATGAAATTCATGCCTAGTAAAATCAAACTTATTTTTTTTCTGCACTTGAGTATTGGTTGTGGCAGCAGTTAGATGGCTGGACCTTTCTGCCTTGGAAAAGTGTAGTATTGAAGCTGTATAAAAGCACTGGTTAGAGCTTGTTCCTTCAGAGCCATTCGAAGCAACCACTGGAGCTGACTCAGAAAAACTTGTGAATTCTGCACTTTCTAATATACCCATTTCCTGTGTTGAGAACCCGATGAAGCATAAGATTGTCTTGTATATGACCAAGAACACTGTGCTGACATGATCTTTTTTCCCTTTACTGCTTCCCAACAGCTATGAAGGGCTCCTCAAGGAAAAGAGGGAATTATAGCAATGTTTATTTCCCTTTGAACTGAACCCGTGTTTGTCTGTTTAATAAATTGCTATGGAAATTGCACGAGTCATGCAGGTAATCATAACTTAGTTTCAAACAAGTCAGTTCTACCCTTGAAATACAAAAAATATGTCAATATTTTGTGTCATTGGAAAGACTGGAGTATGAAAGACATGAAGCTGTGTTTCCTGGATGTAGATGTAGTCTTATTATTTCATCTCTTGAAGGCTTAGGATGCATTTCTCCACAATTAAAATGGAGTAGGGATGTGTGGAAATCGTGTTACTTGTGACTTCTTGTGCAGGTGGCAGGCAGAACCTTTTTTCCTTATGTTTTATCTCCAGAAGTCATAGGCATAATTGTCTGCTACTATTTGGGCACTATATGCTGAAACACGTTTAGCAACAGGCTAACAGAATAAAAAAGCACCTTCAATGCTTGGAAATGGGGCCATTGGATCCAGAGTCCTCTAAACCTCAAAACCAACTGTTTGGGAGCTGGCTGTACATTTATGGTGTAGATTCATTTCAGTTAGTTCACTTGTAGGTTCATGAAGTCCTGGCAACAGAAAGGGGGTAAGAAAGCAAGCAAAGAATGTTCCATAAAATGTTATACAACACGCTAAAGCAGCTCTTCAGTTCAGTAGGATTTTTCCCTGTGTTGATCAAAGCTGTTCTGGAGACACCTACCTTTAAAAGGACCAGTTAATATCACCCCCACCCCAAAGATTCCTGCTCTTTAAATTGTAGGTGTGGTATCATGGAAAAATCATTCTAGTTCAATTGTAATATGTGGATTGTAGATTTTTGTAAATGCCTCAAAATGGCGTGATTAGATGTATTTTCCATTGACATGCTGCAAAACTGATACTCCACGTAGGAAAGCATGTGGAAAAAACAGGAGAAATAGACAGCATCTTTTATTCCTCCATTGTTTCCTGTGATTGATCAGAAGTGAAGCAAACATTAGGAGAGCTGTAAAATACATGAATTGTGTCATTTTAGCAGCTGTGAATAAGTGCAGTTTACTTGTGGTCATATTTCAGATTAGCTGACAGTGAGGCTTCTGGCATGTTCTTTGAATGGTTTGAGCTGTCATCAGAAGACCTCAAGGTTCACTTAGAACGCCAGTCAAGCTGCATCGTTTTATTAACGGCTTTTAATTTCAGACCAACGAAGCTGTCTTTAAAGAACTTGTAGTTGGTTTTATATGTATCAGGAGGAGTTTTGGGTTCCTTATCAAGGGAGGGGCTGACGAGTGATCGTGTACATGTAGGTGAGGCTGGGTCTGCATTAGCGTTTGAGTTGGGATGAGGAGACCAATTTAGAAATGATTCTCTCAGTAGGCCTCACTCACCACATGTTGGTCTTGCATTGCAGGGGGATCTTGGAATGCGCTTATTGGCTCCAATTGCAAAAAAAAGAGACTTTATACAAATAGCTCGACTCTGGGGGCACTGTTCTCTTACAGATAGGCAGATCTTGGGATCAGAATAATACTGTGATGTGAAGATCCTAAAATGAGAGACAGGGGCTCTGGCTCTTAAGTGTTTGATTCTTGAAATCCTTCTGTTTGTGTTGCGTGACTGTCCATTGCATATGTAGCCTGAGGTCCCTCCTGGGTAGGACCTAAATAAGCACCAAATTTTTGCTTTTTAGTAAATCTCTTAAATACAATCAACCCAGTAGACACTCACTTTTCAAAGCGATTGAAAAGGAAGGGGTATTGGTAAATTTGGGGACAAGGCCTTCCCTCTAGCAAGGACCTCAAGAATTGGAGGATTCAGGTAGTGTTCTAGGAATTTGTTGTTGGATGTTCTCTAGGCACGTGGAAGACAAGCCCAAGTGTGTAATGTATTTTGTTGGCTGTCTCCAGATGGGGAGTGACTGTCCCAAACTACTTCTTTCCATGGGAAAGGCCGTTGAGCCTTGGCCTTACCCTTTCTGGAAAAAGCAGGAGAGCTTGGAGGAGGCAGCTTTCCTAGGGATACCTTTAGGGTCTTTCTCATCCGACTGACTGGGTCTTTTTGACTTTTTAATTTTTACTCCCTGCTGTTTGTCTTCTAAAACTCAAATATCTGTGTAGTGATTGAAATGTATGACTCAGACTCCGTGGTGATCCCAGGGCTTGCTCCTACCTGGGGGTTGCAGGGATCTGGGGCTGATTTGACAGGACGGCTCTGACCTCTTGCCATGGTGAGGAATGGCAGTGTGGCTGCCGTGGGATCAACCACTGCTGTTTTCTGGCTTATATTCTGGAGTGTCCTTCAGGTGACTAGTCTGTCTTCTATTTCAAGCTAACTTTCTTGGTCTCTGACCTTGATTTGCTCACAGATTTGTCTCTCTGACCTCAGTTTGCTTTCTGCAGTAACCCTTTGCTTATTTTAAGCATTCTGAAAAAAAATGCCATCTCTGAAGTCAGAAAACATCAGCGTGAAGACTTCTCATTCGGGTTGTAAAATCCCATTCAGACTGTAAAATCCAAGTTTACCTTTAGGGTAACTGTTTTCTGGGATATTTCTCTGTAGGATCCTGTAGGTCTGTAGTACAAAGCAGAGAACATGTACTAACTGGCTGCTAACTGTATCTGTCAATATAGTGTTTTGTCTGCTTGGGGTAGGAGGTTGAAGTCATGCCCCTGTAGAAGTCAGTTGTTATTTTGGCTAAATAGAGCCAGAACCTGATCTCCTTGTATGTGTTCTACTAAGCTATAGTCTTCCTTGAGACAGCACCATGTTCTGGAAAAAAAACAACTCCTCAGTGTGAATAAGGACCTTGAGTTTGTTATTGATTTCAGTATTTCTCTGCTGCTGTCTGCTGTGCTCCTCCTGTATTGAACAGGAAGCTGCGTTTCATCTCTACTTGGCATCCCATTCTCAGCAGTCGCCTGTTGCAAGTGTATGTGTAAGCCCAGGGGGTGTTGTGGAGGTGAAAACCGGTTGCACACAAGATCCCAGTTGGAAGTTGGTACATGTGACTCCAGGGATACTGTGCTATCACTCCCGGGCAGGCACGGAATGAACCAGGGGGAATGCCTTGGTGAAACATGTCCTCAGGTATTGGTAAATAAGTAATGTGATTTGACTGGAAAACACATTTTCTTAAATAGTGTGCGTGTGTTTTAAGAGCCTTTCAGTGTTTGTTCTTAGGCATCATATTTCAGGCTGTGTTTTATACTGTTAGTGTAAAACAAATAAGCAGTGTGGTAGAAAGATACCTGGGTAAACTCAGTGAAATATGATGGTAACGATAGAGAAATGGTGATATTTTGTAAAACATTTCTTTTTCGTGTCACTGGCTTTTCAAAATCATTACGTCCACGTGTATTTAAAAGTATTTTCAGTTCTTGAGCCTTTACAATAGGAGTATTTCTCTTTTCCTAGCTATAGGAAACAAACCCCAACCATCTGGCTGCCTAATGTTACCAAGCAGAACGACTTTCACGTTATAAATTATTGCCTCTAAAGGAAGCAACGGAGAAAGGCGGAAGGAGCTGATGCATGAAAGCTTTCAGTGGAAATGAATGAAATAAACAGCTATTCTGTAAACAGATCATTTCATTTGCTGCAATTAACTCATGGTCTGATAAGTGAGACTCGGTGCAAACCAGCTGTAAGAACATAGATTCAAAGCATGACTGAGAGAAGCACAGTAAGGCAGCTGGAATGAGAACTAAGGGGCTCTAAGGGGCTTCTGGATGTGGTATGCAGTATTCCTAAATAGTTCCCTCCTTAGCTTTTGAGTGGCATTCTTGGCCACCTTGCCTGTTGGTGTGAACAGCTTTATAGCTGTTCTTTGTACGTGCTTGTGGGCTGGTGGATGTCATTGAGAACCATGTTTGTTAGGAGGGGAAACGGTTGCTTTTCAGCCAAGTGACTCCCTGTGATTGAATGTTTACCGAGGGAGCCACCTGCTACCATGACAGGGAGTCAGCCACTCTTCACGTGGTTGTACAGGTTCTTGCCAAGTACCTGGTGACCTCCTAATTCAAACCATTACAGAACCAGTCAATACAACATATCCTTTTGTTATGACTTATGCTTTTTTAATGATAGAGTGATAAATGACCATAGCACATGCATGAAGTACACCTGCAGGTCGTTTCTTGTAGACCTAGGAAAGAATTGCAGTCAACCACGTGCATCAGTTGAAACCCCCCATGACAAAGTCAACATATATTGTTTTTCTCTCACAAGAAGCTGGCAGGTGGTGGCACTGCAATACATGGGAGATGTTCCATTTCCTGTGGAAATCACACTGATGCAGCTGAAATAGAACATGTTATAAATAATATGCTGCACTTACTGGAGAACTCGCTTGGAATATGGGAGCACCATGTTAGACAGTAGTCAGTCTTCCTACCTAGCCAAAAGTTTAGTACAGAGAGGATTCCTGGCAGAGGTGGTTCCAGAGTGGCAGAGCTGCTTTTCTAGCAGATTTGCTAACTCCTCTGAAGGTTTTGCAACCTCTGAATAACTTGTAAGGAACATTTTCTAGCTAGTTGGCTGTCTTCCATGAGCTTCAGTCTGTCCATGTGACTGGTTGGTTCCACCACTCTTGTCTCTCAAGGAGGAGGCTTGTGTCCCTGGGGTTGCTTTGCAAGATCAGGGAATGAGCGTTAGGAAAAAAGCCACTCGTGGTGGGACCATGGCACGTACCAGCTTTGATGGGTTGGGGTGGGGGCAAGTGTAGATGTGTCTTTCATGAAATCTATTTTTTGTGTGTGTTTTCTTTGAAACTGGTAACTTGTATTAAGGGAGGCAGTCCAGAAGATTCTCTCCAGCAGGCAGGATGCTGTTGTGTGAAAGTAAGATGCTTTCCCTTCGATAACTGGGAAGAGCACCAAGTAGATAACTCAGTACCAGTGAAAAAGCAAGGGCAAGAGAGAGATTAGCATTTGTGGGTGTTTGAGAAGTTTATTTGGATCATGATTGTTTTGAAGCAAAGTTTGGGTTGCTTGTAGGTAAATAGTGCTGTATTGGTGTGTTAAATGGAAGCATCTCAAAGGTGGTTAAGTTACAAATTTCATTCCAGCTGTTTGAAGCTTTCTTATAGTGCAGTTCTTGCTAGACTGCAGAGCCCGTTTCTTCTCCACTGTATAAGTTTTGAACAGCTCCCCCGGGGGGGAAAAACAGAGGAGAAAAAAAAAGTATACAGTTAACATCTCCAATCTGGTGTCTTTATCTGGGAAACAATTTTCACTGTAAGCAGCAAAATTGTAGAACTGCACATTGTCAAGAGCTGTCTGGGAGACAATTATGAGAAACATAATAGTTGTAAATACCTGTCTATTTGTACTTAAAATAGCATGCAGAACCCACACAGAAGTTTTTTTTCTAGGTATTGCACAGTTAAAAGAGATCACAATGACTTGTGATCAGCAGGCTGTATGTAAGGAGAAGGGATGCATTTTTCTCTTTAGGAGAAGATGTTTTCGCATCGTGCCGCAAGGGCTTTGTAGCAGTGCTGGGAACAAGCTTTTCTTCAAACATGTTGATGTGGGATCACAACGTGAGAAACTCTACCCAACTCAGCTTTCATTGAGCCTGTAGACTATTTCTTACATAGATGTAGTGCTCTCATGCTTAATTGCTTTATTATTGCCTTTTTTTATGATGTGCAGTCAGCATTGTTATTCTTATAACCTGTTTCGGTTTGGCTGTCCTGGATCATAAACTCAAACTCAGAAAAACAAACATGTGAGAGTCAGGTCTGCCTCACTGAAATTCTTCTAAGCGTATGTGTTGGTGTATATGTTCCCTGTAACTATGTAAGTGTCCCACAAATGCCAGATACAACAATACAACAGCAAAAAGGTTGTTAACCTAAAACACGCTGAAGTACCAAAGGTAAAACAGTCCTCCTCCCTCCTCCTTGGCTTGAAAATAGGTCAAAGGAGAGAACCAGATCTTCTTCCTGAAGTTGGCTGGTTTTCCTGTGCAGTGTAGATATATTCCTTGGTGCTTAAGTTACCTATTTTTCACATGGCTGCAACTGGAAGGGTTGCAGTTTATGCTGTGGAAAGGCTGTGAGAATTTACTTCTCTGGAAAATGCATGGTAGTGTTGAATGACTATCAGCTGGTGGGCTCATCAACAGGCACTTGCAGGGCCTTGGATTCAGTCATTGCAGAAAGGGCTTGACCAGAAACATTACTGGTGGTGGTCTTGGTTTAATTGTTTACGCCTTTGTGTTTTGTAAATAAAACGTGTCATTTTATGCTTCTGGTAAGACTGACATTCTTACAAATAGGGATTGGCTCTTCTCTTGTGTTCTATAATCACCTCTGCAAGGAAACAACTGGCTCTTAACTGGTCTTTGGTAGCATGATAATGGGCTTTCTCCAGAAGGCTGGAAAAACAACCCAGAAGCTGACAGGCACAGATGTCTCTGGCAAAGGTTCTTGCTGTGATAATCCAAAGTGATGAGCTGCAATCTGTGATCTAAGGTTACAGCAGTAGGTGAGCAAATAACTCCAGTCAAAGAATATAATCTAAACTAATGGAGATAATTGTTCTGTTATTCAGGAATATATAAAAAAAAATAGCAGTGCATGTTCCTGCCATAGCTCACAGTGGTTCGGTTGTTTAATAGTAAGTAGAGCCCTACAGGGAACCTCTTCCTTATATCCCATGTCCAGGGAGTGGAGTTGACTTGGCTGTGAGGTAACTGCAGGACCTCTGTTGTGGAAGGTAGTTAATAACATTTAAAAGTCCACATTCATGGACGGTTGAATTTTGGGGCTACGGAAGTTGCTTGTGCAACTGTCGCTGACCACGGTTGGGTCTGGGTTATGCTTGTTAGCATCAGATGACTTAAAAAGAGTTGTTTAATCATAGTTACAGCTGCTGATGTGAGGAGTGCATGCTGGTGCTGTGGAGTCCCCTGGACATTCCCCTCGTAGTGTTTAAATGCCCCAATGTGTTCTCCGAGCCCTCCGGAGGCAGATGAAAATAATTTCATTTAGATCCTTTCAGAGCTTGTTGTAAGTCAGCGACTCCTTAGCCACTTGGAAAACCACATGAACCACATGATTGGGCTCCCCTGAGACCATGAATGTTACTTCTGTCCAATTTTCTCCCCACCCCCATTCATCAGTTTGAGGCTTTCATCTTCCTTTTCAGCAATGGCCTTCCAAGCAGGGGTGATATGACCCACGTCAGTAATAGGTGTTCTTGTTACTCTCTCCTTGTGTCACTTTTACCAAAGGGATTACAGGGAGGGAGGTCCTGCCATACAAACAGCCAACATTCTCTCTCTTGGCAGCTCAATTCAGTATTTTCAACAGCAGTGGTAGAAATGGGAGATGTCACCCACATCAGAAGACCAGGCAGGAGTGATGCCTGTGCACAGGAATATTGACTCCCTCTGCCAGTACTTGAACAGAAAGACTAAATTTTACATCTGAATCTTTCCCATGCTGACAGGTGTCAGTTTCACCACAGCCAAGGCTACACTGTTCCTGTCAGCCCTGGACTGTTCTTCGCTTGTTTTCTGCATCTGTAAAACTCTTTCAAGTGTTCTCTTTTTGAAGTGTGTGGGATGGAGACACTTAGATGTTTAGTCTTTTGTGTTTTGTTTCCCACATTTCACCGATTGCCTCGGAGCACTCCTCCTGCCAAGGATCTGGGCTTTGTTCTTTATGCAGACTGGGAATATTTACAGCTTTTTTCCTGGATGACTTAAGAGACAGTAGTTGTTGCACTCTACTGATTTTTTTAACATGCATCTATTTAATAGAAGAGGTTAGATTTCTTCTGGAGCATGTGCATCTTTGATAAACATCCATGTTTTACTTCTCTATGGTTTAAGGCGTAAATAACATTTGAGTTGAAGATTCATAGTTTGACCTATTAAGACACATATTTTCAGTTATGGAATTATTTTTGAGAAGTATAAGCTAAGGCTATAGAATCATAGAATAGTTTGGGTTGGAGCAGGCCTTTAAAGGTCATCTAGTCCAACCCCTCTGCTATGACATCTTCTATAGCATTTCTTCCAATCTTTCTGACCTGTTCTTTCTTCCTGTGCATGACAAGATACATAAATTCCAGTGTTTGAGAGGGAAGTTGTTAATTCCCCCTTCAGATTTGGTTTGCAAGAAAGATGCGTCGCATCTCTTGACAGTACTAATTGTGCCTCTGGACTGGGTGTCTGGGTTGTGTGTGTGTCATGCAGAGGAGCTCATGGTTGGCCACAGCAGCTGTTCAGCCCCGTGCTAGCTGGGTCTGTTTCCCACTCCCTGGCATGATGGGGAGGTCATAGCACCCACCAGGAGGAACAGGCACCTTTTTTTGACTCGTAGTCTCTGCATTATACAGTTTTTGAGATTTGTTTCAACGTGAGCTGAAATATATGCAGGTTTGGCTTCCTGAAGAATATGTAGGTAGCCATAAAGCTCTCCAAGAGGAGTCAGCAGGTTTCATACTGACTTCTTAGGAAGTGCATTGAAATTGAGATGGATTCTTGAGGACTTGAGAACGCACAGAAGATGAGGCTGCAGTTTGCGTGTCAGAGGACGTAAGGCGAACCCCAGAAAAATGTAAGCTTCAAAAGCACTAGAAAAATGAATTTAAAAAGTTAAATAGATAACACATTGCATCAGGGACTGCAAACTGAACCTAGCAAGAGACCTCCGATATTGCCAGAAGAAATCCACCACAACAAAGGCTAATTGCCATGAGAAAATTGGCTTCTCTATTACTTCCCTCAACTGCAACAGCAGCTGAGCATTTGCCCCTTAGCATAGTTGGTCTCTTTCTTGGGTGTCCTGCCATAGCCGTGCTGCTGGTGACCTGGTGCCAACAGGTGCAGGGAGCAGCTCCTGCTTTGTTAACACAGAACAAAGTTAATGCTTCACCAGGTGCAGTTCACACCTGTGCTCCAGTCAGGAAGACGGTCAAGGTTCAGGAGGGAGGGCAGCTGCCCTGCAGAGCCTGCCCTGGGCCACCTCAGGCCTGCTTAGCCACGGAAGAATGGGCCTGGGGGACCCTGGGGGGGGCTCCTGTAGCTGGAAGGCAGCACTCGGTGGTACAGGGACTGACCAAATCAAGCCTGTCTTGCTGGGAAGATGCAAAGTGTCTCAGTTGGCACCAGTGCATCCAAAGTACTTGCCCTGTTCTGAAATGTTTGCCTTAATAAACTGAACTGCCAGGGTAAAAAGGAGAACACAGGAAACCTGATCTAAATGTTCAGGTATCTGTAGACTTACCTTTCAGATAACCAAGTGTATCACTTTGTAACAGAGTCATGTTATATTGCTTTTAAGTTGGTTTACAAACCAGGTGTGCATGAGGAGAGTTAAACTAAATCTGCAAACCTGGCAAGTGTGTTTTCTACTCACCGTTTAGGGAAGTTCCTCTACACATGTATTTATAAGGTGTTTTCTGGAAGAGTATGTAGCATCTGGATATAGAATGGAAGTGAACGTTAGCTGCTCTGTGGCTGTTGCACACAGAAAGCAAACCAGGTGAGAGATTGAGCACTGGCACTCCTGAATTAGAAAGGAAACAGGTATCCAATAGCTCTGAAGTAAACCAAAAGCCTGAGCTCACGATCACTGCTTCAGTTATCATGTAGGAATGTATTTGTTCCATTCTTTGTAAGTCAGTGCTCCTGATACCTTATCGTACTTGTAAAAATCTGTTTTAATGAACACTTTTTTCTATTATGTGGTTGACCAAAAGAGAGCAACATTAGAGCATTTTCAGTAACTCTTTTCAGTCTTCTGGCAAAAGAAAGCAGAAAAAAAGGAAAAGGTACTGTGCAAAAATACGAATTTCCCCAGAAATCTGCAGAGAAGCATCAGTGCAAACCTTGGAAAAAACACATAAATAGACATAGCACTTTTAACTCAAGGTCTGTGCTGTTGCCACTTGGGTCTGCAGTCGTGCACATCTGAAGGACTGGCCCTCGTGTCCTGTCACTGGTTGCCTGGAAAAAGAGCCCAGCCCCCACCTGACTCCAACCTCCCTTCAGGTAGTTGCAGAGAGTGATGAGGTCCCCCCTGAGTCTCCTCCAGACTAAACAACTCCAGCATCCTCATCCTCTCCCTATAAGACTTTCCCTCTCTTTTTTGTTCATCAGCCTTTTCTGCCAGAGCAAGATGTAGTCTTGATGCCCCTTCTGTTGGGTTCCAGCAAAGGAACATGCTGAAAGATAGAATTTCAATTGATTTCCCCCATTCCTTTTCATGTTCTATTGGGATAGGGCTCCAGCCTTAGTTGTGTCATGAGTGGATATAAAGCAGTGTTGTTTGGGACAAGGAGTGCCTCTTGCTTTGCTCATACCTGCACAAAGCAGCTTCTCATGAAAGACTGGAGATGCTCCACAAATCAAAATAGTTTGTATTTAGCCATGTTTTTCCTATTGTCAGCTCAGTTCCTTAGAAAAAGGGCAGTGGCAGAGAAAGTGAGCCAAGTTAGAAATTCACCAGTGGTCTTGGCAACTGTCAGCAGACTTGCCTCTTGCCATATTATTTAATGGTTCTCATTTCCTCTTGTGTTACTCTTCTCCGTTATGGTTCTGACTTGCCTCAACACTCACCAGTCTTGTGGTTTCCAGGAAAGTGCCTGCTTTGTTTTTTGCTTTTGACTTTCTTAGTTTCTCTCTCAGCCATGTCTGTAGCATTTCAGTATGCCTCATGAGGCTGCTTCTCTTTCTGAAAGCTCACCTATTTTCCTTCAAAGAATTTTTAGTCTTAGTAGTACTGTGCATAACACCTGTGCTCAAATAGCATGTTAAAACACCTGGCTTGTCTTGATTTTGTGTTTAACCCATAGCTTCTGCTAACTGTTTTGCAGAAAAATGCTGTTGAATCTGTCTGTGATGAGGTTAGTGGAGGTGTTTTTTAATTTTGCTAGAAGAACTTGTTTAAGCAGCTTGTGCATGTCTTGGCTAAACTGCACTAAAGCAAATTATTGTTCAGACTAATTAGGAAAAAAAGGTGAAAGAGGAAACAGGAGAGCAAACGGTCTTTGTCATGCTTCTCTCTGCTGCAGCTGAAAGGGAAGCATCATGCTGTTGGTAACAGAAGTGAAATTCTGGTCACTGAAGAGATTTCTTTGGATATGCAGCCTTTTATGTAGTTCATATTTGTTGGATTTAACCCCAAGACACTTTTTCAGTGTTGGTGCGGGTAGAAATAACGAGCTGAATAAAAGCTGGGTTGAGCTTGACCTTTTTCTGAAGATTTCTATCGTTTAGTCATCTTATCTCTCTTTTTTTTTTTTTTTTCTTCCGCCTTGCCTGCTTTTTCTCCAGTCGTTTTTGTCTCTTCTGTAAATATTTAAGTCTTTCTTTAATTGCTGAAGCCAAAAGCATCCATCATGTCTGCTGTGGCTTTGCCAGTGAGCTCGTACTGAGTCAGCACAGCCGGAGGTGGCCCCGATCCAAGCGGGCTGGCTGAGGGTGCTGTTCCTGGCAGGCCAGTGCAGAGCTCCTGCCGGGATGTCGGGTGCAGATGCAGCAATTGCAGAGCTAAAAAACAAGGGCTAGTTCTCCTCAGTCTTCTAGAAGGGAAGTCTGACTTGGAGGAATAAGGACAACACTAGTCCTGACCTGCTTTATGTCGCCATACTTCTGGCTGTGTTTTTGAGTCGTTCAAGAGTTGTCTTAAAATGCACTGTTTGCACAGAAATGGGCCCTTGAAGCAGAGGAAAAGAAGCACAAGTGCATCTATGGATTTATAGAACCATTGGCTTGGCTCATTTCAGGTTGTCTTCCAAAAGTTGGCTCAAGAAAACGCTCAGGTTTTCTGTTGCCTGATCTATGGGACTCCACTCTTGTTTAAAATAATTGATTGAGTATTAGATAAGTGTTGTCAGCAAGAGCTAATAAAGTGATGACTCTCAAGTACCTAAGAATTACGTGTAGTGGAGGGAGATGCTTCAAGAGCTCTCCAAACATCTCCTGCACAGTGTGCAGAATACATGGGCAGGTGGGGGCAAATGCAGTTCAAGCAGAGCATGTGAAATTTCAGAGCACTCTGGGGTAAACCACATTTCTTCAAGTCTTTCCAGTGAAGAGAAGCCCGGATCCAGCTGCTTTGCATCCACCACAAGTTCTTGCCCCTTGTTTTTGTTTTCATTTGCATTTCTTGTCTCGCGCGAGAAGCTGATCCATGGGATGCGTTTCCAGGGTTTGATTTGCTAAATTAGCTAACATGTCAGAATGAAACCAGCAAAGCTGATGTGAAGAAAATGTTCTACAGCCCTTTCCTGTGTCCTTGTGAGAGCTGCCCTGAAAGAACACTGGTCACTCGGAGTGATAGTTTGCAAACTTAGCATTACTGACTGATTGCAAGATCTGCCTTGTTTTTATGAGGGCACATCACGTTTAGGCCAAATAAAATTAACTTCTTGTAGCTTTTTAACCAGTAACTATTATGTAAGCTTTTTCTATTAGCAGAAGATAAAATACAAGATTTAAACTTTGATAACATGAACTTTGTAACTCAAAGAGTTAGAGGTAGATTTTCTGCCACCAGTGGTGTATGTAAAAGAAATTATTTGATCAGAATGATGGGCTGTCTTCCATTGCACAGAACACAGCAGGGAAAACTTCCCCTTCCTTTCATTTAACTCTCAGGGATGTTATTTTTTTCTTCCATTTTCCCCTTGGAACCCATCTGGTAATTGCAGAGTGGTGGAGTTTGCTGTTTTGATGCAAAATACCTCTGAACAAAGGAGAAAAGGATGAAACCTTAGTACACCAGAAGAATACTGGAAATGGTGAGTGAGTGGATAAGTCACCGCTTTTCTAGGTCCCGACAGCTGCAGTGTTGTAAGTGAGAGAAGGGACAGAATATCTAGTGTTCTGCCATGTCTACTGGTAGTGAGTTAAATAGAAGGGGAATGGTTTTGTCCTAGTTGGACAAAGTCAGGTCCAGGGTGGGTTCCTGCCCATGTGGTGGGGTTGGCACTGGGAATGCCAGTACGTGTGGTTCTTGGTGAGGGTTACATATGATGAGTGACTTGAGTAACATGGTAGCTGCTGTTCTGGGGCCACTGCAGTCGATCCAACTTCATTTCAGGTAATTTCTCCCTTTTTTTCTATAGTCTTAAGTCAAATCTTGAAAGAAATAGAAACATTTATCGTTCATTTTTTCTTACCCTCCCTTTAAAAGATGAGATCTGTCTCCCATTCTTGTTTTTTAGGGAGATGTCATTGATTGATACTGATTTGCTATTCCTGAAGATTGATTCTGAGGACTTAACCAATTAACAATATGACAGGCTTCTGAGTTTAATATATAGAAGATGTGATCAGGCATATTGATTCCTTCCTTCCTACATTTCCTTTCTTTGTAATTAAGAGCAAGTTTCTACTGGTGGAATAATTTTGTGTGTTCCTTAGTACAATCACTTATTCAAAACCTGAATGCCAATAAAACCAAAGGAGGAGTTAATTTTAACTGGGCACAGAGACCTTTTTTTTTTTTTTGGGGGGGGGGGCGGGGGTGATGTTAATACTTTCCTTAGTAAATAGGAAATTGTATATCCATCAGTTACAAAACTGTAGGCCCAGGTTTTGGCCTAGCTCATGAACTTGCCCAAAGGAGTAAAGGGGGAGTATAACTTGGGTGGGCCAGTCAGGTTAAATTAAGCATATGGAATAAGAGTGTAGGACGTGGCTTTGTGCCATGTCTCTTGCCTCTTCAAGAGGACCAGAAGACTGGCTCTTGCCTGGGTTCCCACACCAGCACGTGCCATGGGGAACAGCAGCTGCAGGAGAAGGGACATCGTGGGATATGGGCAGCGGTGTCAGTAGAGAGGACACACTGGCTGCAGGGCAGTTGTGTGTTAGTAGAAGTCAGCTGAGAGAAATCAGATGAGTCTGTAGTTGAGGGAGAAGGCAGGTTGATGTAGCAGGACCAAGTTATATTTGTGTGAGAAGTGCAGCAGAAAGGTAAAATGTCTGTTTGAAGATTTGCAGGTTGTTTGTTTTCTGTTAAGGGAGTTTGGCTTCTCTTTGAAGTTGATTCTGTGATGGAGCCACTCTTCTGAATTGCAAGTAAGAGTTTTGGTATTGGTACAGTTGCAGTGCCACAGACCCTGTACAGCACTGGGAGATGACAAAGCTGATTGTAAGAGTGAAAAAACCAAACATTGTCTTACATAAATACTGATGAATGAAAGCGGTCGCGTGATCGCCGAGATGGAAATACCACAGTAGACATCAGGAGAACAGAAATGGACTCTTATCTGCTTTTTATTTCATCTAATCAAACTGGAAATGTTAAAAAGTCATTGTCAGCAGTTGGTAATAGAGACAGTGTCATGTACAGTAGCAAGCGGAACGGATAGACGTTTCCTTGCCGTGCCACACAATGGCTGGGTTTGTCTCTGCTTTGTAGACCCAGAACGTCCCGCGTTGAGCAGGCCTTGCTCAGCAGAGGTAATAACCTGGTCAGTCATGCAGCTGAAAGATCAAGTTTAAAGGAAAAATGAAGAAGAATTCCCAGCACTATTGTGTTTCAGCCTCATGTGAAGACTCCCGCTGCCCAACCATCTGCCCTTGACGTGAGCACCAGAGGCAGGAGGGGAGTTGAGGCACAGTCTCTTAAATCTTGTAAGGTCTTTGAAAACAGTGTGGATTCACCTTTCAGGTGACCTGAAACTAAACGTCACGTAATTAAGGGTCTGATCCTTCACCTCCCCCCTTTTGCTTTTCAAAGGTTCATCCTAAACCTGAGGTCTGCTGTGAACTTGTCTTTCATCTTCAGTTGTTGTTGCTACAAGATGTGGTGGTGGAATTGGAAAATGAGGTTTAACAGAGCACTGCTGTCTTTTCTTGAGATGCATTTTTCACATTTTCCATTCCAAATCTTGCGTGTTGATTCTTATAGGTATGAAGGGAAGCCTCACTTTGGGTCTGACCTGTATTGCTGTGGGAGTTGTGCAGCTGACTTGTGTGGGAGAAACCCCTCTGCAAAGGAAGCTTCACAGTGCTAGACCCAAACGCAGTGCACACAATCTCCTTGTCACCCCGAAGGTTTGCATTGCAGTGGAGTCTTGTCTGCATCAACAGCAGCCCTTTCTGTGCTGTGCCACCCAGCAGATGTGACTGTGCCAGGCAGAGACTTCCCAGGCTGCAATGTGCTGGGACCTGGCTGTGGCACCTGCCTGGTGGTCCCTCATGTGCTTCACAGGACCTTGGGAATGTTCCTGGTGTTTTGCTGGCTGTACGGTGCGTGAAGGCTTTTGTTGGTTCAGTGCCAGCATGGAGAATTTTGTTAGAACATCTTGGGTGAAACAAGGGGATGTAGTAGCTAGTACATCCTGATTTAGGTGCCTTTAAAGTCAATTGGAATATTTTTCTTGATCTTAATAGATGATTAGGATGTATTTGAGGCATCAGGTTGAAATCAAGCTTTTGGGCTCTGGTTTTGAGGTGAAGCTGGGGTTAGCTAAGTCGCACTAGAGACGCCCTGGGCCTTGGAACACGTCCAATGTACTGTGAGAAAGAATGAGAGCATCCTTGCACCTGGGAATTGCCCTCCTAGCAGTAAAGTTGTTGTGCAGAAATAGCCAGATTCTGAGTAGACAACTTTTTCAGAAGCACTTTAATAAGTAGCGTTGCTCAAAAAGGTGACATCAGAGCGGGGAAGAGACTTGAGGTTTAAAGGAAGATACTTTTGTATGGGTAGTGCAAGAAATGTTTCCAGCCCCAAAGACCTGCACAGAGAAGCTTTTTGAACTAGGAAATAAAGAAACAGTAAAAAAAAAAAAAGGGGGGGGGTGTGTGGTAACTTAAAAAGGAAACAAAAAGGAAAAAAACCCTTTCAGCAGAGTTGTGCACAAGGGGGTGGGCCTGTGAAGGGACCAAGAGATTGATAGGCAAGAGAGGCATGGAAAGGGAAGGGCATTGAAAAGTGATTATTGTCATCTGCTCTTAGGTGGTCTGAGTTCCTCTGCCACAGCCTCGTCTTGCATCTTTTGGCAAGTGGAGTTGCAATCAGATGCTTTTGAAACAACCCATCATCAGTCTGCCTGTTTCGCTGCTGATAAGACAGAGGGTATTTCCTGTTGCAAAGGGAAATGTACTGAGGACAGTGAAGTCTTCCCATGCTAAGTGTAATGTGCATGATGCAGTAGAAACACAATAAAAGTATGTGTACCGAATAGAAATAAAACTACTGTATCCACATCTTTCAGGTCCTTCTGAAACATGATGACATTAATTTTAATAAAGAGTCACTAAATGAAAGGCAATGTGCCATCCATACTTTTCTCAGGGCAACAGAAGTCTTGGACACTTCTCACTTGCTATTCTGCCTTACCTTGAATGGCTGCAATCCCCTTCCTCTATGCATGTCTGGGCTCTTTTTGGACAGTTTCTTTCCAGCAGAGGCTGCTGGGGTTTAGATGTGCTCACCAGTGTATTGCCAGAGCTGGACCCCTTCTGCCACCTTCTCCCTTTCCTCACGGCCATCACTGGGCAGTGCCACGTGGCACAGCTGGCTGTCCCTGAGCAGGGTGGCAAGGCTGGAGTGGCTCAGCGTGTTGCTGTGTGGGGCAGGGCTGCGTGGAGCTGGGAGTGGAGCACGTTGTGGTGCCACTGCCCCGCTGGGTGAAAGGCCCACTTGGAAGGTCACGTTGACTGGGGAGCATCTGAACTGCTTTGCATGGTGGGATACAGCTTGGCCATGTGTCACGCAGGTTGGAGGAGTTCTTGCTGTGGACAGAGACAAGACAGCCGAGTTATGAACAGTGTAAACAACAATTATAGAAGTCTTATCTTCTTGGGAACTGTGTTGATTTGCAGCACACAGGAACAGCAGACAGGCTGCATGAAATGTTATGAGTTGAACACTAAAGGAAGGATAACTGCATCCAAAATAGGATGCCTAGGAAGAGAAGGATCCCTAAGAAACATGAGAGCACCAGGCAGTTGAAGTTGTTAAGACAAAACCAGACTATCAGTTAGAGGTAAAATTACCTTCGGAAATAGAAATGTAGTGTGGTAGTAATGGAGCCGTGACAAGAGGGGGCAGGAACGCTCTACATGTTCAAGGTCGCACTGAGGTTCATTTCCTGCAGGGGAGTGGAAAAGCCATCAGCCAGAGAGGAGACAGTTCAGTGCCTGAAAAGCAGCACTTCAGGACATGCACTGACATTATTAGCCTGCGACGTTTGTAGAGTGAATGTGATTTAAATGCATTATGTTCTTTCCATCAGGCTTGCAACAATCCTAAGCATCTCTGCCTCTTGCAACTGCAGCTTTCTGTGGCTGGAGGCTGGAGATAAGTTGTTCAGAAACTCCCAACTGTGTTGTGTTTTTTTAGTGTGTTCTCTGCTCTTCTGTGGATTATGGAAGAGCTGCTAACATCAGTAACAACCGATGTTTAAAAAAAACAACCTTTTTTTTCCCAAAGGTGGTGTGGCATCCTCTGACAGCATTGCGTGTTGTATTTTGAGTATTCACTTTATCCTGCCAGGGTGATCTTGTAGCTTAGTCTACTTATTAAAAGAAAAAAGGGGGAGGAATACAGAATTTAAAAAGCAGTGACACTGTATTCTAGCCCTCTGTCCTGTGTCATTGAATGTGTTTGGATTAAGATCCTGTTTTCTACAAATGCATAGTATGGGTTTTGCCAAGGTTTACAGTTTATTCATGTGAAGTTTGCATAACTGAGTGGAATTAAAGGAATGGAAAATGTCATAGTAGCAAAATAGCAGGCCCAGGATGATTTCAGCTTGCGTTTCTGATGTTACGCTGTATGGAGTGTGATCCAGCAGGGTCTGGAAGTGCAGTGTTCTCACTGATGTTTGTAGGAATACTTAGTAGTGATTATTTATGTGCAATTAAAATGCACCCAAAAATCTTCCATTTTTTCCTACTCCTGTATGTTTTCTAGGTGTTTAAGACCCATGCTCATCCCAGCCACCTGAACTCGCTGCCTGTGTCCAGGTTATTCTGGAGGGGTGCTTCCTGGTGCATCCCTAGGCTATGTTGAGTGATAACTACCCCCAGGGTGCCATGGAGAGCTTCCTGGGGGTGACTATTGGTGTATTAGCCTTGTAGGTGTGCTCCAGTGTGCAAGATCTGCAGGGGCTGTCCCTGTAGTCCCTCTGCAGAGCTTGAGGATGGTTTTGGGCACCTGGAAATATCATCAGTGTTTCATATGAATCGTTTGGACAAGGTGTCTTGTCCTGAGCTAACCCTGGCCTCAGGACTCATTCATACTTCCCAATGGAAGACTTGCTTTCTTGAAACTTTATGAAGAAATAATTATAACCTAGGAGCAGATGAAGCAGTACTTTCTATCAAATAAAGCAGAGTGTATTAAATTGAAAAAATGAAGAAAATAAGCCCCCTAGTTGGTGTAACTCCTGTAGTCCTGTTAGCTCCCAGGTGAGCAGCTGCACTGCTGTGTATACAGGCTTCACCACTGCTGAAGCAATTGCTTTGACTCTCTCATGGGAAGGTGCTTTTGGCTTAGATACCTTTGTTTTGGTTCAGGCAGTAATGGCTTGCAGGCTTGTAATCTGGCCAGGGTAATCAGGAGATCACCTTCAGTCCTTGCCTCTCTTCTGCTTGGTGAAGGCATCTGGGTTTCAGGTGCCAGTTGGGACACAGTGAGGTGACAGCCTGGGTAGTGGGTCTCTGATATTGTGCACCCTAATAGCCAGGATGTCATCATTCCATAGCTACAATGTGTTGGGAAGCAGTTGGCTTTCCATGGCAGTTGAGTGCAGAAGTTCACAAGCTCTCTTGCTGCTTTGATAGTAACTATATTGCTCAGGCACATTTAGTCAGTTCTCATTGTATTACTGAAAAAGGAGCAGGTAAGGTCAACTCACTGGCTTAAACACATCGTGGGGTGGCTCCAGGAGAAGCTGCCTTTCTCGTGGCTTTCTAAAGCTTGTCTGTAAGCAGTTTCTTTTGTTTCCAAACCCAGGCCATTAACTTCAAACAGCTTTAGGATTGGTCATTTTTTAGCCATCTTCCACATCAGCCTATTTCTTGCCATGTATTGTTCATCCTAATACAAGTTCTGGAGAGTTACATGTGCTTTGAAGAAAGAAATGGATTAGCTGTAGCTACAATAAAGATTATACCTTCTGTGCTCTATCAGAATTGATAGACTTAGAAAAAGGAAAAAAGATATCAGCATTTTAAGCATGAAATATTTTTAAGTTACCAAAAATAAGGTGTCTTCTTTATTCAGAAACATGACATCTGAGTGGACGTGTCAGATTTGGAATGCTCAAGTGGCTAGTTCTGTGTGTTACCATTGCAAAAGTTAATGTTTTCTTAAAATACTTTCTTAACAAGTTCCAAAGCTAAGGGTGATTTTCTCAAAACTAGAACCCCAGCACAACATCTTGTATAAAGCAGTTTCTTTTCTTTCCCTTCTTTTGGAAAAAAAAAAAAAAAAAAATCAATCCTGAAATTACTGGTTTTAAAATCCATCAAATCACATTTTAGCAGTTAATTAGCATGTATTTTACCACTAACAAGAGGAGCAGTGTTTTGAATACAATACACAAGCCTTAACATACTGGGTAGTTCTGTATTTCTTACTTGAGACTTTCATTGTGATTTTATTACTTTTCTGATTCAGAGTGGGTCAAAATACCAGGTGTCTAGAAACTCATCTTTTTAAACCTGTGTGTTTAGCTGTTGTGGTGTGGGGGTGTTAATATGAAGAAAAAAAGTTCTTTGGGATAGAGATGTACTAAAAATGCAGTACCTGTTTGATATAAATGATTCCACATTCTTACTATCGAAGCTTAATCAATACAAAATTCAGGAGCAGACTAACCTGTTTATTAGTTTTGATGCAGTCTGTTCCTATTGGTAAGAAAACCTAAACTGGACCTTGTGAGGTCTTATTTCCAGCAGCATAGTCATAGATCTGTTCTTGAGGAAGAATAATTTAGAGTCTTTAAGGATTCAGTTTCAAGACTTAAAACCTGAGTTTGTGGAATTCTTCTTTCCCTGCTCAAGTGGCCCTGTTCAATGTCCAAATATTGGAGTAAAATCCTTTCCTATTGGCTGGTGATGATCCTGATGAGAGATTTAATGGAACAATTGCTCCTTCACTGAGTCGTTCCCACCTTGCCCGAGTTCCTCTTGAGCTGAGCTAGCAAGAAATGCACAGGAGACATGAGGAAAACTGGAAAGTATGGAAAGATCCCCTCAAAGCACACTTGACAGTGTTGTGCATGTGGTGGGTAATCTGTGGTCTTCAGTCACACACCAGGTTTTGAGATTATTGCTGGCACAAGCCATGGAACTTGCTGAACTTGCTTTTGTACAAGTTGTTTCATTGTCTTATACTGAGTTTGTTGAGTTGAAGTAATTATTTCTCATAGTTTTTCCCCATGAAAATCTGTTTGGTAAACCTGTCCTGGTAGAAGTAATCCTACTCCTGCAACGTGAGGAAGGCTTTCTAGAAATCATTTGGACCTTAATTAAAAGGGAACATTTCTAGTGCCAAACCACAACAGCTTTCTAGTGTTTGTAATTTTGCTTTAAACCGATGCAAATACATGTGTTCTACATCTGTACTGGAGAGGTCAGCCCTGACATTCCTTCATCCTATGCAATATTTGTGAAACAAAAGAAAAAAGAGAGGATTGGATGTGCTTCATACAGCTGGGATGTTTAGCCAGCTTGGAACTGCTTCCACCACGGTTTCAGTGCTCAGGAACTATTCCTGACCACCTGTGTTCAATCTGAATTGATAACTAGTTGTGACTTACTCTGCTCTCCCATCAGTTAATTATTTCAGGTCTACTGTAGAGAAACAAGATGGAGGGAGAAGATGTTAGAAAACATGAACAGCAGTAACACTGCAGCCTCTTATCCTTGCCTTGGAAGAGGTGCTTAGTCCTGACATCCAGGATCTCTGAGGGCTTTCCCCTTGAGTTTGCTCAGAGGGGGTTTCCATAGCACCTTCTGTGCTTCCTGGTCACTAGTCTCTCCTTGTTTAACGACAGGAATCACTAAACATGGTCTATGTGCTGGGAACGGACTCGTGCTTTTTGCCATCAGCACTAGTGAAATTATATGATTGCAAACAAAGCAACTTCTGTTTTCCATGCTGTAACAGTTGTAGGATTTTTTTTTCTTTCTTCAGCTGGCACTTGCAGGCAACCAATATAAAAATATTGTTTATCATATGACTCTGAACTGGTGTTGACAACTAGAATTGTCAAAATAAGGTGAGACAAAACAAACCTAATTTTATCCTTTACTTGACACATAAAATTAGATCTGTTTGTTTCTTGGGTCACTCGTTTTTCATCCTAATGGTCAATTCCTTTTCTTTTTTTTGGCTCTGAACGTAGCTGAAACCTACCAGCTATAAATGTGAGTAGTAGATATTGCCCAAGTAAATTGTATTGACTTGGGTGTTAAGCAAAGACTATCAAGCTGCATCCCCTCAATTAGATGATGCTTATTCCTTCGCCCTGAGTGCTCTGTTCCCTTCTTTTCTTAGCCAGCGTGTGTAAATGGAGCATCCAGCAGAGACTGAAGTTGAGCACCTCACAGAAACACTGCAGGGTCAAATAAGTAGTGCTGCTGCCAGGTGAACATGCTTCATTGCTGTTGTCCAGGGAATCAGCACCTGCTTCAGGTCTATCTTGTTGCAGAACGTTGATGACCATTCATCTCAATAGCTCCATGCTTTGGATAACAGAGACATGAACACAGCTAGGGGTTCCAGGCAGATCATCTCCTTCTGTTGCACAGAAAAGCAAGTCAGAGCTGGATGCCATGTGGATCAAAGCACAGGTCAGGAGCATAAATATTAGGGATCGAAATGTGGTCTTGGGTGCTGTGAATTGCTTGTTCCATTTAGCAAATACTTCTGAAACATCAGGCTTAGTGCCTGGCTTTTCCCAGGAGGTTCCTTGGAACCTGCTAATAGAAGGGAGAATAATAAGCTGACAGACAAATGCTTTCAAATTCCAGTTCTGAAATCATCTGTACCAATTGCCAGGTTTTTTTTTTCACGTATCACAGACATAGACATTACTGTCACACCAACATTTACAGAGTAAATTTATAGCAACCATTGTCTAAGATGGGAACTAAATGGGCTAAGAATGGAAAAACAGGCAGTGAAATGACAAATTGCCTTTCACTGCAGATTGTAAATATCAGCAGGTAAAGTAAATCATAGTAGAATGTGACAACCTCCTCCTCCTGCACAGCAAAGATCCTAAATGGCCCGGTCAGGAAGGAATTTGAGAAGGCAGATAGTGTGCTATGTCAGGACCCTGTGCAGGCCTGATGTTGGAGTCTCTCCCCCAAGGATGTGGAGCCTCAAACTCTGGTGGCGAGTACGTGGGCAAAGGATGACCACATGCTTTTTTAGGAAAACAAATCCAAATGTTTTGGTCAGACTTGAAGAGAAGGTAATGGGAAACCTTGGACACCTTTCAATTTTTGTATTAAATAAAGCCCAAACCCTAGCCTAGGTTTACCAGGGGTTGCAAAGATATATCAGTGATGATGTAAAGCCTCAGAGTCGCTTTTGTAGGGACAGATATTACTGTAATGCTTTGACTGTATAAAATTAAACCAATTAAGTGGTCAAGATCGGTCTTAACTGTCTGTGAATTGTTTCTTGGGCACAGAATATGGAAGAAAGAGTTTGTCTTGCATCTCTGCCTCCATCAGTTCTCTGGATAGTGCCCAGCTCCGAGGTTGTAAAGAAGAATCCAGGAACAACCATTATTAATTGGCCTTTGCATGGGAAGGGGTGTCTTTGTATTATTTTCTCACATTATAACCACAGTGGGGTAAGGATCTAAGTGGGGTGAGATGCAGTGTCATTTATTAGACTGAATGATGTATTTAGCATCAGCAAGTAAGCTTTCAGGCATGCAAACTGGTGGTCTTTCTTCTGCTGTTCTAGGGGGTGTTCTTTATCCAGGCTGCATTGTAGCAGATCCCAGAGCTGCTTTGCTGGTGTGGCCAAGGGAAGCAGCAGAGGAGCAGCCTGTGCTGTGCACAGCCACGCTCCTGAGTGTCCCCTGGCTTCTGGAACCAAATGCCTGGGGCTTTTCTCCCTGTCAGCTTCCCAGAGGCCACAAGTAATGTCAGGGGCCTTGGGAATCACAGAGCCCAGGGTCTGGTGTGGATGTGCTGGTATCTGCCCTTCTGTGAGGAGGGTTGCTGTTCTGGACAGAAGTCTTTATTGCTATTCAAAGAACAAGTGCTGGGTGAGGAAGTGGTATCAGTGTGTTGGCATGAACTGTGTATGCAGGCCAGGAGATCTTATATTTGCTTAAAATAATATTTACATTATAACTGCTTCTAGAAGTCCTTCCTGAGGCAGAGGTGATCAGGATCAGCCTGAGGCAAATAGAAAAATGAGCTATAACGTTATCTGACCAGGAATTTGTAGTAGGAAAGAGAAATTTAGGAGAAGAGCCTCTGAGTCCGTGTGTCTTCTGTGTATTGGATTGTGCCTGCTGCCCAGTGTAGGGTGTGCCAGTTCTCAGTAAGCCAGGTATGGAGATGTTTGGGCCAGCCTGGACTCAGAGACTGTGGAGACATGAGGCAGGGAAAATAAAGCACTGAGGAGCATCTGAAGAGGGAACAATGAGGGAAGCACTATGTGAACACAATAGAAATGTTATTTCACATTCTTGGATGGGTTTTGCTGAAACGTTGAGTTTTAAAGAAAATATTTGGGGATCATTATTACAGGAAATAAATTTCATGGTGTTTTTAAGATGTATCTATAAAAAGCTAGAAAGGATACTGGGTAGACAGTACTGGTCTGGTGAGCGGGCCCTGCAGCTGTGTTGGCTTCACAAATGTTTTGCATGTGCTGTTCTTAAAGAGCAAAGGAGAATGAAAGGGAAAAAAAACCCAACACAAAAACCTTTAGCCCCCTCATCTTCCAAACCATGAGAATTTTTCCTCGTTTTTTTTTTTTTTTGTGTAATAATTGTATCAAGAATGGTCTGCATTTTTTCATTACGTGTTTCAAATAATTAGTATAGACTTCAACTCCAAGAAGCAGCTGTTGAGAAAATCAGGCATAAAAAGAGCCTAACAATATTTGTGAAGTGAAATTGCAATTATGTAGATTCCAGCTACTGGATTTGTAAGCATGGGAGCCTGGGATAAGGGAACTGGAAAGCTCTCAGTTACATGGGAGAAAGATATTAATTTGTGTTGTAAGGCAAGGCCATGCTTGGCAATTTGTGAGCGTGCAGATTGAGTCATGGACATTTCCACTTGCTTCTTCTATTTTGGTGTGGAAGTCAAGTGGCTGGAAGTTTCTATCTTTAATGATTTCCTCTCGTCCGCTCTAATGAACAGCTGCACAAAGTTGTCCCAACACCATTTAGAGGCTTCGCTGGCCAGTGTTCAGCTGAGATGAAAAAAAGGAGACACTTAATCCAATCTTCTTGCATGTTTTGGTGTTTGCACTTGGAAGTTTTCTTTTATGCAGCCTCTGAGCAAGTTCAGAACAAATTAATGTTATGGTTTGATGCTGACTGACCTTTTGAGAATGACTACTTCTAGGGAGCTCTTGAGGCATATTTTAAAGAGCTGTTTGCTGTAGACTACAGTAAGTAGAAAAAAAATATATTGTTATTTAGAATTCCATTTAGGTATCAGTCTGGCAGTATCTGAGGAAATTCACCACTGTGAATTAAATGCTGAGCTGCTTCAACTTGTTGTTGTTATGTAGTGGTTTAGGCCAGAACATCAGCCTCATGAAATCAATGAAAACTAGATCTAAAGTTATGTCAGGTGAATTTTGATAACTGAAGCCTGCATTGAGTCCAGATCTGTGTAGAGGTAGAGCTCACAAGTCAGGCATGGTGACCCAAGCGTAGCTTTTGTCAGCTTGAGACATGACCCAACCAATAGACAGTCATTCAGGTTCCTGAAAGTTGTCATAGTTCTTTTTAATCTGCTCAATTACTTCTGCTTGGGCTGGTCACTGCGAGGTGTTAAGAATGTGAGGAGGTGTCTCTGCTAGAAATGTACTTTCACAGTCCTCTTCTTGAGGGCTGTCTTTAAGGACATCTGTCAGGCTGTAGCCTGCAGCAGCCTATTGAAAGATGGGAGAAATGTATGAAAAGGAGCAATTACTGACAGAACTAACTAGGAATGCTTTAATTGGCAACTAAATGTATAAATACATACTATGTTGTGATCCTGTGCATTATTGCTCCATGGTTTCTGCTATATTGAACAAAAGATAGCCAGATGCATATTATTTCCACCCCTCATTTTTTTTTTTTTCCTTGAATAAAACCTGTTTTCAGTGAAGTCCTTTTCCTGTGGGACAACTGGTTTTTCACTGGTATTTCAAGGAGGGCAGAAGGCTTGACCTGTGTGGTGCCAGAGGCAGCACCTCAGGACACTGCTAACAGGTGCATCACCTGAAGAAGTCCCTAAGTTCTTGAACCTGCTGGCAGTTGTGAATATGGCTGCATGTTACTAAGCCGAGTGTTGTTTGTGTACAAGAGCAGTAATAAACCCACAGTTTTATCCTCAGCTTGTGCAGGTCACTGTTCTCATGAGCCCTGGTGTGCTGGGTGAAGGACGAGCTCTCCAGACACTAGTATGGCAGTTGTGTTGGCTCACGAGGTACACTTGGGAGAGGCAGAAATAGAAAATAGGTCTCCTTAACCCCAAGATATGTACTTTAACAATAAAAAAAATCCCCGAGTGCCGTTTTGGAAAAATCTCTAGGACAGCAACTTTTCATTTGAAATCCTGCTTGCATAGCAGACTGATGTGCAACAAACCAAGGCACATGGTGCTGGCCCAAACCTCTCGGTTCAGCCACGTGCTGCACGCGGGGGCTTCGACAGATGCGTTTTCCCTTGGGGATTTGAATTAAGTTCATCAGACTTGGATTGAATTGGAAGGATCCGAGGTAAAATTCCAGGGCTCCATCCATTAGCCACCAAGCCCATAGCGTCCGCTTTGAAACGGTGCGGTGGGAAACGTGACCCAAGGCTTGGGAGTTGAGCTGGTGCCACTTGCACCCCGGCGGTACGTTCATTATGTCATACCACACACATCTGATAAGGGAAGACATAATGCTGTTGGAGAAGCTCTTGGATACAAGAACTCTACAGGTCACGTCGAGAGAGCTGTTTTCTGTTTAATAACAGAGGTATGCAGGTGCTAATTGGAACCATACGTACGTGAGGCCAAAGCCAAAGTTGGTTACGCCGCAGTGAAATGATGGCCTTGCATTTCGGGGGGGCTGAAGGAGGCTAGTTTTAGATTAATCTTTATTTACTGAAGTATTTAGTCAGCTGTGTATTATATTGCTTGAATTCTTTATTTCAGTTTTGTTCAAAAAATTATGTTCCTCTATTTCCTCCATCAATCAGAAGCCCTTCTGATACCATTTTATTTGAGAAAACGTTTCTGGGAGAGATTGAATCAGTACTGAAGTGGGAGCAGGTTGTTTGGCTGAACCAGCTCCTGCTGCCCCTCTAGTCAGTGGCATTGGCTTTATGTCTCTCTTGACTGAGGTGAGGGCTTTGGGACTTGGAGAGGCTCTGGCCCGGAGTGCCCCTCTGTGGGTGGGTGGTCCTGGCTCTGCTGCTCTTAGTCACCCCCTGACAGGGGAGCAGCTCCTGGGCTGTGGTACAAGCATGAGCTGGACAGATAGTGCAAAGGAGGTCGTGCTGCATTATGGACATGCCTTTTGTGTACTTGTAACTTGTATGTGGAGAGAGCTATCCCATCTGAAATGTAGCTCCTTGGTGCCTGATTAGGGAGTTTTTATATATTTAAACAGTTTTCTCTTGCCTCCCTTATTCTTCTCTTCAGAAGGCAGGAAAGAAATCTTTACTATTTGCCTGATTTGCCCTGAACCAGGTTACTGTGTGCAGGACACAGCATCAGAAAGCTGTTAGATTGCTTTGGTCTGCCAAGTGGCCAGCCCAGGAGTGAGTTCCAGCTTCACCGAGATACTGGGGAGAAGGGGGAAGACCAACTTCCACATATCCAGGTTATGCCACGCTCAGGGTTCTAAGATGCAGACTTCCTGGTGAGAATGTTTCTTGGTGGCCTGTGAGGCCTCAGGCAGAGTGGCATTTTTGTTTTGGATCAAGTTTGTGGTTGTTGTGTTGGGCCGATTCCATCCTTACCTGGTGCAATGGGAGGATTCAAGTGTTCAAGCAGAAGATGGATTATTGGCAGAAACTCAGCTTGGCTGTTCTGAACAACGTTTTTCACCATGTCTGGGACACATTCTGGGGGGACAGTGTTATGGTTTGGCTTAACGACAGGTTCATAGGGTTTTGGTACATAGGAGTGTGAAACTCATTAAGAAGTTTCTGCACTGTTAATGAACGTTAACATATCAAAAGCCATAGACTGCTCTGCTTCTCTTGGGTTTCTCTTCATCTTTTCTTTTTCTCCTACTTCATGACAGCTGTGAGTTCAGGGATGTTCTTGTGCTGTTGCTGGGTAGCATAATAGCAAGAACTACGCTAATGCTTGCACAAAACTTTGTTGATCTCTTTGCAGTGCTCATTTGGGAGTCTTTTATGGGGCTTGGAATCATTAAAAATAATAAGTTTGCTTTCCAAAATAGGTTTGAATTGACCAAATCAGCAGAGTTATAGCAGTTGATACAGTTTGGAACTGAGCTGCATTTAACAAAATCACAGACATATGCGAAGGACTTGTTGTAAAGAGTTGTGATTTTACTGTATGGCATGAAAATCAGTTTCACCAGGAGACTCCAGTAGCCTTGCTCTGATAACATAAAAGTGATCTACTTAGAGGTAAAATATTGACATGCAAAATAGGCTTGCAGAAACTGGTAGCCAGAGTGAAATGTATACTTGAAAATATGCACTGGGAGAATTCAACCTAAAATGCAGGTGAGTAGATCTGAAGGGTACTGTGTTAGGTCTAAAAGTAACGAACCCAGTAGATGGAGGTTAAAAAAGAAAGAAGTAAAAAAAGGGGGAAAAAGAAAAGCCACATTGGCCATTTGTCTGAGATAAATAGTTGCTTTTAATATAAAATTAATGCACCAGTATGAGTTGTCATATTAGTGGCTGTAAGGATGGGAAAACCTTTCTGCATTTGTTTGTTTTTTTTTTTTTTATTAAGTTGCTAGCATGCTCACATGACAGTTTTCAACAGAAGTACAAGTTTCTCTTGCCTGAATACACTTTACCTGTCTCTGATTCAAGCAGCTCTTTGACCTTCTAGAGGTTGTTTGACTCCTGAGCCCTAAGTCAGTCTGCAGTGTCTTGGCTTCCTTTCCAGGTTAGGGATCACAGGTGATATTTGTGTCTGATCCAGCAGCTCACCTGGGTTCAAGCCTTGAATTCCCTGGTGGTCCCATTCAGGCTGTGTGCTGTGGATGTGTCCTGTTCCACTGTGAGCTGTTCTTTTCTATATACATGGATTAAAGACAGAGGCAGCCACTGTGGTTCTGGTGCTAGTGGAGCTATTGAGTGACAAACCATTCTGCTTTCCCTCTTGTGGGTCCCCACTTGTCTTCTGGGCTGTGCTTCTGCCAGCTCTCCTCTGGTGACTACAGGATGCACCAGCTTGTGCCCTCAGCCCTCTGCAGAGGCTCAGGTTGGTGGTTTGTCAGGACCAGGAACTCATCCCTGCAAAACTGGTGCTGAGTATACTTTTTTTGCATAATATGTTATTCAAGAGGTGGTTTTTAATCGCTTCCCAGGCATGAGTCAGTCACCAGCAGGTAAGTATGAAACAGGGAGATGGAAATGTAAGTCATATTCTTCTGTAGTTCCTTGGAATCAGACTTTCTGCCAAGTCACCTGAAGTTGCCAGGAGAAGACTAAGGATAGTGGTGAAGCTTATTCTGCTGAGGGTAGTTTGCCCTTTTTGTTTTCTTTTGGTGAAGAAGAGCGACTTGATAGAAGCTGCCATTTCCATAGGCAAAAGGAAGCATTTTTACAAGGGTGGAATCTCTAGTTTTGTTTCTGTCCAACGTGCTGGGTGTGATTATTGAAAGAACTAAACTCTGAATGATGGGGTGAGAGCTGGCAATGCAAGTGCTTTTAATTTACTCTAATTGGTAACTTATACATAGGCCAATTAACTTAATGAAGATAGAATATGTGTTCATCTCAAGGTTAGTTGGGCTTATTCAAACCATCAATGGGGAGGGGTTTTAGCTTTGTGATTTACCTCTCCTCGTGTATCCAGATGTAGAGAAAGCTCCTTCCACATGGCCCAGTAGTGCTATCAAGTCTTTGAATTCTGCCAGCTCTTTTGCTTTCTTGATCTATATGATTTTCCTCCTGAACACACTAGAGATGAAATAAATAAAGTCTAAATGCCTATGTAGTGGGTGAGGCAAACTTTTACCAAACATCATTATTAAAATGCCTGTATCTTGGATTCATATCAGACAACTCCAGTCATCTTTTCCTAGTGCCAGTGTGATTTACACAGGGAGATGTGCTGTTTCTTCTCTTTCAAACCCTTCTTTGTTGTGGGCTTTTTTAGCAGAGTTGATCTTGATGAATGCTCTCAGGTGTGTATACACATTTGGTGTCTGAGCAATGGTTTGGTGATGATGTATTTCATGCACAGTTGACCGTTCAGGCTAAGTGAAAGAGAGGGTTAAGTTTCAGGCTTGTTTCTCTTGTGTTTTTTGACCACTCCAGGATTGGAGTTGGGCCCTCTCTTTCTTCTTTACCAATGAAAAAAGCTATGAACACCAGTCATTTTGTGTTTTCAAGAGATGTCTCTTGTTATTAGAAGGAATTAATTGAAATCAATCAAAAGGCAGATATCTTTAGAAACTTGCTGTATGGGTTCCCTGTATGCTCTGCTTTTTTGCTTTTATCTTTTGAATAAGGACATACTGAATTTGATGGTTTAATTCAGACTCCAGCAGTAACAGCACAGGTAAAATTTTACAGAAGTTCCTTTGCCTGAGGAACACTTCAGGAATGTTTGTCACAGAATGCTTCCTCTCAAGCCCCATACTGGTGTTACTTGACCCTTGTTAGTGTTCATGATCTAGACTGATAGTGGAGTAAGTAAAATTAGATGAGAGACATTGATTTCTTGACAAATTCCTTATACTGGAAACGAGCAGAGGGATCCTCTGGGCTTTTCTTCAAATGCCCTTACTTCTGACAACTATCAAGAAGATGAGGCAGGAAAAGGCTAAAGTTTTCTGATAAACTTCCAGCTGGGAACATCTGTTCCTAGTACTGATGTGTCTCAGCTTTGACAGAGGAACACCCAGTTCATCTGACAGCTTTTCTACACACTCCATCTCAGAAACAGGATCATGGTGTCCTGCTGTGTCCGATGTCTCTGCAGTTTTCTTTCCCATTAGGATAGATGGACGTGCCTGAACTCTGCTGTTCCTCAGAAATGCAGTAGATCTGCTGTTGAGAGGCAGAAGACAGATGCACATAGACAAACAGCAAGATGTCTTTTAGGAGGATTTGGACATGGATTGTTGTATCATTATTTGATAGAATGGTTTGGGTTTGAAGGGACCTTCAAGATCATCTGTTTGCAGCCCTCTTGCCTTGGGTAGTTTCCAGTTTCTTTTTTCTTCAGGATGGTGACTTGATTTTAAACATAAGTCGGGGCTTTGTGCTTGGGGCCCTGTTCAAGAAGTAGTTGTGTTCAGAATTCCTGTTATTTAATGTGTTCTGACCTTACCCTGAAACCTGTTGGGCTTTACCCTGGTCCTGAGCAGGCTCCTGGAGTCCCTAGCTGACCTTTGGGGAGTGTGGCTGTCATTCCCTCTGATTGCAAACCCTCTTCCTAGCAGGAGGAGACTGCGAGAGCCAGGGACCAAAACTTGCTCTTCCCTAGCAACAGCCATCCTGAAACGTACAGTTTACTGAGATGCCTTAGTAGGTGCAGACTGTTTGTAAGAGAACTCCAAACTATTGCCAAAATATGAGTTCATGTTATGAAAACATGGCCAATACTTTGTATCTGGCATTTGTTTTTAAATCTAAGGATGGGGCAGTCCCACCTGTGAAAAACCTTCACCAGTTCTCCACAGTTTCGTGCACCAAATGCAGAAATAAGAAGCAACCCAGTCCTGTTCCACCTGAGCTGTTGGGATAGCTTTGTTAACTGGTAGATCAGCAGGGGGTGAAGCTGGACCCATGGCTTGTCTCCGAGTTGTCTCCTCGCATAAACAACACTTCTGCTGAATTTTATGGCAAAGAACTAATGAACAAAACAACCATAAGGGATTGTATCTATTTATGTCCTCTGCAGCTCAAACTTGAAAGAAAATTATAGGGAAAACAGCTTTCAGTTGTACTTTCTGTGGAGTCAACCAGAGTTTGGAAACTAAAAACTAAGAAACTGGACCTCTGAAAAAAAAAAGGGGGGGGGGAGGGGTTGAAATGTCTGGGGTAAACATATAGCAGAACTAAGGTGTGCATAGCTTATTAGCTTACTCTGTAGCATTTCTAGAAAAACAGGTCTTGGCCAAGAAGCACTTTGTCCAAAGGTCTCTCTGATCAGGGTGTTGATGCTTTGCTTCTGTGTTCCACCAGAGCTGGTTGGTGGATCTGTACTTTCATGGAGCATGAAATGTGAAATTCCCTCTAAGTAGCAAACTTCTCCACAAGTCAAGGATGTCTTAGGTGGACATCTTCTCATCTTAGAGATTTTTATTTGGGCTGAGAATCTTATGTAGGGTCTTGTGCAGAGAGATGTTACAAGCAGGTGATGAGTATTGATGAGGAAGTCTAAGATACCCACTGAGTGGAGGTGTACAGCAGTGTTGTTGGGGGACACTGTGACTGGTGAGGGACAAGTGGCCTGCAGAGAAAAGAGTCAGAAAGACAACTGACCAGGTACTGAAGCACCTTGCCCCTGTGGGGAGAGCTGTGACCTGAAGGAGCCAGCAGTTGACAGCAGTAGGATTAACTGAATCCTTAGGAAAAGTGCTCATCTGCCAGATGCATCCAAAACTGTCAGGGTCAGGAAAGGGCAGTTTACTGTCAGTGTCCATCCTGGATAGTTTCAGATGCATAGCTGTGATAGCAGAAGAATCCAGGCATTGCAGAAATGCTGCTATGCTCTGAGTTAGGGGTCCTTTACTGAATGCCTTGAAGGTACCTTGGTTATTCAGTTCACGTCTCCTTTTGTTGTGGTTAGCACAGGTTCTGTCCAGTAGCTGACTGGAGCTGTTCTCTGAACAATCTGCCATCTCCTTTTTGATTCTGTGATGGATCTGGTGCCAGGGCTAGGAGAAGGTCATTGACATAGGCAAGAAGTGCAGATGGTGCCACACTTGTGGAAACCCATGATGGCCAGTTTCTAAGACCTGGAATCCAAGTGGAAGCACCCGGAGAGTCACACTGTCCCATCACCTGAGCAGGGGCACAACTGAGGCTTGGCTTGGGTTACCTTCTCTCTCTGTGCTCTTGAAACAGGGCAGGTGTAGCACAACAGCTTTCCTGCAGCCAGCGTGTCTCTGCTCCACTGATAGAGAAACTGCCTGCCATTGCTGAATAGAATTTTCTCTGAAAATTATCAGTGATGATTCAGTTTACATAGTCTTCCTGGAAAAAAAAAAACACGCCACTGTGTTGTTTGGAAACCACAGGTCCCTCAGGTGTTTTCTTTTCAAAACCCTGGGACAAGGATGTTATTCAGCATACGGGTGATGTTAAAATAACCTAATGATTCTCTAGCCTGCAGTCACTTGGGCATGTCAGGAATGCAAGAATGATCACATACAAAAAGGTAGCATCAGGTGTGGGTATGTGGTGAAGCCTCTGTGCATTGAGTTACATTTAGACTGTTTTTCAGACCTAGGGTATTATTGCTGCTGAGGTGTCTGCATTGGTTTCTGTTGTTCATGAATAGAAACATGTTTCTGAGAACTGTCGTAATTTAAACTCCCTTCATATGCTCATACTGTTTCATACGGAGCATAAATTCTCTGATTTTAAACAAAAAAAAAAGACTAATGACACAAGCTGGGGTCATGGGTTGTGCTTGGATGCACACAGCTCCCTGTACTCTAATAGAGCAGCTAGTTTGTGGAGACAAATCTAGTACACATAGATTTTTATTACCAGCTTCTCCTGCTCATTTTAACACAAAAAGGTTGGAACGGCTGAAATAAGTTCTTTAGGGAGAAAAACCTACCTCCTTCGGATCTGTGTGTTACTCCCCACATCCCAGTGACTCTCTGCAGCACTGTAAAACTTTCCCATTTCGAAAAGCTGCTCAAATTCCGTGCTCAGCGGCCCCCAAACGGCAATAATTGTGCTTCTGGCTGTCACTTGATCTTGCAAGCGCCGCGTGCTTACAGCGGGGCTCGGGAAGTCGCATTCTTTGGAATCCTCTTTGTTTTATCCATGCAGAACAACCCACAAGGCTCTGTGTTTTTGCACCTGAATAAATAGTGCTCTGCACTTCACCCATTGAGGTCAGTGCACGTGGCTTGCAAGGGGGGACATTCTTTGGCTCTTTCCCTGCTGCCCCCGCTGAATAACAAGGGCCTCGGCGCCCGTGCCATCTGACCAGATGTCACCAAGTGCATGTTTTTGATACTTGAAAGGCCAGCTAGACCAGTAGGGTTTTTTTATGCAGCAGTATTTTTCTAGCAAGCAGGAACAGCGTTCATCTACGCAGTTCACAGTTACAACTACCAGCATAGTTTTAGCAGCGTAGACTTGCCAAATTCTTGAAATAGTTTCATTTCCTTGTAATGCATAATAACAGGTGTAGAGTGGAGTTGCCAGTTTCTGCTTTCTCGCTGGGAGAGTAAATTCTTCTTCACCAAATGAGAAGGGTGTTTAATTGATACTTGAGGATGGAAATGACTAATGGCAAGTGCACAAGCTTCAGCTCTTTAACACTTGTAGTTTGGTTGCTGTCATTGCCATGTGGCCCCTAGAAAGAGGAAAGTGCCTTCCTTGGAAGTTACTCCTAGCTGCCTAGAATGATAAGAAGTGTGTCATTTCATAAATGTTTTCCATATCATTCTTATTGGTCTTGCCCACAGGTTTCTCTCTCTTTTTTTTTTTTTTAAACTTTTTTCCCCTCTTCTTGAATAACTGTTAATATTTTGGTGAAAAACCCTCCTTGTGTAGTTCCACCGTGGCTGCTCTGCAAATGCATTCTTTAATTTAAAAGTCTGAGCAGACACAAAAGCCAGATTTCCATGGTCTTGGCTGCGAAGCCTTTTGGGGCTTACATGATTTGACTACTGCTGAGATGAAGTCTGATTTAGGAGCCAAACTTTTTTTTTTCCTACATTGTTCTCATGGAGACCAGACATTTGTACTAGGTGGGATATGTTGCCAAAATATGAAATTGCACCTCCTGTATGCTAGCATTGTAGAAGATGTCTCAAAATTACTGCCTCAACCAGGTGAAAAGCTTGTGCATGGAGAGTAAGAGGTTACTGTAAGCATGTTCTCAGACCTATGTGTTGCTGTCCGTAAGTTCAGTCTAGCAGAAGAGGATATGGTAGCTACAAGCAGAAGGGGAAGGGGAGACCTCATCCCTCACCTCAGATCTGTCTTAGTTCCTCTGGAAAAAAATAGTTTCTTGCAATGTCTCTGTGGGTTAAAAACATTCTTGGTTAGGCTCCTTCAAAGGAACAGGCATGGGATTTCTCAGGCACCTGCTGCCCACTGCCAAGGGCTGGAACTGGCCTCCCACATGTTAAAAAACCTGTAACTAAGTGAAAATATCAGTTTGTTTGGACTTATTTTTAGGTGACTGTGTAAAGTCCAGCCTCGACCCTGACCACTTCTTGCAGGGTGATAGCAGGGCTCATGTGTTTGTACTTTTCCTTGCCTCCTGCGTGTCTTCCTGCATCTGCCTCTCTCTTGTGATGTAGCTTTTGGGTTTCTTTACTTAAGACTTGTTGAATATCACAAGTTTAATGGGCATAAACGAAGCTCCAGAGGGTTTCATGGCCATCAAGTAAAGAGCAGAGAGCTTGTTAACATGGAAAAATGTGTTCAGCAGAGCTCAGTGTTCTGGCAAACAGATAGTTGCAGCCTGGCAGCAGAATGATCTCTCCTCCTGCATTGATCATCCATGACCTCACTAGTGTGGAACCTCTTAAGGAGAGCAATGTAGCCTCCAAATCTGGACTGGCAATTGTGGCTGGTTATACAGAATGAAGACCTTTTATAGCACCAGATGAAGTGGTTACACTGGAAGGTACAGGAGACTGTTTCCACACCGTGGGACAGATTTTTAATTCCTGAGCCCAGGTTGAGCTCTCACTGAAGTTACTGCAGCTTCTGCTGGAAGGAAGGATTAATTTTGGTCTGGTGTTTCTTTCTGAGAATTACCTTTGAAGCCTGTTTCTTTCTGAAATGCTTTAGGTCATCATCTTTTGCCCCACACCTGAAGTAGAATTGATCTTCGAGGACAGCAAAATTTTCCCAATCCCTTTTAAACAGCAGCTCTTTGAAGTTGCCTCAGTCTAGATGAAAGTTATGTCACCACTGGCACAGGTTAAACCCTCTGGCACAAGCATGGCTGCCCATCAGTCTGTGCATTCAAGCTGCTGGGCAGTGCTGCCCTCCAGCTGGATGGTACCAATGGCTTCTGAGGACAATTTCCAGAAGCGTGTACAGCTTTAGAGTTCAGGTTGTGCACTCACTTCTCTCGGCCACTTAGCAGGGTTAAAATCTGCAGATATATTTGAAACAGGAAGCTGTTGCTCAGAAGCTCTGCTGATTTCTGTCTGAGGGTGTGGTCCCCTTGTCCTGTTATCTGCCAGGATTTGAGTTTTGGAGTTCTTTTTTTTAGCCTGAAGACATTGCTGTCTTATGCTTTGGTGCAGTATGAACGTAAGCAATCCCTCCATCAAAAATGCAGCTTGCACAGTTTTCAGCAGTTCTTTCTCCAGAGAGTCCATGATTTCTCTCTTGTATTTGGGGAAGGATTTGGGGTCTTTGTGCTTGGTTTCTGAGGGCTCTTTCAGGTTTCCCGCATTAATCCCTTTTATGTGCAACATTTCAGAATGACTCTACTGGGGATTGCAGCCAGGGCTTGCTTCTAAACTGTTTTAAAAGGACACTTGTAAAATATCTGTGGTAAGCATTCTTGTCTCCAGCACATGGGTATAGCATCCAGATAAGGGATATGACTTTGCTAAGGCTAAAGGGCAATTTATTATCCTGGCTTCTAACCTGCACGTGTCCCAGAACAGATGCAGAACTCCCCTCCTGCAGGTGAGAACAGACAATGAGTATTGCCAGAACATCTGAAGAAATGCTTGTAGAAGATGTGGCTGATCCATCTTGGAGGTCAGGGAGGTGTGACAAAGGGGTTAATCACTTTGAATATCCTGCAGGCATATCTAGAGACTTAGGACTTGGAGTTGGTATTTCTTGAACAAAACAAGGGTCTCTACATTTAATAGCTAGGGATAATTGCTTTGCTTATGTAGCATAGTATTTCATCAAATGCTAAATTCTTGAAAATAAAAAAAAGTAAAAACTACAGGTTTAAAAGGTGCTTATGCCAGAATTCCTGGCTGAGGGGGAGTGAGCAAGGAGATTAATTTCTACCAAAGTGGCTGCCATCAGCTGTAAATTGAGCAGGGTTTGGACTGTTTGGTCTCATCACTGGCTTAGGAGCTTGGAGTGGCTGTGAGCTCTTCCCGGGTCTAGAGCTTTCCCTCTGTGGGGCAGGGCTGGACTCAGCAGCTTGGGGCCCCATGCATGAGCTTCCCAAGGGCCAGCATTCCACTCTTCAATCCTGATCTCTGAGCCCTTGGGATTTGTCATCCAGCAGGTTATTGCTTCGTGTTGTGTCTGGTGGGGAGGGAAAGGAAAAAAAGTCTCATTTAGCACTAGCAATGCTCAGTTCCCCTGGCAGCAGCAGGGGTGTGTAATCAGCATTTTGTTGAGCTCTCCTTGCCTCTGTCCATCTCCTTCTGGCAGCACCCCAGTCCACGTGCACTCTGTGTGTTGACTCACCTCAGCAAGAGCAATCAGGGCTTTGTATCAGAGAAGGGATGATGTGCCACACTTTGCATCGTCTCCCAACAGTTCTTGCAGATTTTTCTCATTACGTTCCAAAGGGGAGGGGAGAAAACTTGCTGTATAGTGGCTAAAATGTCTGTGTACCTGGAGGGAGCTTCTCTCAGGTGTGAATCTGGGACTTGTTGCTTACAGTGTGCCCATCTGAATATCCAGTGTGCTTCTGCTGGCTGCCTATTTTGAAGCTTTATTTGTTTTTGAGAGGTTTAAGTGGTGGGATTCATAGGTCCAGATGGAAGCTTACAGTTTACCTTCAGTTACTGAAAAGTTTCCTGTTGAAATCCTTTCTCTCAAAGAAGTGTATAAACTGCTGCTGAGAGAAACAGGTGGCATCAGACGGAATGTTTACTGTTGCAAAGACACAATTTACACAATTGTTTGAGGAATTTGCAAACTATACTGTGTTTACGTGTCACGCACAGAGAGCTCATACCAAAGAAAGAAAGAAAAGCACATAAAATACGCAGATCATGTTCCAGCCCACAACCTCAAATAAAACAAAAACTCTGTTTTGTAATGGAGTAATTATCCCTAGTGAGTTTGCAGCCATGAAGCCTGCTGTGGTGTTGAACATCTGGCAGCCCAGCAGGCTTCGAGGTGACAGCAGGAAGAGCAGAGAGTTGCAAGGCAGGGATGTGTTAGAACTCGAGATATAAAAGCTCAGATTTGGTTTTCCTTTTTGGCCACAGGTATCACTTTTTATCTTGGGTGAATCACTTCAAGCTGTTGATAAATCCTTTTGGGTTATGTCTCAGCTTTGTGACTTGCCCTGTATGATTTCCCATAGGTACCAAGGAGCAGCAGGAGGTGGGAGCATCTCTGCCAAGGCAGGGAGCCTGGAGCTGCGGGTGGCAGCACAGCAGCCAAGGCAGGGACCTCCTTGGCTTAGTGATCCAGCAGAACCTAAGCAAAACCAGCACAGCAGGTCTGGTGACAGTAACCAGGGTCAACCACAACCCTGAGGTCACCAGAGCAGCTTGCAGAGATATGAGGCAGGTGAGAGGTTCATGTCAGAAGATCAGGAGGCTACCAGGCCAAGCACCACGCAGACACGACATAGCTTGGGCCAGGGCATGGCCTGAGCTTCTGGGGCTGTTGGGCAGAGGGTGCCTGGAGATGGGCCAGGCATCTCAGTTAAGGGTGATGAGGAGCTGTGAGCACCCTGACCCTGGGCTCTTGGCCCACAAAGGTGGTTGTGTTCTGGGGATTTTCTGTTTTCATGTTTGTTTGGTGGTTACTGATGAATTTTTGTTTTTTGGTCAGAGATCACAGAATCACAGAATCACCAAGGCTGGAAAAGACCTTTAAGATCATCAAGTCCAGCCTATGACCAACACCACCACACCATCTAGACCATGGCACTAAGTGCCACATCCAGATGGACGTAGAATCCTTCATTTTTCAGCTATATTGGGTGCTTAGTCTCCCAGCAGGTGAACACGTTCAGCAATACAAATGAAATAACAAGGGAAAACAATTCCTCCTTGATGGGGTTTCCAGGGGTTGGGGTGCAAAGGAGGGAGCTTCCAGAGAAGGAAGGGCAGGAGGGAGATGCTGTGGCTGAGATGGGCCACTGGTACCTGCAGAGCATGTCCAGGCACTTGGCTGCTTAGCTCTGTAGTGCCAGGCCGTGAAACTTGGCCATCTTCCACCCTTGCTGAAGGAGGTGATTTTTGTGGGAATAAATGTCTTTTGATCAAGACAGCACAAGACCTCAGGTTCTGCATGCTGGTTTCTGTTGGCAGCAGGTGGTGGGGAAGCTGTGCTGGAGCCAGGTGCAGACCAGATGCCGGCTGCATTCCTGTGGCAAGGGCAAGTGCTTCTGATTCATGAGAGCTCCAGCTACTTGGAAGCAAGTGGCCAGTTGTTTAGGTGGCTTCAGTCAATGGCTTATTTATAGAAAAATAGGTATTGTACCTGTGTTCCTGAATCACAGAATCATCCTGGCTGGAAAAGACCTCGAAGATCATCCAGTCCAAGGGGAACCAATATTTAGAACTGTTACTATGTATGTGATTTGTTACCTATTCCTCTGTGTACCTAAAAATCCCCCAAAAGTTTGCTGAGAGAACTTTTCTTTCCCCTTGGTTACCATGGCAGCACGTTTATACAGTGGTCTGTGTATGTAGGTGGCCTGGGCTTTGTCTTGGACTTTGGAGTCTTTTCACCTGATGTTGTTGAGCTGTGCCTTTCCCTCTGTGTTCCTGCAGGTAGAATCCTCCCTCTGGCTCAGGTTTGTACCTGGGCCACTCCAGCATCATTTCCCCAGCACCTTTGTTCAGAGAAAGTTCTAAGCAAGAGCCTGTATGCTTAAATCTGCTCCTATAACCTCTGGTGGGTGGTACTGGTGAAACTTACTGTGCCTCTCAGGATCATCACACCCCCGGCCAAGGCTGAATTAACTTGGTCAAGTCTCTGACAGGCACCACTTTCTGATACCTCTTTACAAATTGCAGTGACTTCTGTTGGTTAGGACCTCTCCATTGGCACTATCACAACGCAGAGTGGGAGGCTTTTCCCTGGCCAGTTTGTATTTTCTAATATATTTAATAACAGATGTATAGGCAGCCTTTCCGTGGTCTCACAGGCTGTGTGGGACTCCCCTGTGAGATGTCTGCACGGAATGTCTGGCGTTGCCATTCCCAGCTGACATCTGTGTCAGCTTCTGTGTTGCACCTTCATTAACCTAAACTCACTGAGGCTAAAAAGCAATAATGTTAATTGGCCTCCTGTGGAGAAGCTTCCCTGGCACAGCAGGTATCCTTCTCTCCTCCAGAGAGACCTTGTTTTCATTTGAGTTAGTATGAAAGCACTTGATATCACTAAACTATCTTCATCAAAAATATGCTTTTAAGTCAGTTTTGGTGCAGCTGTATTTTACCGCAGAGCTGCCAGTAGACAACAAGTCTGCAAAACCCTGACCTTCAAGGAGATGTCCTGAGGTGAGCCAGGGCAGAGAAGGGAGTGAGAGGCCTGATCTGACAGTCGATGACACAACGTGCTTTTGAAAATTGTTTTTTAACATCGGTACTACTGAGTGAAGAGAGTGTCCTGTTCTGGTAGCAGACTTTGTTGAATAAATCTGTGGCTGTTGATTTAAATGCGTGTCGAGGGAAAACTTGCCAGAAAATGTGCACTTCCCAAAAGTGGCAAGGGCAGTTGAACAGAAAATAGGGACAGCTGTGTCAGGTTCTCTTCTGGAACCAAAGACAAGGAGCAAAAAGTGAGCATTGTCACTGACATCAGATGTGCATATTATGAAAAGCAGTAGTTTCCTCAGGCTGAAGGTGCCTCCTAGAACTTTGCTGGAACTTCAGCTTGAAAAGTGGATTTGGCTTGAAAATTGCTACACTTAAAGCAAATTAGAGGTCTTAAAATGCTCGTGTTATTTTAGAGTTACAGACTATTAAAAATAATCACCCGCTTTCATATGTTGGCTTTGATCTCGTGCTGCTTTGTCTTTCCTTATCTAAAGACAAGGGCTTGTTATTCTTAATTCACATCCTTAAAAGCTTGCAAATCTGCTGCATGTTTTAAGAAGAACTTACTGTGATTGCTGAGAGTTGCTCATTTACTTCTTGTAAATGTGGGCTTCAGCTCTGCTGTCACTGCAACAATTCAGGGGTGCATCTTGATGCTATTTATGTCTATTGAAGACTGGGTTTCCATGTTGATATTTTATTTTTTTTAACCAGAAACAGGGCTGGGAAATTTTCAAAAATGGGTTTTAAGTTGCTGGATACGCTCTGGAAAGAACGTAGGCTGTGCTTTGGAGAAGCAGAGCTTTCCCTTTAGCCCAGCCAATGCAGCCCCAAGTTTTGGGGCCAGGGAGATTTCAGCATTAGCCTCCTGTGTGTGAATAGGTGTTGTGTTGTGATTGTGGCTTCCCTGTTGGTGATGGCAGATGTTGATGACTGTGGAGGAAAGGCTACCTGGTGTCTACAAGTCTGTGTGCAGCCAGCACATGCTCTGAGCACGCTGGAAATACCCTTGGTCTCCTTGGGTGGTAGCTGTGGGTATTCTGAGGCACCCGTCTTTTGACCTAGGCATCTGAGTGGTTGCATCAAAACTGGAAGAGTGGGGGTTGCAGCTGGAGTCCCAGTCCGGGTCAGTTCCCAGGGATGCGTGGTCTCCTCTCGGGGCACTCCAGCCCACCTCTGCCTGGCATTCCCAGAGGATGTGCTGGTGGAGTGGGCTGGAGAGCAGACACGTGTGCTCCAGCCCACCCTTGAGCTGCCATATTTGGGGACAGTGCAGGATGGCTCCATGGCAGCCCCTCTGCTCCCTCAGTCAGGCTGGACCTGGCCAGAGTCGGAGGGGCATTGCAGGAGGTGGTGGTGGTGGCCGTAGGGAACAGGGATGTCCTTTCTGATGCAGCTGTGCACACGCCTTGCAGGCACTGCCAGCCCTCCTGGGGTTGTCCCGAAAGAATCACTGACAACACTGGGTCTGACAGGTGCAGGACAGGGTCTCCAGAGAGCCTGGAGCCACCAAGCTCAGCACTGCTGACAGCTGGCGATGGTTCGGACACAAGGACACAACACCACAGGGGAAAGGCTGCCACGGAGCTCCATCCCTGGACAGCCTGGGAGGTCAAACTCAACAGCTTCTGCTAGCTGAATCCCAGCTGCAGCCAGAGCTGGACATGTCCCTGCAGAGGCCAAGAGGTGTGGTGGCAGCCATGTGTCACAGCTTCAGGGAGGCAGCTGTCCTGGAAGCACTCAGGGACGCAGCCCAGGTTTGGCCTGTCTTACCCACCGTGTGTTTGTCTCTGATCCCGAGGGGCTGGTCCTGGTGGCCAAGGTGATTCCCCCTAGTCCTTTTCTCAGTTTTTCAGTCATCATTCTCAGACTCAGGAAGAATCTTAACACCTAAGAATTGGAAAGGACTGAAGAATAGCCTTGGATTTACAGGCACACTGCTGCTTCAAACTGACATGCAAATATTATTCTCCTGCCTTTGTCATCCGTGGTCACAGTGATGCAAAGAGAGCTCAGGTGATTTCACAGCCTCAAGTTGATGGAAAAGATGAGAACATAAAGAGTCTGTTAGAGAACACTAATTCAACAGGAGTACTGCTCAGTGGAAAAATAGCTCCAAAGTCCATCCTCTAAAGAAATGCTACTTCTCTTTTTTATTAAACATTAAAATTATACAGCCTGTCAGACCTTGTGCACATTTCTAATGGTAAATAATCTCCTTAGTCCACATATGCAAGTAGTGTTTCCAAACAAATGGCAGTAGCGTGGTCTAGCAGATAGGGTATTTGGCTGGGAATCAAGGCACCAAGATTTTATTACTGACTTTTTTGCCCAGCTGCTCTGTGCTTTTTGGGGAAGTTGCTTCACAGGTTGGTGCTTCTGCTCCTCTTCCACCCTTTGCATGCCTTATTGACACTGTCAGTAGGCAGACTGATCTCTTAGGATCTGTTTATACATACACACACACACACACACAATATGCCTCAAGTAACATGGATGCTGCTTTCAATACTATCTATTTAGGATGGTTTTGTTTTTTAGAAGTTGCTGCTTGCCAAAAGTTAATGCCCAGTGGCTCCCAGGACAGTCTGGATGTTCAAGCCTAATAACCACAAGGTCTGTGGAAATTGTTAATTTTGGAAGCAATCTCTTATATTTAGACTGTTGTAAAAGCCCTGGATCCCTGAGCCGGGGGCGGGGGGGGGACATGGTAGCTCCACATTATCCCCATTAGCATCACTCGGTACTAATTTACTTTTTAACGAGGGAGAGCATCTACTGCTGGGTGTAACCACCTTCTCCTCCCTCTCTCCCCATTCCCTCCAGTGTCACATTGCTGCTGCAGCCAGCCCTGAGACTGTACTCTCTATCACTGCCCTGGAGGTTTTCTAATCCATTTAGAGGAATAAAAAGAGGTGCTTAGCTCTTGAAGCTGTGTCTTTTGTCGGCTTCAGGAGGAGGAACCTTGCTGCCAGGCATAAAATGCCCAGTGGTGTGCCTGTTTGATCAGCACAGAGTTAAGCCAGGAAACAGGAGATTTGCTGGGACTGCTTCCTTTTGTCCACAAAACCCAATATGGTTAATGGAGTGAATAATTGTTAGCAGAAACCTCTTATTTGGAGCAGTGTTGGTGGGCTCAAAAGCCTCTGTAATTCCAGTATATGCCTCCTCTCTCCCACCTTCTTTTTGGCTAGGCTGTGTTTTGGTGGGAATCATGCAGTAAGTCCTGATGAGTTCCCAGTGCACCAAACCTGAGCTGCAACTTTTCCAAGTCCGTGATAGAAGATGACCACAAAGGGTGTGCTGGTTGGAGTGGTGCTGCTCTAACCGGAGTGTTTGAACCTGGCTGTCAGTTTGTGTGCCTGGCACTGAGAAAACCTTTTCTCTTCTCTCTCTCCTTCTCTCTTATTTTGCACAACCAGGATCCGTTGCCCTGAAGATGCACTGTTCTGCAGCTGGGGTGTTGTCAGGCGTAGCTGTACTGGGGTATGCTGTGACAGGAGCACATTTAAGCAGGTGGGAAAAGGAGATACAGGCAAAAATGGCTGTCTGACTGTCTTCCTGACTCCTTACCATGCTCAGAACAAGCAGAGCTTGCCTGCGGGAGAAGCACCATTGTGGGTAACTCATGATCTGGTTCTCTGTATTACATCCATCCTTTTCGTACCCTGAGTCTCATTCTAGCTTGCTAGCCCTTTTAATATTTTTTAGATTTTTTTTTAGTCTAATAAATAAATTCTCACTCTTCTGGAGAGGCTTTCTGAACAGCAATCCTTGTCTTCACCAGAGTGTTCTTGGTTGCATGTCAAGGCCACCCATTTTCACAAGGGGAAATTCTGTTTTCCTGAACTGCTCTCAAGAGTCTGCAATTCTGAATCTTCCTTCCAAGATCAGAAACCCTTTTTTCCTGTATCAACTGCTGACTTCTTAGTTGCTCCTCATGTAGCCACTGCAAGGTAGAGCTGAGTTCAGCTGGGGTGTGGGTGTGTTGCTGGCCACCAGCAGTGAGTCTGAGGAAGATGAAAGCTTGTGGCAGAGCACAGTCTGAGCAATGTAGTACAGCTGGGGATGCTTCAGCTGCTCTTTTGACTTGCTATGGTTCTTGGCATGTATGCATAACAAAAGTGAAGTAGAAATTTGGTGACTGAGACTGTACTGTTCCTTCTTTGCAGAGCAGATGCTGGTGACTCCCTGTGGAGCATCCCTCTGCTCTCCAGAGCAACTGGAGTGAGGGCACCAGAGAATATGGCCAGTGAGGCTTAATGAACTGTTAGTGCTGCCAAGAGCCATTCACTTGCAGATAGAGACAAATGAAGACTCTTTTTCTATTGGTTTACCTGTCTCTTTGGTGGTGTTCTGTATGTAAAACAAACAACTGGTTGTTTTTACTCTCTTGCAGTTACAAGTGCAAGTATGAAATTTTTCTTGCCACTTCCTCTTTCAGCTTCATCTTGTGAAAAACTAAATAGCAAAGTTTAGCGTGTTGGAGGAAGTTGATCTCTGCTCCCATGGCTCAACTTGGAGCTTTCCTGGGGGCCTGCCCAGGGCTGTGACCACTGGGATTGAGGCATTTGTTGCCCTTAAGAGAAATCCAGCCTCAGGTGATGTGGAAGCCCCAGGTCGCGTGCTCAGTGTGTCGCTGCACTGGGATCCTGCTTCTCGTGCCAAACGTCAATTCAGAAAGCATTAGATGTTTAGGGATGATGTAAACTAATGCAAATTATCCCAGGCAGAAAACCTCAGCAGTTGGCTACACCGTTTTAGAGCCCAACTGTGACATTTGATTACTGCCACGGAAGTTTTGTATCGTGAGCTTTCCTCAGATTCTAACGCTGTCCATACCGGGGAGGGCGGAATGGAATTGGAAATGTGATTTATTGAGAATTTAAAACAGTTTGACATCCTCAAAGACGTAATACTTTTTCAGAATTTCATATTTGCAAGTACACAAAAGACCTTTCCAGATGTTTTTCTTCTCTTTAAGTTTAATTTATAACTGAAAAAATATTTTCAAATACCACAAATAATTGGCATACATGAGTTATGTGCCTAAAATAGTCCGCGTAAGGTCAAGATGAAGGTTTATTTTGTTGAGCCCTGGTGTATCACTGTACATGTGGCAGTGGGACAGAGCACAGATTGGCACACATTTTCCAGAGGCCTCCCCCATTTTTAACCCACAGTTGAACTGCAGGTGGGAATTTCAGCAAGCAAATGTCAGTCAAACTACAGGTTTGGATTACAGAGAGGGACAAGTACCCGGTTTTGCATCTGGAATGAGTTTTCTAGATGCAAAATTGCACCTGCAGAAGGGGAATCCAGTTCTCCCCTGACCCACTATGCTGCTAGCTTGAGAAGTTTAACAAAATGAGTGACAAGTCTTTGAAATGTTGCTGGGGCCCTACTGGAAATTGCACTCATTCACAACTCTTCCTTTTTTTCCTGCCCCTTTCCACTGAGAGCTATTGTGGAATAAGTGTTGTTTTGAGCTCTGATGCATATTTTTGGGGGTGGTTTCCTCTGCCCTCGCTCTGGCTGACAACTTAAAATGTTTTCCTGGCAGCTGATTTACTTCTAGGATAATTTATGCCTGAGGCAGCGTGGGCCCTAACTCTTGCTTGCTCTTTCTCCAGTTTCATCCTGCTTGCTGACTTCTGTAACTAAAAGCCCCCTCACCTCCCACCTCAGAAAGATCCTGTGAATCACACTGTTCACTAGGAAAAAAAAAATCATCCTTGAGCATTCCATTTTTTCCACTGAATATTTTGTTGCAGGCTTGAGTAACTTGGAATGGTGCAGTTTCCAACTGAGGTCCAGCAGTGTATGTTTGCTGCTGATCCTTTTGGAGATGTCCCCTTGGCTCAGCAGCTGGCAATGATCCCTGCTCCACAAAGGTGCTGAAGCAGAGGAAAGGCAGTCCCACAGAAAGGGGTTAGGGAGCTGTCTGAGGAGAGGGGGTTATCTCAGAAGAGTCCTGTGGGGCTTGCTCCTTCTGTGTATCCCTGTCTCATGCAGTTCCAGATTTTGGCTGACAACAGAATTTTTGTCACCTGTTGGAATCAAGTAACAACAATCCCTCCTGCATGAGTGTGTTATCAGAGCAAAGAATTTGGGATCTGTATTACTGTGGAGAGGTGCTTAGAGCTGCATTTTTTGCAGTGCCAGCTTTTTCAGGGTGTCCTGCTTTGAGGTGGCCCCTTCAGAGCTCTCAGCTCAGCAGCACCCATCTGTGCAGCTGCTCGGGGCTGCTGTGTGTGTCCTTGACGCCGGAAAGTCAGTCAGGCTGGGTACCCAACTGGCAATGCTTCCAAAAGTGTGTTCTTGTTTGTCCAGAAGTTGCTCCTTCTCTGAAAGAGCTTCTAGGGTTTGGATTGTTTATTCCTCTCAGGAGAGCATTATTGAGTGACTACAATAACTTTTGTGAAATCATTTTCAAAGATGACAGGAAAAACATGCAACATCTGTATCTTTCTCCAGTCCTGTCCGTAACATACTTCCTTCTCATTGTCTGTTTCTAAAGCCTGGTCTCTCCCATATGTGATGGCCCTCAGGGCTGGTGCAGCCATGAATGAGCAGAGTTGGATGTGGATCAAACATTCCTGAAAGGGTCAAAGCAGCATGCCTCTTCCCAAGCCTCTAATTATCAGGGAAAAGTAGCCGTTGTGTACTGACACATTACAGCAGGTTGCTGACTCTTGGTGTTGTAGGCAGTAGTTTCCAAAGGCACTGAACCTTGCTGCAGACTTTAATTTATCTTGGGCTAATGCTGGTGTGAGGGTGTTTGTTGTCACATACCCGTGGAAATTGAGGTTGATGATTTTACCTTGAGAAGAATTGCTCTGCTCTAACCAGTGGTGACAGCTACTTGCAGCCAGTTAATGTTGAACTTGTCTATAGAATTAACTAATTACCATTTTCTAATTGCTTAGGAGACTCAAAACATAAAAGTAGGAGAAATTCCTGCCTGGCTTTATGGAGAGTCTCACTAGGATAACGTTTTTCCAGTGCAAGGAAAAGCATTGTAGATAAAACTGTGTGTGTGATACCCTTCAGCTCTCGGACATGTCACTTGGCTCCACTCTCCCAGTGACTCCGTGCACAGGGCAGGTGGAGGTCCCGTGGTGAGGGTGGCAGCCTGGGAAGGGTGCTTAGTGTAGGAAATAGCAGAGAAAAAGCCAGTGCTTATGAGGCAGGCTTGGATTCAGAGCCTGTGTGTTGAGGAAACAAGTGACAAGACATAGTAGTCTACGAAAATGAGTATGTAGCCCAATTGTCTCGACCCTCGCTCCAGTGGGAGGACCAATCTAAAAAACAAGGTGTTTCTGTGGAGAAAACTCCCCAATTTGGCATCCCACATTGCCACTTGGCATCAGTAAATCTGAACCCCTGCAGGCCCGACAGCCTTGACATCCTGGGTCTAGAGGAGCAGCACTTGAAACTTGGTGGCCTCCAGATAGTCCTACTGAGGAGCCTACGTGGCTGCGTGGGCTGCCCCTGTGAAGGTTGCAGGGTGCTGCATACAGAGACTGACAGGGATGTGTTAGGAAATGGCCTTGAAAGCAGGTGAGTATCAAAACAATCATCTCTTTCACTGAACATGTGATGTAGTTTCCCTGGTGATTTTAGGACACCATTTTAAGCTGAAAAAGATGTATATGTATTGACATGAACAGAAGTGGCTGCCTCCCACCCACAAGGAGATACTGCTGGAAAAGGTGCTGCCTTCATATTTGTGGAGTGAAGTACTTAAAAAATAAGCCTTGAGGTAGGAATTAAGGGCAGAATGGAAGTGCTGCCACAGAAAGTGAGGTATGCGAAAAGCCTGAGACCAGAGGTCAAGTCAGATACCAAGTTTGAGTTCCTGAAGCAATCTAAAAAGAGCAAAACTTAATGTTACAGTTCAGAGGGAGAAATGCTCAGTTCCATCTGTTTCATGTCATACTGAAGTGAGTTTTACATGGCGTTTATTTGTAATCCTCCAAAGGCATTCTGTGAGAAAATGGTTTGGAAAATATTCCCTATCTTGGATCTCCAGCTGAACTGTTAACTAAATTACATTTGGAAGACCAAGTTCTGCTCTTAATCCCAGCCATCCATTCAAAACTGTTGAAATTGCACAGAGCCAAGTTTGGTTTCTTAATTTTTTTTTTTGCTGGTGATCAATAATATAGGCCCAGATTTTTTTTTCTGATCCCACCAGACACATGCCAAGCTGGCAATTAGGAAACGTGTTTGTTTTACAAGTGCCCACCAAAAAATGGAAAATGTTGAATGTGAGAGTAAGAACTCACTTCAAAGTTGCAAGATCCATTGCTGCATGAGACTTGCTTTTATTATTAATGTTTTTTCCAGGAATTAATTATTAGCTGATAGGGATTTAGCAGAAGTTCAAGAGGGACAGGGATCTACTTGAGAGTCCAACGGAGGCTACAAGGATGATGAAGGGACTGGAACACCTGCCTTACGAGGAAAGGCTGAGAGACCTGGGGCTTTTCAGTCTAGAGAGGAGAAGACTGAGGGAGGATCTCATTAAAGTCTACAAGCACATGAGGGCTATGGGTCAAGAAGGTGGGGACAACCTCTTTTCAATTGTGCCCCATGAAAGGACAAGGGGCAATGGATTCCAACTCGAGCACAGGAAGTTCCACCTCAACATGAGGAAGAACTTCTTTACTGTGAGGGTTACAGAGCACTGGGATAGGCTGCCCAGAGAGGTTGTGGAGTCTCCTTCTCTGGAAACGTTCAAGAACTGTCTGGATGCCTTTCAGAGTGATCTGCCCTAGTTTTTGATCCTGCTCTGGCAGGGGAGTTGGACTTGATGATCTTCAGAGGTCCCTTCCAACCTCTAACATTCTGTGATTCTGTGATTCTTGCTGGCTGTGGCCTCTTGAGTACATGGGGCAGGGCTCTGGTTCTTTTTTGGGGGCATGTTGCTGGGTGAGCCTGCTCCTTGCCATCAAATAAATACTTATTCCTTTATTATTTTGGACAGGGTTTCTGTACAAAAATCTGGGAATCCCAGAGTGGGTGAGGGTGGAAGGCCAGGCTGGAGATCATCTAGTCCCACCCCAGCCCTGCTCAAAGTAGGGTTCTCCATGGCAGGTTGCTCAGGGTTATGTCCAGCCAGGGTTTGTACATCTCCAAGGATGATTCTGTGAGTGTAAGTGCATTTTCCATCTCCTCTGGAGAAATTGGTAGGTGCCCGGAAACGGAAAGAGCTGCAAATTAATGCCTTAGAGACTTCTGATTTGTGTAACAGTGTAAAATTGTGGTCATACAGGGCTGATTGACACTCTTGACAAAGCCTTGCTGCGTTTGGGTGGCATGGTGCAGGACTCTACTGTAAAGAACAGCCCTGAGTGCTGCAGCCCACGAGCAGGTACAGTTTTGTTCACACAGCGTGGCCTCCTTGCATGCTCTGCTCCCAGCCTAGGTAGAAATATGGCCTCTAGAGAAGGACAGGGCCGTCGTGCTTGCTGTGCACAGAGCAATATATTTATTATGAGGCCTCTGTGCTCACTGGGGAGGTTTCCTTCCCCCTGGTTTCAGGCAGAAAGCCTGTGTGTGAAAGCACATTCCTGCACACAGGACATTTTTGAACAAGCGTGTAGCAGGCTAAGCACGTGCTCCCAGTCACCAGATGTGGAGATCTAGTACCTACTGTGCTTCAGCAGCCAATTACTCAAACCCATAATATTTTTGCTTCTGAAATTAACCACTTCATGAATTATACAAAAGGAAATGATCAGTGTTGACAGTTGATTTTTTTAAATAGAGTGTAATGAAAAACATCATTAAAAATATGCCTGGAGTTCACCATTCCACAGTGCTGACTCTCATAAAGTTTTGAAATGCTATTAGCAACAGCATATCTTTCCTAAGATTCATAATTTTCCAGGTATTGCCCTGTCTTACTCAATAAATCTCAATTTCTCCCTCTCAGAAATAATTGTGATTCCTGGGCACTGCACCAAAACTTGCAGATGTTTTGAAGATGGTCCCGATCAGCCGAGATGAGGATGTGAGCATTGTAAAAACTTTATTCTATAGATATGGCATCCTTGAAACTTGACTTTATTAACTGGTTAGAGAGTCCAGTCTAAGGAAGCACAAATTACTGCCTGTTAATGAACAACATTGTTTAAATGCTGATGACTTGGGGGGGGGGGGGAAATCAACCTTGATCTCTTCAGAGAAATCCGTGCAATGCTGCTGGAAACTGAACATAACAGAAGTATTGTTTACTTCTGGTTTTAGCTTTACAGTGATGAGAATTTGTCCCTTACAAAGGTGAAAAGAATTTTTGAAGCTTGGGTAAGGGTGACCCAGCTCAGTTGGATAATAACCCTGCATTTGCTGTGGTTACTGTCTACTTGAGAATATTATAGGATCCGAGGTATGTGCTTTTGAGTCTGTTGTGAAGTCAGTCCCTTGCCATGCTTTTCAATTGCAAACTTGTACTGCACATACTACCCTTATTAGTGGCATTGTCAGAGCTTTCCTCATCCTTGAAGATTTTGTGGATGTCGTTGAAGTAACAGTATTGACATAAGTTTGAGTAGTCTCTGGAAATGATATTTCATCATCTTCTTGAGAGTTCCTTTCCCTATCTCTGTCTCCAAATGTTTACTCTCAGCATTTGTTGACACATTTTATTTATTTGCCTTTCCATAAAGCCTGCTAAGTCTATTTTGTTCGAGAATACAGAAAAAGCAGTCCCTCTCTCAAAAAAAAAAACCTTGGAAGCATAGAAAAGATAAAAAACACATATGAATGCTGGAAGGTGGAGAGTGCCTGGAAACTCGAAGGCATCACCAACCCAGCGTTAGTGGCAACATCAAAGCAGCTTCCACTTCTCAGAATATTGTAAGCATTGCAAAATGTGGAGTTTTTTAAGGGGGATATGAGAGAACAGAGGGAGTTTCTCCTGGGCATGAGGAGGAGCTCAGGGGAAACACGACAGAGTTTCCTTGAGTATTACCTGTAGATAATGGAGCCTTGGAACTAGATTGTAAATCCTTGAGTAAAAAAAAAATCTGATATTCATTGTCTCATGGTGGTTTTGCTCTTTTTCACACTGGATTTTATTTTCTGCCTCTCTCCCTCTCTCTCCACGTTGTGGGAAATTAGCCTGTTGATTTCAGTCTTGAGCCCAGCCCTCAGGATTGTTCCCATAGCCTGAACGAAGGACTGCATGTTGCTCCAAACCTGGAGTGAGCCAGCTGGCTCCCCAGCAGGGATAGAGGCCAAGGAGAGGTGGCTGAGGATTAGTTCTACAAGTGATGTGGACGTAATTGGCTTGCCCCCTTGTCCTCTGGTGTTTAAGCACAGATACTTAGGAAGAACAGACAGAATTATGGATGTCTTTGAGACGGTTCACTCTGAAAATTTACCATCTGCTTTGATTACTTTGGTTAGTTGGGTGGGATTCATACATTTTTTTTTTTTATATCATCTTGGCAAAAGCTGACAAGAGCTAGGGGAAGAAAAGCCACAATTTGCATTGATTCAAGCTACATTCCAGTTCATAGGCATGGCTGAATCAATATTAGAAAGGGAGTAAGATAAATTAATTTAATGAAGAAAATAAATTGCTAGTATGGGCTCTGTCCCAAAGTCTCTTTCTCTGAGTTGAGCATGTGGCTTGTACTGTAGGTCTGACCAGGTCTGACCAAACTCACATTCCCTTTGTGATTTACTCTTATTTTTCCACAACACTAAAACATTGGTAAGGTTAGCCACGTTACTTATCATTGACTGGACACGGTGAAAGCAGTCAGCTTCTGCAATCAGAAAACAGAAGCCATCAGCCTTAATGCTTCAGAGAATTATGGTTGGTTGATACCACTCCACCTTCTGTGCAACTTTGTCATTGCTTGGGACCAGGCAACCAGGAACATTGTCTTGGTCTCCTGTCCAGCCTCTTCTTCAAAGCATGTTCAACACCGCATTCAGACCCGCTTGCTTAGGACTCTGCCTGGTTGGATCTCTCCAACCTCCAAAGCACAGATTCTGCACAGACTTGCTGGGTAGCTTCTTCCAGTGCTTGGCCAGCTGGTGAAATACAGTGAGATGCAACCACTGGCTTGCAGATGTTGCACAAAGAATGTTGAGAGGTGCATAGACTTTTATTAGCGGGTCTGTAGTTGATGGTGTGCGTGGACTTCTGAGTTACTGTATTAAAAAAAAAGGGAGAGGAGGGTAGAAAGAGAAACTGAGCATGAAAGACAATATGAGAGAGGTTTAGAGGTAAAACTCTTAAGGTGCAGGTCTTGGAAGCTGACTGGTTGCTAAGCTTTTGGGCCCATATGTTGTTGGGCACACCTACTGCATATTTAAAACACTGTTACCTGCTTTGTTACGCACAAACCCCGCTCTCCTGCCCGGTGTAATTTCATGTCGTGTACTTTCATGGTATCTCAAGTTTTGCTCTGAGTTTCTGGTAATAATTGATGTACTTATGGATCTTTTCCTCTCACTCCGTTACATTTAACTTAAATGTTTCACTGAAATGTTGACCCTCATTCTTCCCATGCTTGCAGTGGGCTGAATGAGGGGGCAGCTGGCCTGGAATAGAGCAATATGTTGCTTTAAGGACAGCGTCAAACGTGGACAGACTGACTGACTGACTGACCCAGGACAAGGTCCCCACTGCTGGGCTGCTCCCAGCACCCACAGCCCGTGCAGACTGACCCTCCTGCAGACCTCACCATCCAGCTTCCCCTCACTTGGGCAGGTTAGAGCTGAGCACTGGTGGCAACACTTTCCTTGGCCCAGGGCTTTGGCTTTTGCCCGTGGAGCTTGTACTGGTGACCAGTGGCAGACAGTCAGCTCCCAGCAACCCCACATCATGGCTCTCTGCATGCAGCCAGGCCGTGGTTTAGGTACTGTGTTTTACAGTAAATAAATGTGATTAATCACACTCAACATGAAAAATTGATTTCCTCATGTAAAACAACCTGTATGAGGTTGTGTGAAATATTCATTGCAGCCTGCAGTTTTCCAGCTTATGGTTTCTTTTTCTCTTTTTATCTTAGTGTGGTCTAATTTTGACTTCACTGACTGCCAGCCTTTCCACACAACTGTTTGCTCTTTAAAGAGATGCACCCATTTTTATACGTGTGGAAAAATACCTGCATGACTTTCCTCATGAAAATCAATCTTTGTTGTAGCCCTGGGTTTAATAATTAAACTCTGTTTACTGTTCAGTTCTTTAAGTAATATTTAATAGCTCTGGTTGTTAAAACCTGTGTCACACAGTGAAATGCAGTTAAGGCAACTGATTAAATGAGCATGACTAATATAAATTCTTAAAAATGTAAACAAGAAAAAAGTAAATATAAACTGAATGTTCACTGGCACTTGAGTGTGTCCCAGGGCATAAAGATGTGTATATGAGACTGACACACTGCTGACTTAGAAAAGAAAGGGTTTCAAATGCCAGTGATCCCAGTCCAATAACCTGTGTAGCATTCCTCAACTTGAAGGCCTTTGGGCTTAAGATTTTTTCTGACCAGTCTCTTTTTTGTTGTTGTTGTTGGTTTGACTTCAAATGTTCAGTACTGGCCTTTCCAGATGCCAGCTCCCTTCATCTGATCTACTTCATGCTCCCAGTCTTTTTACAGCTTCTCTAATAAAGCTGATAGTCACTGGATCTGCAATAAGGAAACTGTGATAGGTTGTTAGGCTGTATTTTTAAGTTGGTGTGCCTGTTGGTTCAAGACATGACTAAGCATAACCTCTTGTATTCTTCATTAAGCATTTCTGCTTTGGGTTGGTTTGTTGTTTTTTTTTTTAATTTTCTTTAGCCCTGTCAACCATATTTTTGTACGTGAGCCAACATCCTTCCGGGTGATGTGTGCTAGTGCAATTGCTAACATCTGATTGAGTTCAGTTCACTGTTACCCTTTTAAATCTCTCTTTTGCAAGCATTTTGCTGTATTTATTGTGAAAAGCCTTCGCTTTGTGTTTCTTTCTTGTAGCACACTCATTAAAAATGCTTTTACTCCAGGGTCTCTGTGTGCCAGCCAGTTAGAGCCCCGTGTGTGTGTGGTGCACAGGCACCCGGAGTGGCAAGTTGTGAAGAAGGCTCATCTGATTGGTAAAGGGCCAAAAAAGGCAGAATTCAGTTTCAGAATTATTTCCTTATAAATCTTCATGCTGCTTTGGAGAACTGCCATAGACACTCAGAGGGACTTGGTTAAAGATCAAGGCACCTCAGCTGTACTGTTATATTTGCCCTGAAGAGATGCAGGGTGTCTCCTGCTACTGATTTCCCAGCAGCCATTTATTCCCTTGGAGCCACAAGCCAAGCAGTTCTTCCTCACAGATGCAGGTAGATGACAACTTTCAGGCCTTTTGCTGGCAGTTAAAAGGTTAGCAGTTAAATGGCCGTGTCCAGAGCTGAAATGCTTGCACTTGGTCCCTGGGATGTTTTGGTGGTGTTTAATAAAGGACTTAGTGTTGCAGTTGTCATGAGCATCTTTGTTTGTGTAGCTGTCTCACAATTCTCGATAAGGATGGGTTTGGGTTTGGTTTTTTTTGTGGCTTTGTTGTTTGGGGTTTTTTACATGTTTTTTTTTATTTTTCAAGTCCAAATCCTTGCAAGTGCAAGTATAAAGATGTCAGAAGGGAAGATAGAAGGGGAATTATCAGTGGTGGGACTCGAAAGGCAAATTCTCTGTTTCTGAAGACCTCCAGCACTGCTTAGGTAAGAGTCTGTCATGACTCTGAGCATCCCTGTAAAATAGCACCAGCCTCACCCCTTGTCTCACAGACATGATATAAAAGGAAGATTATGGCACACTCAGGTCACAGAAAGGTGCAATAATGTCTGTCTGTCTTAGGTACATAATCAGGACCACGTGTGAGAGAGACTTGGAGAGTCTTAAATTCTCTCCGTAGTTGACCACGAGGGGAAAAAAGCTCTCTGATTGTTCCTCAGTATCTGTGTGGCTCTTGTTGGCACTTCCCTTTTTTTTGTGTGCCTTCATTTATCATCTTATGGGTGATACTGTGCATATTGACAGAGGGCACTTGGGGTGGGATCTGGCTCTTGGGCTATCACACGTGGCACAGGCTTGCCAGGTGGGAATAGCACACAAGCCTTCCTGCTGGAAAGGTGACAAAGGAGACGCTTGTTTATCAAGATTTTATCGCCTGTGTAAGTTTCATGTTATCAATACTGTATTAAATTCTGCAATAGCAAACAAGAAAGTGCTTGGAGGAAAGTGTTTATCACCTTCTGTGTTGTGGTGTAGCAACTGATTGGCCTACTGTAATGATAACTAAGAAGGACTTTGCGTTCCATAAAGTTTATGGTTTGATAGGAATGTTTATATTTGATACTGCACTTCAAAATCACTGGAAAGGGGTCTCTGGGAGAGTTGTCTGGTTTCTTTTCCAGAACATTCTTGGCTTTTTTGGATGGAGGTTGCCAAGATTTTTCTTTGCAGAGAAATTGCTTTAACTGGAGGAGAAGTGCTAGATCATGTGCTACCAGAACCTCAGTCTTCTCTTACCAATGGATAAAGTACAAGGATAGGTCATGACCTGCAGGGTCTGTTTGATGTCCTTCTGATTCCTAGTTAGATGGCTTTTGATGATGTGACAAAGGAGTATTTTGTATAAATGATAGAACTACCCAGTGAAGTGGTGAAATATTTACTTAGCTGCAAGCTGTGGGCTTCCTTGAAATTATCAGGTCCTTCCTATTCACAATTATTGCTTGTTTTGAACAGTGCAGCAGATAATGGCTTGTAATGAGATAATAGGACACTAAGCAAGCTCTTTGTATGGCACAAAGAAAGTGTTTAACCTTGCTTTGACCTTTATACTGTGAGTGACAGGACCATTGCTACTTGCATGATGATTTTAAATGCCATCTCAGAGTACAGCCTGTCTCAGAGGGCTGAGCTCCCTCTGTGGCCCACTGTGGTGTGTTTTCACAGTGATTTGCTTTGAGAATAAGAGAACCTTGGCTGTATTTAACACCTTTTCAATTATATCTGCAGAAGATTGCCTTAATTGGGATCACCTTCTGCAGGACAAAGCTTTAAGACTATTCTTCTGGAAAGTAGCATTGCAACTGATTTCTTGTTGTAGAGCTCTTTGTCCATGAAAGACCACTGTCTCCTCAGGCATTATAGCCTATTAAAAAAATTGTCACCTTTTGCTGTGACTGAATGCCACTTGTTGGAGCCAAACTGCTTTACAGAAGCACTTGGGTTTTGCCCCTGGATACTCACACCAGCAAGGTGACCCAGAGCAGCCCAGCCCAAGGTGGGCTCAGCAGCAGTCAAGGTCTCCTGCCAGCCCAGCCCCAGGGGTATCTGGAGCTGCCATTGCCTCCCACTTCCTTGTGCTGCAGATTTGGGATTATAATTGGTTCTGACCTGTCCTGTTTGCAACCTGTGGGAAGGGACATCTCTCTGCTGGGACATCTCTACGCCAAAACACCAGCACAGCTCTGTGTCATCTGCCTATCCATGCAGAGATGTCCCGGCAGAGAGTTGGTGGTGAAGAGTTGTCCTGGACCCTGCAGCCTTCCCCCTGTCCCACTGACTCTCATTACCTGTCATGTGGTGGCACTTGCCAAGTGTCCCAAGGTCTCTGTGTCACCCTGTGGTGCCATGACAGAAGCAACCAGGGAAGCTCAGGATGACTTTCAGCAGGACACTGTTTTCCTGACAGCCTGGTGACAGTACCCATGAAGGGAATGGCCTTGAGGGGAGCCAGGAGCTGCCTGCTCCTGCCTGTGGGGCTGGGAATTGGTGGGGCAGCCTACCCAAAGTGCTTTTGTGCCTTTCAAAGCAGTTTTAGCTGGGGAAAGCATGTTCTCTGTCAGGTTCCCAGTCAGCAACTGCATCTTTAGTGTTCACCTCTCCTTTCTGCACACTCCTGTCCTTGTCTGCCTTAGCAGCTGCTACATACCCTGGAAAACACCAATGGAATAATTTACTGACATGTCCTTAATTTTTTTAAGCTACTCTGCGGTGTAAATCTGACCTGTGACTTCTTTATTCTGCACCTAAGCACCCACATCTTCTTGTGTGCTCTCCACGGGTCTGTTAAGAGATAAATATGCACTGTAAGTGTAGCAAGGTTTCATATTTGGGGGGGAAAAAGCAATCGGTATGTTGTGATGTAGATGTACAGGTCGAAGGTTATGAATCAATGTCTTGAGGAGAAAAACAAACCCACAACCTGTATTAGAAGAATTGGTGGCTGGTCCAGGATGGCAGCTTGTGTATTGTTAGGTGCAATTACCTTGAAACCTAGAGGCCAGGATTCCATTAGGAGAAGCATCACAGAAATCTCTCTTGAACAAATGGTGAATGTGCAATAAGAGTTTGATATACACAGAAAAACCTATTCATAACTACAGCTTTTTATACAGATAATGCATATGTTCCATGTGTATAAATTATACCAGAAAGTTAATTATTTTACTTGACGTAAAGAATAAATAGATTAAGAAGAGAATAATAATGGTGGTGTGTTGTGTTTTTTTTTTAAAGCATTAAAACAATTAAAATTTGAAGTTGACTTTAATAATTTATAAATAAATAAGTATTTATATAGTTAGGGTTACCATCTGAAATCCCTAGGGCCAAAAAAAAAAAGTTTATATGCCATTAATGAGCTTACATTGTGGTGAAAGCAAATGCTGAAGGCATGCCTAAACAGTATTGCTTGGCTTGAGTGGAAAGCATCAGAATGATCATAATACACATGCTGTCATAATTAATTTACTCAGGTGTTTGCTTTTGCACTGGGTAGATAATGTCTTTTCAATTAAACAGCCTCTTGCAGTGTAACATAAGTGGCCAATCAAGGAGCTATCCCTTAGATGATCCTCACCTGTGAGAGCCCCTGTTTTTGGGAGGCTGGATTTGAAATACGGGGTGACAAGACAAGATGAATTTTTGCTTAGTATTGTGTGTATTTGGCATTTCTGCATTGTCTGACATGGTTCCTGGGTGATGTAATGGTCATTTAGGAACACTTGAGGATATTGAGGTGATCAGGAAAGTAGAACAGATTTCCAGAGTTTAGGCTTCCAGTGCTTGGCAGCTCACTCACAACCTGTATAAACTTGCAGTGGTGAGAAGCTTCAGTTAATTAAAGTTCCACCCTGCTCAATTATGACTCAAGGATGTCAGCCAGTTCAGTAAATGAAACAATGCACTTATCCTCATGTGGAACCAAAGCTTCCAGTAAGTCAGTGGGAATTTGCCTGATCAAGCAGTTAAGATCAGCCCTGTACTAGAACTGTCATGTTTCTTTGCAATTAATCAATTATATATTCTTTTTAATACAAGTCTGAAAGATACAACTATTTCAGGATCATGTAGATGAATTCAAATATGAAGAGTAGTAGGAAGCCTATAAACAGAAACACAACAGATGAACAAACCTGCATATGTTCACTTAAAGGCTTATTCAAGACTTATTTGAACTGTGAGACAGAAACATTCTGGGAGTTAAACACCATTCAGCTGCATGGAAGAAATAAACAAAACTCTGACCGAGTGTAGAACAGTGTAGAATAACATTTGTTTAAGTATTTCCAGGTGGATCAGACTCGGATGGCTTCTCCGAGGGAAAATCATGCCTCATAAACCTTTCAGTTAATAGAATTGTATATAAAGTTGACTCAGAACGAGTAATTTATTTTGATTTTTTTGAAATTATGTTTGTTAAGTTGCATGGTATAATGTTCAGGAAAACAGCCATATGATCAGAAGCCAAGGCTTTTGATTAAAAATGAAGTGAGTGTACAGCTGGTTATGGAGCAAGGAGAAGGGCATGTGAGCCTCATGGGAGCCATGCTGACTCCAACATGACATTTTCAAAGCCTGATTATCCCTCTTGGGAAGAAGGTTGATTTTTTTTTTTTCCTTCAGGGCTGTTGTCTATAAGAGGACAAGCTCACTTGATGGCAAATGTGCATATTGCTTGTCAAACCTTTTGCTTTGCACTGAAACTTGCACCGAAACAAGACTTCAAGGCCGTTGTGTTTGGTGTTTTTGGAGGAACCGTGGGTGATGCTGCACTTAGAAACCTCCCCATCTTCTTGGAAGTTGTGAGAAGGAGGGAATTAGTCCACCAGGCATGTCTTCTGAAAGGTACCAAAGTAATGGAGAGATAAATGAGTAACTTGAGGGTGAGTAACCATGTGCTGTGCTGGAATGGGAGAAGCAGTGTCCTGCACTGTGGCCTTGAAAGTCTTGTTCATCTCCTTGCAGTTAAGCTGAGGGGAAGGACATGTGGTCAGTCCCACCAATCCCACTCTTTCAAGGGAGGAATTAGTTCTTTGCTATTTTCTCTTGTCCTTCAACCTTGTGGGCTGTCTTTTGTGTATGGGGGAGTACTGAAATCGCTGAATGTTTCCTGAGTAGCATCTCAGGATTTTCACAGAATCACAGAATGTTAGAGGTTGGAAGGGACCTCTGAAGATCATCAAGTCCAACTCCCCTGCCAGAGCAGGACCAAAAACTAGGGCAGATCACTCTGAAAGGCATCCAGACAGTTCTTGAACGTTTCCAGAGAAGGAGACTCCACAACCTCTCTGGACAGCCTGTCCCAGTGCTCTGTAACCCTCACAGTAAAGAAGTTCTTCCTCATGTTGAGGTGGAACTTCCTGTGCTTGAGTTTGAATCCATTGCCCCTCGTCCTGTCATGGGGCACAATTGAAAAGAGGTTGTCCCTGTCTTCTTGACGCCCAGCCCTCATGTGCTTGTAGACTTTAATGAGATCCCCCCTCAGTCTTCTCCTCTCTAGACTGAAAAGCCCCAGGTCTCTCAGCCTTTCCCCATAAGGCAGATGTTCCAGTCCCTTACATTTTTGAAACAATTGCTTGAATTTTTGTGCAATAGATGTTTCACAAACCAACTGACACGCACAGATCCTCTTATTTCTTAGAGGTTTGCTTGAGATTCCATAAACTTTGGCAGCCTCTGGCAACAAGAGTTAGAGTAATTTCTTGAGGGTGCATCGCTTGAGGTTTCTTGATTTACAAAAGTTAAGGTACATTGCTTTTTCCTGGGCAGAAATCTGCTTGCTGCAGAGAGAATAAACACAGGAGACGTGTACTTTTCATAGAGATCTGATGAAATTGCTTGCTCAACATCTGGTGTGAGGGCTCAATTCCTGGGGGAAAAAAAAAAGTATTTAGCTAGAAAACATTGTCATGTTGTGGGCAGTCAAACCATGATCTGAGACAGCGTGTGTCTGAGCATCAGAACAGGACAAAGTAATCCCAGCTGGTGGAGGTGACACGATCTCTGGCTTTTTCATTAACTCCACAACATGTTGTTTTGTGCAGATAGCTGTCTGAAGAGCCACACATTATCTGAGTAGTTATTGCAGGTGGCTGCATTCTCAGTTTCCCCTGCTGTCCTCCTGGCCCAGCTGTTTTAAGGTGCTGTCTGAGGCTGTGTGCAGGAGGGGTTGCCCCTGGCTTACTCCAAGCTCAGGCAGATGCAGCGTGCTGCTGGCCTTCAGAACTTGCCCTTCCTATCATTTAGCTTCGTTTAGTTACTGGTACAACATTCACCTGGAGACTGATAGTTATTGGCATCACCAGTTGAGTTGCATGAACAACAAGCACTGATAGAGTTATTGGGATTCATAAATAGTAAATTAGTTGGATTCCACCTGTGGCTTTGTGCACTTGGCATCCAGCCACCACTAGTAGGAGTCAGAAAGGCAGCACCTGTCCCAGAAGATTAAAAAAGCCCTAGTCAACATTAATTATAGCCTTTGTTTTCTGCTTTCTGTGGGTTTGGAACTGTTAAGCCTAATACAGCTGACTTGCCCTTTTGCCTGCGATTTGTTTGGTCATGTTGAGTAGCTGCGGCTCCTCCGTGAGTGACATTGGCAAGAGGTTGGTGGTTTCATTGCTCTGGAGCCCAGTGGTGCTAGCACAGTTACCAGCAGGGTAGAGGGAGACACCAGAGGATGTCTACACAATAGCTGTGCCAAGGCTTCCGATAGCCTGATGATAGCTGCCTTTGGTGTGCTGACAGCACCGGGGGTGTGCACCAGCTCTGTGACAAATGCTGAACATGGATCAAGTCAGTGAAACGTGGCTTTGATCACGCTGCCAGTGTAAAAGGCAGAATGGACTGTCGACACCACCAGTTGAAAAACACAGCCCTAGGCATGCCAGAATGACAGTGCTTGCATCATGATGGTTTGTGAAAACCCGTGTTAGCACTCTGTACCTATGAAGGAAGTTAGTTGACATCTCAACAAAGCAACTAATTTGCTCTTTGCTTAGTTTCATTATAGTTTATTGTCAATGCCTTGGTGACTCCCATGTGATTTACAGTTTTGAGGTGAAAAGCTTTGCCCTGTAAAATATGCAGAATATAATTTGCATTCTTGATGAAGATTTTGGTGTTGGGCACTTCATTTCCTGGGATGAACCCTGCTACTACTTCTCACTCTTCCGTTTCCTTCCTCTTTACAGGTCAAAATAAGTTAGCCGTTTTGTGATACCTTTATAGTTCCTTTGTATTTCAAAGAAATGAAAGTGGTAACTAACTTCAGTCATGTTTCTTTGTGCTGAAGCACCAATATCTGTTTTCTCAGCCCACTTGAGAAATCATCCATTCCCATCCTGGCTTGCAAACGGGTTGTGCTGGGATTCTGCGTGGCAGATGAGCTCTTCCTGCACTTCTAAGGAATGCCTTTGTGTCAAAAGCCTGTGTAGACCACAGACCAAGTTCTGATTTTCTTCATAGGGAACTGTGAGGGCAGGTTGAATATTCGCTCCCTGAACCTCTTATGAGAAATTGTCTTGACTCTAGGAAAATCTGTCTGTGATCTTGCCCTTTACAGCTGTGTCCTCTCAAATGCTAACAAGCATACCAAACTGTAATGTTGAGACCAGGCAGTTACAAGGAGATTAATTTATTGAAAATCATCACATAGAAAATCATCTTAGAAAAAGTAAAACGAAAGATCAAAGCCTTTACTGACTATTAATTTAAAACTCTGTGTTACTCTGCGGTGGCAGAATAACATCTCTCCAGGAAGGCTCTTGTCAACACATCTTTTGTGGCATGGGCTTGCTTTTCATGCAACTGCTGAGATCCTACTTCAAGTTAGACTGGAAATTGTTTTCTCAGGGCCCGTTCCTTCTGATTTCACATAAAACTTGGTGTTGGATTGATTGTTTTGCCAAAGAAGAAAAACGCTGTAGTTGAACATAGTGAAAACAGCAAAGCAGCAAAGAAACAAGCCGATGGCAGGGGCTGGGGGAGAAGTCTTTTAAGCTCTTGCAAAAGGCCTGATATTAAAGTTACTCATTGCAACCTTTCACCCTCCAGGGTGATAAGTGAATAACTTAAAATGCCAGTTGATCTGAGTGGGAAGTGGAAAGCCCCCATAATCCAATTAATCACAGAGTACTGGGTGCCTCTTTGTCAGTGCGAAAGCAACTCCACATGCTCAGCTGTTACTCTTTCACAATGAGTAGTACAGTTGTCACTCCCAGTCTCCTGCCAGCAAAAACATCCGCTGGGTTCATTTTACTACCAAATATTTTTACACTTCTGCACTAATAAATATAAACTACCCTGGCTGGAACAGACATGTGCAGTCCTACCACCACTTGGATTGCACCAAGAGACAGCGGTTGAGCCACGCCGCCGTCCCCATCAGCACGTATGCCCAGCAGTGGTGATCCCTACTGCAATGGAAGAGTTCCTGCTCTGGCAGTAATTTTAGCCCAGGATAACAGGACTGGGCAGAGGGGAAAAAAGTATTAAATGAGCCCTTATAATTGGACAACTTCGACAGTCTATACCGACTTCTCCTAAAGGAGCCTGGAGGTGTTTTCTTCTACTTGGCTGCTGTTACAGGCATGTCCAGACACGTGCAGAGCTTGGGACATGGTAGAGATGCAGGGTCTGCTCACACATTTGCCCTTGCTTAAAGTTCTGCCATGTTGTGTGACATACAGGGAAACAGGGTAGATATCTTTTGTTTATGACTGTGTTTTAGTCTCTGACATGTAAAACAGTTCAAGCCGTCGCTAGAAGAGAAGCAAGTGGTCATGCCTTGTGTGGAGCACACAGGGATAACCCATGAGGTAGTGCCCAAAATCTTCTCATACTTTCCCTGCGGTGCCTTTGCATGCTGTTACTGCTCCTTGCAGTGCCCCAGAGCGAGCAGCTGAGGTTGCACAGCTGACTTGAGGATCACACAACTGGTGAGATGTTACTTGTCCTGAGCCTTGGCTAGGTGCTCCAGTGTCTTGACATAGGCAGGAACACGGTTCAGCTGAAAGGTTGGTAGAGCGGCAAGTTCTTGTTTGGAAGGACCTGCCTTTGAGGCTTCATCTGAACTTTCTTTAAGAACATGCCAAGCATTTAAGTACTGAAAATATACTTGTTTTCAACCCTGCAGAAGGCTTACACAGCTGAACTCTCCAATGTTTACGTTTGACGTCAATGGGAACGCTGCCTGAATGTGGGATTAGAACTACCATGCTGTTCCTGCTCTGAGTGCCAGTGAGGAGTTGTGTCCCCACCTCCCAACCTCCGTGAGCTCAGGCAGGCCTGATGCCATGGCTGCAGTGTGGCCATACAAAGTTCTCCCATGAGTTCTCCTGACAGTGCCCTTTTCTGCTGAGGTGGGACAAGTGCACGAACATCAGGACAGAGTCACAGTTTGGGTTTCTGCTGAGGGTTGGTAATGCTGGTGTCTTGTTTTCTTATTTGGATTGCTGTGGCACCCCATCAAGGGCCAGGGCTCTTGAGAGCTGGATGCTGCAAAAGCACAGGAAGGAACCATGGTAAAACCCAGCAGGTTGGGTTAGCTCGCTGAAGGGCTGACTTTGAAAGACAGGCAGGATGGAAAGGACTTGAGGGGTTGATGAGGGGAGAGGAGCTGAGTGGAAGAGGAAAGATGCTGAGGCCAAGGTGTGCATCCACACATATTTCTAGATAAATACCCTAAGAGTGCCTGTAACCTGCTTTTATTACCAGTCTGCTGGTGCTCTGAGGGTTGCTGACCCACTCTGCTGTTGATGACTCCATCACCATAACCTTTGGTAGTCCTGAAAAGAGAATGTAGCATTTACCAAAGTAACATTTTGGAGAAACTTGGGTGTGTGTTCTTTCTGAACATATCAGTACAGTCATTAGGTCATGTTCACTGTATTTTATAGTTTGTAAAAGCACTGAGCTCCCTCTCCAGTATTCTGTGTCAGACAAGCTGAGTAAAAGGATGAGGGACGTTCAACTGGGTTGTCTTCTCTTAATCTGTAAAATGAGATGTTAACAATCTGTCTCTGCCCGAGGTGAGTTTTACCAGTCTGATTTTGACCGTAAGCAAGTTAAGGAATAAGAAGTTCTCAGATCTTCTGAGGATGGGATGAACAAAGTTGTCTGTGATAGCTCATTTCCCAAAAAGTGCTGGGACTTCAAGGGCCAACGAAACTCAGGTGCAGGATTTTTATTTCTTTAGTTGTTTGACCAAGTGATTGGTAGATAAAAGTATGGACGTAATTTTATTTTAAGAAATTGGAAGACATACTGGACCAAATTAGCAATATAAATAGGGTCTTGATGTCTGTTTCAGTCCTCTCACCACTGGGCAGCTGGGTTAATCTGTTAGTTTCTATCAGCAGATCCCAGTTTTCTGCTGCTCTCATGGCCAGATGATGAAGACGATGTTCTCAGGTGGTATGATTTGAAAGTGCTGCATTTCAGCCAGTGGATTTCTGTCAGTTCATAGCCATTTCAGTGTAATGGTTATTAATGTGTAGCTGCTTCTATCTGTGAAATGGGATGAGCTGTATTTATCTTTTCAGTTGTGTCTGAGATTTTTAAAACTGCTGTAGAAGAGGTATTTGCAATTCACCACTGTACTACAGACAGCAGGGAATAACTTCCCCACTAAGATGAGAGGAAATCTATTGTCTTTAATGGAGTAACAGTCATGTCCATGGATATTGGTGAATTGAGATCAGACTAAGCTGCTCTGTAGTTTTGGATTACCTAAAAGCAGTGCATTTGACTTCTGCAACGTATCTGATAGGACTTGCCACTTGGAAACAAAAATAAATTCTCCTTTCTGTTTAAATCTGACTGCTATAATTGTAGTTTAATCCAGTGCTCTGATTAGCATGATTATATTTCTCCAACACAGATGTTCTAGAAATTTGCATTTTGTTGACATCAATATTTAATTTTATTTTCTTAGAGCTCAATTTAATTTTGCTAAAGAATTATATAAACAAGAACACGTGTGTAACTAAGCTGTGTTTCCCCCCACAACCTCTTGGAATTCAGTCCTTCCCTTCTGGGTGGTCACTATACTTACTGGGTGTTTTTATACAGTGGGGTATATAGTGAGAGCTGTCTTATATAAATGAGAATACAATGGAATCCTGTTTACAATTAAGACATTTGAACTGTCTTACAGCAGTCGTCCATCTCTTCCTGTGGTCAGCACAAGAAAATTGGTCTGTTGTTTCAGTGACAACTTGGGAAATGTTTCAAAACAGCAAAAAAACGCTTTCCTTTGTGAGGAAGGAGGAAACATTCATCCTGTGAGGGCTGAGGACTCTGAGCACGCATGGCAAATACGTGGTATTAAATCCTTTGAATACTGAAAGGAAATCCATAAAAAGCTGCATTATGCCTTTTACTTATCAGCCCCTGCCCATCTTCATTTCTGTCAAGATAAGCAGAGTCAAACTTTGTTTCAGGGTAGAGCAGCCAAGGCTCTTCCTTGTGCTGTCAGCACTGCTGTCCTAAACGATGCTGCAGCCACATCTCTCCATTCTTGCTCCACTTGAGCATCCACATGAACAGAGAGTTGCTGCAGTACCAATATTGATGTGAAGAAAACGGTTGCATTCAAAAAAAGATAGAAGTTGCTGGACAGATAATTGCTGCTCCTTCAGGGGTAGTTCTTAGAAAAATCTTGGCCACTTCAAGAGGGAATTTACTATGACAGTGCCCCCAAACTCAGACGCTGGTTTGGGTCAGTGCCACGTGAATGGTTCTAATAAAAACCCAACCTGCCTAAATATTGGTGCTTGAAGTTTGCCAAACCACATTGCATAATGGCACTTACTGTTTGGGTTTGAAATAGCAGAAGTGTTGATGAGTCCTTCCAGATCCACTCTTACTAGCCTTCCTGAGTGCTGTACCCCCTTGTCCTCATTTTGGTTTAGGGGTTCTGAATCTCAGAGCTGGACCTGGTGAGATCAAATCCCATTTTTGGAGGTGCTACTCTGCTTTGAGATGCAGTTGACCCTGGTAACCTACAGGGACCGAGGAGCTGCTGTGGGGGCTGTCAGTGTTGTGGACTTGTGGGTTTGAGAGATGGTGATCAGATTGGTGTCATGCCTGTTTTGTAACATGCAATATGCCTAATAAGTTGGGATCATCTCGTTTCAAGGCACGATTTTAGTTCAGTTCTTTCGTATCTTCAAAGGTGAAGGCTTTAAGTAATTGCAGACATTAACCAACTCTTTTTATACTACTACTTCTTTGTCTCTACTGCTGCTGTAGTCGGAATTACACTCTGTCTGTGAGGAAAGAAGACTGGCTTGCAGCTGACATAACGCTGCATCCTGAATGAGTTCAGGCTGGGGAAGTTGAGAAAAGAATGGGTTAGGATGGAACCTCTGCCCGTGACAGAGGATGTGCGTTGCCACTTGCGACGTGTGTTCACAATCTGAGCTCTCGTTCGGCACCGAGTTGCCTATGAAAGGGATCTACTGAGGCACTTCTCTCCATCTGATCTTTTGGGAAGCCTGAAAATGCTTTTCTTTTTGATGTGATCTTTCAGGAGTTATTCATTCCTCTCGTCCAGAGGAGATGACTGTCTTGTCCTGTGCACGTACACTAAACGGAGGCGTTCCCAGTATTTAACTCTATGCCATCTAGTTTGGCATTTAGAATCAGAAATGATTGTGGAGCGTAGCTACTCATATGTTTAACACCATCCCTCTCACCAATAAGAGAAAATATATCACAGTTCCCCGTGGCAGATGCTTCTGCTGAGCAGCTGTGCTATCAGCTGTAGGTAGAGCAGCTCAGGGGCTGGCACAAACACTATCTCCAACCCACAGACTTGTGAACTTCTCCTAGGAGGATAAATCCAAAGACATGGAATAAATACCACGTCTACCCGCAGAAGTTTAAAAGCCAAGTTGTGATCTGCTTGTGTGCAGCCTATGTTTGAATCAGAAATGGACAGAAGAGACAAAGGAATGCAGGGAAGGGATGGACCGGTGTAAGGCACAGCGTGGAGGTCAGTATAGTTGTCCATTATACACTTTGGTAACACTTCTATGACTCAGATGTCATTCAGGAGTTGTGGCATTGAGTTGTGTATCCTGTGCTCATGCCTGCTGTGAGATGCTACTCCGCAGGAAAATTGTTTGGTGATGGAAAAAAAAAAAAAGTGGTAAGCTGATTGCATAGAGTACGTGACAGTCAGAAGGTGTTTTGGGAGAAAAATGTCCTAGATTCATGGGGAAATTGTGGTTTATTATGGAAAGAAGTGAGATTCACTTCTAGATTGGTAGTTTTTCTAACTTTGTAGAATGTAAAGGTATGTTTTGTAATGGGTGATTTTGTGAATAAACAGATAGTTCCTTGAAGGGCAAATCTGCCCTAATCCAGAAGGATGTCTGTCTCAAGATTTAATTTAAACCCTGACTAGAGCAATAATGTTAGAGGACTGACTTGCTTCTAGCCAGCTGTGTGGGCCTGTTTCTGCCTAACTCAGGTCACCTTCATTCAGGACGGATGGTTGTGGTGTAGGCATGACTTTATCCCTCTGCTTTACCTTGGATGTGCACAGTGCAGGTGTAGAGGAAAAGGGAGAGTTTTCATGACAAAGCAGGAGCGGGTTTGTTCTATTCAGGTTTTTTTTTTGAGTCCAGAATGGACAACTGTGTTTATCTCTATTGCCATCTTCCATAACAGAGAGGAATAATTTCCTGTGGGATTTCTTTTCTGTACCTGTGCCTTTTAATGTGCTTATGAGATTGTTTCCAGTGGGAGGGGCCAGAAACCAGCCTTGTTTTTGTGAGAGAGTTGAATGCCTTTCAAAGCAGTCACTTCATAGGAGTAACAGGGGTGGTTCTTTCCTTCTTTTTAAGAACAGAATTCCATGTTCAGCTTATGTAGGCTGATTTTTCCATTGCCTATGGTAAGCTGATTTATACTAGCTAAGAGTTTTCCTATGTGTGTTATTTTTTTTTTAATAGAGGACTTTTGCTTATTCACCCGTTCATTATGCTTACAATGGATAACAATGCATTAAACCTGTGAATTTGGTTCCTGGTGGTACAGCAGTACAACTGAAGAGTGGTATTGTGGTTCTTGGGTGGCCAAGAACTTCCTGCTCAAGCCATCTTTTTCCTATCCTGCTTCCACACAGCCAGGTAACAGGTATTGCTTCCCTAAAGAGCATCCTGCCTTCCACCCTTTCCATTCTTGCTGTCCACTTCTTTCAAGGGTACATCCCAGTCTGCACCTGTGTTTTTATCCCTGGTCTGTGATATTCCTTAATCTCTCAGGATCAGGGGATTTTGAAACCAGGTCTAAACCAAATATTTACTTAGACATTGCTCTTGAAAACTCAACTCTGGTGATCACCAGGCCAGAGTATGTTAGTAAGCCGTGAGTTTTCCTCATTTACCTGCAAGAAAATTGCTGCTTATTTCTCTCGTTTTTTTAAGACGTTCCAAAGCAGCTGCTGCCCATGGTATCTTCTCCAGGATGTGCAGTAGTTTAAAAGTTGTCATGTATGTAACTCACGGAGAAAGGTTACCATCAAGTCTGCTGACATTTAGAAACAGCTCTCTGGCCTCAGGGGTCAGATGTCCCTTGAAATATAGAACCATAGAATCACAGAACGGTTAGGGTTGGAAGGGACCTTAAAGATCATCGAGTTCCGACTCCCCTGCATGAGCATATCTGTATATATAGAGGCTGGAGAGTGAAGAAGCAGTTTCTGGAAGTGGCTGCACTCTGTGCAGCTTCAGAGGACTTCTGACATCAGTGTGGAACTTGTAGCACGTTGTTCTGGATCAGGACTCTGAAGGGCTCTGCTCGGCCGGACAGTGCGGCCTCGTTTCCCCTTTCCTCCAGCTGTGTCATGCTTTGGCACTGCATCCTGAGGGATTTTTGGCTTGCCCATAGGCAGGAGTAGAAGCCGTGGTGCATTCTAGTGTCTGCTCCTAGTAATTAAGCATATTTGTGTGAGTAACTTATTTATCAATAAAAGTAGGAGAGCGGGAGGAGGTTTGAATGTGCAGTTTTAGTTTCGGATTGTACCAAAATATTCTGCTAAGTGAGTTGACTGAGTGTTTACGAACACACTGACTCAACAGAATAAATACAATTTATGCCATTTGAGCACTTTGACACTCTATGAAAGGATTTGTCTTCTACGTGTAGTTCTGACTGGAGATGCTTTTCTTCGTATTTTAATGTTGCAGTCAAAACCGTTTCTTCCAGCCTCAAATTACTTTTGCCAACTGTAATACTCTATGACAATATACAGGAAACTCAAATGGACAAGAAGCGCTGCAACATACCTGGAACTGAGGCCTGAGCATTTCAAAATAATACTTTTGAAGTTAGTTCTTTTTGAATGAAAAGGATGTGCTTGACTTGCAGAGTTAATGGAAGCATGACTGCCGTAGCATGTACATCTATAACTCACCAGGTATTGCTTGGCTTGGGTTCAAAGGAGGAAACCCTCTGATCTGGGTGTATGTAGGAGCTGGGGAAGATGTTTTAATAGCTGGTCTGCAGGAAGAGAAGGGGTGTTTTGAAGAGGGTGCATTAAAATGCATTGTTATTGGGACTCATGGAGAAAAGGTGTCGTCCCAGCTTCTGAAGTGTGGTGTTTACCCTGTAGCCATTGTGGCAAAGAGTTCCCACCACGGTGCCTCGGCAGGCGCTGGCGCAGTGCTGGCAAGGACAGGTATCCTGCAGAGGAGAGAGAGATAGAATTTTCCTTTTCTTCTTTTTCTGCTTTGACAACGTGGCAGAAGCAGAGCTGTGCTTGTGCTTCCAGGCTGGGTGGAGGGGATGTTGAAGGAGTTATCTTCTGCAGGGTGAACAGGTGCTTCCTGCACAGCACTGGTGCCCCTTTCCCAGGGCACTTGTGGAGCTGCTGCCTGCTCGACAGGGCTCGTCCCCCCATCCAGGTGTGGAGAAAAGGAGGCTTGGATGAGTATGTGGTTAGGAAAGCAGCAGAGAGAACTAAGAGATCCTCAGATCTGGGAAGACATGGAATTACATTAATGAGAACAAGTAGTTCAGCATAAAGAGATGCAGGTTTTTAAGGAATGAAAGGGAATAAAGTAGAGAAAGGAAAACGGAGGACAAAAAAAGCTCCAGGGGAAAAAAAAAAAAAGTGCTATGGAAGCAGAGGGATAATGGTGAGTCAGAGGCAGATGTGCAGAGGCAGATGTGAAGGGGGGAAAAAGGAATTAAGGAACAAACGAATAGGCAAGAAAAGATCCAAGTTGTGGGGTTAGCAGTTTTGGTTTAATTTATATTTCAAATGTTTTCCTTGCTTCAGATACTATCAACGATTTTTTCAGAAAGAGAATACCTCCCAACTGCCTATAAGCTTTTGTCTGCCTTCAAACCAGACCTTGAAAGAGACCTGGATAATTAAAGCCTTCTGGTGTGCTACGCAGCACCGTGGCTTCTGTGCCAAAGAGCTCTATCCGTACAATCTGCCTTTTCCCATCTCTGCGCTTCGCTCGCAAGTCAGAGATTTGCATTTGTCTGCTTTGGGGATGGTGCCAGGGGAGTTACCAGCAGCCAGCTTGTTCCCTCCTTGCGAGGCATACGTGTGTTCCTGTCGTGGTGGGGACCCTGGTTTGACCTTCCCAGGCTCCATTTTCTGCTCTTGCTCCGGGCAGAGGAGAGCTGGCAGGGGTTCTGCCTCATGCGTGATGAGCAGCACTCCTCACGGACTTTGCTGTGTCTTCCTGGCCTCCCAGACTTGGAAAATGCTCAGAGATGGGCACAGGACACCATTGCCATAATGTGCATGAAACCTTTTTATTTATTTATTTCTGTGGAATTCATTGAACCTCAGTTATCTCTGGTGTAGCTACAAGGAAGTTGCTGGAATGGTAACGGGGGTGAATTTGAGCCCACAAATGGCATGTGAAGCTCATCGTAGCCATTCCTACCTTTCCAGCATTTGCTTCCTGGAACCCGACTGGAATCCTTGTAATAGCCTGAGTGTGAAGATGAATTTCATGCTCAGTAATTGCAAATTCTCAAGTCCTTTAAATTCTAAGCATCTTTGAAAACAACAGCTGATCCTGGTGTGACAGAGCTGTCCCAACACCAGGCCGCCCTGTGCCAGCTCCTCCAGAGGCTTGTTCCACTTGGAGCTCCTGCACTGGGTGCTGTGCTGAGTCACCCCAGTCACCAGGCTCAGGGACTGGCCACGGTGCCTGTGTGCAGTGAGGTGAGGACAGCAGCTTGAGCTTCTCATGGTGAAATCCACATGGTAAATCAACTGGGTTTCATTCTTACTCGACTGAATGTCTCATGAGGTTCAGTGGAACTTGATTAAAACTTGAGTACTCAATACTTAATTATTTTGCAAACTAATCTGTAGGTGAGGTACTGACACTTAGATATGTACAACAGTTGGAAATAACTGAAGTAAATTAAGATGTTTGATTGGCAAGAAAAAACACCAGGTTCAGGCCGGTGAAAAATACAGACCAGGGTGTTGATTCTGTTCACCCTGAGAATAGGACAGGAAGGGTCTGACCAGGTCCTGCAGAATTGACAGGGAGTGACTGACCCCACAGTGAGTCCCCACCAAGTACCACACTGGCTTCCCTCGGTGCTGCGGGGCCACTGGGGTGATCTGGCTGGGAATTTGGATAGGACTGACTGAGGAAGCTGAAGAAAACATGTTAAATCCTTGAGCTGGTCTAGTAGAACAGTGGTTAATTATCAAGTGGATGTTTTTGTTAGTAGTGCTGTGCTGCAAGGCCCTCCTCTCTGTTTATCACACCCTTCAGGAGCACAGGAGGGGGATAAATTCAGCTCAATTATTGTTTGACAGCCCACTCAGTATTGTTTTGGGTTAACACTGAATGGGAAGCCAGCACCATTTTCCCAGTGGGCAAGTATTTCTAGTCTTCTCCTCACCGCTGAAAGAAAAGTTGTGATTGAAAAGAAAAATCTGTGAGCAGGAGAAGTGTAGCATCATTATCAGGCTGATTTGTTACAGGGCTCCAGTTGAAAATCTCTGTTACAAAAATTGTGTCAATTCTTGCTGTTTCTGGTTCTTATGTTCTACAGTTCTGTGTATGTTTATATTTTAAAAGTAGAGACAAGAAAGTAACTGACCATGATCACAGGATCACACAGAATCACAGAATCACCAAGGCTGGAAAAGACCTTCAAGATCATCAAGTCCAGCCTATGACCAACACCACCACATCAGCTAGACCGTGGCACTAAGTGCCACATCCAGCCTTTCCTTGAACACACCCAGGGATGGTGCCTCCACCACTTCCCTGGGAAGTCCATGCCAATGTCTAATCACCCTCTCTGTGAGGAAGTGCTTCCTAATAGCCAACCTAAACCTCCCCTGGGGCAGCTTGAGGCTATGTCCTCTTGTCCTGTCACTGGTTGCCTGGAAAAAGAGCCCAGCCCCCACCTGACTACAACCTCCCTTCAGGTAGTTGAAGAGAGTGATAAGGTCCCGCCTGAGTCTCTTCTTCTCCAGGCTAAACAACCCCAGAACCCTCAGCCTCTCCCTAGAAGACTTTCCCTCTAGTCCTTTCACCAGCCTTGTTGATCTCCTCTGGACCCACTCCAGCACCTCAACGTCCTTCTTGAAGTGAGGGGCCCAGAACTGTACACAGTACTTGAGGTGAGGCCTCACCAGTACAGGGGGAGAATCACATCCCTACTCCTGCTGGCCACACTATTCCTGATCCAAGCCAGGATGCCATTGGCCTTCCGGGCCACCTGGGCACACTGCTGGCTCATGTTCAACCAGCTGTCCACCAGCACTCCCAGGTCCCTCTCTGCCAGGCTGCTCTCCAGCCCCTCTTCCCCCAGCCTGTAGTGCTGCCTGGGGTTATTGTGACCAAAGTGCAGGACCCTGCACTTGGTCTTGTTGAATTTCATGCCTTTAAGTTGTCTTCATGTCTTTCATGCCATCAGTTGTCTGAACACATTCCATGGTGAATTCCAATCTGAGAAATGCCCAGAGTGTCCCCCAGTACTTGGTGGTAAACAAATCCTACGCCAACAAAAAGGCCTGAGCCGTAGAATTGGTTGGGAACTTGGAAGGGCTGATGCAGGTTGGTGATGATCAGCATGGCCTGTTCCAGTGCCCATCTGCTGCAGCTGAGCGGGTGCAGCCTGGCCACACTGCCTGTCCCCTGGCCCATCTCCGTGGCTCCCAGCGTGGCCTCAGGGTGCACCAGCCATGGGGACAGGCCTGTGGAAGGGGGTGGGTGGCATGCAGGCAGAGATACAGGTGCTGAACAAGAAGGTACAGCTGACAGGGGTAGGCCTGGGTTTTATCCTAAAAGTGGCATTTCGCACCTTACGTGTCTGATTGGTGAGTCTGATGGTTCTGCACTAGGCAGATCCTTATGAGACTGAATACAGCCTGTCAGCTTATATTGCTTTTGGAATTCCAGAATTGCCCTGTGTGAATGATAACTTGGAGAAGAGAGGTAGAAGCCACTCTGCTGGTAAAAAGAGTCACGTTGGTTTGGAGGCAGCTTAATTCACTCTTTCTGCTGTTTGCCTGTAAGCAGCAGCTGTGTCAGAATGGTCAGCGGCAACTTGGAGCTGATGTTGTGATTGTGCTTGCCTGCAACTTTATGCACAAGAAATAATTGTGGTAATTTTCACCTGCCTCACTCCTCGTGGTCTGGAAAGCTTTCTGGCAGCAGGGAGGAAAATGCATGTGGCTGCAGGTCTGTGTGGTGTTCCTAATGCCCAGAGCAGCTCATAATGTCACAGCCTTGAGGGTCTACAGACTGTCCAAGTGATGAGACAGCACATCAGAGAAGCACCAGGCTTCTATAAGGAAGCTGCCTTTGCTGGCATGCATCTGCTATGGAATATGAGAGTTGAATTGTATCTTATGAGTTATGCCAGAGTGTGTTTTAGATGGGTTTGGAATGTGGGGTCTATTTATGATGTTCTGTTACACTTTGCCACAAGACCTCTTCTCAAGATATGCAACATAGAAACTTAGGCTGTCATTTAAATAAACCAGCAACTACCAAAACCCCTAGGTCAGAAAAAAAAAAGAAGAGTTAAGATCCCTATATTCCCTGAATTGACAGGCTGTCTGCTGTTTGTAATCACCTGAAAATTCTCTATCTTTCTCCTAAAATACTTTATAATACTGATTTTGTATGTTCATGGACTAGAGCAAGGCATAAAAGTACACAAGTCTCCTTAGTGTCAAAGACTTTTGAATTACTGTTGAAGCTACCTAACTCAAACCTGTATCAGATTTCTAAAGAGAAGTATGGAGGGTATGGAATATCCTAGTGACAGAAAGAAATGGCTAAGGATGGGATCCATCTGAACAAAGACCAACGCCACGTCTTCACACCATAATTTTGATAAACAGGGCTGTGTTTTTGAGTGGGTCGCCAGAGGCATTAGGAATCTTGGCTTAGGAGGGATTCACCTGAGGAGATACTGATTTTCTGTTTTGCCTAGTGAAAGAGTAAGTGTAGTTCAGAGGAGCCAAAGCGTGACTATGTGGGATTTTTATAATGCAAAATGAAAAATTATCTGAAGAAATGGAGGAGAAAATTATCTCGTTAAATATGAAGGAAAGATTATGAGAGGGGCAATTTGTCAGCATAAAAATATAACCCTAGGACTGCCAAGATCAGAGAGTTGTACAATATACGGTGCTGATGTATTATGTAGGATCAGGCTGAGGTTCAAAGTGGCTACAGTCTGCTTTAGCATGTTCATATAGCCCATTTTGGCTAGATTATTGTGTATATTTCGGAGGTTATTCATTGTTTCGGACAAGTTGGTTAAATAAAATAGCTAGGAAAAAACATTAAGCAGTACAAGTCACTTGGTGGTGGCTTTCTCAAGTTGTAGATGAATGTTTGCTGCCTACTTCTTTTTCTTTCTGCATTTAGCTTCTTGCCCAGTTAGAATAGCTAGGAGATTATATTTAGGGAATTAAAGTCTTTGTTAATGTCTTTGCCCAGTTTTACCTGAATGGTAAAAGAGTGGCTTCTGGGAGACAGAGGGGACTCAGTAACTTGTTGCTTTATTTTCCCTATCTTTGTCCAGCTGCCTCTTGAATATACATTAACTTCTGGTGTCCATGTGTGGTGACAGGGAGTGCTACAGATGGACTATTCCTTGTGTGAGGAGCCTCTCCCTTTACTAGCTCTGAGCTTCTTAGTCTCGTTTCATGGTCAACTAGTTCGTCCTCTCAGCGCAATACAAATGCCCTTCTAGGTCATTCTAGCGTATTATTCCATATCATCTTAGTCTACTCATATGTTTTATGATTTATCTCCTGATGTTTGACTGGGAGGGGTGGAGTGCCTGCTGCTGGAGCCCCTATTTAACCTCAACAACTTGGTCTCATCACCAGATTTTACCACTCCTTCACATCACCCCCTCTTCCAGGGCATCTACATGCTTGTTTAACCACACAGATCGTAGCACCGAGCCCTGCAAAACTCCCAACCTTTTCCCTGTTACAAGAACCATTCATTTTTGGCCTGTGGATATCCTTTTGTGGATAAAAAGCCAACATTCCCAGCAGTAACCTCACCCAGCGCTCCTTCGCCAATGTGAAGCAGCCTATCAAGGTTCCCCTCACGTTTCCAACTCTTGTCTTGTGCTGTTTTGCTGCTAGAAGAACTACTGCAGACAGCAGAGATCCCTCCTTCGGTGTAGCTCCCTTAGAGAGTGTGTCCTTGGAAAGTGGGAGGGTGGAAGCATTGTTTATGCATTTGTTTTCCTTTTAACAGGAAAACCAGAACTACTCAGTCTCTGCATAAGAACTGCCATCGAGTCTGACCCTTTTCAGCCTCTTAAAAGGAGGGGGGAAGGTTGTTGAGCTCTCAGAGCCCATTTCCATATCCAGTTCAAGGCTTTCTCCAGGGTGTAACATCTGCACGTTCTTTGTGGCAGTGAGATGAGGGGTCTGTTATCAGAAGTGCTGTAATTACATATCCAAAGCTCTCTCTTGCTTTTGCTGTTCTAGAGTTTGAGTAAAACTGCTCAGCGTCCTCTTTGCCATATTGGTGACCTGGCACCTGGCCTTGCTTGGGCTTTTCTAACAGTGTAAAGGTTTCTTCCCTCCCTCTGGTCTGGAAATGTGCACTTGAAGTGTGGGGGGGTCCCACTGAGCACTTGGGGTAAATGCTGTTAAGCAAATGTAAATCATGAACCCTTTGTTTAGCAGTCTGAGTAATCAAAGAAAGTGTTCTGGGATAGCAGCAGCAAACAGCAGGCTCTGGCTGAAGCAAGTGAAGAAGACCTCCAATAGCAAGAACTCACAACTTTTTCCTTCTGGGAGAAGGTGGGAGATGTTGTACCTCTGAGTCAGAGTGTCATTCTTGTCCTTAGCCTGGCTAGGCTCAGTTGTGTGTCGCACCTGAAGAATCACTGAAAAACCAACTGCATTTTTTAAACTCTTTTTGTGCCTCAGGTCAAACATCAGGGGATACTGGTGGGTGTTTGGCCTAGGGACAGGCTGTGAGACAGTGCAGCACAGGGTCAGCTTCACCCATATGACCCGTGGCTTCAGTGTGCTGGTGTCAGGGCACATGTGGCCAAGGTTTTTGAAAAAGAAGCCCTATTAAGTAATAGACCTGTCAAAATAGTGCTCTTGTATGGATTTGGAGCCAGGCTCCCCAGTAGCCTCTGGCTCTTTTGCATAGTTTATTGACACAGAGTGTCCATGAAGGCAGTTAAGCCTTATTTCTTGGTGTTTTGTGTTACAAGGGGACCTCAAACAGCCAGACCCTAACAGAAGATGTGCCCTTTTCTCTGTTACCTGTCATGGCTGTTGAGGTGGAGGTTAAAAGCCTCAGAGCTTCTGCCTATACAGTGCTGCCATGAAAGGGAGATGGGGATGTTGAGCTCACTTCAGAGACATGTCCCAATTCCTGCATACTTTATGAACTGTAGTTATTCTGAGGGTTCGGCTTTCAGAAGCTGTGAAAGGTAAAATAAATTACCACCATCTCTGCTGCTTGCTTGCTTTTAAACTGAACACATTATTCTCAAATTGAAATATAATGATGGACCTGATGTGCTCTGAACGTTTCATTTAGTCAAACCAAAAATTATATTCTTTGCAAGCTGCTTTAAAGCCAGAAGAAAAAAAACCACAACACTAACCACCTAATTATAGCAGCAGTGTGGAGGAGGTCTGCTAGTATATTGTACGATGCATTTTGACAGCTGCTTTTTACTGGAAGATTGTCAAGACCCTCACAAAAAATGTTTTGAAGTGCTTAAAATGGGCAAATGCAAAATCTGTCACGTAGCCGGCAAAGACAACAGGACTCGTGCCTTCGGTTGGGCCATTGTAGCAATGGTTAATAGCATGTCCTCATCTTAGCTGGGCTTCTAAGCTATTTTCAGAAGCTTTGCTGAAGCTGTAAAGGATGAAACTGCACCATTAGCTGATAGATAGAAAAACTCTCCGAAAACGTTGGTCGGGTGAGAGGCGTTTCAGATGTTTCTAATTTTAAGGATTTGGCACAGTAGGTTCATTGTTTTACTTAGGGTCAATAGGCTGATGGCAGATGGGGCAATGAGAAGAGTGAACAAAATCCATCCTTAACCCCTTCTTTCTGTAGCTGTTGCCATGTATATGCAGAGTCCCCAGTCTGTACTCCTGAAGAGACCAAGGAAGGAGATTCTACGTATGTGGGCGGCATGACCACCGTAAATACAAAAACAGGCCAAGCTGAGAGGGCACGTGGAAGAAGACAAAGACAGGAGGGATGAGAGGGAGTGATCTCTCTGCGCTGGGTTTTCAGACACAAAGTCAGAAATAGGCATAGGCTGCAGCTCGATGTAAATGCTGACTGTTTTAGTGCTCTGGTGGCTGCTTCTCTGTGTAACTGAGAAAATGAGGAGGCAAATCTAGTCCATCTTTCCCTCAGCCCTGCCATTTAGCACCAGTTTTCTTTCCTTTGCCCTTGTCCAATGCTGCTGTGGTGTCCAATATCTGCTGTCCCTCGCTGTCTGCTGGCTCTCCCTCCCTCAGCTGCTCGGCCAGGAGCAGCTGTGCTGCTGCCCCTCGACCAGGAGGGAAGAGCTGGGCACAGGCTCCCTCCTGCTCAGGCAGCAGCCTACCAAGTCAGAGCATTCCAAAGGGATGCCTCAGTCTCCTCGCCTTATCTTTTGGGTAGGGCACCATGTGATGGAGGGCTCCGACTTGCTGGTTCTTGTATGTTTTCTTTGGGAAAGCAGTGGGGATGGAGGGCTGTGGCAGCGGGGTCAGCCGAGGAGTCACGGGCTGTTGAGAGCACAGAAACCATCAGGACCACCATGGCTTTATCTCTGAAGGGAATGGCTCAGGGCACAGCTGCCTCCAGGGAGAAAGAGGACAAGCATCTGGCTGTGGGGCTCCTTCAGTTGCCTCCTCTCCGTGCACACAGCACCGGGACGTGGGATTGCGTGCGCAGAGGCAGCACCAGCGTGAGAGATTGCAATCAAGGCGTCGTGTTACAATCCTCACTGTGGTTTTAGACTAATATTCCAGAAATTCTCCTTATCTTTTGCCTAAAGAACCTTGTATACGTTCGGTGAATGGAGCTTTGTAATTGTTCCCAGTTGAGGAAAGCACGTGGCCTTGGCTTCTTGGGGAGTCACAGGGCAAATGGTGCTCGTTGTCTGCACTGGAGAGTCGTGATTTTGACACCTTAAAATAAAAAAAAGGAAACAGAAAGAAAAGGAAAGAAGGAATCGCAAGTTCTCTCCATCATGTGGAGGTGGCAGTCCATGCTTGGGGCATCTTGGAACTTTTGCTTATTCAACAGGTTTGAGAGAATACCAAAAAGAAAGAAGCTTCTCCGAAGCATGGGTTAAAGGAAAATCGGAGTCTAGTTAGGTAGCCAAAAATCACCTTTGCTTTAGAGAGCTACCAAAACAAAAGGTTGATCCAGCTGAGGACTTCAGTTTGAAAGGAGTAAAAGATGTTCTGGACAATGCAACTGTGAACGATGGATGTGATTTTCACCTTAATAAGTGGCAGCCTTTCCCAGGAAATCTTTGGTGCCAGGTCTTTTGTGTTACAGTGACGTATATCTGGATGAGGAAAATTGGAATTAGTTAAATTCTGTATAGTAGCTATCATTGTTTAATAGATAACTTTTCCTGGGAGATGAATAACCTGTGTTATTCTTACAAAGACGCAGGGAAGTATTTCCCTGATGACCCATATAGGTAAATTCATCAACAAGTTACACCCTGTGTGATTTTGGCACCGAGGCTTGAACACACTTAGGTGTTCACTCATTCAGCTAATGCTCATTTGCATCAACTGACATTGAATCAGACTTCAGGGGAATAAGATTTGCTTTGGTTTAGCTGCATTGTGGAGCATATTTGAGTTAACTTTTTATTTAACTGTGTGCTGCTATGAATTTCAGAAGCTTTTAGTAGAATTTCAACAAAGACGTGATAGAACTATCCCAGGTGCCCTCTTATTTGTTATTTTTCTTAACATCATTACTCCAAGAGGACAGTTACTTGGAAAACATGGCTAATTAGAATTACTGCATTGCTTAGTAGGGACTGAGGAACCCTCTTGTTCTTTTCAATAAGTAGTTTGGTCATGTCTGTCCTTGCAGGGAGTCCTTGGTTTCAAGGTTGAGCATTGTGTTTTGCAAATGGGGGCTTAGGGCTTGTCTGCCCGAGGAGTTAGTGGGTGAGAAATGAGCACGAAGTGTTTGATGTGAAAATGCATCCTGTGGCACAGCAGGGTGTCATCCAAGGGCATGTCTGTGTAATTTGACAGTAGGCACTTCCTGCTGGTGCTGAGGAGGTGACACCTCTTTGTCACACTGGTGCTGATGACTGAGAACCTTAAAAGAGCTAATGGGGTTGTTTTATGAGGAAGGTTTCAGCGATGCTGGGTAAAGCTGCGACTGTAGGTGACGCTTGTGTTGAAGCACTGGCCTTGCCAGCTGTTCCTGGCTAAGGCAGTAGCAGTGCCTGGGGGTGGGATGCTGCACCACAGGAGTGGATTGCTGGCCAGGAGAGCCCACCCGAAGCAGCAGCTTGCATGCCTCGGGCTGAGAGAAATGCATTCTCCATCTTTTTTCCACATAGCCATCCCTGAGGCTCCTGAGTTCCCCTGGGTGTTGTGGGGAGAGGGGTGAATTTGGCACGATGTGAGCAGGAGTGTGGAGGGGGGACAGGAGCTGGTGTGCCCCCTCCCCAGCAGTGTACCTGTGCCAGGCACAGCCAGCACAGAGACTGCTGCCAGGATACTGCTTTAGAGGGGTTGGGGTTTGTTTTCCACTCCTTAATTGCTTAAGGATGGATGTTTGACAGAATTTTTGGTGACTGTGCATTAGTGTTTGGCAGGCTTTGTGGAAGAAATGCGTTCTGTGAAGGGATCTTTAACTGACATTTCAAAATCTTTTATATGTTACAGAAAACTCTTAGATTTCTGTTGTTGTTGACAGACTCCTGTGTACAACCTCTGACTGGTACTTGGCAGAAAGGGCCAGCTCAGGTTATATTTAAAGCTTCATTTGTATCCAAATAATGAACACAAACACTAGCATGTACAGTTGCTCATTTAGGTTACCCATTAGGTTTCAGCTGACTGAAATCAGTCTCAGAGGTTAAATGAGTTTTCAAGAGAAGTATTTCAGCACTGGTTTTGCAGTTCTGTACTGTTCAGCTAAGAGAAGTCAGGCAAAGTGAAAAATGTCCCATTTTCCATCGAGGTAGCCCATAGCTCCATGGTTTTGGCTGAGCTCTAGCACTGCTAGAGCCTTACACGCATGCAGGGGTTACTGGAAGGCTCCTGTGGGACATGAGTGAGATGTGAACCTGAAGGTGGTGTGGCCAGGACGCTGTCAGTGTAGCATGAAGGACCTTCAGAGTGGGACTCTGCACCTCTTGAGGGTGTGTGCACGTGCATCTGCTCCTCCCCGGGTCCCCAGCACTGCTGCTGTGGCCAGTGCAAAAAAAGGGAATTGGGTCATTTCTCTACTGGTGAAAATATCAGATCACATTTTTTGTGTCATGCCATTGATGCATGTGATCACTCTTTTTGCTTGAAAAATCTAAAGCAAAATAAACATTTGTTTATTGTCCAAATTGTTTCTTGAATCTTGTCAGGCTCGGTGCCATTACTGCTTCCCTGGGGAGCCTATTCCAGTGCTCCACCACCCCCTGGGTGAAGAATCCCTTCCTCTTCTCCAGGCTGAACAGACCAAGTGCTTTCAGCTGCTCCTCACATGGCATCCCCTCCAAACCCTTCACCAACCTTGTTTTATTTTCTGTGTGTGTTTGCTTTGTCTGAAGGGGGAGCTTAACAAGAGCTCCTCCAGCAAGTGAGTTAGATGGGTTCTTGCTTTTGGACTTTTTTTAACCACAGTTCTTGTTCTCATTGTAACTTTTTTGTATAATAGCCTGATTTCAGGGTCAAAACACTCTTCCCTGAGCTGAGGGTGGGTGCCCACATTTAAATGATGGGCTGGGGACACCATGCTGGCACACCTGACCAAAAAAAAAAGTGTATCTAGTGTTTTCTCTCCATAGCCATGTTGTGCCTTACTACAGCAATGTTGTTGGGGACAGTAATATATTGAGATTAAATGGTTTCCATCAACAAATGTTGAAGTCCTTGCTCCAGTCCACTATTTAAAAGTATGGGAAGTTAGCACATTGCCCTCAAGCATTGAGAGGCACTCATGGACATAACCAGCCATGGAATGTATCACTTAAGGGCATCAGGCCCTCTGTTCCCCACCCTTGGTGTCTGTGCCATCTGTACCATATGTTGTCAACCTTTTATTAAGTGGCCGTGACCCAAACTGTATCATGACTCTGATACTTCCAGTTCTTCCCCCAGCAGTGGTGGGCTTCTGTCCCCTACAAGTACTACTCTGCTCACAACCTTCCAGCAAACCACCCTTTGTCAACACAAGCAACTACGACCACAAAAGCCATCATAATAATAGTTGAGGAAGAAAAGAATGTCTTCAAGAGCTATGGGTAAAAGGCAGTGTTGGGTCAAAATATGTGGGCTATAATGTATAGTAGTTATCCAAGAGAGGTGGAAGCTCAGGTATTAGCTTAATTTCCTTGTTTTGGTAGTTGTGTTTCAGAAATTTGTCTTCCCACCCTAGCTGTGTTGCAATGATCTTTTCCTGTTCATACACAGTTCAGCAGCAGTATTTGTAAATCAGGGGCACCAGATTGTGAATATGTATTGTTCAAAGTTGAATGGCTATTTAATCTAGTTCTCCTCGACAGGGCTTCTAGGAGCCGTGAGCCTCACTGAAGTCCTTTTAAAGATATCATAGTACTCCTTTTAAAGCCTTCCCCAGTGTGTCAGCTGGAGCATTACATGGATTTACAAGTTAGAGTTTTAACTAGAATCAGAGAATGTGTTTTGAACTCTGGACTTGGAATCTGGATGGGTTAGCAGTTTAAGGAGTTGGCTTGATCAGCGATTTATAGATGTTTAGATGTCGTCGAACAACGATTTTTGAGGAGCAGTGTAAACAAAGTATGTTTATATTAGCAATTCTTTGATGTGAAAATCTATTCAGAAGGTGCCAGGGCACTATCAGAGGAGATCATCAAGAACATCCCGATGTGTAATTCCACAGTAGGCATTTCCTGCTGTTACTCTACCAGATTACACCTTGCCTGCTGTACTGCTGGGAATACCTGTCAAGGTAGAGCAGTTAATGAGCTTTTCAAAGAGCTAAGGAAGTTGTTACAAGAAAGGAAACTAGGATCAGGTAGGTTGCTCTGAGCTGGCTCTGTTAGGATCAACATGGGGCAAATTTTCACGCAGTCAGAAACGTTGCCTAAGAAAATGTAATTTCTACCTAAGACAGCTTTTGAGAAGCGGTCAGGGTCCATGTGCTGCTTTGGTATCGTGATTTCAGTCCAGCCACTTGTTTTGATGCTTCCTGCACTCCCTGCAGTACTTGTGTTGGGGTGGCTGCTCCCTTTTGGACACGTGCTCTTCACAAGCCACTTCAGTACTGGAATGTGAGCTGGTGCCTGGCATGAAGCAGGCACCCCCAATGCATCAGGAGGGAAACTGGCTGGGGCAATTGCAGTCCAGTTACAGCTCTGCAGCTGCAGACTCCAGGTGGACTCCTTTCATTTATGGCAAATCTGGGAAACTTGCTCTGCTGCTGTCAAGATTGAGGTACCTCCCATTTCCTGCAGTTCCCACCCTGGACACCCACACCCTGCCTCGCTTCCTCGTTTAGCCTCCGGGGATATCTTAGCATCCCCATTGCATTGTTTGCATCGAGGCATCACAGCCATAGCTATGATGGCTGTTAATGGAGTCTGAAAAATCAGGACTAATTTGAATCATAGAAGTGATTAGAAAGGAAGGTTGTGCTGTAATTTGTAAGAGGGGTAGGTGTGGGTCTGTTTGCATGTTTGAAAGACTTTTTCCCCCTAAGAAGGTGCTTGATGGGGAGACTTAATCAATTTAAGATTTGTTTCCAAGTATTGAAAGGACTACTATAGGGTAAGGCCTATCCCTTATCCTTCCCTCTTTCTTCTTTCTACAGTTGTGCATCTTTTCCATAGAGAAACAACAGTGTTTCCATAAGGAGAGTCTTAGGTAATTATTTCTGTCCTAGTGACACTTGATGTTTAATTAATGTGAGGCTCTGAGTATTCTGCTGTGCTCTGCTGCTCTGATAAAGGAGCCAAACAGAAGCACAGCAGTGCGGTTTCCTCCAGCTTTGATGTTGGAGTGCTGCTGTCTTTGGAAGGACCTCTGAGGAAATCATAGAGATGTGAAGGGGAAACCCTCAGAACCAAGTCCTCTGGAGAGGACTTCCCACTGCCTTCCTCACTCCTCTTCCAGAGAGGAATTAGCTTTCCATTTCTGCAGTGAAACCGGTTGGCGGCACAACACACGCTGCAGTTTTTAATCGTACACATCCTGGGGAGGTGGAGTGCTGAAATTTGGACGGAGGCAGACAATATTTGTGAGAGAGATCTGAAAGTAAATAAGTTAGAAAACTGTGAGATAGATGTGACAGGTTTTGTTCTGGCACATTTGAGGCTGTGCAGCTGGATGAGTGAGGGGATGGTTCAATGGTGCTGGTTGCACGGCCTCAGCTGAGCCACAGCATGGAGCCAGGGATGGGTTGTGGTGCATCTGTTTCCTAGGAAAAACTCATTTTCCCTTCCAAGGTCAGTAAGGTCCAATTCTGCTGTCAGCAGTTTTGGCTCTGTGTTGTCCTTCCAGTCTTTCCCAGCCCAGCAGGAAGGGTCAGCTGGCCTGTTTGTCACAGGAGAGACAGTCCAGCTGGGGCCTCTGGGTGGGAAGGCTGGACTTTGGTCTCCTGAGCCCCCATGGTCTGTGATGCCAGCCATGTGTTGTGCCTGTGAGCTCCCTGCCCTATGCATGGACAGCCATCCCAGCTGCCCTCCTTCAGGGCACCAATTCACCCCGAGTCTTGCCAAAGACATTGAAGCCTTACCCTTTACTTCCAGTGCTCCATCTTTCCCCTAAGGCTGTGACTGTGATAGAAGTCACCTCTCTCACTTCAGCACCCTTCATGATGCCAGTGTTTGGTTTTCTGCATTTTTTTTTTGCCAAGCAAATAACTATTGAGGGGAGAAAAGTCTCCAGCCCGTCAGCCCCATGAGCAGCACATGTAAGTCATTAAAGATGTGACTGTCAAGCCTCTCCTTTGTATGACAGATCTGGGACCAAATGCATGTGAGTCCATGGAATAGGCTTGATTCAGGCAACCAAAATTATAGGTTAGCTTCAGTTTTCCCCCTTTTTTTTTTTTTTTAATTGATGGCAGAGTTTTAATGTGGTCACAGTACACAGTCACATGATTTACAATCAAATGGATTAACCACTGACTTCTGCTTCATATAAGCCTTATAAATCCACGTGCAAAGCTTCCAGATGCTGGGCAGAGAGCACTGAGACATTTTGAAGATGGACTAGCAAGGTTATTTTCCCATCGCAAATATACACGTGGGGCTAAGCCCCACTGACATTATATTTTAGGAGAAATTCCAGCAAAGATGTGCTTGACAAGGCCCTGTAGCTATTTATAGGCAGTTCTGTCAAATTTAGGGTAAACCTGTCTTTTTTTTTTTCCCCCTTCCAACCACATTTGCTGCAGGATTGTTCTGGTTAATTGTGGGCTGCTGAAGCTTTGCATGAAGACATCTGCACAGTGGCACCACCCTGTAATTACATGGGAAGGGATCTCCCATCTTGGGATTTTGCTGGTAGATGGACTTGGCAAGCACGGCGTTTGCACCAGCCCGGGTTGGAGTGGGAGTTTGGGGAAACAAATCCACACACTGAGAAACAGGGGGATGCTTGCTGCAGGCCTGCACGGAAGGGCTGGTTAAACAAGAGCTTTCCCTGGCCCCTGAAGCCTCTCTTAGGCTGTGCTAGTCAGCCCCTCTGGATTTTTTGCCACAGAGACTGTTTTAAATGAACAGTTCCTTTTGTTTTTTCACCATGAGCTTTTGGGGTGTTTGGTCAGTTTAGGCTGCTTTTCTCAACCCCAGTTCTGTCTTCTCTTTTTAGTGATTACTCCTACTGTCATTGCACCCTCTGCAAAGGATTCTCCCTTTCAACCATTTCTCAGTGCTCGTTTGGACTGACGGGTTGGTTTCTATCCACCCACGACAGAAGCAGGTGAATTTGAGTGACATTGAAAATAATTGAAGTATATTTTGTTAAATATAGGCTTTACATAAAAAGCCAGCTTTGCTTGCAGGTGCCTTCTCCACAGGGTCAGCAGTTGCCAAGAGCAGAAGTGAATCAGGGTGCTCTACCCAAGGGAAGTGGCAGGAAAAATATGCCAGACACTCAGTGTACCATTTCTTTGGGCTTTAGGTTTGGTAGTTACGAATAAAAATCCATGAACAGCTTCTACTACTTACCAATAGGTGTAATAAAAGCTCACAACCCTGAAGAGCTGCAAACTTCTGAGTCCTTTCAGAGCCTACCCCTGCCCCACACCTGTGCCCCATACCATGGGCTCACGGACCCTGGCCTGTCCCCCTCCCTTGCAGATGGGTATGAATCTGTTGGTGATCCTATGCAAAAGTGACAAATTGCCCCTGGTCTCTTCCAGCAGTGCCAGTGTTAAGTACACACAGGGCATACAGCTGAGGTTCAAGCCCTGAGGCTGCCAAGCAGATTTTATCAACGTTTTGGTAAACAGCATTTTAAAAAAGAAAAAGGAAGTCTGGGGAGCGACTAGTTCAGTTCAACGGTTGGAGGCATGACATTCATTACAGTCAGATCTGTTCAAATATCCTTGACAAATAGCAGGAGTGCTCTTTAGACAGGTGGGTTGTTTAAAAAAGGTCACTCCTTACAAAAAAAAAAAGGGGGGATGGGGGGGAGAAAGCTGAGAAAGCTGAGGAAGCTGGAAAGCTGTTAGGATTGCAGATCCTTCTTGAGGAGAAGCAGCATGGTTGGCAGAGGGGTGCTGCAGGTGGGTGTGCAGGATGGGGCTCAGGAATTGGCAGCACGGGTCAGGTTTGAACTGCCCTCCCACTGGGGAAACTCAGTGGAATCCAAGAGGTGCCTTTGAGAAGTCTTACACCCGGAGCAGACCAGGAAGAGTTAGGCAGATGTACATCAAACCCAATTTTTCATTAGGATTTCAAAATCAACAGCCTGACTGACTTCGGTGCCTGGGGACAGAAAAAAATGACTATGCTTTTACATGATGAAAAGCACCTAAACTTTCATACATTGAAAGCAAGACACTTTTGCTTTGCTTCAGTTTTACTTCCTTCCCTGTCTTTCTCCTTTTAGTTCATTTTGGGTTTTCTTCTCCCTCTGTGGAGGCGTCAGGACTTGGGTGGATGTTTGAGCTGCTTTTTAAGTTTGGTGCAACTCTCACAAGTTCTGTGCAGCCACGGAACTTAGTTTTGTTTTGATTGACCTCAGTAAAGCTGGTTTTTAACCGTATTGTATAAAACTTGAGCCATCGGTGAATGCTTATTCTATCTGGCAGGAATTTTTGCGGTGGTCCTTCAGGTCTCATAACTTAAGGAGGGTTGAAGTGTGTATATGATCCCATAGCAAATGTTCATGAACCCCCAGCAACTCCTAGAAGCTGCTGTCATTGTACCTGGAGTTCAGTCCTCTTGGGTGTTGGATCAGAGTATGTTCCTCCTGTGGTTATTGATTTTTTACTTGCTCTCTCCCTTGCTATTTTTGTCTCTCCAAGGTTTCATCGGAACTGGCATCAAGAGAAGTGACATTTTATCACTTTTAGTAAACTGTGCCCAGTTGTACCTTGATGTGAGTAGATTGAGGGAGGAGATCATTCTGCTCCTTTGGGAGAAGCAAGCGGCTGTTGATGTTAGCACTGGTCGGCCCCTCTGCACCTGCCAAGAACAGCTAGTTTTCCAGCTGCCCAAAAGGCCAAGGAGAGTAGTAAGGGGAGGCTTCAGAAAAGCAAACACTTGCATGTGTCAGCAGGACCACTGCCTTGAAGTTGTTATTATGGAAGTAAAGTTGACCCCAGAGCACAGGGGGTGATGTATTAATTTCAGTCCTTGCCATTCAAGAAGGCTGTTAAATTCTGTGCAACTTGTTGCTTTTTTGAGGTGTCGATTCCCATGTAGCTTGGCAGTCTGGTACCAAGTAAAGGCCTTCTGGTATCCTAGGGAATGGTGTATATGCACCTCCTTAGGGGAGGACTTCTCTAGATAAGTCGTTTAATCTAAGTCGCTCTGGGGGGTTGTTGCCAAAGAGTGGAAGAGTCCAGCGTAGTCCTGGCCCTGTGGTTTGCCTCAGTGACTGGAGCTGGAGGTTTTCAAAACATCATGTTTGCCAAGGCAGTGGGACATCCTGGTTATGTCTGTTGAGAACAAAATAACGCTGAGCCTTGTAGATTTGCTGGCCAAGGTGGACTCGGCGTCTCGTGAGACAAAGCCCCAATCCAGGGGAGGATGCTCCACAGGGTCCTGCACGCCCAGCCAAGAGTGCCCACGTGGGGAGGAGGCAGTTTGGGGGGGGTCTCTGTTCATCCAGCAGTGCAAGCAGAAAGAACTGTTGCCCTCATTTAATTTCCCAGGCTGGTTTTGACAGCCTGTTTCTGTGACCTTCCCTCAGCTGCAATCCCCCAGCCAGCGACCAGCATGCCTGCGCCCTGCCAGCACACTCCCTCGGCCCTGGCTCCAAACAGAGCCTTTGGAGACATCTGGTTTGTTGAAGCTTTTTGTCTAATGGCTATTTCTCTAATCCCAAAGCTACATGTGAGTGCTGTTTTATAATCCCATTAAGAAAAAAAATCTAACTGCACGAGGTTCTGCAGCCATTAGCAGCACCTAAGGGGCGGCACGGATCATGTTTTACTGTTAGGTCAGTGGAAAATAGGAAAAGAATTGGAATTTGGAAAGTTATTCACTTATATTTTTCCATGTGATTGTAAGAGGTCTGGTTTTTTTTTTCTTCCCCCTCCCCGGTCAAAACGAAAAGAAAAAACCAAAACAACCCCCCTAAGTTCAAAGGCATGCAAATGGAGCCTTGACTATTTTCGCAGTCATTTTTCTCCACTGGAAAACAACTTATATCAACAGACTTGTAAAAAGAAAGCCCCTCAGAACTGGGCAGAGGAAGTGTTCCTCCGGTATGACTTGAAAAATTAAAAAAGCAGCACACCTGCCTCCAGCTGGTTCCCTGCGCCGCTCCTGCGCAGCCCCGGCCATGTGAAGTGGCTGCCAAGTCAAACAAGTAGCAATTTTTTAAGTAGCACCTCAAGAGGAACCAGGCCAGGCCTTGCCAGCAAAACCCCGGCTCCTCAAGGTTCCTGCTGCGCAGGCTTTATTTTCCTTTCCCTGACCCATTTGCGGAGCTGTTAGTGATGGCCTGGCCTGCCTCCCTGCACACACAAACCCAACCCCAACAGCTGCCACCCCAGACACCTGCAGCACCTCCAACACTGGGGGACTGTTCATCCCGCAGGGCCCGGTGCTCCGGGGAGGCTGCTCCTGGCTGGGTGTCCCACCAGGCACACGCGCTCTTTCTCAGAGAAAGTCAGGTCTGGGGCCCCGAAAGGTTTCTTGGCCAATTAATAGAAAAGAAATGATTTCTTTATTTTTTTTACTTTGCGTCAGAGGAAGAACAAGGATGACCAAGATGGGAACACAGGAGCCCTCTGTGCAGCTCTGCTGTTGTGTCTGGGGCAGGCTCGCCCCTGGAAATCCAGTTGGTACAACATTTGGGCAGACTCTGAGCAGTCCCTTTCACTGACTTTAAGGCATACCCTTATTATTCTAGTTTCTCCTGCCTCACTCCATATTTATTCATAAACGAGGTATTTGCCAGGGAAAATACTTTCATGTCCTTCTTGTGGAGCAGGTACAGGAGAGTGAGCTGAAAAAATCCCCCATCCCAAAACACCTCAGCAGTATCTATGGATTTTTGAAAGTTGAGATTCTTGGAAAAAAAGGCTGCATTTCTTCTCACATACTTCCCAGGCTGAAATTTTTTGCTAATTTATCTAATGGTTTACCTGTCTAATAATTACACAGCTTTAAAATGTTTTACCAGGATAAATGGAAATGTATATTTTCAGTGAATCAGGTAGGAAAGTGACTTTAATGTCTGTGTTTTGTTCTGCATGTTGGTTTCCTCCAGTACCCTGGATGAGTGGCAAACCTGTGATTACTTTTGCTAACTCGAAACTGACTGTATGTTCAGGTACACTTGCAGTAGCTTCTGCTGTCTGACCCACTGCACACCCTTTAGCTCACAGGGAAGGGTTAATCAAAATCCTAATAGCTGAGTTGTCAACCCCTGGTTTAGGAAGTGCTGGAGCAGTGGGGTTGGTGGGATATATGGCGTTGGGGAAGGAGCGTGACACACCTGCCCTGTTGTTCTCTATTTTTCCAGACATCTATTGTTGGTCCCTTCAGGGACAGGAACAGGGTTTTGGTGGACTTCAGTCTGCTAGTTTTCTGTTTTTGTGAGGCAAGGGCAGAGCTTTCCCAGGATCCAACCACCAGCGCCTTTACCATCAGCCAGCCAATCCCCTTGAACAAGGGGTATTCTGCTTTGGAGTGTTCTTGTCATGGGTGGGCTGTAGAACTTACAAACAGCTTGTAAATACTTGGTAGGATGCATTTCTTGTTAGCCTGTAGTTCTCTGGGTTTTTATACAGAACAAGATAATTTGTCTAGTATAAGTGAACATGTCATGTGGCCATGACAGTCTCCATCCAGGAAAGATACCTTTCCTGGCTCATTCGGACAGACTTGGCTATTGCTGTTCCCTTACAAGCTGGAGAAATTGTCCTCATTGTCAAGTAGTCCAGGGGACCTTGCCAAACCTGTGGCATATGTGTGCAGGGCTTATCTCAGCCTCTTTAGCTCTTGCTGTGGCTTTTGATGGGCTCCTGCCTGGCCTCGTGTCCTAAGAACCACATCCCATCTCCTCCTGCCCCTCGGGGCCTGAGCTGCCCAGGCTGGGGGTTTCACTGCCTGCCTGGCACTCGGTGCTCAGGAGGATTTCTGTCTGGGATTCTTTCAGGCACAGGAATAAGGAGGTTTTTCCTCACACACCTTCAAGAAAACTTGCAAGGGTATGGGTCAGTCAGGTTTCCTTCCCGTGATTCTTGAGTTTAGACTCTTTCTTTCTGTTGGGGATGCTTGACATTTCCTATCAAAGTTACTATTATGATAGAGCATCAGCTGTCGTGATGATTTAGAATACATGTATATATATTTATTGAAGTGAAATGAGAGGGGAAGCAAGTGATGTTTTTTTTCCTCTTCTGGTTTGTTTCAGGCCTAAACTAATGTTGGCACTGAAATGGCAAAGAAAAAAGGCATTTAGCTGAGGAAAACAAGAACCTGGTGAAAGTGTAATACATGCAGAGCTCAAAGTGAGCTCAGCAATGAGGCATATTCTGAGAAAATGGTGAAAGCATCCAGGAATTCACTAGATTTCAGTACCTGCAACGCAGTTGGTTTTACCAAAATAAGTTTCTTGAAAAGAATGAAATGCCTTGGACCGTTTTGATTGACAAATGTTCCTCTTGTGAGGTTTTCTCTTTCCTTTAAAGTCTCTTTTTCCAGACTTTTTCCTGTGCAATGCCATCCGTGGCTGTGGCACTGGAGTAGGCACTCAGCCTGCAGTGTTTTTCCCTGGTCCCCCCCACAACAGGGAGCTGCAATGGCCTCACAGCCCCTAAATCCTTCATCCTGCCTCTCAACTGGGTGCTGGGGCTTGGCAGAGGGATGCGAAGAAGCACACATGAACTCAGTTTCTGTACCAGGCATGAAGTGTCATCCTGAGCAGACAGAAAACTCCCTGTTTTTGCTTAGCCTCCCATGGGCTCGTGGGTGTCCTGTGGTGCACGGCAAGGCTGGCGCAGTCACCCTCTCAGCCAGCACCTCCGTGCAGAAAATGGTTCAAAAAGATTTTCTTCAAGGGAGTGGAAACAGGCTGAGATGGTAGCTCTGCCTGGGTGTTCTTGGGTGTTCTTCCCTCAGCTTTCTCTCTTCTTGTACGGAGTTGGTTATGGTTGTGGCTTTGTGTTTCTAAATTTACTAAAAGGCTTGTAGTTCATCAGTAGCTTGCAGGAAAAGCTCGCTTCCCAAAAAGGTTGCAGGAAGCATATGCTGTTCTCTTTTTTGATAGGTCTTAATTAAAAAGCAACCCCCTTCTCCCCAGTCTTACACTTGAATTCAGGTGGGGTGAGAGGTCCTATGCTGGCTTTTCTTGTTGGCTTTTTTCTTTTCTTTCTTGTTTCTTGTTTTCCTTTTCTTCTCCCCCCCCCCCCCCCCCAACCTTTCCTTACATATGGACAAGTGCTGTTGTCTTAAGTCTCTTCATTCTGCTCAGCTATCCCTCTTCATTACCTGCACTAGCTATCCCTCATGGACCTGGAGAAGGAGTGCTCCTCTGCCAGGAAAACGGGCCTGGTTCCACATGAGCTGAACCCAGAGGCTGTGGCTGCCTTCTTGCTGCTAGCGCTGACTTCTTAGGTCTGCCTGATCAACTTTTAGGTTCTGTGTGCGTTTCTGGTTTTAATAACCTCCTTTGTTTTGATGCTAGCAGAATTAATCTAAACTCACACTCTCAGCAGGCTGTTCTCAGCCAGAATATTGTTTTCAAACTGAGGCAACACCCTGTTTACATAGATAAGCAAATTCACAGTCCAGAGAGCTTCTCCCAGTCAGAGCAGCTGCCGAACACTTCACAGTAAGGGACTGGGCAGCACATGTTTCACATACATAGCAAACATTTCTTCTTTAGAAGGGTAACCAGAATATTTTTTTTCTTTATTTCTTTCTTTTTTTTTCTGAAGAGTTGAAAGCTAGAACATCTGCTCCTTGGCCAGCCATTCTTTCCCACAAATGCTGCTTCCCAGGTTCAAAAAAGCTCGGTTAGGTTATTGTGTGTGGATGCGTCTTGGTGCCTGTGTTTCTGAAACGTGCCCAGACCCACAGCAGGGAACCCAGGGAGCTGTTAAATGAGGCAAACTCTGCTGTGGACCTGTGACTTGCACCCCAGCCACGGCTGCTACCCCTTTGCAAAGGCTCTGAACAGCCAGGGCTGCTCTCAGGGCATAAATATGGATGTGCCCGGCTGAACAGATTAAAATATTGGGTCCCCACAGTCGACTTATCACAGAATTTGGCTCCAGTGACAGTGAACCACATCTTCCAGATCTCCATTGCTGTCATAAGTGGGCTGGTTTTCTTACATCCTCACACTGCAAAGGTCTTCGGGTGGAAAAAAAACCAAACAAAACAACAAAAGGGTAGAGGCTGTGCCCAGCAGAGCTAGGGTTGAATCCAGCCTTGAGTACCGGATGGGTGAGAGCAGCCTCGCTCCTGGGATCTCTCTGAGGTGCCTCTGCCTCCAAACCTCCCCAGATGCTGCATCAGGAGCACTTTTCCTGGTGGGTGACTGCACAGAATGCAGATGGTCACTCAAGAGAGTCTGAAGTCCTTCAGCACAGCAGCCTGCTGCTTACCTCAGTGAAAGCTCTGCTTTGTCATACCATGGAGCTGTTGGGCCTCGGGTCATAACTTCAGCAGCTGTGTGGTCTGCTCTCTGTTGTTCCTGCAACACCAGCATGGACTAGGTCTCTGTGAGCCACAAAGGAGTTTCACTGTTGGGTACCAGGTACAGCACATACTGTTTTATGTTACAGCACCATCGTTGTCTCTGTGTTTCTGCTAATTAAATAAAACACCCAAGAGTGCTTCTGCGTGCTCTGGTGTCCCAGGTTAGCACCAGGTGGTGCTCTCTGGGCCTGGAATCCAGCATTTGGGTGCTGAACAGGGGAATGCATGTACTGATGTGATCTAATTCATAGGGTCAGAACTTGGAGATAGTTTCAGTGAGGAAAAAAAACCAATGAGGCCAACATATATTTTATATCTGTTTGAGGATGTGTAAGGATCTCTTATTTTTATTTCCTTTTTTTTTTTTTTTAATTTTCACTTACCTTTACACCACATCCTGCTTATTTTGGATAGATGAGAAGAGAGCAGACTAAAGGCTGCTGTGAACATGTGCTTACTCTCCAAGTCCTTGTTTTTTTGTTTCTTTTTACAGTAATAGGCAGGTAAAAGATGCATGTTTTCCAAGAGCTTGGTGTTTTTGAGCATAGGAGAAGGAAACTTCAGTAATTTCAGACATATCACAAGTTTCAGAAACCTTTCAAAGTTAGTGTAAGTAAGAGAATGGTATTTCCAGATGAAAACCTGGGAATGTGTGCTGAATGTCTTCTAGGCTTGCTTTAGTGGTGGTTCAGTCTCTCTACTGAAAGGACAGCATGTTTCTGCTGTACCCTGCCCCCTTCACCCAAAACCAAATTGTGCAGAAGGTAAAATCCCAACCTGTAAGCCTGTGTTTTATATTATTTTCACTCCCAGCTAGCAAAAAAAACAGGTCAGCAGTTTCTTCCTACGTGCAAAGCAGAAATGGCAATAGCAGCTGGTTTAAAGACACAGAGGTGAGGTCCTTTCTCTGACTACTGTTGCCCACTGGTATTTCTATTAGATGTAATGTGATCTGCAGGTGGCAAATAAGGCCAAACACTAGGCAACAAAAATAAATTGCTACTCATTAAAAGTATATTTCAACTGGTAATGTATTTTATGCCTGTCCCTTTCGGCCTAATTGTGCTCGTTCCCCTGGGTCCCCACCTGTGCTATTGTCCACAAAAGAGCTTCCTCAGTGTATTAGTAATTGACTCCTAAATATTGTCTGTCTTTACCTTCCTGTCATCTACTCTCTGTTTGGCATGCTCTGAAAGGACTCACATTTCAAGACAAGTTCACCAGACAGCAGGGCTGGTCTCCCTCTCTTTCCATCCTCTGTCTCTCTCCTCAGCCACGCTGCACTTGAACACGTATGCATTGCAAGAGTTTCAAAGGAAAGCTGAATCATGGCATGCTCCAGCTAATTTGCCATCTTGCAGGTCCCAGTCCAGCAAAGCCCTTGGATGCAGTTAAAAACCAGCTGTAATTAGTGTGTTGGACGTGCCCACAAGCTGTGTTGAGGAGGTGCTGAAGGAAAAACCTGTTAAAAGGTTTTCTTTCAGGGTAGGAATGGTCTGCTCTAAGGGTACAGGAAAGGCAAGGGTTTCAAGAGAGCCCACAGTTTTCCTAAGATCGTGGACACCCATGCCTTTTAATCCTTAAAAAGTACCTGTTGTTTTTCCCCTCCCAGGGATATTAGCAGGTTTTACAAACAGTGTCAGCCCTTTCTGTACACTTTGGTGGCATGGGGAAAAAAAAGGTCTGAGCTCTGGAGGGCTCACGTTGCAACATCATCGTATGAAAAAATGAAGACAGCCTTCTGATACGTGGGAATGATCACAAATTTGAGGTCTTTCTTGGAAGGCTTCTCTGTATCAATAGCTTTTCTTTCCTAAGCAGCATTATTTGGCAGCAGACTAAGACCACAGGTCAGATTAACGCCCCCCCCAGCAGCACAGGGCAGATACCCACACCAGCTCCTCTAAGAGAAGAGCAGGGCATGGAGGAGTGATGTGTTGGGTAGGTCCCTTGGTTTCACCCTAGTGCTCTAACGAGAGAGAAATGATCCTTCAGGTGTGGAATATTTGAAAGAGCCAGATTTAGCTTCATGTGAGGAATGTAATTCTTTCTGGTAGCGTTAGCAAAAGAGGAAAAAATGGGAACAAGCTCTCCTCCAACCCAGCAAGTCCGACCAGTGCTTGCTGGTGTCAGTGGAAGCAGCTCTTCTGTCTTTGGTGGGTATTTGAGCCTGTCTCACAAGGCACACAAATATCCCCCAGATGATGGGCAAGTCCTGGCATTTAGGTGTCCCTGGTAAGGTTTTGTTGGCCATCAAAACCAGATTTAGGGAAAGTTTCAGTGTATGAAGTAACATATATAGGAGTGAATCACTGGCAGGTGGTGGTTGTGTTTTTTTTTTCATTCAAGTTCACAAATGGTCCCAGTTTCCCTGGGCCAGGGTCCCAGGCTGGCCAGTATAGTCAGCAGCAGTGTGGGCAGCTGCCCCCCTGGTGACAGAGGTGTCCCACACCTCCCACCTCACCCTCATTAGAGAGGGGGGAAGTCTCCTTGGGCTCCTCCCTCTCCACCTGTTGCTCCCAAGGACTGGGCCGTATATAAGCTTACATACTTGTGGTGCTTGTATTAGTGTTGTTATTTCATTAAATCCATTTATATTGCAACCTTCTGTCCTCTTCCTGATTCCTCTCGGCTGGGGAGAGTTCACAGGATGAACTGGAGGTGGCAGCAAGAAAGATAAGCAGGGAAATGCAGGATCTGGTTCTGTTCCACGGGGCGGTTTCCTGATCTTGAACTTGACCCAGGCACCTTCTCCCCCCTGGATAGCTTTATATTTCTATAAATATCTAATAAATACATAATTGTAAAGATATGAAGAGGTTTATATTTATCCACTTCAATACTGCATCTCCACTCTCTAGTGTCTGGCCAAAAAAGAGGGAAAAAGAACTCCGTGTTGCTCAATGATCCTTGTAGGTCCCTTCCTAGTGAACTATTCTGTTTCTGTTCTACTCCAAATTACAGTAATGAGAAGTCACTTTACCCTAGTTGTAAGTAGGTTCAGTTGTTAGGTCCAAAAGCTATATGTAAACATACCTTTCAAGCCCTAACTTAAATTTAAGCTGTTCCACCTCTCAGCATGCAAGAAGTTCCTGAAAACTTGCACAAACTCTGTGCTTCCTGGGTTTGTTGTGTTAGAGAAGGATCAGAAGAGTAATGAAGAGACTTCTAGAAAGTTTTTCCAGTTTCTGGGGGTCTAAGGTGTTTTTATTCTCTTTCAGTTACTTTTCAGTCAGGAGCTTTATCATTTTGGGAGGAAAGAGTGCAAATCTATCCAAGTCTTCTCAGGGGGAAAAAAAGGTGCAACAGAATGAAAAAGTTTAGAATGACTGCAGAAAATTCAAGCTGGTTCATAGTTTAATAAATGAATGCTTATAGGTGGTTAGAAGTGAATCATGGATGCGGAAGGGAGAGGAACAATGTTGACAGATGAGGATCAAAGGCCTTTAGTTTTGAGGAGGAGGCCTCAAAAGTCTACCTTTAACATAGAACATTTTTGTTTAGATATTCTGGTTGCTCTCTTAGAGTTGTAAAGCAGCTTTGAGGGCAGTGTCTATGCTTGCCTGCAGTTCCATGTTGATTTATAGCTGATAATATGTTAGCATTATTTTAGGAGATGAATTTTACAAGAAGAGCCTTGGAAGTCAGCCCTCTATTTAACATTGCAAGTCATATTGTAACATCTGCCAGCTTTTTTAAAATTATTGGATCATGCTGTGCAAGTCAAGGTGTTAATTTAAGACTTTCTGAAGGACAATTAATCCCTTTTTCGGATGCATGATATACACCTACCTAGTCATGTATTTGAAGAGTGGATGCAGAATACAGTTGACTTGCTGTGTGCTGGGACAGTCTTCTTTTTCTCATTGCCTCATACCTGCCCTTATCTGCTGCTCCAGACACGTAAATCAGCTGTTCAAGACAGAGGATGCTGAGGATAGGGAGGAGACATTTAATTCAAGAGGGTCAGATGTATTGCAGGAGCTTCTTCTGGCAGTGTTGATGGTACAAAATTGCAAAATGAGCAAGATATTTTGGTGCAAGTAAATGTGAAATGGGAAAGGAAACATGTCTCAAGTATAATGAAGGCTTGCGAGATGAACCATTGCACTCTAGAAACCTGCTGCTGTTACAATGAAAAAAAAGTGTGTTCCAAGAGTTCCCCGTGGTATTGCTTCCATTTCCCCCATGTACAAAAAAGAAGTATCACTTGATTTCAGTTGAATAAAAACAAACATGTGCAGCTAACAAACACTGTTACACCTCACCTACCTATTAACACCTACACTCCGCATTTAGTTTTCCTTCTGTGGATCACAGGATGCAAGAACCCTTCTGTCTTGCCAGTTCACACCCATCCTACCAGTACTTTTTGCTTTTTGTGTCGTGGTGGTGTGTGAAAAAGAATTGCCTTCTACCAATCTATTCTCTGTTCTGTTGGAAAATAAAGCAAATAAAAGGCAGAGAGAAGGAGTAGAGAGTAAATGGGAAACAGGGTTTTCCAGCAACGAGTGGTAAAGAAAACCATCCCCTCAGCACCCTTGTCTGTGATGTGCATCTCAGCAGCAGCAGAGATGTTATTCTAAGTTTTACAGCCCCAAGGAAGAGAGTAATCTGTCACTGTCCCCCAGGTGCCTCCATGCCACCCCTCAGCTCAGCTCTGACACCTGGAGATGCACCACTGAAATGGACAGTTTGTTCTCCTACTGGTAGCCACCCTGCTTTAGTTAGCTGTATTTCTAGGCACAGATTTTGTTTTGCTGTTTGTTTGCTTGTATTCAAATTATCAGATTTTTGCTCTGGAACTCATTAGCTGCAAGGAATGAAACAGCACAGAGGTTGTCTGGCAAGAGAGAGGGCTGGCCAAGCCTGCTCTGTTCTCTGGTGGCAGCAGAGGAGAGAGAGGTGTACAATAAGCAGTTTCCAATTTGTCATCTTTCTGAAAAGCTAAAAATCTGCTGTGAATATTGTTGAATAAGTTTTGCTTTGGCTGTAGAGGTGCATGCCAAATAAAAGACTACCCTCACCTTTCCTACTTTGGTCTAGTAATTAGTGCACGGACAGTAGCATTGTAGAATAGCCAAAAAAACCCCCCACCCTTACTTAAAAATAGGTGTCCCCATTGGCATTGGGCTGCTTCAGGATTGTGTGCCTAGGGCTGGGACCTGTGGGAAAGCCCCTAGGAGACATGGGGAATACAGGAGGGCATGTTGTGTGACACTGCATTTCTGCTGGTTTTTACTGCAGTGCTGCCCAGCTTGTGTTGAGAACATGCCAGAATAGAAGTGTCTCCAAATCCTGTCAGAATCCAGACCCAGGTGAAGTTTAAAACATGTATATGCTCTTGAAGGATGCTTTTATATGGAAATCTGTGCACGTATGTCTGTCTCTACTCTTCATTTGGGGCTGCCTTTGTGTTTTCCAGTCCATCATCTTCATTCGGGACTGGAATTCCCATCGCCAGGAGGTGTCCGGGTACATCGACTATGCACACAGACTGACAACAGATGATTTTGAAGCCTACTTCAGTGGGAAGAAGAGGCTTCTTCCTCGGAGCACTGATCTGAGGTACTTACTTGGGCTGTGTGTTTGTTTCTTTGCATTTAGGCAAGACAGAGGGAAAGATTCAAATGTTTCTGAGTAGGAATATAGCTTATGAAAGCCTTTTTCATGGAAAGGCAAACGCCATCGATCACAATTAGTCATGAAGAATGGTTTTAAGAAGGGTCCCTTTCAGATTTGTTTAATCCAGAGCATAGAACTTAACCAGGACAGTATAACCTTTGCCTGTCTTGGCATCTCTCAATGCCCTGAGGGGTCTGTAAATAGGGACATGCTTCGACCAGTAAGAGGACACTTCTGGAGATGCCACAGGTCACGTAGCTACAGTCAACAAATACCAGAACATACCTAGCTTTGCCTGCTCTCCAGAGAGTCCATGGGAGGATGCTTTGCTCTGAAAGTGGGCCACCTGCAGAGGTCTTCTGGGGACAAATAAGGTGGCGTGTTACCTGTGGCTAACAAGAATTATCATCAATGAGCTTTTTCACTGAAGTATGTGTTTTTCTCACAATACATCCCATGCCTGAGTGCCTGAAGACAGGCCTATGAGAGATGGTTGTGCACTTGTGTTGGTGAAGGCCAAGTTGAAGAGGGTTGGTGTGGCAAAGCTTGTGGCCTCACCGAGGCCTGGGACCATGCTTAGCACCAAAGCAGGATGTGCTACAGCAGCCAGGTGCTGTTGACACGGGGAAAGAGGTGGTAAACATTTCGGTGTGCTGGTGTTGAGAATCCTTATGGCAGTCTTCTCTTCCCACGTGTTAGAAGGTAAGGACTGGCAACTACTAGCTGCAGTGTCACGTGCAGTTACTGTCCCTGGGAAAAATGGAGTTAATGGACTTTCTCCATTTTCTGAGAGTGGCTTTCTATAATCCAAATCACTGCAAGTTCTGCTCAGTCGAATTCTGCTCTGTGTTACGGAGCAAGAAAGCAGGAATGGGGTGTTGGAGGGGACAGGTGGGCTGGGGAGGGTTTGGTGTTATTCGTTCATGGGACAGCAGATGTCAGTGATGAGGCAGAGAGACTGAAATCCATCAGCACTACCTGAGATTGGGAGTAAAAATCCTGATTTTACACTTTTGAATCAGAAGGATGAGCAGTTGCTGCTTACGACTGAATTAAGAACAGGAGTAAACATAACATGGTGTCTGCTTTGTGTGTTATGTCTTTCCTACATGTTAGGATTTTTTTATAAGCCTTTTAAAACATTGTCATATCCAATAAGAAATGTCACTTGTATCCAGTAGCTGTGCTTAGTCCTGGTTGTCCTGAGTTGAAACAAGTCTCATTTAATGTTCCTTTCCTTGTGTCAAAACTAGCACGTACCTCACGGACATCTCAGTACGTTCATTCCTTCTAGTGGTAGAATATGGCATCAGGTGATACTTCATTTTACCTTTCTGTTTAAAAAAATGAAGAGGAAAAAAAAAAAAGGGAGGGGTGGAGTATAACATGGCTTACATGTGGAGTAATGTCATACATTCAATACTGCATTTGAACTTTTCAGCTGAACATCAAGGAGCATGCCTGATGCCAGGAAAGGTGGTTCATTTTATTTATAAATATGCATGAATGTATACACTGTAGTTAATAAGGTTTGTATACAGATATATAAATATATATGTGACTGTACCTATGCAGACTGAAGTCTTGCTGCATTGCACACTGGCTGAACAACAAACCTTCACTGTATGGTAGGGCCCATTTTGCATCAGGTGTCTTCAGAGCAACATGGTTCATTCCCACCATGAGAGACATGGTGGGAATGATATTGGACAGATGGAAGCCTGGGAAGAAAGACTTGGCTAGCACTGTACTGATTTAAAGACTCATTGGCAGAGATCTTACCATGTCCCCTGAAAACCTTCTTTTTGAGTGGTTAAAAACATCCCGTTTCTTGGTTGTAGTTTTAAATTTTAACTTCAGCTGCTGGATCTTGTATTTGTAGTTGCATGCCAGGTTAAATACAGCTTTAGGATTAGACAAGGTGTAATTGCATGTGCTGTCATCAAAACTGTCTTCAGCCACTCTTCAGGAATCTAAAAAGAATTTTCTTACAGGTGATTGTACATTTAAGGGTCATCCCTCATCTTGGCAGTGTTGTTCCTCTGCCTCTTTGTTTTCTACCCAGCTTCTTCAAAATGTGTCAAGAATTCTGTTTATGAATGAAGATAGTTTGACTGTATATATAATTCTGTGCCTTCAGCTTTGAATCTGTTGTTGAGCTCTGAATCCAAGTCTTTTAATCACATTTTTCTTCCATGGACACTTGCATGCTTAGGCAGGTATAAAAATGTCCAACTACAGATGGCACATCTACTTCTCACGCTGAAAGACTTGAGTATTTCTGACAGAAGTGGGTGTTCCTAAAAGTCATCATATCCATTTCAGTTGTTCCAAAATGCTGCCTCCTTAAAGAACAAGCCAGTTTGGGAAACAGCCTCACTCAGATCTTTACAAAGCCCTCACTCCTGGTTGTATTTACTCTTAGTCCCTTGGGAGACTGTAAATCTTGGATCTTGTGGGAGAGGTTAGTATCTTGTGCAGAGCTATGCAGTTCTCTTTTAAATATGGAAATCCATACTTTGCTGCAACAGATTTTTTCCTTAGCTGTCCGAGGTTTTCAGAAGATCCTAAACTTGGTCTGAAGTACCCTCTGAATCAGATTCTTGTTCACAACACAAAGTAAAAATACTGTACAATTAACTTTGTGTGATGTTCATACCTTAAATCCGGTGGGTAATGTCAGAGGCTCTTGGATTTGATCTGCGTGGTTCCTCTGAGTATTTTTGCCATTTTATTGCACTGCCCTATCTAGGGACTATTATTTATATGATTTAATCCTCATTTGGTTCTGTTTTATTAAATGAAAGGAATGTGTTAGGCAGTCACTTCTTAAGTGGTCTGGAATCTGGGCTGTAATTGAATCCATTCACTCTCAGCTAATTTATGTAATCTGATGAGAAACAAGTGTAATACAATTTGTTCAAAGAGAATGAAGAATGTTCACTCTATGGAACCATACCAGAAAGTTCTTTGAATGAAGCAGCACAGCAAAAGACAAAGTTTGGGTTCCCTTCTGTCTGATCAGCCATGCTTCGAGCATCTCTCCTAGCAAATGAGGATGACACAAACGTCTTGCAGTAGAATTGTACTATTTCAGTTTTGTGTGAACTCCTGCCCAGGTTTTTCATTGGTTTCCTGTGGCAGCATGCTAGAGACGGTATTTTTGATGCCATGCACTGTGGTGTTTTATCCTCACACTTGGCTTGTGGTTGCAGTGTTTTCATTTCTTCTCGGGAGCGTGCACATTCCTTTCCAAAACAAAGCCAGGTAGGGAGCCATTTAGTGTGGAACTGGGTCCTAGATTTTTCCCCTGAACTAATGGTCTGAAATCACTTGCTTATCTCATCAGCAGTGAAACTCGTTTGGTTTTGGCCCTGGCTTGCATCAGGCTGAGCATGGGAGGTCCAGCATTCAGGGCTTTGTGGTGGTGCATCTTGTCTGCGATAGAAGGTGCATCATGACACACGGGTGCTTTCAGACACGGCATGTTCTTCTTTGTAATTGGCCAGAACCAGCCCCTCAGCTTCTGCTCTTCTCCTCTTGTAGTTCAGCTGTGGTCTGTTTTGGCTGCGAGTGGGCGCAGCATTTGGCAGTCTGGGGTTGGAATTCCCTCCCATTTTATTGTCAGGTACATTGCAAGATACCATCTGTTCATCTGTAAAGACCTGTTGGCCAAGTCATGGCCAGCAATACATTCCCAAGCGTGGGGCATGAGGCAACTTCTCCCTTTCCTGCTGGATGCTGTACCCTGCAGATGGGAGAGCAGTTCCCAGAAGAGTGCTGCTCCCACCCTGTTTGCCCAGGTGAGAGCTGGGAGGGAAGAAGTCACGTTTTCACGCGTTGTGGCACAGGCTGTCCCTGTGTGCCAGGCAGAAGATGGGCAGAGAACTTCTCCTCCCTCATGGAGCCAGCAGCGGAAGCTGAACCGAGCTCCATCTACGCCCCAGGAGCCATGAGGCAGCAGTGACCCACGTGCAGGGGTTGTGGTAATCCCAGAATCCAGCCTGAAGCCTCTGGAAATACTTTCTCCACAGGGAGGGCATGCTCTGTGGCTGCCTGCAAATGAATTGATTACAGCAGCTAGAGGTGGGAGCAGGTCACCTACAACAGGCAGCAGGAGCCTGTGCTGGGTGACACCTGATAGTGCAGATCTCCTCCCAGCTTCCAGGGAGCAGGGTGTTGCAAGGGTGTTAGAGGAAAACAGGCTGCAATTGTTTTGGTGTTTCCTGTTTTGTTGGTCAGGAGGGGTTTTTTGCAAATGCAACAGGAGGTTCTCCTTGGTGTTGGAGGATCCACAGTCAGCCGTTTCTCCAGTTGCCCTGGTGGTCTGTTTGCTTCAGTTGGCTCTGAAAGGGAAACCCTTTGGTAACTCGCTCCTGGTGTAGGTCTGCAGACCCCGTTCATTGTCCACGTGGTCTGTCACTCTCCAGTTCCCCAAGCTGATTCAAGGCAAGTCAGCTTCTCAGTAGCGTGGACTGCCCGCAAATCAGAAGCTCATTACTGCCTCTTAGGCTGGACTTGATGATCTTAAAGGTCTTTTCCAGCCGTGGTGATTCTGTGATTCTGTAATGATTGGATGCGGTGGATATAGACCATGAGTTAATTCCAAACTTCATTTCAGGAAAAAGGTGAAATTTTACAGTTTCCAAAATGTGCAGTGTTTGATCTTGAAGACTGTTAAATGGACTCTGCTCCCTAATTTGCATTGATTACCATACTGCTAGTCATGTTAGTGTGAAATAATTCAGCGTTGAGAAAAAAAATGCTTCTCTTCAACATTCAGGTTTGGTAAGGACCTTGCCATGACTGATGGAGTAAATGTCATTTGATCTCTTGCAGAAGAGTTACTGGTTTCAAACAGTTTGTTGAGGGCAATACTTTGTTTTATAGTTCACAAAAAATAGATTGGTTTGGGTTTTTTTTTGTCGTGATACTTAATGTTTACAGAACCATCTGGGTCTTTGGTTACGATTGCGTCCTGTGTTGACCAATACTCCAGTAATGCTGAGCCAGTTGCTGCTGAGGCTTTGGGGCAATGAGTGGGCAAGGATGTGGAAGCAAGGAGCCTGGATGAGAGCAAAGCCAGGGAAGGCTGGTGTCACTCCAGGCATGTTGCCTGGAGCCCTTCTCTAGCTAAATGGGGGCAAAACATTCTTCCCACTGTTTGTGTCTCCAGAGTTCTTTCCTTGCATAATGGTGTACATCAGATGTGAGACTTAGTGTCCTAATTTACAAGTAGTGTGGCCTGATCAGTGAAGATTTCCAGTACCTACACTCTTGTTGCTTTCAGTGGTATTTCTGGCTTAGTCGTTCACCTGTTAGGCTCCTACTTCTGCGTGTTGCTGTCTCATGTTTGGCATCCAGGAGTTTTTGTCAGAGTGTTCAAATCTTTTGGAGAGGAAGTGGTGCCATTGTGCCCGTGGGAGGAGTGGCAGTGCAGAGCTCCAGGGGATAATCCATAACCACTGCTGAGGCTGGCAAGGCAACAGAGGGCAAGGGGCAGGTAGACACGTGGGTAGAAAAGAGAGGACATTCAGACTTGACGTTTGCATGTGTGAGAAGAAAATTCCATTGCTGCCAACTCAGTAAATGTTTGATTTGGAGAGGTATGCTTCCACATCTGGCTTGTATTTAAATGCAGCCAATATTACTTTTCACTTTTGATTTCTCTCTTTTTTTCAATTCCAGCTTCAATCTCCTAAGAAAGATAAAGTCTCTTTAGAGGAAAGATTGGGGTTTTTTTACAGCTTTAAACAACCTTAACTGTATACATTTGAAATGGGGAAATGGACACTACAAATGGCTAAAATCTTAATAGAGAAAGAATTGTAACACGGGGGAAAGGCTGTCTTGTCCTCTGGGTCACTGCAGTCGTACTATCAACAGAAAGAAGAGAACAGTAGGAAAAACCTCTCAGAAAACAGAAATTGGCTAAGCACTTGTCTGGAATGTGATGTGGGTTGAAGCTTCTGTGTGCAATTTGGAATCAGAAATGATTCACAGCTGTTTACATGTGAAGACAGTTCTTATGCACAGACAGATGCATAAGGCAATCTGCCCTAAACACGATAGCCTGCTCCTCTCTTGCTGATCCCCTGAAATGAAAGGGAATGGGTTTGCACTACTTGCCTGTGCTTTCACTCATTCCAAGAGAGCTCTGCAGGCCACGAGATCAAATCCTATCTATCTTGCCTCACCAGATAGCTGCCTATCTTCTCACCAGCCTCACTTGTCTCTTACTGTGGACCAGAATGGATACTGACTTGATCTTGGCAGTGCTGACAGTAGGTATGTGCTGGTGCTGTCGGGCTGGTTTTTATCAAGCTCTTCTAAATCTTCCCATAGTTGGTGTAAGAGTTGCCAGCCACCGTGCTGCAAACCCAGCCACGTCTCATGCACCGTGCCCAACCCTCTCAAGCAGCATTTTTAAAGGCCCCTTTAAGGTGCCCACCAGGATGGGCTTCCTGGCATGGCTGCAGCTAATGAGTAGCATTAGAAACAACAACAGCTAATGGGTGAGGTCCCAAACAATGCACCTAATTAGGAATCACTTAACTGCTTCCCTGTTTAGAGAAACACTTAAAACATGTATTTACATGATTTTCCAAGCAAGAAAACTGACTGAGGACCTAGATGGGGGCTTTAATTACTGAATGTGTTTGCACATAAAATGTTAAAGATGCACGTACGTTAAAATGTGGTGAGCTCTGATCAGTTGCATTGTTTGTTGCAGATTTGTGTTAGAATGGATGAGTGGGGAAAGGAGCTGAGGCAGCTCAGAGCTGAGTGTGACATGTCACCAGTCACCCTGTGTCACAGTCCAGGACAGCAGGCCTGGCAGCACCGTTCCTGACCACCACTGCTCCAGCTCTGCAAGCACAGCCCCAGTTTGCCTTGTGGTGGCTGATTCGGGCATTGCTCGTTAGTAGTGGACATCAAAGGGGTGTTTGTAATGAAGCTGCAGTGCCACATAGTTTTGCAAGGATTCTTGTGGAAACTTGGTGCTTTGGGTTTGTTGTCCAGCCGTACGAGCGTCAGCCAGAGCAGCGTGTTGGGATCCTGAGCAGCGTGTGATTTCTGCCACACACGGGTGTCTGAGAAACCACTTATTCCTTCTAGTTAGGCCAGGAAATAGCTGTGGCTGGAGTTGGTATGTCCAGATTTTTTAATGGATAGTTGTATGGAATAACTAGCACTTTCTTCCGTTGCCAGCAAAATTCTGCACCACGTTGATGAGCGAAGGCATGGCTTTGGCTGCCAGCTGCTGTAGGTGAAGCTGTGCCTTTGTGGCAGACAATGTCAGACTTGAACTGCAGAATCTCTGTGTCTTGCCATAAAGAGAATTTCTCCTAACCAATAGCAGGGTGCAGTCCCAGCCTCTGATCAATGGTCCGTACCTGTGCCTGGGACCTGAGGTTGTTTCTTGATGATTAATTTCCAGGAACCAAAATTAATACTGGGAGAGGGATCTACTGAGGGATCTGTTTTAACTCCTTGAGAAAACTTTCCTCAAAACTTGCAAAACTATCATTTGGGAAAGGCCTAGTATCTTTAAAATGTTCAGAGGGGTAAAGAGAGAGGGGGAAAAGAGCAGGGAGAGACAGAGAACAACCCCTAACGAGCTCAGGATAACTGGGTGATTACTGGCTTTTGCGGCTGCATTTTTCAAGCTCTCCTGTCTGAGCTATGTCAGTAATTCAAGATCCAGTGAAAGATGGATACACAACTGGATTTCCCACATCCTTGGTGAGGTCTGAGCAATCAGGGTCTTGAAATAAACATTTGGTTGAAAAATTCCTCAATACCCCAAGCTGAATCTACTTATCTCCTGTGCTGCAGCAGAAGTCTGCAAGTAATTTGATCGTGTACAAAAAAGTACTTCCATTTAAAAGTTCCTGTTCAGTATCACTGGGTTTTCTCTTATTTTTTTATTATTGTAATGCCACATGTTTTTCTTTTTTCCTGCATGATGCCAGTTAATCTTTCTTTATATGGAAATGTCTTAACGCTTCTAATCATTTCACTGCTCATCCTTAGATCTCATCAGTGAAAAGTTAGCATTTACATAAAAATCAACAGCATCTGCTAGGATCTTCTTTTCTGACTGCAATGGTTAGCCAACTTAGTTAACTACAGTCATTTTTTGTTGGATTCTATGAGTATTCTTACACACTTTATAAGCCACGTGTACTGATCGTGTTACTTCTTCATGCCACCTTATAGCAGGACTTAGAAGCTTTAAATCTGCATCTCTTAAGGGGCACTAGGAAGGTAAAATGCAACCTCCTGGCATCTATCAGAGATCTGTCTGGATAAATAATATATTTCTCTGTGCTTTTCTTGACTACTTTAAAAAAAGGGGGGGGGGGGTGTTGGTTGGAAACAATTTTTTGTTTGTTTACTTGCATCACAGAGTTCATATTTATGTTTGTGAAAATCTTTACATGGTACACAATAGTGATTTTCTTTCCAAAATATCCTGAAGGCACCCACGCTTATGGAGAGCAGATGGAAGTCTGGTTTGTGAGTCAGTAAGCCTTCAGGAGAAAGCCTGGAGGGCTGCGTTTCAGCCTCCTCTGCTTCAAGACAGGGCAGCTTGCTTAATGCCAACAGGGGGTACACCAAGTAGGGATAATGTGTCTCAGATGTAAAATACTGTGAATGTTAAGAAGTGTCATGTCCTTTTTGACATGTTGTGTTCTTTTTTTGCTGTCATCCAGCATACATCTCCCTTCTCTTCCTCCACGAAATAAGCGGATGACTTTTTCTGTGTCATTAGTTTTAAGTCTTTTCGCAGTTTTTCTTGGTCTCTGAATTTCTTTAATTCCCCCTGCCTCCCTTTTTTCCCCCTCTCACTCACAGATGCTTACAGGGGAGCTCACAGAATTAGACATTCCTCTGGGAAGCCCCATAACAATTCTTTGTGTCTGTGTTTTTCATGGAAACGAGGATCTGTCTCACTCAGAGCCCCACTGTGTGCTCCCCGATGCTGGGCTGTGGTGTGACAGTGGCAGTGACACAGCTCTGGCCCAGGGGTGCCATGGGCACCCTGGTGCTCCCTGATGCCAGAGCCTGCAGCTCGAGTCATGGTGGCCGCTCAGCACCACTCCTGGGGCTTTTCATTTCCCCTTTTGTCCCAGGCTTCATGGTTGAGTGGCAGGGAGTTCCCATGCTTTTCCAAGTGAGCCCAGTGCGGCTTGTTGAGCGCGGTCCGAGTCTCGCAGCCCCAGTAAATTCTTCTGGTGCTTTTCCAGGGGTTGAAGAATGAGACCAATTTAAGGAAATAATGTAATGCACAGCAATAGTCCAGATACCATACATCTGCATGTGATGACAACTTAACTGCAGGTACTCTATGGGTCCCACAGGTTACTTTTATTATGTCTCTGAAAATGACCACAAACTAGGAAAGTGACTTAATTCCTTTCACTGATAGGGCATTTTTGGAGGGTGTTTTTCCTCTGCTATGAGTTTTAAATAGGCTATCCCCCCTCCTGCTGGCCCCCTTTTTTGATTAATGCCTGGAGACTATGGATTTAGAATGACATTCCAGGCTGATCTAGTAAGGAGGTTTGGATGCGAAGGCTGCGCGTGTCGAGCCAAGCAGGAGCCCTGGCCCTGCCAGAAGCTCATGGTTTCAGCACTGTGTGGGCACTGCACCTGCACCAAGGAAACCTTCCTGCACCTCCTGCTTCCCATTACACCCCCAGATCAAAATGTTCTTTGTAACGACATGGTATCTGGCTGGCTCCCTCTCCCGCGCTGCCGTACCCTGAGGTTTGTGGGATACTGATACCACGCTTTCCAGGATGTTCAAAAGCTTGGATAAACATTTGGCAATGCGGATTTATGGCCTTCTGTGCACAGGCAGATCGCACATGTTGTAACCACACTGAAAATATTTCCTGAGGAACAGCAGGAGAAAGGGTGGGAGAAGCATGGGCTAGCATTTAAGGTGGGGAAGGAAAGGTAATTGTTCATTCTTAATGCTCTCTGGAGCTAATGGTGCCATTTAAAGCACTTAGTAGAATTAGCGAGGTAAGGAGAGATGCTTTTTTTTTTTTTGCAATGGAACATTCAAATTCTTTCTCACATCATATAACCCCATCTAAATCACACAACATTACAACACACACCCCCAACCTTTTCAGCCCCAAACTGATACAGAAGTCAGAATTTTCAGATCGTTAGACGCCTCTAACGAAAACCTGCAGTTGATGAATCTGATCTCATATTGGCTAAAATAAGGAAATAGAAACTGTTTTGATAATGGAGCCGCTTTATTTGTTTTTTTATTGCAGTTTTGGCAGGGCGTATTTGCATATGTTTAATAGCTGGGTGTTGATGGGCTTCCTTCTTGAATTCTACAGTAGTTTTCACAGAATCACATAGAATTGTCATGGTTGGAAAGGACCTCTAAGATCACCAAGTCCAACCGCCAGCACAAAAAAAAGAACATCCAAAAAAACCCACCTTGGCCAATAGAGGATGTCCTGAAGTGCCAAGTCTTCACAGCTTTTGAATATCTTCAGGGATGGTGACTCCACCACCTCCCTGGGCAGGCTGTTCCAGTGCCTGACCACTCTTTCAGTATAGAAATTCTTCCTAATATCTAAACCTCCCCTGCCCTAACTTAAGGCCATTTCCTCTGGTCCAGTCATTATTTACCTGGGAGAAGAGGCCAACACCTACCTCACTACAGCCTCCTTTCAGGTAGGTGTAGAGGGTGATGAGTTGTCTCCTCAGCCCCCTTTTCTTCAGACAAAACAACCCCAGTTCCCTCAGCCACTCCTCGTATGACTTCTCCAGCCCCTTCACCAGCTTGGTTGCTCTCCTTTATGTTCCCATTCCCACTTGAACACTGATACATGCATATGTATGTGTTTCTTACAAAAATACAACTTCATCTAAAATACTCAAGTATAACATGAATGATGTTGTGTTCTGTACTTGTGAAATTCTGTCTTGCAGAAGATGGGTGACAGGTTTGAAAACAAATGTGTAGGAGGCAGGAGTTGTGGTAGTATACCGCTCTAGTGGGATGCAGAGGAACTGCTAATTTTTCTCAGCTTTTGGTTGAGATGATCCCTTTTTCTTCCTGTAGGACGTGGCAGTATTCTGTTCTACATATGACACATATTCCCAGTACTCTCAAACATTCAGCTACGTCAAGCAGATGTGAAAAAACAATCAGTTATAAATCATAATATTTGAGAATCCAGCTCAAAACATTAGGGAGGGGCACAACTTATCTACGGTTTTTAATTTAAAACTGCTAGAAAGTTATGAATCTGCTATAAGTCAAATTTTCCCATTGTTAAACCACTGTGCTATTCTAGTGTTTGAGGAAACAATCTTCATTTTTTCTTGTGTATGCCCCACATATACTGTCTTCAAAGAGAGATGTTTCTTGAAAACTTTTTGTGTAATTGTTTTGCAAAAAAGTTCTGGTCTCTCTCTTTTGTCCATGGCAGTTTGTAGCGTTGCTGTCTGGTGGGTGGATGTTCCCCACCACTGTCCCATTTTTGCTTCTCCCCCTGTCACCTGTTCCCTTTCTATGTTAGATGACAATTGTTGCCTTTTCTTGCAGTCTTCCAAGTGTTATTACCTCCCTGTTAGTTCAAAACAGAATCATCTTAGTGTAGCTCTCAAGGAATTTTATGGATGTTCTTTTGCAACGTATGCAAAAGACTTTGCTGGCTCTGGTTTTATGGCGTGAAATGTTGCACATACTTGAAGGAGGCTTTACAGAACGTTTACTTCTCCTTACTACTGGGCTAATGTTTTCCCTAATCATAAGTCTGTATTTTTTTCTTGCTATGGTTTGGACAAGTTCAAAGCACCGGCTTGATACTCCTCACTTTGAACGCTTTTATTTGGAACTAACACTAAAAGTGAACGTTCGACCCGTGAAAATAATCTGTATGCTCGGGAAGAACTGGCGTTATTATTTCTCTATTTTTTTCCATCTCTGACTTGTGATCGTTGCATTTCCATGTAAATTCTGACAGATCTTTTAACCTAACAGCAGTGATGCTTGGCGCTGGCGAGTGTCTTAAGACCCAATTTTGCCATTGTCATGGCATTCATGAATTTTTCAGGTTTTATTTCCCATGCCCACTGGTTAAATTGCTTTGGCTGTTCCCCTGGGTGTTTGTTACCACCTGTGCCAATGATCGCCAATTTATTTTTTAACAAACACTGTTAAACTCTTCTGTTTCAAGTAGCTGTAAACATCCCAGCAGTATGTGAAAGACTACAGTGGGAAGAACTTTTCTTCATCTTCTGAAACCAGGTCTGACCTTAGTGAGGAGCGTAGCAGCCTTGGGAGATCTCCCCCTTGATTCCAGAGGGACTCAATTTACTGCTTCAACGGGAGTCACACTGGTGGCATCACACTTGGCAGGTTTTGAGGCAGATCACAAAATCAACTGTTTTTAGTAACTACAGCCCCAGTAGTCCTACCTGTCAGTTTCTCCTGTTCTGAACAGATTCTACTACTCTACATAAGGACGTGTACTTTCTTTGTTGGCTTCCTGTGATTCAAATAACCTCAGGTGGTTTGCAGCTCATGTGAGTAACATGGCCAACTCACTCCCTTCATGACACTGTCCCATCAGATCCATGATCTGTGTCCTCACCTGCAAGACCCAGAAGATGCTTCCAAACCCCTTGCCCTGTGTCCTCATGTACCCCTTCAGCCACATGAAGTTCTCCTTCAACTTCTGTCTGTTTTTCTTACTTCTCCTACTCTCTACTGTTAACATGTACAACCTCTTCCTGTTGGAACAGCCTCTCCCTGGAAGGCTTTTCTTGACCCAAGCATGTGCAGAGCTTTCAGTGCACTGTGTAGTCCTCTAGTATTCAATGTGTTTTGTGTAGTTTGAGGAACAGGAGTCTCCATCCTTTTTATCCCTCCAGATTTCAACGAGGCTCTGGTTATAGACTGTTCCTCATTTTACTGTGCAAGTAGATGACTGAGTTTGGCTATCTAGTCATACACGTGTGTCTCACATGCATAAGCTTTGCAGTCAGGTTACAAGCTGTGAATCTGTTGTAGAGAAGAGATAAGGCATGTGAATACTCTGTAGGCCATTTTGCTTCATTATATTATAATTATATTATTATTTGCTTCATTAATAAACAGCTCTGCCACCTTGTTTGGATTGAAATAGACAAGTTATCTGCTTGATGCCCTGCCATTCCTTTTTTTCTCTTGCTCAATATACATTTACATTAGCTATGTCAGTCTTCCAGGTTGATAGTATGTTTGTGACTTGAAAGCATTCTAAACCCCATCTGTTTTCCATAGTTATGTTGGTTTGAGTTATGTGGTTATAGTTACGTCGCCGTGCATCGCACCTGTAGTTGAGACGTTCATAGTAATGGGTGACATTACATTTTTAGGAGCAAAGAGAATAGGCACTGTCTTTTCCTGGACCATAAGAAGCTAAGGGATCATAGCAAGGCTGGTGTTTGCAAGATGTGGTGCCTGAAGCTAAATCTACTGGTTTTTAATTAACTAAGTAAGTTACTTCTTAAGGTTTTGGTTTTACACTACTAGCTGTTGGTCATTCTTCCCAGGTTTGGTGGTCCCCTGGGTGCTTTGGTCCCACCAAATCATCTTCTTACAGGCGAGCTAGCTACTACTAAGCCCATTTTGCAGAAATTTTTACATCCTGCACCCAGAGGTTTTTTGAGGATGCGTTTTACAACAGCCCTTCAGATCTAATGAACGTAGGAGTGACTCTTCTAAAGAGCTTTTTCCTCAAGACAAGGTAGTCCTTTGATGAAAAGCTGGTATTTTTACCCCTGGAAGGGAAGTTGCTCAAGATGGAAACTCCTGCTGCATTCTCATTTCTTCTGTTCCTGTATATTTAAAAGCTGAGGTTGCTGATACAGATCAAATCCTGAGTGTATTGTAGAAGTTGAGGGGGGTGGGCAGGAAGGAGGGGAGTTGTAGAGCAATATTTTGAAAATGTGCCTAAATATTTAAGATTTGTCTTCTAAATATTTGCATATTAGGCAAAGCTTGAAGATTATGAGACTAGTTGTGCAACAGCTTGCAGAACCTAGCAAGGCAGGCCAGTGCCCCATGTCCACGGTGCCTGAGGTAGCACCCAGCAGTTTCACAGTCTTCCAGATGAAGGTGTGAGGGGAACTGAGCTCTTCTCAGGGGCTGAGATTTTCCAGGTGCCACTTCCCAGTTCTGGTGGGAAATATGCAAGTGAATGTCCCCAGGGTCACCTGCAAATTGTAGCCTTAATCATTCAGCAGTCTGGTTGCTCTGAGGATTCCCTCAGTGCCCCAGCCTTTAGGATTTGAAAGGTTTTGCATTGGTGGGGTCTGGGAAGGAGGGAAGGATCCTTTCCAAGCCTTGAAGGTTGGCTGTCTCCCCTGGCTTTACCTCACACCACTAAAGTAAAATACTGGGAAAAAGAAATGTTACTTTTTCAAGAAGAGCTTTCTTTTTCATCTGTCCAGCTGATAATCAGAAGTTTTAGCACATGGTTTTATAGATGAATTATTTCCGGACTCAGCTCTTTGCCTAAGGAGATGACAGTTGGAAAGGAAGAAGACCCTCTGAAAGAAACCACCGGAAGACAGAGAGATACATGGATACATGAAGCATGCTTTGAATACATGCCTTCAGAAAAATCATCATTGCATCTCAGATGCTTAATCAAACTTTGATCAAGAGGCTGATTTATTCACGGATGTTAAGCCTGCTTCCTTCAGAAGGGAGGACGTTGGAGAAGCTGGCCCAGCTCCACAAATACGTGTATCCAAATCGACATGCAACAATAGTTTGACATTTCCTTTACTAGCTCACCTCCCTATCTAGTTGCCATTTGGTTCCTCCAGATCTTCCTGCTCATCATGTCTTGTTATGACTCTGATCCTCCCAAATACCTAAGCATTGTTTTTGATGCAGCTTTGGCACACATCTGAAGGTCATGTTTTTAAAAGTGTTAAAGGTGTAGGCAGGTGCCCAGGGGGATTTTGAAGAACTTGTGGAAGCTCCCTGCAACGCACCCGCCTACTACAAGAAGCTGTCAGGCTTCAGAAATCTGTCTTGGCGCTTACCTTCAACCTTGGCACCTGAAGAACTAGTTGAATCATAGTTCAGGGCTGCAGTTGTTCATCATACTCTGGCTTTTTGTTAATGGAAGAGGACAGCTAATAAGTGAACCTATGTGGCAACCAGACAGATGCTCTGCTGTGATGCCTTTCTTCACTTCTAGGTCAGCCTTTGCTAGAAACTGCCCTCAGATAATCAGATACTAAATCTTTCCTTAAGACTAGACTGTTTTCTGAGGAAGATTCAGTGACCACTCCTCCCGTCTTGCTGCTGATCATTATATACTCCTTTGCCTGCCATGGTGAGGAACAGGTTTTGGTAGATCTGTAGTAAATGAACCTGAGGTCCCCTGTTCTTCACAGACTGTTGTTCAAGAGCCTTACCTGGCCACACTGCTTGGTGTGGAACAGGGACAGTGGGACCACTTTGTGCATGTTGTTGTAGATGGTGCTTGCTTTGTTTGGTTTGGTTTTGGTTTAAAACCCCAGGCCTGGTTAGGAGGGAAACTTTTGTGACTGAGATTTTTATTTTTAGAGGGTGTTTTTTGGCTCTGGTCTTTAGACCTTTTGAAAAGGCACATAAGGAGAAAAAGAAATCCCTTGACTGGCTGACTGCTGTTGCAATCACCATGTACTGGTATACACGAGAACAGGGACTCTGGTTTTGTACATTGATCTCTCAGCTATATGCAGCTTCTAACAGGCCTTCAGTGATGATTAATTTCACAATACATATAAGCTATTCACCCTTTTGTTCCTTCAACAATTACATGCCTCTCTTATCTTCCGTGTTGTAGCTTCAAGATAAAGTTTTTTCTTTTTGTTGGCCATAAATCCTAATGTGTTGGGTGGTTTTATTCTTTCAAGATGGAGAGAACGAATAAGATAATATATTCTGGCCTGACAGTAGTTTCATAACTTCTTGGGATCCAGCCTATAACCCTGAGGACTTTATTTATTTTCCTTTTATTGCTTTTGTTTCTTGTTTTTTTCCTATTAATCTTAGTCTTCATCCTGAACGGCAAAAGGTGTACCCAGGTGAAGTTCAAACAATGCTGGTAGTTGTGAGCAGATTACACAAAAAGCATCTTGACTACAAGAAATGTTTCTAAATGCTCCATTGCTGAGGGTGTGTGCTAACACCCCTTGGGAGCAAAAGCAGAGGGACCTGCAAGTTGGAGCTCTTAGACTATGGCCCACGCTGCCATGCAGAACTGTTCTGCCCAGAGGTGAGGACGCTTTGGGAAGAAGGAAGAATCCTAAACTTTGGAAAAGAAAAGGGAAACTTAGTGTACCAGTGAAGGGTTTGATGATTTTCATGACATCCTCCTGAGGCAGCAAACTTGGGGCACACACCTAGATTGAAGACGGAAATACGTGGCCTGATTGAAGTCCTTTGGCTTTGATGGAAGGTGAAGTGCAATGGCTTGTGACGTGACAGGATGACGAGACAGGAGGGTGGGCAGTTGGTGAGGTAGCACAGAGATGCATGGGATGATCATCTGAAACCCACCGCTGCCTGTAGAATACCCATGGGAGGTGGTATGTGGATAGAGCAAATGGATCATGTGCTCATTGTGCTGCACATATTTGAAGTAATCTTTGATTTGTAGATAATTAATGACCAGAAGAAAACTCGCTCAATGAGTAAGCCCTGTGCAACAAATAGTTCAACAGCTGTGTGTGTGTGAAACAGAGGAAGAAAATCTCACCATTTTAGGTGCTGGTAGACAGACCTACAAGATACAGCAGCTGTTGTTAATGGGGACAGGCAGGAGAGGGGTGTAGTAGCTGAGAATGTAGACAGAACTGTGTTTTTCAATACAAAAATTACTAGTTCATATGAAGACTAGAGTTGTTTGGGTTTTTTTATTCTGTCAAGAAAAGGCTGAAACCCAGAATCACAGGATGGAAGCATCCTTTGGCTGTGGGAATTGCAACTGTCCTGTGTAACGGAATTGCTTTCCAAGTCCTCTTTGTGTTGCTGCTGTTCTGACCGAGGGATCTGCCAAGCCATGATGACCCCAGAGTGCTGGCGAGTCCTGAACGCTTCTGGCAGAGTGCCCAGGTGGCCCAGAAGGCCAATGGCATCCTGGCTTGGATCAGGAATAGTGTGGCCAGCAGGAGTAGGGATGTGATTGTCCCCCTGTGCTCAGCACTGGTGAGGCCTCACCTTGAGTACTGTGTACAGTTCTGGGCCCCTCACTTCAAGAAGGACGTTGAGGTGCTGGAGCGGGTCCAGAGGAGAGCAACAAGGCTGGTGAAAGGACTAGAGGGAAAGTCTTCTAGGGAGAGGCTGAGGGTGCTGGGGTTGTTTAGCCTGGAGAAGAGGAGACTCAGGGGGGACCTCATCACTCTCTTCAACTCCCTGAAGGGAGGTTGTAGTCAGGTGGGGGCTGGGCTATTCTCTCAGGCAACTAGTGACAGGACAAGAGGCCTGGCCTGAGGCTGCACCAGGGGAGGTTTAGGTTGGATATCAGGAAGCGCTTCCTCACGGAGAGGGTGATCAGACATTGGAATGGACTGTCCAGGGAAGTGGTGGAGGTGCCGTCCCTGGATGTGTTCAAGGCAAGGCTGGATGTGGCACTTAGTGCCATGGTCTAGCTGATGTGGTGGTGTTGGTCATAGGCTGGACTTGATGATCTTAAAGGTCTTTTCCAGCCTTGGTGATTCTGTGAAAGCTTCAGACCTGCAGCATCCTTGAGGCGCTTGTAGCCTACATCATCAGACTGAGGTTTGGGTTGTGCCCTTCTGCAGTCTAGATGTACATTTCCCAGGCAATGTGGGTTTATAGTTCAGTGAAGCTCATTGCTGGTGTACCATTAGCTCCCATTAGCCACCTTGCATTTCTCTTCACCTCCTTTCATTGTTTTGCCCTTCATGGTATCCCTTTCAACTCATGAGAGCTGATTCAGAGGCTTGCTGAGCAGGCATGCTGTTTCACATTAGGTCAACGGCAGCTGCAGGTGCTCATCATTTTTGCATACCACACTCCTTATTCCTCCTTGATGATGGGCAAAATGGACAATGTTAGAGGCAGATATCAGGCAAGAGGTGGAGCAGTCAAGTGGCTTGGGGGTTATCAGGAGGAGAGGGTAAGATCAAAGGATTACAGAGCTGAGAGGAGCTCTGCAAGCCCTTTGATCTCAGAGTTGCTCCAGCATGCTTCTGACAATGTTAAATAAAGCCACTCTCCATGTCCCACTGGACTCTACCCTGCACTCCCTGTGCATAGCATTCCTCATTGCTCTTTGTGGCAGGGCTTGGTGTCTGCACATCCTCACAGCACTGGTTTGGAGGTGTCAGGTCAGGATCTCAGCCCTCCCATGGAGGGTTGCATTCATCACCCTTCTGGTATGGAATCACAAGCAAGTGGGAACCAGCATGGATGTGCTCCTCTCAGAGCTCTTCTTGCTGAGTGTCACCTGTGTTTAAAAAAAAGTGAAGGAAAGGAAAAGGAAAAAATAATTTGCTTTTAAAGCTGTACATAAAAGGGGAAGTCAATAGCTCAGGGAGGTATTTTCAAACTCTTGCTGTCCATGAGGTTCATTGCCATGGAGCAGTTGCAGTCCTGATGACTGGCAGTGAGGTGCTAGTTCTTGTCCTGTGCTTGTTGAACAGACTGGGTGAGCATCAGCCCTTCTGCAACCAGTGACAGCCTGGGTGTTGGTCTTTGGTCCTTGAGCAACCTGGTCTAGTGGGAGGTGTCCCTGCCCATGTAGGAGGGGGTGGATCTAGATGACCTTGAAGGTCCCTTCCAACCCAAACCATTCTATGATTCTATGTCAGGGCTTCTGCCGTTGCTTGGGAGAGATCCAGAGGAAAGGCTGAGCTCAGGACCTGCAGAGAGAAGGTGCTGGCCACAGGAGCTGCCCAGGTTGGAGCAAGAGAGAGAAGTTGTGTCTCTACGTGGCTCGGACACATCGGGGCTGGCAGGCACGGCGTTGGTCTGTCAAGCTGCCTTGCAGCCAGAAAAGGCTGTTCCTCATCCCAGTGCTGATGGGGCCGTTTCCCAAGTTCAGCAATGAGATGCAGTCAACTGCCCACTAGCCAAATGGCAAAGGCCAAAACAGTCTTAAACATAATTTCTGGCTGTAGTGCTGAACACCTCTCACTGTGCTAGTGCTGAGCTGGGAAGCTTGGCCACAGATTAGAGGCAGAGATCCCCATTACTCCCAGTGCCAGGAATAGAAAGAGGACGTGTCAGACACTCACTGTGTACTGTGGTGACTCCAGCTTTGCAACTGGTTGTGCAGCAGGCAGTGATTAGTCCTATGGACCAGATGTTCATTTCTAGCCATTTTATACAAAAGTCTGTTTGAGTTACTCCTGATTTACAACCAGTTTGCAAGATACTCAGCCGTGGGAGTCCAGCTAAATGCTACAAGGTTTTAATTCAGTGGTGACAATATCACACAATAAGCGGGAAAACGTCACCAAAATAGCCATGTGGACAAAGCAAATTGCCTTTGTTTTCTGAAGTACTTTAACATATCTCACCCTACCCTGGCAATGAATTATTTCATTCCCAGCTGCTTCAAGACGCTAAAGGAAAGCAAAACTCAGCATCTTTACTTTTCTTAGGTGGAAAAAGTAGCTTGTTCTTCTTTAACCAGAGGTCTGTGTCGTGCATCTTATTATGAAACAGCAGTTGGCGTGGAGTCAGGCATATGTGCTGTATTACATCGTATCATGTCCCACCAAAGCACTGACCTCCTTTGGATCAGAAAGCTGTGGAAGGACTGAGGTGCCAAATCCCATCAGAGTAGGTTGCTCTCTACTTTGTGATATTTGGCAAGCACCTGCAGAATGCCAGTTTCCCCCCATTAGAATGATTCCCAGTGCGCTCCTACCGGAGGGCAGAAAAGGGAGAGAATGCCAGGATAAAGGAGCTTCTGCTTTTTACTCCTGGTTCTGGTCTCCTTTGTTGTCCTGCATCCCCCTGTCTCCCTTGTCTGCACCCTTCTGCTGCTGCCCAACTAAAGCAAGCTGGCCTGTAAATTACCAGGAGGGGGTCTGAAGCCAGATAGTTTGCATCGCAAATTCATAGAACCACAAACTGAAAAAAGCTGTTGAGCCATCATTGTTTATAATTAGTTTTTGACTGAAGTCCCAGTCTGCTATAGGGAATGGTTTTATCTTTGTGTATGTGTGGGTGGGAAGAGAAAAGTAGAGAACTGAATCAAGGAACCAATCCTTATCCTGAGGGGAAAAAAGAATAGGGTAGTATAATCTAACCCCATGGGATCAAAGGTGGGGCCAACACAGACATAAACACCTTTACACTATGTTCTGTCTCCCTGATTTTGCTGATTTAAATAGTAAATTGTAAGTTGGGACAACAAAGCTCTTACCCTGCAGATGCACACCTTTTCTTCTGGTCAGATGCTGATTGGCAGCCCTTAGTTTGTTCATTGTCTGAAGCGCTCTCCGGTCTGTCCAGGCCTGAGACACCGTGGCATTTCAACCCCTGGAATAAGCTGTGGAATAAGTTCTTCCATCACAGCTCATTTCCCACTGCAGAAGAAGGGAAAAAGGAGGACAATCACACACCCAGGCATCAAAATCCAGTTTGTAACTTTGCAAGGATTTGCCTCTAGGAAAATGGTTGTCCAGCGCCCTGAATGTGAGCAGCCACAGGTCTCCAACCAAAGCATCCCATCTCCTGGCTGGAGCCAGCAACTGGGAGACACTGCTGCTCTGCCATCAACCCACATATCCTAGGGAAAAAATCTCCAACATTTTTTGTGCCCGGGCTCCCTCAGCCACTTAGGAGCTGTAATAAAGCCTGCCTTACATCTCACAAGAATGTCAAGTGGTTTAATGCATGTTTACAAAAGGACCCAGGGATTTTTGGATGAAAGACATTCTATAAGCACCATGTGGTTTGATGTGCTGCCATCTTGGTACCCAAAGGATAACTTTAAGGATACAAAAACCTGTCTTCAGACTCCCGTGTTATGGGAGGGCATCTGCCTGCCTGAAGAGTGAAAATCTGCTCAGACCAGAATTAGCTCATAAAGGAAAAAAAAAACCCGCCTCAGATGTTTTAGTCTGTATTCCCAAGTCTGCTTGTTAGATCCCACTGCACCAACAACCCGACGTCTAAACGAAAATATACAAATTAACAAAAGACATTTTAAAATGACCACGATGCATTCTTTTTGCAGCTGGACTGTGGGCACTGCTGAGTCTCTCATACTCCACATACTTAAATGCCGTGCTGAAAACTGTTACATTTGGTTGAAAACACGTGGCAAGCAAATCAAATAATGATAGGAAAAAAAATGTACACTGAAATTTTGTTCTTTAGCATTTGGTCATGTTAATCTGATAGCGTGTTTTAATGTCAGGAAATTTAAATATTTAAGGCCACATGGAATTCTGCTAATGAAAATTAGTTTTATTAAATTGGGATCATAGTAACTCCTACATAGCACTTCCCGCTGAAGTTTAGTTTAGTATTTATTCTAGAGAAAGAAACACGGATGAGATGGGAATCCCTAGGTCCTGATTTCCAGCCCCCTCTTCTTGCAGCAGCCTGGTGGTAGAATATGTTGATTACAGTGAGCAAGTTTCATCTTGACAATAACTGGTGGGGGAGAGGCTGCTCCAGAGAAGCCTCCTCCAACCTCTTGCTCCTCTGGTCAAAATGTTCTTCTGACTTCCTGCCTATTTAGGCAGCATTAGGAGTCTTTCCTGCTAGCATGTATTACTTTGTCCTCCAGCTGCAGCAGCCCTTCTTACCTACCCGCTGACGGTGGGTGTGAGGCTTATTGAATCTCTTGCTGTCATCAGTTTGCAGAGAACATGAGCAAAGGTATGCAGGGGAAATTTCTATCCATGGCCAAACAGCTAGGCTTCCTCAAAGCAGCCACCGTCTCGCTGTCTGCTGGTCTTTGTTTTGGAGAGCATGGGCATGCCAAGAAGCTCAGGGCTGATTTTGGGAAAGGCAGCCAGAGCGTTGCATGGGATGCTGCCCCATTCTCTCAGCCCTCAGTGCAGGGGTCAGAGAGATTCACTTCATTGTGCTGGTGGACTTGGGCTTACGTGTGACATCTAAGCACGTGATGGAACCTAATTTGTCAGGAAGGGAAAGAGTCCCTCACAAAACGGTTTGCACTAGACATGGGTGTCCCAGCAGAAGGGCTGTCTGAGCTCTGGTCTTGTCTTCACTGGCTTAAATGGGGAAGCGTGGGTAGGAGTGGGGCTGGAAACTTGGCAAAACGCAGGAAGTTATTATCCAACAGCTAATTAACTATTTCCACCTTCAGATGTTTAATTTCTTTTTAGTGAATGTGGGGGGAGTCTTTGCAAAGAGACATATATCCCCCACCCCAAGGTAATGCAGAGCAATTCCTTCCTAATCTGGTAGTGGTTTTCCAGCAGAGATGATCTCTGTTTGTGCCACTGGACTTGTTAACCAGGTTGTGTCCTGGGGGACAGGGAAAAGCTGTATGGATGAAATAAGGTAACTGAGTAAAGAGTTAAGAATCCGCATCTTTGATTTGTATATAAGTTTGTGCATATTCTTATTTTTAGATTTAAATAGTGAAGGAAAAAATCTGCTCTTTACCATTTAATGTGGGTAAACACAGAGCATTAAATAATTCTAAATATGACAATTTTGACCAATTAGCCCATCAAAGCAAAGCAGTTCTTCCTGCTAAACTGAATGAATTGTGTCCACCCACCTTTCAGTCTTTTTCTGCAGGCATTTGAAGCATGAGGCTGCACAGAGCTCCAGAAGCAGCTTCTGGTTGCACTAAGTCACGGACATAACTTGGTGCTGAGAACACCATTTTACATGATCTGGTGGTGATCCAAAGCTAGCAACTCCAGTGGCCAGGATGGATGCTGCAAGGGCCTTGTAAACTCACCTCTGAGTCATTATCTGTTGCTTCATTCCTACCAGAGGTGTTCAGGATGTCAAAAAGGTTTAGTGTAAGCAACAGTGAGGCCTATTGTTTTGTACTCTTCCAGTGTGAGGAAGACATTAAGGTGCTTTAGAAACCAGTTGGAGCTGGTTGGAAAGGAGTACCCTTGCAGAAGGTGGGAAAATTAAAAGGTTATTTTCTAAATTTCTTGAATCCTCCATACACACAGAATAATTTCCTGAGTTTCTGCCATCTCCTCCTCCTCCTTTTGCAAAGGACAGGCTCATCTGATCAGCAGCAGGAGTGCAGTGTGCCACTGCAGGGATCCAGGGAGTATCCCAGCGAGGTACAGGTAGCAGTGCCTTCTCATCGTGCCACGTGCAGGCACCTCTGAGCTGAAAAGGTTTCTAAACAGATGCTAAGAATGAGCCTGCAAATGACAGCCTGTTAGCTGGTTGTGTGGCAAGTGCAAAGCCCAAAAGGGCTGAGGTCAGGTGATAAAAAGTTTAAGAAGTCAAAAAGCAAAAGCTTGAGGAAGTTTGGGGAATTCCAGCACCTCTGACATGAGAGAAGGATGGGTAAACTGCTGAAAAAACCCTCTTGTGTCCATTTTGCATTTGACATAGCTGGCTGATTGCTTTTGATTTTTGTTTAGTGCTGGACATTTTGGAAACAAGTGAGCCCAGTCAGTCTGATGGAATTATTTGCTCCAGAACTAAGCCCAGGCTGACACCTGGGACATCCAGGGAGCTGGGATTTTCCTTGGGGAGCTGGACTGCAGCCCTTCCTGCTGTATGTGGCCCACGAAGAAACGTCCAAAACCTCTTTACTACCAGAATTATAATAAAAACAAGAGAAAGGGAAACAGTAAGGCAGCAAGACCGTTCTGTTGAGATCCAAAGGGGAAACCGACAGTTCCCACATCTGGTTTGCAGATCTGTGGTGGTCCGGGAAGCACTTTCAGGTGGTCTCCAGAGCTGTTTCCTTCACAGTGGTAGTTCTCAGGCACTACCACTTCCCACGAGTTATAACCCAGGCTCTGAGTCCTTTTAGTAACGCTAGTACTGAATGGATGAGGAGACAGCTAGGGGCCTCAGTTTTGGTTTGCCAGAGATCAGGTATGCAGGGCCACTTTTGGACAGGTTTTCTAATATTTAGTAGACTTCTGCTCCTCAGTGAATCTGTCTGGCTTTCAGAGGGGCTGTTGTGGAATCAGGAACTACTCAGCATGAGTAAGGAGGTCAGAATCTGCCCTTTAAGCTGGAAGAAGGACATCCATTAAAAGTACAGCATTTCTGTTTCACATTTTCACAGCTTTTACAACTGGGATAGAGATGTCAGCACTTCATATTCCAGCCCAAATTACGAAGTGATTGCAGAAAGTGCCATCGGAGTACTCTTCAAGAACAAAAGTGATGGGAAAATAATAAATGTGGATCCCAAGGTAAATGTACTTTTTTTTTTTGTAATATTCTAAATTGTCTTTATGCAATGGAGTTTGCTTAACTGTTGAGTCTGATTGCAAATAGTGACTTTATCAATACGTGCCTAATATTTCAGGCTTACTCAGACATGCTGTTGTCCTTTTAACACAGCTGCTCTGGGCCCTGTCAGATGAACTCAGCCTACCTTGGTTATGACTGAGAGTGTGATGACAAAAATCAGAAGTTGAACTGACTGATAAAACTGAAAGATTGCCAAAGCAGGGTTTCTTCTATACCCTGCCCCTTTCCCTGCCCTTTTTCCTTCCAACCAGAATAAGAAACTGTTGCCAATACGGCCAGGATAGGCTGCAGGCTGAGGCTGTGTCCTAATAATTGAATTGCAAAGGGCTCAGGAAAGGGAAGCATGGCAGAGGGAAGGGGATGAGGAGGAAAGCAGGGCTGCATGGAAGGTGTGAGGACTGAAGCATGGGAGTGTATAAGCAGGTACATCTGGTGTGGAAGGACACTGGGTTTTACTCGGAGGATGACACGTGCCTCTAGCTAAAATGTTGGTGACACAGCCTGGGAATGGTGGTCCTTGTAATCACCTCCTCTGCCTCCTCCCTGGAAGTGTTCAAGGGCAGGTTGGATGGGGCTCTGAGCAGGCTGGTCTAGTGGGAGGTGTCCCTGCCCATGCAGGGGGGGTTGGAACCACATGATCTTTGAGGTCCCTTCCATTCCATGGAACCATTCCATGATTCTATGATATGATTGTTAAAAATCAAATCTCTATTATGAAACAGGTCTGCAGATGGATAAAAATAAATATTGGATCAAAACAAATAAGTATTAGGCTAGTTTGAAATAGAAGCTGCAACTTGCAGGAACTGTAATATCCCAAATCCTGGCAGGGCTTGCTGAACACCAGCAAATCCAGAAAGCAGAATCAGTTCCTGCCTCTGAAGCATGGGCCATCTTCTACCCCAGCAGCTTGGCAGTGGTGAACTGGAACTGGCAGAATTCCTTTCCCAACCGCACACGATCCTTATTCTTTCTCCTTAATGCAAAAGAATTGAGAAATCCTATGGAAAGCAGCCCCATGAAGGTCATTTAGTTCTTGTAGCAGATGGAGATTGTCACTGGCATAAGGGTCATACTTGGATTTTAAACCCTGTCCCTCACAAAAGATAAATTTTACGCTAGATGTGTCTTCTTGTGGCGAGTTGTGTTTCTCCAGCACCCAGGAAATGGTTCAGAAGGACTTCCAGTTGGGTAAGAGAACGGGAAAGAACTTGTTCTTCAGTAGTGCTGTAAAATGGATGGACATTGTGGACTTTGTGTTTCGTAGATGATTGACAGCACAAATGTATACTTTGCTTTCACCTAGAAATGGCTTTGATCCTGTTATTGCTGAAGTTAATTGGTCTCTACCATTTATTTCCATAGCAGTTGAATCCAAACAAAGCAAATGCCCGAGTCATACCTGGACATCCCATTTTCAGCCATACTTGAAAGCTGATTAAGTTGCCATGGGTGTTTTATCTTTCATGTTGAGAGCTGAATGTGTAATAACACTACAGACAGCTTCCCACTGTAAGAAACAGTGTTCCTCTGGTGCCAACAACACTTTTAAACTTCACAGCTGAAGTCCTTGGACTCTAGATTGGATGTGACAAACACACCCAGGCTTTGGTTAGTCTCAAAACCAACATGAACTAAGCTGGGCAATAATTTGTTTGGGTTTCTACAGAGCTGATCTAGGATGATGGTTTCTTTGATGTGCTTCCCATGAAAGATGGTCACATATGAATAGCAACAGTACAAAATATCAAATTATATGCATTTCAAAATAAGTGTGTTGGTTTGTTAGAAATTCAGAAATGCATACCTAAAAATGTGTTTGGTTGCGTTGAAAGTGGGCCACCAATCCAACTTCCTGCAGCTGCAGAACATCTGTAACAAATAACCAGCTCTTTAGTGTCTATGTGAAAGGTGGTCTCATGCCAAGAGCCACATTAAGAAACGTTTGTCCGTCTACGTGGTGTCCCCCCGCAGGTTGCAGGGCACAGGCCTGAGAGTCCCCATGAGGTCCATCTGGCTTTGGCCTTTCTGTAACACTCACTGATGGACAACTCGCTTTTGAGATGTTCTTGCTGTGGGCCAAACTGTTATCAGCACGAGTTCTCTCTCATGGGGTTCAGCTTGAACACACTTAGTACCAGCTGCCTGATCTTTGCAAGTGGGCCTTCTTTTGGACTGGTCGATGGTTCACTTGTTCCTGGTTGTATTTAGCTAAAAGAACTCACTGTCTTTGCATCTGCCACAAGGATCGCAGGAGAAACGAAGCACCTGGTGCCGGGATATTAATCTTCCCTGAGAAATCCCCACCCTCAGAGCTAGTTGAATTTATCAAACTTGATGCTCCAAGGGAAGAAGAAAATTCATTGCATTAAAACCCATGTATTTTCTCTCTCCTGACTGGGTATCTGTAATGTTCTGTGTTTCAGGCCTACCCAGGAGACAACACAACACGGACGCCTGTTGAAACAGATCTGTATCTCCATGTTGTTATCTACGACCATATGGTCAGAAGAGGGACATAAGGTCTCTTCCCCACTGATTTGTTTAGCTATTTTTAAGTAATATGGAAGAAAAACAGTTGAGAGACTTTTACCTTGTGTTCAGGGGTAGGAAGGGGATTTTTATAAAGGTTTAGAGTTGGTTTGTGCCTCGCACCTTGGGGGAAGTAAAGTGGAAGGAAGACCCCATACAGGCTGTCGAGTCCTTATGTCTGGGCCCCTTGTCTGTCCTTTGTGAAGCCCATGGGGTATGTGAATTGCAAAAGCACCTGACAGGAAGACAGAAGGTTTTGACTCAACTTTTCCCACTATTAAGGCAGCGGGGCAGCTGGGACAGAGGTGTGCTGTATTCTTTCCTGGAGTCAAGAAAATAAACTACTACCCCATAGCTCCCCAGCAACAGTGTGTTTTAAAGTCTTCCTGGGAGACTCTTGTTCACGTAGGCCTTGATCTCTGTTGAGCAGGTAACACCATGTAGTATGCAGCAAGCCATTCACAGGGTAGCAGGGAGAAGTTGTACCAAACTAGTCTGCTAAATGTGAAGAAATCTGCAGCCTTTTGATGGCATTAGTGGTTCCTTGAAGGCCACTTCTCATCCATTCCTGCTTTTGCTGCTGTTCCAGTACCAACTTGCCAGAAGTTGAGGCAGCAGCCCAGTGGCCCCAGGGACTCTCTTCCATTCCCAGGGCACTTGGGGAAGTTGCCCGTACTTACATGACCCAGCTGGTATAACCACCGACGTAGCTGTCTGCTTGCTGGAGAGCTGGAAGACAGCACAAAGCTGAGGGGCAGAAAGAAACAAAACCATGAACGACAGGAAAAAAAGAAAAAGGAAGTGGAGGTGAAGGCAGATAGTGGCTGGATGAAATTCCCTGGACCTTACTCTTTCAGGGACTGGGTGGGTGATTTTAATTATCTTTTCTGATACTGTAAATTTGTGAAAAGGACGTGTGAGGCAACTCAGACAAGAAAAAAGATGGTAGCAGTGCTGCTAGGCTTAGCACAGGGTGGGGTTTATCTGCCAGCCTCATCGCCAGCCTGTTCCCTTTGGAAAGGCCGAGGGCCTGGGCCTTAGCAGCTGGCACGGGAAAGGTCCCCGTACTGTGAAGAGAGAGAGCGTTCCAACAATTACAAAGTGAAAGTTGTTACTCCAAAGCTGCAGTAATTTGGGAGAGACTCAGAAGCCTTGTTTTCTTTCCCAGAAGACTTCCAATATGATGAAGTTCTGCCATTTCCAAAATATCATCTTTTCCTGTGACACCTCACTTTTATTATGGAGCACTTCATCCCACAAGCAGCCTGAAATTTCCGCGGCAGATGCGTGAGATGGAGGTTGGTGTCCTCGTCCCTGAGGTGCTGCCAGGCTGGGGAGGAAGCACCCCGAGCACGGGGAGGCCACGGGAGGTTGCGGGCCCGGTCTCCCCGCCAGGCCCTGCCGCCATCGCCGGGCCGGCAGAGCCCCCTAGTGCGGGCGAAGAAAATGGCGGCGGGAGGAGCCGGCCGGGCGGGCACCCGCAGCGCCCCGCACACCGGGCTAAAGGCCTGCTCAGAGAACAGGTAAAGGCGAATCATTCCTCTTCCCAGGGCTATTGGTGGGAATCATCGACTCGTAGAATGGTGGGGCTTGGAAGGGACCTCTGGAGATCATCAAGGAGATCATCATTTACAGCCAGGCTGGACGGGGCTCTGAGCAACTTGATGTAGTGGGTGGTGTCTCTGCCCATAGCAGGGGGGGGTTGGAACTAGACGATCTTAAAGGTCAATTCCAACCCTGACAATTCTGTGATTCTATGAGAGTCCAACCCCCCTGCCAGAGCAGGATCCCCTAGAACAGTTTGCAGAGAAAGACAGAAAGAGCAAGAACCCAAGAAGGCAGTGGCTGTTTGGTTTTGCAGAGGACCCTGCGTTGGAAAGGTGTGTTTCAAGACCTTGCTCTCTCAGGGCAGGCTGCTCCTGACCTTGGTACTTCTAGGTGTGTCCCTCATTTAGCAGTACCAAACAGAAAGAGTTCCTTCGTTCCTTGTCTCTCACCTGAAAACCAGACTTCTGTCACGGGCTCAGCTTTGCTTTGCAGCTCGGGCGAAGACTTTCAAATACTCTTGGAGCATTACAGTGAAATTACCTTTGTAGTGCAGCTTAGCATTTATATTAGATAAATATAGATGTGTCTGTATATATAGCATTTATATTATATAACACAGAGATATTTTTTTGCCAATTCTAAAATACGAACTCTTGAGGCATTTTTAGAACATTAGGTTTTGCCTCTCTTGAGCACTGGGGAGGGAGAAATCCTCATTATGAAGGCTAGTAGAAGGAACACTTGGTGGAAAGGGTATGAACTACACTTTTCATTCCTCTCAACAAATGAATTGTCATTTTTCTTTCTCAATCTGATCAGATTTTAAAGCAATGTTAAAAAACCTAAGTTGGAAAGTGGTCCCTCTGGAGTTTGGAGAACATTATCTCAGAAAAATTGTCATTATTTATTTAATAACTTGAAGTAAGAAAGTTTTCAACTTTAGAAGTTCTTTCCACAAATTCAGCTTCCTTTGTTTTAATCTTATTAATCAACACTCTTGATTCAAAAGAACAGCAGGAAGTCAAGGAGAATCCTGTCTGCATCTGCAGGAAAACTGAAGGAAATTTGGATCTAAGTGGGCTTCACTTGTTTTCAGGTCAGTGAGCACACTGTGTATCTCCAAAGGTCGGTAACTGAAAGGCTCTAAAAATGTAGGAAGCCTAATCTTTTGCACTTGGTGCTGACCTATGGAATTGTAATTTCATGCTATTTCTGACTTAGGTGATAAACCTCATTTGCGACGAAAGGTAAACTGTAATATCTGCAGTGAAAGAATGGTATTCACTGAGTGATTCACAGGATTACTGGCTGCTTAGTAAACTAATTGGATTCCTTCCCACCCATCCTTGCCTATGAGCTAATCTCCTTGTGTTCTGCCTCTTCTGACATTCACCAGCTAGTACCCAGAGCGTTAGCATAAATGAAAGTTCACGAGTTACATGTTACAGTCCTTTGCCAGTTTTAACTGGAAGAAACCCTAGTTTCTGCTCTAAGTGAAAATCTGTCCCCAAACACTTGTGTAATCTGGCTTGTAGTTGAAAGAAAAGATTTATTTTCTTAGACAAACAGGATAGTGCCTAAAAGCAACTAAGTGCTGTTACGCTCCGTATCCTTAAAACGGTGGTGGTGGTTTTTCCCAATGTCCTGTCACTCTTCAGCCCTGGGTAGAGACACAGTGGACATACAAAACATATGGTAATCAAGAGAGAAGCTTTCCAAGGATAACCACATGAAAGCTTCCTGTGTATGTTCTTATGCTCTGTGACTTCTTAGCAGAAACTGACGCAAACTGTCCAGCCTGAAACTATTGCCTGCAGTTAACACAAGGTGAATGGAAATTTCTCCATTCTGTTCTAAAAGGAAATCACTGATCTTGACATTTACTGCAGGTAAGAGTTTGCACACTGCTGTAAGCTAACTGATGTTAGGCATTGATGGGGCAGTGCATCCTTGCAAAGGATCCCTAGAACTCTGGATTTTGTACTGGGGGGAGGGTTGTGTGGGGTTTTTTTTTCCAAGCATGTCTAAACTGCGTACATGAGTTACGGTCTACAGGTTTTATTAGTCTGTGTATGTTTTGGATTCTTTTGTATTTCTTTACCTTCCCTGCCAAAATAATGGTTTTGTTCTTTTTATGTGGAGTCTGGATCTTTGGTCTCGCAACAATGTTCGGAACGGTTGTTGTTGTTATTTTGGATAATAGAGTGAAGCTGAAAAGTAGCACGGGATTGGTGGTGAACAGCTCCATCCTGAGCCACAAGCAGAATCACAGGAAGAGTTTATTATTTAATACAACATACAATGCTTCAAAAAGAAGAGTCGTTTTACACGAAAAGATGAAGTTCTTGGTTCTTTTAACTGTCACAACAGGATGCTTTGAGGTAGTTAGAAACTTTTCGTACTATGTGAAATGAAATTCTGGTGAGTTGAGTGTGATTTTATGTAGAGGGATCAGCAGCTTTGCACTCTCTGACCAACAGCAGCTTTGTGGAAGGGGCAGCTGTCTGAGGAACCCAAGCAGTGGCAGTAATTAAGCCCCACTTCTGAATCTGGTAGCTGTACAGTGAAATATCGGCTGAGAAAACACAGCAGCACTTCATGAACTCTAAGGTTGTGATTCCAGCAGCAGCCTTGCCAGCCTGGCTGCATCTTCAAAGCTGAAGAGATGGGGGGGATGGCAGTGCTGCCTTAATAGCTGACCCCAATCTCATGTGCAGAACGAGCTCTCCAAGCAGCATACAACTTGGTCATTAGGTGTTCTCCGTTTGGCCGTCAGCAAAAGAGGTTGTAGGGGAAAATCAGCCATTAGCTCCAACTCCTCACATACAGCAAAGAAATCAGATTAAAAACAAGTAAAACCTCTGGGCAATTCTCTGCAAGGTAGGCAGGGACAAGCAGTGCAGGCCAAGCCACTGTTCCCACTGCAAAGAAAACAAAAACACAGGTGCTGAGTGTACTGAAGCCATGCAGATTAGCCCTGCGTGCAGCACACTCTCTTTACAAGAAGAAAAAACATCACTCTTGTTATTTGGCTATTGTTCGCTTGAGGCATGTTTTATTTCAGCTCAACTCCAAGCAGAGTTATTACAGATCCCACAGCAGAAGTTCTTTGTGATGAGAGAAACATGTGATCTCCAGGCCCTAGAGAAGAAATTATGCTGGGAAGGCTGGTGCTGGCCACCTGAGCAAACACCCAGTCTAGCAAGCGTAAGAAAAGCAAGCACGAGGGGGTGTGCACTGGCTGTATGCAGGGACGGTTTGGTACAACCTTCTCACCCTGACCCTGCCTGGCTAAAGGCTTTTTTCTGTACACATCTCCAAGATCAGCAGCACAGAGGTTCAAAGAGAGCAAGCACCACGGGGCTCTGCGTGTCGCGGTTTGTGTCGAGCGATTCCGAGCGCTCCTGGCGGATGTGCTGGTTAGTGTTCTCCTGTGCTGGTTAGTGTTCTCCTGTGCTGGTTAGTGTCCTCCTGTGCTGGTTAGTGTCCTCCTGTGCTGGTTATGAGCCTCACGGTGTTGTACATGGGAGTGTGTGTATTTAAGGGAGGCATGGGAATGGTTTGGCTTTAGGATGAGTGAGTCGTTCAGAGCTGACTGCAGAGGGTTCTGCTGACTGCGTCACAAGAGCAATCCAGTGAGAAGAGGCAAGATTTCTCTGGAGTGATGGCTTCTTGGGGGGGTGGGACAACACTCCTTAGCTGGAAACAGTGGGTCTAGTAAGAGCAGGGTGACTTTGTGGGGTTGGAGACAGGCTGCTGGGAGCAAGGCTGGTGTCACTGACCCGAAGACTTGGTGGCAGGAGGCCTGCCAGAGCAGAATACGCGGAAGCCCATCTGAGACAGGGAAACAGATGGTGCAGAGGGCTGGTGCAAGCCGAGGTGAAGCTGCAAGGGGTATTCACCAGATGACAGTGAGGAAAGCTGGATGTAGGAGCCACAGCAGCAGAGATTGCTTTTGTAAGTAAAATCTGGAAAGCCCGAAAGCCAAGCAACTAATAAGCACAAGTGCAGGATTGGCCTTCACATGCTGAACAGATTTTGCTAATATCACTTTGTTATGCAAATATGTAATTATTTCATTTCCCCCAGAAGGAGTATTTGTGGTTTCCTCTTCCCCAGGACTTCCGAATGCTTGTGTGGAGGGAACAAATAACTGTGAAAGTTACCAGGTATGCACATTACATGGCAAGCTCTGAAAAAGTGGAAACCTGGAAGTTTTTGGTGGAGGTTTTAAATGGCACTTTTGAAAGGGGCTGCTGGAGGGTGAGGAGGCTGGCCCTGACAATGGCACTGGTGTTGCTCATCATTTAAATAAACTTAATTAAGATTGAAGCCTACTGTGTGCCCGGGGCTAAAGAATAAAAAGTCTAGGTTGCTTCACAAACTGGAGATGCCGTGGTGGATTGGGATGGGGCTGTACTAGCCAGGAGCTGCTAGGGCCCAGCAGGGAGGGAGTGGGATCTACAGACCTGACTGGAGCTGCACTGGCTGTAGCTTGGAAGGAGGGTCTTTGTGGATGACTTCTCCTCAGGGATGCAGGTGGGAACGAATGAGAAGGACCCACCAACTCTTTCTGTAGTACCATGGTAGAATAAGTACGGGTGGGTGATCAGCGTGGGAAGTCCAGTCCTGCCCAATTGTAAAGCAAGTAACTTTTGTATTACTAAAGGGTAGAAAGGCAGTCAGGCTGTCATAGGCATAGCCAGAATTTCAGGTCGTTTCAGTTTGGTTTTGCCTTCCACATCTGCCTGCAGGTGCATCTGTGTACACACACACACCTGCACACGCATGCACCAGCTGGAGTTTGGGGCCTGCTTCTAGAGTGGCATTATTTGACCTCCTTGGGTTTTTTCTGTTGGAAGGGGAAAAAAACCTTAAAATTTACGTATGATTTGTAGCAGTCCCAGTTGTTATCTCAGCTCTGCAGGTGGGAGTCTAGAGTGACTGTACTGGATAGGATGGAGTCACTCCATAATCACACCAGGGTGCACGCCGTTTGTCCCATGTGGTGGTGGTTATTCTTTTTGTCTGTCTGCACCTTGGGTAGCTTTTCATGCCCCTGTAGCTGTTTTGTGTAGAGACCTGCCCTCCAGACTAAGACCTGATTTGTACTTTCTGATTTGTACGTTCGTACCAAAATGATTTGTATGCTGTGCAGAAAGGCAGATGGGTTTATATGGATATTCCAAATAAGTGATTTAGGAAATTGGACAGTGTTTTGAGATGTGGAGCCTGTCAGGATATCATACTGAAATGTTGGCCTTGTTTTTATAAACACAGGAAAGGTAGGTAAGCTGTTATTCCACACTTGCTTTGATGGTTATGCCATTGAGCTGCTACATTTGGCAAACCAAGATAGAAAAAAGGGGGAGGGAGGAAAAGAAGAAATGAAGGCCACATTTAGTCATCCCCATTAAAAATGCAAAAGATGTAGGGTGTTTCTGCACCGAGTTGAGACTAGATCTCATTCTGCACAAATAATTTTGACTTCTGTTGCAGCAATGTTAGGGCTCAACACATCCTTTAACCCTTCTTAGCCTTCTAAATGACTTGTTTTGCCTTTATCAGTAGAAGACTCAAAAAGTCAATTGGGGTGCACATCAGTCATCCCCAGATGGACCCACATTCGGGGACGAGTTCAGGTGTTTCATTCTCCTGCATTTCTCTTCAAGCATGATGGAGATCAGTCCTGCAGACAGCTGAAAGGTGGAGATGTTAAGAACTGTTATTAACAATTTTTGTACTTCCTAGGTCAGAAGTCTACATGAGGAGAATCATCACAGCTTAAATCAGTCAAGTAATACTAGTTTTCTTAGCAAACAAGTATTTTCTGAAGAGTCTTGGAAAAATACACTGCCAGTCTTTTAAGCATGGGGACTTAGTACTACTGCCAGCTCTGGTGCATCTCAGCTGTGCATGTAACATTGAAATGGGGGCAGCCCTGTTGTTTGTGTCTGCTGAGGATTTGGCCCACGGAAGAGACCTCAGGACACGACTGCGTGTGGATGCAAAACCAACGCAAGCTTTTGGCTCGTATCAGTCATTGCCAAGAGGCCTGTCAGCCTCCTGCAGCTGTCCACTTACTGCTGGCCTCCAAGTGGAATGTGCCCTATTGATGCTGACCCCCTGAGCCTGGTCGTTTAAATAGTTTTTCAGCCATACAGATGGTTATGTCCTAACTTGGGTACAGTGATTTTGTCAGAGATGGTGGCAAAACCCTGGCTAAAGTTGAGGTAAATGTCATCCATAGGTCTCCCTCATCTGCAAGGCCAGGCAGTGTATCGCAAAAAGCTGTTAGGTGGGTCAGACATGATTGGCCCTTGGCAATTCCATGCTCACTGTTCCTGGTCACTTTGCCTCACGTGCCCAGAAACGTGTCCCAAGAGGCCACGTGCCATGATTTTTCCCAGAGGATGAAGTGGGACTGGTTAGTACTCAGCTGTTGGTACACCTTTTCTTGACCGTGTAACTGACAGATCCAGTGGAGGAGACTTGTTTTCTCCTGGTGCCCTGCAGTCTTTTGTCTTTCCTGTACAGGGGTGATGTTCAGATGTTAGGGAGCTGCTTGACATGGATAGGTGACGATGCTTCGTTCCTGCTGCTCAGTGATCTGTTGTGTAGACTGAGGTCATATTGGGTGATCCTGAGTCTGGACTTCCTGTTATTCTGGGAAGAGCTTCAGATCTGATCTTTGCCTTTGGCCGTTTTGGTAGAAAAGATTCAAATGTCAGAGCAGTACCGTGGCCATCCTATTTCTTCCTTCTTTCCAAAACAGTGCTAGTGGAGTCTCTTTCAAGGAGCTTGTTTGAAAGATAGATGTTTAACCAAGAGCTAAACTGGAAGCACTTGAAATTGCTGCCTCGATTAAAATTAATATCATTAATATTGATTATGTCAAAGAATGAGGCGGCAGTAGTAAAATGTGTCAGTGAGTGCTGACTTCATTGTGTTTTTGAGTATATTTCCCATATGAAACTTGGCCAATTGGTGCAACCAGGCTAGAGCACCATCTGCTTCACTTGGAGCAAGACTCAGGCCACAAAGCACATTAAGAAAAACTGCAGAACTACATTTCCATTCTGGAAGTAGCGCCAATGTCAAAATATCTACTGGAAACCAAACCACAGGTTCTTTCCATAGCTCTCATTGCTGTTCTTAAAATGTTAAAGAAACTGAGCTGAAAAGATGCCCGTGGAGAATTTAATTTGGGGACATAGTCAGAATCCAAACTAACCAACCACAATTTATTTCAACCACAATATTTCATTTTAAATGAAAACATTTTCTTGCTTTGCCAGGTCCCCTTGCCTACCTCTCAATGTTTTAATACACCCCTATCTTAGCAGTAAACATTGATAGATAGAAAGGAAACAAACCACAGCTGACAGAATAGCAGAGTTGCTTCTGCCAGCTCATCAAAGGCCATTAAGTGTGCAGACCAGTGGTGATGAATATTCATCAATTGATGAAAGAAGATTTTTCTCCCCACGATCAGCAAATTCAGAGGCTGTTTTCAGATGCAGAAACTGCTGTTTGTGTGCTAGGATGCGTATTTTCAACAGTGGGTACTAACCTGGAGAGCTTCTTTTCCATGTATTCACCTGGCTGCCCCTGGAGAAGGTGGGTACAGAGTGATCTTGAGGCTTCACAGTCTAACTCAGGAGTATTTTTCCAGCCGTTGAAGTTGAAAGTCACAGTGGTAGAACTCCAAGATTGTCTTTGCAGTTGCATGGACAGCAAACTGGCTGACTATAAGCCTACTGTCGAGTGAGGTCAACAGCTCTTGAGATTCTTTTCCCTGCATTGATGAGGACAGTCATGGACACCCAGCTAGAAGACAGGCAACCTAAAGTTAGATGTCTTCATCTCCACAAATATGCATGATTCATAATAGTGAGTGCTTGGGGTGGTCCCCCCTTAGAATTCCAACAGCACCAGGTCCACTGGCTCCCATTTTGGCACATGGCTCTGCACTTCTGCTGTAAGAGTTCAGAGGAGCTTTGGAAAAAAATCTTACTGCACTTCAATAATACCCTGACTTGCACTTAAAATGGGTACTTCCTTGCATATTTGCCACGTACTGGCTGTGTGAACTGAGAGTCGCAACATGACCTGGTAGCCAGGAATGTTCTCTGCACGGTGCTGAGCACACATTTGATGTGTGCTTCCAAACTGCAGTGAGAAGATGGGTAGAAAAATCACCCTCACGGATTTTGAGCTTCTTAGTTTCAACTAGGCACAGCTTTTTCCTGGCAAAACTTGGCTCACTTGCTAATTCAGGGCCGTTAGACAGCATGTTTCACAGTCTCTTACACAGAACAGGGAGAGCTGAGGGTGTTGCAGTAGGCTGGGACCTCTCACTGCAGCATCACTGAGCATCTGTAGCACACTCAGGAGGTGTGCATTGTCCTAACAAACAGTAATGCTGCCTCAGTCAGTAATTCTGGGGCAGTTTCCAGTTCTGGGGCAGTCATACCAGAAAAATGACCATGACAGCTGAGATGAGCTGGTTTCTTGCCAGCCAGCCACAGCAAAAAGCTTACAGAAGAGAGAGGGGTCAGGAAGATTAAACCCTCCCAAAAAGAAAGATTGTGCTTTCAGTTCAGGGTAAGCTCTGGTTTTATGCAGTGCTGAAGTGCTGCATGGTAAGCCTGATATTTATTAGTAGGAGAATTAAGGAGTAATTTTAGCATGCATGAGGAAGCAGGGTGGAATTACAAGCTTGGGCTCTGCTTATACCAATGTGAGTGTTACACCATCCTGGTGGGTTTCATGGGGACAGGAATACTGCCCAAGGGAATATCTCATCCACTGTGAAAACAGTCACTGCAGGCAGGAAGGAGGGCAGATTCTTCAATGTCGTCTGCCCCTCAGTGCCCCGGGAGAGCAAGGTAAAGAGGTGGAGGATTACCTGCAGGGAGGGGAGCTCTGCTGCAAAGCTGGGGGGAGCAGCTCCTCCCCTCCTTGGCAGGGTGCCTGAAGGAACTTCCCTGCTGTCTGCATTGAGCTTTGGGATGGCTGTGGGAAGCTGTAAAGCTCTCCTACCAGGGCCCCAGCAAGCTACCACTGACATGGGGCCAGTCAGAAGTGGTAGGTCACTGAAAGATGCAGAGCAAGGTCATGTGTGTTAGTACCCCCACCTCAAAAGCAGGTAACAAGTCACTGTCACTCATCAATGGAGAATTTAGAGAAAAATTAAATCAAAGTCAGTGTCTCATTCTTGATGTATTTCAACTGGTTCTGGGTCCTTTTCCCTCTCTTTCCTACTGAGATGGGGTAGGGCAGGAGTGTTTGGCACTCCTGGTTGCACAGTCCCTTCACCTGGGCATTCGGTCTAGCTGGGCAGCTGGGATGTTTGTCACAGCATGTCCTTTCCCTCTTACACTGCTGTCCCACTCCACTTGTCAATTAGTTCTTTCCACTTCCCATCCTGTCCCAAAAATGCTACATGCAAATACTTTATTATAGGGTTGTAGAAGCAGCTGGAATCTGACCATTATCTAAACAACCCGTTGAATTGGATCTTTCAGATTCTTTTACCCAAGCCAAAAAGCAGAGTGTTCCTCCTGGGTGGAAAGGCTGCATCTGTAGGAGGAAGGGGTGGTTTCAGTGGCACTCACAGTTAAAAAGGTTTACTGGCAGAACTGTTGTTTTGAGGGTGAGCCTGTGGGTGCCTCTGCCTCCGTGATTTTTATCATGGAAGCACCGTGCCCCTCTGTCAGGGCTAGGAACACAGCTTCACCATTGCACCTGGTACCAATACAGGTTTCTGTACAGCTTCAGGAGGCCTCTTCTTCCCTTGGAAATCAGCACAACTCTTCTGAAACCTGTGGAGTTAAACTGTAAGCTCTGTGGGACACAGTCAAGGTTTTATTCTCTGAGCCATGCTAAACTTCCTAGTGATTTGCAGCACTTCCATGAAGAAATGGAAAATAAGTAATGGAGAAGTGCAAAAGCACTGTTATCTCAGAAGTCAGGTCTGAGAGTTTGCCAGCTGGTATTTACTAATGAGGAGTAACACCTTACATGTATTGGTTTGGTTTGTGCAGTCACAGTGCTCTGGCATTTCAAAATCTCATGTCCAGTTTGAGCTAGGGATGTGTTTCAACTTAGAGAGCCACAGACCTGCTCGTAATGAGCGTCCCACCATGTCACAGAGAAATCCATAAAGCAAAGAGGTATTTGAAACCCGAAGTGTTTCTCTGCAATGCTCAAAAAACAGCAACAGCTGTCTCAGAAGGGGGATTCAGAGAAGGTACTTAGTGCCCTGAGAAGTAACTTTTTCCTTTCTGCCTTGCACCAAGTTGTCCTCTTTGTCTCTCTTTGCTGGCTGTGATAGGATTGTGTAGGGCTAACTTTCTATTTTAGACACGTAACTTAAACAACTGCAGTCAAGTGGTGGGGCAAGGCTCTGGGAGCCAAATTCTGAATTCATTTTGCATAAACAGGGCTTTCTGTTAAGACTTAAAAGATTTTAAATAAAAGCTCAGCAACTCGGTGCTTGAGCTTCCATGTTGAAATTAAGTTAGTTCTTGTCTAATCCTCCTATGCTTGGGCATGGTGTTAGGTACATGCTGTCTCTGAGTTGTTTTGGTTTTTTTTAGCTGAAGTCATTCTTGTTTTACAGTGGTCCAGTAGGAAGAGTCAGGCCACAGTTCGGAAGATGTGTTGGATATACAAAACATCACCTTCTTATGGCCACTTGTTTGGCTGTGTAGTTTTAAAAGAGGATTCAGTGATGCTTGTTTTATTTGAAGCCTTGTGGTGTGTTGTTTTTTATTTTTAAATCGCATCTCTTGCCAGTAGAAATTAACATGACTGAAGCTGAAATAGCAATTCCAGTATTTCAGTTGCCTGAAGATTCTTCCTTGAGATTGACAGCTCTTGCTGTGGATATAAGCCAGAGATTGCTGCTTGTGCTATCAGTTTGAATACTTTTGCTTTCTTCCTGCATAGATCTGCATTGGTTTTATTACACGTGTCCAAAAACTCAATCAAACCTTCATGTTTTAATTATGTCCCTTCACTTGTATGGGTTTTATATTGCACTAATGTAAGTTTCTTACACAGAGAAGTGAAAAGTCAAGTTAACCTTACTATTGGCATTAATACTAAATTTGTCTGTGTTCATATATATATAGATAATATTTTTAGATGCATGTGGCAAATTCAATGCCTCAAAACTGTTGGAAAAAGAAATGCTGCCATGGGTTGGATTTGAGCACTCAAATACAGAAGCATATACAATTTATTACTCTGCTTTTGAAAATCTTCTCTTCCCTTCCTACTGGTTGGTAGGCACTCTTGTAATTATAGATGGGCTTATTAAAACTGCATAACGATATTTGTTACCATTCTCAAATTCAGTGGAATTGGAAAGGCAAGTTCACCCTCCAGTACATGATGTATTTTTAGTGTTATATTTAGTGCTTGATAAGGATGCACTTTCTTTACCCTGTTGAAAATGTGAATGCCCCGTGCTGGAAATAATGTGTGCTGAGCTTCATATGCAAATCTGCAAGCTAGTTTTCTTACTTTCCTTCTTCAGGTTAGAAATGAAATCATTCGCGTGAACCAACATATTTATAAACCATGAAAGTACAACGAGGCTTCTCCTGCACCTCCTGTGTGTTCCCCCCACCAGATCAGATGTATGGGGCAGGGCTCCCTTGGTGTTGCAAAGCGTGTTTTGGAAGGGACAATGTCACATACCTGATGGGGTGTTGTCTGATGCTGTGGCACTGGCAAGGGGGAGAGACACACATTTTTTGTCCTTTTGTGGTTGAAAAGCAGCAAAGGCAGGAGGGGTGTGGAATCCTCTCAGCCCAGCGAGGAACACCTTGCTGTCCCACGCAGCTCAGAGAAGGGTTGTGTGCCTGAAAGGGCTTGTCCTTCTCTCACCTGGGCATGGGGCATGTTCCTTCCCATGGGGTCCAGGCTGCTGGGGACACCTCTGCTAGCCCTGGTCAAGCTGGAGGGTGATGGGGGAGGAAGCAGAGAGCCACCGCCCCCCGCGAGGGGTGGGGTGGGCTGGGCTGAGCCCCCCGCACAGCCCGGTTAGCATCCCTTCCACCTGCCTGCCACGGACTGCGCTGAGTCCAGCCCAGCCTTGAGATTTTCCAGGGGAGAAGGCTGACTGCGGTGTGACTCGTGATTTTTGTTTTATTGCAGTCACGTTATTTTACAGCCTTTCGAAGAGGCTGGGCGGAGGTGGGAAGGGGAACATCCCACCGCCTTGTTCCCCGGCAGTCCTCGGCGACGCGGTCAGTGCCAGTGATTGCCTTTCCAGAGGCAGGTCTCCCTGCTCCCCGCGGGTGGTGGTTTCCCCGCGGCGTGGCCGCTGGCGCGGAGCCGGGCGGAGGCGCAGGCGGTGCCATTGGCTGCGGTGCGCGGAGCCGCGGCGGGAGCGCTCGCCCTCCCTCCCTCGCCGCCTCCCTCGCACCGCACACACGCACTCGCACCCCACCAAAACTCACCGGGCTGCGTCTGCACCGCTCACACGGGAAGCGGGCATCCGGCTGCGCGGGGAGCAACACCTCCACCTCTCGCCGAAAAATAACCTGCACAGCAAGGGGAATAAACACCTTCTCTGCCAGCGCTGGGAAGACGGGCGGTTCATACCGTGGCGCTTTCCTCTCCCCCCGCTTTATTTTTTTGCTTCGCTATTTTATTTTTTTCTTCTACTTTTCCCGAAGGAAGGAAAACCCGCCCGCGATTTTTAGCGCAGCCCCATCCGCCCGCGTCTCCTGCATCTGGCCGAAGCGAACTTGGTCGGGCGTCTGGGTCCCGACCGCCCGCTGGCCGGGGCGGCCGGGCCGCGGGGCACTGCGGAGCCCGCCCAGCGGGGGCGGAGGGGCAGGATGGCGGCGGCAGCCCGCTGGCTGCTGTGCCTGTGCCTGGGCTGGGGCTGCCTGTGCCTGGCGCTCGGGGACGCGTTGAGGGCCGGCTGGGTTGGGCTGCGGCGGCGGGCGGCCCCGGCAGGAGCGCGGGGCGGCCGGGTTAGAGCCGCGGCAGGTGACTACGACCTGGGGCAGCGGCTGGAGCAAGAGGAGCGGCGGCGGCCGGAGCGGCTGCGGCCCGGGGACAAGGTCTCGGAGCACATGCTGCGGCTCTACGACCAGTACAGCGGCGGGGGGCGGGCGGCGGCGCGGCCGCAGGACCCGCTGGGCAGGCACCAGGATCCGCCGGGGCTCCCCGCGCTGCACCTCCGCCGGGGCAACACGGTGCGCGGCTTCCGCCCGCTGGCAGCAGGTGAGTCCCGGGCGCGGCGGGAAGCCCGCGGGGCCGCCCGCTTCGCCTGGCGGGCGGTGGGGCCGGGAGCCGCCCAGCCCGGCCGAGCGGCGGCGGGGCCGGGGTCCCGGGGGCGCGGCGCGGCTGCGGAGCGGAGGGCGGGGAGGGAACGGGCGAGAGCCGGGAGAGCGTGGCTGCACGGGAGGCTCACTGGGCTGCCCGGGGAGGTCACTGTGGGGTGATGCTCTGCGGGCAGTTGGGCTTCGGTTTGCGGGAAGGAAGGTGACGGACCGTCTGTACCCTGGCAAACACCGCGGGTTCTGCGCCGCAGCTGCCTCCTTGGGTGGTGTATCTGTTGTAGCGCTCAAGGAGCTTGGTGGAGAGAAGGAAATGAGAAAAGGATTAGAAAAGTAATGCTTCCTGCAGCAACAGACATGCATTTTGGGATATAATATTTACATTGTCATAGTTATCTTAATTACTGGCATATCTCTTCAACTCTGCATGCAGCATCTCTGCCGTATGATGTCTGAGTGCCACATGAGGGAAGTGGAGTAATTAACATATCCTCTCTGGAGTCTCCTTTTATCCGTGTTTTGCATGTGTAGCTTCTGTGGAATCCAGGGGCTGATTTGCATGTGACAGAACAGTGAGGTGGTTTGGCGATCCTTTAGCCTGTCTACAGAGTACTCATTTTCAGATGCTGGTGACGGTATTGGCAATTAGGGGCACTGGAAAATGAGTTTAGTTGAAGCATGATTTATGCGCCGTAAGGAGTGCACCTCAGCATCTTTGGCAGTGGCATTGGATCTCTCCATGATTACAGACTAGCGTGCACAGATAGATTTAGGAAAATGTAAAGTCATTTTTCATACAGCAGGGGAAGGGCGGGGGGGGGGGGGGGGGGCGTACTTAGCATGGCAGCATCCCAAAAGAACTGTGTCCTAGCAGAAGGGGAAGGTGGCACTGCCTCAGTGCTGCCCCAACTCCACTCTTGTGCTTTTTGTGCATCTGATCTCTGAAAGGGCTAAATGGAAATGACAGAACCCTTGCTGAGATATGCTTCCCAAATCCACTGCATCCCAAAATCTTGCTGTTTGTATGAGAACTATCATACCATACCTATTAGCTCTATTTGTCAGTCTCTTATTTTTCACTGCGGTAGCAGATTGACCCCATAGCTTTTTCATGGACAGGCATTTAATGGTAAAACCTTGTGTTGGCTGGGAGTTTGTGACCTGTGTTGATTCCTTCCTCTGCTAGAAAACCCAGACCCAGGTGCCAGACTTTCCTTAGGATTCTTTTGGTGCTTTAGGATTGGTGTCTTAGGAGCAAATGTTCTCCATCGTGCGTTACTGCAAGTATTTCTGTCCACAAGAGAGGCTTTAGGGGCTAGAGGCGTAAATGCTGTGGTTCTGGAGGATGGAGAGCTGGGACTCCTCACTTGCTGCTCCTTCAAAGGAACTCTCTTGTCTTTCTAACATGACTGTTTTTTGCAATATAAAGTCTAAGGTACGTCGCTTCGTTCTGAAATAAGCAGTTACTTCACTGAAAGAGAGGAAGGGATAATAAAAAATAAAAAAAGGGGGGGTTGTTATAACCCCACCAGAGCGATATTTGCTCCTTTAAGCATATCTGATTAAAGATATTTATTGTTCTAAACCTAGAAGGCCTTTGGTTGAAATCCCATCCCTGTGGTCTTTCTGATTATATTTATACTCTCGTTTGACATTGGGTGGCAGCAGTCCTATAAACACACTCTTCACTAATCCCTTTCCTCCTACTCCAATACTTCCACAGTTCAAGTGCCAAAGCAATAAATTGAAAGTGGTTATAAGTTTTTTGACACTTTTATAAGTATTTATGCAAAATATTTAACCAGTTAGCTGTTGTCTTTCTCTCACCATAGGCAGCAGCTGCTCATTTTGTATGGTTGTTGATGGCAGAAAAGTGCATTTCCAGAAAGCCCTTAGATCAAACATTCCTTGGGGCATCAGGGGCAGTGAAAAGGCTGCTTCTAGTTTCTGACTCCTTCCTTGCCCCCGACTGCTTGGCACGTCCACGCTATTCCCCTTGCAAGGTAGTTGGTTTCCAGATCCTCTGCTCTGACTGTTGTGCTCCTCAGCTACAAATCTCAGTCTCCCACAGGCTTCCCCTTGTCCTTAATGTGGCTGCACCAGTTACATCAATAAATGATGTTGCCATTATTCCTTCAGCACGTTTTGCCATCCCCACTGCCAGCTGCTTCAGGAGGTTTGTCTGCAATGAGCAGAACTTCCCTAAGAATCTGCCCGTTTTTCCTGCACCTCTAGAGGCCTTGAAAGAAAACCTTTAGTGATTTAATTTGCAGTTTAACCATACGTTTTGCAGTTCAATCTTATATTTTCAGGAGGGAAACTGTTTATTTTCTGAAACGCAACTCTCAAATGTGGCTGTGAAACCTTCCTGTCCTCGCTTGTCCCCTGGAGGGCTTCTGGCTCTTCTGCAGCACAGGGCAAAGGCCTTTCCTAGATCTCCCAGGTGACCCACCAGATAAATTTTTGAGACCCTGTAAGATGGAGTGTTGAGTGATGAGACCAAGAACTGGGAGGATTTGTTGAATCTCGTCCCTGTTTCTAGTACAAGAAGAGTTGTGTTGCATGTGGCTGCTACAGTCTTGGAGTGGACAGGCAACAAGGAAGAACTAAACCATGGTTAATCAAAAGAAGCATCCGAACAACTGCTAAATGCAAGTTTCTTTTTCTGTAGTCCTCCAAGGGGATAGGATGGGAGCTTCAGCCCTGCATGGGCAGCTCTGAAGCTTCCATCCTACACTGCCCCAAAATCTCTCGAGCACCAGATTTCATAACTAGACTGGATTATTAGTGGTTTGTTGTTTTGGCCTTTGATTTTGACAAATGTTCATGTGATCTTATATCCAGGCAAATTTGTTGTCTATTAATCTGACTAAATTATCTCAAAACATCATTGTTCAGTTTGAGTCACTCAAAAAAGGAACCTTTGATGGTTGTCTCAAAGCTAAAAGAAACCCCAGGTCCCAAAATGATACCGAGTGCAGTAAAGATGTGCATTGTTCACAATACATCCAGTTGCATTCCAGCACTGTGCTCTCTCATTGATGTAACTGCTGTAATTTATTCTTAGCATTTGAGTCGAAGGATGTTCAGCCCATGATTTCTGTGGCAACTGTGTCATTGTTGTGGGATGTCTCTGGGATGACACTAGCAGCCCTCGTCTTGCTTAGGCCAGGCCTCACAGCGAGCTCTGCTTCAGTAAAAATCCTACAGCAAGGCCTTTTCTGGTTCTTCACCTGCCAGTACCTCAGCAGTGAGTGGTTTTCCATCACTTGTGCCTCTAAAAGGATCGCTGGGAGCCAGGCCAGATGACACAAGAGTTAGAGCCCAACCCCTGGACAATTGTGCAAGTGTACTCTTCAACTGTGGTCAAGTCTGTGCACCAGTTTCTCCACATGGATGTTCTTTTCTCCTGCCAGTTAGCCAAATGACCAGACCTCCAGCTGATAGAAATCTGCTTGCCTTCAGTGCTTCCCGTGGAGGTGTGCTGGTCTGCAGCTTCTGAGGCTCAGGATCTGGAGGAGAGATACAGGGTAGAATAAATGAAAGCCAGCGGAAAGATGAAAGCCTCAAATGCAAAACTTTCAGTTTGTTTTTAAAAGCACTTTTAATCATAGCACTGCTAAAGGAACATGTCTTGCAAATGAGTCATTTAGACAACTCAACTTTAATTGGAGGGTCCCTCTAATGATGTTATAGTAAAGCTATACAGTCAGAAATTACTTTAAACTCTTTTTTATTGACTGAATTTCAAGTAATTTTAGGTATCACACCTGCCCTTAGGCCAATTCTTGTGGTTTAAGAACTATGTTGTCCTTCTTTTCAAAACACCTTTCCTTCCTTTGTTGTGGTATGAAATGCCCACGCAAACAAGGGAAACCAAGTACTGCACAGGGAAACCAGTTAGTCACTGGCTGCCATCAGCCTGCAAAAACCAGTATGGGCCAAATTCTGGCCTCTTTGAGCTCTAGTAATATTGAGGGTCTTTTGTAACGGGAGCTTTAAAAACAGTCTAGGCAGGAGATGGTGAGTGCGTGAGGTTTTTTGGTTTTGTTTGGTTTTGGGGTTGGGTTTTGTTTAGGGGGTTTTTTTGCTGCTGTTCCATAAATAACATGCAAGTAGCAGCATCCTGGTAGTTTTTAGGCAGAAGGAACGTGAAAGCCATTAAGCTATGATCTGGACAGGCTGGCCCCAAACGTGCAAACCGTCTCTGAAGGAAATGGGCAGGATCTGTAAGGACCAGATCCAGACTTTGACTTTTCTGGCTTTTGTTCCCACTTGTCTCGTGGTGCTGTCACGCTCGTGGGTGACCTGTGCTCGCCATCCCCAGTCTGTCACAGTTTCTAGAGCACATCTCTTCACATGTGAAGAGTTCTGGCCCCAAGGGGACAGACTTTGCACAACTTGGTTTTCATTTTTCACTGCCACTAGCTGAAGTGAGTTAATCATGGCTATGAGAAGGAGTTAGAATCAGCTTTTCGTGTTCCCCTTCCCAGATTTGTACGCTTAATTGATGCAACCTCCTTACTCCCTTAACTTAGGCTAGCTTGGAGTTCAATACTGTGTTTAGTTTTCAGACCCACTGTGGTCTTTCTGCTTAAAAATACATGGCAGAGAGATCATTTGCTCACTGTCCAGCACGTTTATGATGTGCAATGTGCATATTTGTGGTTTACATATCATAAAATCCATATGTAAGTTAGATCCTGAGCAGGCACCATTGCTGCATCTCAGAGTTCTTTATTTAATTAGCTGATTGCTTTAATCAGGGTGGTGGACTTTTAACTTTTTTTTTTTATCAAGTTACTAGTTGCTCTGACCTTACCTGCTTTGCAAAAATAATTAGTAAAACCATTTTGGCTTGAAGTCTTACAGTCTTTCAAAAGAGAGAACTGTATCCTTTTTTTTTTTTTTTTTTTTTTTTGCAAAATGCTGGGATTGGTAAGGGGGAAGCAGCAATTGAGTAAAGAGGAAAGGTGGGAGAAAAGAAGAAATCTGGATTCCAAATCTTTGTTTCTGTTCTGGAACTTGTTCCCGTTTCCAGCTCTGAGTGAACTTTTGTAGCTGGACTATGAACCTATGGAAACAGTTTTACAACGGAAACACTGATACATGCTTAACTGTGCACTGGCACAAGAGCACCACTTTAATATCTCATTTAAATGATGGTTAATGATGACTATATAACTAAATAGTCCTCGTTATTGCATCCTTTTTCACCCGTGGGATAGATTTGGCAGTCCATAAAACTGTCAGTGCATCCTCTATAAAGGTAAACACACCACACGTTAGTGGAGTGGTTCCAGCTTATTGATGCCTGGAATTGCCCCTCGTAACATGAACACGTTCGTGCTGGTGATGTCAGTCTCCACAGACCTACTGCATTTTCCTAAAATACCTTTTTAATGCCAGTAAGAGGCAATCCATGCAGCTGTGGGTTATTGCAGCAACAGGAGCGTGCACGGGCTGTGCCTGAAGATTCAGCGAGTACAAATGCACAAATACAGGCTGGGGGGAGAATGGATAGACAGCAGCCCTGAGGAGAAGGACCTGGAGGTGGTAGTAGATGAGAAGCGTGACGTGAGCTGCCAGTGACCATGCTGGAGCCCAGAAAGCCAACAGTGTCCTGGGCTGCATCAAAAGAAGTGGGGCCAGCAGGGCCAGGGAGGGGATTCTCCCCCTCTACTCTGCTCTGGTGAGACCCCACCTGGAATACTGCGTACAGCTCTGGAGCCCTCAGCACAGGAAAGACTTGGGCGTGTTGGAAAGGGTCCAGAGGAGGGCTACAAATATGATCCAAGGGCTGGAGCACCTCTGCTACAAAGACAGGCAGAGAGAGTTTGGAGCGTTCAGCCTGGAGAGGAGAAGGCTCCAGGGAGACCTCATAGCACCTTCCAGTACCTGAAGGGGCTACAGGAAAGCTGGGGAGGGGCTTTTCACCGGAGAGGGCAGTGATAGGACAAGGGGTAAGGGTTTTAAACTGAAAGAGGGTAGGTTTAAGTCAGACATTAGGAAGAAATTATTTGCCATGAGGGTAGTAAGGCACTGGAACAGATTGCCCAGGGAAGCTGTGGATGCCCACTCCCTCGGGGTGTTCAAGGCCAGGCTGGATGAGGCTTTGTGCAGCCTGGTCTAGTGGGAGGTGTCCCTGCTTATGGCAGGGAGGTTGGAACCTGATGACCTTGAAGGTCCCTTCCAACCTTCACGATTCTGTGATTCTACTTGAGCTGTAGTGCCATGAGCTGGGTTGCTTTCTGGCCTGAGTGATCAGTAAATAACGTGGCATCTCCCATAGCCCGAGCAGGGAGGGACGTCGCATTCTGTCTGGGTGACAGCTGCCTGTGTGCTAGAGTAAGGCTTTTCTGCTGTAGGCCTGGGGAGGCTGGACCTCCCCTCTCCCCCCACCCCACAGAGCTCTGTCCTTCCTTGTGCAGGAGTCCGGGGAAGGGACGCTGGCCCCCTACAGGCTTTGCCGTGGTGCTGCCGGGGTCTGGGTTTCATTCGAGCAAGGGGAAAGCTCACAGGTAGGCTGTCCATCTAACAGCATGTACCTTCCAAATTATATCCTCTGTCATGCAGAGCTTGGTCCTGAAAGTTCCTCCTCAGGCTGGCAGCAACATACAGTGATGCCTTGAAGGGGAGCAGAGATTGCCATTAAAATCTGGCCTCAGAGTATCTGGAAGGTAGCAGTGTATTCCTTGCATGTGTTTTTCCTTTCCTTGTTTCCTTTCAAATCAGCTCCTCCTTACATGCTTTAATGCTGAGAAGTGCTTTCCTATTCTGTACTACTAAAGAGCAGAGCTGAGTTGGCAGAAGTCCTTTTAGGTAAGAAAGAACTAAAAGCCTTAGCTCAGATAGAATGGTCATGGTGCTGAGATAGAAACCTGCTGCTCATGGAGCTGAGAACTGTATTGAGTGAGCCAGGGGAGTCACTGCTTCTCAAATAATACTGAGTTCCCACTGAATTGCACTCTATTCTGCTGCAAATGAGTGCGAGGTTTCCTAAGTACAGCTGCTCAGGGTCTTGCCAGGCAGTAAGGTGGTGGATGACCCCAGTTCGAGTTTGCTCCAGCAGCTGCCTGCAGTGCAGGGACACTCAGGATGCCTGAGATCTTCCCACCGCTCCTGTAGCCCAAGAACCAGCTCAGTCAGAGCAGCACCTTCTGCCCAGCATCCCTCTGAAGGGACATTTTTCAGCATCAGATCTTGTCTGGCTCTGCAACAGACCATTTATTGTCTGGGCAGCTAGCACAAAGAAACCTGCTGCAAAGGTTTCACCAGGTTTTGTTTGATATTGAAAACATAAGGAAAAAAGCTTTTGCAATGCCCATAGGTTTCTGGGCCTGTGTTTTCCTTTCTTTCACCTGCAAAACTTACTTTATCCTTCTAGACCAATAAAGGGCTTTCTTGCAAGGAGATCTGGTTGCCTTTGAGACCTTAAATGTCTTGCTACAGAGGGCAAACTGGGCAGGGGCCCTAGCTGTGGACTTACTCAGTCTGCCTCTTTCCACTGGCTGCTGAGCAACTGTTGATGAACTTCACCCTGCAGTTTGGCCCCCTCCTCCATTTAACGTGGCAGCATCACAGGAAACATGATGGACAAGGTATTAGAATTGAAGCCCTACTTAGATTTGGCTTGGGTTTTCGTTTGGGATTCCTAGGGATTAGTGAGGAGGGAAACCAGTCAATCAGACTGTTTGGATGAGAGGAGCTATCAGTGTAAAGACTAAAGCCTCAGCTGACATCAGTCAGTAAAACTCCACTGGTGTCAGAGGACCAAGCTGGAGGAGGCTTATGGAAAGCTTCCTGCATCCCAACAACATTTGCTTAGATGCTTCTCAACCTCCTGACATTGATGAAAAGTTTAGACCATGCTTCTGACCTTGGCTAATAGTGTAAACTACATTTATTTTATTGTCGGGATAGATTGTCAGCAGTTTCTCTCTGGGTTTAAGAACCAAGTTTCATTTAAGTGAAATTAAATTCTTCTGAAGAAAAGGTGCATTTGTAGATACTTGAAAGCTGCATCCTCCTTGATGTGTCTGTCCTTTCTAGGGGAAATGACTAGCCCCTGGAGTGCTTGTTTCAGCACATTGCTCACATCCAAGAGTCAGGTATCGCTGTCACACAACAGATGCATTTAACACGGTGTTCCCAAGTTGTGACAGAAGCACACGGTTGGGTTTGGCCGAGCCGGCAAATCTGTGGACATTTGTGCTGGTAACTGGTTTCAAGGGGACCGTGGGCTGATGCGCAAACCCTTCGGAGCGGTGTGAGCGTGGAGGAGGTTCAGTGAGAACACAGCACCACCTGCTGCCAGCAGCGGTTTGGGCGTAGAGTTAGATGCTGAGAGTGGCTTCTCAAGACTTGCTTTTAATCAAAACTATATATTCCTCCTGTGTCTGCCTCACGCCATCTAGGGTTTCTCCATAAACAGAAGCAGCTTGTTTTGTGTCGCACTGCAATATGCCAATTTAGAACAGGCAGTGTTTAAGTGGAGTTCTTATTAAAAATTAAAATCAGAACTTGTCATTCAACATACAGCAGTGATTGAAATAATAACTTCTTTAACAGGCACTTATGAGACACAGTGAATTCTGGTTCCTGAGACTAATGTACTTACTTAGTCCTCTGCCAAATTACACATTAACCTTATTACATTAGTGGTTACAAACCAAGCAGAGGTCAGGTCCTCTTATGTGCTTAGTACAAATGCAATAAACAGCCAGTTTGGGCTTGAGGAGTTAAAGGTATGGTCTAGATGCCATGGTCTAGATGGTGTGGTGGTGTTGGTCATAGGCTGGACTTGATGATCTTAAAGGTCTTTTCCAGCCTTGGTGATTCTGTGATTCTGTGTGATTCTGTGAAGGTAGGACGGGATTCAAAGAAAATCTGGTTCCCCAGGCATAAGTGATAGCTAGAAATTGGATTGGTTTGGTACATTAGTTTTCAGCTGTTGGGAACTTAGCTATGTGATGCACCATCAGGTTGGGCTACATGCATAAACAATTGTAGAATTGTAGAACAGGTTGAGTTGGAAGGGACCTTCAAGATCATCCAGTTCCAACCCCCCTGCGTGGGCAGGGACACTTCCCACTAGACCAGGTTGCTCAGGGCCCCATCCAACCTGCCCTTGAACACTTCCAGGGATGGGGCTTCCACAGCTTCCCTGGGCAACCTGGGCCAGTGTCTCACCCCCCTCACACTGAAGAGGCCTCAACAATTCCCCCGTTTCACTGATAAAAGTGTACATTGTTTTTTTCCTAATTTCATGAAGCAAAACATGTTCTATTGGGAAGAAGAGTTCTGTCTTTCCAGTGAGACCAATTCCTGCTTTTTTAATGTGTTGGTTAGAATATTGATGACAAAAAAAAAAAAAGTTTAGAAGAAGAGGCCACAATCTTTTCCTGGACTTATCTAAATGGCATTAGCAGCTGGGATATTGCAGGCTGGGAGCACAGAATGTCACCCAGAACATAAAGCTGTCTAAATCTTTGAAAGATCAGTACTGGAAATGATGTTTTTACTTGCTTGGGCAGGGGACTTATTCCAGTGTTTTGAGGGTGGAAGCAAGGAGGCTGTTCTTCCCTAGTCCACAGGCATCTCTGTGCTTGTCATTGCTAGAATAAAACATAAAACAATGAGCAAAACTCTTGCAAAATCCTGTAAACTGCAACTTCTGCCTCTGGAGAGGGTTTTGACATGCCATGTCGTCAAAAAAACATTTAACTCTGTGTTCCCTTGTTTGCCTAATGTGTTGGGTTGTTTCCAGCCCTCTGGGGGGCTGCAGGCCATACCTTTGCTTTACTGAATTTGACTTTTCCATGCAGCCTGGTTTTATAGCTCTCAATAGCACCTAAACATTTGGACCTATATTTCTCTTGCTCTGAAGGACAGAAGTAACTGCAGTCCAAGCAGGAAATTTTAAAACAAGAATTAAACCTTACCCCCAAGCCTTTCTGTTGCACCCTACAGGGGATTAAAGTTGTCAGCCATCTGTTTCCACAGATGGGCCTGTGTTTTAGGAATCTTTGGGTTTGTGCAAGATACCTGTGGTGGGCTTGACTGCTCTAATTGCACAGCTGCCAAAGCCCCCCCATCCATGAGTCTTGCTGAATCCATGCAGTAACATCCCAAACAGGAGGAAGGATTGTCCCTGGCTTGTTTAGAAATAATTTATTTACTGAAAGAGTGGTTTTAGAACGAATTTCTTTACTGAAAGAGTGGTTGGACAGTGGAACAGGCTGCCCAGGGAGGTGGTGGAGTCACCATCCCTGGAAGTGTTTAAAAGAAATATAGACATGGTGCTTAGGGACATGATCTGAGCATTGAATGGGTAGATAAAGGTTATGGTGGGTGGATTTTGGTTATGGTTGGACTTGATGATCTTTGAGGTCTTTTCTAACCAGGTTGATTCTGTGCTTCTGTTTTTCTCTGCACAGGGGCAAGTGGGTGTGTTTTACCACCACCACATCCCTCCCCCAAAAAAGGATGTTTTGGGTTGACTTTCTAGTGGTTATTGTGGTTGCTTTAGTACTGTCCACCTACCTTCAGCTATTAGCTCCTAGTGTAAATACTTCCAACTCTGACTGGCTTGAAAATTGATGGCATGTCCTGGGTGGAATGACTTAAGTTTACCCAGTGTAAGTGCAACAGTCCTGGGCCTGATTATTCTAGAGGGAAACTTCAGTTGCCATTAATGTCTGACTTGGCCAAAAGGCTGTCAGACCAGTGTGTGTGTCTTGAGCTCATTGTAAATGGTGAATCATCTCTTTCTGCAGAGTGGACATCCAAGCCTTTAAAGCGATTAAACAGAGATTCTATCCTGGTGTTTCTTTTCCCTGCGTCTCCAGAGGCGAGCCACATTCCTCCTTTGTGTGCAAGGCTGTTGTCAATCATTATATACTTCTTTCTGTGCCCAACTCTGGCCTCGCTGGTGAAGGGCTCTGGGTCATGAAGACCCAGGCCACACGCAGAGCTCACTGCCTACTTGAGAGGCTGATAAATTGGTCTGATGGTGATGGAGGAATGGTTAATATCGAGAGCAAACATCCTGTGGAACACAGATTTTCATGTAGTCTTTTAATTTAGCTTTTGATATATGTAGTTCTTTCTATGTTTGCTCACCTGTTTTGCATACTGATATACGTAGGGAGCTGTACCAAATGTTGCATGGCTTTGAGTCCCTCTATAGTAGTCCCTTGGACATCTTTAGAAGCCAGGAGTAAATGTCATCCAGTCTTGTAAGTGAGGCCCAGATCACAGGGGAGCAGCGTGGAAGGTTTAGAGGAACCAGCTGGGCCTTTTTTTGCATTGAGCACCTTGGCAGTCAGAGCTGAAGTGGCTTTCCTGGCAGTACACCTGAAAGCCTGTCACAACACTGAGAATTGTGCCCTGCTTGAATCCAGGGTTTTCCTCTTTCTCACTGCCACCTTGAGCCTCTAGTAAGACGGAAGGAAATATTTTCTTCCCAACTGAGGCTGGGGCTCAACAGGAGAGTGGAAATTTGCAGACAATCCAGTGGCTGGTGAAGCCAGTGGGAACCTTTCTCCAGCTTCAGCTAGACCTGGGCTAAGGCATGGTTCAGTGGCATTGATGTCCCAGTTGTCTGGGGCAAAAAAAGACAATTCTTTAGCCAGGACAGGGATGGTAGTCACCTTGGTGCATTTTGAGAGGGGAGGGGGTAGGAAATGTTACAGAAAGAAAGCAAAAGAGCAAAACCTTTCTCTGGTGTCACTAATCTTTCTGGATGACAGATCAAGCTGTGTTGCTGTGACCTAGTTGCTTTCCTCAAGTCAGAGGAGCAGCAGGAAATCTGTGAGTGTTTCTGGGTGGAGATAGGTATTACGAGGAAACCAGATGGAAAGTGTGTGATTTACAGACACCAGTTTACCAGCTTGGTTATTTTCTGAATAAACGTGTTCCCACTGCACTGTGTGAAGGTTCCCATGAATCACAGGATGGTTTGGGTTGGAAGGGACCTTCAAGATCATCTAGTTCCAACCCCCCTGCATGGGCAGGGACACCTCCCACTAGACCAGGTTGCTCAGAGCCCCATCCAACCTGGCCTTGAGCACTTCCAGGGATGGGACTTCCACAACTTCCCTGGGAAACCTTTGCCAGTGTCTCACCACCTTCACACTTAGGAATTGTATACCCTAGAAAGCAACACACTTGGTCCTTTCTCTACAACAGTTGGAAATGCCCATATTCTTATCGAAGTATTTGTTTTTCTAGGGAGCCCTGAAAGCCAGGAGATGTACTTTTTTAACTTGACATCACTCACCAAGTCTGAAAATGTCTTGTCAGCTTCAGTCTATTTCTATGTTGGTGACCTGCTGCACACGAAGTGGAACTGTTCCCAATCCAGAGGCTGTTCTCACCACAGGCACAGGAAACCTGAAATCCAGATGCATCTTTCAGTTTGGACCTTTCCTTCTGCTGGCAACCAGACTCGCAGCCTGGGACATTTCCTCATAAACATCTCCACGGCTGACCAGGATGTCCTTTCCTGGCAATGGAAGGATATCACTCAGCTCCTGCATGAAGCAAAACGGAACAATGAGCTCCTGATCAGCGTCAAAATGGATCTGGCCAGCCGTCCCCCCTGGAAAAGGGCTCCGTCTTGCTATGAACCCTACATTCTGATTTATGCCAATGATTCTGCTATTTCAGAGCCAGAGAGTGTTGTCTCTAGTTTGCAAGGGCACCGTCATCCTCTGGCAAGGGTGTTTCCCAGGCCAGAAAACCACCTGAGGAGCAGCCTCGGGAAGCGGCGGCGGAAGCGCTCTGCAAACGCCCTGCTGCCGTTGCAGAACAACGAGCTTCCGGGAGCCGAGTACCAGTACAACGAGGATGAGAGATGGGAAGACAGAAAAACCTACAAAACCTTTCAGCCCCGCTTAGCGGAGAGGGCAAAGAGCAAGAAAAAGCAGAGGAAGAATCAGCACCAGAAGAGCCAGACCCTCCAGTTCGATGAACAAACGCTGAAGAAGGCGAGGAGGAAGCAGTGGAATGAGCCCAGGTATTGCACCCGGCGCTACCTCAAGGTGGATTTTGCAGACATTGGCTGGAGCGAGTGGATTATTTCCCCTAAGTCCTTCGATGCCTACTACTGCTCAGGGGAATGCCAATTCCCAATTCCAAAGGTACAGTCTTTATTGATTCTTTTGCACTGTCTGTTCCCATAAACTGTGCGTGTTCCTTCCTGCACCCGTAAAAGGTCACCTGCTCCATGTTTGGGTCTAGCAAATAAGTGGTGCCTTTGTCTCGTTCTGCAGAGACTGGTGGTTAGAACAGCTAGTAAAAAGACAGGCTTGTAAAGGTAATTAAAAAAATATTACATGGTATTACTTTTTTGTCCAGAGCCCAAATTGCCATAAAACATTTCCTGAGTAGTGCTTATGATGTGTGAACTTGTTATTAACCTGTTTAATAAACATAATACGAGCCAGATCCAGAAAACTGCTTGTTAGACAGGAGCTGTTAGGTCTTGAAGGAGTCTCTGCTGCCAGACCCACGCTGGGGTCGGTCAGCATAGCTGGCTCTAGGGAAACGTGTGCCTCCTGAGGCATGGCTGTCCCAAGGACAGGGACTGTGTGGAGGTAGAGGAGCAGTTGGGACTCTCTGGATGCAGGCCAGATAACTTTTGAAATGTTCTCTGTTTTTTATGAAATTGTTGCATGTGAGTTAGCAAGAAAGGGGGATGTTCTCCTAGCCCTGTGACTTCGGTGGGTGAACTTAGGGCCACTCAGATGATGAAGGGACTGGAGCATCTGCCCTGTGAGGAAAGGCTGAGAGAGCTGGGGCTGTTCAGCTTGGAGAAAAGGAGGCTGAGGGGGGAGCTCATCAGGGCTTATAAATATCTGCAGGGGGTGTCAGGAGGATGGGGCCAGACTCTACTCAGTGGTGTCCAGTGACAGGATGAGGGGCAATGGGCACAAACTGGTACACAGGAGGTTGAACCTGAATATGAGAAAAGACTTCTTGACTCTGAGGGTGCCAGAGCACTGGAACAGGCTGCCCAGGGAGGTTGTGGAGTCTCCATCCCTGGAGACATTCCCAACCCACCTGGATGTGTTCCTGTGTGATCTGCTCTAGGGGATCCTGCTGTGGCAGGGGGGTTGGACTAGATGATCTCTAGAGGTCCTTGCCAACCCCCACCATTCTGTGATTCTGTGAACTCAGCTCCTTAAAATCAAATGCCTAATGTCATTATTAGCAGCATGGATACTCCCTGGAGCCCACCGAAACCCGAAAGCAGCATGTGGTGTTTGAGGCTAGCCCAAAACGAAGGGTACACACAAATAATGTCTACAGGAAATGTCAGTCAAGGTAGGGCTGTTGGTCTCACTGTAACCAGTCACTGCAGATGGCAGCATTGGCCTCTGAGATGTCATAGCTGAGCTCCATCCTCTCAAATATGTAGATTGCAGTATTGGCTGCTATTATCATGGTAACTAAGTCTAGAAGTCCCAAGAGAGTGTTGTTTTTCCTCCTCTTCACCCCTCACCTCTGCACGGGGTAGGCATGGACACACTGTTATTAGAAGTGGTCCCTGCCTGGAAAAAGCTCGTGGTAGAAAATAGGTGAGGAATAATCAGGAGAGATGGGTAGGCAGGTAAATTTAGCACAGCGTTTGAATGACTTTGCTGATGTGAAGCAGGTCTCATTGCCACGAACTAGCCTGTAGTCCAGGCCTGCAAGGCCATAACCAGGACACCTGTTTTCTCCTACAGATTCCTACTAAAAAGCCTAATCCAGCCTTGACGTGTGAAACTCTCTAGACTTGTTTGGGTGAAAAATTATAGACACAGAGCATTATTTAGACACTGTGAAGCTGAATATTTGCTGACATGTACTGCAGAGAGAGACAGTTCACTAAGAGAGCGGGTCACTGAAACCCACTGTGACTCTGGCTCCCTGAAAGCAATTGGTAGATTTCTGTCCACACTGGAATTCAGATTGTTCCTTTTGTGCGCTTTTTTAATCGCAAACCCCATAATTACCTCATTTCCCAAGGAGAATGGAAAGCTAAATTACATAAAAATGTGAAATGAGCGTCTTCTAGGGCCAGGTGTCATTCTTGTTATTGATGGTGCTGCTAATAACACTGAGTTTGCAAAATGACACCACAACCATCAGGCAGTAACACACTAATCTGTGCCTATGGGTATATAATGTTCCCTTGCTGAGGGCGAGAGTCTAAAGTTGACAACCTGTTGGGTAATTAGGAACAGATGTGTCACTTCCACCCCCAAATTTTCTGGCCTTACCCTTTTTCCCTGATTTCAATTAGCTGGTTTGCCTGCTGTCCAACCCACGTGTGCTGGGCTTGCGGAACGCCGCAGAGGTCAGGCATGAAGCCTCATCCCTGACTTCATTTTCATCACACATCTCTAATGAAATTCAAGAGGGCAGCCAGTCTCCCAAGGACACGTGCAGCTTAGCAGGTGCAGCCTGAGCCACAGCTGGACTCCTTCACACCTTTGGCACTTTGGAGCCAGCTCGGCAATCTTTTTTCTTCCAAAAAGATCAGGCTCTGCGTAACATCTGCGTTTAAAAGGGACTTGGATCCTGAGCATACTTGAGAAAACTCTGACTCTCTCAGAGGATAAACAAAAGCAAGGGATGTGCAGGACTGGCACCATTTCTTCCCTAGCCTTCCTGCAGGTGAAATAGGTTCCTTGTGGGAAGAAGAAAAAAAACATTAAAACTATGTCTAACATACATCAAGAGTAGCTGAATGCTCCCCAGTGAATCCTTTCCAATCCTGTGTCAAACGGTTCCAGTTCTCTCTTGAGACTAGTTTCAACAACATGATACAGAACAAGTCCATTCTGATCCACCTTTGTTGGAATTCCAGGAACAGCTGTCTCCATGAGGAAGAAGGAGAATACAGCAGGCATTAGTTGTGAGCTACGTTGCTGTACGTAGGGGCCGGTTAGACATCCGTGTGTATTGCCAGCAGAGTTGGAAGCCCTTTACTCCTAAATGTACTAACTTGCTACACAAAAGATAGAGCTAGCCAGAATCTCCCAGTTGTTCCTGTGCTTTTTTGCATGCAAGGTCATTAAAACTTCCACCTCAGGTAAGTAGATCTCCGACCCCGAAGACTGTTTTTTCCAAAAGCAAATAATCTCCTGCTGTGGCACAACTGCCAGTCGCAGGTTTGGCCCAAATGATCTTGTCCCAACTATTTCTCAGTGGTATCTGACTGAGCATATTGAACTGTGCAATTCCCAGGTTGTCCATGTAAGAGGAGCTCTAAAAAACATTGTTAAAGTTTTGCTCTTCCAATACCGTAAGTCTTGGGCTCAAAACCTGCTTCTTGAGCGTTTTTCATGATTGGCTGTCTTTCATACAGATACTTGGGTTTGGAAGGGTGTGGAGCTCTAGAGGTGATACTTAGTATTTTTCGTTTCTAGAAATATATTCATTTCTATGAGTGTATTTATGTATTCTGGTTTTGCAAACAAATACAGTTATCTCACTGCTCAGATAAGCCTTTTGTTCATCACACCAAAGTGTGTTCCTACTTAGATGACTATAAATCTGGGAAACTTCGTCCTGTGGAGAAAATGTCACCTTAACATACAGTACAACTGACATGGGATTTGGGTGCTTGGTCACTTGGCAGCATCACTGATGAGGAGTGATTTGGCATGGCAGAATGAGCAAAACAACCAGACAACCTTGCACGGGAGCAAACTGAAACAATCAGCATCGTGGCAGAAAGGACTTCCTTCTCTTCTCTGTACGCATTTGATCCACTTTGGTTTTTCCTGACTCACTCACGTCCCACCAGTCCAACTTCCCAGCCTACAAGTGATGTTTCTTTTGCTCCCCTGATGTCTTAGCCTGCTAGTAGGTTGACCACCTCCCTCCCAGTCAGACAAGTCAGACAAGACAAGTCAGCTGTGGAGTCTCCACAGGGCACTTCTTGAAAAAAACCCTGTTTTGTTGGAGAGTATGTGGGTCCATTCTCACATGGGTGCAGTTCCATATTATACTGTGTCTTTCTCTTGCAGGCCTTGAAGCCATCCAACCACGCCACCATCCAGAGCATAGTGAGAGCTGTTGGGGTCGTCCCGGGCATTCCTGAGCCTTGCTGTGTTCCTGACAAAATGTCATCCCTTAGTATCTTATTCTTTGATGAAAATAAAAACGTGGTTCTTAAGGTGTACCCCAACATGACAGTGGAATCCTGTGCGTGCAGATAACATCTTGGGAGACCCTTTTGAAATGCTGAGGTGATCACTTGGTATTTGGGGGGGGGATGGGAGGGGCTGTTTCATGATACCTACTTTTTGTTTGCACTGCCAATGCATTTCCTTTGGACTAATAAGAAAAAAAAAAATAGAAACAAACCCAAACAAAGAGGATGGAAATGGAATGGGTTCCAAACAGCAGCTCCAAGGAAAGAGAATATGAACTTCATTCGCCTTGGAATTTGACCACGACAAACGTCTTGACAAGGAGGAGTGACTGTCTCTGTTGAAATCAAGAGGTAAAGAGGAATTTGGAAAAAGACTCTTCAAGAAGGACATACTGATCTATTTTTGTACAAGATTTTGGAAGCAGCAATTTTTGTCTCCCTTCTTATGGTGACTAATGGGGAGGGAGATTAGAAAGATAGTGTTCCTCGTTTTCAAGCTAAGCTTTCTGCCTTAGGTCATTGGGTAGTGCAGCAAGGAAGGCGAGCAAATCCAACATCTTAAGAGCCTTAGATAATCCAACTTAGACATTTATCTCCTTGGTATGACATGTCACCAATGGCATGTGTGTATTCATTTTCATGGACATCTTCTTGGGAATTGAGCTTATTAGAGGTCAGTGCCCTCAGTCAGAAGAACACAAAGCACGTTACTGCTGCGTGCGTAGTGGTGGTATCTCAAAAGCAGAGACTTTTCTTTCATGCCACTATGGCAACTCAGCAGGCCAAGGGTAGGGAAGTGTCACACCCTCTGAAGCAGCTGAGCAGCTTGTTCACAGCACATATTCTAGAACGTAGTTACAAATAATCTGTGAGTAAATCATGGTAGTTGATTCCTGGCATGAAATTATTTGGTGCATAATTCTTATTCCTTAGTCCTTCACTACAAATAGTTGATCAAAACTGCCTCTCGTTGGTTAGTTTTGATTGTTACATTAATCAGATAGTAGATTTTTTTAATTTTCTTTTTAATCTCAGTTCACTTCTACTCTGAAAATCAAATTTGTTGTACCTATGCTGTCAATTTAAGATTTCTTACTAGCGGGTTTTGCACAGTAAAAACACAAAGAATTCTTTCAGTTACCTTATTTGCCCAAAAATTCATATGAGAAACTACAATCAGGAAAGAAAACGGCTAACAAATCTCAGGCACGACTCCAGAAGTTACAGATCACATGTTCACAGATGTACTTTAGACAGACCCCTGGTTCCATTTTCAGCAGCACCATCTGTTGAGGATGTTGCTTTTTAAAGCCCTTGAGTCTGGTGAGAGTGATGTTTTAATTTGTGCTAAGAGAAAACATCAAACAACCTTCTCCCTAAGTTACCTTCGTAACTGACTCTCTGAAATACTCACAGGGAATAAATTCCCTATCATCACGAGAGTCAGGTTTTCTACTTTGGAGTCAGCAGTTCCTCAGTATATTGAGGGTGGTGACAGCTCTCCTGTGTCCATGCCTTTTTGCAGCTTCATGGATGTTTGAGGCTATAGCAGAAGTGCTCAGTCACTGGTTTTGGTGTTTGGTCACTGGTGCCGTCGTGTTCACCAGCCTGTGTGTGTGAGAGGTGTGGAGGTGGAGTGGGTACCCGAGGGATCCCTTCAGCAAGCACTTTTTACCTGCACACAGTCTCAGTGGAAGCTGACAGGAGTTTGCACTTAAAAAAAATGAAACCAAAAGAGAAAAAGCACCACTGATTAGTCCCAGATGCAAGTTAATGCTTGTGGCCCTTCCCTTGCCCTTCCTGAACAACATACCCCCGTGGTCAGATTGCCAAAGGGCCACCAGAGCCATCTTTATTTGCTCCAATTAGGCAACACTAATTAGCAAACCTATCCAGCCTGACTGCTGTATGTTAGGATTCCAAGAGCTCTGTAGCAGGATTCTGCCTCCAAGGATCTGTTCAGGAGGGGCTTTTCATCAGAAAAGATAGCGATAGGACAGGGGGTAATGGTTTTAAACTGGAATGAGGGGAGATTCGGGTTAGATATTAGGAAGAAATTCTTCACTATAAGGGTGGTGAGGCACTGGAACAGGTTGCCCAGGGAGGTTGTTGATGCCCCCTCCCTGGAGGTGTTTAAGGCCAGGTTGGATGAGATTTTGTGCAACCTGGTCTAGTGGGAGGTGTCCCTGCTTATAGCAGGAGGGGTTGGAACTAGATGATCTTTAAGGTCCCGTCCAAACTTCACCATTCTGATTCTGTGATTCTATAAGTCTCAATTTCTAGAGAACAAGTGCTATCTTCAGCTTGCAGGGGCAGAACTGCCATCAGAACCAAGTATGAAACTGTGGACATTTAGATCAAAGTTCCTTTGATCCACTTCCACACGGAGGAGAAAAGTCAGATGGGCTTCAAAACAGGAGGAAAAAAACCTGTGCTCCTCTCCTGGCTGAAAAGACAAATGGTTGCAGCCAACCCAGAGCATGTCATGGCTGTGAGTTGGTGGTGAAGAAGAGCCTGTCTTTGCTGTGGAGCTGTGTGGGCTGCTGCCTTGATGTTAAGGTCAGGCAGAAGCAGTGATGCACACAGGCTGCCCATGCCCTAGAGCTCACCTTCTAATCCACTGGTCTGCTCCTGGGCCCGGTGTCATTAGGACCTGTGGGGGGATGCCACTGGCTAAGCTGGAGACAGGTTGGGATTTTCAGTGGACGCCAGGCCCTGCAAGCAAAAGCAGATGCTGTGGTTTCTGATACTTGTCTTTCATAAGAGCTGTGCAGGTAAGTCCATTGTTTTTACATTTCACAGAATCATAGAATGGTTTGGGTTGGAAGGGACCTTAAAGATCATGTAGTTCCAACCTCCCTGCATGGGCATTCAGCGTGACAGTGGCTACTGTTCAAAAACACAAGCTCAAACAATAAACCTAACTAATTTCCAATTTGTGGAGAGCTTGTGGCAAAATACATTTCATAGAACTTGACAAGGCAACCTCAGCTTTGGGCCAAAGCGTCTCATTTCTTTGTTCAAGGTGAGCTGGCTGGTGACAAATAATGGGTCATATCACCAAAATCGTTGCCTTTACAGTATTTTTGAGGCTCTTGGGGTGTGCACCTCTTGCCTTGAGTAGAAAAGAGGGAGCTGCTCCATAGCCCTCAAGGGCTGGATTTCCCCCCACATTGGTTGCCCTGTGCTAGGATACAGCCAGACTTGGTTGACAACCATGTGGTGTAGAACAGGTACAATCTTCCATGTAAAACATGATCTGCCTCTTCCAACTCTACGCTGGGTGTTCTCTTCAGTTAACCACATAGAAGGGAGATGTTTTATGCCCATGACTTGTTTTGCATTTGTATCTGCAACAGAAACTTCCTGCATGAAGCCACCACATCTAGCATCAGCAATATGTTGTTAGTCACACGGGCAGTGATTTCTGTATATAACTTTGTATTAGTAGGGACCTCAAAATAATTTCCAGCTCATGTTATTAATCACCATTTTAATCTCAAATCAGCATGGGGGGCTTTTCCCCCCGTTCTGTTTTTTGTTTTTTTTTAAATACTATTAATCCATAAATGGCTCTGCTTCCCATCTAATTATGTAGCATCTGATGCCCACAGATTATTTTTATGGCTGGCTCAAAAGATGGGCAGGGGAGTGTCTCGAGCTGCACTAGCTTCAAATGGGCTTTCCTGGGAGCAAAGTCCCCAGTGCAGAGCAGACTGTGAGGAGGCCAGTGCAGAAAGCTCTTGAAAATCCCACTCTGGGAGGCTGAGCAGGGAATCCCCACGGTAAGTGTGCAAAACAGAGTGTGCAAAATCAAACCTGCTGATCCTGCAGTGTGTGGTCCCTTGACCCAGGAGAACTGCCTGCTAAAATCAGTTCAGGGGGTCACAAGGCAGGCTGTGTTTTTCCCTTTGTCTGGGGACCCTGAGGTTGCAAGGAGCAGAGCTCCTTTTGGGGCGTGCCAAGCAGCCCTGCTCCACTGCAGGAGCCTGGCATGCTCATCTCTGAGGAGACACTCAGCAGTTTGCAGGGGGCTGATGTTTTTTGTTCAGTGACCCATTTCTCCTTGTAAAAACAGCCTGTTTAAATTATTCCTGTTGAAAGGTTAATCTTTGTACAGACTATGTCAGTTAAAAAAAAAAAAAAATTAAAAATTACCCCCGAAAAGGAAAAGTTATTTTGTATAGGGAAAGAAACTTTTACAGAAGCTTTTAATTTATTTTATATCTGTGGCCATCTTGTCCTTTCAATGTTTTCTTCTTTATCACAGTGCTCTTTAAACAACACCAGTTGTTGTAAAGATGAAATGCTAGGACTGTAGTCAAGTTTGCAAGGATAGGTCACAGCCACACTGTGAAGGGCATGTTTCACTACTGATGGATAAGCTTGCCTGGTTTGCATTTTTTTTTCCCTTCAATAATGGGAAAGGGTCACTAGGAACTCTGGAGAAAATATAAAATAAAATAACTTTTTACATGAAGATCCTTTTGTTGTTGTTGTGGGGGTTTTTTCTGTGTGGTATTCCAGCAAAGTTGTCACTGCTTTCTGTGTTCTGGAAACGCGTCCATCTCAAGTGCTCGTTTGCAAAGGCCACTCCAACAGGGACTGTCTTCAGAGAGCCAGGTGGGGAGTGGCTGGGGGTTCAGGTCACTGGGTGGCTCGTGTGACAGCCAGAACCATGTTGGAGCCATGCACAGCGTGTTTCAAAGGATGCAGCAAAATAGGACTTTGATGTATGAAGCTTGCACACACACACACACAAAAAAAACCAACCCACGACACGTTTTTTTTTTTCTTGCCACATGGAATTTTCATGAGGTTTTTATGAAAAGATGCTTCCTATTTCCCTTTGAGGTTCCCTTCCTGCAACACAGACCAGAGAATCCCGTTCTCATAAATGAGCCTTTTATAGCGAGCCCCAGGTTATCCTGGTTTCTAAGGCATTTTGAAACATCATGGTGAGCAAAGAGCTGGATCTAATTTAGAACCCGTTTTTTTAAAAAAAGCTTTTCACAGTGTCAGATCTTTTGTCGTTCATTTCGTATCTTCACATCTGCTTTCTGCACAACCTCCTCCTTGCTTATCATCTTTGGGAGGAATTACCTTGTTTTACTTGCTTTCCACTTCTTCAGCACTGCCTCCCCTCTCTCTCTAAAACTGCACCATGTGCAAAATATGTTCCTCAATGTGGTGGAAATCCATTTTCCTGCGTGTTTCACATCATGCATATTTCATCTTACACACTTCAGGAGCGTGATATCCAGAGGAACCACTTCATCTGTGCATGGATATGCAGCCAATTCAGTGGTAAAAATCAAAATGGGGAAACAGGGTTTGGTAGGAGGCATCCTGAGGTGTGCACATCTGTCTGGATCTCTTGATTTACTCCTGCTAGTCCAGTCCTAGAGCAAGAAGTCAATCAGAAATGCTCAAACCTGTGCCAGGAAGCAACATAACTGTGCTACAGCGTTCAAGCACAGGGAACTCCAGAGATACAGAGCACTGACCTTGTGCTGCCTGGCAAAAGATGGGAAGGGAGGGTGAATTTAGGGCTGCACGTTAAGCTAGAGCTGAGAAGGCTGCCTTTAATTGTCTCTTCTTTCCCTCACTTTCTGCATCATCTTGAGGAAGTCAAACTGTGAAACTGCTGGAGGTGTCTAAACCCAAAGCTACACACATGCCCTGGCTCAAACCAGGACAACAGCTCTCCAGAGGGCCTTCAAAATTGACCAGGGGGCTTAAATCTCTCAGGACTTCAGCTCCCATTTCATCAGATAACAATAAAAATTCTTCCTCCCACTCCACCATAAGGTCCTCGGGGACCACAGCAGGGGAAAGCTGTGTCTGGTCGGAGAGACGTTGTTGCTTAGTGGGAGGAGAAAGGGATCTTTGCTGCTTTTCATCACAAATAAGACCTGTCAATTCTGAGATACCTCTGGATGTGGTTGGCCATTTCTGGACAGAGATATGGGATATGTCCAGCCTTGGGCTGAGAGTTTTGGAGAGCAAACCAGGGCCCAGCATCTGCAGACCAGACCTTTCCCAAGTACTTTACACAGTGAGTGATCTGTGGCAGGGGATCTAATGGCATACCCTGAGAGCTGCAGAAAATGGACTCTGTGTGTTTCATCAAAAACATGGGTTTGATTTACTCTTTAGAGAAAAGTACAAGAAACAGCCTTCTATCTTCTCCAGATCCAGTGGCAAAATATTCCTTGGCCTCACTGGGAGCAGCAACAAGCCTTTTTCTTCAGGTATTGAGTCACAGCCTGAGAACACAGAGAAACTCTGTGGCTGACAGATTTTGTGAGGAAAGACCTTCCAATTTCTGGGGTAAGCACCTCAGGCCTCTTCTGCGAGCAGCTGAGTGATGCTCCCTGTCAGGAGCAGAGCCCAGCTCAGCACTCTCAGTGCTGGTAAGAGCCCTGGGTCTCCTTCGAGGGCAGCAACTTGTGTCATGCACTGCCTCGTGCTGCTGCTTTGACTCAGGAATACATGGTGTCCATCTCAAGCTCTGGTGGTCAGTGTAATCTTGGTTCACACAGGTGTCCCTGAGAGTCCCTTGAGAGCGGCGCAGCCCATGGAGAGCAGATAAACAGCATTAGTGCCTGCAGGGAGTGGGGCCCACCTAGAGGTCCCTGACTGCAATCCAGCATCTAGACTTTATGGAAAGAAGATATAAATGATGTGAATTCCCTCATCGGCTGGTTTCCTAACGACTCTTCTAGTAAGGAGAAAGAAGTGTAATGTGGGACCTCATCTAAAATACATGCTTCTAGACTTCAGCAGCAATCAATGAACACCATCACTTACACCACTTGAACTCTCCTCACCTGCTTGGAGTAAGCAGGAGGAGTGAGCAAATAGCAGAGAAAACTGGTGCTGATAAATGATGCTCCCATGTAAAGAGTGCTGTGTTCAGCTCTGCTCTTCCAGCTTCACCATTCTGAGGAAAACATGTAAAGATAGGTGTGACAAGGGTAGCCAAAAGTGGGGTAGAGTTCTGTGGAAGCAAAGACTAAACTGGCTAGAACTTCTAACTCAGCAAAACAGGGTGAACATGAGGAGTAGGGGTAGAGTGGTAGGGGTAGAGGGGCTGTAATGGACTTGTACAGTTCTGCAGGTGCCACGGACATTTAACAAGGCTCATTTTTCCTCTGCCTTTCATTACATGAACCAAAGGGCACCAAATGAAATGGTCTTGGTGAGAGCTAGAGGTCGGTGTGACAAAGTGTGGGCAGGGACAGGCACAGCCCCACACAGCTTGGTCCCTGTCCTCATCGGGTTGTTTAATTCCAGGAATCTTAAAAATACAGGCTGAGCGTTGGTGGGATGCAGGGCAACCCAGCAAGTGATGCAACTGCTCACTACCTGCTGACAGATTCCCAGCCTCACCCCAAGCAGCAATTGTACCCCTTGACCAACTTGTGCCAGCTTATGTACTGAGCGTGGCGTTGTGTGCTGGCTGTGTCTCCCCCAGCTCCTTGTAGAGAGCAGCTGGTGGGACCAGGTCAGTCTGAGAAACTGAACAAGTCCTTAGCTTCATGTCAGCATTGCTTGGCAATAACTTCAACATCCATGTGTTACCAACAGCAGTCTCAGCACAAACACAAACATGGCCTCGCACCAGCTACTCTGCAGAAACTCTGTCCCAGCCAAAACCAGCAGAGAGGATGAAGGCCAGTGGGCACCAAACTTTCTGGCCATCGAGACAGTAAAACACTGGAGCAGCTCTCCCAGAGAGCACCAAATTCACTTGCAGTGGGGTCGATCTCTTACCAGCAGCTGAGCAGCAGAGGGACCCAACCACAGACGGGGCCACTGCTGCTGCTGTTCCTTTCAGCAGTGACTGGTCTTGGCGAGAGCCAGAGCTCGGTGTGACAAAGTGTGGGCAGGGACAGGCACAGCCCCACACAGCTTGGTCCCTGTCCTCATCGGGTTGTTTAATTCCAGGAATCTTCTTAAAAATACAGGCTGAGCGTTGGTGGGATGCAGGGCTGCTCTTGCTGTGGGGTCAGTAACAGCAGCAAGTGTTCAAGCCCTTCTGAAACTCACCCCTGACATAAAGCACAGCCAGGCACTGAACAGCATCCCAGTGAATCCATCTCCAGCTGCAGCACCTCCATTGTTCCTTCAGCTCCTGAGGCTTTTGGTGAAGCCTTCTGTCCAGATCATGAAGAGGTCCAACCCTCCTGAGCTTATAAACCCTCATGATTTCAGGGTGTGAATAAAATGTAGCTTAAGGCTCAGCCTTGCTGTTCCAAGTCCATTCTTGGGTTTTTTGGGTTTGATTTGTTTTGGCAGTTTTGTTTTGCTCTCCCAGAGGAAGGGACTAGTCCGAATAAAAACAGGCTGGTTTTTAAGCTGGTGCAGCCAGCACAGTGGGCGATGGAGCCTTTGGAAAATGAGACACCCCCCCCCACGACACACGGGGAGGTGGCACTGGGGAAAGGTGCTGGGCACTCGGGGCATCGCCTGTTGACGTGGCCTCCAGAAAAAGGGTTGGACAGGGCTGGCTTGCTGCAGGAAACGTTTCTAGCGCTGGAACAGCAGCTCGGGCTACAGCCCTGGCCACGATTCCATAACCCTGTGAGTGGGTTAACTGGGATTTCAGGCCGCAGGGCTGCCCAGCGCTGCCTTTCCATGGCACAAACCCCGCAGCGAGGGCGGGGCCCCACCAGCCCCTGGCCCAGCCGGGCATCCCTGCGCTCCTGGCCGCGCAGGACGAACGCTGCTCCATCAGAGCCAGGGACAGTGCAAACGGAGTGCAAACCCGCCCCTCTGCACTGCAAACAGCCCCGTTTCCAGCAACAGCAGCACTGCTGAGGCCAAGCTCCGTTGGCAGAGGCCCCGTGGCTTTGCCAAAGTTTGTTGGTTTTTTTTTTATTTGTTTGTTTGGTTGTTGTTGTTGTTAAAAAGCCCCTCAAACCCAAACAAGCAGCCCCCAAGCAGGAGGATCAGCCCCAAGCCCCCAGAATCTGCCCTGCTCTCCGGCCCTACCAGTCCCCAGGTACCCTGAGAGACCCCACCCCAGGGGGGACCCCGACCAGGGCTGCCCAGACACGGTCTGAGGGCCAGTTTGTCTGAGGGACAGGGTGGCTCTGCTGCACACTTCCCTTCTGTTGCACCTCTACTTGTTATTTTTGGGCTTTTTTATTATTTTTCTTTTCTCTCATTTCCTCTTCTCGTGTTTTGCCCTGTTTGTCGTCTTCCTCTTTTTTTTTTTTTAACTGTCTTTTCTGGTTTTTCAGCCTTTTTTCTTTCTCTTTCTTCTTTTCCTGTTATATCCCTTTTTTTGTGTTTTGTTAATATGTTTGGGGTTTTTTCTCTTTGTTTGGGGTGGGGTTTTTTTCCTCCTTTTTCCCTGTCTGGCTCCCAGCCCCTCCCACAGATGTGGGCCCTCCCCGGCCAATGACAAAGGACCCGCAGCTGGGGTGGGCTGGGCTGTGGGTGAGGAGGGGAAGTGGCCGGGATGGCAGATGCGGGACACTTGCGGTCATCCCCGAGGCAGCAGGTCCTCAGCGATGGCTTTGGGTGGAGTTTTAGGGGCTTCCGGTACGCGGGCAGCTCTTCTGAGCCTGGGCTGCTAGAGGGTGGGCTGGGGTCTGAGGGGCCCCTGCTCCCCACTCCCCCCAGCACTGCTGCAAGCACCAGGAGGGACCCAGCTCCGTGGCTCCCATCACACCGCTCCCCTGGAGCAGGGTAAGGAGGTGGTGGGAGCTCAGGGGGGGCTGCCTTGTGCCCCTGCAGCAGGACACGGGGTGTCATTCCCGGACCATAATGCCGTTGCTGCCTTGTTCCGTGCCTCGGTTACCTGCTTTGCGTTGGAGTAATTTAAAAATAAATAAACCTAACTTATTAAGGAACGTGTGGGAATTATTAGCAACTGTGAAATGTGGGCAAGCGGCTGGAGTGGAGTTAGTATCGCACGAAGGTTACTGATGTTTATGTATCTCAATATATATTTATGTATGTATGTGTACTGATATTTGCTGGGGAAGCAGGCTGGGAAGTGTGCTTAAACCTACTCAGGGCAGACGGAGCACATCTGTGTCCCTTCCCTGAGGGAAGAGGAACGCATTTTCAAGCTTGAAGTGCAAAAATGTCCAAAATCATTACCTATACAAATGTAGGATGTGTAAACACCCCCCCCCCCCAAACCAACAGCCCCCCTCAGTCGCACAGGTGGGCTTGGGTTGTTCTCTTACACTGGAAGGGTGGGGTTTATTAGTGTTAATAGGGGAAAATACTGATTTCCTGACCACCCTGGAATGATTGGAGTCTTAGGAGGCAGCTGGGAAGTGCCCCTCGCACAGGAGAAGCCGCGCCCCGCCCGTCGGGGTGTCCCGGATCAGCCCCAGCTGCCGACGGCGGGGTCATTGTCCCTCGTTTCCCCCCGCCCCCGCAGGGTGTCCCGGCCCCGGTGATGCCAATGACCGGGAGGCGGGGCCGTGTCTGTAATTAGCCCGAGCGGAACCGTGCCTATAATTAGCCCGAGCGGGGAATGGGCGGAGCTCGGCGGGTTGATGCGCAGCTGCGGTGGTGGCCCCGGAGCGGTGAGTGCGGGGCTGGGGGGGGCGTGGACCAGTCCGGCTCTTTCTCCTTCCCTCCCTCTCTGCTGGGGCTGCGGGCGGGCCTGGGGCGCCGGGAAATAAAGCCCGAGGGCAGGAGCCCAGCGTTCCTTATCCCCGCCCCGCCGGAGCTCCGGGACCGGCCCCAGTCGCGGGGCTGCAGAACCGGGCCGGGGGCTCCAGCGGGGCGGGACCGGGAGGACTGAGGCTGGGAGCAGAGAGCCGGTCCCGGCCCCAGCTGTTTGGGGTTGGGGACAGCGCTGATCCCGCCCGGCTGTGTTTAGTGCTGGAGCCATGCTGGGATTTTCCCCTCCCGGGCCTGGCTGGTGTGCGGGGCACAGGGAGCCGCGGGGCACGGGCAGAGCGACGGGCCCGAACGGGCCTGTGGGATGTTCCGTGTCAGGGAACGATCAGTGTGCAGGGAGGGATGGCCGGGAAGGGCTTGTGCTCTTCCCAGAATGTGGTTGTGGGGTTTCTCTCCAGCTCCTCTGGGCAGGGATGGGCTGGCATCACCTGTACTTCTGTTGTTATTATTGTCATTAGGATGATGTTTCAGTTATTAAATTGCTTGTATCTCAAGCCATGAGTCTCCTGCCCTTTCTGATTCTCTCCCCTTCCCTGGGGAAAGAGAGGGAGCAGCTGCTGGGATTTAGCTGCTGGATCCAACCAGGACACATGAGTTCACACCTTGGACACAGAGCCCAAATCCTGCACCTTGGGGCTGAGACAGGGCCCGAGTGCTGTGGGTCCAAACCACAAACTGCCTCCCACATTTGGGGGCCTGAAGCAGACACCAAGGCCTTGTGCTTGGGCTCAGGAACAGAGATCAAGTCCTGTAGCTGTGGGGGCTTGAAAGCAGCTGCCTGGGGCAGTTTTGGGGCTCACAAAGAGAGACCAGGTGCTGCATTCTGGGGGCTCAAAACTGGGCTCATTGGGCCAGTGCTGGATCTGAGAAACAGAAACCAAGTCCTGGGTTTTCAGGGGCTGGTTTGGGGCTCAGGCACATGGAACTGAAGCAGCTACAGATATTCATGTCTTGGAAAGAAAGTCCTGCCTTCTGGGGGGAACTCAAACCCAGGCTCAGAAAGAGGTTAAGTCCTACATTTTGCCACCTTGGAACAAGACTCATTTGGCCAGTTGCAGGGCTTTGAAGTGGAGACTAAGTCCTGCATTTGGGGGGGCCCTAGAATCAGAGACCCAGCCCCTTGTGTTGGTGCTTAGAAACAGAGACTAAGTCCCACATCTTGCAGTCTTGGAACAAGACTCATTTGGCCAGTTGCAGGGCTTTGAAGTGGAGACTAAGTCCTGCATTTGGGGGGCTTGAAGCAGAGACCCAGTCCCTCGTGTTTGTGCTTGGGAACAAAGATTAAGTCCTGCATGTTGGGGGCCTGAAACCAGACTCACTTGGTCAGTGTTTTGGGCTCACCAAGAGAGACTAAGTCCTGTATTTTGCAGTCTTGGAACCAAGCTCATGTGGTCAGTTGCAGAGCTTAGAAGGGGAGACCAAGTCCTGCCCGTGGGGGGCTCGAAGCAGAGACCCAGTCCCTCGTGTTTGTGTTCAGAAACAAGAGACTAAGTCCTGTGTTTCGGGGCTTGAAACCACCACTACCAGCTTTTATTCAGGGTCCACACGAAACTGTCGCCTTTATTCAGGGAGCCTGATACCGGCTGAGCCCCAGCTCCCCCCACCCACCGCGGCCGGAGCAGGACCGTGCCCCGAGCCCCGCGCAGGCAGCAGCCGCGGGCAGCGCAGCACCAACGGTGGGAGCTCCCGCGGCGCCCGACATTTCCAGCCTTTATTCTGCGTCCGTGAGAAGCCGCCGCCTTCTTCCCGCGAGTCCGACACCAGCGCAGCCCCAGCAGGACACCGGCGTCCTCCCTCCGCTCCTCGCAGCCGAAGCGGGTCAGGAGCCGGCAGCACCAGACTTACCCCGAGGCCCGGCCGCCGGTCCCCGCTCCCTGCCCAAGGCCTCGGAGCGTGGCTCCTCCAGCCCGCGACCTTAGGACGGAAACATCGAGAGCGGACGCAGAGCTCCCAGGCCCGGCCCAGGACCCGCACCTCGCCAGCCCAGCCAACAGCAGCCATGGGCCGGGTCTCCTCCTCCGACCCAGCCCAGCCCAGACACCCAGCACCGACCAAAACCCCCACACCAGTCACCGTCCACCTACCTCGGGCTCCACACGGCTCCAGAAGAAGCCCCCGGGCCGTGCCGACGCCGCAGCTCCCCGGACCAGCTACATTGGCTTCTCCGCGCTCGGTACCGGTGCCGCTCTGGCGACTGAAGAGGCGGTGCGTGCGCGGGGCGGGGCGCGTGGGCGGGGCCGCAGGGCGCGTGCGCGGGGCGGGGCCGAGCGCAGGTGCGCGTGGTTAAGGCCCCAGTGCGCAGGCGCGGGGCGGGGCCGGCACAGGTGCGCGGGGCGCGTGGGCGGGACGGCACAGGGCGCGTGCGCGGGGCGGGGCCGGCACAGGTGCGCGAGGCGCGGGCGGGGCGCGTGGGCGGGACGGCAGCAGGGCGCGTGCGCGGGGCGGGGCGGCCCGAGGTTATTTCAGCCGTGCGGGCGGTCGGCGCTGTTTTCTTTTCGGGAGAGGTAGCGCAGGGGAAGGGTGTCCTTGCGGGACCCAGGTGAGGCGCGGGGCCCTCGGCCCGGGGCCGGCAGCGCGGAGCTCCGGCCGGGGAGCGGGGCAGGGGTCCGGCCGAGCGGGGCCGCGGCCCCGGGGTTTCTCGGAGCTGCTCCGTTTGCAGGCAGCTGCGGGCGGCCGCGCTGGAGGCGCGGGGCTGGGGGCGCCGGGGAATAATAAAGCCCCGAGGGCCGGAGCCGGCGTCCCCCGTCCTCGCCCGCGGCCACACGGGGCTGGGCCCGCTCCGCGGGTCTCCCCCGACGATTCCCAAGCACCCCTCGGGATCCCGGTCCCGACCCGACACCACACGTTGTCCGGCACCGGCGGGGGCTTCGGGGCTCAGCCCCGGGGGCTCCGCCGGGGGCTTGTGGGGTTCAGTCCCGGGGCCGGTTCCTGGGCTCAGCAGCACGGAGCGAGCCGAGCGTTTCCCGGAGCCCTTGTCCTGCGTTTGCGGGGCTGGGAACGGGCCCTGGGGCTGAACAGGGGCGCGAGTCCTGGCTTTGGGCTTGGGAACGGGGACCCGGTCGCTGTTCCTGGGCTCAAACCCAGAGGCCGTTTGGCCGCGGCTGCGGGGAGGCGGGAGGTTCTTGGGCTGCGGGCGGGGGGTGGGAGTAGCATGGGCCCCCACCGGAGGTGGGGGCTCGGGGTGGGTGTGTGGACCCCCCTCTAGAGGGGGGTCCCGTTCGCGTCGGGCCCCCACCGGAGGTGGGGGTCCAGTCCCAGTGCTATTCCTGGATGCACCAGCGAAAAAAAAAAGTGGGAGATAGTACCAGGGGGAAAAAGCACTTTTCAGGCCTTTTTACTGTCCAACTGTTTATTCAATATTGAGACTATTTATGACAGGTCATATTCATATGTGCTTTGTGACAGTGATTGATTGACGACTTGGGCCAAAGCCAACATTGTTTGAACAAGCACAAGCTGAGAGGGCTGGAGCAGAACTGAAGAGGAGCAGGAACCACAATGAGCTGGGGCTGGAACCAATTGGCATGGGAGATGAGCTGGAACCCAAGGGGAGCTGGAGAGGAGCTGGAACCCAACTGGAGCTGGAGATGAGCTGGAACCCAACTGGAGCTGGAGCAGGGGCTGCTGCTAAGCTGGAAGAGATGACTCTGGACTGCTTTCAAAACCAACTGGGGTCCAAAACACTGGAAGCAGGAACCAGCTGGACCTGAAAACAGAGCAGAAACAAAATGGTGCAGAAACAAACAGGAAGCACAAATGAGCTGGCCCTGAAATGAAGGGGGGCAGAAAGAAATTACCTGAAGGTGCAAACGAGCTGCAACCAGAGCTGCCTGTGAGCTGCAGCTGCAACCAAATGGAGCCACAAACGAGCTGGCATAATCCAGGAGCTGGACCTGAGACCAAAGCAGAGATGAACATGATCCAAAACTGAAGCCATCCAGGAGCTGGGCCTGAAAAAAACAGAGGCACAACCAACCAACCTGAAGCTGCAAATGAGCTGGAGCCACAAGGACCTGGTGCTGCAAACAAACTGGAGCCATTGGGGGCTGGACCTGCAAGTGGAACAGAAACAAATGGGAGCCAGAACTGAACTGGAGCCATCCAGGGGATGGACCTGAAAGAACCAGGGGCCCAACCGAGTGCCCCAGCTGCTCACAAAGCAGACAGGGCAGTCACTCAAAATGAGATCTATTCTGAAAGTTACTTAGCACTCCAATAACAGCAAACCACTTTCTTAAATATTAATAGCCATACAAATTATGTAGACATATATATGAGCTATATGACATAAACATAAAAAGCTATATAAATAGCTGGATGCCAGGCAGGACAATACCAGCATTCCCCAGTTCCCACCACCCATCCATTAGAAGGATGTCCCACAGAGTGCAGTCACTCACCTCTCAGAGGGCTCTCAGCCCCAGACAGTTCCCTTGGGACCATCCCAGTCCAAGGGGACAGTCCCCAGCTGCAGCCCCACTGCTCCCAGGAGGACTGACTGGACTCACCCTGCGGCCACACGGGCCTGGAGCCGATCCAGAGCGGTGCCAGCCCGGCTGGGTCTCCAGGGGGTGCAGGCAGGAGTGGGTCTGGTGGGAGCTCCTGAAACCAGCTGGGACTGGAGAGGAGCTGGGAGAAGTGACACTGGACTAGTTCCGAAACTGACTGGAGCCCAAAACCACACTGGAAGCAGAAAAGAGCTGGACCTGAAACCAGAGCAGAAACAAACATGAGCCCAAACCGAAATGGAGCCTTCCAGGAGCTGGGCCTGAAGAAAACAGGGATCCAAACTGACAAACAAATAAACAAGAGCCCAAACTGAGCTGGACCCAAAAGAACCAGGGACGCAACCAACCGACTGTCCCGGGTGCTCACAAAGCAGACAGGGCAGTCGCTCAAAATGAGATTTATTCTAATAGCAGCTGTTTAGTGCCCCAACAAACAACAGCAAACCACTGTGTAACTGTAAAGAGCTACATACTACACATCATAGAATAGATACAACACCACTACACACAAATCATGAACTCACCTCTCAGAGGGCTCTCAACCCCTGGAACCTCCCCGGCGCAGGCAGCCCGGCCTCTTCCCGGGGCTCCACACCCCACAGGGCTCCCGGCGTGTCACTCGTGGGCTCCTGGCACAAACCCAGCGGCTGAAAGACTGTGGGCAGCCCGGCACACGGATGGGAAGGGCTTGGGGAGGGATGGGGGACAATAAAACACTCCATTTTCTGGGGAGGGGGGGAAGAAAAAAGTGTGGTAAAAAGCAATGCACAAATACAGCAACGGCCGTGCAAAGTCAAAACTCGAACATTGAATCTTACCTGTAACCCACAGGTAGCAAGCACACGCAGGGGACTGGTGAACAGCTGCTCAAACACATCAGCTAAGGAAACAAAATGCATGTAATGACATCCTTGACCTCAGCAGCACTCCCAGAGAAAGGCTGCTCTAGTCTGGGTGCCTGAGGAACCCCTGTAGCAGTTCTGGTCCCAGCCCTGCTGGAACCAGCTCCCAGGTTTTGGAAGAAAGAAACCAAAACCATTCCTCCAAGTAGCTGCTGACACCTGGGGCTGAGAACCAGAGGTACCTGAGGACAAACCCAGGCAGCAGCAGACAAGGTGGAGCCAATTCAGGTGCCTCCAGCTCTCGAGGGCTCTCCTGCCTCTCATTACTCACCGTGATTAGGGCAGTAACGAGCACCTCTGGTGTCCAGGGAATGCCCTGTTTGCGCAGCTGAAACCATCCTGGCCTGCCTGGGGCTGGATACGGGCACAGCCTGGAGCAATCAAGAGAAAAGGTCTCATTTTGGGATCCTGGCCATTCCAGCAGTACTTGCATTACACAGGAACCATCAAATCTGTAGCAGAAATGTGTTCACTCCCCCAAAGGAGACCTCAGACCCGGCCCAGCACTGCTGCAGAGCCTGCGCCCACCCGCACCCCCCAGCCCCCCAGAGCCCTCACGGCACAGCAGCGCCCGCGGCCCCCACTCCAAAGCCCCCTCCCCTCAGCCCGTATGTGGGGAACACCCGTGTCCAGAACACCTCCGTGGTGCCCAAAACCTGCCCCCAGAGCCGGGTGCGGGGGAGCCGGGCCGGTAACAAACCTGAGACGCAGCCGGGAACGCAGAGGGGCAGCCACGGGTTTGTCCTGCTGGTACCAAGGCCGGGAAACTCCCCGTCACCTGCAGGCAGCAACAGCAGCTCTCGGGATGAGCACCCCCAACCCTGGGCACCCCCTCAAGCTCTGCTTGAGCCCGGACACCCCCCAGAAGCCGCGGCCGGGCCCAACCACCCCCCAGCCCTGCCTGGGCCCGGCTTCCCCTCACCGCGGCCGGGCCCGGGGCTTTCCAGGAGCACGGCGGGGCCTCCAGGTCACTCGGAGACGGGCCCCGAGGGTCCGAGCCCCGCAGAAACCACCTCCCCAGCCAGGAACCCCCCCCTTTCCAGCCAGGAACCCCCCCTCGCCCCCCTCCAGCCAGAGCCCTCCCGACCCACCGGTACCTCCGCTCGCCGCTCCGTTCTGCGCGCTCTGCTCCCGCGGCGGAGGCGCCCCCTGGCGGTGGCAAGCGGTACTGCGCCCCGGGTCCCCTTAAGGCCTCGGAGGCCGGCAGGCACCTGCCGCACCGACCAATCAGCGCTGCCGACGGCTCCGGGGACACAGCCAATGGCGGGGGGGGCGGGAGCGGTCCCGTGCGGTGGCGCCGCCTGGCGGGGGAAATGCGGCACTGCCCCAGCCCGCCCCCCTGCCGCGGTCGGCGCGGGCGGGTGCGGAGCCAGCGCGGCCGGTGGGCCCGGACTGCCTTGGGCGCCGGTAGCCTGATGCCGCTTGCTGGGCCCGCCGCCTTCCCCGGGCCTTCCTCCGGCCCTCCTTCCTCACCGCCGGCTGCTGCCTCCAGCCCGACGGCCCTACCGACCCACACATCTGCAGCACAGACAGAAGCAGCTGCAGAAGCCGTTCAGTAGATACAAAGGCTTACGGAAGGAATTATTGGGCAGATTCTAATTCTTCCATTAAAATACTAATAAGATGGCTATTGTGTTGCCTCTGGTTTTGTTTTCTAAGAATGAGTGCCATCAATTACCTTTTCTCTTTAGGATTGTTTCCTATAAATATGGTTAGGTTAACAATAATTGACATCACCCCTGAAAATAAAAATCTTCTCAAAAAAGAAAGGGGGAAAGAAACCTCAAAGGAAAAGATTAAACAATTCTCCAGTCTAATTAGTGTCATTCTGCTATAAACTCCTCCTGTCCAGGGTGCAGTGGGACAGGTGAACCTGTTTCCCTGGTGCTTTCTGGCTCTGCACACTCCCAGGTCAGACCCCTTGACAACACGCTCCTGTACGGAAACGTGACAATGTCTGCGTGGCCCTGCACTGCAACACAGGGTCACTGCTCTGTCAATATTGTCTGTTTGAGCTCTGGCAGTGCAGCTGGGATGGGAAAAACAAAGGACGACCTGGTTCCTGCTCCCACGGGTTTCACAGTTTTAAATAAAAAATAGTTATCACTAAGTAAGCAAACTACTTTTTAAAAAAAATTCATACCCACCGAAGTTTGACATTTCAGTCTATCATGCTGCTCACTTTATCAAGTGTTATTTCATAGGGGACAATAGTGTTGCAAGAAATCCAATATGAGACATGATGAAGTTGGAAGGATGAACTCTAAGCTCTTCTCATCCACCCAGGAAATTCAGTCCCTGTCCTCATTGGGACACCTCACACAAACATAACTCCATCCTGTGGGGAGGGCTGGCACCTCAGCCAGCCAAGGCTGCCTGCTGGGACACAGCCCAACCCAAGCCAGGAGGCAGTGGGGTTGGGCTCCGAGGGACACAGCAGCACCGGCGAAGGCTGCAAGCAGGAGAAAAGCCAAGGGCTTGAGCAGAAGCTCCTGGAGAAGCCCTTGTGCTCTCACTTTAAACCAGCACAGTCCTCATCACGGTGACACTGCTCTGCCAAAATGGAACGGCACCGTGTGGGGGAGCCTGGCGTCATTTCTCGTGGGAACTTCACCCAGCAAGGAGGTGGAAGCACCAGCCCCTGATGTTCTTTCTCTCTTGCTCTCTGCCATCCCAGCCTCACAGCCACTTGCCAGCCCGGCTGGGGCCTCGGGGTGGGGAGTGCGGGGGGGGTCATCGGCACCCCCAGGGATCCAAAACGAGCCCCTGTGAACTGGGCTGCTCCTCCTAGCGTGGGGACTGACATCCTCAGCCTGCTCCCCCTGCTCCAGCAGTGCAGTGTGCCTGGAGAACCTGTCAGGCACAACTCGTTAGGCTTTTGGGCCCCTAGACTGTCTTGGCTAGGAGGAAGATCCGATTTTTTGCCATCCAACAGACACACACACACACACGTATGGATGGGATTCATTGCTTTATATCACCTTAATTTATATGTAAACCTGGCACCCTAATGATTTGGTGTAAAGACAGGGTCCACAGAAACAAGCCTAAACAGCTTGAGCCAAAGGTCCACTTCACAGCACAGTACTATACAAGTAAAAAATACCTGTTACAGGCCAGATTCCACCACACTAACAAAACATTTCAAAATGGGGCTAAACAAAACAAGGGCTGATTCAATAGTAACACCACAATGTTTCTTTGCATTAGGATTTTCCCAAGTCTCTACACATTTATCTTTGGTTAATAGATTAAAGCAAGTGCAACAGGTTGGTAAACATTTTGAAGGTGTACATGTTTGATACATCACACTGGTGAACAAGAATGTATAGTAAACAAACAGGGATTCTACAGAGTGAGACACATCTAGTCCAGCGAGTCTTAGAACGGACAAGGGCTACAGAAGAAATCCTATAAAACTGATTGTCTACCATGTGGAGACCCGAGTCATCATTTTGTTCTATCAAGATGTCCCTTATTCTTTCAGTTCAGTTAAACCTGCAAACAATTCAACCTCTAGAGCTTTAATATTTTTAAAGAGACACTCGGGTACAGAAGATGTCTCAAGGTGCTTGTTTCCACAGGCTGGGTTTGATGTCCTGATTCAAAAATACACATGGCTCACTTGATGAGAAAAGCTTCTTTGGAGAGAAGGATTTCTCTCCAGCTCAAAATCTGAAATATAAAATTGGTATAAAGAAGTGAAGTGGCAAGTCATGAAGCAAGGGACAGAAAAGAAAAAATACGGTGAAAATGCTCTACTGTTTTTATTAGGAAAAAATCTAGTGGCTTTATTAGGAAGAATAAAGCTAAATTCCCTGTTAGTAAGCTAATCAGAATTATTTATTATGTTGAGGGCTTGGTGGTTTTGTTTTTCTGGGGAGTCTGAAGAAACAGCTTGAAGAAGGAAACTTATTTTGAAAGCTGCAATCCTAAATGTCAGTGTTTTTTTGATTGAGTAACAAAGGGGTAAACAGGGAGGAGAGTGACAACCTCAGGGCCTGTATTTTAACAGAGCAGCACACGCTTTAGCACATAAAAAAGAGAACCAAATCCAAGTCCTCTGGAGTTTTAACTGGTAAACAGCTGTGGTCAAACTGGCTGGTTCTGTGATGGGCACGGCTGGGCAGGCACTGGCTGGAAAACACCCCCAGAGTGGTGGGTCACTCCAGGGGGATGAAGTTCTGGGCCCTGAAGGGGAGCCCGGCAGGGCTGCTCTTTGCACTCTGCCAACTGAAAGCACCAACATCAGGGACACGGGGACAGCTGGGAACACGAGTTGGGAGCTGAAGGTTTCAGCAGCGTGCACACTGACTCCTTCATGTCTGTGGCTGTGTGTGCACAGCTTCAAAAATGCAAATGGGTGTCACCAAAAGTCCTTGCATTGCATCCTGATACCCTGCAGCATTAGCCTGACTTGGTGTGGGCTTCCAGCTGGGCTGGCAGCCACCCTGTGCCCCCACGGGCAGCCCTGCATCTGGAGCCTCCTCTTCCCATGACACTCCATATGTCCCTGAACTTCTCCAGCAGGGGCTGGGAAGGGATGTGCTTGTACAGGATGGCTGGAGCATTCACAAGAAATGCTATCAACGAAGGCAGAATTGTAAAGGATGAAGCTTTGAGACTTTTGCCTTGAAAAAATCCTCGATGCAAATTTTTCCTTCATGTTAATAATAATTTTCCCCTTAACTTCAGTGGCAGCTGGGTCAAGATTTTTGTTTGGTGCTGCTACTATTAGGAATAACTCCTTTCCTGAAGGGGTTGTCAGGCACTGCAACAGGCTGCCTAGAGAAGTGGTTTGAGTCACCTCCCCTGCAAGTATTTAAAAGATGTGTAGATGTGGTGCTGAGGGACATGGTGTAGTGGGGGATTTTGCAGCTTAATGGGTGGATTTGATGATCTTCAAGGTCTTTTCCAACCAAAATAATTGTACTTCCTACAAAACTAATGTTTTCTCGATACAGACTCGGAAGGAAAAATAGTGCTGTATTCTAAATTATTTCTTTTAAATCTGCAATGACCACAAAATGGAAAAGCATGGACCTAGGACACTGCTGTTGGAGTGGTTCATGGCAGGAACCCAGAGTGCTGTGGGGAACTTCTGGTACACTGTGCAGTAAGTCAGTTTTCAGCTGTGCAGAACTTACCTGAGGGGGATGACAGGGATGGAAACTTGGCTCTCTGTCATCTTCTGCTGTAGATCTCTATACTTTCCTGAGTATAATTCTAACTTGAACTCTGCTCTTGAGTATTTATCTCCATTCTGGTCATGTTACCATTATTTCCAGCTCCAGAACTCCTTTTTCTGTGGGGCCACTGGGATCAGTGAACTCTCACTCTACAGTCTGGGTAATGCTGCTTGATTATTAATTATAACAGTGTAAAACCATCTGTCACTTGCCTTGTCTTGACTGGATGGAAGAGACGTGCCAGAGGCTGCAGCAATGTCTTGGAGAGTTCCATTCACCTCTGCATCACTCCAGTTTTAAACTGATGTCATGTAATATCACAGCAGAATGAATATGAAGTACCATGGTGGGGAGTCAGTCCTCTGGTCTGCAGTATTCCAGAACAATGAGCAGGTGACATATGGGTCATAGGACTATGTTCTCTAGGAGAGATGGGGAAATGTAAAATAAGAAACAGCATCTTGAAAGCAATTCCACGAAGTTTAATTTAAAAGGTGGGATCTTACAGCTCTCCAGCAGCTGTCCATTAAATATTAGAAAGGCAAATTATGGTAGTCCCAAGTCCCCCTTCCAGAAACTGGACAGTTTTGGCAGTCTGAAGTGAATTCCTGGCCTTGTCTAAGTCGACTGCAAAATGGGTGGGAGTGTTGATTTGGATGGGGAATGAATTCAACCTTCAAGTGCTCTTCTGTGCAGTTTCTCACAATTACTCCTAGTCTGCATTCCCACCTTGCTTAGAGAAGTGCCAAAGCTAAAACCTTGAGAAGCAGATCTTAATCTCACTATTTAAATAAGTTAAATAATCTCTTTTTTTTTTTTCTTTTTTGGAAGAAATGCTAATTGGCTTTGCTTTTCCATAATGAGAGCCAATTCAAAATATGTCCCTTCAGTCCATTTCCAGTCCTTGCACAGGTCATAAACAGTCCAATCCCCCTTTTTTTCAATCTTTCTCCTTGCTGGTAAAAAAAAAAAAAAAATTACAATAGTGAGATATATTGTAAGTGGAGCTCAGTGAAGGCCAATTCCAAAGTTCTCTGCTCCTCACCTTGGAAATAATGAGGGAGAATATTGCCCAACAGACAGAAGACTGAACTGATGAAGTTGCCTTGTGAGGAATGGATAAGGAATTAATATATATAGAAACCAAGTGAGTACCAGGGACATAACCTGGAGATTCACTATAGACATTTCCCCCAACTATCAGAAAAAGCATTTTCTAACATTATTAGATTATTAGTATTGCTATTATTATTGCTGTTATCAGCAAAAGCAACAATTTCTACAAGGTTATCAGGATTGCTGGATGTTTCCTTCTCTGCTCAGTGATGCTCAACAGTCTTATTTCTGGGTAAAATAATTTTAGAGGGAGCTATGAAGCATAAAACCAATGAGGCCAATTTTCATAGAGACATCTTTCCCTTGTGAATGCCACGTGCCATCACAGCAGAGCAGGGGCACCAACTCATCCTTTTGTGCTTCCAGGGCAAAAAGTGTTAATGGTGCTGAACAAAACCTTGGCTGAGTCCGTGTCCAGTTCAGGTCATCCCTGGTCAGGAAAGAGGAATGAAAACAAAAAGATTTGCAGAGAAGGGCTACTATATCAGGTGGAAAAGAAAGTCTGTCATTCTGAAAGACACTTGGAAAAATGAGTTTATAGAGGGAATCTATAATGCAATGCAAGCAGAAGACCACATGGATAAACACAGGGGTTTCTGTAATGGAAAGCTAAAAGATGGGGCACCACTTTTAATTTATCACTTTCATCTCCTTCTGCTTCTGAAATCTCATTAGTAGGATAATATTGGGCTGGAGTTTTAAGGAAGAAAGTGTCAGCAGACATTATTAATCTTATTTACATATAATTGCATGAAAGAAGTAAAGGGAAACAACATTGCTAGGCCTGCAGATCCTGTGGTTACGTTGCATAATGGGGGATCAGCTGCTGTGCTTTTTTAAACCTGCAATGAATATTAAACACTCATGGCCAGTGTCTTAATACTGCTTAAGGAATACAGAGCAAGTTCTCCACCTCCCTGACAGCACCACGGCTGCCTCCTGGAGCTCAGTGCCAGGCTCCCCTTGGACACACATGGCTTTCTCCTCCTCTTTGCAAAGCCTGCTGAGCTCAGACAAAAGAGGTGCCACAAATGAAGGTCATAGAACCATACAACGGTTTGGGTTGGAAAGGACCTTTAAAGGTCATCTAGGCCAACCCCCCCGCAGCGAGCAGGGACATCTTCAACTAGATCAGGTCGCTCAGAGCTCCATCCAACCTGACCCTGAACGTTTCCAGGGATGGGACACTTACCACCTCTCTGGGCAACCAGCTGCTGTTGCTGGCCACCACCACCCTGATGGTATCCAGACAATCAGAGTTTCTAACCTCAAATGAGACGACTGCTTCTATCTGAGATACCATCATGTAACAGGAACTTACTGTCTTGTAAGGGCACGCTCCTCTGAGCTCCTGCTTCCCAGGTGTACATTTCCATCCGCGTTGGCTGGAAACCTGCTCCATCAAAGAAACATTAAGGAAATCACAAGTGGTCCTTATGATTACATTTAATACCATGGTAGGAACAGTGTGAGAGAGAAGATGAGGTGGTAAGCTGCCTTTTGAACAATCTCCAGTAAGTGGAAGACCACACTTCTTGTTTCTTAAACGTACTTTAGCAGTGACCAGCCTACTTGTGGGATCCTGTTTTAAAAGGGGTGCTGACACTTTCCATCAAAAATGGAGCATTGCACTCCATTTTATATATAATACCTAATATAAAATATAATATGAGATAATACAGAATTTTTTATTTTAAGGGAAAAAAATCTCAGGTGTTTTTGAAGCTATGTAAACGGTTAGCAAAACCCTTAGCTATGAGACACAGAATCCAAGGGAGATTAAAGCTGGCATCACACCTTCACAAAATAAATGCTGAAGGATTACGACTCCATAACTACACTTAGAATCTTTTTTGCATCACCTCGGGAGAAAAAATACCTATTATGAAGCTGTGGATTCCGAATAAAACCCGCATCGTGCAAGGGCAAGGCACAATTTCTCCCACTTCCCCCACCTCATCACTGGGAATTGAGGAAAAAACTATCCAAGGTGAAAATCAATGTTTGAAAACATATACTACTCTGCTTTAACAGTTTTTCAGGAGGCTGTTTTCAGCTTGGCTTCAGGGATGGTGATTCAATCGTTTCCTTGGGCAGCCTGTTCCAATCCTTGACAACCCTTTAAATGAAGAAAATTTCCTAATATCCAGTCTAAATCTCCCCTGGTGCAAATCAAGGCTGTTTCTATACTTGCCTATCACTCTTTACTAGCAAAAAGAGGCCAACAGCCACGTTGCTACAGTCTCCTTTCAGGTAGCTGGAGGGAGTGAGAAGGTCTACCCCAAGCCTCCTGTTCTACAGACTCAACAACTCCAGTCCCCTCAGCCACTCTCCACGGGAATTACCTTCTAGATGCTTCACCAGCCTCTTACACTCCTCTTTCAGTTTTTTTCTGAAAGTGTACTTCTAACAGCAAGGAAACAAATTCAGTTAAATACAACCTAATTACATTCTTCGTTTCACCGAGTGCTAACTTAAAACATGGAAAATGGTTAGGTGTCTCACAAAGAGATGATATTACTCTGGGGTTTTTTCTCCACAGATTCCTTATAGCTGGGCAACCTACACGACAGACCACAAAAGAATGTCTCTGCCATACCACTTTGCTGAGTTGTGGGAAGACTCCAGTTTTGCCTCCTTCTTTCCACAGCCCAACCAAACTCAAAAGCAGCAGTTCATGGTCCAGAGCCACCAACCCAGGCAGCATCACAGAATCCCCTTGGTTGGAAAAGACCTTCAAGACCACTGAGTCCAACCATCAGCCTAACACTGACAAGTCCTTAACTATGCATATGATGCTATCAAGCAGTCTTGACTACTTGAGCACTTGTCAAGCACTTGTAGGTGACAGTTCTGCCCATCTGCATGCTGGACAACCCATGCAAGCAGGGTGGCACAATGACAGGCATTGACAAACAACACGGACATAACAAGATGCAAAAAGTCTTTGAGAAAAGATGTGGAATTAATAAAGTACAACCACCCCAGACAATTCTGTCCTTACACAGAGTAACAGCTGATCAACTGAAAATATTTAACCCCTTCTCTTCATCAGATGCTATAAAATAACTTCTTCAGTGCTAATTAGATGTTGAACAGCAGCAAACTGTCTCCTTGAGAAGTACTTGAAACCTGCAGATGATCAGCCTAACTCCTTGTTCTATGATAAAATATACTACTTTGAAAGGTATAGATAACACAAGTGACACAGAGATGTGGATATGGAATTGGGGCTTATGGATGTTAAAGAGATGAGGAAACTGTAAAAGAAAGTTAGATTTGTGGGGCCCTGGTTTCAATGAAGGTAATAATAGTGACCATAAGTTTGATCCAAGGTAAACACCAAACAGCTCGTGCTATCATTGTGAAAAGTTTTCGCAAAGATACGTGATTAGTAATTAACATCTTTGTGACCTGCCATGTCTGAAGGCCTAAAAAGAAAAAAGAGGGGGACTACTTTATAGCAACGTTGAAATTGTGAAAATTAAATAAACGAAGTATCAAGGATTTACTAGAGTCAGTCACAGAAGGACAGATTTTTTACCATTCAAAGACCTTGAGAAAGCATCTGAAAAATGCAGTAGACAAAAAGTTCACCAGAAATATTTGCAACACAAGTAGTTCCATTACAAAGCAACTGAGGAAAGAATGCCTAGCATTTAATTACTGTCACGGGATAAAATTTATTCACCTCTCACCACTGCAGACTAATACACAGTGCAGAACAGTTACTAGCAAAGCAGTAGAAGTATTTCCTTTCCCAGTTAGCAAACACAAGTTCAGGAAAGAACCATTCCCCACTTCCTCCGTGAATAGGTTTGGTGGTTATTTTGTCGCCTCAGTATTTCGAGTTCGTGCAGCTCAACAACAAAAGAAAGGAGTTGACAGAAGGGGATGCAGACCGCCGCCCACGGGCGCCACACGCTCCGGCGGCTTCGCAACCAAGCGCCCCACTTGGCTGGGCGAGCGGAGGCAGCGCGGCGACCCGGCCCAGCTCACCTGGAGCTCCCACAGCCCGGGACCACCGGTGCTTCACATCCCGGCAGGTCGTGAGCAGGAGCAGCTGCAACAGAGGCTGCGCCTACCTGGAAGGGAGAGCGGAGCGCGGGGCGGTGCTGGGGTGGCTCTCGCCAGGCCGGGCTCGGGCCGCTCCCCGGGAGCAGCAGCGGGAAGCGCGGGCCGCTTTGCCGGTGAGTCTCAAGATGGGAATTTCTTCTGAGGAGGAGGTCTTGGCAGATGCACGCTAATTCCACCACACTAACTTCCTGGCAGTGCGGAGAGAGGTCAAGCCGATCCCGGAGTACAGGCTTGTTCTGTTTCGATTTTCAATCGATAATGACTCGGTGACGAATGAAGCACACCAAGCTCTGGCCGAGACTGTGAGGCGCACGCATCTGCCAGGACTCCACCACGCAGCCACCTCGGCCAGGGAGGCGAGTGCCCAGAGCTCTGCGCATGGCTGGGGCAGCGCCGGCCTCCCGGGGCGGCTCCGCACGGAGGGAGGGGCCGGGCTGTCCGCCGCTCCGGGCTGCATGGGGCCTTCGCGGGGATTGCGCGTACCGGCCGCGGGATCATGGGGAAGCTGAACGTGGTGATGCTTCGGTACCTCTCCAGGGAGCACTTCAGGGTCCTGACATCGGTGAGCCGGTGGAGAGGCCCGGTTGGGGCGACAGGCGAGCGGGGGGAAGAGGGGAGGCCTGCCCAGCCCAGCGCACGGAGCTCCACATGGCCGGTTGGTGAAGCGGCGCTGGGCAGGTTCCGTGCACGAAGGGAAGACAGGGTTGTTTGTATCGCAAACGGCAGCGGAAGGAAGGCTGCAGGGAAGCAGAACCTGCTCCTGTTCTGGCTGCCTCCCCTGGGGCCCGATGTTGGTGTTTCCCGTTGGGGATGGTCGTGCCTTTCTTGACTTCAGTCCGCCGCCTCGGAGGGATCTCGTTAGCGGCAGGGCGGTCGCTGGGGCTGCCCGGGTGGCAGGCACCCCGGTAGGCACCGTCAGCAGTTCCCGCCAGGCGGGCTGATCGCTGCTGGCCCCCTGTCCGACGAGGGGCGAGCCAAGGTTTGCCAGCGCGTGGCCGAGGGCTCGGTAAAGCACAGGGCGCAGCGCTGGGCCTGTCTCACCGAACTGACGGCAGCACTAGTGGGAAGGGAAACCGAGCCCATGGTTGTGTCAGTCTCTTTGCAGAAATGTAGAAAAAGCTCCTCTGCCTACTCCCGAGACTGAAATCTAATCAGCCATTCGCCTTCAGGCTAGTACTGTAGAAGTTTCAAGTCATGAAAAAGGAATGCATCCATCAAAAGCCATTTTTGCCTCAAGCAGGATCCGTTATTATTTCATTGTTGAACACGAGGGCTAACAAAACTATTTTTATTTACTTCTAGGTGGAGATGGGCATGAAGAACCACGAAATAGTTCCTGCTAGCTTAATTGCTTCCATTGCCAGCCTTAAGCATGGTGGCTGTCATAAAATTTTGAGAGAGCTGGTGAAGCACAAACTTCTGGCTTATGAACGAACTAAAAGTGAGTTTGAATTTTCTGTTGGGCTGTCTTGTTCTGTCCCTCACTCTGTGCCTCACTAGTGGTACTTCCAAAGTACCACAGCTTGATATGAGCATCCAGAGCACTTGCTAGCCTTATGTTATGTTGGACCTACCCTGAGAATATGGATTTCTGCAGCACCAGATGTTGCAGCTGTCCATCTAGTCCATCTTCCCCACTAAAGCAGGATCCCCTGGAGCACATCCCACAGGGCTACATCCAGGGGGTTCTGAATGTCTGCAAAGAAGGGGACTCCACAACCCCCCTGGGCAGCCTGTCCCAGGGCTCTGTCACCCTCACCATAAAGTAGTTTTTCCTCATATTTCAACAGCACTTCCCATGTTCCAGCTTGTGCCCGTTGCCCCTCGTCCTGTCACTGGGAGCTCCTGACAAGAGTCTGGCTCCATCCTCCTTGCCCCCACCCTTCAGATACTTGCAGGCATTGATAAGGTCTCCCCTCAGCCTTCTCAGCTCCAGGCTGAACAGTCCCAGCTCTCTCAGCCCTTCCTCATCAGGGAGATGCTCCAACTCCCCAGTCATCTTTGTTGCCCTCTGCTGGGTCATGTCAGGACACCACAACAATCCTGGATCCCTGCTGTCTCTCCTTTATGTCTGTCTTGCAAAAAGCTCCCTAGGTTTTTCCAGGCTATGTCAAGTACTGCCATGGCCTCTACTGGGTAGAGGCTAACAGTTTGTCTTCTACCCAGTTGTCAATTTTCATTGAACTTACGGGAATTTAAACAGATTTACCACTCTGTGAAATTGGGCTGGTAATAGTCAACAGATGAAATATGACCTGGGTGTCATAAGCTGAAACAAGACTAAATTGAGGCTCACTGAGAATGTAATGAATACGTGATGACAAATGAAATGTTCTGGTTTTTATTCTTACCCAGCTGTCCAGGGTTACCAGTTAACTAATGCAGGATATGACTACCTTGCTTTGAAAACTGTCTTCCCGACAAGTCATATATTCTGTTGGAAACCAGATGGGTGTTGGCAAAGAATCAGGTAATTTAAAAACAACCAAAAAATCTGAAATCTTTTTTTTAAGCAAACGCAGCTGTAGTATGGCAAATGTTTTGCTAGAAACTAAGGAAGTTTTCCTCCAGATAGTCACAGGAACACCAGGATTTATGGGTCATTTGTTGCAATGCTGTGTCAACCCTCTGGCTGCATGCACAGGAGCGTTGTTCTACTGCGACCATTTTGTCTGATTCTTGGTTCATTGCTTAAAAAGGTGCTTGGCAGGCTGATGCTTTTTGTCTCACACTTTGTGAAGAGTTTTGAACCATTTGAGCAAAAAAGAGAATTTCAACTTTTTAATCCCACTCAATAGTAAGACTGTAAATAGGCTCAGAACTATTGGAGTGCTATCTTGGTTCCTCTTACAGTCACGTAGATTGTAATTTGATGCAGCACATAACTAGTGTACTGGAAAAATGAGAAGGGGATTACTGGGGCTAAGTGGTAGCAATAGGCTAATTGTTAACACTTTTTCAGTGAAGAGGCTGGTCCCTTGGGACCAGTAGAAGGCAGCTTTTCCAGAGTATCAGAGCTTTCCACCAGCATCTGCCCTGTACTTCTCTCAAAGATAGCTGCTTATATTTCTTCTTTGCTGTGCAGAGAGCCTGGGGGTCTTAACCTGAATATAGGAACCTTAAGATGCCTTCTCCTAAAGCTGTTTCAGACCACATCAGTATTTCTTGTAATGGAGTATCATTATCTCTTTACAGTAATTTTTTTCTTGTCCAGATCTCTCCTGTACAATATGTAAATCTAGCTGCCTTTAGTAACTGTAATAGAACTTGCCCTGCCAGAACTAGTAATGGTGAGAAATGCAGTAACCAACCTACCACTGCACTTTTGCCATCAGCTCCTAGCTTGTCAGACATGATGTGTTTCTGAGATGGATGTTGTGTGTCTTCTAGACATTTATATTGTTGCAAAGGAAGAGGAGCAGCACTTTGCATTGAAATTACACAGGCTGGGAAGAACTTTGTTTTGCAGTCTGAAAAACAAACGTGACTACCACAAGCACAAGATGTCGTGGCTGTATTTATCCCGACTAGCAGCAATGAAGGAGTTTGCCTACATGAAGGTAGGTGACCATTCCCACAGTACCAGCAATGCTGTAGTGGACTGGAAGATACTTTTCAGACTGTCTTCTGATCACTTCTTCTTTTCAGTAGCAGTAGAGTTTACCTTTGGGCTTTTTGTTTGGGTGTTTTTTTTTACTATAGGACTTAAATTATACATTTCAGAGAATGTCAGTGCTGTATGTTTGGTGGACATGCCCATGACAAAATTAAGCTTTGCTTAATTTGGAAGTCATGTGGAACAGAAGCAGGTGTCATGAGAGAATTTTAGATGAACATTATTTACAGGTAGGGAACTCCTCTATCACAAGTTCTATTTTTCCTTTAGAATTTTTTACATAAACTTGCAAAAACACCTTAAAAAAAAGCTTACAGTTACTTGGTTCAACTGTCATTTTATTAAAATTAATTTTGCTGTGCTGTTGAAGGAAGTGTTTCAGTCCAGTCTGGTGTTCTGATCTGAAAAAGCACACTTGGTTCTCTACTGTGGAAATAATTTTAGTTTCCAAGCATATAATACTGCTGTCAGAGTTGCAGATTTTTGGACTTGCTCTAAACAAATGCACATGTTATACAGTGATTGAAAGTTGATAGTGGAAAACAGGTTTTTTCAACATTAGTTTTACTCTCTCCTTTTCTATAGTTCAGCAGCACTATATACATTAAATATTATGTCACCATTTCTCTTAACAAACATTGATGGGTTCTACCAGTTGCCTCCACAGAAAGAGGAAGAACTACTGCTAGAACTTAAAACCCTTATATTGGTCCAGTGGGTCCAATTGGTAAAGCATTCTGTGGTCAGGAATGTAATCATGGGGGCCAGGTTCCCTGAAATGAGAGTTGGGGGAGGATTAACTGCATGCCAAAACATGATAGTAATTGAGGAACAAAAGCTGTATTCAAGTTGCTTTAACTTAAAACTCTTAGAAAAATTCAGTGGTAACAGGGTAATGGGTAAAAAAGGAATGAACCCATAAAGAAAACGACTGGATCAAGTGAATGACTGAATTTGCATTAGAAAGCAAACAGGAGAGCTTCAAAATATTGTCCTACCTTTGGTTAATCTTTCATGTGATGTAATGCTGATTATTAATATTTAAGAATGAACATTTGTCTTACAGCCACTGAGCATGGGGTAACTAGTCAAGCAGAACTTGGGGCAAGATTTTTTCTATTGCCTGACACCCTATTCCCAGTTACCTGCTATTGACTACTTGGGCTAACAGCCAATATATGATTGTTATTTTCCCATTCTGTTATGTTTTTCTTCCAGATGCACAATAGTTAAACTACAAAAATACAGCAGTGTGTGCTCTAGCATCTAAACTGAGGAATTTTGTCTTTGCAGAGAAAGTTCAAATGGTTTTATGCTTTCCTCATGCTTAAGCTTATAATTTATTTCCAGTTAGCACTTGAGTAATGTATGCAGCTTCCAGAGTAATATTTATTGCTTATCTTAGACAGGACTTGGTCTGTCAATGTAACATTTTCTTACCTATTTAATTTTTCAATGTGTTGTCTCTTTCCAGGCTCTGAATGACAGAAAATTTCCTGTTCCAAAACCTGTAGACTACAACAGGCATGCAGTTGTTATGGAACTGATTGATGGCTATCCTTTGTAAGTACTGAAGTTGGAATTCTGTGTTACAGAAACCTTAACCATGTTAGGTTCAGGAAGGTAACATGCTTAGGGTTTTTCCTGGGGCATTTTAAGTTGAATGCAGGAAGACCTAGCTCCTACTGAGCCCATAAGATTACCTAAAACAGGAGAGAACAACTTACAGATCTGTTCTTTAAATAATGCATTGTGACAATGGTGCCTGATGGGAGACAATAACCACAACTTGAAATGAGATTTAGCCTTGATATAAAGTTTCTATCATATAAGACAGAGAGGCAGTGACACAGGGTGCTCAGGAGGTTGCACAGTCTCTCACCATCCCTGGAACTTCTCAGACCTGGCTAGACAAAGCCCTGAGCCATCTGGTCTAATCTCAGTTGACTCAACATTGAGGAAGGTACTCAACTAGAGACTGGAGAGCCCTTGTAACTCAAAATACCCTGTCATTCTGTCAGATGTGTTTGATACCCTTGGTCTATATTTTCAAGTCTTTCAAGGTTCAGAATATTATATTTTTATTTAACTTTTCAGGTGGACCAAATGGAAGATCCTGCCTCTGTCTACAGTGAATTAATGGATCTAATTGTAAAACTTGCCAATCATGGCTTGATTCATGGTGATTTCAATGGATTTAATCTCATATTGGATAACAATGACCATGTCACTATGATTGATTTCCCTCAGATGGTATCAACATCACATACAAATGCTGAATGGTAGGTACAAATTTAAAAATGGCTTACAAAGTAAATCTGACAAGTGCTGATGACAAACAGTCAACTGTTTCCATAAGCCTGTTTCTGACTTTTTCTACCATTGTTGTCATGTAGCACAAATAATGTTCCAAGCATCACTGGATTTATGAAAGTAGAAATGTCTCTTTGGCATAAATATCTAATTCCTCCTAAGAGAGAATGATGTGGTTCAGTTAAATGCTTACAAGTAAACTGCCTGCAGTTTGTCTCCCTGGCCTTTTGTCTTGAAGTCATTAACAAAAATAATTTTCAAATAAAATCAGTAAAGGACAAGTAGAAGTTTGCCATCACAGCAGACATCATTACCTGATTTTGTGTTTGTCCCACTCTGTATTTTACCAGGTATTTTGACAGAGATGTCAACTGTATTAAGGAGTTCTTTAAGAAACGCTTCAACTACGAGAGTGAGCTCTTCCCAACATTCTAAGACATCAGGTAGACACTGCCAGATGGATTTGAGTTCCCCTGTTCATGGTGTTTGTGTTGGTTTTGTGATGAAAAGGGGTGCCTGTGAGAAATGCTTGTAGGAGAAACTGAAAAAACTAGGCCCAGCTATGCAATGGAAATGGTGTTTTTGTCATTCCTATTATGATTTCTTCAACCGTTGTTAACTTCAGTGGTTTCCAAAAGCTAAAGTGTGCTTTAAAACCTCCTGCTGCCTCCTTTTTTTTCACTCATGCAGCTAAGGAATAGAGATGAATCCCTAAGCTTGATCCAGATAGTAACATTTCCTAGGTATTGAAGTGATGCAGAAGCAGTTTCACCCACCTCTCAAAGCCTTTTTGATACAATAGTACATTTAGTATTGAGTAGGCTTTCAATTTTAAATATATTTCTAAAAAACTAGTAAATAGGGTGACTGCCTCTTCAAACATCATTATGTTCAAAGTTTTCTTCCTGATGTCTTTTGTCCCTTGTGAAAAGTACAGTTCATTTTCACTTACTTGAAGGACAAAGCTGTTGCAATGAAGAGGTTTTGATCCCAGAGCAAGTGCTTTCCAAAGGGGTACCACACTTGAGCACAGTGTCAGCACACCCACTCTTCTTCTGTTGGCCTAGACATGATTTCAACTTCAAGCCAAATTCTTTTCCTGCTAAAATCATTCCCTATAAATAAACAAGTAAATGCTGGTTATGGAGGTAGAGTCACATCCCTGAAAGTATTTAAAAGAAATATACTACTTAGCAACATGATTTAAGCACTGAATGGGTAGATTAGGCTGTGGTTGGTGGATTTGGGTTATGGTTGGACTTGATGATCTTCCAGGTCCTTCCCAACCAGCATGATTCTGTGATTCTGTACAAGTCTGCTTCTCTCAGGTCACATTCTGTTAATACTTTTAGCTAAAGCTTAGCACTGTCACATGGTGTTCTGTGTGTTCCAGAGTATATCCTCTTTGGGTAATTATAGTCCAGCTTGAAAAGTATTTCTCATCCGAAATGCAGCATATTGATAACTTGATGATTTAGCAGATAATTAAATACACTGTTACTTGTTTCCCAGGAGAGAGTGTTGTCTTGCTAGAGAGATTGCTGCCAGTGGCTATACAAAAGAAATGCAGGAAGATGGTGAACTACTATACCCACCAGGTTCTGATGAGGATGATAATCCAAGAGATGTATCAGAATTTGTGGAAGATGCAGAGAGTACCCTCCAATTCTCCAGCAAAGATAAAGAACACAAAGCAAACTTCATGTATGAAGTGGGTGATTTCTCTGAAGGCAAACCCTCTGATGACTTCATGTATAGCAATGAAGAGATGGTTACAACTGAAAAGAGTGACAATACACAAACGTTGGATATGTCCAAGTTGGGTTCAGCCTTAGAAGAAGTTGAAGGGCAAGCTGTGCTGTGGAAGTCTGGTGAAGATGCAGAGAGTTCTGGAATAACTGAAAACACTGCTCAAGTCAAAAATCAGAGGTGTCAAGAAGAGTGCTACAGCAAGGAGATGGAAGAAAAATGCCCTGATCTGGTTGACTCGTCAAGTTTAAATGAGAAATTCAAGCATTACAGGTAAAGACTCGTATTTACTGCCTAAGGGTGTGGTTCCTCTCCTCCCCCCAACAAATATCAGTCTTCCAAGTAGCTCAGAAAGGACTGCTCTTCAGGTACCCTGGTTTTAATTGAAGACTAAAACTACAATTTAGTTGTAAAACATTGCAGTTCGTGTTTTTCCTATTGGTCTCACAATAGGTAACAATGCTTTACATGTCATGAGTGACAGATCAGTTGTCCAGCTGTGTAGTGTTATCTTAGGACACAGGTCTTAGATTTCATTTCTAGGCCAACCTATTTTAAGTGGTTTACCTTTATTTCAGTCAATATTGGTAGTGAAAAAGCTCTTGATATTAAAATACTGCTTCTAAATAACTTCTCTGGGTAAGTTGGTAATTTCAATGCTCTGTCTCAAAGCCAGATTATTCTGCTGCTTGCTCAGCTCAAGTTCACAAAAACAAGCTCATTGGGATATATTACTGAAATATCCTGACCTGTGTGTTACTCCAGTTTTTAATTCCTCTCCTGACATAATTAGTAATACATCCTTACCTTCAAGCTAGCCCCTTGCACATGGAATTCTGAGTTTGCCAGCCCATCAAGTACTTGGATGCATAAACAAAGCTCACACTTCCCTGCTTTTTAGTGAAATGACTTGTCAAGACATAGTGCAGAACACACTTTTCTTCATTTAGTGTTCTGAAACTTTGTGCTTGGTCTGCATGTGGCTATTGTGGAACAAATTCTTCCTCCCATGAAATGCCTGCTTTTTTAACAATTGGTGTTAATATTAAAAACTTACAAGTTCTGCAGTACTTTAATGCTCTGAGTTTTCAGTTGATATCTCAACAATTTGATAGTAAAACATAAGTCATAAAGGCAAAAAGTTTGTTGCTAGTGGAATAAAACTTGATTTATATTTCAGAAATGAAGAGTGTAATGTGCATGTTGCTGAGCACAGAACAAGGACTAAAAGTACCACATCTGTCAACTGTTGGGAGCTGTTCAACCATTCCAGTGGTAAATATGGTTGTTACTTGGTTATTATCTAGTTTACTCTCAGATCATGTTAAATTGCATATAGCTGTTTCTGCATTTTTCCAAAAATTACCTAGTATTCATTAACTTTAAGAAGACTGTTGCCATATACCTCTCTGGTTTGCATTTCCATGCTCACAGAAGAATAGGATGGATACTTCTGTAATTTACAGATCATGTTTTCTAGTACTTCCCTTGATATATTAGTCTCTGCTCTTTCACCAAAGCTCTACATCACTATTAAGTCTCATTTAGCCAATAATGGGCTGGTTTTGATCTCCATGTATGTTAACAGACTACCATATTCAGTTAATTTCTGTTCCAAGTCACAATTACTATTTTTTTATTTTCAAAGTGGATGCTGAGCCAAGATTGCACTTTTTTCACCTGTCTTAGACTTCTTATCTGTTCTGAAATATTTGTATGAACTCACTTCAGTGGTTATGCCTTTGGCAATATGATTTGACTTTCTGCATTATATATAAATCAGAACATTTTACAGTAGAAATTAAAGTGTTTTCTTCAACCCCAGATTATACACTAGTCAGTGTGGCTACCTCTGTCACATTTTTTTAAAGTGCATTTTAATTTTAAAGGGAAGAAAGTCAACTGTTCTTCAATAAGGTATTGTTAGTTATTCTTTATTAGTTATAAGGTATTTGTACACAAAAGCAGGACAGCTGATCCATGAGGTTTTTTAGTTCAGACAACATACTTGCTATTATAAACATGGGTTCCTACGTTCAGTCTCATTTTCATTTGCAATTAGGATCACAAGCCCTGAAAATCTAGTTTGGGGAACACTTCAGTCTAGTTTCTCCTCTTTCATGACATGTATGGGAGGTCAACACATACTCTTTCAATTGGCATCTTCAGAGCATTTCTGCTGCCTAATTAGACCAGTAGTTCTAGAAATACTGCATCTGAAACCTCTAGTGCTAGCATGAGTGATTTATTTTTATTAGACTCACTCATTTAGTCTTTCCAATCTGCTACTTACTGCTTCAGTAGTTTTCTAATGACTGCATTGCTGCTGTCCTATTAAGTGATGTGTTACTCTGAAGTGGGCTTGTTGTACTGAAGGTGCCAGTCAGTGGCAATAACCTTCATTAAATATTTTAATTATTTTGAAGATAGACCAGTAACTAAAATTTACATGTGTAGATTAATGTTAAGGAACAGTATGTTTGCATCCTGTCTAAGACATTAGTAACCAACTTCATGCAAGGAAAACAGCTTTGGTCTTCATCAGTTCTAAGGGATGGCATTTTATCTTCTTAAGGAGACAAACAATCAGGTTTAAACTATGGGATGAAGTAAGCAAGAGCCTTTTTGACCTTCTGGAGTGTTTGATGGATGTATGTTGATTCTGCAGGCAGACACATTGTGTTACAACATGTAAATGGCATGTACATACCTAACTTGCTGCTCTGAAAGGATAAAAACCCTGTAACACAAAGGCTCGAGATTCAGCCACAAACCTTTTTTTGGATCAATTCACCTTGCACAATGCTTCACCTACATGCTTTTATGCTGAGTAAAACAGTATTTCTGCCCATTGCTGATTCTCATTTTGACTTCAGCATTCACACTAACTAAACATTATGTGTAATTAGCTACTTGTAACAAAGCATCAAAACTAAAACTGCAGTAGAGGCACTGCAGTGAGATGCACAGTGCTGCTTAGAGCTGATGCCTGTTACTGCTGCTAGCATTTCTGGTGCTTAAGCAGCCTGCTTTCCATTGGGTGGAGAAGACATGCAGAAGAATAATCAGATTTTATCACACCAACAAAAAGCCCAGAAGGATTCATAAATCATTTGTTACTTCAGTTGTATTGGTCACAGCAATTCTCAAAGAGCTTAACTTGCCCAAACTGTACTCCCTACCAACTTACTACTTCATATGCTATGGTGAAGTTGAGCATAACAAGGCACCTGAAATTGGGGTACATATAACAAATATAGTTAGATGGATATTTCTCATGTCATGTTATTTGGAAAGCGGATTTATTCCTTTATTTGATTTTTTTAATGCTTTATTCATTAGAAAATAGTCCTTTGGCATTTCCAACAAGACATAATTGCATCATGATATAATCATTAAAAGGACTGAAGTAATTTATTTTCCCTTTTCCTTCCAAAAGAAGGTCTGCAAATACACACCCAGTATCAGGGCAGCAGCTTGAGCTGGGTTCCTTTTCCGAAGGAAAATATCACTGCCACAATCCACTAAATCATGGCTTCATTTCTATTATGGATAGCTATTGCCATCGTAATAGAGAGCAGAATGAAAACATAGGTGTAAGTAACAGATGCAGCTTAATAAAGCTACTGCAGTTTTATGGAAAAAATAATTGCTGTTTCAGTGATATTGCTGTAGAGGCAAGAGACAGTCCTGACCTTGTGAACCTTCATAGGAGAGTCCCTCACAACAAGGGAAAGCTGGAGGAGGAATCTCTTCTCACTGCCCCTCTTTTTTAGCCACACTTGTGGCCAAGAGCTGTTATTTTCCATTACTCAGATCTTTGTAATCCAAACTTTAGAAAAAGCATCATATTGAAAAAATTATCAAACCCAATAGTTACTGCAGGATATGAAATAATCTCAATTTAACTTAAGACTTCTGTCAAATCTTCAAGCACTATCAGCTTTTACATTTTTGTAGAAGGCATTTGGTTTGCACAGAAAGCTGCTAGTCCTCTGATCCTGTAAGAAAGACACTTCAACTTATTATGATTTAAGGTATTTATTAGAGCTAATCCCATCAGAAGAGAATACTGGGGTTAATCCCATGCCCCTTGAGGTGCTGGGAGCCCCAAGGGTGTAGCACTGAACAGAACATGCAGCATTCCTTGTCCATAAGAGAGAATCTCTTTTCAGTCAGTGAAACTATCCTATGGTTTTCTTAAGGAAAAAGCTCTGTTGATCATTTCTACAACCAAGCTCAACAGACCTTCAGATGAGAACCTCTTGCTGCACTTCTAGGTAAAGGCAGGGCACAGGAGGCCTAATTGCCAGTCCTGAGCTGGAGCTGGGAGCTACTGCCAGGGCATCATGCAGTGCAGCACAGGCCTGAAGAGAGCCCTGCACATGCAGCTCAGTGCAACACACCACGGGCCTGGCCTTACTCATATTCATGGTTGTGTAGGTCACTAACCTCTTCAGGTACTGAGGTCTTCCAATTAGAATCCTGTGTGCTTATGAAGGGTACCCAAAACACACTATTGTTATGCCATGTCTTCATACTAAGTGACCTTCAAAAAGCTTGGATAATCCATCTCTTGTTTATTTGTAGGAACTGGTGAAACAGAAGGTGAAACATCAACTGACCAAACATCAGAAGTCTGCTCCAAAACAACAGCTACAGAAAGGAGAAGCAAATATTTATACTAAACAACGGAGAGAAAATATGCACAACATGAAGTCCAGCTTGGATGCAGCTAGTTTCTGGGGATGATGAAGCTCCCACGGACCATGAAAAAACTGGTCATGTATGAAGACCAAATAATAATGCTAATAACAACAATCCTTTAACACAACAGAGTAATCTCTTCTATGCAGCTCAATTTTTTTTTCCCTGGAAATTAGTAAGCCTCATTCTGAATCCTGTGACTTGGTTTGGGGTTTTTTCCTTTTTGTTTCTGGTTAAGAGCACTGACTGTAATTGAAATTCCATCAGTAGTGCCAGCTAAGATGATTGAACTACAGTAATTCCCAACAGTATCTTGTTGGAAGTAATGGTACTGTGTTGATTTGGATTAAGAATCTGGTGTTGTGCAGAGGATGCCTCTGTTAATCTATTAGAATTCAGTTCTTCATGTCAAGTTTTCAAACTCAAACAAGAACACAGCCCAAAATGTTATCTTCCTCTTATGTTCTCAGAAAGAATATTGACTTCTGTGGCATTACTACTACATGCTTTATTACCACAGCAGTGAAAAGGGATTCTACTTTCAGTGGCTGTTAAGAGCATAGGTTTTCTGCCTTTCCAAGACACAGCCTTTTTTATGGGTGCACCAGAACTGCATCATCAGTGTCCTACTCTTCCCAGTTAAATAGCTATGAAGTCATCAGTTCAGTAAAATAACATTAAGACATAAGACTGATTCCCTTACTGGTGATCAGAACAGGTAATTATGGAGCAAATACTATTTCAGAGTTACCTAAATTCTCAGAAAAAAATGTAATGTTCTCAGGTATCAGCAAGGACCGAGTTATCACAAAAAAACTATCCTCAGACTATTTCTGCCACTAACAAAACTACTGACTTCATGCAAGCTTTGTCTGTTTTTAAGAAAGTTGTTTCAGGAGCTTATCTATACCTCTATTTCTGCACGTGCACAAAGACACTGGCTTCTGGTGCTGCTCTTCACAGACCTGTTCCTGCTTACATTCAGCAGCAGAGTGAGCAGAAGTCTTTTTGCCTCAGGTCTGCTCTGAAATAAAAAAATGAATACTCCCTTGCCTTTCATTCATTTGACAGACTGACTTCCTTGACTGTGCACACTGGTGTCAACCACTGAGTCATCACCAAAGCCACAGAGACTATTCTGATTAACTTGCAACAGGTGAACTCATTCTTAGTCTCTAAAGCCTCCAGAGAGTTAAAAAACCTCCAACCATCAGCTGTTACAAAGTGGTGATGTGGAAGGAGCTTTTAGGTCCTGATGTCCTTCAGCACTTTGGCATGTGTCAAATCTTGGTTTAACAGGTTTGGGATTTCATTTCCAATATAACTAGGAAGGTTTTGCCCCAGGCTTTGGGAGACCAAGATCTCACATGGACTTAAAAAGCAGAAGGCTCATGTAATGTTGATCAGAACAAACATGAATGAGAAAGAAGCCTGAAAACAAGCTTGGCTAAGATGCAACTAGCCATGGGGGTTTCCTGAGAAAATGTTAATTATTTCTCTTGGAAAAACACTGTTCAAAATCACTCTTCCTTGCTCAGGTAGGAAAATACAAAGGGAAATCAAAGCATATTAACAACTAAGAAATATTCATGCTCTGCATTTCTTCAGCAAACTTTTTCTACAATGCCATTTAATTGTAGCAAGGATTGCTGCAGGACAAGCTTCTTTTACTGAAGACTTGGTAACTATAAAATGTTTTATTCTAACACATGCCAACATTCTGGTAGGGTTTCATCACCTCTGCAAAACTTCAGACATGAGCCTTGACTGAAAACTGGTAATCAGAACCAGTAACTTGTTAATATCTTGTCAAGCATTACAATTTTTGTCTAAGATACCCTTTGTGATATAAAGAGGAATTTATTTTAAAATATTCTTGCAGAAACCATACCCAAAGAGTACTACACCCTGTCTCAGTAGTTTTTCAATAGCAAGAAACCTCATGCTTACCACTGCCAATATTTAGGCACACATTTGATTTGGGCCAAGGTCTAAGTGGGCAGCAATACAACTGCTCTAAGTTGCTGAAAAACATCCTCAAAGCCAAAAAGATCACCAGAACATAACAGCATAGTTTAACTATATCACATGCTTCAGAAGGGTCTGGGAAATGCCACAGGACCTCATTTACCCCATCTGTGACACCCGAAGGATTGTCACCTTCTTTCAGTGACACAGCAATGTCAACAACACCTGGATAGCAATATATGACATGTCCATCAAGAAAAGACTGCTTTACTGAAGATTGAGACCCCTCAGTTACAATTACACCCATTTTAAACAAAGAAAAAAACTAGCTCACAGATAGGAGTTGTTCATGTTGCCTTAGAAGACCCAGCCTTCACCCACCCCCCATGCACAACCTGGAACCCCCTCTTGATGACAAGTGTCTGTGTTCCTCCTTCAAAAAACCTCAACACCTCTCCTAGAGGAAGTGGAAACAGACACAAGGAAACAGTTGCTGTAACAGAATGGTGTTATGTCACCATGCTTCTCTCCAGATCATTCATTAGGATTATTTTTACTCAAAGATGGATTACAAGTCCTCTAATTGTTGTATTGAAATTTTTGCTTTAAATCACACCAAAGCCTGGCCCAAGGACTTCCCATTGGATTTATGGCATTATGGCACACTAGCCCCCATTCTGACTGAACTTGGTATTTTTGACATTATTTTGTCTTGGTACCCTGTAGCTTTAGTATCTGCTATAATCCTAAACCAAATGAGATGGTGATCACTGCTGCTCATTTCCCTCCTTTTTCCAACTCCAATTTATTACTGCAGCCCTAAAAATCACTGCTCCTACTCTACTATCTGGTAGCTGATAATGCTAGACTGCTGTTCTGTTTGGTCTGTTTATATCCTTAAACATATCCTACTTTCTACTTTTACTGAGTATTTCAATGCCTTGCCTATTTTTCCCATCCATTTTTAGTACCATTTTCATCATCTCCCTTGAAAGCATTTTTTTCTGTGATCACAGGTATCATGATTCCCTCTTGACTTCTAGGTCTGATTGTCTTTTATGATTAAGATAAAAAACACTTAATTCCCCACTAAGTTCCACTCTGTCCATGTATTGAGTGTTGACCTTGAGCTAGACAGATCAGTCTGTTCTTCTGTCCTTAAGGTTCTCTTCTCTCAAATTTCTGGAGTCCATGGAGATAAAATCAAAGTTTGCTATAACTACTTGGAAATCAAAGCACTCCTAAGCATTTAACAAATTACTCCCTAATTCTACAGTTATAAATTTCTGTAGTACATCATGACACACTATGTAGGCTGCTGTGTTAACATAATTTGAGTCAAGAAACTTACAGAACTCTGATTATCCATCAATATTATAGTACTTTGCTCTAAGTTCTAACACATGCTGTACAACTGAAACAATACCAGGCAACCAGGAAACCCAAACAAAAACACACCAAACTTCGGAATGCTGCAAAGTAATATTATGACCAATAAAACATTGTTTCTATTACACAAATACAGAGTGAGACCTTAAAGAACTTTGACTCAGTGTTTTAGACACACAACTGGGTACAACACATTCTATCAGCCTGTTGAACACCACCAAGAGAAGCAGGGACTCTTGGAAAACTTCACCACCCTGTGTGTAAGGGCTGATGTTGTAGGTAAAGCACATTCATTACTAGTTACAACAGAAGATTAGCATCTATAGTTTATAATAGACATTCTAGTTGTATATTCTATTTCATTGGGCATATAGAGCAACCCACAAACCAAAGATGCATAAAAACCTGGTGACTGATAGACCTGGGGGCCATTTTGCACCTTTTTTCCATTTAGCTCCTTCTATTTACAGTTCCAACACCTGCTGTCCTAACAGGCACTACAGAAGCTGTCTTGGAAGACCATTCCTTTTCAGGTGGTAATCATATTTCTACTCCTGTTTTTAGTTACAAGGATGCAAAGGCAGTTCCTGACAGAGTCCAAACACCCCACAGATTTGTCTTCACACAAGTGGAGACTCAAGGGACAAACATTACAACATACTGGGAGTTCATTTCCAGTACTTCATGTTTTAGGATGCATACAGAAATCATCTGATCCAAAGCAAAAATAAAGCTTCTTGCTCATTTTAACAAATAGCACCCAATCTTCCCAGTTTCAGACTTGCTCACCAGGACTGGGCCTCCATCTAATGATAACCACCCTACATGTTTTGAAAATCCTTTTTAATTAATGGCACAAAAATTGTTCTTAACACATTACTTTAACTCACTTATATCCTTGAAATAGAGCCAACCCTTGATTTACTGAGAGATGTTGCAGATGATGCAGCAAGACATGTCATGTTTTATTAGTTAGAAATTATATTCTTTACATCAGACATTCAAATGAAATAGATTATTCTATTCAGTAGAAATTAAGTCTCCTGTGGCACTTCAACAAAGCTACAGACACCTCTACAAGTGTCTCTCCCAATTACAGCCCTGGCACTAAAGGTGTCAAGAAGCAAGCTCAACAGCTTGAGCCCTTTATGTCTAGGTTGAAAAGCTCCCAGGGAAAAACCGTGGAGCAAACACCCCTACAGAAACAGGGCAATAAAGCAGGTATGGTATTGCAATACCTCTCCTCCAGACCACTCAATTCTGACTGGTCTTCTAGCATCTTGGATTCAAGAGACAACTACAACCAGTTGTAGGTCAATTTTCAATTTAACCAAGAAAATAAACTTGCTCAGGAGACTCCAACTTGTTCCATTACATGGATAAATAATGGATCCTTTCTGCAACATGTCTGCGGAGGCTTTTTAAGCAACCCCATTTGTTTCACATTGAGCACTTCACCAAGCTTTAATCCTGCAGCACTACAGGAAACAAGTTCTGCATAGTTGACTAAAACCGAGCAGAAAAGCCTGCAACACTGCCTGCAATTGAGGATGCAGGCACAAACACAACTGTATCAAACAAGATAAAGACAAGAGAAAAGGAGAGCTTATGAATTACCATAACTCCAAACAAAAAATACTTAGGCAGCTTCATCCAACATCAACTCTTTGATTAGCTTAAATAATGAAGACAACAACGCATCAAAATACATTGAACCACTTCACACCCCTGAGTTCTTTGTCTTCCCATGTTATTAGTCACCAAAACTCTCCCTCTGAGAACACAAATTCATAGTTTACCAAAAATACAACCCCTATTTCTGTTTTTTTTCCTTCTTTCCCACATTTCTGCAAAAGTTAAGTTGAAAACCAGTCATGAAATGCCAACATTTTCTACACAGGTGCCTAACAAGACCTAATATCCTGCATCACCAAGGACCTGATCACTTGATGCCTTTGAAAGGAGTACAAGAACCACTAACATGGCTCAATATTCCAAGTAGCACAGCATACATTATTTTTTCTATTATATAAATTGTACCAATGCTGTAGTACTACTGTGTGAGAATAACTCCCATTTGTACTACAGAAATGAGAAGCATTTACTACTGGGGCGAACTCAAGACTTACTTAGTAATGGCCTACATTTGTTGTTCCAGTATCAAATAAAACAAGATGAGAAAATTCTCTATTTCCTATCTCTAAGACTTCAGTTAGCTATCTTCACTAAAGCAGCACCCAGAGCTCAAATAACAGCCTGAAACCATACTGCTTTCACTTGAATACTCAAATAAAACAACACAGCTGCTGAGTTTTTTTCATCAAATTTACTTTTCCAGCAATACTTTTAATAGCTACTTCAAACTCCCTCCCTTAAGGCAAGTCGGACTCTCATAACCACAAAAACACTAACTTGTTGTTTTCCACAACGAACAAACACTAGAGTAACAGGCATTTTGTTTATTAGCAGCCTGCTGCTCAGTTCATTAAAAGGGCGAGGGGGAGACGTTCTGCCCAAGAGATAAGGAAATTCTCCATCCATACATGAAAACCAAGAGCAAAGTTAACTCCATAATTACTCAAAAGAGTCCTTCTTTCTCCCTCCTGCATGTCCCGGTGTCGAGAGGAGTGCCCAGCTCAAGGCAGGGGACACGGCGGGGCCGAAAAGGCAACAATGAAAGAACAAGCAACTGGGGACTCACCAATTCTCACCACCGGTTCCGAGCGCTTCCTCCCTCCAAAAACCCGCAGTTTTGTCCTCTCAGGCAGAAAAAAGGAAAAACTCCGCTAAATACAAATCCTTACCGCTGAGAAAAGGCAGCAGCACACAACAGCACAACCCCAACAACCGACTGACCGAAGACCCCTCAGCACTGCTCCTTATCAGCGTCTGAGCAGGGGCGGGGCAGGGGGTGGGGTGGGTGGGGTTTGGCGCCCTCTGGCGGCGCGGCGGGGAACTGCCCGCCCCTCAGGAGGCAGAGAAGCTTCCAGAAGGACGGCAGGGGAGCGGGGTGACGGCAGGGGAGCGGGGTGACGGCAGCCCCGCCGGGAGGGACATCGGTTTCGGCCGGGTTAGCGAATATGGAGCTACCGACTCGGCCCTGGGGAGCCTTCGGGTACCTCCGCTTGCTCAGCTGTGTTTTGACAAGGAGATTTCGGTCAATCATCAGGAAGAAATTGAGTGTGAGGGTGGTGAGACACTGGCACAGGTTGCCCAGGGAAGCTGTGGAAGCCCCATCCCTGGAAGTGTTCAAGGGCAGGTTGGATGGGGCTCTGAGCAACACGGTCTGGCGGGAGGTGTCCCTGCCCACGCAGGGGGGGGTGGCATTCGATGGTCTTTAAGGTCCCTTCCAACCAAAACATTGTATGAAAACTGGGGCCAGCACGATCGCTGCGGGAAGGGTCCTGAGGCGAGGAAGGCTCCTCCAGGGAGCGGAGAGACCCACCGGCGCCTCCCGCCACGGCCGCTGGTTTTAAAAAGCGGCGGAACTGCCACCGGCCCTCAGCGGCCGAGGCCAGCAGCTCCGGGGCGGCACCGCCGGGGGCAGAGCGCTCCAGGGCGGTGCTCAAGGGGGTCCCTGAAGCAGGGGAGCCGCAGGTCCCCGCGGCAGCGGCTGAGGAGACCCGGGCGGGGCCGGGAGCGATGGCGGCCCAGCCCCTCTCACTGGGGAGCGCGCCCGCAGGGCGGGCAAAGGGGCTGTGGCAGGAGGGGCTTTGCGACTGCCAGCTCCTGTGAGCAGGGAGCAATGGCATCCCTCTTTCGAGAGGCCGTGGCCTCCCTGAGCCCTGTGACTGATGGAGATCCCCAGACGGGGCTCTCTCCACCCAGCCTGGTGACTTGAAGTCAAGGCAACCGGTTCCCGCCCTGCACGGCAGGTGCGTCTCCTCCGTGACAGCCTCAGCTTCCTCGGTGCCCTTGTACAAAAGGTACAAGACTCTACACGTAGAAACAATGACGAGGATGGCCGTTTATCTAGGCTGGAAGAGTCGCTACGGTTAAGTTAGCCTATGTGTGCCAAAACCACTTCCACAAAGAAAAAAACATGAGTTACTTGATAGAAGACTCTCTCCTGAGGGGAAGAGAAGGCCCAGTATGGCAAAGGGGACCCACAGCTTAGGGAAGTCTGGGGCCTCCTGGGTGCCCTCGTTAAAGACACGTTGAGGAAACTTCAGATTGTTATCCATTAGTGGTTTTTCATGTGGGCAGCATGAAGTTGTGATACAAAGTCCAAAGGCAATCTAAAAGAGAGTTCAGGGCTTTGGGATAACTGGTTCATTGATCAGGAGCACGGGCAGCGTACTCCTTTATGCCTCCAGTTGCGGGGAATGATGAGGGGGAAACAGGAAGACCCAGCAGATAAGCAACTGGCTCCACCACTGGTGTCACGGGCAAACTTCTGGGGTTTTTTGATCATCTGTCAATCTACGTGACACCAGGCCTGGTGGCCGGGACACCTCCCACTAGACCAGGTTGCTCTGTGATCTCTGGACAAACCCCATCGAAGGAGGTGCCTGTTGTGTGCACACCAGCTGAATGAACTCAGCTGGCAACCATCAGCACTCAGCAGCAGGGCTGTTACTCCCTGCAAAACAGTCTTAAAGGACAGGCAAGGAGCAGCATTTATCAGGATGAAAGACACTGTAGAGATCCTGCACCTTTGCAGAAGACTTTGCACATTGACCGTTCCAGATCTAGTAGTTTTGGACAAAGAGAGCTTTAAGGTACTGTTTAAAATGCAAATAGTGCAGCTCCCATCACATGGTGGCTTTCTTCTCCCCTACCTATTACAAGGAGGAGCTGAGGAGCCTCAAGATAACCTGCCCCACCTGTGGAAACTTGTTACCTGCCCACCTGTGGGAGGTCAAGCTATTGAGAGAGGCTCCTATAAAAGGGCTAGGAGGGAGAGGGGGTGGCTTACACAGGGGGTATTTGTTGTGAGTTGGTCAGAGGAGAAGCAAGGATGAGTGAGGACCTTTCCTGCTGCTGAAGGTATGTGTGTTTTATTGATAAATAGGTATGTTTTGTTAAAATTTGTGGATGAAGGTATTGTAGGTTGCTCTAGGATTGTGGTTGTTGTTGATGTTTATTCTTTGCTGTTGGGTTCTGGAGTTTTTCTGGTGGGCTTTGCTGCACCCAGCCCTGTAGTACCACAGTGTAAGGGTTTTCACAGCTATTAGGCAGCTTGGGCTGGGGGTCAGCAAGTCAGGGTCTTGTAGAAATGTCTATGTTGGTTTGGCTTCCTCTCTGGGGTTTTGTCAGCTTCCTAGTGGGTTAAAGTAGCTTTTTGTTAATTTTTGTTGTGGTTTGTTGTTTTTTTCTGAAGCTATGGGCTGTGTTCTTACCCTAATGTATATATTAATAGTTCAAGTCTGTGTTAAAGATGTAGTCGTTTGTGTTGGAGGTAACAGTTTTATCAAGGGATTCATGTTAATATACATGGTTGATTAGTTTGGTGGGTTTTCCCTCTGTTTGCTAGTTAATTCAGAGCTTCTTGTGTATCTTCCAGTGGTGGGGGCAGCTTGTTATGTTTTACCCAAAATGCTTGTTGTCTCTGAAGTCCTTTGTTGGTACACTTGCTAAATGTATTTGAAGAAAGTGACTTGGTAGTGTTTTGGGTTGTTGCTTTTGTTTTGTAATGTTTCTTGAGTACCTTGTTAATATCCTAGTATATTTCCCTGAGCTGAAATGTTTAAAAATGCCACTTAAGTCTTTCAAATGAACCTAAAAAGGAAGCAGCCCCATGCAGGTTGACTTTGCCTGCTGTAGAGGCACAGGGCTGGGGGTTCCTTCAAGAGTTACTTGGTTTTAGTTTCTCTATTACTGCACAGTTGCATGGATGTAATTGCTTAGAGAGAATTGAAGACCTACAGATACAAAAAGGTTCATGAAAAGGGTGGTTTCTGATACTAATTAACTGGTGACCTCTTAAATACATGGCTTTTAATTGCTTCTCACTATGTGAGTTAATTCTGAACTAGCTTTGGGTGGTCTTAATTACCTTTGCATTTGACTTTTAAACTAATCTGCCTAAAATGGATGTTTGATCTACCAGCATACAACCACCTAATTGCATCTGTCTCAACTGAGGAACCTGGTACCTACTTTGAGTCTGTCTCCTCTTCTTGGGTACATGTTGGTCTTCAATTAAGGCCAATATTTGTAGGTCCTGTACTGGAGGTTCTGTGTTTCCTAGTAACTGGCATACAAGGAATAACTTTGCTTTTGGTTGGCTTCAAGCCAGTGTGCTAAGAATTAGGTCAATTCCATAACTACAAACAATGAGGAAAACAGGCAATGCCACCTGGTTTCTGTGAGCATAGGTAAAATGAGAGCTTGGTGTTGGTGGTGTGGAAGATGTAATATTTTTGTATTATGGCTGAAAAAAGATGCTTTTTTTCAAAACAAAAGTGAGGTTACAGTATCTGTAGAGCAGGATAACTGTTGCAAGCTGAGTCATTGCAGTGTGTATTGTAGGGTGGGGAAGAGTTGATGCAAGTGTTGATAGCAAATTCTTGAAGCTATTAGTGCAAGAAACTTGTTTTTGTGTCAACAAACCACTGTTGTGGACCATAAGAGTGTTAGGGCCCTGGGTTTTGTAATGCTGTTTCAATCCCATAAAGGCTGATTACCTTGTTTGTAGATACATGTTGGGGAGTCTTCAATCAGACTTGTAGATGGGTTCCAGAGGTGTTGGGGAAGACCCTTTCAGATCTGAGCTGCTGGGGCTCACAGCCTCTCTAATTTACCAGGTCTCACTGAAAGCAGAGACATTTTCCCATGGTCAGGTCCTACTAGGCTTTGTGTTCAGTGTCTTAACTATGCACAGGTGGAATGAGGCCTTGGGATTGATCTAGCAGAAGGAAAGGTTATAGAAAGAAAACACTTTTTTCCCTTCTGGATCCAGTTTTGAGAGGCACAACAGAAAGTATTGATGGAACTGAACAAAATTATGAGTGGTGATAAAATGTTGCAAATCCCTGCCTGGGAAAGCTGCTAGAAGAAACTTTTCTGTCTCCTTCTGACCCCTCCCTTCTTTCTCCTGGTGGGAGGAGATGGCTCCAGGGGACTGCAGCAGGCTGGTCTCTTTCTGGAAAGGAAATGCTCTCCTGATGGGAGCTAACAGCTTTTTGACTGTGTTGCCAGACCAATAGCTGTTACAGAGAAAGACAGGTTGACTTTGAGAGTTCTGTTTCCTGTCTTAAATGATGTTGAAGCTAAAATTTGTTGTAAATTGCCCCAGTGGATCAGCAAATGGCAATTGCTTCTGTTGTGCAGGGAAAGACACTTCATATTCAGCTGGTGAGTTTGGCTTGGATCTTGTGCATTGGTGTTTGTCAATGGCTTAATGTAAAAAAAAATACACCTAGAGCTGTACAAAGTCTCTGTGATAAGAGTGCTCTGCTCTGACATGCAACCTAAAAGCTGCTGTAACTGATAATTTAGGGTCCCTGGTAGTGTAGATGACTTGCTTGCAGTTAAACTAGGTACAGCACTTAATGACAAGTTGAAGGAACAGTTTTGTTTTCTGCAAATGTGTATGGCCTACTTGGTAGACCTGTTGGTGGAAGCTGGTAGAAGCTTATGGTTCTTCTGAAATCATTTTTTCTGAGGGGGTTTGGGGCACTTAATTTTTTTCATTTGTTTCATCTTCGGGAA